>CM061131.1:129684862-131098699 GCA_030789695.1 Scilla litardierei
ATGAGATTTAGGACATCGTAGAGACATGATACACTAAGCCAACAACTCCTGTTGCTGATTGGACCGCCAACGACAAATCTGTAAAAACCAACAACGCAAAGGCCACGAATGCTTTATTCTGTGCCATGGATAACCATGAGTTTAATCGGGTATCTCAGGCCAAAAGTGCAAAGGAGATTTGGCACATACTCGAGGTAACTCATGAAGGAACCAATAGAGTAAATGAAACTAAGATTGCCTCTTTGGTTCATAAATATGAGTTGTTCAAGATGCAAGACAAAGAGATGATTGGAGAAATGAACACCAGGTTCACTAATATTATTAATTCTCTTAATGCTCTTGGAAAAGTTTATACTTCTCTTGATCAGGTACGCAAGATTCTTAAGGTACTATCTCCAGAATGGCGTCCAAAGATCACTGCTATTGAGGAAGCCAATTATCTTTCCAAATTATCCATGGAAGATCTAATTGGTAACCTAATCGCCCATGAAGTTATATTACAAGATGCGAAAGAAGAATCAGATCAAAAGAAGAAAGTACTTGCCTTCAACACAACATCAGAAAATAAAGATTCAAATGATGATATGGCATTCTTTGCCAAGAACTTCAGAAAAATCTTTCAAAAAGGTAAGTATAATAATAATATTAAATCTAAAAATACTGATTCTTCTCTTTGATTCAATTGTAATAGGCCAGGACATATAAAGAAAGATTGTCCACTTCTCAAAGCAAAGTTCAAAACATCCAACAACAATGATCAATCACGAAGAGAAAGGAAGTTTGACAAAATGAAGAAAGCATTCGCAGCAACATGGGATGATTCTTCAGATGAAGAAGATGATCTGAATGAAAGTGCTAACATGTGCTTTATGGCACAAGATGATGATGATGATGAGGTAAGTTCTTTTAATAACGAAGAATTACTTGATGCATTAAAAGATCTCTATTCTCATTTCAAAAAATAGAATGGTCAACATAAATCTTTGAAACAAAATAATGATAATCTCCTTATTAAATATCAAGAATTATCTTTTTCTAAAAGCACTACACCTAATTCTATAAATATTGAGAATACTTCTTCTCAAGTTTTGGATCTTAGGAAAGAGAATGATCTTCTCAAAACTAAGAATCTAGAATTATATACACGAATATCCAAAATGGATAAACGTATTTCATCACTAAAAATGAAATACGATGAGATGTCATCCAATGTTAATAAATTTAACAAAGGAAAGACAAATATTGATGATTTGCTAAAAATTCAATATCCAGCAAATCATAGACAAGGATTGGGATATTCTCATAAGGATGCACCCAAGTCTTGAGACATATCTTCATCTTGTGGAAAAACAATTTTTGTTAAACCACAAAAGAAGAATCACGCATTTATTTACACGAAGAAAGTAAACATACATACTTCTTCTTCACAAAGAAATGTTACTAACATTTCAAAGTCATCTCCTAGGAAACCTAATACAATTAGTATATGGGTTGTTCCTAAGGATTCATGTTTAAATGATCGAAATAGTTATATTTCTCATTATATACATTCTATTGTTCATTCTAGTGATTACATTAGAAAGCCAAATTCCACTTGGGTTTGGCTTCCAAAAATCTAATCCCAAGGACCCTCAAACAAAGGGTACCAATGCTTAATGTTTTATCTTTCAGGTACCTAAGAAAGAAAGATGGATTTTGGATAGTGGATGTTCAAAACATATGACATGAAATGTCAACTTGCTTTCAACAGTTAAATATAAGGATGGAGGCACAGTTACCTTTGGTGATAACAACAAAGGCAAAATCATAGCCACTGGAACAGTTGGAAATACAAATCAGCCTATCATTGAGAATGTTCTCCTGGTTGACGGTTTGAAACACAACTTGCTTTCCATTAGTCAATTATGTGATAGAAATTACAAAATAGTTTTTGAACAAAATGATTGCATCATTTATGATTCTGATATGTCATCTATTCTATTACGTGGTAAGCGTAAGAATAACATTTATATTTTATGCATGTTCGTTACCACTCATAATCATTGTTTAATGATTACATCAGATGACACACTTTTATGGCATAAATGTTTTGGACACACTAATTTCAAAAAACTAGCACATATTTCAAAACACAAGTTAGTTAATGGAATGCCAAATATTTCTTTCAAACACAAACATTTTTGTGATGCTTGTCACCGAGGAAAAATGCATAAATCTGCTTTTAAATCAAAGGACATTATCTCAACAAAGAGACCTTTAGAACTCCTACACTTGGATTTGTTTGGTCCTTCAAGAGTTGCCTCTGTGAATAGAAGTAGATATGCATTTGTCATTGTTGACAATTATTCAAGATACACTTGGGTTATATTTTTGCAAAACAAGAATGATGCTTTTGAAGAATTTTTAATATTTTGTAAAAAGATACAAAAGATCAAATCCTCTAACATTATCACTATTCGTAGTGATCATGGGAGAGAATTTGAAAATGAATCTTTTACCAAGTTTTGTAATGATAATGGTATTACTCACAATTTTTCTTTTCCTCGTGCTCCTCCTCAGAATGGAGTAGTAGAAAGGAAAAATAGAACTTTACACGAATGTGCAAGGACAATGCTTTGTGATAATAAATTACCAAAATATTTTTGGGCAGAAGCTGTCGCAACTGCTTGCTACATTATGAATAAAGTTCTTGTAAGGCCATTGCTTAATAAAACTTGTTTTGAATTATTCTTTAATCACATTCCTCGTGTATCATATTTTAAAGTGTTTGGATGTAAATGTTTCATTCTTAATACTAAAGATGCACTTGACAAATTTGATTCTAAATCTGATGAAGGTATTTTTGTTGGATACTCAACACGTAGCAAAGCCCACAGAGTATATAATAAAAGAACTTCAACAATTGAAGAATCACTTCATGTCACATTTGATGAGAATCCATCATCTAATTCTCCCATCATTGATGATGAAGAGAATATGTTACCTCTTTCTAATTCTTTAGATAATATGAAACTTGATGAAATTGGTGCTACTAAACATTTTGTTGAGTCTATTTCAGATAATACAGATCTTCCTAAGGCATTTGCACAAGTTCCAAATCATCCATCAGAGTTAATCACTGGAGATATTGCAGATGGAGTGAGAACTCGTCGCCAAATAGAGCAAATGGCACATTGTGCATTTCTTTCAACCATTGAACCAAAGAACATCAAAGATGCATGTGAAGACAGTTCATGGATTATGGCTATGCAGGAAGAACTCAACCAATTTCAACGGAATTAGTTTCCAGACCATCAGATCATTTAATTATTGGTACCAAGTGGGTATTCAAAAATAAATTGGATGAATCTGGTCAGGTAATTAGAAACAAGGCACGATTGGTTGCACAAGGTTATAATCAAGAAGAATGTATTGATTATGATGAAACCTATGCACCAGTTGCACGTCTTGAATCTATTAGGATGTTATTATCATTTGCATGTTTTAAAGATTTTAAGCTTTTTCCAAATGGATGTGAAAAGTGCTTTTTAAATGGTTTTCTTAAAGAAGAAGTTTATGTAGAACAACCTCCTGGTTTTATTCATGAAAATTTAGAAAATCATGTTTTCAAATTGAAAAAGGCTTTATATGGTCTCAAACAAGCACCTCGTGCTTGGTATGAAAGACTTAAAAGCTATCTTTTAAATTCAGGATATTCTATTGGTAAAATAGGTTCCACTTTGTTTATTAAAAACATAAATTCTGACATTATCATTATTCAAATATACGTTGATGATATTATTTTTGGCTCTACTAACGAATCTCTTTGTCAAGATTTTTCTAAGATTATGCAGAAATAATTTGAGATGAGTCACATGGGTGAACTCAATTACTTCCTCAGTCTTCAAATCAAAGAAATGAAGGAAGGAATATTCATCCACCAAAGTAAGTATTCTAAAGAACTCATCAAGCGTTTTGGATTAGAAAGTTCTGCAGAAAAACGTACTCCAATGAGTACATCTACTTCCCTCGACAAAGATTTAAATGGTAAGAGTGTCGATCAACGTCTTTATAGAGGTATGATTGGCTCCTTACTTTATCTAACTGCAAGTAGACCAGACATCATGTTTTCAGTATGTTTATGTGCACGTTTTCAGGCAGATCCTAAAGTTTCACATCTAACTGCCGTAAAACAGATTATTAGATATGTTAAGTATACTTCTGATTTTGGTTTATTTTATCCTAAAACAAACACATTTGATTTATTATCATATAGTGATGCAGATTTTACTGGTTACAAATCAGACCGTAAAAGTACTAGAGGTACATGTCACTTTTTAGGGCATGCTTTAGTCTCCTGGTTTAGCAAAAAGCAAAACTATGTTTCATTATCTACAACCGAGGCAGAATATATTGCCGCCGGCTTAGCATGTGCTCAAATTTTATGGATGAAACAAACTATTTTAGACTATGGTATTAATTGTTTCACATGCCCTATTATGTGCGATAATACCAGTGCTATTAATTTATCTAAAAATCATGTGCATCATTCACGTACAAAACATATTGACGTACGTCATCATTTTTTAGATGATCATGTTCAGAAAAGAGATATTATTTTGAAATTTATTTCAACTGAACATCAAGTTGCCGATATTTTGACTAAGCCTTTGAAGGAGGAATCTTTCATTAAGCTTAGAAGAAATCTGGGCATTATTAGTGAATCAAAATTTGATTTATAAATATGTTCATTTATTTTTTATTTTTGTGAATTTTTCTATAATTTTTCTGGTCACTATTTATTTTTAGCAAGCTACGAAATTTCGTAGCATGCCAATTTTAAAATTTCTTCTGTCTTCTCTGCTTTGTGACTTTCTGTTTGTCTTTTCATAACACTTCACATAACACTTCAGATACGGTTTTTGGTAATGTTTATTTTCAAACACAAAATTCGTATAAAATACTTACCCATTATCTTCCACTCTGAATTTATCATTGACTACGGTTAAATTCCTTGGCATTTGATCATCTTTCCTTGGAATTTGTACTTCCTCTTTTTCGTCCTTTTCTTTCCTCTTTGAAAAACTCTTTCTCTTTGGATGATATTTATCTTGCCACATGGCTTCTTCTCATTTGTCTCTCCCACTATTTCTTGCTTCTTCACGTTGGAACCAGATATGGTCTTCAATTTGCCTTGAATGAGACTACACACGAAGACAAAAATAACATTCATTCCAAGCTCTCTTATAACATTTTCAAGGGATAATATTCCACATGGCTTTCTCCTATATGTTTTCTCCACCAACCGTCCCTTTCTATTTATCACTTGCATTCAATTTTTTTTATTTTTTTTTGAAGGATACACACATAATTACGGTTATCTCTCTCCTCTTTAAATTTTTTTTTGGCATAGGGAAGAGAACTCCACCAACCCATCCTCTTCTATTGAAGTCAAAATGTCATTCAATTCTCTTACCTTGGAGAATGCACTCACACTTATTTTCTCTTAGGATAAGTACTGACAAAAGATTTTGGCATATCTCTTTATCTTTATTTTATTACTTCTCCACCAACCGTTCTTTCTTTAGTGGGTACTTTCATTCAATTTTTAACTCTCCATTATTATTTTGCCTTGGAATGACAACTCTACATTAAATTATATTTTTTGTTATTTGTTTCAAGACACCAACCACCCCTATCTAATTCATTTCGGCCTCTCACAATTTTCCCATACGCCTTGGGACTACAACCTATTTATTTTTTTATGACTTCTATCTTCCGTCTTTCATATTTGTTCTTATTTTATTATTATTTTGTATGTTGTTTTTAAGCCAACGGGTATTTTCGAAACCGCATATTGCGTCTCTTCGTCTTCACATCTGTTCAGTTTTTGCGTTTTGAATCTTTCAGTTGCTCTAACCCATTCGGTTTTAGCAACCTCTTCCACTACTTTCCTCATGGCAACTGATCAGATTTCCTCCTCTTCTATTTATTTCTCTCCAATTATATTTTCTTTCTCTATTCTCTGCTTCATTTTCTTCCTTCTTGCGTTATCATTTTTCTTCTCTTCTAAATGGCGGAACCCACTCCACCTTCCCACGGCGATCGTTTTCGCTCTCAGGCTGCCAAAGATCGCTACTTGTCATTTGAGGCTACGCGTTTCCACCCTGAACGCTATCTCGACTATGGCACGGCCGCGATGATGAACATGAAGGACATTCTTATGGTTGTCGGCCTTCATCAAATTTGGTCCCTCGCCAACAAAGTGTCGTATTATCCCACACTCATCAAAGAATTTTACGCCAATCTTGAACCCACGGTTCACCGCGACCAAAAGTATTTCACAACCATGGTCCGTGGCGTTTCTTTCACAGTCACGGCAAACACCATCGCCACCATTATCAATCAACCTCCCGCTTTCCGTGGCCTTCTTTCCTTTGCCATGACCGACCCCATTGTCCTCGCCAAATTGGCACCGAAATATACCCCCCACATGTTTACCGCCAAACTCCGTCCAGAAGCTCGCCTTATACATAAGATCATCATCAACAACTAGCTCCCCAAAGCCGGTTCCGTTAACTATCTCAGTAACACCCACGAACATTGTCTGTATGCAATGTTGGCCGGCTATCCTATTGATTGGGCCCATCTTCTTCTTCACACACTCACCAAACGAGTATCTACCCACTTCTATTTACCAAGCCTCATCACTTTGATCCTTCGCACATTTACCGTTCCAACGGATGGTGAAAACTTGCTCCAGAATTATGTTCATATTGACGAGTACACTATCCACAGTATGGGACTTCCAGTTCCAGATTCTACTTCCTCCGACGACGACGCAGACGACGGTGATTCTGATGATGACTCTGTCCAGACTCCTGCTCCGACACCCACACCTCTCGCACCGGCGTCTTTTCCGGGCTCCTCTCATTCCAAGTGCGGCCGGAAGGTCCTTGCTTCAAAAGACGGCGTTTCTCCTTCCCGCGAGACCAACGCAGTACTCCTCCGCCGTCTCTCTGAGCAAGTAACCGAAAGCTTTCCGGGCATCCAGATTCAAATGAGTTCGTATGACGCTACGCTTAAACACCACTTTGAGGTTCTCGACCAGATCCAAGTGAACCAGTCTGAACTTCGTTCCGCCCTTGAAGCCCAAAACATCCTCCCAACTCGTCGTACTCGCTCGCGCCGTTCCTCCCCTGGCTCCTCCTCGTATCATTCCTGACTCCTTTGATCTTGTGTGTTCCCTTTGACACTTGGTTATCTGATCCGTTTGCCTCATCCTATCCATGCGTGACTTTTCGCTGCTTCCCTTGCGTGTCGGTTTCTCTTGGTTGCTACCCAAAAAATCATGCCTTTGCCTCATCTCGTGTTATGGAATTTCATGTCCTGTTTTGCTTGGTTGGTTGTTTTAAATGGTTGTAGTTTTTTAGTACTTTAACTATGGTCGGTGTATGTTCGTATCTCGTATGGTTTCCTGATGTATGATGGTTCTCTGATGTACTCCAACTTTATGTACTCCGTTGTTTAATCATATATGTTCTGTTTTTCAAGTCTATATACTCTTGTTTGTATGGTGCCATCTGTTTCCTTCTGTTGCTGCGTAACTCATTACTAAGTTTTTGTTTCCCTTATTTCTTTTTTATTTTTTATTATTACTCCTTCTGTTAATCATATACTGTGCAATTTTCTCCCTTTAATAATTGGCCAGCTACACAATATCATAGCCTGCCAATTTTTCTTTTCCACTTTTTGTGGATGACAAAGGGGGAGAAATGCGGCATATATTCAGGGGAAGCCTATACTCTTATATTCATGGGGAGTAACATCACATTAAAACATGTTAAATCATATTTTTAATTCAATTATTTGTCATCATCAAAAAGGGGGCGAATGTTGAAACTTGATATTTTCCATCCTCTCTTCCATAAGATTTTGATGTGACAAATCAATATATTTTATGTTACTAACTCTATCTATGTAGATGTGCAGATATAAAGCTTATCTCATTCACATTTACGCATATGATCAAAGTACAAGGATTCTCTACAAAACAGCCTTGCTACTCAAAATTACGTTTGAAAAACGTATCTAAGGAATGATGTAATTTTTACTTTTTAGATAGCTTCAGGGCCTTGGTTATATCATATCATATATCCCTAAGCTCAAAACTACATCATCTCCTAGCCCATTTAATCCTGAGTCAAAATTCCTTTTTTCAGAATTAGCAGACTAGGATTTTTCCAGGCCTTCTAAACAACTATATTTTCGTTGAATTTTGACCTAATACTTTCAGACAAGGATCTATCCGTTGTCTAGTCCACGTCACCAAATTTTTGTGACCGTTTGTGACCGTTTCAAAATTAGCAGGCTGCGAATTTTCCTAGCATGCCAAACCGTTTTTTGGACTGAAATTTTCCAGAACAGTTTCTGACCATTCTCCAACGTTCCTTACGGTTTCTGAACGTTGTGCAACGTCTCTTTTAGAGTCGTTCATAACTGTTTCTAAAATCTATAAAAGGAGGGGTACCCCCTCTCATTTCTTACACACTTTCCTCTTCTTTATCCTGATTTTGTTGAAAGCAAGCCATTGATTTTCTTAAGCAATTCAGCCATTAGTTGTTCTTTTCTTGTTTGTAAGAAGAAATCATTAGATTTCCGTCTTCGTATAAGAACGGAAGAACTTGGATTTTCAACATCATTTTGGAAAGTTGTTTGTGTTCATAATTGCAAGAAGAAATTGATAGATCTCTCTCTTCTTTTATGAACCAGAGAACTTCAAGTATTGTTCTTCATTACATATCTTATACATTTTGAAGTTCGTCTTTTAAACACCAAGCCTTTGAATTCATTTTTGATATTCATAACAAGGCTATAGTTGTTTTCTATTTCATTATTTAACAGGTTTGAATCTCTATTTGAGATTGTACAAAGTTTGGGACACGGGGAATGTTGCCATTTTTGTAAGCTTGTGCTTGCGGGGCAAGTGGTTATAGTGGATTGAAAATCTCTACGGGGAGTAAAGGACTGAAGTAGGATCAACAGGATCCGAACCAGGATAAATCTCTGTGTTTGTGATTGGTTTAATTTTCTATACTTTTTATTTCTGTGCCATCTATGCAAATATTAGTAACGTTTTATTTGCAACATTTTTATTACATACACTATTCACCCCCCTCTAGTGTATTGATCCATACATGCTAAAATTACATAGTCTCTCCCTCTCATTTGCTGTGTGTGCGCGCGTGGGTGCAAGTTGAGTGCGGCCAAGTGGTGAAAACGTGGGCTAGAGTTATAATAGGACGGGTTCGAAATTTTCATTAATGGAATTAGTATTAAATAGGTTTGATTAAGAGAATAAGAGCTAATCAATAGGTTTAAATCGGTCTAATAAGGAAAAAAAATTTAAACGTTTAAAAAGTTTAATTTTGAATCGAAAATTTAAAACAAATTTTAAGAAGAGACTTTTTAAAATAATTTTAGAAAGGATAATAATAATAACAATAAGTATGAAAAAAATGGATACGGGTACGGGGACAGAAACGTCTAACTACGGAAACAGAAAACAATATCCGTGAGAAATACAGATATAGCGTAACGATAAAAACTGGTCGTTACAATGCCTAAGATGTACTGACAATATAATGCCTTCGTATGTTTACTTTATGACTATTGAGTTTGATTCCGATTATATGTGTGGTAGTCAATATTGCGTACTTTGCAGTTTATTTTATTTACTATTCGTGGGTACATGTCATTGTGTCAATTATTGTTTTGTTATGTAAATAATATTTTTGTAGGCATAGACGGGTCATCTCAACAAGGGCAAGGGAGTGATCCTATGCCTTCATACTATGACCCGGCATACTGTACCCAGTGGGCAGAGGAAGCTAGGCGGACTGATCTATTGCTAGGTAGGCAAATGCCGCATAGGCCAAGTGATTATCAATTTACTCAGCCTAGCTACCAAGTAGGTGGATCAACCATGTCGTTTCCACCATACTCTGCGTACAGCATGCCATTGCCCATGCACATGCCGACTCCACCTGGCTTCATGCAAATGCTACAAGGTGGTGGGTCTATATAACCCTTTGGTAGCCAAGCATCACAAGTGTTTTCGACATGCCTTCACCAGAAAGCGGGCATGGCATAACAGGTGACAGTGACGGGTCGAGGAAGTCTGGTCGTAGGGACGATGACATTGATGTATCTGTGTCGAGTCCCAGGAAAAAGAGTAAGAACCCTTACAAGAAGGGGACGACGAATAAAATATGGCTTCTGGAGCATGACATTGCCTTAATCCCATTCCTGGCGTCCCAAGCTCGTCAAGGCCTTAGAGCCGACAAGACCTTCAAGAATACTGCCTTCACCGCTGCTGCCATACATATAAACAGCAAGTTTGGCATGTATTATAGCTAGTTGAATGTGAAGAACCATATGAAAGGTCTTCAGCGGCGGCTTAATGATGTTGAAAAGTGCTTGAAAATTAGTGGGGCAGGTTGGTCAGCTGAACTACAGATGATTGTACTCGATGATGACACATATGCCACAAGGGCCGCGGTATGGACTTCTCTATTAAACAAAGTTGAAGGTCTGTTTTATGTGATTTTATATGACATAATGGTTTGTTCATAATGCCGATGATGATAAATTGGAGTATGTAATTTTATGTGACATAATGGTTTGTTCAATATTAATGAAGGCAAACGGTAAAATGAAAGATTATGTCAACAATCTCATTCCGTGGCTTCGGATTGTTGTCGGCGACGACGCTGTGAAGGGGATTATAGCAAGAGTGTTTATCATGATTTTAGGTGCTCTTATAATGAGGGTGACAGAGATCATTCTAGTCCCCCACCCTTCTCGCAAGCATCAACCAATTTTGATGCTTATTCAGACATCCCCACTCCTTCGCCGACGGTTCCATCTCCTGCGGGGACCAGCTCTGCAAACCCACCTCCCGTGGGAAAAAAGAAAATCCGTCGACATGCATTGAGGGATGATACCAACCTCATAAAGGAGATGGTTGACAATGTCAATAAGGTCGCCTTAGCTATAGAGGGAGCCTACCCCAACACACTGAGACTTCTTTCGCAGCATCTGTATGCACTAATCGAGTATCTGACACGTATGTTGGATAAGTTGTATATGCAATTTAGTGATAATGAGAAAAATGGTCGTAGATTTGTCAATATGCCCGAGGAGGCTAGGAAGTGATTCGTCGCGAAGAAGGTTGAAGCTATGGAGAGGGCTATGGCTGAGTCCGGATGCGATTGGGACGATGAAGAAGAAGAATGGACTATGTAGCAAGTTTGGGAGCAATGACGAAGGTTGGTCTATGTGGTGAGTGGATGGGTATTATAATAGCAAGTTTTATCTGTTGCAAACAATGGTAAGCTTATGACTTTGGTAATGATGTTGTATGGTTTGTGGAAACTTCTGTTGCAATATCAGTATATTGTTGTAACGTAGTTTATGTATGGTGTTATGCATGTTTATGTATAGGCTTCCTCCATGACTTAGAAGTCTAATTGACTATATGTTTGTATCTTAATTTAAGTATGATCTTGGCTTGAAGTATCTGTCACAACAAATTTGATTTTGTGCCACCCCCAAGGCCTATGGATTTCTGTGTTGTTATGTTGCAAAATGCAGACTGAAGGTCCTGACATTGTGTCATAACCAAGGCCTATGGATTTATATGTTTTTATGTGGCATACTGCATACTGAATGTAAATGCAATCTTATTTGAGTTTCCAATTTTTTTGGGTCTTGGCATGATGTATCTGTTACCCACAAGGCCTATGTATTTCTGGGATTTTATGTTGCAAACTGCATACTTTGCAAAATGCATTCTGTATCTGGCAATTCATTTATTTAGGATTTTCATTTTGTTTTGGTTCTTGGCATGCTGTAGCTGTCACCACCTAGGCCTATAGATTTATGTGTTTTTATGTGGCATACTGCAGATTGAATGTAAATGCAATCGTATTTGAGTCTGCAGATAATTTTTTTCCATCTTGGCATGATGTATATGTCACCACCTAGGTATATGGATTTCTGGGGTTTTATGTGGCATACTGCAGAATGAATGTAAATGCAATCATTTATGCGTTTCATGCAGTTTTTTTGGGTCTTGGCATGATGTATCTGTCAACCCCAAGGCCTATGGATGTCAGGGTTATTGGCATGCAGTCACTGTCACCACATATACATTTGTATTTCTGGGGTTTTATGTGGCATACATCAGATTGAATGGAAAGGCAATCTTTGTTGAGTTTCAATTTTTTTCCTTGGCATGCCCTTTCTGTCACCCCCAAGGCCTATGGATTTCTGGGTTTTATTTTGAAAAATGCAGACTGAATGGCATTACATTTTTTAAGGAAAGTTAAAAATTTTTGGTTATTGGCATTCTGTATCTGATACCACCAAATCCTATGATTTCTGGAGTGTTTTGTGGCATACTGCAGACTCATTGGTAAGCATCACCAAGTGTTTTTGGTTCTATTCTTTTTGGTGTCTTTGCAAGCTGTATCTGTCACAAACCGGGACTATGGATTTCTTGGGTTTTATGTGGCATTCTTCAGCCTGAATGGCGATGCAATTTTTGAATATACCTCATGCTGTTTTGGTTATTGGCATGATGTATCTGTCACCCCCTAATGATATATGATTGGTGGATATCACAATTTTTTGGGAAATTATATCAAATAGCCCTATGATGATAATGGGGCTTTGAATATAACTTATGCTGGATGGCTTGCACTCAGGATCCTTCATTACACAAGTTGGTTCAGAATTTGAATGCAATGGCTTTTATGAGTTGGATGTATGTGTCGGAGGGGGTAGATAAAGAAGGAACCAGAGCTAAGCAACCAGATGGGTGAATGGAAAAAAAATCTGAGGGCTTCTTTTTGATAATTAATGTATATGAAGGTGGTGTGGCAGTTGGGGAGGAATGTGGGAAAATGCAGACTGAATGGCAGTGCAAATTTTTTGTTTCATTTTGTTTTGGTTCATGGCATGCTGTAACTGTCACCCCATATGATATGGATTTCTGGGTTATTTTCTTACTTCATACTCATTGGAGAAGCAATCGTTTAAGAGTTTCCAATTTTTTTGGGTCTTGTCATGATGTATCTGTCACTACCTTTGCCTTTGGATTTCTGGGTTTTTTGTGGCATACGACAGACTGAATGGAGAAGCAATCTTTGTTGAGTTGCAGATTTTTTTGGGTCTTGGTATGCTGTAGCTGTCACCCCCAAGGCCTATGGATTTCAGGGATTTTATGTGGCTTACTTCATCCTGAATGGAAATGCAATCTTTTATGGGATTCATATCTGTATATGTGTCTTTGCATGATGTATTTGTCACCCCCAAAGCCTAGGGAGCTTCAGGGTGTTTATTGTTGCAAATTGCTGAATGAATAGAAATGCAAATCTTTAGGAGTGTCATTGTGATTGGGTACTTGGAGTGTTGTATCTGTCACCACCTATGACTTTGGATTTCTTGGTTTTTATTTTGCATACAGCAGACTGAATGGAAATGCAATCTTTGTCTAGTTGCAGTGTTTTTTAGGTCTTGGCATGCTTTATCTGTCACCCCCAATGCCTATGGATTTCAGGGTTTTATGTGGCTTACTGCATACTGAATGGAACTGCAATATTTTATGAGAATCATATTTTTATATGTGTCTTTGCATGATGTATCTATCACCCCAAGGCCTATGGATTTCAGGGTTTTTTGTTGCAAATTGCTGACTGAATGGAAATCCAAATGTGTAGGAGTGTCATTGTGATTGGGTTCTTGGAGTGCTGTATCTGTCACCACCTATGCCTTGGGATTTCTGGGTTTTTATGTTGCATACAGCAGCCTGAGTGGAAATGCAATCTTTGTTGATTTTCATTATTTTTTTGGGACTTGACATGCTGTATCTTTCACCCCAAGGCCTCTGGATTCAGGGGTTTTATGTGCCTTACTACATACTGACTGGAAATGCTGACTGAATGGCATTTGATTTTTTATGTTGACAAATGCAAATTGAATGTCATATCATTTTATGTTGACAAATGCAGACTGAATGGCATTTCATTTTTTAAGTATAGTCAAAATAATTTGGGTCTTGCCATTCTGTATCTGACACCACCAAGGCCTATGGATTTCTGGAGTTTTTTGTGGCATACTACACACTCGTTGGTAATGTCAATAGTTTTTTTGGTTCCATTTTTTGGTGTCTTTACAAGCTGTATCTATCACACCCTGGGACTATGAATTTCTTGGTTTTTATGTGGTATTTTTCAGCCTGAATGGAGGAGCAATTTTTTATGAGTTTCATTTTGTTTTGGTTATTGTCATGATGTATCTCTCACCCCCTAATGATATATGATTGGTGGATATCACAATTTTTTGTGAAATTATATCAAATAGCCATATGATGATAATGTGTCTTATTGAATATACCTCATGCTGGATGGCTTGCACTCAGGATCATTCATTCCCCAAGTTGGTTCAGAATTTGACTGCATTGGCTTTTATGAGTTGGTTGGTAGGCATCGAAATGGTTTGATATGGATATTTATATGAATTTGGCTTGTGAAGAATGTTTGCAGTGGGATTTATTTTCTGTAACGATCGGTTTTTGTAATAGCTATTTTATATGAATAATATTGGATGTTTTTCTCTTTGTGTGTTTTCTCGATAGAAGTTCTTACGATTAGCTTCATAACGTCTTAATCTTAGAGTTAGAAAGATCCTAGAGGCCATAGGGATCTTCCCGAAGCTTCGCGCTTCGTTTCGGCACTTTTGGTGCATCTTAGTCGGTTCATGAAGGAGAGCCAACCGACTAGATCGTAATCTAGTCGGTCGGCAACCCTTCTCAGGCCGGCTAGTTCTTGTCAGTAAATTTCAGCTTAGTTACTGTTTACGTTTAGTCGGTCTAAGCTCATTCTTCGACCGACTAGTTCCCAAACTAGTCGATCAGGACTTGTACTCAGACCGACTAATTCTGAGTCCTACTGTACTGTCTAAGTTACTGTTTATGGTTAGTCGGTCTAAGAATAATTACCGACCGACTAGTTCTTAAACTAGTCGGTTAGGATTCCTTCTCTGACTGACTAACTCTCAGTGCTTAATATCTATCTAATTTCACTCTTAGTCGGTCTATGAACGATCAACGACCGACTAGATCCTAAACTAGTCGGTCGACGGGCCTTCTCTGACCGACTAAATCTGTCTACCTGTACCAACCCTGTTCACGGTTTGGCTTTTAGTCGGTATCAGTTGGACGACCGACCGACTAGATACTAAACTAGTCGGTCGACCACCCTTCTCTGACCGACTAAACTGCCCAGTAAACCTAGGTTAAGTCGCAGCCGCCGTTTCATTTTCTATTTAATCTCTTCGATTCTTTCATTCTTTCTTCATTCGTTCTGAGCCAATTACTTCCCCAAATCATCCCCAACATTCATCAAGCCATTTCATTCCTCCTCGAAGATTCCCTCTCGCCATTTCTTGCGCCGGCCACCTTCCCTAGGCCGCCGGATCTCGATTTCAGCCGTAGCTTCGCGGGATCGTTCATCCGTCGCCGAAGCTAGATCTGCTTTGGCGTCATTTGCTCGCTACTCTTACGGTTAGTGAATCTATCCCTTAATCTCTTTTAACCCACACCGTATTTAGAAAACCTAATTAAAAATGATTCACTAGACGATATAGGATCCTATTATGAAATCTGATTTGGTGATCGTTCTAATGATGTTTTGCCGTAACAACGATTCCATCCCGTAGAATAGAGGTTGTGAGACGTTTTCCGTCGATCGTCATCGTCGGTATTAGGCAAGTGAAACTTGCCACCCTTTTGTTTAGGCCATGTCCTAGGCCGTTCTGCGCCGTAGCGTAAAAGAGACTAGGCAGTGAAATGATAGCTGTCTAGACGCCCCCTTTGATCTAGCTTGACAACGAAGCTAGATCCGCCCTCTTATCATGTTTCATTCATACTACCATGCCATGTTTAATTTCAATTAACGGTACACGAAATATCTGTTCATGTCATTGCATACCTTGAATGTTATTGCGAATGCGTAGCACACGCTACTTCTAAAATGTAAGCTGCGGCGAGTAGGATTTTGAATCCTACACAGTGATCGAGGCTAGGTGCACCCCTACGCCAAAAACACTTCATGGCTCGTGATCCAGAAGCGAGCATAGTGTGTTGCTAATCCCAACGCTCGATACACGTGGAGGGGTAGGGTTAAACGGTCGCTTGAGCGTAGAAGTGAGCCCGTACAGCCACTTCAGCCAAAAGACGGAAACTCTGAGCACGAAGTGAAAATAGTGATAAGTGAATCGTGATTAGTGTTTGCGTAGCTTCTGCTACATCGTGCGTGCTTGTCTCTTCTTTTAAACTGTTGCATCATACTTAAATGTCATGTCATTGCATAATATCATAACTGCTAGGTTGTTAGTTACTTTCAGTTTCCTTGCTCAAGTCTATTTTTAGACTTGCTGACATGTGCCCCTCTCTCTTTTGGGTGTCACATGTTAGACCCTGAGCCAGAGTTTGTTGCTGAGGACGAGGTGTTAGCAGACGCCGAGCCTGAGCCTGCGTTTGACGAGGACTTCATAGACACCGGTGACCAGTCCTAGAGGCTGATCAGGGTCGCTTGTTAGTTCGTTGTTAGTTGTCGGTGCGTAGCACCATTGTTTTCCTTTGTACTTTTGTTTGTTGGCCGTGGTTGGCCTTAGACTCTTTCTTTTAGCCTGGTGGCTTTTCTGGATGTTGAGACTTATTATGTGGACACTTCTGAGATTTGAGAATTATATTATTTTCTGTCTCTTCCTTATTATTATTTTTGTTCCGATCGTGATTACAGGGACCTGCATATATTTATTGACGCTTATCAGACTGCAGCTTCACAGCTCCACGTCTGAGCGGACCTCCTCACGTCTCGCCTCCATTTTAGGGAAGCAGGACGTGACAGGTTTTGTTGGTGGCCCATGCAGGTCCTCCTTTCTGTAACTGCAAATTATCGGAACAATGATAATTATATTAAATTTCCCTTAAATAAAGATCGACATCCGAGCCATTAAGCTATTTGAGTCTGATTTTGTTTCGTTTTCTGTGTCATTATATAGCTGGAAGACGATATACCCGTGCTGGTGGTGGTGTGCCCCCTCGCGACCAGGAGCCGGACCGAGAGCCCACCACTGGAGAGATGATGAGGATGATGCATCAGATGATGCAGGTGCAGCAGGGGATGCTGCAGAATGCCCGGAATGTTCCACCTGCACGAGCAGCGCAGCATGTTCAGAATGTCCCTCGCTTCGAGCCTAGAGCGAGGCAGTTTCGGGAGCTGGGTCCCGCTTACTTTGATGGGACCGAGGGACCTCTGGCAGCGGATGAGTGGACCAGGAACATAGAGGACAACTTGAAGATGTCGAAGGTCGACCCGACTGGATGGGTTGAATTGGCGAAGCGGCAGCTTAAGGATAACGCTCGGAACTGGTGGGATGCCGAGGAGGAGTTACTGAAGGAGCCGATATCTTGGGCTACTTTCAAGTCCAGATTTGATGAGGAATATTTTCCGAAGGCTGCCAGGAGGGAGATGGCGCAGCGCTTCATTGACCTGAAGCAGGGGAGCTTGACGGTGGACCAGTACCACCAGGAGTTCACCCGGCTGAGTCGTTTCGCACCGAAGATGGTGCAGGATGCTGATGAGAGAGCTCAGAGGTTTCTGCAGGGGGCTTTCGTTGGATCTTCAGAGTTACGTGACTTCTTCTGATGCGGAGTCTTATCAGAAGGTTTTGATTGCGGCAAAGAGGCAGGAGCGGATAGTGAACCAGAAGAGAGGACTGATTTCTGGAGCTGGGAAGAGGCCTATGGAGCAGGCCAGGGCAGTGATGAGACCCGGGTTCAAGCCCAAACCAGCCAGCTCAATTCAAGAGGCCAGGTGGGCCTGTCCTGAAGACGTGCAACCATTGCGGTAAGCCGGGCATGTGAAGGACCAGTGCAGAAGGCTTTTGGGGCAATGCTTGGTCTGCGACGATGCTTCGCATACTCTGAAGGATTGCCTGAGCATCAAACAGCCGTGGAAGGGACCTGTTGCAGCTCAGCCGTTGCAGCAGAGAACACATGTACCTGCTGGACGTGGGGCGCCTCTCGTTCCGTAGAGGCAGGCTTTTCAGCAGGCTGTTCAGCCGAGGTGGCAGGCGTTTCTGATGACTGCTGTGAAGACCAAGGCGGTGGACGAGGTTATCGTAGGTAACTCTCAATCTAGCTGTTTCTTTCCGTAGTTAGTTTTAGTTACTAGATTATGTTTGTTGCTTGCACATGTTTGTCTGCTAGAATAGAATTTGATTGTTAGACTGTCTATTAGGTGTGATTTTGGTTTGTGCATTTCCTGCACGAGTCCTCTTCGACTCAGGTGCATCGATGTGAATTATTTCCCGGAGCTTCGTGGAGAAGCATTCCTTGTCGACTTCCCCTCTTCCCAAGAGTTGGAACATCGTTACAGGGAATGTCGTGGTCTCGGTGCATCGTGGTTGCAACTCTTGCCCTTTGGTGGTCTATGGACATGAGCTCTACGCAGATTTTATTGTCCACGACATCATCAACTATGATGCTGTCCTCGGGATGGACTGGCTAGGGAGCTTCTACGCCACGATCGATTGTCGGAGGAAGAAGGTGGTGTTCGAGATCCCTGGACATCCGGTATTTGAGTTCAGCCGTGGCAGTAGTTCACTTGGTCCGGTCAGGTTTCGGGCCAGACCGGTGGAGATTGTGGCTATGCAGATGGAGCAGTGTCGGCCTGCGGTAGTGCGTGACTTCGACGACGTCTTCCCCGAGGAGATGTCTGGATTGCCACCCGATTGGGCTCTCGAATTTTCGATTGATCTTATTCCGGGAGCGCGGTCGATTTCGAAAGCGCCGTATCGCATGGCACCCGCAGAATTGGAGGAATTGCGGAAACATCTGGATGAACTTCTTCAGAAGGGTTACATTAATCCTAGTGTGTCTCCGTGGGGAGCGCCGGTCTTGCTGGTGAAGAAGAAGGACGGTTCGCGTCGCATGTGTATGGACTACCGGGAGTTGAATGCGGTGACCGTCAAGAATTGATATCCATTGCCTCGCATCGATGATATTTTTGATCAGTTGGGAGGATCGAGGGTATTCTCTAAGCTGGATCTGAGGAGTGGTTATCACCAGCTGAAGGTGAGAAAGGAGGATGTTCCGAAGACAGCTTTCAGGATGAAATATGGACACTACGAGTTCGTGGTTATGCCTTTTGGTGTAACCAACGCACCCGCGGTTTTTATGAATCTGATGAATCTGATCTTCTATGACTTTTTAGATAAGTTTGTTGTTATCTTCATTGACGACATTTTAATCTATTCTAAGTCGGAAGAGGAGCATGCGTCGCACTTGAGGACAGTATTGGAGATCTTGAGGAGGCATATGTTGTATGCTAAATATTCCAAGTGCGAGTTTTGGCTGGATAGAGTTGTTTTTCTCGGGCATGTGGTGACTGGAGATGGTATTTCGGTGGACCCCTAGAAGGTTAAGGCTATCCGGGAGTGGCCTGTTCCGCAGTCTGCGTCTGAGATCCGGAGTTTCCTTGGACTTGCTGGTTATTACCGGCGATTCATCAAGGATTTTTCCCGTATTGCTGAGCCGATGACCCGACTGACACGGAAGGATGTATCTTTTGTTTGGTCTGATGGCTGTGAAGAAGCTTTTGGTGTTCTGAAGGAGAGGTTGACTTCTGCCCCTGTTCTTGCTGTGCCTGACCGAAGTGGAGGATTCGAGATCTTTTGCGATGCTTCTGGAAAGGGTCTCGGTTGCATATTGCATCAGCATGGGCACGTGGTTGCGTATGCTTCTCGTCAGCTTAAGGCTCATGAGAAGAATTACCCGACACACGATTTGGAGTTGGCCGTTGTCGTGTTTGCGCTGAAGATTTGGAGGCACTTCCTGTTGAGTGAGAAGGTGAAGATCTTCACCGATCACAAAATCTTGAAGTACATTTTTACTCAGAAGGAGCTCAACAAGCGACAGCATCGGTGGTTGGAGCTCATGGCGAACTATGAGATCGATTTGCAGTATCACCCTGGCAAGGTGAATGTGGTTCCGGATGCTTTGAGTAGGCTTCCAGTGGTAATGATGTTGACTTCGCAGTGGAGATTGCAGCATGATTTTTGCGAGTCTGGTATTGAGATTGTTTAGCCTGGAGAAGTCTCTTCGTTGATGTGTATGCAGATACAGTCGACGATCGTGGATAGAATCAAGGCTGGGCAGGCTGGAGACCCGAAGTTGGTGAAGATTCGAGAGTTGGTGGAAGCCGGTCTGCAGACTGACTTCGTGATTCATGGGGATGGCTCGCTGAGATTTGGAGCCAGGTTGTGTGTGCCAGCGGGAGACATCAGAGAGGAGCTGTTGGCGGGGGCACACAGTTCGCCGTATTCTGTGCATCCTGGTGGGACCAAGATGTACAAGGATCTTCGCTTGAACTTCTGGTGGCATGGTATGAAGAGGAGTGTGGCTCGGAGTGTAGCTAAGTGCTTGGTTTGCCAGCAGGTGAATGCGGAGCATCAGCGTACGGCAGGGTTGCTACAACCGCTTCCGATTCCGGAGTGGAAGTGGCAACACATCACTATGGACTTTGTGACTGGACTGACTCGGAGTCCGAAGCATAATGACGCGATTTGGGTGATCGTAGATCGATTGACCAAATCCGCGCACTTTATTCCATTCCGACTAGGACAGTCTACTGAGGCGCTAGCAAGGAGATATATGGAGGTAAATCTTTTACTCTCCGTTTTAATTTCTTTCTTCCTAGTTTAGATAGTGATGTAACGTGAATCGTGCAGGAGATCGTACGACTTCATGGAGTCCCTGTGAGTATCGTGTCGGACAGAGACACGAGGTTCACATCTCAGTTCTGGCAGAGTCTGCAGAAGAGTTTGGGTACGAGTCTGAGTTTCAGCACGGCGTACCATCCGCAGACGGATGGCCAGTCCGAGAGGACGATCCAGATCTTGGAGGACATGCTGAGGGCGTGCATGTTGGATTTCAAGGGTTCGTGGGAGGACCATCTACATCTGGTGAAGTTCTCTTACAATAACAGCTACCAGGCGAGTATTGGCATGGCACCTTTTGCCGCGCTATATGGGAAGAAATGTCGATCGCCACTGAGCTGGGATGACATTGGAGATCGGGAGCTGTTAGGACCGAGATGATCGTGGAGGCTGTGGATGTTGTCAGGAACATACGGGAGAGGCTGAGGATTGCTCAGGACCGTTTTAAGCATTGGGCTGATGCTAAACGGTGTCCGTTGGAGTTTCAGCCAGGTGACCATGTGTTCCTGAAGATTTCCCTGAATCGTGGAGTGATTCACTTTGGGAAACGTGGGAAGCTGAGCCCGAGATACATTGGACCGTTAGACATTCTAGAGAGAGTTGGCGAGGTAGCCTACCGCCTAGCCTTGCCGTCATCTTTGGAAGGTGTTCACGATGTCTTCCATATGTCGCAGCTTCGTCGGTACATCAGCGATCGATCTCACGCTGTGGATTTCTCAGAGATCACCGTTCGCACTGATCTGACGTATGACCAGCGGCCAGTGCAGATCTTGGACAGATGTCAGAAGTCACTTCGGAACAAGACAGTCGATCTTGTTAGGGTGATGTGGCGACACGGCTTGCCAGGAGAGTCTACTTGGGAGAGAGAAGACGAGATGCGTGAGCGCTACCCACTTTTGTTCCCTGACATGTGAGTGTTAGGAAATTCCGAGGGCGGAATTTTTCTTAAGGTGGGGAGGATGTAACGATCGGTTTTTGTAATAGCTATTTTATATGAATAATATTGGATGTTTCCCTCTTTGTGTGTTTTCTCGATAGAAGTTCTTACGATTAGCTTCATAACGTCTTAATCTTAGAGTTAGAAAGATCCTAGAGGCCATATGGATCTTCCCGAAGCTTCGCGCTTCGTTTCGGCACTTTTGGTGCATCTTAGTCGGTTCATGAAGGAGAGCCAACCGACTAGATCGCAATCTAGTCGGTCGGCAACCCTTCTCAGACCGGCTAGTTCTTGTCAGTAAATTTCAGCTTAGTTACTGTTTACGTTTAGTCGGTCTAAGCTCATTCTTCGACCGACTAGTTTCCAAACTAGTCGGTCAGGACTTGTACTCAGACCGACTAATTCTGAGTCCTACTGTACTGTCTAAGTTACTGTTTATGGTTAGTCGGTCTAAGAATAATTACCGACCGACTAGTTCTTAAACTAGTCGGTTAGGATTCCTTCTCTGACCGACTAACTCTCAGTGCTTAATATCTATCTAATTTCACTCTTAGTCGGTCTATGAACGATCAACGACCGACTAGATCCTAAACTAGTCGGTCGACGGGCCTTCTCTGACCGCCTAAATCTGTCTACCTGTACCAACCCTGTTCACGGTTTGGTTTTTAGTCGGTATCAGTTGGACGACCGACCGACTAGATACTAAACTAGTCGGTCGACCACCCTTCTCTGACCGACTAAACTGCCCAGTAAACCTAGGTTAAGTCGCAGCCGCCGTTTCATTTTCTATTTAATCTCTTCGATTCTTTCATTCTTTCTTCATTCGTTCTGAGCCAATTACTTCCCCAAATCATCCCTAACATTCCTCAAGCCATTTCCTTCCTCCTCGAAGCTTCCCTCTCGCCATTTCTTGCGCCGGCCACCTTCCCTAGGCCGCCGGATCTCGATTTCAGCCGTAGCTTCCCGGGATCGTTCATCCGTCGCCGAAGCTAGATCTGCTTTGGCGTCATTTGCTCACTACTCTTACGGTTAGTGAATCTATCCCTTAATATCTTTTAACCCACACCGTAATTAGAAAACCTAATTAAAAATGATTCACTAGACGATATATGATCCTATTATGAAATCTGATTTGGTGATCGTTCTAATGATGTTTTGCCGTAACAGCGATTCCATCCCGTAGAATAGAGGTTGTGAGACGTTTTCCGTCGATCGTCATCGTCGGTATCAGGCAAGTGAAACTTGCCACCCTTTTGTTTAGGCCATGTCCTAGGCCGTTCTGCGTCGTAGCGTAAAAGAGACTAGGCAGTGAAATGATATCTGTCTAGACGCCCCCTTTGATCTAGCTTGACAACGAAGCTAGATCCGCCCTCTTATCATGTTGCATTCATACTACCATGCCATGTTTAATTTCAATTAACGGTACACGAGATATCTGTTCATGTCATTGCATACCTTGAATGTTATTGTGAATGCGTATCACACGCTACTTCTAAAATGTAAGCTGCGGTAAGTAGGATTTTGACTCATACACAGTGATCGAGGCTAGGTGCACCCCTACGCCAAAAACACTTCCTGGCTCGTGATCCAGAAGCGAGCATAGTGTGTTGCTAATCCCAACGCTCGATACACGTGGAGGGGTAGGGTTAAACGGTCGCTTGAGCATAGAAGTGAGCCCGTACAGCCACTTCAGCCAAAAGACGGAAACTCTGAGCACGAAGTGAAAATAGTGATAAGTGAATCGTGATTAGTGTTTGCGTAGCTTCTGCTACATCGTGCGTGCTTGTCTCTTCTTTTAAACTGTTGCATCATACTTAAATGTCATGTCATTGCATAATATCATAACTGCTAGGTTGTTAGTTACTTTCAGTTTCCTTGCTCAAGTCTATTTTTAGACTTGCTGACATGTGCCCCTCTCTCTTTTGGGTGTCACATGTTAGACCCTGAGCCAGAGTTTGTTGCTGATGACGAGGTATTAGCAGACGCCGAGCCTGAGCCTGCGTTTGACGAGGACTTCGTGGACACCGGTGACCAGTCCTAGAGGCTAATCAGGGTCGCTTATTAGTTCGCTGTTAGTTGTTGGTGTGTAGCACCATTGTTTTCCTTTGGACTTTTGTTTGTTGGCCGTGGTTGGCCTTAGACTCTTTCTTTTAGCCCGGTGGCTTTTCTGGATGTTGAGACTTATTATGTGGACAATTCTGAGATTTGAGAATTATATTATTTTCTGTCTCTTCCTTATTATTATTTTTGTTCCGATCGCGATTACCGGGACCTGCATATATTTATTGACGCTTATCAGACTGCAGCTTCACAGCTCCACGTCTGAGCGGACCTCCTCACGTCTCGCCTCCATTTTAGGGAAGCAGGGCGTGACATTTTCTCTGGCTTATTACCTTGAGCTTGAGTCATATTGGTTGGAAACACTGCATGCCATGTGACGGTGTAGGTAGAGAATGAAGGAACCGGGGGCAAGCAACCAGATGGGGAAATGGGAAAATATATATCTGAGGGCTTGTGTATGATAATCTATATGAATGGGGTTTGGAATTTGTCTAGGAATGTGGCATTCTAGTTACTATTTCTATTGGCATTCTGCATAATTGTATTATATGCTCTTTTGTTTGACTGTTGGTTCTGAGTTCTGAACGCTGCCGCCACCCGACCATGCCAATGATCAATACTTTTCGTAAGTATGATGTTCTCTTATTCATTTAAATTTGTTACTTTTTATATGTAAAATGTTATATGTTAACTTCTGGGTTTTTCTTGCTTGCCAGGTACATATGAGTCAACAGTCAAGCTCTACTTGTAGATCTCAATAGAGAGATGCGACACGTGGTGACCTTGATGCCGATTTTGATGACTACAAGATATGCTATTGTGGTCTTCAGGTCCCGAGGATGACGTCATGGACAAGAGCAAACCCTGGGCGTAGATTTTGGAGTTGTACAGCTCGAGAGCATAAATGCACTTTCTTCCTATGGAAGGATCCCCCACACTGAGTTATCCAGACTGGTGATCATGCATTACACGGATGAGATTGATCGAAGGCCCACTACTGTAAGTTCGACGACGCCTTTGACCGAGAGTATGATTGTAGAGATGGAGGGACAACTGGATACTGTTGTCAGTCTACTTGAGAGAACCAATGTGCAGTTGGAGAGCATCGTATCCGATTACCGTTCCATTAAGGCCGGACTGCTATCTCTCTTAGTTGTAATATGTTTTTATGTAATTTTGTTGTATAACAATGCTCGTTGATGTTAAACACTGTTATGGATTATATGTTGTATCAGCATGTGGTTAGTGGGGTTTTTAGTTCTATTTGTTTATAGTTGGTATGTGTTAATTGATGGTATTGATTGGAGTATGGGATTCTGAAGTAGGATTTTTTTGGTATCATTTTGACAAGTCGCAAACTTTTGCTTGAATGGCAATACAAGTTTTTGTGTGCGTCAATATACAGACTGAATGGCAGTGCAAATTTTTTCCCTCTGGCACACTGCAGACGTCATGGCAATTGAAATTTTTGAGTCATGATTTTGTTTTGGTTCATGACATTCAATATCTGGCACACCTACGCAGATTATTTGCTATTGCATAACAATTTTACAAGATCAATTTGGATTGTGGAAAACTGAAGACTGAATGGCAATGCTAATTTTTTTCCACAATGCTGACAAATTGGAATTGCAATTTTTTTTGCTTTTCATTTTTTATAGGATCGTGGCATTCTTTATCTGTCATTCATATTCATACGTTTTCACATTGCAAATCAATTTACATTGTAATTTTTTGGGTTTTTATAGGAATTACACAAGAAATTCAAGGGGGTAGTTGTTCCCCTATTCTCACCATATCACACTCACCAGTCACCACTTTATCCCTCCAACATTCACAACCCATTTTAACACAAAAAACACTATAAAAAACACAATAAAGTTGTGTGGGCCCCACAAAAAATCACAACATCCACATTCACAACCCCACATAAACCCAAAAAAACACAATACTATACTTTCTCAATACTGTTCACTCATTCAAACAAACACAAATTTAAATGCAAAACAACATGTCCTGAAATTATTACCTCGAATTGCTTGATGGGTTGAAACAACAAATGCCGTGTGGCATGAGTTTTTCGATACTGCTATGCCCATCACATCCCACCGTGTCTTAGGAATGCCACGTGTTAAATGATCAAGATGTTGTGATTCCCTGTCCCGGTGCAACTCTGCTTGTAGCAGATCCCCGTCTCTAAAGTTCAGCTCGCCAGAAGATACGCCTCTTACCGTCACCATCCAGTGAGCCGGTGAGCTTAACCAGCAAAAGGAAGCAGGCTGCGGTTAGCGGGAGCAAATTTCAGCGCTCTATGCCCGCCCTCCCAAAAAAAACAGAAAAATTAAAAAAAATTCTAATAATAAATGAGATGGATGTGATCACATTCGGCGTAATTATCGGCATAATCGTCGTGTTCTTCGTCATTGTCTTGGTCATCACAGTCCAAGGCACCTGCGCACGCTCCAATTAAAAACCTAATCCCGAATCCTAATACCAATGACGTCATCCTCCTCCTATCTTCTATTGCTTTTCTCCCTTCTCTTGTTTTCGCCGCTCGGTTACGGTCACCCGCCGTCCTGCGGTTGCGGCTCCCCCGATTCCGGATCCGGTCACCACCGCCATGGCGGTGGCCATATTCATCATCTCCATCGTAATGGCCATGATCGTGATCGCCACGATCATGGCGAGATCCGATTGAGGAAGCTTCCAGAAGAGCTAGCCGAGGAGGAGGATCTTGAGATTAATCGAGTCGTCCTTGACCATCACCATCATCATCATCACGATGAGCATGATGATGAGTTATCTCCAATAGGTAAACATTTCTGTCAGTGGACTACAATTGGACATTAGGATAATGTAGATTTGTGCATTTTTTATTTTTATTTTTTTAACTTCTGACTTTTCCGCCCTCTTTCTGGAAGGTCTATGGGTTAACGCAATGGGATGCTCGCTTCTTGTGAGCCTGGCGTCATTAATTTGCCTCATAATTTTGCCTGTGATCTGCTGTGAGTTGATTGATCTACATTTCCTTAATCTTTTCCTTGTCCAAAAAAAATTTTGTAAATTGAAGTTAGAATGACTGAACGTGTCTTGGATATTGGCATTATGGCAGCGATGGGGAAGCCTTCGAAGGCCGTGGTGGATTCATTGGCTGTGTTTGGGGTAAGTTTTAACTTCTCGTATTCTCTCTCTCACATGATAAATATTTATAATATCTAATATAATGCGATGTGCTTCTCTTGTTCATTGTTAAAAAAAAGAAACATGTATCGTAATACACGATACATAATTTATTCATGTACAAATTAATTCCATATATAATTTACCTTTAGTAAACTGAAAAATCGCACATTTGAACTAGCGGAGTTTAATGTAAACTAGAAGTTTGTAACTTAGGACCGGAACATCAGATTTTGCTATTTGGGTCTATTTATTATTGGATACTTATAAAGGTTGTAATATCATTATTCGATCATTGGAGTGAGACTAAAGATTGCATCTCTTGCATATGGTGATTATTTGGCAAGTTATCTGTATTGTCTAAAACTGACAGGGTAGAGTTCTTCAATCTCTCATTGAAAGTGAAAATTTTTAGCACATTGAATAATACATGCCACAAAATTGGTCCAAATAATTTACGTCAGTTTTAATAAATGCTAGACCTTTATGAAATTACATGTTGTCAAGTGGTTTTGTGTAATCTACGATTTTGCAAGTTACAGTAGAAATTGGACATTTTCAAGAGCTTTCATTAGGGTTTAGTCAGAAACGTTGCATGCTTCTCAGAAATTACGGCTGACCCTTAAGAGTATAGGGTGAACAAGCTTTTATTTAGAAATGGATGCAGAGTGTATGTGATTATGAAGCAGCATTGTGTGTTGTAATAGAAATACTAGAATAGGGTTTCTGCTGCTGTGATGAAATTATCTGTGCATGCATAAAGATGTCTGGAATTATACTTTGATAATTCAGCAAACAAGACTTTGATAAGACAACAAACAGAGTGATTACTCTTTAGGGCACACCAAATTAGGGCAAAAAAACAAATAAAAAAAGAATGAATGGGAAACGTGCCAAGATGATAGTTGCTGCAACCAGTTAATCTCCCTAAACAGTTCTAGGGGAGGAGATAAAGAGACAAAAGGATGAAGTTGTCTTACTATGGATCATTTCTTAATTATATGATTATTTTTCGAGTTAATTTTATTCCCTAAATTATCAAAGTAGAGTTCTTCAATCTTTTATTATAAAAGAAAGATATGTGTGTATTGTAGGTTTAATTCAATTTTGATCAGGGCTAGCCTGGTGGGAGTGCAAATGGATCAGATACATTGTGGATATATAGATTACCATATTTGTATCTATTTCCTTTCAGTGGATGCGGATACACATACTCATATATTCAATAACTACCGTACCATATACAAATTCGAATTTTGATTGGTTTTTGAATAATTGTCATATATTACAGTTATATTAACAAAAATGACTTATATTAACAGAAATGACTGAAGGCATAGACATCAAAGTTATACCCTAAAATTTAATATTATTGAATATGCAAATATAAAATTATATCGGACCACATAATCATATTTTCATTTAGCGAAGACATCTTATAATGTGGTACTTGATAGCCATAGTTGTTATACTATGATATGCGATACATATATGATACAATACGATTTGAAGGGATTTCAATAAATATCGGATAACCATATCAAAGATGTAAATCTCTTATGATTCGGCTTACCGACACTCAGATGCTCTTGCCATCGGCAATGCTTGCCAACCATATCAATTATCTCTGGAGTTCATAAATCCTTACGTATTAAGCTTCATTGACCCTTGATGACTAGCTTACCATCAGTGATCCCCTAAGAGGTTTCGTTTCCTTGACTATCGTCATCTTTGTAGAGGTCCTCCCACCCCTTGCCGACCTTCGTCAACTCTCACCAACCTTCATAACTGTTTTCAAACTCTTTTATTACATGCTTATTTATTATGTTTTCATTGATAAATATCTCAATATATTTGGAATATGTTTAGTTATATATGTAATTTGCTTAATCATTACATAAAATAATTTTTTATCTTAGGATATATGATACGATACAATTTTTGATACGTAATCATACGAAATAATAAACGATATATACCACGAAATGATAACTTTACTTGATAGCCATGAATTATATGCCACTTCGGAAATAAGCAAAATATGTATGTATTGATGATTCAGATATGTTGAATGTGTTTTCCATTACTACATTTATATCCATAATCTAAATGTATATCAGCTACATATATTTGCTTTCAAAATATGAACATTAATAGCATATGGAGTGTATAATCCATTTGCTTTCAAAATATGAACATGAATTGTATATGGAGTGTATAATCCATATTTTTTTGTAATGCTTTGTCTCTTTAAAGTTACACATTGCAACGAGGCTTAGTATAGTTGTGATTTTGAGATTGCAATAAGAAATGTATTTGGACATTTTCAATGAATTTTCCTTATGGTCTAGTTCGATAATCTATGGTTGCTTACTGCTACAAATTACAGTGGACTCTTAGAAAATGAAAAGAATTTCTTTGATATATGGCTATAGAACTAAGGGCTTATGATGGACTGGAGGACCATACATTTGCATATAATTGTTAAAATATGGGTTCTAGTGCTGAAATGAAATTGTAGCTGCATTGCATAAGAATCCCATGCATAATACTTAAGAAACATGGAAAAAGTTGATAGTAGTTTAGCACCAAAAAACAATAATGATAATAAGGAAAAAGGAAGGGCGTATAAGACAAAAGTGACACTTGCATCACATAGAGTCTCAGGCAAATGATTTAGGAGAGAAGAAATTGAAAACAAAAAACAAAATGATGAATGTTTAATCTTATTCTCTTTCAAGATTTCAACTCAATATTAAATGTGAATTAGTTTAATCTAAGCTGTCATATACTATAGCTGGACTTATGATTTATGCAGTGTCATCCCATATGCCACGTACATAATTTCTTCTGGTTAGACACGGATATAAGTTAGTTAAGTTAAAGTAAATACAGATCCTCTTTCTGCCAAACTTCATATTTTTATCTTGCATAATTTTTCGGACAAAATCTCCTGAATTCTTACTTATATTACGATGCCAGTGCTTCCTCTGGAGGGACCTAACCTCATTGACTATTGCCCTGCAACATTTTGTTTATTTAATCTACTATCAAATTGCACAGGGCTTCTTACCCAACCTTAACAAATAAAAATTTAAACTTGGAATAACTATACACTAAGATTTAGCCTATAAGCCATAATCCATAAGAAGCTACTGTTTTCCATAAAATTTGCTTCAACTACTTGGTTTTCACTAATATGCAGTTGATTTGGTCTCAAGATAACTTCTAGATACCACCATGATGGTGTTTTCTTTGATGCTCTTGTTTATAGATATTTCTTTTAAAACAGACTTATCCAAAAGCTTGCTTTGGAGAACAGTTTTTTTTGTTAAGAAGGTATTTGTTTCTTTTAAGACTTGTGCTTATCACGGAATATCAATATTTGAGATAGATTGAACGAGTATGATAAAAATGACGTGTGAAAGTGAAAGTTAGATTATATTCAAAAGAATAGCCAAAGAAATACAGACAATTGAAATTGTCAGTTGGATGTCTGAATCATGTGATCTTGCCAAAGAACCAATAGGAGAACGAAGGGAAATTGCTGGGATATTTTTCATTGGTAACTGCACTTCATCTACTAATCTGAAGTCATTTGTAAAATCGATTATAATCATCAAACTGGCTAAAAAGGCACTCAATTATTTGCTTTAGAAGTGTTGGAGAAAACTTATTGCAAGCATTTGTCACTGGCAATGCCAAGCACACCAAGGTCAGATTCGTTTTTTGTTCAAAACAGGCCCATCTCTTCTCTCCCTCCAATGCACATGCATGCACATATGCTCATGACACTTTAAGTCATAGACACTAAGACACATATGCGCATTCACATTCAAACTCTTGTAGATGAAAAAACGTTGCAGGGGAATAACTTGAGAAGATATATATGGTCCAGTTTTGACTATTTGGGTTGTTCTTGTTAATTGGGGTACTAACGTCTAGCGATCGCAGACATTTAAAAATGAAATGCTGTTCTACCTTGTAGCTAATTATAGACGACTTTTGAAAGTCCTTCAAATCTTGGCCACTTACTGAATATAAAGTTGATAAAAATGCAGATACATTCACATATAAACTCCCGCAGATGCAAAACTACTATCTAGAAAAAAAAACTTTGAAAAGTATATATCAAGGTTTGAAATCTCGGTTTTGATATCAGTATCGGCTATCGGTATTGATTGTATTGGAAATTTCGGGTGATATGTATCGAAAGTATTACACTTTATGTATAATTTACCTTGGCTCAAAATAGTTGTTAGTTGCACGAATATCTTCAACTTCAACATGTGTTTCATTTATCTATAGATCGTTTTTGTCATCCGGGGCATTAATTTTCTTTTTAAACCTGTTTGATTGTGGTAGCACCCACGGGCCATCATTTTGAGCTTTGATTTTGATTATAAAATGAGATTTTTAAATCCATTATATGAAATAAAATATAATATCAAATTTTAGTCATTTGAAGTTAAAATCTCCTCTTATATCAGTTGTTATTAGTTAGTATAAATATTATTGGCCAGTTTCACATGTATTGTATTGGTATGTTTGAAATTCGATACGATGCGAGTGATACATATCAGCATCGGTTGAGATTACAAACCTTGGTGTATATGGTCCGGTTTTGGCTATTTGGTTTGTTCCTGTTAAATGGGTTACAAACCTCTGGTGATGACATACATTGAAAAGTAAAATGTTTCCTACCTTGTAGCTAATGATATTCATGGCTTCTGAAAGTCATTTAAGGCTTTGCCGCTGATTGAATACACAGTTGATAAAAACAACATTGAAAGTTTAAAAGGTGGCGGAGTCTTGTTTACATTGAAGTTTGTAAGGTCTTCCAAACCAAAAGCATGTTATAGTCTAGGATTAAAAATTTCAAATATGGGGTTTACAGCTGAAGTATTGTAGATAAAGCATGTACTGGTATACAGTGGATAGAACTGTCTCGTACGGCATACCCACTGAAACAGGAAGTCGAAGGTAAGCCTGGAGCTTAAAATTTAAATCCTGCATGTGATACAGTAATATTCCACCAACTTTCCACCAACGGAAATATTATAGAGCAAAGGTGGGAGGGGTATTGTTGTGGAAACTTTCGAGGTAATCAAAAGAGAAGAGCTAAAAGAACTACTGTATAAGTATATAAACTAGGAGGATATGGAAATACGGCGGAAGTCCTTCAATTTTTTTCTGCTTAATAATAATTTATTCCAATATAGTCTATACTTACCTTTTACTGGATTTAAAATCAACAGAAGGATGTAGTGTAGCTCCACATATTTGTACTGCAAGTAGTTGAGAGAAAGAAGGGTTACGACTAAAAAAGGGTTGAGGGAGGGGGTTGTTGGGTGATATTAACTGATCTTTTCCTTCTATATTAGATATATCCACAGTTTCTAGCTTCTTTTTTTGGGTTTTTTTTGTTTTTTGTTTTTGTTTTTGTTTTTGTTTGTTTGTTTGTTTGTTTGTTTTTTTTTGTTTTTTTTTGTTTTTTTTTTTTTTTTGGGGGGGGGGGGGGGGGGGTTGGGGTTGACAACTGTCTATATCAAGTCTCTTTGAACTCATACCTTATTCTCTTTTTCATTGTTAATGATTAACTACTTCCTGGGACATCTCCTTTTGGCTTCATTGATGCCCCATTTATGGTCCTATTATGAACAAAGTAAAATCCCAATTGTTACCATATGACATGGCTTCTGTTCAACTCCTAATTCAACACAATATTTTATATGCCTCCAATAAATGGTTATTCAAAGCGGAGAGGTACACCCTTCTCTAAAGCATAAAAAGTGAAACGAAGAGAGGGACATGCAAGTCAAAAGCACTTAAATAAATGTATGAACAATGCAGTGCCATCCTTACTGAATTCAAGCAAATTAAAATCTCTCTAATCATTGTTACATCATTAATGTATCTTGTAAAATGTAACAATGCTCTAAGCAATGCTTATAGATGGTGCATGGTGTTGTTCTTGAATTAGGCACTTGAAACTGGTATTTAGCTGTAGTTGTGGATCTTATCATGTATGATTAGTTTATCTTGAATATAACAAAACTAGAATTAGTCCATTCCTATATGATGTAAGATGGTTAGTTTGACAGTAAGATGGAATTCAAATATCTGTTTGTAAGTGATTTTGTCTTTCATATTCAAAATAACAAGTAAAAGACTGGAGTAATCAAAATTTTCGTATCTTAATGTGCTAACTAATTTCATTCTGTTGGTGATACTGATGATTTTATTTTGATGAGAGCATCATGGGTTCATAGCAGAAAAAGTTGCCCCTTTAACCCTTTAAATAGTATATGCAAGGAACCTTTTAATAAATATCTTGATTTTGGTGCATCATCAAAAATATCAATTATATACTTTCGGTTTTACTGTGAAAAGTTCCTCTTTGTTATTACTATTCTCCATATATCTGCATGCTGCTTTGGAAGCTTGTTCAGTTCATCCTGCTGGGAATCTTTTTTTTTGTGTTTTTGATCCTTTAAATATGTTTCTTTATTGTAATTGTTTTTCACTACAAAAAACTAATATGGAAACTGCGCTGGCATCTACCTAAACTACGCAAAATGGAAGATATTATATTGCATGTATAGATAAATAGTTCCATATACTTTAATCTTGATTCCGGTGACATAGATTATGCACAGTTTTGATACTTTTCCATCCACAGGCTGGGGCCATGCTTGGGGATGCTTTTCTTCATCAACTACCACATGCTTTTGGTACAATGATTCATGCATATTCTATATATTAAATTCTATATCGTGTCATGTTTTCTCTAATTGCTTCTGTACCTTGTTGAAGTATGTTTGTTAATTATTCTACCTGATGATTGTAAATTCTTTGATATTTTAAATAGGGTCATGGGAGAAGTAATTAATAAAGCAGCTTCATGAATCAAATGCTGCATGCTTTATGAAGTATTGAGTCTTTGGGGGTTTAGCTCTAAATTGTTGACCAGGTTAATGTAATGTCCCGAATTGTTATTATCAATTATAAAGATTTCATAGAATTTTCTGTAAACATTTTCATTGGAGTTCCAAAATTTATTTCTAAGAGTTTCATCTTCTCCTTATTTCTTTTTCTTCTTTTCTTTCTGTCCCTTTATCCATTCGACCAGCCCATGAACTCTCCTCTTCTTTCTTCCCTTATTTCTTTATTTCTTTATTTCTTTATTTCTTTTCTCGTATGGCCTGAGGCCCACAACCCCCACTTCCTTTCTTTTTCTTTCTCTTTTCCTCTCTCCATGGCCCAACGCCCACAAACACCTATCCCTTTAATTACTTTTACCTCAACCCTAACCCTCACTCCCCTCAAACCCTAAAATTCTCTCCTCCTTTCCCTCAAGCACAACCGCCGCTCTTTACTGCGATTCCTTCATCCACTATCATGTGTGGGCGTGAATTCCACCCACTTGCGCCTCTTTCGCATGTAACCGACCCTCTCACGGTGCCCCCTACGGCTCCTCCTCTTCTATATTATTCTCTTTTCTTCTTCAAGGGTTTTAATACGGAACTTTTATTTTTCCTCTCAAAATTTAGATTATTTGATTTTCTTGGATTTGAGTGTTTCACATCTGATTGCGGGCTTATTTTTTCGCCAAACTTTCGATCGAGTAGCCGCAATCGTCACTTTAGCACGACAGAGAGTTCGGTTGGGCTTTTCGGGATTTTTCGATGTTCTGTCGTCGGTGTCGTCGGTGAACTGAAGATTTACTATATTTCAAGATTATTTTAGTTAATTTTATTTAATAATTTTAGTAGTTGATAACTATTGTTGGATTAAATTTTGAGGAGAAAATATGTAATTTAAAATTAGACCATTCGGAATTTTTCTTTATCAAAATGCCGGACTACTAAATTGTTACCGGGCCACATGCGAATTCCTTCTATGGCCTTTTTAGTCCTAATCCATGATATGATGTAATATCCCTTGTTGATTTATTACTGAAGTATTAGGAATTTATTTGAGCATGAATTTATGATGTTGAAATTGTTTGAGGATTTTTGTTATGATATTAAATTCTTGGGCCAAGGGATGTGATGATTTTGGAATCTAATTGAGGGAATTTAATCCTTATAAGTTCTTCTTTCCTGTAATCTCTTTGGGCTCTGCGTTGACCCTCACCGCTGCCCTTCTTTGTCGCTGCTGTTTGAATTGGGGCTTTGCCCTTTTCGGTTGCTGTCAGTGGCTCTTCCCCTTTCGTGGTTGCTTGGACTGGGGCTCTGCCCTTCGGTCCATCTGCCAGCGGGCCTTGCCTTGCTGTTCGCCCACCTGGGCTTTGCCCTTGCTGTTTTGCGCATGTGGGTTTGTCTTTATTCTGTGTATGCGGGTGATACGTTTCAGATCCAGATCTGGGATAAAGTGGGATTTTTATGAGGTTTTAGGGTGATATATGTATTTTTATGAGAAAGGAGGGAGTTTTGTGGGAATGGAAATGAGGAATTTTTATTGACGAAGAAATTGAAATACAAAAGATAACTAGCCTTGATTCGAGAAGATGCCTTTCTCCTAGCTTTTGATTCGAGATCAAAGCCTAAGATCTCCAACTAATTGTCAATGGACAAATTGACTAAGTGTTTTCTTCAACAATTCAAGCATGCCCTCTCACTCTCATCTCCATCTTTATTTATAACAAGTTTTTCACTAATTAGGTAATTAGTCAAAAGGACTAAATCACACTTCCTATTTAAAATATTGCCAAATAAAGTCCTAATATTATTCTCCCATTAATTGACACAATTCTAGCATTAATTTATTTCCAAATGTGATCACGTCCATGTTTGCCACATCGTCCGCATTCGTCGTACCGTCCACGTTCGATGCACGTTTGTCGAACCCCCATCATATCATTACTCCGCCCCGAAAATCCACCTTGTCCTTAAGGTGGTGCTTCCAGGCCATGGGCCGTGCTACTCCGAATGAACTTACTCATTCCCTCCCGGGTCAAAAGGACACCCGAGGTCTTCGTCATCTCCCGTGAATCCATCAAAAGATCGGCCACGCCCAAAACACCTCACCCAAGATACAATAAGACCTCCAACTGCAAACTGGGGTATGTGGACCCCCTGAAAAGTTTCCAGGGGCACGTGGGCCTCAATGCGGCCCACCCAAGGGGTCGCCCGAGTCCAGGCGGCCCTTCGGGGAAACGCCAGACTCGGGACAGCCCTCCGGGGGAATGCCCGAGTCCGGGCCGTCCTCCGGGGGGTCACCCGAGTCCGGGTGGCCCTCCGATGAACTCTTTAGCAGGTCGGAGCCGTGTCGGATTTTGGCAATTTTCAGCATCGATTTTCACCAGAGCAAGCTTGTTGTGTTGGAGTCAACGAGCAACGATGAATATCTTGGTGATGATGATGTAACCATCCAATAAGGGGTGACGATGTGACTACACGATTTAATGACATTGATGATGGCAACATTGAAGGATGATGCGATGATGACGTCAATTGATATTGGAGGAGGCAAGGCGGAGAGGGAAATCGATGGCGGTGGTAGTGGAAGACGAGAAAGTTTGTGTTAGGGTTAGAGTTCGACTGAAAGTTCTGTTGACGATGAACAATATTCATTTTTTCAGAGGGTAGCGGCTATTGTTTTAATTTTTTGAGATTTTTTATCTAACCCTAATGGAGATCTAACCTAGGAAAAATATAAAAGATGAAGAAAAAGAAGATCATTCAGTTTTGATAACAAATATAACATCAGAAAGAAGAGAAGCGTGGATTTAGTGGGAACTTTAAGGAAAAACAACTTAGGGATTTGTGATCCAAGGCCTCTCACCAAGTATTTTGACATCTCGTCAAAGCTATACCTTTCTCAGGCTAGGATTTTTTGAAAAAACAAGTTTATGGTCTATTTATAGGCTTACAACAAAAAATATGTCTTCCCACAACCAAATTAGTGTAAAAAAATTTAGTAGAACAACAAATTCGGCGCAGGCGCCTTCGACGCGGAGTAACAAATTCGGCGCGGAACAACGCGCGAGCGTCTTCGGCGCGAAACAACAAATTCGACGTGAAACAGCTAATTTAAAAAATTACGTGGGCGACTTCGGCGCGGAACAACAAATCAGCATAAAAAATTTTTGCGGAACAACAAATTCGGCGTGGGCGCCTTCGACGGAGAACAGCACGCGAGCGACTTCGGCACGGGTGCCTTCGGCGGGGAACAGCACGCGAGCGACTTCGACGCAGAACAACAAATTCGACGCGGGAGCTTTTGACGCGAAACATCTAATTTGAAAAAATTTAGCGGCGGCGCGGGTGTCTTCGGCTTGGAACAATAAACCGCAGGGTATTTTTCGGTGATGGTATTAACTTAAAATTTTTAACGCTAATTTGTTGTTCTGCTAATTTTTTTACGCTAATTTTTTTAATTTGTTTAATTTAATGAATCATGCTTCTCCAGACACTTTTCCTCCAAAAATTTAATCTCTCCAATCTTTCCCAAGACCCTTTTAATTTCAAAGTTTTGGTTCCCAAGACACTTTTCCTCCAAAAATTTAATCTCTCCAATCTTTCCCAAGACACTTTTAATTTCAAAGTTTTGGTTTCCAAGACACCTTTCCCCTCAAAATTTAAGTTTTCCCACTAAAATTTTCACAAAATCCAATCTCAACCATTGGTTTATCATGATCAAATATCAGGCACTTTTTATCTTGTCCTAGTCAGCCCTAAAAGTCAAAAATATTGTCAAATGTATAATAGATAGTCATAACCCATGCCCGCGGGCACGGTTCTTTTAAGATTTTCACTCGCAAAATCTTTGTTCCCCAAAAAATTATTTACACCGCCAAAATTTAAAAGAACTACAAATTAACGTAAAAATATTTAGCGGCACGGACACCTTCGGCACAGAACACCAATTTCGGCGGGGTGCCTTTGACGTGGAATAACAAATTCGGCGCGGGCGCCTTTGGCGCGAAACAACAAATTCGGCGCGGACGCATTCGGTGCGGAACAACGCAGGAGCGCATTCGGTGCGGAACAACAAATTCGGTACGGGCGCCTTCTGCGCGAAACAACAAATTAGCGTAAAAAATTTAGCGGAACAACAAATTTGACGCAGAATAACGTGTAAGCGCATTCAGCGCGGAACAACAAATTCGGCGTGGGCACCTTTGGCGCGGAACCACAAATTAGCGTAAAAAATTGCGCGGGCGCCTTCGGCTCGGGCGCCGTTTGTTGACGCGGAACAACCTGCAAGCGCATTCGGCGCGGAACAACAAATTCGGTGTGGACGCCTTTGGTGCGGAACAAAAAATTAGCGTAAAAAAATTTAGCGGGCGTCTTCGGCTTAGCGGGCGTCTTCGGCGGCATGGAACAACAAACCTCGGGTATTTTTCGGCGACTCTATTAACTTAAATTTTTTACGCCTTCGGCGCAGAACAACAAAACTCTGGGTATTTTTACGCTAGTTTGTTGTTCCGCTAAAATTTTTTATGCTAATTTTTTTACTTTGTTTAATTTAATGGATCATGTTTCTTCACAATCATTCTCAAGACACTTTAATTTCAAAGTTTTGGTTCCCAAGACACTTTTTCCCCCAAAATTTAATCTCCATAATCTTTTCCAATACACTTTTAATTTCAAAGTTTTAGTTCCCAAGATACTTTCCCCCCCAAAATTTAAGTTTTCCCACTAAAATTTTCATAAAATCCAATCTCAACCATTGATTTACCAAGATCAAATCTCAGCCACTCTTTATCTTGTCCTAGTCAGCCCTAGAATTCAAAAAAGGTTGTCAAATGTTATCTATTATACATTTGACAGCGATTTTTGAATCCTAGGGCTGACTAGGACAAGCTGACTAGGACAAACCGGTTGATAGAAAGACGGTCTGGATTTAATCTTGGATGATGAACGGTTGGGATTAAAAATTGAGATGAATGATTTGTATTTTTAAGTTTTTGTGGGTCCCGTTTCTTTTCGTAACCTGCCATTTGACTAGGGAAAGCAAGTCTGCTTTTGGGGGAGAGCAAGGGCCTTTTTTGGAGGATAGCAACAGACACTTGCTTTTTTTGGGGAATGCAAGTCATCTTTCCCAAGAGAGCAATGGAGGGGCTAGAAGAATAGGAGGACGATTCAACATCTGCAGGGTTCGTCTTGATTTCCTTGAGTAACCTTTGTGCTGATTGGGTTTTTTGTTTTTTTAGGGTTGGTGCTACAAGAGGGATGGTGAAGGAGCAGCTGAGGTTATATTTCAAGGAAGGTTGTGCTACACATGAGGAGATCGAGCTGAGAGTGGAAGCAAGAGAAGCGTTGGCGATTCTGGCTTTGGAGAATCAGATCTGCGATAGAATTTTGAAGGAGAAGCAATCAGTTCTTTCAGAATCTTGAAGAATCTGTGCGCTTGAGGGGAGTTGCTGCTGCTATTCCTATGGTAAGATCTTTAAGTTCTTGCTATTTTAAGGCTGAAGATTTTTTCTTGCATCAATGAATTTTTTGAACGATCTAGAGCCCAGGTTCTCATTTAAACGAATTTGTTTCTTGCTGGTTTTTGAACGATCCAGAGCCCGGGTTATCTCGAATTTTTCTTGCTGGTTTTCGTATCTCGATTTTTGAACGATCCAATCCAAAAGAAATTTTCTTGCTGGTTATCTCATCCAAAAATGAAACTATTCTTTGGCGTTGCTGGTTTTTGTTTTTTCTTGCATCAATGAATTTTTTGAGCGAATTTTTTGAGATTTCTAACGCAATCGAATCTACTAGAATACAAGGTCAGAATCATGAAATCGACGGACTGAGCTCATCACCGTCGGCGGCGACCGCTGGGGAAGAATCCGATCATCCGCCATGTATCCCTGGAAACGTTGCTGGCGTGGCAGAGGATGGATCGTCATGCCAGGATGTAATTGTTGCGGTTACTGCTCCGAAGAGCAGAGAGAGAGGAAGGTTGGGACTCTTCTCGCTGCGGTCAAGAAGAAGTATGGGGTGCTCGAAGTATCACTTGGGCTCACCACAGCTGTTCATGTTTGTAAGCTATCAAGAGGAACGGTTGGTAAAGAGGAAATGGGTTATTTGTTCAGCGGTCTCTTTGCTTCAACCCAAAGTCGATAAGTCTTTCTCTTTCAATCTCGATCTCCATGGATGAAGAGTATGTCGTCATCGTGCTCGGAACTGGGCTCAAGGAGTGCATCCTTCGTGGCCTTTTCTCTGTTGATGACCTGAAGGTCTTCCCTAATTTTCATTCCATTTTTTAATCGATGCTTCACCTTCAATATTGAAATGGGTTATTGGGTTTCTTTCTCTTCTTCGATCTGGAATAATTAAAAAATGTTCTTTTGGTAGCTTGATGTTAAATGTTCACATGCGGTCTTATGATTGATCTGCGGCTGAAATGATGTACGAGTGATCCTGGCTGAAATGATGTACGAGTGATCCTAATCGAGCACTCTTAAGTGATCTGAAAGAATTTCATTTTGAACTGGTGAATAGAATGGGTGGGTTGTAATTTGATATAAAATGGAGGTTCGGTGTGATCTGTATAAATAGTGCATCTTAGATTTTATCATTAGTTGAAACAGTATTAAATAGTTTCATTTTTGGAATTTTGATAATATGTGTTGCTCTCAAATTGCATAGTTACATGTGATTTTTTAATGGGACACATGTTTTGATAATACTGGTTATTAAATAATTTGTTGCTTCAACCCAAAGGAGCTATCTTTGGTGTAAATTAACAGAGCTAATGATTAGTTTCCTGAGATTTAGATTTGTTTCAATTTTGCCGATCTACTCACTTAATCAACTTGATTAGTTAAGATGCATTTGATATGATTGTTTTACAGGAAACTATTCACTTAATAAAAGATGCATTTGATATGATTAGTTCACAGATCTAGATACCAAACACCTCACTTAATAACAGAAGCTTGCTGATAAAAGATGCATTTTTGTGCGAGGTTACATATACCTTTTCTTTTATAAGATCTAGATTAGTTTACTGATATTTTTTTTGATGTTTAGTCACTATATCTCACAGAAAAAGTTGATGTCTTTGGATTTGGGTGGTTGTTCTTGAGGACACTTGATGAAAAAAAGATTTATTTGCTTGAACGGGTAAGTAGAATGTTCAAACCGGCCATGTAATGTTGACATTAAAAGGAGGAGATGAACACTAAAATGTTCTAAACAAATAATGAGGGGGTGTTTTAAATGCTAACATGCATCAATCTAAATAGGTTGCAAAAGCAACAGTAGCCACATCCAAGGAGTGAGTAGCTTGCGTACGTCGGATATCATTCTCCCTCTCTCACCGAGTAGCTTGCGTACGTCGGATATCATTCTCCCTCTCTCACCAAGTAGCAACCATGAGTGGTGAAGCCACAGCCAATCTGGCAGCCAATGTCAAAGAGCGAGGATTTGGCCACATGAGGCCAATATCCCAATGAAGCCAATCAACGGTGCTTGCGAATGCCAGTGCTTACAACATGATATTTGGTCCGCAACATTGGAAACCCAAGCGAATCAGCTGCTAAAAAATTGTAGGAATGAATTTAGTGGAATTTGAATACCATTCTTTGTAACAGCTTCTGTTTTCAGAGCAACACTGGAAAAAAGCTACGAGATCTGGTGAGATCTGGTGAGTTATGAGATTCGTTGCAGTTTTGTTTATAAATTTTGTAAAGAATGTGGTAGAATTTGTTCCAGTTTAAAGCACACAAAAGTGTAAGAATTTGTTTCAATACCTTCTGTAGAGGTTCAGATTCTATTATTAGCAAGCAATTTTTTTGCATCTCTTTTACAATGGTTGTTGGTACTCTCTCTGAAACGTCATAAATGACCTGAGGCATTTGTGCAACTATTTCATTTGAATTCACATCTCTTTTGGAAAATCTATTTTTTTATTTTATTCTCTATCATTATCGAGACAAAGTCATGGCCTAATAAATGAAGCGTGCAAGGGATGAAGCCGACAAGGCGAGGATGCAGATGAAGTACATCGGAGTGGAAAAGACTTCTGGTTGGTGTTCCATTGAGGTGTTTGGTATTGTGTATGAGTTCCTGGCAAGGGACAAATCTCATCCAAAGTGCTAAGAGATTTACGAATGTTTGATACAGCTTTTTATGTAATCAAGTTGATTTTAGCCCATCAAGATAACAGTCAAGTTGCTCTAAAGGACAGTAGTAACAAGTGCTGGAAGAAAGAAACATCCTGCTCTATTTGCTAGCTTTACCCTGTAAATTAGCAAACCAATATCTCTACTGTATATATACTGAGATCCTTAGCGGAATATGATCAATTAGAAATTGAAAGGCTTGGTTACCTTTTGAGAGATTTAAATGACTTACTAGCACTCTTATGGATTGCTAGAAATCGAATTGTTCATCTGTCATGACACTGGACTTAATGCTAATATAATAAAGAAGCTTAGAAGTATGTTCCAATGGTCGAAGGCGCTCTTTTTTAACGCTATTTGTTATTCCGTGCCGAATTTTTTGTTCTACACCGAATTCGTTGTTCCACACCGAAGGCGCCCGCGCCGAATTTGTTGTTTCGCGCCGAAGGCACCCGTGCTGCTAAATATTTTTACGATAAATTGTTGTTCCGTGAAATTTTTGCTGTGGAAATAATTTTTTGGGGAACAAAGATTTTGCGGGGGAAAATCTTAAATGAACCGTGCCCGCGGGCACGGGTTATGACTAGTATATATATATATATATATATATATATATATATATATATATATATATATATATATATATATATATATAAACACTAGACATCATGGATCCAACCCAAAATAAGTTTCGCCATACTTGAAAATTCACCTAGTAACCATACTTGAAAACCCAAGTTAAAAATGTCTTCTTTGCAATTTTTATCACCGATTCCCTTTTTATAATCCTAACATTTTAACTTTAATTAGCTCCAAATCTAAGTCTGCAAGTTTTGAGATGAGACCTTTACGGAGAGCAAGATGACAACCCTAGCTTTCGCTCCAAAACCAAGCTCTAATGTAGGGGTTTTGCCTCTGTTAGTAGCCGAGAATCAAAGGGGATCGGCCACCTCTGCGTGCCAAGCATCAATGGATTTGGATTCCACTTGTGGTCGGGCAAAGGGAGTGCGGTTGGGAAGATCCAGCCTAGATTAAAAATAGCGGAAGGGAGGATATTAAAAGACGGGAAGGAAAGAAAGAAATAAGAGAAGGGATTGATGTTTGGGCTGTTTACTTAGGGGCTAAGTCTCCTCCCCAAGATATTTCTCCTCCAACATTCCATATTTGAAAAGTAGGTGAGGCGGTTGTCAGAAATTCTTCTCAATTCTTCATTTTTACCATTCCCCTCTCATCTCAAAATATACATGGACACTTCCCATTTGACCAAAATTGATTGTATTTTAAGTCTAAAACGGATGTCTTGACAGCTTCAAAGGACACATGTTTGATCTTTCTGAGTCCTCACTTGTTATACGGGTCACTCACAGTCTAAATATATATTATCGGGTTTAAAGTTTTACGGCTATTACAGGTTCAATACAGCCTTTTCAATTACATTTGCCTTTTCAATTACATTTGCAGCTCCGTTGCAATAACTCTTTTCATCTCAAGTTTAAATTCAGGAGACAATCCAAATAATTTTTTTGACTAAAAGGTAGGAACACTGACCTTATCTGGTAAGGTAGAATTTTATTCATTTGAGTGGCTACATCACCGTTTCATTGTTGCAATGAGCCTTTGGAGCAAGAAAAGGGACCACAGAACCATAAAGCGAGAATGACATCAAGTGTTCTTTCCCATATTCTTCTAAGTTTTTTCTTACCTTCTTAATTCTCCTTCGTCATCCTTTTTCTTGCTCCTCCTGCATCATCCTCCTTTCTTTTTCCTACTTCATTCCCATAATTGTTTATTTTCCCATAATTGTTTATTTTTTCATCAAAATATAGTTGGCTACTTTTTGACAGGTTCCCAGCATATGGTGCATGGTTATTAATATAATCCAACACGCGATATGTATCAGACAATACGATATGATATGTAAGCCCATCGGCACAGAACTCGAACACTATTATAGTGCTAGCTTATATGTTGAACAATATCCCATGCATATCAGCCGATATGAATTATCTATCTGATATTAAAGGCGAGGCTCGACTGGATTGAGGCTACAGTTTTTTTTAGCTTGGATCGGTGTTTAAACGAACAGAATAAGGTTCAAAACCTCCTTTTTCTCGTCAAATTAAACCCAAAACATATTTCAAAAAAATCTCATATTTAAGAATCCCTAGCGATGATCTCAACCAATGAAGCAGTGAGAACCTTTGCAGATTAACTCCGAGCTCTCTTGTTGAAGGTCTTCATGTAGGTCTGACCTTAATATGGGTTTCAAAAACACATTAAGGATGTTCATTGTTATCCAATCATCTCCGAGCTAATGAGAACCCTCGTGGTTTTGAAGTTCGTTGATAGTTGAGGCCTTCTTGATTACCCTTCTCAACAACTCACTAAAGGTAATTATTTGGCTATGGTTGCAAATTTTGGTTTTTTTTGAGCTTGATGGGTTTTGTTTTTGGGTTTTTGACTTCGATATTCAGAAAAAGATGAAAGTCTAGTTATCTGACTTACAAGCATTTTATTTTTTTCTCCCACTCTGTTAACTATTATTTAGTCTAAACTCTAAAGAATTTGTTATTCGGAGAGATTAAATACTTATTTGTTAAATATTGAGTCTCAATTCTTAAGTTCTTAATTATAAAATGCTATCAAGTAAGACTGTAATTTCTAGCACAATCTGTTGTTGAATTCTGAGTTGTGTATTTGATTCAAATTGTAAATTAAAATTTGTTAATTGTTTAATATTTGATTCAGAATTTCGGCTTCTATATTCTGTTTTTTAAGATCTAATTAAACTAGTAAAATATAATTTGGAATTTTGGTATTTGACAAACATTGTTGGACACATTGCTAATTGTTATTTTGTTTATTTGCTCATTTGTTTTAATTGTAAATTTAATCAATCACTTTCGAAATGAGAAGAATGGGAAAGAGCCCTAAGAAACCCGATCCGGTATGGGATCATTATTTGCAAGTTGAAGAAAATATAAAATATATTATATTTAAGGTGCAAGTATTGTGGGAAGGACTAAGGAGTCACGAGACAAGGTTGAAGACTCATTTGACCAACACTAATTGGTTGGCACGCACTAGGATACCTATCAGTGCCCATAATCTTCATTTAAGTCGGCATAATATTTCTAGGGTACTGGAGAAGAATGATGAAGATGGTGATGAGAGCTTCTAAGACATTAATGTCAAAAGTGTTAGTGTGAAAATGAACAAATGAACCTTGGATTCCTTTGCAATCAGACGAGGAGCACCAAGATCAAAGGGGTGTAAATGAGGCAAAATACACTCACCGAAGTAGTGAAAGACCAAAATGTGGTAAGGATAAAACATGGTTTTGGTATAAAAATGGACGTTCCTTTGATTTGGTAAATAGTTCGTTGTTTACAAAAATGATTGAGTTGGTTACTGATTATGGAAAAGGATTAAGCATCCTTATCAAAAGATTAGGGTCAAGTTCTTGCAAAGAGAAGTGGACAAGACTGAAAAGATTGATTTAAAAAAGTATAGGAGTGAATAGAAAAGAACAAGTTACACTTTAATGTCAGATTGGTGGACAGATGTGAAATCGTGATCCATTGCCAATGTTCTTAACATTAGTCCAAATAGGACCATTTTTCTAGAATAAACTGAAACTTCAAATAAATCGAAGAGTAAGGAAACACTGTTTTAAGTTGCTTTACTGCTTAATAGAGAAGATTGGCAAGGGAAACATGGTCCAAATGGTCACCAATAGTACATCGTCTTATGTTTCTGCTGAAGAAATGTTGTAAGAGAAGATGAAGATGTTTTTTGGAGTCCTTTGTTGTATATTGAGTCATCCCATGATGATGAGCAAACATGTCAGAATAATTTATAAGTGCAGATATGAAAGCATAAAAAAAATCAAAGTGCACTCAAAGTAAAGTGAGTTCAACCAATATCACGTCCTTCTTTCCTGCTATCTGAAAACGTGACATATTTACATGCAAAGCAGGCCTTGGAAGTTACCAATGAAAATAATATATGAGAAAGCAGAAATGTACCAATATACATAATCGTATAAATTGTATCATAACTCTGTGTAATGCACTGTAAGGACTAAAGCTTGTCCTCGTACACTGAAGCATAATCATTCTTCTGGTCAACGCCTAACAGAAACAACAACAAAATAATAGCATCGCTAGCTTAGAGTAGATTTCATCTAATTCAAGTATTTTTGAAATTTCAAAAACAATATATAAAAATGTTACAAAAGAAAAACTATATAGCAACATGTAAAGACACAATGTAACAAGACTATAGAATATGCATACGTAACAAGTTTATAATTTATTACTATGCTGTAAATGTTTCTCGTTCATGTGAAAGTAATAGTTATACCAAATCCTAAATCCTAGGATGTGATTCATACTGGGGAGTACAATATGCAACCAAGGAGTCCACCTTGTACCACGAGAGGATGCTCACCTGGGCCGAGTCCAAATAGACACATGTATGAGACTCTGGATACATCCAACAGGTCTAAACAGACATAGGAATGAGACCCGGTTAGATAACAGATTTGTGATAGAATCCAACCAATACGGCCAAAAACATAGCTCCAATCGCTTACGAACTCCCTCTAATATGAGGTATATCCCAAAACCCCAGTGAGTTTGAATCTTAAGTGCAATATTGTTTAAGTCAGGGAGTATAACTACTATCAAGTTGTCATTATTTTGAAAATTTTCATGTCATAAAGTTAGTGTATCGGTAATCCACTCATTCATGTAACACTTGTAGCATTTCCAATTTCCTATTGTGGGATTTACTTTAGCATGCATCAAATGGTAGGCAAATGAGACCGTCACTCAAAAGTCCATGGGTCACATCATTCATAATATACGTAGTTATGTGTTATATGCATCAACAATCATATCAAGATCCATAGTTCCAACAGTTTTATTGGTCAAGAATCAATTTTCAACAATTCCAACATTATGCCACAATTCAATTTAATCCAATGTCAAGTTACAGGCATGTCCCCTAACATAATCACACATTAATCGTTGTTAATTAAGTGTTATTCTCATCATTGCATGCCATTAGTTCCACGATAATTAAGGAAAAGTGTCAAATTTGATCTCAGTGTAAACTCATCCTCGATCAAGGGTCAAATACATCTCTTCCGATTATGATAATTTCAGCCAAGTAATTCATTAAAAAACAATTTCAAATTTACCAAAAAAAGTTTATTTAAAAGCTGAAATTTAATAAAGCTAAAAATTATTTATGCAGGAACTAGATTGAGCAAATATTAGGAACAGAAATTGAAATTATTTCAAACTGCTGCTGCGAACATGCCAAGCAGACAGGCCAGTAAATGGGCCGAGCAACAGGCAAAGCCCACTAGCGTGTAAGAACAGAGGTAAAGGCCACTAGCGGGCCTTAAACAGAGGGCAGTCCCACAGGCGCAAACATGAAAGCACCGGCCCACGGCAAGCAAACGAAGAGGGGCTGAGTCCACGACAAGCAAAAGAAGAAGAACTAAGTCCCAAACATCGGTCAATATAGGGGGCAAAGCCCCAGACAAACGCAAATAGGAGCAGAGGAGGGCAGCGGTAAGGGTCGTCGCAGAGCCCAAAGAACTTGCCAAAAACGATCAATTTCATAAGGAAATATTCCCTCAAAATTCCAATCATCATATCTTTGCTCAAATCACAAGAGAGATCTTCAAAATAACCCAACACTACAAATTCATGCTCAAATAAGTTTATAATAATTCCATGAATCAATCTAGGAAATTCTTTTATCATAGCATGAATTTAAACTAAAACCAAATAAGAAAATTTTTATCTAGCAAACAATCCAAAAGATTCAACTTTTTAGATCTAAATAACTGAAAAAGAAATGTATCAAAATAAATCTACCCTGCACCGAAGAGGAAACGTCGCAAACCCACGAAAATTCGGATAAAACATTGCTGCCTCATTGGAACACGACTTCAGCAGCTCGATCGAAAGCAGACACTAATTTTCATGAAGATTGGAACCCCAAAACTGAAAATCGAAACTTGAAAAATTATTTTTAGAAATTATTTTTGTATGAAAACGAAAGAAGAGGAGAGAAGAAATATAATAGGAAGAGCCATTAGAGGCAACATGGGGGGGTATGAGAGGGCGGAATCCACGTGTGAAAGGAGCGAAACGGCAGGGAGCGGGCGGTGCGTGTGTTTGAGCCACCGGTGGAAGGGAAGAAGAAAGGAAATAGAGAAGAATAAAAGAAAGAAGAAGAAGCTGGTGGGCCTTGGGCCAAAGGAAAAAGAAGAGAGAAAAGAAAAAGAAGAGAAAGGAATAGATGTGTCGTTGGTGTTTGGCCCAAGAGGAAAGAAGGAAAAGAAAGAAGAAAAGAAAGGAAAAGAAAGGAGAAGAAGAGAGTTTTATTGGGCGTAAATAAATTTGATTTTGTAAACGAATAATGGATGGGCTTGGTTCGAGTAGATAAAAATATGTTTATAAAGAAAATGGGTTAATAAAATTGAAATTGAAATCATACACAAATATTAAATGACGTTAATTCGGAAAATTCTAAAAAAATCACGAAAATTAATACATTCAATATACGAAATTTCATGCCATTACAACCAAGGCTTAGCACTTAAAGGGAATCAAGACAAGAAGAATGAAAGTCATGACTATATCAAGAAGCTCAAAGTAATATTTATATTTGATGTAGTTGTATCTTTTTCTTGATTAGAATGTCAAAGTCTTAATTGAAGCTCTTACACATTTAGGAAAATACAACAAATATTTTTAAAATGATTTAAAATATTTTTGAAATCATTCCAAGTTTTTAATGATGAAAAACAATGTTTTATATGCTGACTAATCAATTAGACCAGACATCCAGTCGACTAGCTAAACCTGAAAAATCATTGGCTAGTAGCATGTCAATCCAGTTGATTAGAATACATGAACTAGTTGACTAATTCATGAGCTAGTCGACTAGTAAGTGTACTATAGTCGACTACAGAGAGCAACATCCCTCTTTACATGTTTGTGCTAGTTGACTATAAGCTTCCACTTAGTTAACTAGCTGAGCCATTAATCGATTAGGTGGATACTACTCTAGTCAACTAAAACTAGCCGTTGGTCTATAATGAGAGTTTCTCTAACTAGCCATTTTGACCGTCTGAAGGGCATTTTGGTAAACTGATTTGACCTAATTTTTGCCCTATAAAGATGGGATTTTCTCATGTATCACATATCAAGAAAAATCATTGTTTTGCAAAGGAAAAAGTGTTTTTACGATTAAAATTGTTTTAAAGAAAAACTCTCTTTTGGCCTAGCTTTTCAAAGTTTTCAAATCTTTTATGGGTTAAGCTCTTGATCTCCAAATAGCTTCAATTTCTATCATTTTCAGATCAAGTTCTCTATAGCCACATCACTTTCATAAGAGCTTCAATTCGGCTATAGGTAGTTGTATTCAACAAATCAATGTAAATATGCTGACTTGTGTTTGCCAGAAGTATTGGTTGTGTAGAAAATCCCCAAGATGTTGAGGTAATTGTAAGTTGAAATCATCACGGGTTGAGCTACTTGTAAGTCTCTCGGTTGAGATATTATTTATGGATCTTTCCAAGTGAAACTTAGGTGCTGGATGTAGGTCACATGATAACTGAACCAGTATATAATTCTATTGTTTACGATTGCTTTTCTGTGATTGTGTTGTTCTCTAACTCTTTATTTCTGCTACATATTATTTGCAAAATTATTGATTAAGATTTATCTTGGTCACTCAAGATTAAATCTTACGTAAAAACTTAGAAGATTTGTTTTAAATTTCATAAAAAAATATTCACCTACTCTAGGGTTTTTGCTTGCCATCTCAGTATTTAACATCCTTGACATCAATGATTTGCTGATCCACAATGACAGTTGAAAAGTCCAAAAGGATCTAATAAGTTTCAACCTCATGAGAACCATCATGGATGGAAAAGACTTAGCAAGGCCCATGATGACAAGGTTTGCTACTAATTACCTCGTATTGAAAAATATTTCAAAGCAAACTATTGCACTATGGGTTATGTTTGCATCAGAGTGGCACAAACATCCTTACTTTAGGAAAGTGAATGTGAAATACACCATTCTTATTAATGGTAATTTTTGAAAACATGTTGAACATTGTTTGACATGGGCCTCCTTTGGTTAAAGTGCTTCGGTTTATGGTTGATGATGGTGTATGTGTGAGGCTATAGATAGAGCCAACAATCAAATAGAGGGGAATTTTGAGAACAAGAAGTGTAGATACCAAAAGGTATAACACCATTGATGAGAGTTGGTAAACTCCATAAACATCTACGCACGACCACTTTCTTGATCCTAAGTAATGCTGTGTTAGAATTTAAAGTTTATATTAATTTCAATCCTAGTAAGGTGGCTGGCTACTAATTGATTTCCTTTAATTTATTTTCACTTGTGTAAACCTCGATGTGTTTCATTATGCCAAAAAAATTCATATGGATACCAAAGTAAGGATGGGACCGTAGTGGACCATCCAGAGGAGATACCCATCTCGAAAGGGTTGGATGGATTAATAAGCAAATAGACAAATTTTACAGAACACTAGGAATGGAAATGACTACACTCACAAAGGATAAGAAGCAACACCATAAATTATTTGAAATTTAGATATCAGTGACCAATAATTTATTCATTTTTTGAATATTTTCATTTGTGCATTTCATTTATTTCGTTAGTAGTATGATGGGAAAGTTATTGAAAGGGATGCAAAGAGCTTCAAGAACTTGCAATCCATATCTTGAGCATAAGGTGTGGTGCTACATGACATGAGAGGAATTGGAGTAACTTTATGTGTGTCCACTTCAAAAGAAGGAATAGATGGAAGCAGTTAAAGCTCAATGCCTTAGTTTTGGTCAAATGTAATATTCAATTAAAGTTGAGAATAATGAAGAGATATGATGGGAGAGACCAGAATAATGGAGAGAGAATAATGAAGAGATATGGTGGGAGAGACTTATGATCTGATTTGCTTCTTGGACATAGAATATAATGTGAATGGATAATGGAGAAAGAATATATATTCATAAATTTTTTGAAATTCAAGGAGAAACAAATGGTGCTATGCAAAACAAGAGGAAAAAGGTAAATTGACTAGAAATAAGATTTAACTTTTAAATCCATATCTTCTTATCTAGTGATAAATTTTTTATTCTATCATGACCTTGAAATTTGAATGCATTAAAGAATCATGAAGGAAAGGGAAGAAGTTGTGCATGTAGATGTGGAAGAGGAATATGCGTTTATGGAGAGAGTTCAGATGAAGAAGACAAGAAAGAAGAAAAAGTGATTCCTGAATATGATGGTGATAAGACCGCGGATGATGGATCGATTTAGGATGACTGATCTTTCCTCTTTGCCATAGCCTATCAATCATCATTATCATAGCGTACAGGCTGATAATAGCTTATCTTTCATGTAATTTTTGTAGCCTTTCATGTTGTTTAGGATGACTGATCTTTCCTCTATGCCATAGCGTATCAATCATCATTATCATAGCCTATAGGCTGATAATAGCTTATCTTTCATGTTTTTTTTGTAAGAGTAGATAAGTGACATGAGAAGTGGCTTCTCTGTTATGTTTGTATATGATTATGTTCGAAACAATGAAAATGTCATTTGTTGCACTTTAAGCATACTTTTTTCCTAGTACTAATTTTTTGCTCAAATTTCACAACATTTTTGTGATATATTTAGTTATTTGAGTGATTTGTTTAATTGTTTTGCACTTGGTCATTTATATTATGATACAATATATTATATGATATACAATGCAATACTTCATGAAAATGATATATTATACAATAGGGTAATTTTGGTACGATGGTAATTCATCATGTAGAACCGTGCTTGACTTGGATTTTCAGGTAGGGGTGGTCTAAACAGGTTCCGGATGTATCCAGGTCGAATCAGCCAGCCCACATGAAATACGCATTGGATACATGATCATGACCTTGATCCAGATCGGTCAAAAGCAACCCAAGTTGAAGTCAGAATATTACAAGTCAGCATGCACCCGGCACACTAATTTTTCATATTTAAACTTATTTTACACAATCCTATTTCATTAGTTAATTAGATCGAACCCAATCATGTCTCTCCGTTCCACCTATTTTACACCTCAAAATATCCAAGATCGTGTCTTCCATCACATCCGTGTGGCATACACCTTCACCTAGTGATCCATCTCATCTTCGATCGTCACTGCCCATTGTTTTCGCCCCAGAAGATCATCTTGTACTACACAAGTCTATGCATTACTTGTCAGACCTTCAGTAAGTGTCGAGGCATCCTATCCATCCATTGAAGATTGCTCCTTTCTATTCATTTTGGGCTTTTTGTTTCAAATTGAATCTCAATTTTATATACTCTGTGGTTTGATTATTAGAGGCGATTTCTATGTACCAAGGTTTTGAATATCAGATATCAAAAAAAATTTGGATGGCTAATTTTCATATCGGATAGAGGATATACGGGGATATATCAGGGATCTGTGTCAATACCAGGTTGCACATATTGAACATTATAAATATACAAATGTTAATAACCAAATAGTAGTTATAACATCCTTATATGTCCATATTTAACTATATCATGAAAATATCATCAACATATCAAGTAACGTCATAATAATGTATTAAAATTAATCATTAAAATATTACATAAAGTGATATAATTAAAAATATAACATGACTATAATAGCAAGAGTGACTTGCATCATATATGTATATACTCAATTAATCTTTTGCTTGCGTGCAATTGGATAAATGCAAAAAAAAATTAACATGACTTGCAAAAAATAGATGGAAGAACTGAAACATCTATATTACAATTGAGGGCAGATTTTGAATTTGTCCTATGTGGCAATGTCACATCAAGTTTTGGAGGGAAAATTTTGGGTTGAAGAGAAATTTGTTGGGAATACACAAAACCATTGAAATTAGGAATTGCCTTTTAATATTAGTAATGAAAAAAAATGTTGTGCACACACACAATCTCATCTTGGGAATGAACGCGAGCTGTGGGAGAATGAATGCGGAAGAATGCTACCAACTCATTGATTCGCGTTGCAAAACCCTGTAAAATTTCGATCCCGTCTGCTGATATTTCAGGGGAAACTAATAATTATTGATGTTTGATAAAAAATTAGTGGGTCCAAGATTTTTAAATGAACAGTGTCCCACGGGCACGGATTATACGTATATGAAGCCGCGCCCGCGCCGAAGGCGCCCGCTAAATTTTTTAACGCTGATTTGTTGTTCCGCGTCTAAGGCACCCGCGCCGAAATTGTTGTTTTACGTCGAATTTGTTGTTCTGCGCCGAAGGCACCCACGTCGAATTTAGTTTTCTGTGTCGAATGCGCATGCGCTGAATTTGTTGTTCCGCGCTTAAGGCACCCGCACCGAAATTGTTGTTTTACGTCGATTTGTTGTTCTGCGCCGAAGGCACCCACGTCGAATTTGGTTTTCTGTGTCGAAGGCGCATGCGCCGAATTTGTTGTTCCGCGCCATTTTTTAACTCTGATTTGCTGTTCCTCGCCTAAGGCATCTGCGTCGAAATTGTTGTTTTACGTCGAAATTGTTGTTCTGCGCCGAAGGCACCCACGTCGAATTTGGTGTTCTGTGTCGAAGGCGCATGCGCTGAATTTGTTGTTCCGCACCGAAGGCACCCACGCCGAAGGCGCCTGTGCCGCTAAATATTGTAAGCTAATTTGTTTTTCTTTTAAATTTTGGCTTTGAAAAAAAAATTTCGGGGAACAAAAATTTCGCAAGGGAAATCTAAAATGAACCGTGCCCGCGGGCACGGGTTATGCCTAGTGCCAATATAAGTAAGAGAATCCAAAGATTAATATAAGATGGAGCTTTAGTTAAATATTCTTTAAAGTCACTACATTAATATAATTGAACATACTTACAAATTAAACATTCTTTCAAATTATAATAATATGTTTGTAGTGTATCTATTAAAATATTGTAACGATTGTAAGTCTATAATAATACAATTATAACTTAATTAAAAAAATACATATCAGCCTGATATATCGGCCGATATTGCCTTGATATCCGCCCGATATATCGGCCGATACATCCGTTATTGGTCGATATCGGTTCAGTTTTTTAACCTAATAAATTAAAACATAATTGTATCAGTTGGAGTCTGATACCAATATATCGGCCGTTGTATCCACCGGAACTGCCAATGCATCCACCAGAACGACGATGTATCCACCGGAGCGGCCGATATTTAAATCAATGTTATGTATTTGATGGAAATAGTGGATTTATTAATTATTGAGATGTAATCTTTAGGGTTTTGTGTCTTGAATGTTGGCTTCATTTGTTTTGTGAGTTTTTAGTTCTAGTCGTTTCTATGGGTTTTCAATGGGGGATAGAATTGGTTGCTCCAATGTGGTTGTCAATGATTCCTCTTTTTCATTAGAAGAGTTAATTAAATTAATGATTTTAGGTCAATTTTGTATTATTCAAGTATTTAGTTTTCTTTTTTCCTTTTGAAAATATGATTAATTTTTTTAGTTTTTACCATACTAGGTAGAAATATGAAATCTTGCCCAAGTAAAGCAAGTTGGGTACATGTGGTCTAGATTTTTGTTCCCCTGATTGGGTATGTGTCAAGTCCCCTTAATCTGAGATCTGGTTCGCATATACCCTAATCCAAGTCAAGTCATGTAACGCCCCACTCCCCGGGTGCTGTCACAATTTAAATAACTATATGCAGTTTCTGCAGGTGCCAATGAAGTCAATGTGGAGCAGTGCAGAAAGAAAAGAAATACTTAAAACATGACATGTTATCACAGTTCTAAACAGGAAAACGACAATACAATATACACTGCAGCTGAAATGTATATATAATACTCACCTGCAGCCAACTCACGTCCCAATGTCCTGCACCAGAAGCTCCGACTCCTCGTGCTCAGGCTCCGTACAATCCTGTGCAGTGGGGCAACAAAAGTCGCACCACAGCTCAATAGAGTAGACAATATTTAACCAAGAGACAGAAATGTTAACGGTGCACAAAAGGAGATATGACAACAACAGTTATAATGGTACGATATAGGAAGTAACATGTAATGATCATTAATGTGTTCACAAACTACCGTAAGGTCGTACTCTCTAAGGTGAATCAATCCTAAGCCGTGACTTATGAGGGAGAGTGCGACGTGCAACCCGAAGATCTTCCTGGACCGAAGGATGATACCCCCGTGCCGAGTAACAGACTACTCAGGATCCATTCAAATGTTAGTACCGTGAATAAGTATCGTGATAGATCGTAAACAATCGTGATAGATTGTGGAATGGAAATCCTCCCAGACATGGGCCAAAGGACAGGCTCCAATCGCTCCCGCACTCTCGTAATCATAAGTTTCCCCAAAACCCGGTGAGTCAAGCTAAATTACTATTTTAACATTTTTAGTATCGTGATATGGTCTCAGTTTAATATTAGTTAAACTATGTAGTCAATGGGGGAGGTCCGTAGATAATCAAATGTAGTAACCGAACATGTCAGAGCCAGTCTCAATTCAACCAGTCATCCAGTGTCGTGCCATCACAAGTAACATCCCATGGACTACACAATTTAATACAATATTAAACCTCCTACACTAGCATGTTCATGAGATAATTTAATGACATGATAATAAAACTAGCATGTGATATAGGGAAGCAGTGATACATCTCATATCATGATATTCCAGAGCTGAACTGATATATTAAAGAAACAACACATCAACTGTTCCATACAATGAGCCAAGAACGTAGGAACATAATAATTGCTTTGATAAAGAAAAACCCGAAAGTCAAACTCATAATGACGCTAGAGGATCTAGGCCAGAGGGATTAGATTCCAAGTAAACCACACCGAAACCCAAAACAACAAGCGAGAAGACCAGCCGAGCCCAACAATAACCCAGTGACCCAAGATGGTACGCACGGGAAGCTACCAAACCTAACGACAAGTAAGGAACCCAAAACAGTAAGCAAAGAAAGCCAGCCGCAACCTATAATAAGCAAGTAGGGCTAGCCGCAACCCACAAGTAAGGATGGCTAGCCGCAACCAGAACATCAAGCAGAAGAACCAACCGCAGCCAATCGCAAGCAAGGAACCCTCAAACAGCAAGCAAGAAGCCAACCGACCCAACAACCAGCAAAGAACCCCAGGCATTAAACAAGGAAGAGGCCAAACCCGCAAGCAACAACAACCCAACAATAGCAAGGAGGCCAAACCCCAAGCCAAACCCCCAAAACAGCGAGCAAAGAAGCCAGTCGAACCTAAACAAGCAGCAGAAAAGACAAACACAACTCAACAACCAGCAAAGAACCCAAAGCCGCAAGCAAGGGGAGCCATCAAACCAACTGAAGTAAGGAAACCTCAGTCCGCAATCAAAAACAACCCAAGACAGCAAGTCAACAAGTAAGAAAGAGGCTGAACCCCAATAACAACAGCAAAGAAGGCCATCGAACCCCAAATCAGCAAGGAAACCCAAATCAACAAGTAAGAGACAACCAAAACCCAACACAGTCCCATATAAGGAATCGAAATAAAACTGAAACGTAATGGGAGATAGAGTCTATCGTAGATCGTAGCCGAAGAACCAAGAAAACCAATAACCAAAGTCACATCAGATCCTGAAGAAAACCGCCACAAAATCAAATCCTCATAGCCGAAGAATCAATCGATACAGCTTCGAAAATATAGAGAGAGACCTACAGAGCTTGTAGCAAGAAGATGGGGGAAAAGATGGTTAAATAGCCACCAGAGCATCCCAAGTAAAGGACGAGGACATGACTGTCACAAGAGAGACGAGAGAGGGGGATGGTGCTGCATCGTCGTCTGCGAAGGAAGAGAGGAAACGAGGGGTGTGCTGCTGCTTGCAGAGTAGGACGAAGGCTGCTGCATCGTACGATGGAGACGTCAAAGCCCTAGAGGCTGCTGCGGCGAGAGAGAGGGAGACCACATCGAAAGAGCCATAGCAGGCATTGCTGCCGCGAGATCGAGCAAGAGAGGGAACGAGAATCGCATCAAAGCCCTCAGGGCTTTCGCTATGTGAGTTGAGAGGGAGGGATTGGGCTCGATCCGTCGAAGAAGCCCTAAGGGCTCAAGGGTGTTGGGGGAGGGGGAGAGAGGGGGGAGGGAAAAGAGAAAGAAAAGTTCAGTGGGCTTGACGAGGCTTTTTTGAGCGGGCCGAAGAGAACGGGCCGTTATAGGTCAACCTTAACCCATGGCTGGATCGATTGCCACTCATATCCCCAAGCAATAGTTCTAGAGACTCGGACGCTTACACCCGTGTTGCATGTCCATGTAACAGTGTTTATAATTCATATTAATTTGATATGTCAATGGAAACGTGCTATCGAGGGTTCAGCTGTTGAAAACGTAAGGAATATGAGAAATATGAAGAAGCTGAGACATAGGGCGTGTGCATGGTTCTCTTGGAAATCCGATTCTAAGGGTCTCAAAGTTAGAGGACAAAAGGTACTTTTGTAGAATCCAGTGACCTCATATGGTTTCCCATCTCTCATCTTCAATCTGTATGGATACAATAAGAATATGTTCATGGAAAATACGGCGTATCTTTAAATTTGCCTCAACTAAGAAAAGCAATTAAGGGACTTCCCCAAGGATTACAAAAGACACAAGACAACTAGAAAATCCATCAAAAGATCAAGTCACAATCAAAAGAAAGGATACAATGGAAAGATCATGGTGCAATGACAACTTAATCTTCTGTGGGATTAAGTAACTAGTCACTTCCACGGCCACAAAGGTTGATGAAACTTTCAATAGGGGTGATATCGTGGACTTTGAAGGCAGAATGTGAACAGTAATCCTGTCAACAATTTTTGAATTGCTTTAACATTCATCAATGATAAAACAAATGATTTGCCAACTTTTTGCAAGTGTATTGCATGCACCAAAGACATCAATCATGCCCACGTGCATGAATCTAAATGTAAATCAACAGCTAAGAATTTACATCCCCTTCTCACCACTTAATCAGAAGTATATCGCCAGACAATGTGTGTGCTTGTGTATGTAACAGGAATGCTAAGACTAATACCCTTAAGCAACACTCTACACTCTCAAGAACTCATAAAACATTATATAATATAACAGTGGAAACAATTAAACATGTAATTTAATGTAAACTGTAATAGGATAGCATCCGGTATCTAAAAACAATAATTGCAACTAAGAAGTAATAACCTCACTGGGAACATCTCCAGTGAAAGTATTTTTTTCCATTTATTGTGGAACTAAAATACTAAGTAATATCTAACAACAAATTTTTAGGTTGGGTATATTTCTTCTTGTTGCATGACTTTGCAGGGGACGCTAACTGACACGTCCAGTTTCCTAGAAACTGTCAGACGCTAACTGACTCGGCCTGTTTCCTAGAAACATGACAGTTTTATATGAATTGTAGGCCCTGCTCAATATAGTTAAAAAGCAGAAATGTACCAACTTACGCGCATAAATTTTATTCCTTAACACAAGGGATACAAGTCTTATACAAGAAAAGATAATACAAAGTTTCATGAAAATATAAAGAAAATTCATAGATTTATCCACTCATACCTTGACGCTTTAAAATCCACGTCCTGAACTGCAACCTCAAAGTCTTCGTAAATGTGGACCTCCCCGAACTCATGGTCGACACCTAATAGAAACAACAACAAAACAATAGCACCGCTAGCTTATAGTAGATCACATCTAATCTAAGTATTCGGTATATTAACAAGTGCAAATAGTACGACTAAGGTAAACAATATAAAGACATCTAAAGCTACCGTGTGATAAGAGTATATCATATTTGCATATGGTTCTGTGTTGTTAGCATTCTAGTTCTTTAGAATGCTCGGTTAAATCAATTCTGAGCTGTGACTCATACTGGAGATTATGATACGTACCTATGTCCACCTTGTACCACGGGCCGCTCATTTGGGTCAAGTCCAAACAAATAAAGGTATGTGATCTGGATCCCTCTGACAAGTCTAAACAGATACAGAAATAAGACAGATACATGATAGGATCCAACCAATACAGTCAAAAGCATCGCTCTAGTTGCCATATACACTCTCTAATTAGAGTTATCCCAAAATCCTTTGAGTCTGAAATATCAAGTGTATTGTTGTTTAAAGTTTACAGTTTATAGTATCAAAGTGAGAGTTGTTCAATGGTGTAACTAATGTCATTTGTCATGATTAATTATAACAGTAAAATGTTGTTGTACTACCAAATTCTTGTTGTGGGAGTTTACTTTACCATGCATCATATCATATACCAGTGATATTGTCTCCCAATAGTTAGGGGTACTATGCATTTTAGATCATCTCAAAATCTATGATTCCAACAATTTAAGAATCGATCATTTAAGTTTCTAATAAGTTCAAATAGTCAACAATGTGTCATACATGATAGCAATGTACATTCAATGTCACATTCCAACCATAGCCTCAAACCTAAATATGCATCATAATCTTATATAAGTTAAAGTTTTCTAATCAATTGCATGTTATAAAGGTAATTCCACAACAAATTAAGGGACATGGTCAAACACTTGATCTCAGACATAGTCAAATACTTGATCTCAGAGTACAATCATCCTCGATCAAGGGTCAAATCCATCTCTTCCAGTTATGGTAATTTCTGCCAAATAATCCATGAAGAAAACAACTTCAGATTTGTCACATAATTTAAATTAAAGCTGAAATTAACTAAAACTGAAAATCATTTATGCATGAAATAAAATCAGGTGAATATGGATATATGATGTGTTTGCAAAGCAAGAACCATTCGAAAAGTACTGAAAAGGGCCGAAGGCCCACAGTGCTACAATGATGGAGCTGAACCTCTCATGCAGTCGGAACAATGGGCCGAGAGCCCACAATCAGCAAACAAACTAAAACAGTGGACCGAGAACCCACAGTCGGCAAACAGCAAGCCCAAGAGCCCACATGCAGTAAATCAGCATGGGCAAAAGCCCACAGGCCAAACAAGCTGGAAAAATCAAGCACATAGGCCGAGCAACAAGAGAAACAAACCCGCTGATACGATGTGGGTTTGACAAACGTGCGTCGAACGTGGACGATGCATCGAACGTAGACGGTACGATGAATGTGGACGATGCAATGAACATGGACGTGATCACAGGAAATAAATTAATGCTAGAATTGTGTCAATTAATGGGAGAATAATATTAGGACTTTATTTGGCAATATTTTAAATAGGAAGAGTGATTTAGTCCTTATGACTAATTACCTAATTAGTGAGAGACTTGTTATAAATAAAGATGGAGAGGAGAGAGGGAGGGCATGCTTGAATTGTTGAAGAAAACCCTTAGTCAATTTGTCCACGGACAATTAGTTGGAGATCTTATGCTTTGATCTCGAATCGAAAGCTAGGATAAAGACCTCTTCTCGAATCGAGGCTAGTTATCTTTTGTATTTTAATTTCTCATCAATAAAAATCCCTCATTTCTTCCCCAAATCTCTTCCATTCAAACAAAATCCCCCCTTTCTTATAAAAATACCATCTGTCACCCGAAAAACCCATAAAAATCCCATTTTTATTCCAGATCCAGATCTGAAACATATCAAATTGGTATCAGAGTATCGATCCTGATGGTAGAAACCTTCAAGGAAAGACATCAAGCGTGGTTGGAGCGAATGGAGAAGGCGAGGATTGTGTCGAACAAAAAGTTTGACGAACAAATGCAAGCCCTAATGCAACAAATTGCAAAGACAATGGCGGCAATCTTGGCCACAACGCCAAAACTTTCAGATCTGAAGGCAACAAAAAATTCGGATCTGGGCTTAAATCCAGATTTAGGCAAAATGCAAATATGTCGACGAAAAACCCAGATCTGAGCAACGCCGGTGACAACCCATATATATGACTAAATGTGACGGCTTTGATGGAAAAGGAAGAGAAGAAATTTTGGAAGCAACTCTTTCGGGAGTTGAGAGAAGTCCTTGAGGAACGAACTCTAACCCTAACACAAACTTTCCCGTCTTCCACTACCATCGACATCGATTTTCCTCTCCGCCTTGCCTCCTCTAATATCATTGCCGCCATCATCATCATCATCCTTCACTATTGCCATCATCAATGTCATTAAATCGTGTAATCACATCGTCACCCCGTATTGGATGGTCACATCATCATCACCAAGATATTCATCGTTGATCGTTGACTCCAACACAACAAGCTCTGGTGAAAATAGATGCTGAAAATTGCCAAAATCCGATAAGACTCCGACCTGCTAAAGTGCGGCTCAGGCAAGCTGTTTTCGATAAGATCGACTTAGACTCGAGCTGATATTGTTCATCGGCTTGAATTCGAGCCGACTTGAGCTGACATAAGTTAAAGGCCCGACATGAGTTGATCTCGAGCACATCAAGTTGGCTACTTGACGGTGAGTTGTTGACTAGCCATTGATCATGTCAGGCCAATCCATAGTACCAAAGCAAGTCAAAGCACTGTTTTTGAAAGGGTTTTCTTTAGGGTTTTCAGCCATTTGCACACCAATTTGTTATTTTGAATATTCTAAAGCTGGTTCAAGCTAGATTTTCAATCTGCTTGAGTTAGTCACGCGTTAGTTCAAGCACTTACATATTTCAAAGGTATTTTCATTATTTAGAGCATATTTTTATGGAATTTTACAATGCAAATCGTTATTTGTTTTTATGCCTTGCATTCTTTGGAAGGGTCAAACAGATACTTTTGTTATTAAGAGTGGGAGTCCATTATGAAAAATTTCTTTTTCTTATTGCTATGATCTAACAGATAAGAATGATTTTTTATGTACTGAACATAAACTAAAAGGAACTAAAAGGAGTTGCTCGTTTTAAGGGTACATACGCTTTATTGGTCTAGTTGAAGATGAAGCTTCCACATCGGTATCTTCCCAAATGCTGACTAATCTATCATTTATCTCAACTTTAATCAAATTTAAAGACAAAGAGAGTTGCAAATAACCACTTACAAGGATATCAAAAAGATTCGTGAGAGCAGCTTTTGCAACTAGTGAAACTGAAAAACAACAAGTCTTGTAAGAGCTCGAACCCAAGTTCGAGTCTACAATTAAGCTTGAACCCGTGCTTGAAGCTGCAATCAAGATTGAGCACGAGCCTAAGCCTGATCCCGAATATGAGATTGAAATAAATATTAAGCTTGAGCTTGTATTGGTGCCTAGATTGAGCCCAAGACGGACCTAGAACATTAGCTTGATCTTGATCTAGTATCGTTGCCTGAGCAAGAGCCGCAACTCGAGCCACTTGTTGATCCCGCATCTGAGCTAAAGATAAAGGCACAATTTGAGCTGATTGAGCACATCACTTTGTCATTCCTGATCCATTATACCTTACCGGTCAGTAAGTTTTACACATTATCCTTCCTTCAATAAGTGCATTCTTTTGAAGATCCTCATTTACTCATTTATATTTTAGTTCATTTTAAGCTTTTAGGACGAGTAATTTCTAATTTCAAGAGGTTACTAGCTAGTGTTGGTTTGCTCTCCCTTGGCACCATTCATCACCTAATTTTTCACAGTTGAGGAGAAGGGTGAGTATCAAATTCAATTTAGAAATTTTATTTGAATTATAGTAAGGATTTGTTTGCTTATATTTAGCTTTATTTATTATGAGTTTATTAGACTTATTTTAATATTTAAATTTGGTCCCACGTCAATTGTGGTAAGACTTCTTTTAAGTTGTAAGCCTATAACTAGGCCTCAAACTTGTTTTATTGTAAATCAATAAATTGAAGAATATTTGAGGGTTTACATTCCTAGCCTGAGAAAGATCTAGGTTCGAAGAGAAGTTAAAATTCTTGGTGCGAAGCTTTGGAACCCAAATCCCTAACATGTTCTCCCCCAAATCCCGATCAAATCCCTTTTTATTGTCCGTCAAGCATTAAGATATCACCTGTACTTATTTCATATTAATTTCTGATCACTAGAAAGAAATTAAAACATGTTTGGGTGATGGATTATTCTAAAACGATTGGATTTAATCCAGTAGGTGATTATAATAAGGAATATTCTTACTTGATTTATGGTATCAAGTTTAGGAAAATCGAAAGGTAAGCAAATAGTGGGGTGCACTCGAGACAGCTGATGTCACGGGAGCATGCCAAGTAATAACCCCAAAAATTTGGATATTTCATGTTATCTTGTAATGTAAGTCTACTGATTGATGCTCTCTTTTATTTTCTTTATTTGGTTTGATTATGCGTCTGTTATGGCCGTGATGGAATTACAAGCCTTTCTTGGCAATTGAGACTTTTGTGACATATTCATTTTTTCTTATTTCATGAGATGTATCTCCATATGCGTTTATAATAAATACTTTTGAATTGATGAAGCGTATGTAATACTTGACTTTGTGAACTTAGTTTCAATCCTTCTTGGTATGTATATAGTTTGGTTTTGATATGAGAACGAGAAATCATTTTATGAATTGATTATGTCTTGGTATATGTTACTACACAAACACTATGACATACATGATGCATATGACAAACACTTGAGATATTGATTATGACATGATGGACATATTGATGCATGGTAGGTCATTTAATGAATCTAGAAATTTGGTGGTTAGATACTTGGGTGGAACTGTGCAGTGTGCTTGGAATTATGGAAATGCAAATGGATCAAATTGGGAAACAAATGATATATTATTATGTAATCTGTTTGGAGTTATGATGAGATTTACATATGATATGAATTAAAAGCACAAATAAGCTGGCATTACACCCTTCATCACTACCTTATGCCTACAACCTTCATGTCAACATTATGTTTACGACCTTCGTGTTGATTCTAACTTATGTTTTCATGGTATGTTAGCACCAAGACTTGCTTATTTTCCTATTGATCTATATTGCTATATTTATGGAAAACTAGGGAAAAGGGATGATTTATTGAGGAAAGTTGGACAGGATGTTGGTAATAAGAAATGGACAGTATAACTCCCATTAGACACTAGTGCACTCATTATGTTACTTTTGACTAGCATCGCATTTATAATTTTTTATAGCATTGAATCTCTTTTGGTATTTTCATGTTTTACGGATTTTGCCTTTTACTTGCTGAGATGTCGAGCTCACCACTGTTTGGTGGTTGCGCCTTGCCGGATCTGAGGTGATATAGACAGAATAGCAATGTGGGAGATTTCACTTTTGTCGAGTGTTTAGTACAAATTTATATTTTTTTTGTATCAATGGATGTACAAGTGTGTGCAAATTGCATGTTTTAACTTGAGAGTGCATCCTTATGTAATTATGTCGGATTGTGATAACTATACTTGAAATATTTGGTTGTTGGCATTCTGGCTTGGTATTTGCTCAAGTGATCCATGTTGTCTTGATGTCTGGCTCATGTGTGTGTGTGTGTGTGTGTGTGTGTGTGTGTGTGCGCGTGTGCGTGCATAATGAGATTTATATGTGCGGATGAGAACTTGAGTTGTTTATCTTTGTATTGATATTAACTGTACACGTTTGGGTCTTGTTAGCTAGGCAGGCTGACTAACAGTCGTTCTCTTGTCCGATTTATAGCGGACATGCTACTGAAACATCTGAGAATTACTCAGGTTTTGGCGGGGGCGGGAGAAGACCTGTCTAGTTAAATGACATCAGCCTATTTGTCAAATTAATTGTCCAAATCTACAAGTAGAATACATTGTTGCAATTGAAGCAATTTCAAATGAGAAAATTAGAAGCTCACCTCATATGTATGGAGACATGGATGCACACACTACATTGATGACGTGTATGCAACTGCCATCTGCTTTCCAAAACAGGGAAACATATCAATACTCTCACTTCTTAGAATGATCCAACTGTAAGTTTTGGTTTATTGCATTTGATACAGATTCCGTTATGTGGCATTAATGCTACTTTACTTTTAAAATAATCATTAGAGGGATTGTGGGAGGGAGTAATCAACTGATTTGGTTTAATTGTGAAAGTGTTGCTATTGGGTAATTTATAAAGTGGGACTTTATATTGAAAGTTGTTGGTGCCATTCTTCCAGGCGGTGAACATTCGCATTCACATGAACATCACATTGATGATTTAGAAGATCATCGTCATGGACCTGGACATTCGCATTCGCATTCGCATTCGCTGCAAGATCTCTCTGTTGGACTCTCCATTCTGTGTGAGTGTAAAAGTTTAAGCTTATAATGGGTCCATTAAGGCCAAATGTAGTCTTTTGTTCTTAATTTTCTTAGGCTGCAGATATTCTCTTATTATTATAGACGAAGATTTCATCATGTGAGGATAATTGCTTTGGAATGATCTTCAGTATTTAATTGTCAAAATTTGCAATAGTTGAATGAAAGGTGATTATTTACATGCATATCGTAGTTTCTATTTAAAGCAGTTCAAAAGCAAGTGATGTATATAGACATACAATGGTATAATGGTTAAACAATTTTATTTTTCAATTGCAATCTGAAGTTGTCTCTCACATGGGATTTCACTAAGATTTGACTGTGACTCTAAATGGATGTTCAGGGATTGGCTGATAAATGGATACTGGTATGTTTCATATAGAAAGGATTAATGTCGTGAGTATGGTTATAGGCAGGACCTTTTTCTCTTAAAATATTGTGCTTCTTATAATAAGGAATTTTTGTGATATCGGTATCTTGGCTTTATCTAGAATCATTCATTTTCTAAGTTTTCTCATGCCATACAAGGATTAATCACAGGACAATTTATATTGTGATCCTTCTAAGCGATGCATCCGGAAAATGGAAGACACGTTATGAGAATACATGATTAATGCCTCAGACTACAACAATTCATTTTGTCTAGGACATTTGATGTTGTAAAGCTGTCAATTTTCTTATATAGTTGCAATCAATTACTGATATATTCTTGTCATTCTGCCCGCTTAAACTTTTCTTGGACGGACAAACTAGCAAGTTAGCTTTGTGCAAACCCTTTTTCTATCTCTAGGTGCAAGGGTCGGGAATCCGATAGGCTTCTTTCCAAATGATACCTATTAGTTCTGCAGCTTCTGCTCTTATAGTAGTAAATAACTTGGATGGAAATATGGGATGACTTGGAGATGGTGTCTGGCGTCCGTTGTAATTTTTAATGCATAAGCATAGCAATGGCAAAGCAGGATGTATGTGGTTGACACAAGCTGTTTACTTTTTTGTAGTCTTCCTATGAAGATTTTGTATGTAAAGATTTATAAGGGGCAGAAGCAAGGGGGTTGTTGAGCAAATATGCAAATTGGAAGATGAAATTTTATTTGTTCTTAAGCAGACCTGGTAACTTACAGTAGAAAATAATTGAGTATTAAATATAGGTACTTAAATATCAAATGTTAATTAGCGTTCCACCATAAAATAAAAGGGATATAAACTGTTGCTGTGGGCTCTTGGGTCCTGATATAAACAAAGGGGACATCGCAGTCCTATCTATACACTACAAATTTTTAACCAGGTGTTTACCATATCAAAACACCTATCAAATTCACTGGAAGATGAAATTTTATTTGTTCTTAAGCAGACATGATGTAATGGCCAGTTTTATCCACCCACCCTTTCTTTTTCTTTTCGTTGGGCCCAGCCCACTTGCAAAAACCCGCTAGGCTCCCCTCCATATTCTCCCCCTTTATCTCTCGATCCCGCAGCGAACAAAGCCCTCGAGGGCTCCGATCGACCGCCCCTCTCTCTCGACGAAAGCCCGCTAGGGCTCGGGCGTCTCTCTGTCTCTCTGTCTCTCGCGTATCACCGTGGGGCCCTCGATAGGGGGCTTCGACACCATCCCTCTGTTCATTTGTCCTCGGCGACGACTGCGGAGCCCCGCCGTCCTTCTCTGTGGCTCTGCGGAGGCCCATCCTCCCTTGATGCGAATGTAATCCTCTGGGGTTGCTTTGGTTGCTATTTAATGCCCTTCTCCCCTCCTTATTTGTTACACGCTCTGTAAGTATTTCTCTATATTTCTTCGAAGTTGTTGGCTTATTTTTGCGGCTCTTAGGGTTTTATTTCTGTGGTGATTTCTTCGGATCTGTTGTGGCTTTCGATTCTTAAATTTCTTTGGTTCTTCGGCTACGATTTCAAGTAGACTCTAACCTCTATACTTCATTTTCAATTTCAATTCTTGATGTCTTGGGTTTTTGGGTTGTTGGTTGGGGCTTGCTTCCTTACTTGTTGTCTGCTTGTTGTTGTGTCTGTTGGCTCCTTTGCTTGCTGTTTGAGGTTCCCTTGCTTGCCTTGCTTGCGGCTGGCTATTCTGCTTGCTTGTGTGCGTTCGGTGGCTTTTCTTTGCTTGCGGTTTGGGCTTCATTGCTGTTTAGGGGATTGGTGGCCCTCTTGACTTGCTGTGTTGGGGTTTTGGCATGTTCTTGCTTGATGCCTTGGGTTTCCTTGCTATTGTTGGGTTGTTATTGATTGCGGCTTTGGGCTCCTTGCTGGTTGTTGAGTTGTGGCTGGCTTTTCTGCTTACTGATGGTTGCGGTTGGCTTTTCTGCTTATTGATGGTTGCGGCTGGCCCTCCTTGCTTGTTGGATTGCGGCTGGCCCTCCTTGCTCGTCGTGGATTGTGTCTCGCCCTCCTTACTTGTTGTGGGTTGTGGTTGGCCATCCTTGCTTATTGTGGATTGTGGCTGGCTTTCTTTGCTTGCTGTTTTGGGCTCGTTACTTGTTAGGTTTGGTAGCTTCCCTTGCGTGCTATATTGGGTCCATGGGTCATTGTTGGGCTCGGCTGGTTTCCTCGCTTGTTTTGGATTCCGGTGTGGTTTACTTGGAAACTGATCCCTCTGGCCTAGAACTTCTAGAGCCATTATGCGTTTGACTTTCGGGCTTTCTTTATTAAAGCAGTTATTATGTTTCCATTGTTTCTTGGTTCCTTGCATGGAATAATGGTATGATTTTAATATTAGTTTTGAAATGTCTCTGCTTCACTTTATCACATGCCAGCTTTATTATTATGCCATTAAATTATCTTTTGAGCTTGCTAGTACCATGAAGTTTAATATTGGGTTAAATTGCGTAGTCTTGGGATGTTACTTGTGATATCAATATTAGGAATAACTAGTGGATTTGAGGTTGGCTCTTGACAGATACTATTACATGTACGGCAGTGACCCCCTTGACTATGTAGTTTAAATAATATTGAACTTGGACCATATCACGACACTAAAAATGTTAATTAATTAATTTAGCTTGACTCGCCAGGTTTTGAGAAAACTTATGATTGCGAAAGTGCGGAAGCGATTGGAGCTTGTCCTTCAGCCCCTGTCTGGGAGGATTTTAATTCCACGATCTATCATGATCGTTCACGATACTATCACAATCGTTCACAATACTATCACTTTTCCACGGACAAACATTTGAATGGATCCCGAGTAGTCTGTTACTCGGCCCAGGGTAGCATCCTTGCGGTCCAGGAAGGTCTTCGGGTTGCACATCACACTATCTCTCATAAGTCACGACCCAGAATTGGTTCACTTTAATGAGTACAACCTTATAGTAGTAGTTTGTGGACATTTAATAATCATAACATGTTGTACCTTTGTACCGTACCTTATAACTGTTGCTGTCATATCTTCTTTTGTGCACCGTTATCATTTCTGTCTCTGGATTAGATATTGTTTACTCTATTAAGCTATGGTGCGACTTCTGTTGCCCCACTAGGTGACAAAAAATTGTACGGAGGCGCCTGAGCACGAGGAGTCAGAGCTTTTGGTGCAGGACATTGGGAGTGAGCGGGCTGCATGTGAGTATTATATTTACATATTAGCTGTAGTGTAGATTGTATTGTCTTTTCCCTGTTTAGAACTGTGATAACATGTCATGTTATGAGTATTTTCTTTCTTTCTGCACTACTTCACATTGACTTCACTAGCATATGCAGGACCTGCATATATTTATTTAAATTGTGACTGCACCCGGGGAGCGGGGCGTTACACCTGATAACTTACGCTAGAAGATAGTCAAATATCAAATGTAAGTAGCGTTTCACCATAAACTAATAGGAATATAAACTGTTGCTGATTTGGCTCCTTAATCCTGATATAAAAATCACATTCCTATCTATAAACTACAAATTGTTAACTAGGTGTTTAACATATCATATTCCCAGATGTTAGTGAGATATTTGTATCCTGGATAGGCTACATAATGTCCCCAAGCTCAACTAAGGAACACCAGCTTCTATAAAGTCACCTTGGAGTCATCAGGTTATCTCATCTGCAACTTGGGGCCCTTCTGCTTCATTTGTTTCAGATATTCCAGTGAATCACGAGTTTCAACTTTCAAATATTCAATTCAAACCATGCAAGTTCTGTTCCCCGAGTAAGAAGAGTTAAGTGTAATGTGATCAGCGAAGCTTGGACATGCCTCTATTGTTGTCTTAAACAACACTAATAAAGTAAACATCTCTTGCCCAAACGACTTTGATATGTCTTAGTCTATACAAGTTCCAGGTGTAATATTCAGATATTACCCGATCACAACTTGCTCACCTGTCTCATTTCGTATATGTTGAATTGGGCCCACTGTGGAGAGAAACCAGTGAAGGCATAATTTGCGCTGAGATCTAATTGGATCCAAAATCTTTAGTTGATAGGTTGAGAGTCTTGAGACCCAACTTTCTATTCATATTACTCAAATGCACTTAATTTCAAATATAGGACAATTCTTAAATGCCACACGAGCTTATGTAATGTCTCCCTTCGTGTGAGATGGGTCTACACGAATTAGTTGGGTCAACAGTCCATCACATAGGGTCTATCGAAAAAAGTGCTGTGCCCTTGATCCATTATCAACTGTGGGCTCACGCTAGTACTTTCCCTGGGTACAAACCAGTACCACTGGGCCTCTTACTTCGGTCCCAACACCCCCTTGGGTTGCAACCTCATGTTTGAAACCAATTTGTTCGCCCCTCTTGAAGACAAACTAGTGAAGACGGAATAAAGTCTTACACCCAATTTGACTTAAAATCACAAGCTGATAGGTAGAAACTCAACTTTCATTTTTAACCTTTTACATTTAGCTTACACTTAATTTTCCTATGTGGAACTATTCTTTATCACACAAGACTATGGCAATATGTAGCTTTGCATGAAAGAGACTGTCCAATATTTGTAAACTTGGAAGTTAGAATAGAACACAACATTGATTAAAAGAAATAGTGAAGGAATCAGTAAATCAGACTTTTTTTCTTGCTTTTCATCCACGAGTTACTACGCACGTCTTAACAAAATACATAGCCACTTTCTACGTTAACTGTCCAAAGATGCCAAACTCTTTTTTGATCAATTACAGCTAAAGAAGCCCCCTTCTGACGTGTAAGTTATCTTCACCCAATGCCTTGTCATCTATTTGGGCAATCCAGCAAGGGGCCACCATGATAGGTCTAATTGCATTAATGTGTTCTTGACAGAACCATAACATGGAAAACTACCAGATCTATAATTAATAAAATTATATCATTACATTGTGTGGAACTTAAGAGATCTGATATTTAAATAGCTATGCGACAATTTCTGTATCAAATATATTCTTTGTCCCGAAGCCATACCCATGCCGGACACACGACACCTCTGTTGTTGGATTTAAATGAGCAAAAGTTGAAATTTCTAAGGGGAAATATTTTTCAAATGGTTTTTACAAGCAGTTAATGATTTCTGAAGCCTCTTCTCTTTGTTTTAGAGTGTTGGCTATTTCTATGTAATTCTTGTCCACATTGAAAGCCGGGGTAACTATATTTGGTTTTGTTTTACTTATTCCAAATAGATGGTTGGTTATTGTGTTGTTGTGGGCGAGAACATTTGCATGCACGGTCTCAGCTAGGAGCAGAACTACCATTTAACTGCAAGTGCGTATGCATTGCTACTGTAACTAGGCAATATCTGCAATTGATAACTATTAAAAAAAATTGAGTTCTGCCCAAGTCAACACTGCTTTTTTTTCAACTTGCTCAATATGGGCTGAAAGTGGTAGGGACCGGGTCATACTTCGTATTACCTAACAACTATATTTTTGACATCCATTGGACCAGGTCCTTGTACAGGGTTAATTCTGCCGGAGCTAGCTAGTTCATAATGCCCTTGCAAAAAAGAGGCCAGATTCGAGAATAAAGCGCAGAAGTTGCGCTCTCATAGAAGCTTACGGTCTCACACCTCTCTATCCATGCAATTCTGCGTAGATATGATTATCATTAAAACTATTTTTGATAACTAGTTGCTTCTCCTTAAGCAGCTGATCTCCTCATGGCATGTCGCTCCTTTTGGTCACAGTTGCTGGAGCGCACCAGTATCTTGGTAGTATCTTACTGCTAGGGGTTTTCTATCTAACAAGATGTGCTGCGATGCTGTGAAGGGTTGATTAGAGCAGTGTTGGTTGTCCTTTCTTTTGTAGGCTGATACACATATTTCAATGATTATTATTTACGTTAGAAAGTAGTTTGCATAATTTTAGCAGATATACACCACACCTAAGACTTCTAGGACACTTGTTGGATGCTTCTCAGACATGTTCTCAATTTATAGTATATATTGGTAGCTTATGGACTTTTAGGGACACTTGGACATTATTATACTTGTCAAATGTCCTTTTAGCTATGTGTTAACCTCCATTTAGGTGTTGAAGACAATAATTCCGTAGATAAAGAAATCAAAGTAATAATTGGTGCAAAAGTATAGCAATTTTAGGATAAATATGAGAACGGAGATACATAACCTATTCTATAGTCCCATCAGTTGTACAAATATGATGGAATATATGATGGGTTAACTATCGTAAGTACAATAGGGATATATGATAGGTTAACATTTGTTTGTGCGTGTGAGAACAATTGAAAATTATATGTAATCCTTTTTTGGGGATATGTGCAATATAATTATTAAAAAGAGTCGGACTATGTTTCTCCCAGGAGGAATTGTGATGTAGGACGAAGTGAGTTTTAGGGATTTGGTGAAGAAATTGGATAACTAGGATTCCTTGGCTTCTTACCAAGGATTGCAAGGCTTCGCACCAAGAGATAGGAGAACCTTTCACATGTTTTGAGAAATTTTTTTTTTTCATTGATCCATCCATTCATTGGTTGATTGCAAATAAAACAAGTTAGAGCCTTTATATATGCTTGCATACTGACTTTTCATGTTCCACCCGAATGGTACTAAACTCACCTAAAAAGACTAAAACTATTAAAACAAATAAAAGACTCTTAAATACCTAAAACTCAAAATAAAAATAAAAATAAAAATAAAAGTAAAATTCTAATCCTTATCATTCTCCCTAGCCTGAGAACTTCATCTCCTCGTGAAGGACATCAAAAATAGTACAGCTAGCCAGAAATCAATAGTTTTCTGCAATTGGAGAAGATGCTTCCACGAGCCGTGAAGTGTAATGGGATGTGGAAGGGCAGATGAATATTCTCCAATAATTTCTCCCAATTTATGAAAGATAGAAAAGCATTCAACACTTATTTGTTGGTTAGGGGAGGAGGATTTGGAATAACAAACTCAATGTGCTCAATTTGAATCAACGACATTTTTTTCGGTAGTTTTGACGCAGGCTCAACCAAGGCTCTGGATAAGGCTCTGGCTTAGCTTCGAAATGCGGCACGAGATGAAACTCTGGTTCAGGCTCTAACTCTGGCTCTGGCTTGGGCTCTTGCCGTGGCACCAATATTGGCTCAGGTTTCAAGTCCGGCTTAGGTTTAAGCTGTAATTTTGGCTCGGGCACAACTTAGGTTCAGGCTCACGTTTCGTCTCAGGTGTTGGATTAACCTCTATATTGGGCTTTGACGTGCGTTTATCCTATGTACATTGTTTTTTAGGCGTTCCACACGGCCTATAAGCTAACGAGTCTTGGACCTTTCTTCTTGAACAATAGCTTCTAAAGAAGCGAGCCTTTTAAGGATATCTCTCATCCATGGTGGTAGATCATTCTCAACATTTGGACTTAAGATTTGTTGGGGTGCCTGTGAAATAGGTTGATGTTTGGGAGAATACTGTTATCGAAGAGCAAATCTGAATATAGACCATTGATGATAAGGAACTATCATATCCAAACACCAAGATCATGCTTCTCCTCCTAACTTGAGATATGCATACTTATATTGTGCTTCATTTTAAAACTTGAAATGAGAGAAGAAATATTGCGAACGATACTCCTAATTATAATAACCATGTCTTTCATCGAAGCCATAAAATATTGGTACTCATCCGAATGTCGCATGATCAACAAATGTTATGAGAGAATAATCATCATAGTAATCATTGTGCTATCCCATAATGTAGAGCACATCTTCTTGTATGGAGGGTACTTTTGCATAGATGGTTGAGTTAGCTAGCCACTGGCATGAATCGTTCTAAATTTGGACTTCAAACGGTCCCGGAATCGTCAAAATAGCGGCACTTCATGGAAATTCCAAAACAGATCGTGCCAAAATTCCAGAAAATCAGACGGCTCACTGTTGAGCAGTTGACCGGGTCAATGAATTGGGTAAACCGTTAACTAGGTCAACTGGCTTAGCTTGAGTCGGCTCGGGGTTGGCTCTCCTGTCGATGAACTGTACGGTGCATTGGATGGCTTGGCTCGGCTCGAGGGATCGGCACGACGTGGCTCGTCGTCATGTCGGCTCGAGGGATTGGCACGGCGTGGCTTGTCGTCATGTCGGCTCGATCGAGTTATATTGTAGAAGTGACTGGCGTGGTGGCACCAATGGCGTTTTTCGGTAATTTGGATGTCGGTTTGTTCGCCGCTTGTTGCTATGGATTCGCCCGAGGGAGAGGAAGATGTGGCAGGGTTTCTGGCCGCGGTGGTTGTCGGAGGCGGCACCAGCGTGAGAACAAAAGAAGAGGCGGTGACTTCGCTTTGCTACTGTCGGCGACGAAATTTGCAGGCATCAGCTGTGTCGGCGAGAGCGTGGGGAGGTCGTGACGGCGGAGGCGATGACCAGGATGCCGTTCGAGGTGGTGGCGTAGGGTGGCTGCTGCGGAAGCTGAAGATAGTGTTAGGGTTTTGACTGGCAGAAGAGAGGCATCTGGAAGTAAAATTAGGGTTTGGAAATTTTCTGATATTTTTTGAGTGGATTTAAAAACGGAAAGACTAAAGATGTGATCTTCGGCTCTGATACCAAGTTGATACAGGATGTAGTGAGTTTTAGGGATTTGGTGGGGGATTTAATGAAGAAATTAGATAACTAGGGTTCCTTGGCTTTGCACCAAGGATTCTAAAGCTTTGCACCAAGGAAGATGGGAACTTTCACTGGGTTTGAGAATATTCTCTTTTCATTGATTCATTCATTCATTGGTTGATTGAAAATAAAACAAGGTCGGGCCTTTATATATGCTTACAACCTCTGACTTTTCCTATTCCGCACTATGTGGTTCTAAACTCTCACAGAAAGACTAAAACTCTTAAAACATATAAAGACTCTTAAATACCTAAAACTCAAAATAAAATTAAAATTAAAATTAAAATTCTGATCATTGTCAAATTGGAACCAACTCATATTTTTAGGAATTAGATGATAATGTGTCCACATTGAAGATCCACTGCATCGAAGTTGACGAAATTAGTTGGAGTGCCAAAAAAAATTAGAGTAGTTAAATTTTCTTGCCCATGCACCAAATTGCACCAAAACAGGTAACCGAAAGTGATGAATTTTTTAGTTTATGGTCTAGAACGTTTCAAATCCATAAAAAGTTGATGTTCACGGGTCTCAAGGTGTTTAGATTATAATCCAAGTGTTGGATTTCAATTCGTATTTTTCAAACAACATATCAAAAATCTATTTAAGGCCACTTGATGCACACATTAAACACCCAACATCATTTGGAATATTCTTTTTTGGCCATTCATTTCAATTTGTATTTCCAAGTGATAGGACATATACTCGAATCCTATCAATAGGATCCTCATAAACTGCTCAGGCAAACATGTCTGCATATGTATATCTAAGCATGTATATTTTTCTATACATTCTTTTTATTATTGTTATTGTTGTCTATTCTTACTATTATTATATTACTACTATTATTACATACAATCAATGTTTATGTTATCCTGTCCAGTGTCGCTGCTTCCACTAGAATTGTTATATCACCACGTATGTGCCATGTCATGCCCTTGTTCATCCTATAACAACTTGAAATGTTACTGGGTGTTGACATCCCCATGATCGACCTATTCCAAGAGGCAATAATGTGTTTTTGCATGTTTTACCCAGCACCTGCCCCTCAATACCCAAAACGATTCCTTAAACACATAGGCTGTTTACTGTTGACTTGATTAACTGTGATCCTTGATGTGGACAAGTTTCCAAATGGGTTTTGATTGATTAGTATTTCAATTCTATCATTTTCTGACATAATTCTTTATTTGTTTTGATTCCTGATGTATATCATTTCACATTTTAAGATATTCTCTTTAGGGTGTGACTTTGTCCCTAATTTCCCTGGTATCCTGTCCTAATAATTTAATGTTACCAGTATACAATTCTCAGTTTCATGCTTGCAATTGCCATATCATAATACCCATGGTGTCAAAAATCTACTTCTTTCGTCAAAGTGAAATTTCCCCGTTCGTCCTTCCCTTCATCATCATTCCTAGCAGCCTGCAATATACGCATCTGTTTCAGATGCCTGTCAGCGGGATGCCTTCAGTTTCTAGCGATTTTCTGCAAGGTGCAATTCTGCAGTTCTTGCTACTTTCTGCCATGTGATCTGATTTATCATTTTATTCATTATTTGTTAACTGCTATTTTGGATAATTATGCTGCTCTGCGCCTGTCGGTGCTTCCTATCAAGGTCCTGTTATTGTTGCACTCTCGGAGTCTTCAATAAAATATGGAACATCAGTTGGGCTTCACTTGGCAGAAGTTTTTCAAGTTCAATATTTATTATTTATTGTTCTTCGTTATGCAAAACCTTTGTGAAAGTGAGATGAAACTGCTTCCATTGACCATGCTGTATCATTTGTCTTCTATTTCTTCTAGAACGAAATTTTCTTTTACCGTGCCTTTTTTCTGGATGATGTTTTGGATATACATTTGATTAATGTAGTAGTTTCACTGCTATTCTTTGATTTTACAGCTGGAATTGTACTCTTCCTTTTGGTTGAGAAGGTTGTGAGATATGTTGAAGAGCATAGTACTGGTGGAGCTCATAGCCTAGGCCATGGACACCATCACTCTCATAAAGGACAAAATAAACTGAAGGTTGATGATGAAAGTCATGATGCTTCAAATCTGGTGCTTACTGATTCAAAGAAGGAAGATAAACATGATGTGGTTGCTGACTCTCCATGCAGAAATGATGACAATGAACCCATTCTTCGTAAGGTAATTTAAGTATCATGAACTGACTTAATTGTATTAGTACCCCTAAACAGTCCATATAAGGGCCATCTTCATTTCTAAAGTTTCGTGGATGTGCTGCCTCAACATGCATGGAAAAGTTTATTTGGTCAACTTTCCAGATTATTAGCAATGTGCCATTTTCTGAGATCATAATAGAGTGTATGGAGGGTTGGCCTCTATGACCTGCAAAATGAGTGTTACTTCCTCTATGTTAAAATCCATATGAAAATTGGTATTGCTTCTTTTTCCTGCACTAGTTCAAATTTGAATTTTTTTCATTGAAACTAAGTGATGGGCTCAACTGAAACATTCAATTTTGAGATGCTATATGCATTTGTAGATGGTGCCCTAGGATATTATAGTTATCATCACGTTTGGGCATCAAGATAAAGTCAGTATGTATCATGAAAGTTAAAAGCCTACATGACAATTAAGTCAAAATTTTCAGATCGGTTGTCAATGCAGACCTGCTGGGAATAGATGACCTATTCCTGACTGAATCAATGTTAAGATGGAGAAAATGTTTGCCAAATTTCCCACAAAGCCAGCTCGCTGATGCGGAGATCTATCCTATAAGTTAATGTTATGAAATTTTGACTGTGCAGCCAACTTGAATGGGAATAGAATAGAAGGTCGTGTGCATGTTCAGAAGTGTCGAACTTTCCTATTCACTGCATCTTTACCTCAGAGTTATTTTCAAGGTTGCAGTCAAACTTTTTCCTTAAATATATCCACATCTTTTCTGTAATTTGCATATTGTGCATTTAACAAAATCTGTTGTGAATATGAATGAAATAATAGCACATGCTTATGGCTATATGTGTATGCTTCTTTGATTGAACACATATAAACAAGAATGTGCAGATACACACACATCATCCCTTGGAAATCGTCGTATCACTTATTAAGATGACTTGGTTTTAAATTTTAATGGAATTCAGCTGGCTGTATGCTAAAATGGATCTTGAATTCTACACAGCGATTAACTTCTGGTGGCCCAAACATCGACAATCATAAAACATCAGAATGCCTCAATGGTCTTGTAAATGGTCTTGTGATGAAGGAAGCATCCTCAAGTGAGACATTATCTTCATGTTCGTCATCGAGATTGATCTTTGGTTACCTAAATCTTTTTTCTGATGGAGTTGTGAGTGCCGTTACTCGATTTTCTTGGCTTTTACATAAGTAATGCTTGTCACTTGATACTTTATGATTCTCACGAAATACATCACAGCACAATTTTACGGATGGGATGGCTTTGGGGAGTGCATTTTTACTGCATGGCACAGTTGGAGGGTGGTCTCGTACATTATTTCTGCTTGCACATGAGCTACCACAGGAGGTTATCTTCTTCCTTTTTATGTCCTCCACTTTAAACCAATTTATGCTCAAATAGATTGCTGAATCAAAAATAGTTTTGAGCTAATGCTTTGTAGAACTGCATCATACTGATATATATGGTTAAATTTTAATGCCATTTATGATGAACTTTGAGTGTATTGATGGATTGATAATTCTACTTCCCGTTGAAAAAATATTGATTACTATGCCAGTCTCTGTACGTCATGTTCATAAGATTCTAATACATATAGGACTAAAATTTAATTCTATTTCTGAACTTCGAGTTTTTTGATGTCATGGTTGTTCTTTGTGCCCCTAAAAATTTATACATTCTACAAGTTACTTGATGTTCTGTCAGACTACCTTTGTTTTCTAACTTTCTTTCACAGGCTTTTGTATATGCAAAGTATAATGCCTAATGTATGCCTGCTTTATTCATGTGCTTGAACTGACCAGTTGTTTGCTGATGATGTCTACCTTGGGTGCAAAATAAACGACAGGGTCATTGTTTGTTCTCATAAATTATAATCAGCATATAGAACCACGTCCCTATTCTAAGCTTTGATTATTACTGAAAAAGACCCTTCAAAACAATATGGAAAGGAAAACTTTTTGACATTTTAAAAATCAATTGAATAGACATACCATAAACCATTAGCATAAAATGAAAATAATGTGAAAATCCCCAGGGAATATCAATGTCACGACCCAAAAGTAACACTTACTGTTGTTGACAGTACATGCATAAAGCTAGATGTAAAAGCGGTAATCAGAAGCTGCTTGAAAATAATTCTGTGATATTTTGGAGCGGGATATATTAGTTTACCTATCTTCAAATTTTATGGGTATATATGCTGAGAATAATTACTTTTTCATGTTAAGGTAAACATGTTTGACAAACAGAACCTAAGTGTCATATGGGCCATCTTCCAGATGAAATTTGGAAAAACAGTGAATTATTTCCCCCCCTTTATAATGAGGTACTTCAATCATTTGTTTTTTCACACGCAATAACTATTCATCATTCAAATATCTTCATTTTATAATTTTATAAGTTGGTTGTGTGGCTATGAAGCTGATGGGACCCGCGTCTACATGCGGAGGCGGACCCGTGGCCAGCCCGCGCGCACATGAGGGGGTTTCCCCTCCTAGGGGCATTTTCGACCCGTTACTTCTAATTATTTCTTAATGGCAAACTTGTAATTGATTAGAGGGGGATTTATTCTTAAGCTAGGGCTAGCCGTCTTTAATCTTTATGCTTGAATATTGAATTGTTATTGAGGGATTTCTTAGGAGAGTGCGGACGTCCTCGCTTATTGGCGTCTTGGGAGGGTGGTTGCCCCTTTAATTGTAGCCAAATTTATCTTTTTTTATAGTTCTTTTCTTCAATATAATTTCAGATTTGCTATATTCCTATCAATTTGGTATCAGAGTGCGTGACAATCCATGACAGCGTCGACAAGATCACAAGACAAGTTCGAGACTTTGGAGGTGAAATTCACTAACGAGTCGAAGGAATAAAGAAATCCTTGGCGGGAAACAATGAATCCATGGCGAGGTTGACAGCTTCTATTGAAAAATTGACGGCGAAGCAAGAGAAACAAGATGAGCAATTCGCACAACTGATTTTTGATTTGACGGCCAACGCGGTAAAAAATGGGAAAGGTGATGGAAACCTTAAATCAGCGATAAAGGCACTACCTTTGGACACGGAGAAGGAAAAGATTGAGCATTTTGAAGCGGAAGCCGTCCACGTGGAGGAGGAATACGACGAGGAGGATGATGGAGGGCTATGGGTGGAAGATTATAGCGAAAGGATCCGTCGAAGGGCAGAGGAGAGCCGCCGACCCCCTACATCAATCGGGAGTGGCGGCCGAGCTCGGATCTGGGTGGGGGCAGCCGCCCCGCTCGGAGAAACTCCGGCAGGGTCGGCCGGGCCATGCCGCCTTCCGGCAGGGTTGGCCGACCCCGCCGAACCCACAGGAGGGCCCACCGGTCCGCCGGTAGCCCCGGCAAGGCCGTCGGGGGTCTGGAAGGCCGCGACGACAGCAGCAGTCCCCTGGCAGCTGCCAAGGGGGTTACAGGAGCGCGGTGAGCCTCAGTTCACTGTTTTCGGCCTTCTTTGACACATCCAGACCATGAGGAGCACTTCCCGTTGTACAACGGCTATTCAGGACATGCACACGGCGATGAGTTTCACTACGGAGATGGAGGGGGCGGTTACTATGACGATGGAGGGGGATGTGCCTATGGTGGATGTGTTGATGGAGGGGGCTATGGGGGACGTGGTGAAAGACCCCGAGGGGGTTATGGAGATCGTGATGGGGGCCACCAGGAGCACATGAGACACACCAGGAGAGGTGGCAGCACTACCATTAGCCTAGATATGGCCGATGACGAGGGGATCAGGGATTCAATATGGACAGATTGCGGAAGTTGAAGATGCTTGTATTCATTGTGATGGACCCGGTGACATGGATCTACAGAGCGGAGAGATTTTTTAGAGTCTCTCGCATGACTGAGGAGCAGAAGCTGAAGGCAGCATGTATCTGTCTGGATGGAAAGGCCCTCGCTTGGTTTCAGTGGAAGGATGCGAGGCATCCTTTTTACTCGTGGGAGGAGATCAGGGATCAGATGATGGAGAGATTCATGGACCCCACTTGGGGAACGTGTGGGAGCAGCTGCTATCACTCAAGCAAGAGGACGCAATGAGAGATTACCTAGAGAGGTCGAGGTCCTATCAGGACAGGTGCACTGGGTGACGGATGCGACGATGGAGAGCACCTTCATGAAGGGGTTAAATGCCACTATTCGAGCAGCGATGCGCATGCAAAAGCCCTAGAGTCTGATGGAGGCCATGGAGTACGCTCAGATGGAGGAGGATTGGCAGATGGAGGAGAGGAAGGCGAGGGGTGGTTGGAGTGGCCGAGTTGCCCGCAGTCAGACAACGACAGGAGGTCAACAGAGAGCCATGACGGGATCTGATTCGGCCACCAAGGAGAAGAGTTGGGAGAAGAGTAGTGCACCATAGGCTGTGGGTAGTTCAGGAGGATGACTAACGCGGAGATGGGGGAGAAGTGGCAGAAGGACATATGTTTTAGATGCGACGAGTGGTTCACACCAGGCCACACATGTGCGGGGTGCAAGCTCCAGGTATTGCTGCTTGATGATGGGGATGACGAGGCTGAGGTTGAGGACGTCCGTACTCTCCTAAAAAATCCCTCAAGAACAATTCAATAATCAAGCATAAAGATTAAAGACGGCTAGCCCTAGCTTAAAAATAAATTCCACCTCTAATCAATTTCAAGTTTGCCATTAAGAAATAATTAGAAGTAAAGGGTCGAAAACGCCCCTAAGAGGGAAACCCCCTTATGCGTGCGCGGGCTGGCCGCGGGTCCGCCTCCGCGTGTAGACATGAGTCCTATCACTACTCACTTGGACCGTCTCTCTGCCACCATCCGCTCGATCTCGTCCTTCTGATGCTGGGGTAACGGTAAGGTCTCATGAGGATGACGAGGCTGAGGTGGAAGACGAGACCGCTGAGGTAGAGGAGTCTCAGGGCCACCAGTTAGACGTGACAGAGGTTTCTCTTAACTCCGTGGTGGGGTTCACACCGAACCATACCATGAAGTTGAGGGGGCATATCGACGACCAAGTGGTGACCGTACTTATCGACAGTGGGGCGACCCACAATTTCATTTCCAGGAGAGTGGTGGCCCAGTGGCAGCTTCAGTGTCATGATGAGGACAAGGAAGAAGGAGAGCAGCTGGGGGTTTGTAGAGGACTAGTGCTGACATTACAGGGGGTGCAGGTGATAGCGGACTTCTTGTCTCTAGACTTGGGGAGCACCGACGTCATCCTGGGTATGACGGGGCTACAGACGTTGGGGAAAATGACAGTGAATTGGAAACTGCTCAGAATGGAGTTTCAGAAGGAGTGGAGAGCAGTTACATTATAGTGGACCCCAGCCTATAAAGAATATTGGTCTCATTGAAGACCATGGTGAGGACCATTCAGACAGATGGCAGTGGATACTTAGTGGAGTTATACCATTGACGGGAGAGGGAGGCGTTGAGGCCAGTGATGAGCAGCCCATCCCAGGAGAGGTGCAGCAGCTGATGGAGCAGTTCGAGTAGGTCTTCCGGGAGCTTCGGGGTCTTCCACTGCTGAGGGACCACGAGCACGTCATAGTACTACGAGAGGGCGTGTCTCACATCAGTGTGAGGTCCTACCGTTATCCCTAGGCACAGAAAGACGAGACGAGAGGATGGTGACGGAGATGGTACAGGCGGGAGTGATACAGCCTAGTGTGAGTCCTTTTTCCAGTCCAGTGCTGTTAGTGAAGAAGGATGGGAGCTAGCGCTTCTGCGTGGACTACATGTCATTGAATAAGGAGACAATGCCATATACGTTTTCCATACATGTTATTGACGAGCTCCTAGATGAGTTGCATGGGGCAGCCCTATTCACCAAGATAGATATCAAGTCGGGCTACCACCAGACCAGGATGCGGCGGGAGGATGTGACCAAGACAGCGTTCTGGATGCATGAGCGCCACTACGAGTTTCTAGTCATGCCTTTCGGCTTGACTAACACACCAGCTACTATCCAGGCCTTAATGAATAAGGTATTCCGTCCTTACCTAAGACGATTTGTATTAGTTTTCTTCGATGATATATTGGTATACAGTCGTACCTTGGAGGAGGTCGTACCTTGGAGGAGCTGCAGGTCGTGTTTCAGGAGCTGCAGTACCATCAGCTGTTCGCGAACAGAAAGAAATGCTTATTCGGACAGCCACATGTGGAGTTGCTGGAGCATGTGGTATCGGCAGACGAGGTGGCAGCGGACAGATCGAAGATTGCGGCGATGCTAGACTGACCGCGCCCCACCACCCTCAGGGGGCTACAAGGATTCCTGGGCTTGACAGGACACTACGACAGATTTGTGCAGGGATACGGGACTACGACATGGCCACTGACCGAGCTACTTAAGAAGGACAAGTTTATTTGGGGTGAGGAGGCGACGACAACATTTGAGGCCTTGAAGAAGGCAATGACCATCGTGCCAGTTTTGTCATTACCAGACATTTCCAGACCCTTCGTGGTGGAGGCGGACGCTTCGGGGCGTGGATTGGGGGCGGTTTTGATGCAAGATCAGCAGCACATAGCATATTTCAGTCAGGTGTTGACCGCTAGAGCCAGACTGCGGTCTGTCTACGAGAGGGAGTTGATGGCCATTGTCATGTCTATCTAGAAGTGGAGGTCGTATTTGTTGAGGAGGAGTTTTCTGGTGCATACGGATCAGGGGAGTCTCAAATACCTATTAGAGCAGCGCATGGTAGCAGAGGAACAACAAAAGTGGCTGCGAAAGCTGATGGGATACATGTTTGAGATTGAGTATCGCCCATGACTGGAGAACAAGGCGGCTGACGCCCTTTCACGACGAGAGGATGTGGTGGAGTTGGCGGCACTGTCGGTCTCAGTACTACAGGACTGTGAGCCATTGTAGCATGAGGTTGAGCGGGACCATGACGTGGCATGCATATGGGAGGCACTATTGCAGGGTTCCACAAAGTATCCATGGTATACTATTTAGGAGAGACAGCTGCTACATTGGGGGCGATTAGTTCTATCGCAGACTTCTACATATATTCCAACCATACTCCAGGAGTTTCACAGCAGCGCAGTAGGAGGACAATCTGGGGTCCTCAAAACTTACCAGAGGCTGGCAAGAGGTCTACTGGAAGGGGACGAAGAAGGATGTAGCGAGAATGGTTGTAAAGTGTGACGTTTGTCAGCGTCACAAGTACCAGGCGATGGCTCCGGGGGATTACTACAGCCGCTATTAGGGGTGGGCATCCGAATATTCGGATCGGATTATGCCTCAATCCACCATCCGATCCGATTGACTCGGATGATGAAAAATCTGATCCGCATCCACTAATAAATAAAGTTAATCTGAAAATTCGGATGATTAGAATTTCGGATCGGATACGATTCGGATCGGATTAATATTAGCTTTATTGAAATTTTAAAGTTATTGATGCCACAATTTGTAACTCGTTTCATTAGATTCTGAAAGTTTAACTTTTAAACACTGAAGTCAATTCCAATGTCGAAACGAAAAATCCTTCCAAAATTGAGTTTGCATGGGTCTAGGCATGAGAGAAGAGAGAGACGAGGAGGCACTGCATCTACATGGGTCTAGGGAATCGGATGGGACCGATGGGGGGATGCAATTGAGTCTGTTAGTCTACTTAACCAATAGCTTATTTAGGGGCTTTTAGGTAGTAGTGAAAAACAATCGGATCTGATTGAGAATCAGATATTCGGATGAACTTAGACAATAACACAATCCGCTCAAAAACTAATCGGATCGGATCGCATTCTATCGGATGAAAACTAAAATCCGAATCCGAATCGGTTTCAAACGGATCGGTCAGATCTGTTTATTAATAACAAGTCATTTTCATCGGAGCGGATATCCGATCTACTTTTTCGGATCGGATCAGGTGGATTCAATCGTTTAATCGGATCTTTGTCCACCCCTAGCCGCTATCCTTGCCCGATCATGTTGTGGAGGACCTTTTCATGAATTTCATTGATGGACTCCTGAAGTCGGGAGGATATACCTTCATATTTGTTGTGGTAGACCGCCTCAGCAAGTATGCGCACTTTATACCACTTCGGCATTCGTACATCGTAGTATCGGTGGCAGAGGTATTTGTGAGGGAGGTCATCTGTTTGCATAGACCCCCAAAGTCCATTGTCTCTAATAGGGACAATGTGCTCCTGAGTAGATTCTGGCAGGAGCTTTTCAGACTTCAGGGTACAATGTTGAGATGGAGCACAGTCTACCACCTGCAGACAGATGGCCAGACTGAGGTCGTCAACAAGAGTGTGGAGACTTATCTGCGATGTTTTATTTCAGAAAATCCCAAGGAGTGGGCTCGTTGGATGGCATGGGTGGAGTATTGGTATAATACAGCCTATCATACTGCAGCCCAGACGACACCTTTCAGGATCCTGTATGGCCGTGATCCCACACATTTACTGCACTATGGGCAAGAGACGACACCAGTATCAGATGTGGAGCAGTACCTGGCAGAGAGGGATCAGATTTTGGAGGAGCTGAAGCTCCATCTGGCTAGAGCTCAGCAGATTATGAAGACGATGGGCAGACCTTCACCGCAGAGATGTGCAGTGCGCAGTTGGGGATATGGTGTACTTGAAGCTGAGACCTCACAGGCAGAGATCCTTGGCCCACAGAAGGAATGAGAAGTTAGCGCCGCGATATTTTGGGCCTTTCGAGGTCGATGCCAGGATGGGACCAGTTGGTTACAGGTTGAGGCTATCCCCAGGATCCACTATCCATCCAGTATTCCATGTGTCGCAGCTGCGCCAGGTTATCAGGAACCACGCATTCGTCCACCCTTTCGGATATGTTGGCAGATGATATAGAGGTGAGGTTGAAGCTTGAGGCGTTGAAGGGGGTCCGTAGAGGGAGCACAAGAGAGCGCGAGGTTCTGCAGCAGTGAAAGGGTTTGCCAGAGCACGAGAGTACGTGGGAGTCCATGGACGTGATGACACAACAATTCCTAGATTTCCACCTTGAGGACAAGGTGGCTCTTTGGGAAGGGAGTAGTGATGGGACCCGCGTCTACACGCGGAGGCGGACCTGCGGCCATCCCGTGTGCGCATGAGGGGGTTTCCCTCCTAGGGGCATTTTCGACCCTTTACTTCTAATTATTTCTTAATGGCAAACTTGTAATTGATTATAGGGATGATTTATTCTCAAGCTAGGGCTAGCCGTCTTTAATCTTTATGCTTGATTATTGAATTGTTCTTGAGGGATTTCTTAGGAGAGTGCGGACGTCCTCGCTTGTTGGCGTCTTGGGAGGGTGGTTGTCCCTTTAATTGTAGCCAAATGTATCTCTTTTCTAGTTCTTTTCTTCACTATAATTTCAGATTTGCTATATTCCTATCAGAAGCATGTACCGCTTCCTTTGTGAAGCCGTCATGTGAGTACCATGTAAGACATGAAACTGCTTATTGTGTTTGATAGGAACTAGAAACGACGTGATTTTTATCATTCAAACTGAAAATAAAAGTAGATAAATTGATTACAATTATAGATGTAATCTCTCTCTCAAGACGCCGATTGAAGAGGACGTCCGCACTCTCCCGAAAAACGATGAACTCTCTTCCCTTTATGAAAACATTCACTCAAATATATGCATGCTATAGGCCGGCCCCTCCCCGTGGTTTAAATAGAAAACCCTTATTTGCAAAATTTCACATAACCCCCTAAAATAATAAAAACTGATAAAAAGACCCTAAAGTTCCCGAATACGCCCCTGAGTTATGTAGTTGAATCCGGTTCACCCATGCTTGTCGTTGGCCCACCTCGCTTACGCCTCCTTTGATATGTGATGAGCCCATCACTACTTCCTCCCAAAAGAGCCACATTGTCCTCAAGGTGGAAGTCAGGAAACTATTACGCCATAACGCTTACCAACTCCCAAGTGCTCTCATGATCTGGTAAGTCATTCCAACGCACAAGCACCTCCCGCTCTCTAGCACTTCCCATGCAGGCCTCTTTCAACTCTTCAGGCTCTAAGATCACTTCCATGTTGTCTGTCAATGTCTTAGGCAGTAATAGCGAGGGTGTATGATCGCCAATCGCCTGTCGGAGCTGGGACACATGAAAAACAGGGTGGATGACCGATCCTGGGACAACCTCAGCTTATAAGGAACTGGCCCGATCCTGGCCTCTACCTCGTAAGACCCAAAGTACCGAGTGGATGACTTCTCATTTCTCATGAGTGCCAATGACTTCTGCCGATAGGGGCGCAACTTCAGATAAACCATATCTCCTATGTCAAACTGCACGTCACTGCGATGTGAGTCTGCACTAGCCTTCATGATCTGCTGGGCTCTAGCCAAGTGGTGATTCAGCTCCTCTAAGATACGTTCTCTCTCAGCTAAGTACTGATTTACCTCCGACGCAGGTGTCGTCTCCTGTCTATAATGCAACAAGTGAGGGGGGTCCCGTTAGTCTGAGCCGGTGTGTAATAGAAAGTGTTGTACCAATACTCCGTCCAAGCTAACCATCGCGCCCACAACTTCGGAGTCTTTGAAATGAAGCATCGCATGTAGGTCTCAATACTCCTGTTGACGACCTCTGTCTGATCATCAGTCCGTGGATGGTAAGTCGTACTCCTCTTCAAAACTGTTTCCTGAACTCGAAAAAGCTTCTGCCAGAATCTGCTCAAGAAAACCTTGTCTCTATCAGACAGAATAGACTTCGGCGGCCCATGTAAACGAATGATCTCCGATAGAAATACCTCAGTCACAGACACTGCACTATATGGATGCCGAAGTGGTATAAAATGGGCGTACTTGTTGAGGCAGTCCACTACAAGTATGACTTTGTATTCTCCAGACTTGGGCAACCCCTCTATGAAATCCATGGACACCTCCTCCCAGACCCTGTCTGGCAAAGAGCGGCTGTAGCAACCCTCCTGGATCCATCGTCAAGTGCTTGTGACATTGACAATCGTCACACTTTGTCACCATTGCCATGACGTCATTCTTCATCCCTTTTCAGAAAACCTCTCTCGCCTGCCGTCTGTAGGTCTTGCGGTCCCCTGAGTAGCCCCCCACCGCGCTACTATGGAACTCTTGCAAAATCATTGGGATGTGAGTTGAAGTGTGCAGTATCACCAGGTGTCCCTGATGTATAAGAGTCTCTCATTCAGCAAGGAATAGCTCGGATGATCTGCTGAACCCTGAGCGAGGGCTGCCAGTTTCTCTGCTAACTCCTGATCCTCTTCAACCTCCTGAAAAAGTGGCTCTCAGTCCTGTAATACGGGAATCGACAAAGCTCCCAAACATACGTCCTCATCACGTCTCAATAATGCATCTGCAAACTTGTTCTCTAGCCTCGGGCGATACTATATCTCAAATTTGTAGCCCATCAGCTTCCTCAGCAACTGACAGTGCTCCTCTGCTACCATGCGCTGCTCCAACAAGTACTTAAGGCTGCTCTTATCCGTGCACATCATAAAACTCCGCCCCAACAGATAATGCTACCACTTCTGAATTGCTAGGACAATAGCCATCAGCTCCCTCTCGTAGACTGACTTCAATCTTGCCCTCACCGTCAGGACCTGGCTGTAATATGCAATAGGCATATGATCTTGCATCAGCACTGCTCCCAGCCCGTGCCCCGAAGCATATGACTCCACTATTAATGGTCCGGTAAAGTCTGGTAAAGTCAGTACTAATACTGTAGTTATGGCCTTCTTCAAGGCCTCAAATGTATGTGTCGCCTCGTCACTCCAGTGGAATTTGTCCTTTAGTAGCTCTGTGAGTGGACATGCGATAGTACCATACACCTGCACCAATTTCCTGTAGTATCCTGTCAACCACAGGAATCTCCTCAGTCCCCATAGGGTAGTAGGGTACAATCAGTCCAACATAGCTGCTATCTTCGATCTGTCTGCTGCCCACCCCCTTTGAAGACACAACATGTCCGAAGTACTCCACCTATGGCTGGCTGAATAAACACTTCTTTCTGTTGCATACAATTGGTGGTACTAGAGCTCTTGAAAGATTATCTGTAGGTGTTCCAAGTGCTCCTCCAGGGATTGGCTGTAAACAAGGATATCATCGAAGATAAATAATACAAATCGTGTGATAAGGGACAGAAAACCTTATTCATCAAGGCATGGAAGGTAACATGGGCAGTGGTTAAGCCAAAAGGCATGACCAAGAACTCATAGTGGCCCTCATTATTCTTGAAGGCGGTCTTGGGCACATCATCTGCCTGTATCCTGATTTGGTTATAGTCTGATTTAAGATCAATCTTCGTGAAGACAGCCAAAAGCTTGTCGATGATAGGATATGGAACTTGTCTAAGACTTTCTCCTTGTTCATCGCCCTGTAGTCCACGCAGAAACGCTAGCTCCCGTCCTTCTTCACCAGCAGCACATGACTAAAAAGGGGCTAACGCTCGGCTGAATAACCCCTACTTGCACCATCTCCACCACCGTTCTCTCTATCTCATCCTTCTACACATGGGGGTAACGATGAGGTCGTACGCTGATAGAAGACACGCCCTCCCGCAATACTATCGCATGCTCATAGTCCCTGGGAGGTGGAAGACCCTGAGGCTCCTGAAAAACCTTCTCGAAATGCCCCAATAACTACTGCACCTTCTCTAGATTGGCATGCCCACTCTCCACCTCAGCTCCCTCCTCGCACACGGTCCCCTGCATCTACACCAAAAAACCACCCCCACTGACTGGATGGTCCGTTCTATGGTTTTCAGTGAGACCAAAGTCTTGCATAAGCTGGGGTCTCCCTGCAACACCGCCATCCTTCCGTCCTCCTGGAACTCCATCCTGAGCAACTTTCAGTTTACATTCATATCCCACAGTGTCTGCATACATCTCATGCCCAAGATTACATATGTACTCCCTCGATCTAAGGACATGAAGTCCTCTACCACTTGAGTCCCATGCAGTGTTAAGACAAATCCTCGTCACACTCCTCGGCTACTCTCCACCTTGCACGTCCCCATCATGACGCTAAAACTCCTTATGTCCACCATTTATAGATCCTGCTGCTCCACCACTCTCCGGTAGATAAAATTGTGTGTATCCCCATGGTCGATCAGAACGGTCACCTCCTGGTCATAGATATGTCCTATCAACTTCATGGTATGGTTTTGGGTGAACCCTACCACGCAGTTTAAGAAAACCTCCACCACGTCCAGATGATGCTCCCCACTCTCAGCCTTTATAGTCTCATCCTCATCGTCATCCTCCAGTAACAACACCTGGAGCTTGCGAACCGCGCACCTGTGTCCTGGGGCGAATCTATCATCATATCTAAAACACAGCCCCTTCTGCCTTTTCTCCCTCATCTCAGCATCTGTCATCCTCCTGAACTGTCCTCCTGCCGGTGGTGCCCCGCTCTTCTACATAATCTTCTTTCGCTAGCCTGCTCTGCACCCGTCGTCACCTTCTGCCCTCCTGTTGTCGTCTGACTGCGAGAAACAGGTCAAATCCGACTGTCCCTAGACTTCCTCTCTTCCATGAGGCGATCCTCCACCACCTGGAAATACTTCATGGCCTCCATCAGGTCATGCGGCTTTTATATGCGAACCTCTGTGCAAATGGTAAGCCTTCAGCCCTTTCATGAAGGTGCTCTCCAGTATCTCATTAGAAACCCCATGTGCACGCCTTGATAATGACTCGAACCGGTCTCTGAAATCCCTTATCATGTTATCCTACCTGAGAGAAAGCAACTGGTCCCACAGGTTCCCAAAGTGAGTCTCGCGGTACCTCTCCACCTAGCCATTCTTGATCTCCTCCCATGAGCGGAACGACCGCCTCTGCTCTATCCATTGATACCAAGCGAGTGCATTCCCATCTAAAACGCGGTCGCCTCCATCTTCTGCTCCTTGGTCATGCGAGATACCCAGAAAAACCTCTCTGTCCTGTAAATCTACGCCACCGGATCCTCTCCCTCAAATATGGGCATCTTCAGCTTCTGTATCCTGTTGTCTACTCCAAAGGTCCACTGGTCTGCTCGTTCACCTGTGTGACTGGGCTGATGGTAATGTTGCCACCTCTCCCTATGCCGCTTAAAGCCCCTCTGTGGTCCTCCCTCATAATCTCCATAGTCTCCCCAATCTTCGCCGCCTGCATAGAATCCCATCTCTCCCCTCTCCCAATCCTCTCCTCGTCTTCTCCTGCATAATCCACATAAGTTGGGGGTGGACGTGGTCTCCTATCTGCATCATATTGGGGCCTCGAAACTCATCACCGTCGTCGTTCGGCCTCGTCGAATACCCCTGGGGGTTGTCACCATCGTAATGCTCTATATGTGGCTCCCGATGTCTCCGCCAATCACCAGAATTTATGCTGAAGCTCTGTCCTACACCGAAAGTCGTCGGAACGACGTCAAAATCACAGGAATGCGCTGATGTGCCCATGTTTCTGGTTGGAACTCCTTGCAGGAGGCTGTGGGGGTGTGACAACCCCTGTTCTGCCCTCGACAGGGGCTGTCGCCCGAACCCGGGGCTTGCCGGCCCACAAGACAGTTTCTGGGGGCTGTCGCCCCCCCCAAATAATTTCCGGTGGCTGGCTGGCCCCCAGAACAGTGGTGCAGGGTCGGCCGACCCTGCAGTGACTCTGCTGGGGCCGACAGGTCCGGCCGGCTGGTCACAGGGGTCGACCGCCCCTCCTGATGGGTTGGCCGGCCTGTAAGCCCTCCTCAGGGTTCGATCGGCCCTGGAGAGGCCTTCTAGGGTCCGCGCGCTGCTTTTCCTCGCTGTTGAGTATTGGACTCTCCACCTTGATTTTGATGATGATCAAACACAAATTATTGTGACTAACTCTTGTGATTGCAGTTAGCTAAAAAGCCACCAATTAGATTCAAGAAGATCAAAAGTGACTACACGTGTTGATTCAAGTGGAGGACTTGGTAGATCAACAAAGGTGAAGCATTGGCTTGAAGAACTCTAATGCTACTTCAAACCTTTAGCCAATGGCATCCACAAATGAATGGAGATTCAATCCAAAGAGAAGAAAGGAATGAATGAGTCAAAAGCTTTGAAGACTATGACGTTGGAGATTTTCAAGTCATTCATCTAAAAGACTCAAGTCCATGAAGGATTGTGGAGATCGTCGCCAAAGTAATTTGTTCATCTCAAGCGACGTCTCAAGACTTCCTCAGAACGCGTGTTCGTTGTGCCTAGAGCTTCGTTGAAGCTCAAGGAGTATTCATGAAGTCAAGGGATTCGGATTCTTCATGTTGAAGCTTTGAGGACGGTTTGTCGTGTTTACTTTTATTGTCTTCTAGCTTCGGTTTACTAGAATGTTAAGCCCTGAGTAGTACTTGCCTAGAAATCTTCATAACTTTCATATCGTATCTCTAGGATTGCCTTAGAAGCCATTAGAAACTTTCCCGTAGCTTACCGCTTCATTTCTCGGCTTCGTTTACATCTTAGTTGGTTCAAGTAGAAGAACCAACCGACTAGATGACGATCTAATCGGTTGGGAATCCTTCTTGAACCGACTAGATATCCTTGCTTGATTCAGCCCATTCACTGTTGGTCAATTAGTCGGTCTAAGAAGGTTCACCGACCGACTAGATGACTATTTAGTCGGTTGGAAATCATTCTCAGACCGACTAGTTGTCCTAATCTATTCAAGCCTATTTGTTGACCTATTAGTCGGTCAAGAAGGTTCACCGACCGACTAAATGACGATCTAGTTGGTTGGTGTCTCTTCTCAGACCGACTAGTTCTCCTAGTGAATTTCGACTTCTTTACTATTGACTGATTAGTCGGTCCAAGAAGGCTCACCGACCGACTAGTTGTCAAACTAGTCGGTTGATGTTTCTTCTTAGACCGACTAATTCTACATATCTTGATTTTGCTGTCTTCCTTCTTAGTCGGTCCAAGAAGAATCACCGACCGACTAGTTGCCAAACTAATCGGTCAGTGGTCCTTCTTAGACCGATTAAGCAGCTTCAGAATAGAGCCGTTGGAGCATTTAATGCCACGAATTTTGTGACCGTTTTCTCTCTTCTCTATATAAGATTGAGTGCTTCTGACCAGGGATCCAAGGCTGAAATTAGAGACATTTTCACACCTTTGAGAAGAGCCATTCTACTCATATTCCAAGCTCTCTCATCTCACAAGAATCTCTCTCTCACTATTTGAGCACCAATTCCTCAAGAGAGATTCTCATTCCTTGTGAGCTTCTCAAGCTAAGAGCTTGAATCCAAGTCACCATCTTCTCCCTAGCCATCTATTGTTGCTCATCTTGGTGGAGCTAGGGTTGGTGATCTCATCTTCCTCAAAATCCATTCTTGCCCTAAATTGGTAAGTATTTCTCAAGGCATAGGATTTTGTGGTAAGAAATTTTATATTTCATTCTTTATACTTCATATTTCTTGTATACTCATGGTGGTGAGAGGTTTGGCTTGATCCCAAGTTGTGGGAGTCAAGATTTCGTTTTGCTCTCGGTTTGTGAGAGTGTGCTTAGTCCCAGGTTGTGGGATTAAGGACTTTGCGTGTTCCTGGGTTGTGGGATACACGGACATCGATTGTAGGTCGATTGCACTTGTGGGGTTTCCGCAAGTGGGCTAAAGGAAATCTCTAGCAGTTTGCTAGAGTATCCGGATGGGATCCGGGTGTTGCTGGAGTAGGGCACCGGTAACAAGTCGGGGAGACTTGGGTGGCACCGAAACAGGGTAGATTGCTTGTTTGCATTGCATTATTCCTCGTGTTGTTCACTTATTGTATTCCGCATTTGTTGGTTAATTAGGATTTTATTTGGCGTAAATTCCTTATAATTCTATAAAACACTATTCACCCCCCTCTAGTGTTTGTTCCTCATAGCACAGGGTCACTACACTCGCCTCTAGGGTCATGGTTTAGCCCTCCTCCATAAAAAGATCCTCTTCAACCTCCATGAAATAGCTGTCGGTATCGAATATTAACCCTTCTTCGCATTCATCCATCTTTTTGTTCTTCTTCTCTAAAGTCGTCGCCTTTCGGTCCAAGTTAGAGTTTTTGGTCGCGCCTTCCTCTTTTGTCGCCATGAATTATTGCATGAGTTGTGTTAGGGCTTCTCCTTGTTTCCCTTGATTTTCCACAAGCTTCGCAAGGGTTTCTCTTTGCTTCCTTAGGGCTTCAAGAGTTTCTCCTTGCTTCGCTAGGAGTTGCTTTACGCCTTCGACTTCGTCATTGTATTTTTCCTCTAAAGCTTTAATCGTGTCCTTAGATCTCGTCGCCGCCACCATAGATCGTAGATGCTCTGATACCAAATTGATAGGAATTAGAAAAGACGTGATTTTTATTATTCAAAATGAAAATAAAAGAAGATAAATTGATTGCAAATATAGAGATAATCTCTCTCCCAACACGCCGATTGAAGAGGATGTCCGCACTCTCCCGAAGGACGAGGAACTCTTAACCCTTTATGAAAACAATCACTCAAATATATGCACGCTATATGCTGGCCCCTCCCCTTGGTTTAAATAGAAAACCCTTATTTGCAAAATTGCACATAACCTCCCAAAATAATAAAAACTCATAAAAGACCCAAAAGTTCGAATTAGTTGAATCCGGTCCACCCATGCTTGCCCCCGCCCATCTCGTTTGCGCCTCCTTTGATATGTGATGAGCCCATCAGTGTCATTGCTATTTTATGTTCACTGTTTTATAATTTGATGCACCTGTGTGTCTAGCCGATGTACCCGTGTCGATGTATCCATGCCCATGCTACATATTCTAATGGCATCACCTACATTGTGTGAATTGTCATTACTGCTTTTGATTCTTCCATTTGCAATTCGGACTTAAAAGAGAAATAAATTGATGCGGTAATGTTCTTATTTATTAGAAATTGGCTATATTAACTGGACAAAACAGATTGAACTTATGGTTATATTATTATTCTTCCTTCATAATGATGCCTTGTAACCATTAGTGGTCAAGCTTATGTAATAAATCTTGGGTTTGGTCATTGAGCTGCTTTATTATGTAGTTTTAGATATGGTTTACGCATTGAGTATCCATATCTCTAATAGAAATTTAAAAATAAAATTAATGAAAGAATTGATTAACTTAACATGGTGATAATTCATAATTGATGTTTGTGAAATATTTGGTGAATAAAATTTTAAAATCTCGATCTTGTTATTGGTTGGTGGTTTGTGCTATGGATATCTGTTGTTTCAAAAGTATTACGCACAGAAAGTGATGTTTATCTTACTTGGATTCAAAGTAGTCCTTTAAAGTTTGCGTCGAATTCAACTTTGTGGTCTCTGAGTGCTTTTATATTTCTTTTATTTGAGTCCTTTTATATTTTTTCGTTAAGGTCCTATGAGTTTTCCTTTGCATGAAGATCCTTTTATTTTATTTTATTTAGGAGTTTAAGTCTTGATAGAAGTTTTGAGTCAAGTCTAGATAGGATAGTTTCTCATCTTATAAATATGGATCTGTAGTTAACGTTTTTGATAATTAGTGACTGAATAAAATATGAGCTTTGTAAATTTTGTTTGCAATCTTTGAAATGTTGTGTGTAAGAGATGCGAGAGTGGGTATATAATCGCTGGCATTAGATTTGAAGGAACTTTTGAAATCTTTTTGCGCGACGTCAGTTGTCGTTCGATCTCTCTGGGGTAAGAGGCTTAAAACCTAATTTATCCTTAGTTCTACAAATCCCTAATTAGGTCTTTCCTAATTTCTTCGACCTCATCCTTATACTATTCCGTTTCACATCAGTTTTGGTATTTGAATTACATTTTCTAATTTTCATAATCATAATCATCATCTTCTCTGTTCTTTTGTTAGTTTTTGAAAAACAAAATACAAAAAAATAAAAAAAGAATCTTTGTTCTAATTCAGTTAGTAAAGAAAGAGTAAATAAAACAAGTTATTGTTCATCGAGTTACTGTCCATCACTTCCATCTCATTACCAGCAAAGAACCCCACCTTCAACATAAAGTCCACCACCATCTACATCCTCACCATTTGCCCAAAATTTTTACAAAATCCACCGAACCAGCACCCTTTAAATATTTTTTCCCTTCATCATCTTCATCTTCAACCCACCAACATCACCCTTAAATTCAACCTCAACATCAATACCATGACCACCATTATCATCAACACGATGAACACCATCCGCCTCCACATCAAAGTTTCAAAATTCTAACATAAACCTAATTTTAGTCTCAAATCCCAGCTCTAACCCAATGTCCAAACCCTATCATCCTTCCTCACCAATAGAACCATCACTTCTTCCTTCTTCCTCTTTGTGATTTGGATGAACCCATTGTCAGTGAAAAACACAGTATCAGTGCCATCGTCAAAATCTTCAATAGCTCTGACAAGATCCGAGCCTAGATCTCCCCATCATCTTTGTCGTTCAACCCCACCCTCATTCGTTGTCCTTATCATCTTCCAGCTTCATCACCGTGATCTCATCTTCTCGATGACCATGTTAACTGCACTGTCTTTGCATCGCTGTGTAAAGAGAGTAGAAGACCTGCTCGAGATATGAGACCAAGTTGTTTTAGGAGATTTATTCGATTCGATTCCAGTTACAATTGACGCGGATCCAAATCCAACTTAAACCAGCCCCATCGACCCAATTTCAAGCCAACTCCAATCCAAATTTGACTCGGATAACAGACCAACTTGACTCGACCTGGATCAGCATGTCAGATTTGATCCAAATCAAATTAAATTCTGTAGATCCAACCTGTCATCTGCATGGACATGATCAGATAGGTTACTTCATAAGGCTATTTTGGAGATTCCGTGCCAGGTAAATTTTATAAAATTACACTGAGCTTTGGCCTGATTTCATAAAAATACCCTGAAGTTTAAAACACACAACGAACCTGAACTGTTAACACAACTAACCTGAACTGTTGGGGTTTTAAAAAACTACATTATACTAAATTTTGTAAAAATATACTACGTTTTGATCATATTTTATAAAATTATCTTAACTTTTAACATGATTTCATAAACTACATTGAACATTAACACACGAAACTACCCTGAAACTAATCCAAAGTTTAGGGTAGTCTTAGGAAACTTCAAAAGTTCAAGAAATTTTGTATTTTTTCAAAGCTCAAGGTATTTTTAAGAAATCAAGCTAAAGTTCAGCCTACTTTTACAAAACTTGGCCATTTTGAGCCATTTTGTGCCATTTGCATGAAATTTGCATGAAATTTTCACCTCTGATCACTTGAACTTATCCCTTCAACGACTATTAGAGAGAGAACATACATCGTGTACACAGCTGATCTTCATTTTTGGATAACTTCTAGGTTGAACAACATCTTAATTGTTAATTTCATAATTATTATTATTTTATTTCAGATTAATTGATGATAATTGTTTAATTGCAAATTATTTTATTATCTCGATTAGTATGATTTGAATATCTTATTTATGATTGCACTTTCTTCTACATATAGAAGTAAACTTTTAGAATTTTATCTTTTTCATAATTAGTGAATGCATATGGTTATGAGTATAGGATTTTGCATATTCATCAGTGTCTTTGCATTGTAGAAAATTTTATAAACTGATAAGGTAGTAATGATGATCAACACTTAGAAGGTGAGAAAACCTATGACATGTTTCTTAAGTTATATGACCAAAATTCTTGAGCTTTCAAATAACAAATCTGAAGCTTTTACGCAATACTCTTAAATCCTTCTGGAAATCCCTACATATCTTACATCATTGGAAACATGAAAATATGAGGAAAACCCCATCGATGATGATATGAACACAAATGATGGGTCTAGAACAAACCAACATAGAGGTCATAGGTGGATATGTAGAGAACAAAGTCATATGAGATTTGATAACTATGATGATGATACTGATGATACATATAGGATACATTTGGCCGGGATGATTCTTCATGTATTGTCAAAATTGATGCTTCCACTTTTGCTGGCTCGCACAACTCTCAGTTCCTTTCTTATTGGTTGGTAATGATACTTTATTTCCTTGATTAGTATGATGATGTCTGAAGCATGTAAGGGTATGTAAGGGTTGTTGTTAAAATACATGGTCAGGCAAAATCAAAATCTATTGAATTTCTTTAGAAAAACATCTTACGTGACTAGGACTAGATCCTTTGAAATCATGTGCTTAGATGAAACAAAACTTAAAGAAAAATATATCCTTATATAATCCATTTCTTAAACCAGTTCAGTAATTTATGTTAAGGAAATTTGATTGGATTTGATGCTTTTCTCAGTATATGTGATCTTTCATAAGATCCTTAATTTATATTGTTTACATTTTGCACTAGATTAAGATTGAAGCTTCAAAATAAGATGATCAACACATGATAGGGTTTATTGATGATGCTTTCCATTTAACTGAAGTTAAAAACTCTTTAAAAGTTCACATAGATAGAAATCTCACTTTTAAAGCCAGTAAGCAATTTAAGCAACACATAGTTAAACCTAAAGTCACAACAATTAAAGAATTTACTAGTAAATGTTAGTATTGGAGAATCATCACAATAAAGATTAAACTGGATACAAGTTTAAAGTGTCATATTGATGGTCATGTTGCTAGTCAACATCCTAATAGATATATACACAGTGGAGAGATTCATGCTGATGATATGATAATTGAGGAAAAATACATTTCACCTGACGATGCTAGTAATGAAGATGATAACTTAAAGGAGTCTAGTATAAAATTAAATATTATTATGTGTCTAGCTACCATATCTAGAAATGAAGAAGATTAGTGAAGGAAGAGTGTTTTCTTTACCTACATTAGGATTTGAGATAAATCGTATAAGGTGATGATTGACGAATGTACTTATTTTAATTTAGTCATCAAGTCAGTTTTAAAGAATATGCGACTTAAAGTTGAACCTCACACCCTTGTAATGTTATATGTATTGATAATTCACATGTTACTTAACGTCGTTTAGTGCATATCAATTTTTTGATCAAGAATCATGTATAATTTTTTGTTTTACCAATGTGTGCTACGCTTATCCTATCAGGCAGGCATTAGTTGTACGATCTAGACGTTTCATATATTTTTAGAGATCCAATAAGTACACATTTATTTTTAAGGAGAAGAAAATTATGTTAACTCTTAAATGCCCAAAAGTGTAATTAGAGATTAAAAAAGTGAGTTGATTACACATAAGCCACAAACAATCACTTCATCTGTCCTGGATACCTTAAAGTTAGGTATTGATCATGAACATAATGCATTTTCTGAGCATCGTGCATATGTATGTTTCTTGCATTATATGGCTTATGAAATGCTTGAAACTAATGATAATATTCATAAGCCTGTTACAGAAAGTACTAAAATTTTTACAGAAATTTACATTTAAAGAAATTTACATTTAAGGATGATGTGATTATTAGAGTTTGCTTGAAGAGGGATTTGCACACATCATATAAGTTTTTGACAAGTTCTATCCCGAATTGATCTCGATGTAACTGAGTCGATTATATCACATTAGTTTGATGATAGATATTTACTAGCGCATTGACTTCCTATCCATCAACCATATTGATATGGAATCGACTTCTTCGCTATCAGGTTGTGCTATTTTGTCGCCATTCGTTGGGAGATAAATCTTCAAAGCCATGAAGGTTTAATGGGAATCACCCTTGGATTCAAATTAATTTTTTAGATTTTGAGTCGACTTCGACTTTATGGTCTTTGAGTTCATTGGTGTTTCTTTTATTTGAGTCTTTTTGTATCTTTTTTAAGGATCTTTTGAGTTTTCATTTGAATGAAACTTTTTTTTATTCGGTAGTTCGAGTCTTGATTGGAGTTTGAACAGGAATATATATAGGAGTTGTTTATTCCCCTATAAATATAGTACTGCAATTAAACTTTAAGATGATGAGTGATTGAATTCAATTTGTGTTTTGTAAATTTTATTTGTAATCTTTAATTCTTTTGAATGATGTGTACAAATGAGTGTGAAATCATTATCTTACCTGCACGAGGTGTTAAATTGTTCGATATTTGAGGTGAGAGCATAAACCCTAATTTATATTTAGTTCTACAAATTTCTATTTAGTTCTCCTCTACTTTCTTCCACTACATCTTTAACACCTTTTCGTCCCTGACCATGAAGTATCAGGCTTTAGGTAACAGCTACATAAATATTTAAAAAAGAAAATTATCAAAATTTGTTTCATAACTCACGTATTTTAGACGAATTGATAAAGTTTTGATCTTATTTAAACAGTATTTTAAAGAGAATCATGTAGATCAGGTGCCACCTGATCTAATAAACTATTAGATCAGGTGCCACCTTTTCTACATTATTCTCTATTTTAAATATCATATATTGGTAAAGTTTTGATCATATTTAAACAGTATTTTAAATATCATATATCGGGATCGTATTGGATGATTGATTTTTATGTCATATAGCAAATATCAAGGATATATCCGGGATACATGTTAATATCGGGTTACCCATTATAAACATTATAAATATACAAATCTTAATATTAAAGAATAGTTATAACATTCTAAATGTTCATATTTGATTATATCACCAATAAATCATCAATAGGATTAAACAATATCACAATGATTCCCTGAAATATGCCATTAACTATTTCATACCAAACAATAAAATATAGTTTGAATAGAAAATAAATTAAAAAAGTTTAACAGTAAGAATGACTTACATATTCTATTATATAATTAATTAGACTGCTACTTATATGTTATTAGATGAATGGAAAACAACATTTAACATGACTTGTAAAAAATAAAAAATACCCATAAGAAATTAATGTTATAAGAAATTTGAAACATGTTAGTATAATGAGTAGAGTGATTAGAAATTAAAACACATCAATTATTGCAATTATTACATCATATTATAAAATAGAAAATAAAACACATATCGAATATTATTGTAATTACATGACAGATTACAATAATTAAATAATATTTAAGAATAAAATACATATTAACTTTAGAAATTTTTTACTATATCTGTTGATATTTTAGCAGATATCGGCACGATATATCAGACATATCGGTCGATATGGCCCGATATCGGGTCATATTTTAAAGCATGATATTGATGGTCATATTGTATCATTTGGTTGCCGATGCCGATATATCGACCGTATCGGTTGATATTTAGAAAAATGCATTTAAATGAAATATTATAAAATATGATACTTGGTACAATAATCACACATAGTGAATGTATTTCAAAAACAACCTAAATTTCATGAATTAGTATATCAACTAAATGATAGTTATTACAAGGTTTGGTGAACTACAATACACATAAATATACTCATTATTGTCGATTCAATGATCAACATATAATTCACCCTTTATTACACCTGTTGCATTAATATTGCTTAGGTGACATGGCCTAAATGAGTATAAAATTCATAGCACAAATAAATCATTGGGTGATGAGGGTCTTGTGCATGAATAATTGCTATGAAAGGGTGATCGGTCACAAGTCATAGGTCTTGTTAAACTATCAGATACATTATTTAATATGATTGATTTGTCTATGAAAATCGAACCATCATCTGAATTTCTATTTTTAGATTGTTGATGAATTTAGAGAATTTTTAGGTGATTCTCTCGCACCTTGTTCGACCCTTATGCATTATAGATTAATATGAAAAAGATATTAAATTTCAATGCTAGTTATTTGACTTCTTTCATGTCTTGCTTCCCAAAAAATGCCAAGTGAAACTATGGGTAAGAATCCGGCACACATTTAGGTCTACTAAGAATTCACTCATTTTAACCTAAATGCGAACGTGTCTAGACAATATATAAGGTTTGTCTGTTTTAACTAATAATAAGTAACACAAATAATGGCATATAAAATCTATTATCAACAAATATAGTAAATAACTGAAAAGACAATGGATATTAAAACAAGTAATTGCATGATAGAATACAGCCGAATAATATAAAAATAAACTTGTTATTTGATTAATAGTACGCTGTGGCTCGCTCTAAAGGCTATGGATCCTCAATATCTGTGCTTCTCGGGTAACCACTTCTTATACCTAACGGAAGCAAAAAGCAATCGTTAGAGTAGGTTGTAGATCCTAAAAAACTACAAGAGAAAACATATGAGCTCTGCATATACATAAAACATATAAATAGAGCATAACAGTAGGTGTATTATCATGATATCTAGAACACAGTAGCAAGAGTAATCTTATGTAAGAACGGATGACATCAATTTACAGAATATTAATAATGTTATACTCACAAAGATTACATGACCACATCAGATGTAACGGTGCTCCTAGTCTAGTGATGTGACTTATGTTTAAGGATACGATATGCACAACTCAGGCAGAAAATACAGTCCATGTAGTATAAACCCACTCCCGGTGTGGAAAGCAGAAAACACAGATATAGTAGTAAATATCACTTCCATCGATGGAAGTGAAAAACACGGATACAGTAATAATCCTTCCATTTTTGGAGGCAAAAAATACGGATGGATACAGTAATGATCACTCGTCGCTTCTGCACCACCTGAGTAAATGAGTTTTCCAATCCTATGTGTTGAGTTTTCCAATCATATGTGTTGTATTCTAGCTGATGTGTCAGGGGAGGTAACATGCAGTAAGCGGGAACAGTTGCCAATACATTATCAGTGACATGAAATATGGAGCAGTAATTAAGATCGGTATCATGTACATTATCAGATGCAATGATAATCATGTGTGATAAACGTGAACAGTAACTATGCACAATGTGAACCTGTATGGTGAACAGTATCAAGCATCATGTGTACACGGGTGAACATGCATATGTATTTAATGAGTGTCATGTAAATAATAATGTGCGATGTATGTAAGAGACCGAGTCTCGTTGAGTAGCCTAAATGCAATATCATTGGTTAATCTCTAAAGTCAAGAATATGACATGCAGCTATGGGTAATACCCGTAAAAATATCCATATTAAGCCAATATGATGAAATATACAAGTGAACATGACCAATCAATCCAAGCAACATAATCATAGCATGGACCGGAACTTGACAATAAGAATTAACAAAAATCAAATCATATTTTATAATCATCTATGTGCGTGTAAGTATATCCTAAAATTATTAATGACTCAATTCCAATTTAGTCTTCATGCCACATTTTTCTCAAAACAAATTCATCATCGAAATATATAAATTTCTAACCAATTTAGGGACATCCAAAACTTACAGCCAAAGGCAAAATCCATCATGTATAATGGGTCTCAAAAATATCATCAAAAAGGCCCAGCCGAATCACAAAGCAGGAAACATGGACAGCAACCAACCTAGGTGGCTGTCAGCATAAGGCGACGACGACGGCTCAAGGTGCCCGCATAAGCAAACAAAGCAGTAGCACAAAAGGCGGCAGCACAACAAAAAAGGCATCAACACATAGGGTGGCCTGGCAACCGACAGAGGCAATAAAGGTAGCAAAGAAAAGATAGAAAGGGGGGACATCAAACAGAAGACAAAAAAGGATAGCAAACAGATGGCCAAAAAGATAGTAAACAGAGGGACAACCAAGAAGCATCAAAGTGACGGTTGAAGCAGCACAGAGGCCATAAAGAAGCAACTCAAAGAGCCAAAATAGAGGTATAATCAAAGGACGGCCAGAGGAGGCAGCAGAAAACAAGGGTGCAGCCAGAGACAACAACAAATGGGCGACCAGAGACAGCAAGAAGGCAACCAGAGGTAGTAACAATGGGATAGTAGCAAAAGTCAGCAAAGATAGCTACATAAGCGACTAGAAGCACCCTATAAGCAACAAGCAACGAGCAAAAAGAGATGGCCAAACGACAACTTGTAAGGAGCCAAGAGTGACAGCCATATAGCAAAATAGGTGGCCACAAGTTCACGATCACTATCAAAACCAAACAGGAAAGAACCTAACCAAAATTCACAAGAAGAGATCAAATCCCAATCCAGAATTTCTACAGCAACCCAAGCAATCGAAGGAAATGACCGAGTTATTGAGGCCTTAAAAATAGTTTTAAGGGATCTAACTTTCACCGAAGTTGAATGGCGTCAAAATCAATGCCAGAGACCTCACCGCCTTGTTGAACTCTGTGGCTGAGACTGTGGCGGTAAATGCCTTAAGGATGAGATAATTTTCTGAGGAAAATCAGAAGGTAAAGAAGATAAGGAACGAGATTCGACCTTTGACAGAAGAAAACGAGGGAGAGGTCTAGAAAATTTCAGATTAGGGTTAGGATTTTTTCATGTTATGAGAGTAAATAGGACAGAAGGAGAGAGTGAGTTAACCCTTGCGAGATCATGGAGGAAGAGGAGGAGGAGGCAGTGGTGTGGGTCACGCTGCGCGCCCCACATCATCGCACAACGCGAGAGAGGCAGTTTCACTGCTAAGGGAGATGAACCGAAAAAGAAGAAAGCGAAAGCAAAAGAAAAATAAAATAAATAAATAAATAAAAGGGGGGAGAGAGAGAAAAGGGGTGATGTGTATAAATTGGTAAATGTCGGGTCTTAAACATGTCGGTGTAAGTGGGTTAATTGGTTTTAGTTAAAACTAAGAGAATAAAATAGGAAAAAAAATAAAAGAACAGTCACCAAAAATAAGTTTTAATGATTAAAACTTATTTGTATTTTAAAAATATTTTATTGCATGAAACCCCCATAAGGATGGTTTAGGGGTACAATATAGAATCCTAATTGACTGAGTAATTAGTCGTAGTTGTTTTTAAAAACTAATGCCTCTTTTTTGATACATCGGAAAGAATTTTAAAGCACGTGCTGGGGCGAGGATGCCAATCGAGCAAAGTCTCGTTGGCAACTAATGATTCTTTATTTCATTGGAAAACTAAACTTTTATTAAACCATTTCTATGTATAGATAGACAATTTTTTATTTATACTATGAATCCTTCATAATTCTTTTCTTTTTGAAATTTCTTATCAAATATGCTTATACTAATTTTTTATCAATTATGCAAATAATTATTTTCAGATTGAAAATCATTATTATAACTCATTTACTGATACCTTTCTTGTCCTTTTCTTAAGAAAGTAGGAAAATGAAAATTATATTAGATAATTGAATCATTCCAAATTATTGGATTTTATATTTTGAATATATACGAATTGAATTAAATAAACCAACATAATTTCTTGTTTTCTTGTTAAATCTCATGGGAAAAGTGCTAAATATATTTAGTCTTATTTTAAAACACATGTAAAATGGTGGCATCAAATCAAGTTTGGGTAATGTATCAAAATAAATTATATATATATATATATATATATATATATATATATATATATATATGAATTAATCACATTTTTAATTAGTCAAAAATATTAGAATAAAATTTCATTAATTGATTTCAGCTATAATTTTAAGACTATATTTACCCTGTGCATAACCCATGGCATTTACTTGTGTCATGGTGAACATTATAGGGAATAAGTCCGAATGTTTTGCATTTCAAACTTTAGCTATCATGTATTAGTTGTATTAGCTAGTTTTGGATGGACTGTATCACCCTGCTTGCAATCGAATATGAAACGAGCAATGCATCTTGGTATTGACCAAATTTTCTAGCCAATGGTGAGATACACGTGAATTTTCTTGCCATTGCTAATGTACCACAGGACAGTTCATTTAAGGAATACGACACATTATTTGTATTGATATTTATATATAGTTTTGAGAAACTTCTCTTTTATTTTCTCAAAAAACTTACATTGTCTAGAGTTCATTTAGTTTTTAATTATCATATTATATAATGCCTTGATGTAATTTATGTAGATCTTTATTCCATCGAAGTATGGTAAATTGACCACAGCATACACGCAGGTCATATTTAATCCAAATTGACCTATAGAATATTGGTCCGTCTATTAGACGAGAAGTAGCATTTAGCGGCCAAAACTTTTTAGGTTTCATAAATATGGTCAATACGGGCCACTCTAACTAATATAGGATGAGATTTGATGTTTAAGTATTAAAAGTTAATGTACTAGTGTTTTCTTAGGATAATTGATAGATGATAACTTTAGAAGAACCGGAGCTCATCCAGCTTTAATCTTTTTCAAAGTTTGAGCCGATTAAAGATTTTGGTTTTATTAAGTCATTTTATATTTCTTTATATGTGAGTCCTGTTTTATTTCCTTTTAGGTTTTTCTGAGTTTCCTTTTGAAAAAGATTCTTATTATATTTTATTTACAGGTTAGAGTCCTATTAAGAGTCTGAGTATAAGTTTAAATTGGAGTTTATTTTTTCCTAAATCTATGAGTCTGTAGTTGAAATTTTAATTATGTGTGATTGAATAAAAACTTGAGCTATGTAAATTTGGTTTGTGATCTATTGAAATCTTTTGCATGAGGTGCGAGAGTGGACAATTAATTGGTTCGACAAACGAATCTTCAACGCGCAAGGGGTGTTAAAATCGGTGGTCGTCCAATCGTCAGGGTGAGAGGCATAAAACTTAAATTTAACCTTAGTCTTAGCAAACTATATTTAGTCATTTCCCAAATTGAACCACCACAACCTTGACCCCCTCCCGTTTCACATCACTCATGATAAAGTCTTTGGCTTTTCCCATGTAGCAGTCAAAAGAACCATTAGTTGTGGTCAAAAACTTCAAAGCTATCTCATCTATCAATGGTTAAAAATCATTTGTTTTTAAGATATGCGGCAGAAACGCAACCAATCGGTTAGAATTAATAGTAGAGCTGCTTGATTGGATTAGTATCTTTATTTGGAAAATAAGAACCTCTTTATGGTCTTCTTTCTAATCCAATACGATTAACCATATCACATCCGGTTGGCCTTTATCCAATTGAACCCTTTTAATTATAAATTTTTAACCATAAATTGGGTCAAGGTACTATTAAAGGCCTTTTTCCATCATGTTCGACGCCACCCCCTCCTTTCTCTTTCCCGTTCCTCCTCCCACCAGAAATACCCCCTAATCCGCATCACAAACAAAGTCAAAGACGTGCCTGCACACCAAATGTTTTCTTATTTGGCATAACACCAAGAAGCTTAATATCCTGATATGCCTCTGAAGACGAGGAAGTTGTTTTAGATAGAACCTGATGGCTAAAATACTCACTTTTTATCTCCAAATTATCACTATTTTCGAGACATTATCTTCTTCTTTTTTCTTTTCTCTGTTTTCTTTCTCCTTTTTTAATTGGACAAGGTATGTATTCCATTCATGTTGGGGTTTTATCGAAATATAACGTTATGTGGGGTTTATATTAAATAAACAAGACTTTTTGGAGTATATCTAAAATAAACCAATTATTAAATTGGGCCAATCACATCTCCTTTGTTTGACATTACTCCCTATGTGCACTGTTAATTAAGAAGCGACTAACATGTATTTTTCCCTAACCACTTGACTAACTGTAGCTGGATTAGATTATTCATTCAACGCTTTATGCCTTCAGAAATTATTGCCACGATAATTCTTCTATTATGACATATTATATCTGGAGCTTACTCTAATCATTGCCTTTTATTCCAAGGAACATGTTAATCACTTCTAATTGCATTGTAACTAACTACATTTACTTTTGTTAGTTGTTACTAATAAAATAAGTTTTTACAAAAAGCTAGACTACGATGCACAGTCTGTCCAATCTGAAATTTACTGAGACATCTGCTGCCTGCCATATTGAAGGATGCAAACTAAAGCTCCCATTGATGTCGACTTTCCACAACTTGTTACCTTTTTTCTTTACATGTTCATGTGAATATTTTTTGCTTGTTCATGTCACATTGTAATTATTTTTTTCATAATTTGTTTTGATTTTCTGAAGTTTTGCATTCTAGGCATGTACAAATGCAGTCTTTTTGTTTGTTTTTTCCTTCAACGAAAGTTTTTCTGTCTTACTACTAATGTTTTGAACATCAAAGGATGATAATATGACTTTATGCATTAAAAATCACATTCTTACCCATCTACTCTATCCGAATTGACGTGTCAACATTTGCCCATGCAATGGATGTTCCAATATAAGTTAAATAATCACTTCTATAAATTTATTGTGGAGCATTTCTTGCAAAAATTCACTATGGCCAATATACACGGCCATCCCCTTTTCCGGGTTGTCACGTGACTGTTCTCGTATCAGCAAACTAAATTAAATATTGACCACCAAGAAACAAGGTGCATCAGTCGAAGTTTTGACAATCATAATTTTCTTCCATATGCTTAGATTGGTGATTTTGGGATCTTGGTGCGCTCGGGATTCTCAGTCTCCAAAGCTCTATTCTTCAATTTCTTGTCAGCTTTGGTTGCACTAGCAGGAACTGCACTGGTTAGTTCCTTATCATTCAACTATTTGTATACAAATGGAGAAAAATGATAGAATGATCAATTGTTTTCAATTTATGCAGGCGTTGGTTCTTGGGAAAGATCCTGGACAATCGTCTCTAATTGAGGTAGAGTTCTCATACTTCCAGAATATGATTTTGATATTTTCTTGCCGCCATTTTTCATAACACAGTCTACCATGTTTGCTTTAGGGGTTCACCGCAGGGGGCTTCATATATATAGCAGTGGCCGGAGTACTCCCAGAAATGAACAAGGAGAAGACTACAGTGAGGAGCACAGCAATCCAGTTAACTTCTCTAGTGTTGGGAATGACCGTTGCCCTTTGTATTTCACTTGTAGAATGATTTCGTTGTCTTCCTCTTCCTCTTATTTAATGGATGGGTGGGTGGGTGAGTGGGTGATAGTAACCAAAGTAGACAAGTTACAAACAAGTCCAAAACCTTAACATCAGCAAAAGATACAAAGGAGTGTAAAAAATCCCAAGAAGACGAGATCCTGGAACTACATGGTAGAACATTTAACATGTGTATTTATCTGTATTAGTTTATTTTATCGATAGAAAAGGCCTTGAGTAATGTTTACTGTTTGCACCAGCAAAGAAAGAAACTTGTAAGAGTTGCATTTGAAAGACAAATGATGCCGCCGGGGGGGGGGGGGGGGGGGGGGGGGGGGTGGGTGGGTGGGTGGGTGGGTGGGTGGGTGGGGAAATGCAGTGTTGTATAGACTGAAATCTTATATTTTGCCAGCATTTGAAATAGGTTGTGGAAATAGGTTTTATTGCTAAATTTGAAATAGGTTTTATTGCTACATTTGGCAAATAAAAAGACGGACAGTGATGGTTGTTGTTTTACTTTTGCATTTTACATTTTCAACATGCTGCAGCTATTTATTTGCTAGGAAGCATCAAAATCAAAGGGAATGTATGCATAACTTTTGAATTTATGATTTGATGTGTGTCATCGTCAAAAATGAAGAGAATGTTGAGAATGTTGGCTATTGAATTGCTCTAATCAATGATCAAGCATTATGCTTGTAATAATGTGTTTTGTGCCGCTATTAGGAAATCTATAGGAAGCAAAGGACAAGGTGTTAAGGCACAGAATGAATGACAAGGTAACAAGAATAAATGATGACATCTATGATAAAAAACTTAGACATTAGCGACATCGATTGAGTGCATTAAGATTGAAGATTGAAGATTTGTATATTGATGTAATCTTTGTCATAGTAATCATTGTAAAACCTTGAAGATTTATATACACACATGAAACCATAGGATAAGTCTTGGAAATAACATGAAACCATATGATAAGTCTTGGCAATATTGGCATTTATGTCAAGACAAAAACCCCAAGTTTCCTTGTCAAAACTAGTTTTTAGGTAGCTTATTTGTCAACCAATACCATCCTTTAATCTATTAATGTATCGGAGTTTAATAACCAAGTTATTCAGCCATTAGTCGATCAACAACAATTATTAATCGACTATTATAAGTCGACTAATAAAAGACAATAACTCAGACTAGTTTAGTCGACTAACAAAAGCTATTAGTTGACGGATAATATTTATTAGTCAACTAATAGATTTCACTAGTCAACCAACAGTGTTAACCGGCTCAATTCATCTTACAACCATTCGTCGACCAATATGTCTTGCTAGTCGGCTAATTATTTTACTGTTGGCTGCTTTAACATTTAGAAATTAGTTGTTAACTAGCTGTTGAAAGGTGTATTTTGTTAAGCTCTTTTCATAGAATTCATCTTCTATAAATTGAGAATATAAGAAAATTAAAACAAAATACATCTTTCCCCAAAAATACTTTTAGATCCCTTACATTCTCTTTTTGCAAAAAGTCTTAATTTGTTTTGAATGTGCTTATGTAGTCCCATGAGAGGCCCATATAGGGCTACGTATCTACCACCATGTAACCCAAATACTATAAATACAATGCGACGGACTCCCATAGCCATCATCCTTCCAACACGTTATGAACACGTTTCAACCAACTGAGAGAAACTGCGACAATTTTTTTTGGCGGACGAATAACGGATCGTCAGATCTCGCATAGGCATATCAACTGTCGCTAGATCTGGAGAACGGATCTAGATGTAATCAATCAAAACTAGATCTAAAACTCCTTTTTAAAGAATATGTTTAGATATGAGATGATATAGATCAAAAATTAACAAAAGCATTGATTAAATTGATAAACATCTAATTTTTACGACAAAAATCAAATCTTTACGGAAAAAAGATCCATATTTTTTTTGATCTCACGGCCCTGAAGGCTGCTCGTGATGCTGACCCGACCCTGAAGGCCGCCGTCTCGCCTCCTCCACGTGGCCACGCCGCCATGACGGCCGCCCGTGTTGTCGCGCCCCCAGCGGGGCCGCCGCCGCGCCCCCTGTACGCGGCCCTGATGGCAGCCAGCGCTGCCACGCCCCCAGCACGGCCGCCGCCTCGCCCCCTTCACACGACCACACGGCCCTGACGGCCGCCCATGCTGTCGTGCCCCCAGTGCAGCAACCACCTCACCCCAACCACGTGGCCACACGGCCCTGACGACCGCACAGCACGGCCGCGACCGCCCCCCTGCGGCCACCGCGGCCCTGACGGCCGCCCCCGCGCCCACCCCGTTCCGCCTAACCCAAACCATAGCTAGGGTTTGGGATGGCCACAGAGAAAGGGGCTCACTAAATTTTGTATTGGGCTTCGGCTTAGTCCACACACACACACACACACACATATGGCAATCTTCGGGTGCGAAAAAACTCGTGCGAAAGCCGTGCGAAAACATATTTTTTATTTTTTTGAAATTTTTTTTCAAAATTTTTTTTTGATGTTTAATCCATACAATTATATACCCCAGGGAAAATAATGGGTGAACCCGTTGGGGATTAGAGCACACATCCACCCGTTACAAATTTAACGGTCTCAAAACGTGCGAATTTGATAAAATGCCTTGATCGAAGGCCAAATGACATTATTTCGCAACCATTTTTTTTGAGGGTGGTATAACAACCAGGGAAAATATTGGGTGAACCCGTTGGGGATTAGAGCACCCATCCACCCGTTACAAATTTAACGGTCTCAAAACGTGCGAATTTGATGAAATGCCTTGATCGAAGGCCAAATGACATTATTTCGCAATCATTATTTTTTGAGGGTGGTATAACAACATATAATGAAGGTGGAAAAAAGAATTTTTGAAAAAAAATTTCAAAAAAAAGATAAAAACATTTTCGCACCGTGCGATATGTTCTCACATGAAGATTTACCTATATATATGTATATATATATATATATGTATATATATAAATATGTATGTATGTGTGTGTATATATATATATGAGAATAATGGCTAACATACGCCATATGAGGCCTTGCCTCATATTCCCTCTCACAAAAAGCAACTAAGTACAACCAAGTACAAGCCCATGTGGGCTTGTACTTGATTGCTTTATGTGAGAGGGAATATGAGACAAGGTCTCATATGGCGTATGATACCCATTAATCACTATATGTGTGTGTGTGTGTGTGTGTGTGTGTATATATATATACATATATATATATATATATATGGGATTAATGGGTATCATACGCCATATGAGGCCTTGCCTCATATTACCTCTCACATAAAGTAACCAAGTACAAGCCCACACGGGCTTGTACTTGGTTGTACTTAGTTGCTTTATGTGAGAGGGAATATGAGGCAAGGCCTCATATGGCGTATGTTAGCCATTATTCTCTATATATATATACATATACATGTATATATATACATATATATATATGGTAAAATGCGCCTGCGCTCAAGCTCAGATGGGATTCCTGCGCTCGACCCCTCCCTACCGCCCGATCCGATCAGCGATCATGGTAATATCTGACCTTTTGGTGCAATTACCAAAACGCCCTTTAAGCTCTTTTCAACACGCCTCTGTACTAAATTACCTTTAAGCCCTTTTGTACTAAAATACAATCGCCACCAATCCATACAATTATATACCCCAGGGAAAATAATGGGTGAACCCGTTGGGGATTAGAGCACACATCCACCCGTTACAAATTTAACGGTCTCAAAACGTGCGAATTTGATGAAATGCCTTGATCGAAGGCCAAATGACATTATTTCGCAACCATTATTTTTTGAGGGTGGTATAACAACCAGGGAAAATATTGGGTGAACCCGTTGGGGATTAGAGCACCCATCCACCCGTTACAAATTTAACGGTCTCAAAACGTGCGAATTTGATGAAATGCCTTGATCGAAGGCCAAATGACATTATTTCGCAACCATTATTTTTTGAGGGTGGTATAACAACATATAATGAAGGTGGAAAAAAGAATTTTTGAAAAAAAAATTTCAAAAAAAAGATAAAAACATTTTCGCACCGTGCGATATGTTCTCACATGAAGATTTACCTATATATATATATATATATTTATATATGTATATACATATGTATATATGTATATACATATACATATGTATATATGTATACATATATACATATGTATATATATGTCCTGCGCTCGACCCCTCCCTACCGCCCGATCCGATCAGCGATCATGGTAATATCTGACCTTTTGGTGCAATTACCAAAACGCCCTTTAAGCTCTTTTCAACGCACCTCTGTACTAAATTACATTTAAGCCCTTTTGTACTAAAATACAATCGCCACCAATTCTTTTGCTCACTCCCGCGCAAAACGCAGAAGCTGGAGCAATCGCCACCAATCCTTTTGCTCACTCCCGCGCAAAACGCAGAAGCTGGAGTAGATCCCCAGTTTTGCACAAGGTCTTCGATTTCAACAGCACACGCCTAAGATCGCCACCAAATCCAGGCCATCATACGCTCGTTGATTCCCCTCTTACTCTCCTCCATCGAGGTAAGGATCGTCATCCCTAATTTGTTGGACATCTCATATTGCTCAACGCGCACAACGTGATAAATTTTTGAAGGGTTTTACGCGGTGAGTAATTTCCAACCTTTGGACGACTAGCGCTGGAAATTCCTCTTCGCGCACAACGGGCTAAATTTTTGTCCCGTTTTGCGCGGTGAGTAATTTCCAAACTAGCGAAGTGTTGCGATGGAAATTACTCTCCGTGCACACCCCTTCAAACATATCACCCGTTGTCCGCGTTGAGCAATATGAGATGTCCATCAAAACTTACCGAAGCAGCTCATATAGCATAACAGCATAGAGCGAATGGCGTACATAATATTGCCCACCGCGCAAAACGGTTGATATGTTTGATTTTTTGATGGATTTGATCCGGTCATCAAATATGATGGTAACAATTAGATCAGATTGAAAAATAATAGATATAATACGCAAGGTTTTAACATGATTAGTAATAGTAGTGTGGTTTCAACTAACAAGATGATGATAATCTACTGCTACTTGGATAGACATGTATAGTAGTCATGCTGCGTCAATATTACTGATATTTTTACTTGTTTCTAATGTAGAAAATGAAAATCGAAGAGAGTGAACCCTTTGTGCATGATCAGGAGATGCCAAATGAGATTGAAGCTGAAAATGACAGTGCAAACAGCGTATATCAAGAGGATAGGCATAGTGATAATGAAAAAGGCAGCCTACATGTTGGAATGACATTTCAAACAGAAGAAGATGCGTATCAATTTTATAATACATATGCAGCAAAGAAAGGTTTTGCAACCCGAAAGGGAAAAGATGACAATACCACGAGGAGGAAGTATATGTGCAACAAAGAAGGGTATAAAAGCTTAAAAGATAAGAGGGAGATATGGAGGGACGTTAATCGAAGGAAAAATGAGAGAGAAGGCTGTATGGCTCGAATGACAGTTCATAAAATCACCGATGGAGTATGGCGCATAAACTCCTTTAATGATGATCATAATCATGAGTTGATAAAAAGCCCAGCGAAGATCCAGATGCTACGGTCACATAAAAGATCGCATATGGACGGAACATGTAGGAATTTAGTTGATCAGATGCGTGGCTGTGGAGTAGGACCTGCAAAGATTGCAAGGATTCTAAATGCCACGAGTAGTATTAATGTCAATATTACTACGCAACAATGCATTGATCATGGGAGAGTAGAAAGAAAGAACAACATTGGGAAGGAATGCATTAGAGTAATAGAACAATTTATTAAAAGGCAAGCTACAGACTCTTAGTTCTATTATGTTATTGAGCATGATGAAGAGAATGTATGTAGGAGTATATTTTGGGCTGATGGAAGGGCGAGGACATCATACAGCCAGTTTGGAGATGTTGTTGTATTTGATGTCACTTATAAGACAAATAGATTCATGTTGCCTTTTGCACCTTTTACAGGTGTCAATCATCATAAACAGTTTATTTTATTTGGATGTGATCTTCTTGCTGATGAGAAGGAAGAATCCTTTGTGTGGTTATTCGGACAGTGGTTAACATGTATGTGGGATAAAGCACCAGGAGCTATCATCACCGATCAAGACCCGACAATATGCAATGCACTCAAAAGAGTTTTTCCACATACAAAACACAGGTATTGCATATGGCATATCAGTCTGCTCGAAGATGAGCCTCTACGTTCATTGCGGTCTTCTTATAACCATGAATTTGAAGAAGACTATGCAAACTGGTGTAAGAACAGTCAAAATGTTGAAGAAGCTGAGAATTGTTGGCGCATCTTAATGGAGAAGTACCAAACGGAATTTCAGGATCCATTGACAGAAAAACAAAAAAATGAAATGAAAGCCTGGAAGTGGTTGCATACGATGCATGAGAAAGCACAGCATTGGATTAAGGCGTACCTACTAGATACTTTCTTTGCGGGTATGAAAATGTTAATACGATAGAGATTGGTGTAAAAATATATGATCAAAATAAACTCAGCACATGGTATTCATTTCTTGTTTTGTGTGTAGGCATGGCGTCCATCCAAAGGAGTGAAAGCATGAACGCGTATTTTGATGGATACGTAAACTGTATGACTCCATTATACGAGTTCATTGATCAATATGATAAAGCCGTAAAATTTCAGCGAGACAAAGAGGAGAGAGAAGATACTTTTTGTATGCGGAACAAACCAGAATTTAGCGGCATGCATGAGTTAGAGGTTCATACCGCAAAGGTATATACTAGAAACATATTTTCAATTTTTCAAAATCGTTTCAAAAATAATTTATACTGTCGGCACGAAAGGGTGAGCACGGTTGGGGATACGAGCACGTAAAGAGTAACTATGCGGATTGATGGAAAGAGCTACGTGCATAATGTTCAATGCAATATATCTAAGGGAATGTTCAGGTGTACGTGTGCAAGGGCTGTGACTGAAGGTTTGCTATGCATGCAAATTTTATATATCATGAAGCAAAAGTATGATATGCAAGCCATCCCTGAGAGATATATTTTACCAAGGTGGACTCTAAATGCAAGACATAGCATCATGAGTCTTGGGGCCTCTTCGACTAGCACAGTACACGGAGTGCGTCTAACTCAAATTACTCCACATCAAGCCTGGAGACTTCGTTCATCAATCGATAAAGTCGTGGAGGCGGTAACAAGAGATCCCCTTCTGTTTGATGTCGTCTTTGGGTGGTCAAACAGTTTTTTGGACCATCATAATATGACTAATAAAGCGCAAACTGCTTCTGAAGAGCCAAGATCACAGGTGGGGTCCAGTGCACCTATCAAACAAGAAGTAGGAGTAAATGATGTCATTATGCATGATCCTGCAAAAGCAAGAACTAAAGGCCGACCACGAGTGGCATCAAGGATTCCGTCTGGAATACAAGTCTCACAAGAACAAAGTCAAACAAGAACAAGGACTTGCAGTGTTTGTGCAGAAAAGGGTCATGACATGAGAACTTGTCGTATGAGCACAGCTGGTAGAAAGAAAGTATATATGAGCACAGCTGGTTACTATTTATATACTAGTATAAATTATTTTAACATCATTGCTCCATAATCTCTGTAGGAAAAATCTTCGCCCGATGACTTAACAAGGCTGTGATATGAAGGCCGACATTTTTATATCCTATAGGTAACAATTTTGTATTAGCTTGTAAGAAATATACTACATGCATCTGTCATGGACATATCAGTGTAAATGAGTTGTAAGTAAACTGGTTCTCTTTAAAAATGGTCATCTGAAAACGGCAGCCTCCTATATTTTAGTCCAAAATGCAGCCATCGTGGAGTTGAATTAATAGGGCAGGGGGTCCAAATTGAACATTAAAACACAAAGTCTTGGTTATAAGCCTATGAGGATGATGCCTATCATTCGAGACCTATATCCGATGCTGCGGATCTCATATCTTATAATTTCTCTGTTGCTGCAGAACTGACAATTGTCAAGAAAATTAATGGGATTAAGGAGTAAGAAGCAGAAGCAGAAGAGCTGAAGAGAATAAAGAGAATGAGGCATGTAGCTGTCCGCGATGAGTAATGGTGGGTAATTGTATACAGTTTAGCTCCGCGCGCACAACGTTTACAACTTTTACCAGTTGTGCGCGCTGAGCAAAACTTGGTAATTTTACAGGCTTCCTAATAAGCGCACACAACGTTCAATAATGTTACGGATGTGCGCGCTGAGTAATATGGGTAATTGTAAACAGTTAAGCTCCACGCGCACAACAGTTACCAACTTTGACGGTTATGCTCGTTGAGTAAATGTTGGTAATCGTAGACAGTTGTGCTCAGCTCGCACAAAGTTCAATGCTGTTGCCGTTAGTGCGAGCTGAGTAATTGTGGGTACTTCAAGTTAGCATCATGCAATTTTGTAATGTGATGCAATTGCGCCAAATTTAATGACATTGTATTAAGATCTGTATTCCAACATGCTACAACATTTATGCATTCAAATGTACATAACACAACAAAGTAGAAACTACATCTAAACATTTTGCAACATCACAGTTTTTGCCCGACTAAGCAATTAAAGCACTGGACTATACTAGGGATACAGGGATTCCCACCATGAAAAAAATTTAAACTTTGTTGCCATTTATGAGCTGCTCCATCAGCTGCATCAGCGTCACTTGCTTCTTTGTATCTTGGCCATCCGTCCCCCTATCTGCGTTGAAGAAGAATCAGTGATGAACACATAACAGAGCATAATTAAGTAAAAATATTGTACGTGTAGACTTAGAATAAGATAGAACATTTATTATCATCAAGCAGTGATGTCTGCAACTAAGTATCAAAGAACATATACAAGCAGTGACGAAACGGGTGTGCCTGGAATGTGATAGCTTCAATGACGACAAACAGAACATATGAAGGAGCAAAGAACATCTTCGAATCAATATATATGTGATGTATTCAATTTCTGCATCACGTCACTAGACGCTAGTATATTGTCCATCTTTGAGTGTTGAGGACGCAGCAGTGATGAAGGAAAAAATAGCATGTTGTAGAGAAAATATCATATAACTAGAATCAGATAGAATAAGATAGAATAATATCATCAAGAAGTGTAGTGGTTGACGAGGGCTTGTGGGAAGGGAAGCCATTTGTAGACGACTTTGAATGCCATTGGATGAGGATGAGACTAAAGTAGAGTTACTGGGAGGCAACAGAAGAGACCCCGTGAGTCTACAGCAAATTGCTTATGATTATACAGAAGAATGCCCGTGAATCTACAGCAGATTGATAGCAGCCAGTGTTGTTCCCAATAATGTATGACCGTGGTGGTGCGCGTTGAGCAAACAAAATAGCTCAACGCGCACAACCGGCAAGAATATGGCCGTTGTGCGCGGAGAGCAAATAATTTAGGAAGATGTGCGCGATGAATAAAATCTTATGTACATTCACGATCACTGCTTTGTAGACTCACGGGGTCTCTTCTGTAGACTCACGGTCACTCTACTGTAGACTCATCGTCATCCAAGGGCAGTCTAATTCGTCTATAAAATGGCTTCCCTATGCACTAGCCCTCTTCAACCTCTACACTTCGAGTGATGTTTATCAGTCATGAGGAAGGAGTAATGCTACACTCGAGTGTAGGCTTATCCTCATCCAAGGGCAGTCCAATTCGTCTATAAATGGCTTCCATACCCACAATTATATTCAACCACAACACTTCGAGTGCTATGAAAGGCATGAGAAAGAAGTAACCTTGCTCAAATATTACTCTGACCATATTCAAGCAAACCCCTCCCAAACAACCAGAGACCATAGCTTAAACAAACCATCACCGGTTTGCTGCAGCAGTGATGATGGCCACCCAACTGAGGTTGAAGCTTTTCATAGACAAGAGGATGAAGAGAGTGTTGTTCGCTGAAGCTGGCAAAGATTTTGTCGATTTCCTCTTCAGCCTTTTGGCTATGCCTATGGGCTCAGTCATCAAGCTCATCACCAAAGAAAAAGTGGCAGGGGTATGAAAAGCATTTATGTAATGAAGCCCATCATTAAATGTGCTGAAAACTGAATCTCTTTAAAACTGTATCTATGAAAAATGATTTATCTGGTATTTTAGTTCAAAATGCAGCTAGTGTGGCTTTGAATTCCTAGGTCTGCGGGTCCAAACTAAAACGTAATACCCAAAGTTTTCATTATGAGAGTATGAGGATGATGCCTATCATTCGAGAAATCTATATGCTGCTGTCGATCTCATATCTTATAATTTATCTGTTGCAGCAGGTCACGCCAATTGTCAAGAAATCATTCGAGAAATTGTTTCTATTGATCAAAAAATATCTCCAAGTACAACGAACAAAAAGGAGAAACAAAAAAGGGTTCGATCCACATATGATGCAGGAGCTCGCGAAGAGGCGTCCCCAGGCGATTCGTCTTCTCCCGAACCAGTAGGGTGACCAGGGACAACCGGAGGTCGGGGAAGCATTCTTCGGACCCGCGCCTCGAACGCTGCGAAACCATCCTGGAAGGACCTTTCGATCTGAGCAGCAAAAATGTCCGAGAACGCATGGAATCCCTCACGGATAGACTCCGCAATCTTCGGAGCCAGGACATCCCCATAGTCCCTCTGGACCTCGGCTATGATCCGACCATGTGCCACTTCCCGCAGGTCTCCTATATGGGCCCAAAGAGCGCCTTTCGCCTTTCTATGCTCCTCCTGGACGAGGGACAGTGCATCCTCAGCATACTTGGCCGAACTCTTGGCGACAGCCAGAGCCTCCGTCAAACATCCCACCTCCGAGGTGAGCTCTGCAACTCTCAGTTTGAACTGGTGGGCCTCCTTGGCTGATTGCTAAGCCACCTCAGCCCTCAGGCGCTCCTGCGCCAAGGCCGCCTCAAGACCATCTACAACAACCGGGGAAACCTGCAAGACCGAAGGGGTGAATGTCGCCATCAACAAAACATTCGTTGAAGAAAAAAGGGTCCGACATGCTGGATATGCCATACCAGAGAGTCTACCAGTTTCTCCCGGAAGGATCGGTCACTCAGAAGGACAGCTGGACCACTCTCACTCCTCTTCTTCTTCCCCTCGGGACCTTCAGACCACGAGTGAGAGCGTCTCTTCCTCTCCTCATTCCCGGTTAACACACGGGAACCCTGCTCGACGGCCGCCACGTCCCCCTCTCCGAGGTCGAGACCGGAGGGCGAATCAATCTGATTCGCCACGAAGGGCGAAGGTTCGGCCGTGCCCAAGGGCGGATGGTGAGGAACATCTTGACTGAAATCCCGACTCGCCATCTGAGCAAATAAGATGAAAATCAGGGTAACGAGCAATGGGTAAAGAAGAATTTAAAAGGAGAAAGGCTTTATACTGAAGGTCCCTTCGAATCCAAGCCGTCAGTAGGGGACACGTGTCAAAGTCTCACAGAGGCGGCACTTCGAATCCCGCTCCCCATGGGCGGGAGAATTCGTTCGACTGGCCTTCATTCAATGGCAATGCGACCCGATCCCCTGGATATCTGATAAGTACGAACCTGTATCAGGTATTCCCGAAGAGACGAGTGTTATTACGTAGAAAGAAAGAAAAGAAGAGAGTAGAAAGAACACTGCATGTACTACGCACTTGCTGGGAAGTATAAGTAAAACTCCATCACAGATAAAAACACTGAGAAAATAACACAATATTCCATTTTAATGATACATTGATACATCTTATACATACACCAACATCTTCATATTCACAACTCACTAGAAAAAAGAAGGGCAAAAGTACAAGTCTCTCATCATACATCAAATCATAGCACTAATACTCTTAGATGATGACTATATGCAGCGCAAAATTGCGGTGCAAGCAATTATAATTTACTAAAAAAGGGAGAAGGTACATGTTTGCGTGTATTATTTGACACTTTGAATTGATTTTTTCTATTTTTGTATCTCAATGATTGAATGCACCTCAGTCTTGACATACACTCTGCCTATTGCATGTGTGGATCCATTGTTGTACACCTTGCCTGTTGCACGTGCACGTTTTCACATGTTCATAAGTATAGTTGTTACTTCCTTTACTACAGTAGATGTATATGCCATGACATACACTCTGCCTGCTCACATGCACCATTTCCAAACTTTATGTAATGACTAGTTGTGACATGGAATTTCTTAACAATTATGCAACGGTGATACTGATAATAAATTTACTCGTGCACATGTAAACGTGGATGGGAAAAAAATGGTTGTGTGCGGTGAGCAATTGTGAGTTTTGAGTGGGTGTGTGCGGAGAGCAATTCTAGGGTTTGAGTCGTTTTGTGCGATGAGCAATTACCCAATGCCTTTTCGGGCGCCGTACACGGGTATCAACATTGGCCCACGTGATTCGTTCTCGATTATAACGCGGATCGAGGCCAAATGATGGGTACTTTCATTTAATAGGGCACGGCATTCGAAGCATCTAATTTGATTCAGGCCGCCAAAACCTTTCGCCTTCAGTTGATCTCAACCGTTGTTTTTGCCAAATTTCCGACACGTGTCGATCATCTTGTCCTATTCGTTCGCGTAATAAAATAAATTGGAGGTGAAGCCAATGGCTTTTGCGCTCCAAGGAAATCTCATCATCTTATTATTTCTTCTAGAAACAAAAATGGTGGGAGGAGCATACAAAGAGTTTACTTTAGCGATGGAGCGGGCCAATGAAGAAGGCCGTAAGAGGAAGAGGGAAGAGGAGGAAGCGGAGGAAGCGGGGAACCTCATGCTGGAGTTGGGGGAGGTTGGATGCTCCTCAAGTCAAGCTGTGCGGTCTTTGAAGGCGGCTCCTTATGATCCTCGAGTTGGGGACGCATCGTCATCTAGCACGCCACACGACGGGTGGCCATACGAGGACAGTGTTCCTCCGGTCCCTTCCGTCGGCCCCATATCTTCAGAGTTCGGCCACTTTCTGCAGTCGAACCGCATTGGGTCTGGCCATCATGGGGAGATTCAGGGGGAGACCTATCGGCCACCGTACATCGTGGGGACGGCCGAGTCGGCCCTCCTGGACTTTGGGACGGGGGCTCGTCTAGCGTAGAATATCACTCTGCCAAGGGATGTCGATTTCCTGAATGGGGTCGACCTTGAGACGATGGCCAACTGCTTCGTTCGCAGTGGCCTTCAGGTTCGTTGCTAATGGGCCTTTCGAATTTTGCTTCCCCTTCTGGTTTTGCTGATTGTCGCCATCTGCAAGTGACCATTTTCGGGGCAGGTCTGCGCCGCAGGGCCCGCAAACTGATCGAGGGGCAGCGCCGGGTGGCGGATGCCGAGAACGAGGCTTCTGAGCTCAGAGCTCAGGTGACGAAGCTGCAGGAAGAATTAGGGAAGATCATGGCCGCCAAGGGCAAGTCTGATTGGGAGGCCTCAGAGGCGAAATTCATCCTCGCCGACATGTCAAGCGCCAAGAAGCATTCGGAAGCTCAGTGGGGTAGAGAGCGATCTCAACTCCGAGCTGATCTTGAGGCATCGAGGAAGGAGGTTGCTCACCTTTAGGCCAAGCTTCTCGAGAAGGAGCAAGAGATCGATGCTTTCAAATCTCGGGCCACCGCCAAGATGAATAGGGTGGCGAGAGAGATAAAGGACATGTTTACAGACGACGATGCGTCGTCTTCCTAAATTTTGCGAATCGTTACTTTTGTAAGACTGCTCTCGAGCGAGCCATATGTAATTTTCCAGAATTTAATGAAGGGAATTTTTGCAACAGACGCCGAGTGAGAGCGTTAACTTCCTCTCCCCCTGATTCCAGGTCGACACCCAGGAACCCTGCTGGACGGCCTACACGACCCCGTCACCGAGGACGAGACTGGCGGGAGAATGACCTTCCGTATATGATCGCGATGAGTAATTGTGTGTACTGTGTAATTGTATACAGTTTCGCTCCGAGCGCACAACGAATTATTAAATAACACCGTTGTGCGCGATGAGCAAAACTCGGTAATTGTAGAAGACGTTGCTTAGTGCGAACAACGTTCATTTCTGTTGCAAGTTGTGCGCGCTGAGCAATTATGTGGGGTGATTAATTAGTGTCCAGGGGTAAATGGAAGCTGGTATAAACAAAAGTAGCACTTCTACTAAATAAAAGTCAACAGACAATTTCTCGGGAATATACAGAAGAGTAATCGTGTACCTCGGGTATTTATTGTATATATTACTCAGATGTTGTTCCCAATAATGATCCACTGACGTGCTGAGCGATGAGCAAAATTGTTGGCCTCGATCAAAATTTCTAAACGCGCACAACGTTCACGCCGTTTGCCAGTTGTGCTCGCTGTGTAAATGTAATGTATATTACTTTAACTAATTTTTCCCATTAAATTTCATTGTTGGAATTTGATTTAAGTAAGCATCAATGTACATATCACCAATCACAATTTTTTAATGGGCTGCAATTGTATCACATTAATTGACATTGTATTAAGGTATGAATTCCAACATACTACAACATTTATGCATTCCAATGTACATAACACACCATCTCCGCCGTTCTCTTGTTCGCTTCATCTTCGCTGTTCTCTTGTTCGCTTCATCTTCTGCTTTATACTTCTTTGCCTCAAGGAACATCCTTTCAATCTCCTCCTGGGTCAACCTGCACTTATCGTTAGTGATTGTGATCTTATTTTTCTGCACACGTCTTTTCCTCTGCAGAGGCATTCAAGATACCATCGGCATCTATCTCAAGGCAAACAATGACACTTCGAACACCCTTGGGAGCAGGAGGGATACCATCAAGTACAAACTCCCCTAGGAAAAGATAGAATAAAAAAGTAAAAATTTTGTATAATTTTAGCTTAGATAGATATAAGATAGAACAGTTGTTATCAACAAGCAGTTATGTATGCAATGAATCTGAATAGAACTTACGAATGGTCAAAGAATATCTGCAAGTTGGGATAGACGAGAATGAAGCTGTTATGGTTGCAAGAACATCTTCGCCTTCATGTGATGTTTGCAATGAAGATGAACAGATCAGGCGAAGAGGAGCAAAAGAACATCTTCGTCGCCAGATAAATGTGATGAATTCAATTTCTACATCACAGCACTTGCCGCTAGTATATTGGCCATCTTTGTGTGCTGTAGACGACGCACTCATGAACAACAAAAAAATTACAAGTTTGAAGAAAAAACATTGTATAAGAAGAATCAAAGAGAATCAGATAAAGGAACTATCATCACCTGGGGTAGTGGTTGATGAGGTCTGGTGGGGATGGAAACCATATACAGACGAGTTGGACTGACCATGAACGAGGATGGAAACACCATAGAGTAACTGTTCGTGCTCGTGAATATATGGCAGATGGATACCAGCCAGACGTTGTTCCAAATAGTATTTGACTGCGGTGGTGCACGATGAGAAAAATTGCTTGAAGGTATAACTTTTTTTACTCAACGCGCACAACGGCAAAAAAAACATCTGGTTTCGATTAGCAAAGAGCAAAATCTAAATACACCGATACTCTTGTGGTGCTTGTCCAAGTTTTTCCAAAAAAACATACAGCATCACATCAGAAGATAGTAACTGTAACAAATCACAGTATTGTAAATATTTTTGCTTAGTGCACACAAAGGTCACTACTTTTGCACGTAGGGCGGGCTGATTAACTTTGAGAAATGGAATACAGTTTTGCTCATACGACAAGTTCTCATACAGTGACCTTGTCTCCTGTGGATATTGCAGTTATGAGCAGCTCCGATAGAGATTCTTCACATTTTTGCACTGGTATGAAATTCAATAATGGCACTCGTAAGAAATTCTTCTGAGCATGGAGAGAAATGAGGATGCACAGTTTCGGACAAGATTGCGCAGTTTGAGAGCCGATACCTTGGTGGCACCTTCAGGCTGATGGCAATGTGAAGCATTCGAAAACATCGTGTGCTTCTTCTGAAGGAGCCAACACCATCTTTGATGCCATTTGAAGGAGCAGACTCCATCTTTGATGCCCATATAAATGTGACGAATTCAATTTCAGCATCACGGTAATTGCCGCAAGTTTATTGGCTGGCCATATTTGTGTGGCGTAGACGAAGCATTCATTAGTAAGAACAAAAATTTAGCATGTAAAAGAAAAAATATTGTATAGGTAGCACCATATAGAACACTATCATCGAGAAGTGTAGTGGTTGACGATGTCTAGAGGGAAGTGAATCACTTTATATAGACGAATTGGACTGTGTATGGTCCGCATGGATGAGGCTGAGACTACAGTAGGGCTACTGTGGGCTACAGAAATTGCCTCTAACAAAATCGATTGCCTCTAAGAAAATTGCTCAACGCGTAAAACGGGTAAAAATATGGCAGTTGTGCGAGTTGAGCAAATTATTTATGTTTATACAATATTACTCATAATTCCATTTATAGCGATGTGAACACCATCAAATCAAACAGCGTGACACATGAGTATCATACACATAGATATAAGTTGTCTTATTCTGTAAACAGTATGATATGTGTTGTCTTATCACTTAAATGTCTTTACACACATCAATCCACTGACCGTCTGCGCATTATAGTTGCTTCAATGTTGATTTTTTTATCTGGCATGTCAGTCTGAACATTATTTAATTCTCCCCCAATTTTGTGTTTCTTCTTTATTATTGGGATTTTTATTGAACGTTGTGCGCGCTGAAGTTATTAATTATGGGGATTTTGTATTGAACGTTGTGCGCGCAGAGTAATTATTCGTTACGACCGTTTTGCTCAACGCGCACAGCTGGGTGTATTTTGATCCGTTGTACGCGCTGTATTATATATCCAAAATGTATACCTTTTTACATACCGCGCACTACGGGTCAAATTTTAACAAATCAAAGAAATGTAGATATTTTTGATGTCTTATTATGTAAACAGTAGGATATGTGTTGTCTTATCACTTAAATGTCTTTACACCCATCAATCAACTGCTGCGCATTATATTTGCATCAATTTTGATTTTTTTTATATGGCATTTCAGTCTGAACATTATTTAATTCTCCCCCGATTTTGTGTTTCTTCTTTATTTTGGGATTTTTTATTGAACGTTGTGCGCGCTGAGTAATTATTCGTTACGACCGTTTTGCTCAACGCGCCCAGGTGGGTATAATTTGATCAGTGCTCGCAACCTTACCTTATGTTGCTCATAGGACGGGATGATTAACTGTTGGTAATGGAGCATGTAATACAGTTTTGCTCAGCACGCACAATGGTCATGGCATCTGAATGTTGTGTGCGATGGTCTATTGTGTTTAATTGCATACAGTTTGGCTATGCGCGCAAAAGGGTCACACCTACGTCCAGTTGTGTGATTTGAGTAATTGTGGACAACCAGATACGGTTTTGCTCAGCGCGCACAGCGGTCAAACAAATCGATGTGAACGTTGTGCATGCTAGTAACTGTGTGCACACGTAAATAGTTTATCACAACATATAGCATGAGCCTGTTGTGCGCCCTGGGTAATTTATAGTTCGGTGAACAGTGTTTGCTCAGTAATATCTATGTCGGACATTGATTCAAGTAAGCATCAATGTATATATCACCTTATATCAATTTTGTATTGTCCTATAATTGTATCAAATTAAATGACATAGTATTAAGGTCTGAATTCTAACATACTACAGCATTGTGCATTATAATGTACATAATGCATAAATGTAATTTATAGTTCGGTAAACAATTTTGCTCAGTAATATCAATGTCGGACATATATATCACATATATCATTTTTTATTGTCCTGCAATTGTATCAAATAAAATGACATTGTATTAGGGTCTGAATTCCAAAATACTACAACATTTATGCATTATAATGTACATTACACAACAAAGTTGAAACTACAGCTAAACATTTTGCAACTTCACATTTTGGAACTGGTATGAAATTCAATCACGGAAATACCCTAATGGTACATTGAATCCCACTACGCAAAACTGTTCAGAGTCATGCTGAACAGCTCAAGCAAGATAGCATTTATGATCAGCTCCAATAGCGCGCACTATAATCACTAGCATCTAGATCGTCCATAACAGTATAAGTAGCCACTCCTTTAACGAAGTTGGCTGATCTGGATTCTTCAGCGCATGCCCCTGTATGCGTTGAAGAAGCATCAGTTATGAACGCTAAAAAGCATATTTAAGTAAAAAATAGGGTATAGAGACATGCAAATTTACGTTTAGGAACTGATATAAAAATATATCACGGTTGCTTCTTCTCAGAAGAATCCGCTGCTGTAGAACATATGAAGGAGCAAATAACATCTTCCAGTACACGTCAATTGCCGGTAGTATAGTGTTCATCTTTGTGTGTTGAAGACGAAGCAGTGATGAACAACAGGATATATTTAGCATGGTGAAGAAAAAATATTGTATAAAGTAGAAACAGATAGAATCAGATAGAATACTATCATCAAGAAGTGCAGTGGTTGATAAGGTCTAGTGGGAAGGGAGGCCATTTTATAGACGAATTGGACTGGCACATTGATGAGGACGATATACTACAGTAGAGTCACTGTGCGTCTACCTAAAAGAACCCGTGAGGAGTGATATTGTATTGAATATAGAGACGAGTGAATCTACAACAGATTGTTACCAGCCAGATGATGTTCCCAAGAATGTTTGACCGTTTATGGTGCGCGTTGAGCAAACTTGATGGCCTATAACAAAATTGCTCAACGCGCACAACAGGAAAAATTATGGCTGTTGTGCAAGTTGAGCAAATTATTTATGTTTATACAATAATACTCATAATTCCATATAGTTGGATGTTACAAAATGGGACACCATCAAATCCAACAGCGTGACACATGAGTATCATTCACAAAGATATATGGTGTTTTATTCTGTAAACAGTAAGATATGCGTTGTCTTTTCACTTATATGTATACTAGAAATTTCCCGTGCAAATTGTGCACGGAGCAAAAATAATTCCCCATGAACACGATAGCGGTTTACACGCGAAACTGGGAAGGAGAGGAAAGTGTGGGTGTGCGTGTCGTCAGCGTCGGGGGGTTAAAAGGGACCAAACACGTAAATACGGATGCCAAAAGGACAGGACCTAAATACAAAAGGGGAAGGAGTATGTATCTACACCCATCAATCAACCGACCGTCTGCGCATTATATTTTCTTTAATGTGGATATATTTATTGCGCATGTCAGTCTGAACATTAAATCTCCCCCGATTTTGTGTTTTTTCTTAATTATTGTGATTTTTTATTGAACGTGGTGCGCGCTGAGAAATTATTAGTTACGACAGTTTTACTAATCGCGCACATGTGGGTGAAATTTTAGCAGTTGTGCGAGCTGAATTATATTTCCGAAAGGTATACCTTTTTACACACCGCGCAGGACGCGATGAATAATTGTGGGTAATGGATTATGTAATACAGTTTTACTCAGCGCGCACAACGGTCATGGCATCTGAAGTTTGGTTGCGATGAATTATTGTCGTTTTAATTGCATAGTAGCCATAATCCGTGCCCGCGGGAACGGTGCAAAATCTTTGTCCCCGAAAAATATTTGTCCTAAAAAAATATTTCTACAGCCAAAATGTAAAAGAACAACAAATTAGCGTAAAAAAATTTAGAGGCACGGCCGTCTTCGGCGAGGAACAATAAATTAGGTGCGGGCACCTTCGATGCAGAACAACAAATTAGCGTCTAAAAATTTAGCGGGCGACTTCGGCGAGGGCGCCTTCTACGTGAATGGGTTGGTCAGACAGCTTGACGACCAAAAAGCTCAGCCCGCCTCTTTGAATGCACATTCCCCGTGTTTTTTTGGGTTTCAATTTTTTTGAGTCAGCCGGAATAAGCTCAGCCGAAATAAAGTTCTCTTTCGCATACTTGTAATTTAAGTTGCATATTTTTTTAGTTTCATTTTGTGTGTGTGTTTTTTTTGGGTTTCATTTTTTTGGGTCTCATTTTTTGGGTCATTTTTGAATGAAGGGTATTAAGACTTAAGTGCTAATGCTACCAATTTCAAAAAAGAAAAGCTTTTGTATTCTCCCAACTAATTTCTCTTCAATGTGTTTGTGTATTACCAACATATTTTCTCAATCCAAGAAATTTCCCCCCAAAACTTGACATGACACTACCACATAGGACAAATTCAAAAGCTTCCCTCAATTGTAATATAGAATATAGAATAGTTTGGCTCCGCGCGCAAAAAGGTCACAATTACGTGCAGTTGTGTGATCTGAGTAATTGTGGATAACCAGATACGGGTATGCTCACAGCCCGCACATCGGTCAAACACATTATGTGACCGTTGTGCGCGCTGAGTAATTGTGTGGAAACGTAAATGTTTTATCACAACGTATATCATGACAGTCACAATTTATGCCCGTTGTGCGCGCTGGGTAATTCATATATCGGTAAAAAGTTTTTAAATAGGCAATTTCAATTTCGGACATTGATTCAAGTAAGCATCGATGTATATATCACATATATCAATTTCGTAATGTCATGCAATTGTATCAAATTAAATGACATTGTATTAAGGTCTGAATTCTATCATACTACAACATTTATATGTTATAATGTTCATACCACAACAAATTTGAAACTACATTTCGTACATTATGACATAAAACACCAAAGAATATCTACCCACAATCACTCTTCTCCGTCAATGATTAAAAATACATTATAAGATAAGAGAAAGGCTTGTGCGCCAAAGGCCCGTCCACCTCAAAAACCTGGAGGCGGAGGAGGAGGCGGAGGAGGAGGAGGTGGTGGTGATGGTGGGGCAACAGTACGGATGTCTCTAGGAGAGGGCACCAGAGTCTCCATCTTCTCTTGTATGTTCGGCATTATGAGCATCTGAGTGTCGAAGTCGCTACGCAGAAGTGAGATCGCCAGATTGGTGTTGGAGAGATTTGTTTCAATTTCTCCTAATCTACGAGTAAATTTCACCGGCTGATGGGAGGAGGATGAAGGAGCAGATGCGGGGCTTACATTGCCTATGAGTATATCCTTAAGCTGACATTGTTCATCTGTAAGTACAGAGACAGACGTAGTAAGCGCCGCGAGTTTGCTACGGAGGTTATGCAGAACAGAGTCCTGACGACGAGACATCCCAACCATAGAACAGAGGCTGTTACTGATGTCCTCGAGTGGGGCTTTTTCAGCCGGAGATGGAACTGATGAACCTGCATGTAAAGGAGGAAACCCAGGAGGAGGCAACAGCACATTGTGTTCACCTTGCGTTGGACGAAGCGAAAGCGCATCACGCAGAATGGGTCTATTGGCCGAGAACGATAAGGGAAGGGGATCATCGTGTTCAGGTGATGTTGAATCATCATCACTTAATCTCCAAGAGTCAGAAGAACGCGACTCACGAGATCGTTTTGGCGGAATGAAGAAACCCTAGTACGAAATGCGAGAGTGTTGAGATGAAGAAGAAAACGGAACGACAGAGCAAAGGGAATAGGAATGAAATTTTCCGCAAAACCCCTGGTCTACTGATTCCACGTATATATAACGATTGGTTATTTTAATCTCAGCCGCTGGATTACATAGAGAAGTGGAACTGACTAAAACGATCTCATCAGACGGCTGGGGTAAAGCATCCGTTCGGATGGCAAAAAAAAATCGTAATGAAAGGCTTACACGGAAACCGAGGTTCTACTTGACTCATTCTCCAGTCTCCACACGTGAACATTATTGAGAAGAAAACAGAAATCATTTAAAATGTCCTATATTTTGTACCTCCGAAATGAGATTGTACGAGGTGGCAGTTGTACTTTCATCATTACATGGAATACCGATTGTGTCTCGCAACCGATCTATAAATATCTATTATTTAGTGGCCACTGCACGTTCTGTCCAGCCTGACGTGGCTTGGCACCTGATCTATTACCTCGGGCTCCACCTTTACGGCAGTAGTCCTCTCTATTGACATGGAATCATGATTATAAGGCGGGAACTGATATAATGGAGCAGGTGCAAGGCACAAGCGATGTGTATTCAAATGGAAAGTAAATACCCATGAGGTGCCCTTTCTTTCCATCCTTGAGTGGCTTGGCACCCGATCTATTACATCGGGCTCCACCTTTACGGTAGTAATCCTCTCTATTGACAGGGATTCATGTTTAACAGACAGGAACTGATACAATGGAGCCGGTGCAAGGCACAAGCGGTGTGTAAACCACATGGAAAGTAAATGCCCATGAGGTGCCCGTTCTGTCCAGCCTGACGTGGCTTGGCACCCGATTTATTACCTCGGGCTCCACCTTTACGGCATCAGTCCTCTCTATTGACAGGGATCCATGATTATCAGGCGGGAACTGATATAATGGAGCCGGTGCAAGACACAAGCGATGTGTATTCAAACGGAAAGTAAATGCCCATGAGGTGCCCTTTCTTTCCATCCTTGAGTGGCTTGGCACCCGATCTATTACATCGGGCTCCACCTTTACGGCAGTAATCCTCTCTATTGACAGGTATTCATGTTTATCAGGAGGGAACTGATATAATGGAGTCGGGCACAAGCGATGTGTAATAAAACGGAAAATAAATGCCCATGAGGTGTCCTTTCTTTCCATCTTTGAGTGGCTTGGCATCCGATCTATTACATCGGGCTCCACCTTTACGGCAGTAATCCTCTCTATTGACAGGGATTCATGTTTATCAGGCAGGAACTGATATAATGGAGCCGGTGCAAGGCACAAGCGGTGTGTAAACCACATAGAAAGTAAATGCCCATAAGGTGCCCGTTCTGTCCAGCCTGACGTGTCTTGGCACCCGATCTATTACCTCGGGCTCCACCTTTACGGCAGCAGTCCTCTCTATTGACAAGGATTCATGATTATCAGGCGGGAACTGATATAATGGAGCCGGTGCAAGGCACAAAAGATGTGTATTCAAACGGAAAGTAAATGCCCATGAGGTGCCCTTTCTTTCCATCCTTGAGTGGCTTGGCACTCGATCTATTACATCGGGCTCCACCTTTACGGTAGTAATCCTCTCTATTGACAGGGATTCATGTTTATCAGGCGGGAACTGATACAATGGAGCCGGTGCAAGGCACAAGCGGTGTGTAAACCACATAGAAAGTAAATGCCCATGAGGTGTCTGTTCTGCCCAGCCTGACGTGGCTTGGCACCCGATCTATTACCTCGGGCTCCACCTTTACGGCAGCAGTCCTCTCTACTGACAGGGATCCATGATTATCAGGCGGGAACTGATATAATGGAGCCGGTGCAAGACACAAGTGATGTGTATTCAAACGGAAAGTAAATGCCCATGAGGTGCCCTTTCTTTCCATCCTTGAGTGGCTTGGCACCCGATCTATTACATCGGGCTCCACCTTTATGGCAGTAATCCTCTCTATTGACAGGGATTCATGTTTATCTGGCGGGAACTGATATAATGGAGTCGGGCACAAGCGATGTGTAATCAAACGGAAAGTAAATGCCTATGAGGTGTCCTTTCTTTCCATCTTTGAGTGGCTTGGCATTCGATCTATTACATCGGGCTCCACCTTTACGGCAGTAATCCTCTCTATTGACAGGGATTCATGTTTATCAGGCGGGAACTGATATAATGGAGCCGGTGCAAGGCACAAACGGTGTGTAAACCACATGGAAAGTAAATGCCTATGAGGTGCCCATTCTGTCCAGCCTGACGTGTCTTGGCACCCGATCTATTACCTCGGGCTCCACCTTTACGGCAGCAGTCCTCTCTATTGACAGGGATTCATGATTATTAGGCGGGAACTGATATAATGGAGCCAGTGCAAGGCACAAGAGATGTGTATTCAAACGGAAAGTAAATGCACATGAGGTGCCCTTTCTTTCCATCCTTGGGTGGCTTGGCACCCGATCTATTACATCGGGCTCCACCTTTATGGCAGTAACCCTCTCTATTGACAGGGATTCAAGTTTATCAGGCAGGAACTGATATAATGGAGCCGATGCAAGGCACAAGCAATGTGTATTCAAACGGAAAGTAAATGCCCATGAGGTGCCCTTTCTTTCCATCCTTGAGTGGCTTGGCACCCGATCTATTACATCGGGCTCCACCTTTACGGCAGTAATCCTCTCTATTGACAGGGATTCATGTTTATCATGCGGGAACTGATATAATGGAGCCGGTGCAAGGCACAAGCGATGTGTATTCAAACGGAAAGTAAATACCCATGAGGTGCCCTTTCTTTCTATCCTTGAGTGGCTTGGCACCCGATCTATTACATCGGGCTCCACCTTTACTGCAGTAATCCTCTCTATTGACAGGGATTCATGTTTATCAGGCGGAAACTGATATAATGGAGCCGGTGCAAGGTACAAGCGGTATGTAAATCACATGAAAAGTAAATGCCCATGAGGTGCCCGTTCTGGCCAGCCTGACGTGGCTTGGCACCCGATCTATTACCTCGGGCTCCACCTTTACGGCAGTAGTCCTCTCTATTGACAGGGATTCATGATTATCAGGCGGGAACTGATATAATGGAGCCGGTGCAAGGCACAAGCAATGTGTATTCAAACAAAAAGTAAATTCCCATGAGGTGTCCTTTCTTTCCATCCTTGAGTGGCTTGGCACCCGATCTATTACATCAGGCTCCACCTTTACGGCAGTAATCCTCTCTATTGACAGGGATTCATGTTTATCAGGCAGGAACTGATATAATGGAGCCGGTGCAAGGCCCAAGCGATGTATATTCAAACGGAAAGTAAATGCCCATGAGGTGCCCTTTCTTTCCATCCTTGAGTGGCTTGGCACCCGATCTATTACATCGGGCTCCACCTTTACGGCAGTAATCCTCTCTATTGACAGGGATTCATGTTTATCATGCGGGAACTGATATAATGGAGCCGGTGCAAGGCACAAGCGATGTGTATTCAAACGGAAAGTAAATGCCCATGAGGTGCCTGTTCTGTCCAGCCTGATGTGGCTTGGCACCCGATCTATTACCTCGGGCTCCACCTGTACGGCAGCAGTCCTCTCTATTGACAGGGATTCATGATTATCCGGTGGGAACTGATATAATGGAGCAGGTGCAAGGCACAAGCGATGTGTATTCAAACGGAAAGTAAATGCCCATGAGGTACCCTTTCTTTCCATCCTTGAGTGGCTTGGCACCCGATCTATTACATCAGGCTCCACCTTTACGGCAGTTATCCTCTCTATTGACAGGGATTCATGTTTGTCAGGCGGGAACTGATATAATGGAGCCGGTGCAAGGCACAAGCGGTGTGTAAACCACATGGAAAGTAAATGCCCATGAGGTGCCCGTTCTGTCCAGCCTGACGTGGCTTGGCACCCGATCTATTACCTCGGGCTCCACCTTTACGACAGCAGTCCTCTCTATTGACAGGGATTCATGATTATCAGGCGGGAACTGATATAATGGAGCCGGTGCAAGGCACAAGCGATGTTTATTCAAACGGAAAGTAAATGCCCATGAGGTGCCCTTTCTTTTCATCCTTGAGTGGCTTGGCACCCGATCTATTACATCGGGCTCCACCTTTACGGTAGTAATCCTCTCTATTGACAGGGTATTTGACAGTCGTCTGTATAAGGATTTACAGTCGCCTGTTTTGATTAACAGTCGACTGTGCTATCCTCATCAGTCGTCTGTGCTGTTATCTTACAAGATTTCCAGATTCCATCAACATACCATTCTTTCGGCCAGTCGCCTGTAGAAGGATTTACAGTCTCCTATTGGTTTAATAGTCGACTGTCATTGCTTCATCAGTCGACTGTCCACGTGGTAAGTTAAAGTTATGAATTCTCACCTACCCATGCTGACTGTGCAATAGTCGACTGTGGTTTCTTCAACAGTCGACTGTCGCGAGTTCAGATTCTATCCGTTGAGATTTTTCTCACGAATTCCTAAGGGGGTTTTTGCCTAAACTGTTTTGTGGATTTGAGAAACCTATAAATGGGTCTTCTACTGTTCCATTGAGGGGTGACCAAATCTTCCAAGTTTTCTCTCAAGCTTTCATTTTAAGTTTAAAGCGCTCAAATCCAAAGCCCTAAGAATTCCTAATCTTTGATCTCTTGCTTTCCAACCTAGAACCAAATAGTGATCGTCAAGGTAATTGGTGCAGTCAAGAGAAAGGGCTTTCTCCTCTCTTCCAAGAGAGTCTTCAACACGCAACACACTTCTCCTTCAAGTTCTACTTCAAGGCATATGGGATTGTAAGTGTTGCTTTCATAATTTCATAACTTTTGTTATTTGGTTTTGTTCTCGGTTTGTGAGAGCGGTTTGCTTACTCCCAAGTTGTAAGAGTCAAGGACATCGATTGTATTCGATTTCACTTGTAGGGTTGCTACAAGTGGGTTTAAAGGAAACCTCAAGTTAGGGTTCTAACTTGAGTATCCGGAGGTATCTGGGTGGAAGGGACGTAGGATAACCGGGAACAAGTCGGGAAGTGGCTTGGGTAATCCGAACCCTTGAAACATAATTGTGTTTGCATTTGTTTCTTATTTGGGTTTAATTTTAATTCCGCACTATATTTGTTAATCATATATATGTGAATTTTGTGATATGGTCTCCATGTATGCTATATTCTATATGTGTTGTGATTTGAGACGTTAGTTTTCCTTCGTGTATCTCAATGTTGATATTGGACTTTCATTCCTCTTATCACCTAAGTTTATAATGTGGTTTTATGATTTTTTGGATTTATATATATTTAGACTCTTATTTGGCACGACTGTTGTTATTTTACTCCCGCCTGTTAGATAATGCCATAGGGGGGTCGAAATAAACAAACAGATTCATAATAAATGTGCTAGGTATAGTCTAATAAACAGACATACAAAAACTGGATGTAGGTTGCTACACTATTTTTTTATACATCGGAGGTTGCTACATTGACTCTCCAAATTTGGATGGCCCTGTAGCAAACCGGCAAAATGTTACCAGTTTTGCAGGGCGGTTGATGGAGGGAAAATGCCATATTTGGCGTGTTGTTGCAGTGTGGTTGGAGATGATATAACCGGCCATTCGGTTTAGACTTGTATGGAGTCGTCGAATATAGCTTAATTAGACGTTAACTAAATATGGGAAAAAATACCTAATTAAATGTCACATCATCTACCATATTTAGTTAAAATATCCCCTACCAACTAGATTCAATGGGGTTGGATAGTGAGGTCGAGAATATCTTGTGGGGCCCGCTAAACTATATGTGTACCTTCGCGTTGGAATGTGGTTAACTGGGCAATTTGCAGTAGGTTTCGCATCGTTCCACTGTGCTGCGTTGAAAAATTCTATCGTTATCACTCTGTGGGCTCCACTTTCACGTGTTACCATTAATAAGACGAAAATAAATAAATAAATAAAACGGCAATTGAGTTATTGATTTGACGAGATGGATGAGGTGAGAGGTTGGTGGGACCATAAACAAGAACTCGACGGGTCATCGACTCATCCATCTGCTGAATTTGCTGGTACTTTGTTTGCGAAAATTTTTTCTCGTAAGCACCATATCAGCGAATATTTGTATCCATTGTGACAAATAAAACATTTAGTCGTTTAATATATCACCTCACACAACTGTATACAGTAATGCCATTTGTACGCGATGAGTAAAATTCGTATAATAAATCCAAATATTCGACCGCGCACAACGATCCCTCATTTACGCACATACTGCGTGTGACTAAATTATGTTTGCTCACTGCGCACAATGGTTCAAATTTTGGCCCGTTTTGCGCGCTGAGTAATTAAGCCTCCGTTTATTTATACTTGTAATAACAAACGGAAGAGCGAGAGAGTAAAGAATCAAGATGGCCACCCATAATGCCGGACCCGGCAAAAAATTTGAGTTGCCGCCAAACTCGGAGTAATACTGTAGCAGACCGCAAAAAAACCCCGCGAAGACCCCAGAAAACCCCGCCATGCATCCGGTCAAGTGGGGGATATATATCCCGCCAAATTTGGGGATATATCACCATTCGCGTTGATTTGTGCCTTCACTGCATATATGGCTGAGAAATCGTGTCAGTTGGACGAAGAAACTTTGCAAGGCCAGTCTTCAGAGGGAAGAAGAGACGGTGACGTAGATGTTAACCGTTCCCTTCATGACAGGGGGGATGTGCGGTCGCAGTTGCCTGAGACTCCTCTAAGGGATACGTGGCCATGGGGAGGTCTCGTTCCGGCAGGCTATGTCCCCCCGGCGTACGAGGGGGCAATGCTGTTGAATCCGCCCACTGACGTTCCATCAGAAGGTACTGAGGGGGAACCGTCACCGACCCTTCTTCACCGTCTGGGACGGTGAGTCTGCATTGGTGGATAGGGGGTGGCCAGTCGGCTGGTGGAGAACTCCATCCTTCCCACTGAACAAAGTGTCCTGGGTCAAATTGACATTGAAAGGCTCGCTAACTCAGTCGTTTATGGCAGTTACCAGGTTAACTACTAATGTCGTCTCTTTGTGCTGTTGTCTTACTCTTACAGTCTTACTTATACATGATTCCCTGCAAACATCATTGGTCGGGGCGGAATTGCGTCGCCGAGTGGTACAATTTTGATTGCCGAGCGGAAAAAGGCGGTTTCATTCGAATCTCAACTTAAGGATTTGAAGGAGCAGCTGATGAAAGAGAGGGACCGCAGATCTCAGGCGGAGTGGGAGGTTGCGAAAGCTAAAGATCGGGCGGCCTCAATGTCAGCGGTTCGGAAGAGCTCCGAAGAGCGATGGGACGTAGAGAAGAGCAGTCTCCTGGCTCGTATAGCCGAGTTAGAGAGAAACTCGCTTCCTCCAAACTCGATTGAAGACGTGAGGCATGAGGCTGAGGCGAGGAAGTGTCAGCGATCTGGTCGGGAGTCCGGTGGAGGATCGGCCCAAACGTAGGACGGTTTGGCTACCAACGCGCCCTCCAGCGAGGCGTCTGTGTGAATCGTGGCATCTTAGTACACCAAATGTTTTTTATATTTTGAGAGGTGAACATGTGATGGTTTATGCGTTCGTAATGAACCCCGAACATTCAATTGGCAATGAACACCGTCTGGTGCAGTCTTTTACCACTTGTTAGTATAAATATCTATTTGCCAACCTTTAGCGATCTTCGTACACCGATTGCTTAATTTCTTGTGGCTATTAAAACTATTAGCATACATCCATCATAGAAATGGACATGGATGGTGTGAACTATCGAAGTTGCTCGGGAATATACTTAGTGCACGTGAACTGCGTTGGAATTGAGCTTAGCATCACAGTGTACCAGATATACAATTTTTTCTCATTACGCACACCGGTCACACCTTTTACCTGATGTGTATGGATGAATCTGATTTGTCAGTGTGTTTCATTGGATTCATTTTCTACAGCATTCACATAGCCTCTACATGCATCGACATTGTTACGTATAGAGTTTTCCTTTAAACGAACTTGGGATATTGGACTTATGCCATAAATTCAAGAAGACCAATCGTCAAGGAGACAAAGATTCAAGAATACGAAGAGGTGGAAATCACTTCATGCAACATAAATAACACATTTAATGCAGTATACCATAGGTCTTCAACATCAATAACATACCAAAGCACACAATTATGAGTCCAACTCTTAGTATTCTCCTTTATGGCCGTTGTGCGCGGTGAGCAAATTTTTAATGCTGTAACATAAATTGCTCAAAGCGCACAACGGGAAAAATTACGCCAGTCGTGCGAATTTAGCAACTGTATCCCATAACATAAATGTTCAACGCACACAACAAGCAAAGCCATGATGGCACGTTGAGTTCCCGTTGTGCAGAAATCCCATAAATTTTGTATACAAATCCCAAAAATTTCAGTATATTCTTTCATTATAAACTCGGACACTACATTTGCACAAAATTATACATTCAATCATCTGATGATATAGTAAGTACAGTGGGATATTTGCCTACATCTTTACAGATTAATGTCTCGAATTGTCGCATCCTCTCTTCAAGGCCTTCCACCCATCCTTTGGCCGCAGGCAGGCGGTTAGCCTTCCAATGCCTTATTACTGGTGGGACCGGGCTTCTATCTTTAAGTTGAATCTTTACAAAGTTGTTTCAGAGTGTTTTCTCACTACAATGCGTTGACCGTGGAGAACCCGGTCAACGTGGTCAAGGGACCCGCTTTGGGTCCCTCGGGGGCTTCGAATCGGTGCAGAAGGGGCGAGGGGAAGCCTCGGCCCTGGTTGAGACGCTCGGCCTCGGTCAGACGCGCTCGGCCTCGGCTGGGAGGGGGACGAGGGGTAGCCTCAGTCGCCCGGGTAGATGCGCGGCCGTCTGGTGGCGAGAGTGAGTCTCAGACCCGATTTGGACGCTCGGCCTTGGTAGGGCGTGCTCGGCCAAGGAAGGCTAAGGGTGAGGGGAAGCCTCACCGTCCGGTGGATCGAGTGGTCGGAGAGGGGCGAGGGGTAGCCTCGGCCCGTTGGTCTGTTGTTCACCTGCGTAGACGAGGACGCTCGTCAGGGGGCCGGACCTTGGTTCCGGCCAAATCCCCTCCGATGCCTAAGTCAGATAGAGATCTGAGAAAGGAGGCCCGGCGGAGACGGTCCGACTCGTGAGGAGATCGTGACGGCATCTCTCGGCACGAGCAGGGGAGGAAGGAGATGAATTGGGGGAACGAGGTCGTTGATGGAGTACCTTAGGTTTTGTTACCTGAGATGCGGTCCGTTTCTTCGCCGTCTTCCTGACCCTTTTGTAGAGCTCCCAGCGTGATTGGCTCTGGCCCACGTCCCATACCCGCCATCGATCGTGCCCCATCCGTCCCTCCTCGCCGCCGCCCTCTCCGCCATGCCAGCACCTCCCCATTATCGCCATTTAGTGGTCGCGTGTTCGGGGGAGCGGTTTTCGCAGGAGTGGGCGAACGACCAACGGGTTCAGGGGGCCGGGTCGGATCGACGTTTAGAGAAGGTCCCTTGTAGGGCCTTTGCCGAATGGGCTTTCAGGATGCAGGTGGGCTCTTGGGCTCGTGCATTATGGGTCTCGGTCAAATAGGCGTAACAATTGCCCCCATCGGTCGGGTCGATCGGCCTCGGCCGGTTCGGCTCGGCCGATGTGACCTCTGCCGATTTTGACAGGTTCTCCAGTCGATGCCGACTTATTTATTAGTCGTCATCACGAGTTAGCCCGTTCGATGTTTTTAAGGCGCGGGTTCCGAAGCGCCGTCGGCCTTCAGATGCTGCCACGTGTAGCGGCAAGCTTATCCCCGCCGCTCGCGTAGTCGCCTTAAGCTTGGGAAGCCGAAGGGTTTGTGAGCCGCCATTGGTGGGGTCGATCAGCCTCGGCTCGCTCAGATCACCCGTTATGTCTCCTGGGATCCCGAGCGGCGCTTCAATCGAGGCGAGGCCATAAATGCAGGTCATGATGAGGCGGATCGATTGGTCTTCAACTGGCGCCAGTTTCGGAACGCCGCCGACTCTTCGAGCCTCGCCACGCATTCTTGTCAGGCGCTTCGAATTCTCCCCTGGCATATAAGATCCCCAGTTGTGTTGATCTCCACTTCTTCTTCGCTCCTCCCGATATTCAGAGCCTTCAGCAACCCGGAGTTCCCCGTCGCCTTCGCTTCTTTGTCCTCTCCAAAAATAGTTGAAAATAGGTAATTCCTCTCTTGCTTTCATCTTATGGCTGCTCTTAGGATAGGCGGTTCTGGCCGGAGGACGAGGGGTCCTCCGGAGTCCGGGCGGGACGAACCCCGGCTAAGGGAGTCTGGTTCCCCCGCCGGGAGTCGTTCTCTTCAAGATAAGGGGAAGGAGAAACTTTTTCCAGACTACGCCCGTGATGACGTGGCGTTGGCTGCCGTACGGCTTAATGTGCCCCCGGTTGTCCTCCGTACGCCGTCGAGGTCCCCTCCTTCGGTGGCCGCGGAGATCCGGGAAAGATATCTCTGCTTTCCATACGAGGTTCGGGTTCCTTTTGTCGACGAGCGGATTTGCCTTCCGAGGAGCAATGAGGTCGGTGTTTACGTCGAGATGTTCCGCCTGGGTCTTCGCTTCCCGCTCCATCCCTTCTTCATCCAGGTCATGGAACATTTCACAGTGTCCCTGTGTCAGTTCACCCCGTGTTCGATCGCGGTACTGACGGGCTTCGTAACGCTCTGCTGTACCCGTGGTCTGGAGCTGACTCTCCCCCTTCTCTTCTACTTTTACCAGGCCCAGACGGTCGGTCCGGGGTCATGGCTGCTACTCCGAGCTTGTTCGAGGAGGGAATGCCTGATCGGGTTACCCCGCTGGTCAGGGGATTGGAACCTGGATTATGTCTTCGTGGTCTTCTTGGGCGAGGCCCAGATTCTGACAAGCTGGGGCAGTTCTGTCCATTCTCGCCCGTCGTTGGTTCTCTCAGACGCCGACCGGGCAGCCGCTACGCTTCTGTTGGCTCTTCCTTTGGAAACGAAGTCCATTTGGTCTTTGCTGGACGACCTACTCCTGAAGGCCGTCTTGTGGTCTCCAGGTAGGTCGCTTTTTCATCCCCGGATCGCCCTATGACTCATCCTGATTTCGGTCTCCTTTGCAGGGATGGCTGGCCGCGAATTCGTCCGTGACGTTGATGAGCTGATCCGTCGTGGAGCCGCTCGGAGCCGAGGTAGTACCTCTGGAAGGGCGCCTCGGAGGACCATTGAGGAGGAGGTGCGCCGAGCCGAGCCTGCCGTGGGTAAGGTGGTGGCCGCGCCTCCCGCCTCTTCTTCTGGTGATCCCCTTCCGGGGGGTGAGGATGGTGCGAGGCAGAAGCGTTCTCCTCCGGCGCCTTCGGAGCTTCACGGGGGAAAGAAGAGGAAGGAGGACGTGGATCCCTCCGGCCCGGCAGGTTCCGCGCTTCCCGTGGCGACCGCCGGGGATCCTTCGATAGCCTTGCCAGCCACTCCCCTCGCAGCGTCTTCGCCCGTATCACCAGGGGTCGGGGCCTTATTGGCGAGCGACTTGGCTTCGATTGTCGTCCCTGGGAGCTCGATGTTTGCTGACCGAGCCGTGGCCCAGCAGGTTGCTGAGTTCTCCGTCCCTCCCCGGGACCGCAGCCTCCTCAAGAAGATCCCGGCCGACAAGATGTCGGATTCCTTGGTCTGGATCCTCCAACAGGTTCGGTTATCTTGCTATCCTCTTTTTCTCTTTATCCTCTTCTTAGCACATGCCTCGTCTTTTCAGGGTTCAGCGCTCGCTGTGGAGTTGCAGTGTCGAGCCGTCCGCTTGAGGGAGATGGAGGAGTCTTCCATGAGGGCTCAGGAGCGGGCCGGGGCGGCCGAGGTGGCCATGATGGAGGCCCAGATGGAGTCTCGGCGCCTCGCCCTCCGTGTGGCTGCGTTGGAGGGGCAAGTGGGTGATCTTGAGGGAAAGCTAGGGGATGCTCATCAGTCGGCTGAGGAAGCGGCGGAATCGTTCCGTCTGGAGAGGGAGGAGCTTCAGAGGGAGCTGTCGGACCGGCGTCAGGTAATGCGGCTGGCGGAGGAGGTCGAGAAGGGCGTCGTCGAGACCCTGGGGAAGGAGATCTTCGAGGTTCTCAGGGGGGCCTTCGGTAAGTATATAGACATCATCGGCCCCCGGATCGTCGAAGTCGTCCAGTCTTCCTTCCGGGAATGTGCGGAACGTGTCCGGCAAGCCCCTCCGCCAGTCGAGTCCCCTCGCTCCGAGCAGGGCGAAGTGCCCGAGGATGTGTCCTCCCGAGCTCGGGCTCCTTAAGCAGTCCCTCCCAGCCTTATCCTCAAATTTTTAAGCATCCGCTTCGCTTTGGGCCAGTCTACTTGAAATGGATCCCCGGCCCCCGCCCTCTCCTTCAGCCCTGCGGCCAACAATTGCTGGTTGCATGGCCGCTGGCTTGGGTCACCTACTCTGGGTCTATTGTCAACCAATTTTGCTTTGTCGGTGTCGATCTGAACTCTGTCATTTGTCGCGAGTAGACTATTTGTAGGGTGTTCCCTTCGCCTTGATCCCCTGTAGATAAGGCGCATTTTTGTACTCGGGTTAACTATTATAAATGAAATCGACTTACTTGGAATTTTTGTGTACTTGGCGTTGTTGCCTTGTTCTTGTCTTGGGAATGGACGAAACTGGCGTTGGCTGGGGGTATTCTCCCCGGACTTAGGGGCGCATGAGTCGGTCAGCGAGGGCGGAGCTTCTCGACTTAGGACCGGTTGGCGTCCGTGCCTCCTGGGGAAACTGCCCCCCAGACTTATGAGCGCTGAAGTCGGTCGGCGAGGGCAAAAGCTCCTCGGCTTAGGACCGGTCGGCGTCCGTGCCTGCTGGGGGAATTGCCCCCAGTCTTATGAGCGCTGGAGTCGGTCGGCGAGGGCAAAGCTCCTCGGCTTAGGACCAGTCGGCGTCGTGCCTGCTGGGGGAGCCGCCCCCAGACTTATGAGCGCTGGAGTCGGTCGGCGAGGGCAAAGCCCTTCGGCTTAGGACCGGTCGGCGTCCGTGCCTGCCGGGGGAGTTGCCCCCAGACTTATGGGCACTGGAGTCGGTCGGCAAGGGCCAAGCTCCTCGGCTTAGGACCGGTCGGCGTCCGCGTCTGCTGGGGGAAGTGCTCCCAGACTTATGAGTGCCGGAGACAGTCGGTGAGGGCAAAGCTCCTCTTCCTCCTCCAGTGAGGCGGCGGTCCCCGGCCTTTTGCGTTACTGGCGACATGTCAACTCCGTCGGAATTTTAAATAAAGACAATAAAAAGAAGGCGTTTGTACTCTCGCGGGCCCAGTTGGACCGGTACATTTGGAGGAAACGGAAATGGGGAAATGAAGCTAAACAGAGGGATGTAAAACTAGATATCTCCCTCATACTTAGGCCGCCCCCGGGGGGAAGGATGTTGCCTGCTCACTCTATGATGCGGAGGGGGCCTTGGATGGTGCTGATCTTCTTCCCCTTGTCCGGCTGTGTGGAGGTCCCTTCTCCGTGGGCCGGCTCGTCGGCCTGATTCCTGGCATGCCCTCGGATCATCAGCTTCTCAATGTCCTTCTTCAAATGCCAGCAATCTTCCGTGTCGTGACCATCGTCCTTATGGTACTTACAGTACTTCTCCATGTTCTTCCCGCCTCTTTTAGCCTTCGGCGGGGGGCGATCAGCTCGCTCTTCCTTCTGTACTTGGGCGAGAATGGCGTCTGGGGTGGTGTCCCTCGCGCTTTCTCCCCGTTGCCTGTTCCTTTGTCTCTTTTCGGTCCGGTATCCTTCGGGGCTTGCTCGTCCGCCGTCGCCACGCTTGGTCCCTCGAGCGGTTTTTCCTGCATCCTCGGCCAAGGCCTCCTCGGTCAGCATAAAGCGCTCGGCCCTTGCCATGATCCCGGGGAGGTCCTTTGGGGGGTTGTTGTGCAGGGACTTCTTGAGGCCCCTGTGGCGAAGCCCTTTCTTAAGAGCCGTCTGGACCACCAGGTCGGGTGGGTTGTTCACATTTAGCCTTTCCGCATTGAAGCGGCGCATGAACTGTCGAAGTGGCTCGGCCGGGCCTTGTACTATGTTGAACAGATGTTCAGCACCAGGTTTGATCAACCTCCCCGCCATGAACTGTTTGCAGAACAACTGGGCGAGTTGTTCGAAGCTGTCGATGGAGCGGCCGGGCAGGCTGTGGTACCAGACCCTCGCCGCTCCCCTGAGAGTAGAATAGAAGCCCCGGTAAAGCAGGTCATCGTCAGCTCCCTGGAAGGCCATGTCCCCCTCGTAGTCCATCACGTGGTGCGCCGGGTCTCCTATTCCATCGTACTTTCCCAGCACCGGGATCCGGAATCGGGAGGGGACCCGTGCGTCGGTTATTCTCCGTGACAAGGGGCATCGATCTCCGTGGATGCCTCCGGGGATGCGGTACTCGCCTGCCTCTGGATCGACCGGGGGTGGGGGTACCACCGGCGCCAGCGGGGCTGGCTCCGCAGCCTTCGCCACACTGGGGGCCGGGCTGTCCCGACGTTCCCGACTCCTCCTGCGGGAGCTCCTGCTCCGCCGCGATCGGTCTCTCGAGTGGTGTCGTTCGCTTCTCCTGCGGCGGGATGACCGCGATCGATGAGACGAGGCCGTCCTTGATTCGCCGTCCGTCCCTTCGGTCTCTCTTCGGCTCCTTTCACGATTGGGTGAGGAGGCGCGTGACCTCGCCTGACGAGAGCCAGACAGCGTGAACCGACGCTCCATGTTCGGTTTCCGGGTCCCGTGGTCGTCGACCACGGCGGACCGCAAGTGTGGGGGACCCCCCTGTCGGATCCTGTCCAAAACAGAGTTAGGATCGATAACATGAAGTTTAGACTTACGCTTGCGTACGCGGCACGGTAGTCTACGAACTTCGCCTTCGGATTCGCCACGACGGATCGAGTCTACTCACGAACGGAGTAAGGCTACTAATCCCACAATCTAAATCTCTATTTTAGATTAAGAACTTGGATGGAGGGAGAGGAAATATTTCTGCAGAGCTTCGCTATGAAGAAGATGCATGCATGAATTTCATGCAAAATGTGTGAGGAAAATGGCTACCCTTGGGTCTTATTTATAGCCCCCAAGGTAGTTATTTTAGGGTAAGTTTTTCCTTTGGAACAACTTAATTAAGGTGTACCATGATGCATGGCACATTATAAGCTTAAGTTGTACCATATGCATGGTACAACATAAGCTTAAGATATTCCCCCTTTATTAGCCATATGTCGCATGCACTTATGCATATATAATGCGACTTTCCCGCTCATACAGAGATCCTCTCCGCAAGGGAACAGATTCCCTTTGCACATGACTTCGTGTGCGCGACGTTCGAGGTCCGTATTCCCTCGTACATCCCCCACAAGGGTGTACAAACGTCTTCCATATCCAACATCTCCCACTCACACTTGAGGGGATTGTAAGAGAACGTCTTTCCCTTAGTTCTTTCATCTATCATACCGAGAAATAGACCGTGCGACCGTCATGCGCGTAGAGTCTGTTGTTGTGCACTTGTTAGAGATACACAACGACCTCGAAGGTGCAAAGTTGAGTAGTTCAACGCATGCTTTACCCTAGATTATTTCTTCACATTTCTTATACTTTATATTCAACAATTGAATCCCATCTGGATTACAATTGGCTGGCCAGCTTTGAATCATTAAAGTCCAAATGTGAATATGAAATCAATCTTCCTCTTCTTATGAACCTTCTGATCTTGACTTGATTCGCTTTTCTAACGTGCCCCGCCGAGCCGAATTACCATAGCCCATTAGTAACACGCTAAGATAGCAATCATCTCGTCAAATCTAAAGGAACCAATTGGAGTCCTTGAGGGTAAGTGTTAAGACCCGTATGGCCTTTGAGTCTCACATAATAGCAAACACTATTGCTACTAACTCAGTGGTCGAAATGCATACGTGGTATGAACACGTATTACAACATCACTCCTTTCCCAGGGAGAGTATGTCTTAATGATGTTGTACGGATGAAAAGATCAGACACCACAGTGCCTATCTTTTTGAGTCCCCATACTACTCGTGAAATACTCACGGACTCTCATCCTGCATAAGACAGATAGGATTCAAAAAATCCAATGAGATCTTTATATCCTTGTGATACAGATCTCAGATCTTTTGTAAGCATCCGTATGATGCAGATCTTTTATTCGACTATCTTGTTTAAGTCATGACTCTAAATCATTTGTCTAATGATTTTGACTTTAAACTAGTCTCATCTCTATCTTATCCATCTGATAAGATAAGGCGGTTGCTCATGTGAGAGAGCCAACCTTAATCTGTCCGACATACACACAAAAATAGCTGAGACTTAAACACAAATGTATATAAAATCATTTGTAAGAAACTTGTATGCAAATTAAATTTTGATCTTCTATAGACATGGGAAATATTACATGATACAGCTCAGCACCTACGCATTCCCATAGATGATAAGTGTTTGAAAAACACATCTCTGGGGATCGCCTTAGTAAGGGGATCCGCTATCATCTCATGCGTGGATATGTATCCTATGTCTACTTCCTTCCGTTTATCATAATCCTTCGCAAACTTGAATCGAATGTCAATGTGTTTGGTCTTACAATGAAATTTAGGATCTTTGACATAGGCAATCGAAGCTTGACTATCACTGTATATAGGAACAGTGCTCGAGTTAGAGGCATTCGTCAGTCTGTCTAAGATTTTCCTAAGCCAAACAGCTTCTTGGACTGCCATGCTGAATGCTACGAACTCGGCTTCCATGGTTGATAGAGCGATGCAGGTTTGTTTCTTGCTGCTCCAGGATATTGCACCATTCCCGAGTAAGAAAACAAAGCCTGAGGTAGATCTTCGCTCGTCGAGATCACCCGCCCAATCAGCATCGGTATAGCCTTCGAGTCTCAAGGTATTGCCTTGATAGCATAACGCATAGTCCGCAGTCCCTTTGAGGTATCTTAATATCCTCTTCACCGCTTTCCAGTGTGCCTGCCCTGGGTTGGATTGGTAACGGCTTACCATACCAACAGCATAGCAAATGTCGGGTCTAGTACACATCATGGCGTACATCAGACTCCCGACAGCACTGGAGTATGGAACTTTTTCCATAGCTTTCTTTTCTTTTGGATCTTTGGGACACATCTCCAAACATAGACCCTCGCCTTTGCTTATTGGAGTATCAATTGGCTTGCAGTCCTGCATATTAAACCGTTCTAAAACTTTCTTTATATACGTCTCGGAGAGATTCCTTGAGATCTTAACCCCAAGGATATATGCAGCTTCACCCATGTCTTTCATCTCAAAGACGGATGAAAGCCAAGTTTTGATATCCAAGATAAGACGCTTATCATTTCCGGCTATAAGTATGTCATCTACATAAAGAGACATAATTACATACTTGTTTTTAATCCTCTTAATATATACACAATTGTCTTCGTCGAGCATGGAGAATCCATACGACAAAACAACTTCTTGAAAGCGCATATACCACTGCCTTGAGGATTGTTTAAGACCATATATGGATTTACGAAGTTTACAAACCTTATGTTTGTTTTCTTCTTGTACGAACCCGTTTGGTTGTTCCATGTAGATCTCCTCATCTAGTTCTCCGTTAAGAAAGGCAGTCTTTACATCCATCTGATGTAATTCGAGGTCCAAACAAGCCACCATTGCCAGAATTAAGCGAATCGAGGTAAAACGCACGACAGGAGAGAAAGTCTCTTCGTAGTCTATTCCTTCCTGTTGCGTGAAACCTTTCGCAACAAGGCGAGCTTTATATTTCTCGATGGAGCCATCAGCCTTATGCTTGATTTTGAGAACCCACTTGTTCCCAATGGCTCTACGTCCCTTAGGTAAATCAACCAAGTCCCAGACTTGGTTTGTTTTCATGGATTGAAGTTCTTCTTCCATTGCCGCTATCCATTTATCTTTAGCAGGGCATGTGACGGCCTGTTTGAAGTTTGCAGGTTCGTCATCATCTTGTAGTAATGTCATGAATGTTTGAGGAAATTCATCCTCAAATCTCAGAGGTGTTAGCCTCGTTCGATTACTACGTCTTGTTTGAGTTTGATCACTCCCACTTGGAATGACATCACTCCCACTTGGAATAACATCACTCCCACTCGGATTAGGATTGGTATCGTTCGTATAGTCCATTGGTGAAGTTTGAAACGTATTTTCTTCTTCACCAAGGATTCTCCCACTCGAACGTTCCGATCCTTCTTGATCCCAAGTCTCAAACAAGGATAAGTCTTGACTTATCTCACCCTGTCTTGGAAACTCTTTTTCCAAGAAGACAACATCCCTCGATTCGAATTCTATTAGACCCCCATTGTCCTCTTGACCGACGAAAACATATCCTTTGGAGGTTTCAGCGTATCGGATGAAGATACACTTCCTCCCACGTGGCCCAAGTTTGCCATATTTGTGAGAGGATAAATGTGCGTAAGAGGCACAACCCCAAGTTTTTAGAATGTTTAAGTCTGGAGTTCTATTGTTCCACAACTCATAAGGAGTAGAACTTACCGACTTCGAGGGTACACGGTTTAAGATGAATGCTGCCGTCAATAATGCGTCACCCCAAAAGGTGATAGGCAAATTTGCCTGAGACATCATTGATCGGACCATTTCCATCAATGTCCTATTCCTTCTTTCCGCAACACCGTTTTGTTGCGGAGTGTAAGGCATAGTTACCTGATGTACTATGCCTTTTTCATCACAAAGTTCCTTAAAACTTATTGATTGATATTCACCGCCCCTATCGGTTCGCAAAACCTTAATCTTGCGATCTAATTGATTCTCCACCAAACTCATATAGTTTTTAAAGCAAGCCAAAGCTTCACTTTTGTGGGATATCAAATAGATATGTCCGAAACGGGTGAAGTCATCAATGAATGTGATGAAATAGGACTTCCCGTGTCTTGTCTTAACATTCATTGGACCGCAAATGTCCGAATGGATAAGCTGTAATGGAACGTCGGCCCTTGTGCCAGTTCCAAACGGCTTGCGACAAGTTTTCCCTACAAGACAATGTTCGCAAGTTGACATTTCAACTTTTGAAACATTAGATAGCAAGCCACTTTTGGCAAGTCTATCCATTCTAGTTGGTCCAATATGACCAAGTCTTGCATGCCAACAAATGATTTCAGACTCAGAGTTAGAAGCATTTGTCAAATGAAAACTTTCATTAATGGAAGAAGCAACATCATACATTGTATTTAAAACAATTAATCCATTACAAACATTACCAGAACCAATCAAAGAATTATTACAAACAAGGTCAACACATTGTTTATAGAACCTCCACTCATAATCTAAAGACATTAACATGACCACGGAAACGATATTCCTTCTAATATCTGGAGCAAAGAGGACGTCGTGCAATAATAAAGTCCGGCCGTTGTCGAGAACTAGCTTGCATGTTCCGACGCCTTTGACTTCAACACGTGTGTTGTTGCCGACGTATATCCACTTTGTTCCTTGAGTTATCTTTCGATACTCTACGAAGAACCTTCTGTCCTTCGCAACGTGGTCTGTGGCCCCTGAATCAATCAACCAAAAATAGTTAGATTCAGCAAGAAACACGGAACTAGAAACACATATGTAACTAGCCCTACAAGTTACCTTGTCACTTCCATCCGTACACTTACGGGCGAAGTGACCGTACTTGTTGCACTTAAAGCACTTGATCTTCTTCAAGTTTTTCTTCTTTGAGTGCACATTCTTTTGCCACTTTTTGTTCTTTGTCTTCTTTGAGGTCTCCGGTTCTTGCTTACGTTCGTTCACAAACCTTAAGCGTTTCCGCTTATTTCCTCCATGTGAGGAACTAGCGGCCACGTGCACTTCTGCACTTGGTTTTGCGGCTTGAATCCGCTCTTCCTCGAGTTCGAGGTGTTTCGAAACATCGCTTAAAGTTTTAATGCATTCATTATGAGTGAGATGCATTTTCATGTTATCCCAGATATCTGGGAGTGAACGAATGACCGCTTGGATCTGCTGTTCGTCAGACAGCGTAACACCCGCATCCTTTAATTCAGATATAAGATTCGCCATGTGGCGGAGATGCTTTTTCATAGAATGATCTCGCCGCATCTTGTACGAATCAAATTGAATATTCAAGGAGCGGAGTTTGGTAACCGAAGTTCCACCAAACTTTATCTCTAGCTCAGACCATATGTCTTTAGCTAGGTCGAATTCCCGAAATAGGCGCATTATGTCATTGTCCATCGCGGACAGTAACGTAATACGTGCTATTTTGTTCTTTCGAGTCCAAGTGTCATAAGCTTCCCGGTCCCTTTTGTGTTGGGCCGTATTGCCCAACTCAGGTTCTACCATTATGTTTTGGAGTGTTTCGAGCACATCTTGCTCCTCCAAAACATATTGGATCTTTATTGACCAAAGTTTATAATTGTCGCCGTTGAGCTTTTCACCTTTGTTAAGCTCTGCGACAATATTCTTAGAAGCGGTAGACATTTTCGATTCAAAAAACTGCAAAGAGAATGAAAAACACGATCAAAATTCTATGCATAAAGTTTCGATTCTTTAAACACTTGATAAGTTCCTTGGATGCGTTGAAATGTTACTCTAGAATCGAGAAGTTCACTACGTTCCCAACTACCATCTAGTAGTAACTTTCAAAGTATCCCTCTTACTTATCTCAAGTAAAAAGAAATCAGAAATAATACCCGTATGGTATTAGCAGCGGAAAATCACTTTGAAAAACTTATCTTTCAAAATAGAATAGGTGAGAATTAGCGCAAAGAATTTTAACGCAACAATTGCCAAGCCACGAGACCTGTTCTACACACCCATGGGTTAGATAACCATGGCCGGATCGTGGTAGGACTTGGAATTCTAAATTGCGCTATCCCGATTTAAGGACGGGACATAACCTATTTGAAAAACATCTTTTTCCAAAAATTTTGAAAGCACGTTGGCTAATCTCCGTAGAGTAGAGCACAACGTCACAAGTACATTGGCTAATCTCCGTAGAGTAGAGCACAATGACATGGCTAATCTCGCATGAAGTAGAGCACTATGGCTAATCTTCAAGGAGTAGAGCCCAAAATGAAAAACTTCATTAAAACGTTAGTCCCGTATGAACTATTCGGCACTGTAGTTAGCCCCGTATGGACTAATCTACACATTCGAGTTTGACCAAGGCCATTTGTTACCCCGTATGGGTCATCTGGCAAGTTTACAATCGACCCAGACCATTTGTCGGATTGGTCGACCAAAAACACAAAATTGGTCGACCAATTTTCGAATTCAACTTCTTCCCGGTCAGGGCCTCTGCCCTGACCCGGGCTTGGCCAAAGGCCGGCCAGGGCCTCTGCCCTGGCCGGCCAGGGGGCCTGGCCCCCTCGGCCAGGGCCGGCCAGGCCCTGGCCTCTGCCAGGGCCGGCCGGCCAGGCCCTGGCCACTGCCAGGGCCTGCCGGCCAGGCCACTGGCCGGAGCCAGGGCTCCTGCCCTGGCCTCTGCCAGGCCCTGGCCTGAGGCCAGGGCGCCGGCCCTGGCCTCTGCCAGGGCCGGCAGGCCGCTGGCCGGGGCCAGGGCTCCTGCCCTGGCCTCGGCCAGGCCCTGGCCTGAGGCCAGGGCGCCGGCCCTGGCCTCTGCCAGGGCCGGCAGGTCGGCCCTGGCCACTGCCAGGGCCGGCCTGGCCCTGGCAGTGGCCAGGGCTCCGGCCCTGGCCTCTGCCAGGGCCGGCCTGGCCCTGGCAGTGGCCAGGGCTCCGGCCCTGGCCTCTGCCAGGGCCGGCCTGGCCCTGGCAGTGGCCAGGGCGCCGGCCCTGGCCTCTGCCAGGGCCGGCAGGCCCTTGGCCAAGGCCGGCCACTGCCGGCCTGGCCATGGCCGGTCATGGCTTGGCCATGGCCGGCCATGGTCAAGGCCTTTCGGTGTTGGCCGGCCATGGCCCCTTTGGCCATGGCCGGCCACCCCCTTTGAATGGGGTTGCCGCACTTTCTTCTCCCCCTTGATGGGGTGGTCGCCGGTGGTTATTGGCCGTAGCCAACCCCCTCCGCATGAGGAGAGGGGGTGCATGGCCTTCATGGCCCATTTGGCCATGGTGCACATGCACCAAATTTTCCTCTTACCCGATGGAAATAACTTCCATCATCTTCCTCGATGAAGCACCCGTTCGTCGAAGAAATTAGTTATCTCTTAATGGCCGTGTGCCAAAAATGAATAACGTACTACGTGAACGGTCGATTCTTCCCGTCACGGAGAGTTCCTACCATATCCATAATGATAGGAGACCCTAACGTGAAAAGAACAACCGCTGCGTTCTCTCCGTCACGAAGCGTTCCTACTATATCCGTAATAGTAGGAGACCCATTCGTGAAAAAGACAACGACTCGTTCGTAGTTTCGACGGGGCGGTGGATTGACCGGGGCGAACCCATATGGCTCCGATACCAATGTCGGATCCTGTCCAAAACAGAGTTAGGATCGATAACATGAAGTTTAGACTTACGCTTGCGTACGCGGCACGGTAGTCTACGAACTTCGCCTTCGGATTCGCCACGACGGATCGAGTCTACTCACGAACGGAGTAAGGCTACTAATCTCACAATCTAAATCTCTATTTTAGATTAAGAACTTGGATGGAGGGAGAGGAAATATTTCTGCAGAGCTTCGCTATGAAGAAGATGCATGCATGAATTTCATGCAAAATGTGTGAGGAAAATGGCTACCCTTGGGTCTTATTTATAGCCCCCAAGGTAGTTATTTTAGGGTAAGTTGTTCCTTTGGAACAACTTAATTAAGGTGTACCATGATGCATGGCACATTATAAGCTTAAGTTGTACCATATGCATGGTACAACATAAGCTTAAGATATTCCCCCTTTATTAGCCATATGTCGCATGCACTTATGCATATATAATGCGAATTTCCCGCTCATACAGAGATCCTCTCCGCAAGGGAACAGATTCCCTTTGCACATGACTTCGTGTGCGCGACGTTCGAGGTCCGTATTCCCTCGTACATCCCCCACAAGGGTGTACAAACGTCTTCCATATCCAACACCCCCGCCCATCGATGGCTGTCGTCCAACGTGCCTCTGTTGGGTGGCGCAGGGCCGACGAGCTGCTGCACCGTTGCGACCAACGTCTGGAGGCTCGCGTTGGTCTCCTGAGCTAGGGCGCGGAGCTGTCCCTGCGTGGCCAGTTCTGAGCCGCCGGCTTCTTCGGTGGAGAGGGTGGGGTGGCCGCTGACGGGTGTGTCCTCGGGATTGCCGTTTGTTGTGCCATTCCCCTCCTCTGGGATGGAGGGCATGCGCTTCCTCCCATTGCTGGCTCGTGCCATTGTTGGTGTGGTTTGCTTCTTCGTGGGACGGTTTCTCGTTCCCACAGACGGCGCCAGATGTTTCAGAGTGTTTTCTCACTACAATGCGTTGACCGTGGAGAACCCGGTCAACGTGGTCAAGGGACCCGCTTTGGGTCCCTCGGGGGCTTCGAATCGGTGCAGAAGGGGCGAGGGGAAGCCTCGGCCCTGGTTGAGACGCTCGGCCTCGGTCAGACGCGCTCGGCCTCGGCTGGGAGGGGGACGAGGGGTAGCCTCAGTCGCCCGGGTAGATGCGCGGCCGTCTGGTGGCGAGAGTGAGTCTCAGACCCGATTTGGACGCTCGGCCTTGGTAGGGCGTGCTCGGCCAAGGAAGGCTGAGGGTGAGGGGAAGCCTCACCGTCCGGTGGATCGAGTGGTCGGAGAGGGGCGAGGGGTAGCCTCGGCCCGTTGGTCTGTTGTTCACCTGCGTAGACGAGGACGCTCGTCAGGGGGCCGGACCTTGGTTCCGGCCAAATCCCCTCCGATGCCTAAGTCAGATAGAGATCTGAGAAAGGAGGCCCGGCGGAGATGGTCCGACTCGTGAGGAGATCGTGACGGCGTCTCTCGGCACGAGCAGGGGAGGAAGGAGATGAATTGGGGGAACGAGGTCGTTGATGGAGTACCTTAGGTTTTGTTACCTGAGATGCAGTCCGTTTCTTCGCCGTCTTCCTGACCCTTTTGTAGAGCTCCCAGCGTGATTGGCTCTGGCCCACGTCCCATACCCGCCATCGATCGTGCCCCATCCGTCCCTCCTCGCCGCCGCCCTCTCCGCCATGCCAGCACCTCCCCATTATCGCCATTTAGTGGTCACGTGTTCGGGGGAGCGGTTTTCGCAGGAGTGGGCGAACGACCAACGGGTTCAGGGGGCCGGGTCGGATCGACGTTTCGAGAAGGTCCCTTGTAGGACCTTTGCCGAATGGGCTTTCAGGATGCAGGTGGGCTCTTGGGCTCGTGCTTTATGGGTCTCGGTCAAATAGGCGTAACAAAAGTGATTATTATTTACAAAACCTTTGGTGAATGGACCACGTTTCGTACCTTGGTCTGGTCCTGATCTTAACGGAAAAAATGAAAGATATTGTTGCATTGACAACAGATGTATTACACAGTTATAACGACTTGAGATTATATGTCCAACTTCTGGGAATGTCATCCAATGTTGCATCGGGGGGTGGTCATCCATATAGTTAATTGACACTTCCTGTTCTTGTGCACTTTCCTTACCCATCACCTATGAGTACACATCATAGTCGTCACACAGCTCTTCAAGCAACTCTCTTCTGACCACCTTCCACTGGTCCTCTCCCATCCCTAGATGTGAAGATAAAGCCCTGTAACCACAGTTCCCATCTGGCTTCACATCTATGACGTTCGATATATATTTGGTGATTGCAGCTGGGAATTGATCAATATAAGGTATTCCTCCTTGAACGGCTCTAGCGTCCTTAGCTGCATAATTTGCTGCTACAAATGAAGCTGTAGTAGAAACCACAGACATACTGCCAGATGTCACGGATTTGACAGTTGGTTTCTTTCTAGCAAGTTGAGGAGGAATTGGTGGGGCAGACATATTTTTGATCCTTTGGGACTGTCTCGGCTGGACACGGCCGACGCTTTCTTGTTTCGATAAGACTTCAATTGGAATTTGAGCAGAGCAACTAGCCGCATCGGCTAAGACATGATCAAAATGAGCAGGATCAATGGGGGTGGCTGTATCTTCATTTTTCAAATTATTATCCCTTTTTCTTCTTCCATTGAACACGACATTAACTTGCGGCTCTGTAATCAGATTTGTCGCCGGGGTAGCTAGCTCCTTCAACTTAATTAACAACTCCTGCTTCATCGACCCATCAAGTTGACTATAGAGCTTGTGTATGTGCTCTAATTCAGCATGTATAAGACCATCTTATTCAGATATCAATTCCGTCTTAGCCTCCATGTCTAGCTGCTTCTAATGAGCATTTACAGCATCTAAGGGAATGGGGCGATTTTCCCTTGTGAATTCGCCAATCTCATTGGCACATGGTACACCATAAATCATTCTTTCTAGACAATCACCTGTGCATTGGTCCGTTCCCATAGAGTCAGATTTATCAGCTTCCACAGACATTATCTTCAACGCCGCAGCGGCTGTAAATCCTATCAGCTCCCTGAACAAGAACCCATGCACATTATGTTGCAACATGATCTTAGATTTCTCGAATGATGCCTTGATCTAGATATGCTGCCCCTCTAATGATTCATCTATGGTTGGCCAAGAAGCGGATAAACTGAAGGCCTATGAACCCAATGCCTTTTTAAGCTTAGAATGTTCAGTCTGGGCTCTTTTGGTCTGCGCTCTGTTGGTACTGACATTTCCAAAGTGCAGATTGCCATCTGTCCATACAGAAATAAACTTCTCCTTGTACTTGTCCAGCCAAGATGTCTTCACATAGCTCACGACCCTTGTATAATCTTTGTACTCTGTCTCCAATGCCTTCAGTTTAGCAACATACTCCTCCTCCTTGCGTGCCCCCACCAATAAATTCCAGCTAGAGATGAAACCTAACCATTTTTCTTGATCTTCAAAAGAGTGCTAGAAATTTTTGGCAATATTTTTGGATATGTGCATTCTACATAATTGGTGCACCGCAAGGGGAAATACATGGCCAATGGCATTCATAAGTGATGGCTCCAATGCTGTCAAAATTACACGTGGCATCCTGTATCCATGTAGCAAAGAGCTCAACTTCTCTAAGGCCCACAAGTAGTTATCCTCACGTACGGCCTCCGTGTAACAAAATGCAGCTGCGAACTGAATATCTGTGGACGTCACCCCATACATCTCCATCAATGGTGGCATGTTGCGGTTGGTCTTCAATGCGCAGTCCATAACCAGAATCTCTGGAAATTTTCGTAATAAATCAACCGACTACGGATGTGCCCAAAATATATTCATCACTGCATTTGTCACTTCGTCCACTTCATGATACACAATGTAATTACGCTGTGTCACTAGATTAAGGAATAGCTGCATTTCTGCTCTCCAGGCCATTTCCCCTGCCTTCATCCTCTGTCTGGCTTTATAAATAGTGTTGATTGTGATAGATGTTGCATTATCCTTTTCCTTCAGGTATTTCAAGATTTCCCTTGGCCTATGCAATCTATTTGACAAGTCTCTCACCGTGGCCATCTCCCCCCCTCCGAACCTCCTCTCATCTGGATGTCGCTCGATGTGCATTGCAGGTTTATGGTTGTGATTGCCACGTACAACTGTCAAAATCAACTTATCTGTTGCCACACCATTAACCCTCAAGTAGAAGGGACATGAACACTTCTTGCTTCGAGTTGATTTTTTGGCTGATATATCCGGCCTGTGTGGCCGATATGTCCTACTTCTTTCACAACAAAAATAATAAGTTGGGACCCTATTGCCTTTTGTACTCATATTTGATGATTTTGTAACAACCAAATTCCCGGTTTTCACACCGACCGCTTTTACCCATTTACCAAGCTCTTCTATGCTGGGGAAAATTTTATTTGTTGTGAACTGATTTGAATAATCTTCATTAACCTCTGAGCCTTCAACAATACGCAGAATTAAGTACCACATACCAACATAGTCACTAAATGTTTTCCTTTATTTTCTAGTAAATTAGTCAGTTAACAAAGTGAAATAATTTCTAACCTTTGCTTCTTTGTCCGCTTCATCACAGATCCCCTCAATGTGTACCGAGTCCATCTCAATCTTCGTAATTTCTACGCAATCATGTACCAAATGTAACAATCGAGCAATCAATTTCTGAAATTATTAATAAATACCGGAATTAATTAGCATCAATTAATGGCTTACCAACTTTACGATGCAATGGGTCCGCAGTCGACTATTTTAGGGCACCCCAACCCAATGACACAAATCTTTTGCTCTGCCTTAAGGATCTTCGTTTGATATAAGCAGGAACTCTTATAGTCTATATAGATCAGCGAATTAGAATAATTTCTGTTGATCAAACCCTATCTCGTTAGCTTTTCCCGCCTTAGGTCATAAAACTGATCGTATATGGAAGCTGTTATGATGCCTTTGTATATACGGATGCGTAAAAATATTGGTTCATAGTGTAAATTACTCATCGCGAACACTGGGAGGGCAAAAATGTAAAAGTTCTCCTCTGTGAACCGTCTAGCTGTTTGCCCACCGCACACAACGATGCAAATCTCAGAATTGCTCACCGCACACAACCACGCAAAACTTAGAATTGCTCACCGCACACCACCACGAAAAACTCGGAATTGCTCACCGCCCACAACCACTCAAAACACGGAATTGCTCAGCGCACACAACCACTCAAAACTCGTAATTTCTCACCGCACACAACCATTTTGATCAAATCCACGTGCACATGTGGACGGGTTATTTGCTAGTAATATTTCAAACTAGACTTGTTTACTCAACCAGCACAACTGGTAAATTATTCCGATATGACCCGGTAGGACCCGAAATTGTCCCGTGATACCTTCTGCTCGCAGCGAATTGATAGACAATTACACAGATTGCTCACAGTGGAATTTCAAACGGCAAGTTTTTTCAAAGATTGCTCCAGTCGCCCAGACCGAATTCCAAAAGATTTGATTTTTATTTCATTGCTCGAAGGATACATCACTTAGTCAACTGGTGAGATCAAACAAAGAGCTGAATCGAGAGAAATCGATTTAGGGGGTTTTGACCTAAATTTTTCGAAATCGACTCTTTGGTAAGTCTATACTTTTAAGTACAGTTTATCTGCCTTTCTTATTTTGATTTTACATGCATTCATCCACGGTTGAGATTGATGAAGTTGGTACAAAAATCCAAGGTAATATTGATTTATCTTCTCGGCAATAATGCATTAAATCTTTGAGGATTAGGTTATGAATTGTTTGATACAGTATAATATGGATTTTACAAACGACTTTACCACCAATCAACTGTTCAAGGATAGAAAAGAGCTGTTTCAGTGGATACACAATGTCGGGTTAAGTCATGGGCATGTGATTGTTACATGTTCGGGGAGATTAAGTAAAACGGCCAAAGGGCATCATGCTGTGTACTTTGCGTGTGAAAGAATCGATGAGTATCGAGGACACCGAAAGCTAAAAAAGACCAACTAGCCTGTTAAAACCAAGAAGTGTTCGTGTCCTTTCTCATTGCGTGGTTATATGGTGGGTGTGGGCATTGAGGAGTGGAAGTTAACAGTTGTTACGCCTATTTGACCGAGACCCATAAAGCACGAGCCCAAGAGCCCACCTGCATCCTGAAAGCCCATTCGACAAAGGCCCTACAAGGGACCTTCTCGAAACGTCGATCCGACCCGGCCCCCATAACCCGTTGGTCGTTCGTCCACTCCTGCGAAAACCGCTCCCCCGGACACGCGACCACTAAATGGCGATAATGGGGAGGTGCTGGCATGGCGGAGAGGGCGGCGGCGAGGGGGGACGGATGGGGCACGATCGATGGCGGGCGTGGGACGTGGGCCAGAGCCAATCACGCTGGGAGCTCTACAAAAGGGTCAGGAAGACGACGAAGAAAGAGACCGCATCTCAGGTAACAAAACCTAAGGTACTCCATCAACGACCTCGTTCCCCCAATTCATCTCCTTCCTCCCCCGCTCGCGCCGAGAGACGCCGTCACGATCTCCTCACGAGTCGGACCGTCTCCGCCGGGCCTCCTTTCTCAGATCTCTATCTGACTTAGGCATCGGAGGGGATTTGGCCAGAACCAAGGTCCAGCCCCCTGACGAGCGTTCTCGTCTACGCAGGTGGACAACAGACCAACGGGCCGAGGCTACCCCTCGCCCCTCTCCGACCACTCGATCAACCGGACAGTGAGGCTTCCCCTCACCGTCAGCCTTCCGTGGCCGAGCACGCCCTACCGAGGCCGAGCGTCCTAATCGGGTCTGAGACTCACCCTCGCCACCCGACGGCCGTGCATCTACCCGGGCGACTGAGGCTACCCCTCGTCCCCCTCCCAGCCGAGGCCGAGCACGTCTGTCCGAGGCCGAGCGTCTCAACCAGGGCCGAGGCTTCCCCTCGCCCCTTCTGCACCGATTCGAAGCCCCCGAGGGACCCAAAGCGGGCCCCTTGACCACGTTGACCGGGTTCTCCACGGTCAACGCATTGTAGTGAGAAAACACTCTGAAACATCTGGCCGTCTGTGGGAACGAGAAATCGTCCCACGAAGAAGCAAACCACACCAACAATGGCACAACAAACGGCAATCCCGAGGACACGCCTGTCAGCGGACACCCCACCCTCTCCACCGAAGAAACCGGCGGCTCAGAACTGGCCACGCAGGGACAACTCCGCGCCCTAGCTCAGGAGACCAACACGAGCCTCCAGACGTTGGTCGCAACGGTGCAGCAGCTCGTCGGCCCTGCGCCACCCAACGGAGGCACGTTGGACGACAGCCATCGATGGGCGGGGGGTCCCCCACACTTGCGGTCCGCCGTGGTCGACGACCACAGGACCCGGAAACCGAACATGGAGTGTCGGTTCACGCTGTCCGGCTCTCGTCAGGCGAGGTCACGCGCCTCCTCACCCAATCGTGAAAGGAGCCGAAGAGAGACCGAAGGGACGGACGGCGAATCAAGGACGGCCTCGTCTCATCGATCGCGGTCGTCCCGCCGCAGGAGAAGCGAACGACACCACTCAAGAGACCGATCGCGGCGGAGCAGGAGCTCCCGCAGGAGGAGTCGGGAACGTCGGGACAGCCCGGCCCCCAGCGTGGCGAAGGCTGCGGAGCCAGCCCCGCTGGCGCCGGTGGTACCTCCACCCCCGGTCGATCCAGAGGCAGGCGAGTACCGCATCCCTGGAGGCATCCACGGAGATCGATGCTCCTTGTCACGGAGAATAACCGACGCACGGGTCCCCTCCCGATTCCGGATCCCGGTGCTGGGAAAGTACGATGGAATAGGAGACCCGGCGCACCACGTGATGGACTACGAGGGGGACATGGCCTTCCAGGGAGCTGACGATGACCTGCTTTGCCGGGGCTTCTATTCTACTCTCTGGGGAGCGGCGAGGATCTGGTACCACAGCCTGCCCGGCCGCTCCATCGACAGCTTCGAACAACTCGCCCAGTTGTTCTGCAAACAGTTCATGGCGGGGAGGCTGATCAAACCTGGTGCTGAACATCTGTTCAACATAGTGCTAGGCCCGGCCGAACCACTCCGACAGTTCATGCGCCGCTTCAATGCGGAAAGGCTAAACGTGAACAACCCACCCGACCTGGTGGTCCAGACGGCTCTTAAGAAAGGGCTTCGCCACAGGGGCCTCAAGAAGTCCCTGCACAACGACCCCCCAAAGGACCTCCCCGGGATCATGGCAAGGGCCGAACGCTTTATGCTGACCGAGGAGGCCTTGGCCGAGGATGCAGGAAAAACCGCTCGAGGGACCAAGCGTGGCGACGGCGGACGAGCAAGCCCCGAAGGATACCGGACCGAAAAGAGACAAAGGAACAGGCAACAGGGAGAAAGCGCGAGGGACACCACCCCAGACGCCATTCTCGCCCAAGTACAGAAGGAAGAGCGAGCTGATCGCCCCCCGTCGAAGGCTAAAAGAGGCGGGAAGAACAGGGAGAAGTACTGTAAGTACCATAAGGATGATGGTCACGACACGGAAGATTGCTGGCATTTGAAGAAGGACATTGAGAAGCTGATGAGCCGAGGGCACGCCAGGAATCAGGCCGACGAGCCGGCCCATGGAGAAGGGACCTCCACACAGCCGGACAAAGGGAAGAAGATCAACACCATCCAAGGCCCCCTCCGCATCGTAGAGTGAGCAGGCAACATCCTTCCCCCCGGGGGGCAGCCTAAGTATGAGGGAGATATCTAGTTTTACATCCCTCTGTTTAGCTTCATTTCCCCTTTTCCGTTTCCTCCAAATGTACCGGTCCAACTGGACCCATGAGAGTACAAACGCCTTCTTTTTATTGTCTTTATTTAAAATTCCGACGGAGTTGACATGTCGCCAGTAACGCAAAAGGCCGGGGACCGCCGCCTCACTGGAGGAGGAAGAGGAGCTTTGCCCTCACCGACTATCTCCGGCACTCATAAGTCTAGGAGCAATTCCCCCAGCAGACGCGGACGCTGACCGGTCCTAAGCCGAGGAGCTTGGCCCTCGCCGACCGACCCCAGTGCATATAAGTCTGGGGGCGACTCCCCCAGCAAAGCACGGGCGCCGACCGGTCCTAAGCCGAGGAGCTTTGCCCTCGCCGACCGACTCCAGTGCCCATAAGTCTGGGGGCGATTCCCCCAGCAGGCACGGACGCCGACCGGTCCTAAGCCGAAGGGCTTGGCCCTCGCCGACCGAGTCCAGAGCTCATAAGTCTGGGGGCGACTCCCCCAGCAGGCACGACGCCGACTGGTCCTAAGCCGAGGAGCTTTGCCCTCGCCGACCGACTCCAGCGCTCATAAGACTGGGGGCAATTCCCCCAGCAGGCACGGACGCCGACCGGTCCTAAGCCGAGGAGCTTTGCCCTCGCCGACCGACTCCAGCGCTCATAAGTCTGGGGGCAGTTTCCCCAGGAGGCACGGACGCCAACCGGTCCTAAGTCGAGGAGCTTCGCCCTCGCTGACCGACTCCTGCGCCCCTAAGTCTGGGGAGAATCCCCCCAGCCAACGCCAGCTTCGTCCACTCCTAAGACGAGAACAAGGCGACAACGCAAAATGCACAAGAAGTCCAAGTAAGTCGATTTCGTTTATAATAGCTAACCATAGTACAAAAATGCGTCTTATTTACAGGGGATCAAGGCGAAGGAAACACCCTACAAACAATCTACTCACGACGAATGACAGAGTTCTTCGCCTACGGAAGCTAGATCGACACCGACAGAGCAAAATTGGTTGACAAAAGACCCGAAGTAGGTAGCCCAAGCTGGCAGCCATGCAACCAGCAATTATGAGCCATGGAGCCGGGACCGAAGCCGAATGAGGTAGCGGGGGCCAGGGATCCATTTCAAGTAGACTGGCCCAAAGCGAAGCGGATGCTTAAAAATTTGAGGATAAGGCTGGGAGGGACGGCTTAAGGAGCCCGAGCTCGGGAGGACACATCCTCGGGCACTTCGCCCTGCTCAGAGCGAGGGGACTCAACTGGCGGAGGGACTTACCGGACACGTTCCGCACATTCCCGGAAGGAAGACTGGACGACTTCGACGATCCGGGGGGCGATGATGTCTATATACTTACCGAAGGCCTCCCTGAGAACCTCGAAGATCTTCTTCCCCAGGGTCTCGACGACGCCCTTCTCCACCTCCTCCGCAAGCCGCATTACCTGACGCTGGTCCGACAGTTCCCTCTGAAACTCCTCCCTCTCCAGACGGAACGACTCCGCCGCTTCCTCAGCCGACTGATGAGCATCCCCTAGCTTTCCCTCGAGGTCACCCACTTGTCCCTCCAACGCAGCCACACGGAGGGCGAGGCGCCGAGACTCCATCTGGGCCTCCATCATGGCCACCTCGGCCGCCCCGGCCCGCTCCTGAGCCCTCATGGAAGACTCCTCCATCTCCCTCAAGCGGACGGCTCGACACTGCAACTCCACAGCGAGCGCTGAACCCTGAAAAGACGAGACATGGGCTAAGAAGAGGATAAAGAGAAAGAGAGGATAGCAAGATAACCGAACCTGTTGGAGGATCCAGACCAAGGAATCCGACATCTTGTCGGCCGGGATCTTCTTGAGGAGGCTGCGGTCCCGGGGAGGGACGGAGACCTCGGCAACCTGCTGGGCCACTGCTCGGTCAGCAAACATCGAACTCCCAGGGACGACAATCGAAGCCAAGTCGCTCGCCAACAAGGCCCCGACCCCTGGTGATACGGGCGAAGACGCTGCGAGGGGGGTGGCTGGCAAAGCTATCGAAGGATCCCCGGCGGTCGCCACGGGAAGCGCGGAACCTGCCGGGCCGGAGGGATCCACGTCCTCCTTCCTCTTCTTTCCACCGTGGAGCTCCGAAGGCGCCGGAGGAGAACGCTTCCGCCTCGCACCATCCTCACCCCCCGGAAGGGGATCTCCAGAAGAAGAGGCGGGAGGCGCGGCCGCCACCTTACCCACGGCAGGCTCGGCTCGGCGCACCTCCTCCTCAACGGTCCTCCGAGGCGCCCTTCCAGAGGTACTACCTCGGCTCCGAGCGGCTCCACGACGGATCAGCTCGTCAACGTCACGGACGAATTCGCGGCCAGCCATCCCTGCAAAGGAGACCGAAATCAGGATGAGTCATAGGGCGATCCGGGGATGAAAAAACGACCTACCCGGAGACCACAAGACGGCCTTCAGGAGTAGGTCGTCCAGCAAAGACCAAATGGACTTCGTTTCCAAAGGAAGAGCCAACAGAAGCGCGGCGGCTGCCCGGTCGGCGTCTGAGAGAACTAACGACGGGCGAGAATGGACAGAACTGCCCCAGCTTGTCAGAATCTGGGCCTCGCCCAAGAAGACCACGAAGACATAATCCAAGTTCCAATCCCCTGACCAGCGGGGTAACCCGATCAGGCATTCCCTCCTCGAACGAGCTCGGAGTAGCAGCCATGACCCCGGACCGACCGTCTGGGCCTGGTAAAAGTAGAAGAGAAGGGGGAGAGTCGGCTCCAGACCACGGGTACAGCAGAGCGTTACGAAACCCGTCAGTACCGCGATCGAACACGGGGTGAACTGACACAGGGACACTGTGAAATGTTCCATGACCTGGATGAAGAAGGGATGGAGCGGGAAGCGAAGACCCAGGCGGAACATCTCGACGTAGACGCCGACCTCATTGCTCCTCGGGAGGCAAATCCGCTCGTCGACAAATGGAACCCGAACCTCGTATGGGAAGCAGAGATATCTTTCCCGGATCTCCGCGGCCACCGAAGGAGGGGTCCTCGACGGCGTACAGAGGACAACCGGGGGCACATTAAGCCGTACGGCAGCCAACGCCACGTCATCACGGGTGTAGTCTGGAAAAAGTTTCTCCTTCCCCCTATCTTGAAGAGAACGACTCCCGGCGGGGGAACCAGACTCCCCTAGCCGGGGTTCGCCCCGCCCGGACTCCGGAGGACCCCTCGTCCTCCGGCCAGAACCGCCTATCCTAAGAGCAGCCATAGGATGAAAGCAAGAGAGGAATTACCTATTTTCAACTAGTTTGGAGAGGACAAAGAAGCGAAGGCGACGGGGAACTCCGAGTTGCTGAAGGCTCTGAATACCAGGAGGAGCGAAGAAGAAGTGGAGATCAACACAACTGGGGATCTTATATGCCAGGGGAGAATTCGAAGCGCCTGACAAGAATGCGTGGCGAGGCTCGAAGAGTCGGCGGCGTTCCGAAATTGGCGCCAGTTGAAGACCAATCGATCCGCCTCATCATGACCTGCATTTATGGCCTCGCCTCGATTGAAGCGCCGCTCGGAATCCCAGGAGACATAACGGGTGATCTGAGTGAGCCAAGGCTGATCGACCCCACCAATGGAGGCTCACAAACCCTTCGGCTTCTCGAACTTAAGGCGACTCCGCCAGCGGCGGGGATAAGCTTGCCACTACACGTGGCAGCATCTGAAGGCCGACGGTGCTTTGGAGCCCGCGCCTTAAAAACATCGAACGGGCTAACTCATGATGACGACTAATAAATGAGTCGGCATCGACTGGAGAGCCTGTCAAAATCGGCAGAGGTCACATCGGCTGAGCCGAACCGACCGAGGCCGATCAACCCGACCGATGGGGGCAATTGTTACGCCTATTTGACCGAGACCCATAAAGCACGAGCCCAAGAGCCCACCTGCATCCTGAAAGCCCATTCGACAAAGGCCCTACAAGGGACCTTCTCGAAACGTCGATCCGACCCGGCCCCCATAACCTGTTGGTCGTTCGTCCACTCCTGCGAAAACCGCTCCCCCGGACACGCGACCACTAAATGGCGATAATGGGGAGGTGCTGGCATGGCGGAGAGGGCGGCGGCGAGGGGGGACGGATGGGGCACGATCGATGGCGGGCGTGGGACGTGGGCCAGAGCCAATCATGCTGGGAGCTCTACAAAAGGGTCAGGAAGACGACGAAGAAAGAGACCGCATCTCAGGTAACAAAACCTAAGGTACTCCATCAACGACCTCGTTCCCCCAATTCATCTCCTTCCTCCCCCGCTCGCGCCGAGAGACGCCGTCACGATCTCCTCACGAGTCGGACCGTCTCCGCCGGGCCTCCTTTCTCAGATCTCTATCTGACTTAGGCATCGGAGGGGATTTGGCCGGAACCAAGGTCCGGCCCCCTGACGAGCGTTCTCGTCTACGCAGGTGGACAACAGACCAACGGGCCGAGGCTACCCCTCGCCCCTCTCCGACCACTCGATCAACCGGACAGTGAGGCTTCCCCTCACCGTCAGCCTTCCGTGGCCGAGCACGCCCTACCGAGGCCGAGCGTCCTAATCAGGTCTGAGACTCACCCTCGCCACCCGACGGCCGTGCATCTACCCGGGCGACTGAGGCTACCCCTCGTCCCCCTCCCAGCCGAGGCCGAGCACGTCTGTCCGAGGCCGAGCGTCTCAACCAGGGCCGAGGCTTCCCCTCGCCCCTTCTGCACCGATTCGAAGCCCCCGAGGGACCCAAAGCGTGCCCCTTGACCACGTTGACCGGGTTCTCCACGGTCAACGCATTGTAGTGAGAAAACACTCTGAAACAACAGTCGTTTGTGGCAGGCACAACCATGAAGCAGCTAAATATGTCGAAGGCCATTCTGATGAAGGGACGTTGCAGGGAATGGAGATGGAAACAGTGCGTGACTTGGCAAATAGCAAGGTTCGGCCAGCTGAAATTTTGAAAGTACTGAAGGCAAATAAAAACTTCAGTGCAACCTCAATCAAAGTAATTTATATTGCACGAAACCGGTTACAACGGGGGAAGAAGGTTGGTATTGTAAAACAATTGAAGGAGTAAGCATCAGCTGATAAAATTGTGGGTGATGAGAATGTGAAGGCTGTGAATAATGAGGGGGAGGATCAGAAGGTGGGGGAGGCGTTTTGGGAGAATGCAGTGCCTGCTGAGTTGCAGGAGGAGGATCATACTGGGAAGATGGGTGGGGAGGATGATAAGGTGGATCGTAATGAGGCGGAGCAGACTGCTGAGGAGGAGGAGGATGAGAATGCAGTGGCTAAGGTCTTTGAGAAGGAGCATGAGGTTCTACGTCTGCAAATTTCTACCCTGGTAGCGGAGATTGCTAAGCAGCATGCTGAGATGACGGATACGTCTACATTGACATGTAAGCCGGGTAAGGGAAGAAGTAGACCGTTGTGGAAACGTACAATAAAGAAGCCGAAACAATCAATTCCACATGATGATAGTGATGAGGACTTGGCTGTCGACATAATAATACCTTATTGGAACGCTTTTCCTGAGTGTCTACGACCCCTAATAGTGCACGTCGTAGATGTGAAAGCAGACAGAAACTGTGGGTATAGGGCTGTGGCAGCTCAATTGGGACTGGGTGAGGACGAATAGAGGCAGGTCAAATATGAATTGCGAGAAGAGATGCAGAACCACGACGGCTTGTACCGGTAACTTATGGGTGCCGTGGAATTTAAAAAGAATGTAGTGGCACTGGGCTATTTGTTAGACCGTCCAAAAGCTAAATGGTGGATGCAGATGCCAGAAATGGCACATGTCATTGCCTCATGCTACGACTGTGTAGTACATATTCTTGCACCTCATCAGTGTGTGACATATTTTCCTTTAAGAACTCCTCCAGTACCCCTATCATCCAGACGCCACATAACGTTGGGTCATGTGAACAATAATCACTTCGTTATTGTTAAACTTGCCCCATATGGTCATGTCCCTCCGACTTCAAGTATGTGGCTAAGATATCGTTCCGATGTGTCAGACGGATGGCCGGCTGCTTATGAGGATAGGATGCATCAATTACAGTCAATAGTATTTGGTCACGATATTGCAACCGTTGACGTTATTGAAATATTGTAGGATAAAACGTTGTATCATTTTACTATGGATTGTTTATTTCATATTGACAGATTGGTAGCATGCAATTTTATCATGTCTGCCTAAATGTGCAAATGTTATCATCTGTATGCCGTGCTGTGGTGTATCGTATCTATAAGTTATGCTCAACGATAGACCTACTAATCAAGTTTGCCTCTTACTAACTTTTTGGTGAACGGGTACAAACTGATATATACTAGATTTTGAATGCTTAATAACACACGCAATCTATCCAGTATTTCTTAAGGCTGTTAATTAATACAAATTATGATAGTTATCACGTTGGTATTATATTATTTTATACGTATCAATAATGTTGTTAACATCGGCATAAGAATATGAGTAACCCAATAGAATATATATTAAAAACAAAATTTAGAACTACTCAGCACGCACAACCGGGCAAAATCGTTCTCAGCGTCGCGATTAATAACGATTACCGTTACTAATGTCAATCCTGACAATCCATGTAAGATTACTCAGTGCGCAAAACGGTTCAAATCGTGTTAAAATATAACCGTTGTGCGCGCTGAGTAAAATATGCCAACTAAACCACCGAATTTACTCGAAGCGCACAACGGGTTAAAAGTTTTGCCCGTTTTGACCCATTAGGACCCTCTTTCACCCCTTGATAAATTCTGCTCACCGCTCACAGCCATAACCTTCCACAGATTGCTCAAGGCGGAATATCAAACAGCAAGTTTTTCGTAGATTGCTCAAGGCGCACAGACGGAAATTCCAAAGATTTGATTTTTATTACTGGGCTCGACATTTACATCACAGTGTCAACTGCTGCGTTCAAACAAATCGGTGAATCGATAGCAATCGATTTAGGGGTTTTCAACCTAAATTTGTCGAAATCGCGATTTGGTAAGTATACACTGTTAAGTACATTTTATTTGATATTCTTATTACAATGTGTAGAAATAGAAGGAGAAATTTTTGGTTTTTACTTGCCTCCAGATACAGTTGAGATTGATGGAGATGCTAAAAAATTCCGAGGTAATATTGATTTATCTTTACGACAATAATGAAACTAATGTTTGGTTCCCGGTCCAATTAGTTGTATGAATTATTTGATACAGGTGTATATGGATTATACAGCCGAATTTACAACGATTCAACGTTTTAAAAGTAGAGACGAGCTCTTTCAGTGGATAAAGAGCGTCGGACGACAACAGGGGCATGTGATTGTTACCAGTGCGTCGAGTATGAGTAAATTGTCCAATAAGACTCACGTTGCCTAATATGCATGTGCAAGAAGCGGGAACTACAGGGGACACCGACCAGTACGAAAGAGCAACCAGCCAGTTACAACCAACAAGTGTGGATGCCCGTTCAAATTGCACGGTAATGAGGTGGGCGATGGCGGTGAGTGGAGTTTAACGGTCGTTGATGGCAGGCACAACCATCAAGCTGCTAATAATGACGCGGGCCATTCCGACGACGGGATGTTGCAGGGAAAAGAGGTGGAAGCATTGCGATACTTGGAAAATAGAAAGGTGCCGCCGTCAGCAATTTTGAAAGGCCTGAAGGAAACTAATTCCTTCAAGGAAACACCAATCAAATCAATTTATAATGCACGTACCCGATTACTAAGGGGGCAGAGTGTGGGTATTGTAAACAAGTTGAAGGAGTTAGCATCACCGTGTAGAATTGTGGGTGATGAGCTTGTGGTGCATGTGGATAATGTTGAGGAGGAGCAGAAGGGAGATGAGGAGAAGGTGGATGAGGCTGAGGAGGCGATTGCATTGGCTGCTTATTGGCAGGATGATGAGGTGGATCGTAATGCGATGGAGCAGGCTGCTGAGAAGTTGGCTCTTAGTGGGCAGGAGCAGAATGCTGCGGAGGAGGATGAGGTTAGTGCAGCGGAGGAGAATGTGGAGCCGAGGGTGCATGATGTTTATGGGGAGGATGAGGCTGAGAATGCAGTGGCTGCTAAGTTGACTGTAGATGATTATGTTATTGGGGAGTTGGTGGAGACGGAGGAGACGGTTGCCCTTAATGTGGAGGTGCAGAATGCTGAGGAGGTATTGGTGGAGGATAATGCAGCGGCTGAGACTGTGGAGCAGAAGGTGTATGAGGAGAAGGAGAATGAGGAGGAGGATGATAAGGAAGTGGCTACTGATTTGATTGCTCAGGAGCATACTGGGAAGTTGGTGGATATGGCGGGGACGATGGAACGTAATGTGGATGACCAGACTGCTGAGATGGATGAGGGGAAGAATGCAGCTGGGGTGAATGAGGAGCCGAAGGTGGATGAGGCGACTGTGGAGGATGTGGAGGATGAGAAGATAGAGGATGCTGGGTTGATGCAAGCTGATCTTACGTTGGAGTTGGGGGCGACGGTGGAGACGGGGGATCATAATGTGGATGCTCAGACTGCTGGGAGGGAGGAGGAGACGGCTGTGGCCTCGTATTTTGATGAGCACGAGGAGATGGATGGCATGCTTAAACAAATTTCTCCACTGGTTGATGAGATTTCTGATCATGTTTCGGATGAGACGGAGAAGCCTACAGTTAGGAGGAAGCCTGTTAAGGCTCCACGGTTGCATTCAATTGCGGAGCATACGGCGGCGGCGAAGGAGAAGCCTAAATTGAAGAGGAGGTCTGTGAAGGAAAGTAGTAGGCGTCTGAAACTTCAAATAAAGAAGCCGAAACCTTCGTTTCCCCGTGATGATTATGTTGATGATTTGACTGCCAACTTCCGTATACCTAATTATTTGGATTTTCCTCCCAGTCTACAACCCCTCATAGTGGGCTACGTAGACGTGGATGCAGATGGCAACTATGGGTACAGGGCTGTGGCAGTTCAGTTGGGCTTGGATCAATCCGATTGGCTAACTGTCAGAACTGAATTGCTCCGTGAGATGCGGACATACAGCGTCTTGTACAGGCGTGTTATGGGTGAGGCTACATATAATTATAATTTGAAGGCAGTGACCTATCTTATTACTGATGCACGTGCAGGAGAGGATAATTGGATGCAGATGCTAGACATGGCACATGTCATTGCCTCATGCTACAACTGTGTAGTACATTTGATTGCACCTACGATGTGTGTGACATTTTTTCCATTGAGAAGTCCTCCAGTAAACCGAGCCTCCAGATTCCACATAACATTGGGTCATGTGAACCGTAATCACTTTGTTTTCGTTAAACTTGACCCAACTGGTCCCGTCCCTCCGACTTCACTTGTGTGGACAAGAACGTATGACGCTATGGCCGATGGATGGCCGGCTGGTTATGAGCAGAGGACGCTGTCATTCGTTGAGAAGGTAGAAGGTACGAATATTGCTACCGCTGATGCTATTTAGTATCTGTAAGATAAAACTTTTGATCAAAGTAATAAGTTTTTTTGTATACAAATTGACCACTTTGTAGGATGAAATTTTATCATGGCTTCCGAAATGTGCAAATGTCATCATCAGTATGGATTGATGTTGTGTATCATACCAATTACACCGAGCGCAACACTGCAGTAATATTGTCCATTTTGCGCTTTGAGTAATTATGTCTTTACCTACAAAATTGCTCAACGCGCAGAACTGGCAATATTAGTGCCGGTTTTGCGCTATAAGTATTTTTTAATAACATCAACATTTGTTCCAAATTGTTATGCGATGAGAATGTATCATTGTTAGTGTGTCAAATAGTCCAAGTTAGAATAAGGTTATTGTATCATATATGTTATTGTCTGACAAAATTGCTTACCACAAACTCCCATTGATAAGTTTTGCCCGTTGAGCGCCTATATTAGCCAATTTGTAAGTGGTTAACGCAATTGCTCACCATTCACCACGATCAGAACAAATAATTTTGACCGGTTGTGCGCGGTGAGCAATTTTGTTAAGCCGGAAAAAAACTCCTACTCGCCCACTCAATAAAATTTGCTGATATCTCCACATTAATTGCTGCTCGCACCGTGCAAATTTTTAATGGTTAACAGAATTGCTCAAAGCACACAACGGCGATATATTGAAACCGTTGGTCTAACTAAGAGACCCCTCGAGTCTGCAGAGCAGTGCTGGTGAATATACAGAGCAGTGATCGTTAATATACAGTGGATTGCTACCAGCCGGATGTTCTGCTCAATAATGATTAATGCATGCCTAAGATGTGCGCGTTGGGATAAACTGATAGCCACTAAAAAAATATCTCAACGCGCACAACGGGCAAAATTATGCCCTTTATGCTCGGTGACAATTCCGTTTGGAATACAAATCTCATCAACGTGCAAAACCTCAAATGAAGCAAGTCTGCGCATTTAGCAATTTTCTATGCCATAACATAATTACTCAAATCGCACAAAAAGGAAAGCCAGGTGGTCGCTTTTTGAGCATATAAGTTAGTTTATGAACAATTGTTAAACGCGCACACCTAGTAGAATTATGCCCGTTGTGCGCGTTGAGCTAAAGTTGCGTCGATAGCGCATTTGCTCAACGTGCCCCGTTTGGATAATTTTGCCCGTTGTGCGCTTTGAGCATATTTGTTGGATGCTGTAATTTTTGTTCCAACGGTCAATCATTCACATTCCAATTTTCATCATACTAATATTGTGATTCCGCAACATGCCAACAGTCAAACTTCACTTAGAAACTTTACCTAATTGTGATTAAGACCGATACTTATTCAATCTGAAGACATTTTATATTAAATCTGATACCTAGTCAATCTGATTCAGAAACTGCATGCAAACTTTTAGATTAACGTTGATACATATTCAAATGGTGACCTTTCCAAAATGACCAACCCATTCTAATATACTAAGTACGTACAGATACAGATCCAAACTGATACATATGCCTTTACTCTTACAAACTGATACATATGATTGTCTTCGTAGATGTTTGCAATGAAGTGGCGCGTGATCTGCGTGATTCCCCCTTCAACTTCTGCGAGTTCATCGGGCGCCCATCTTCGTTGCGTTTATTAATGTCGTTGCCGATTTTCTGCCATCATCGGCTGGATATGAGTGTCACGTCGTTGTAACCTGCAGTCAAGTATGTAGCCGTGTCATACACAACGCCTGGAACACCGATTCCCCTGTGGCGATGTACCACACGGGCAATGCGCTCAGCATCTACGTTGCAGTTGCCGAATTTCTGCCCTGATCTGCTCAAGATGATTGTCATACCAGATGTGTGCATTGACGTGGCACTTTGTCCTTTGTAGGAGACGTCGTGAATTGGAAAGTCGACAGACTGTTTCGCTTATTACTGGCATTGCTGTCGTCGTTGTAACCTGAAGTCAGGACAAAAGACACCGATTGGAACTCCGTTACCGGAGACGATGTAAAACAACACAGGGTTGCATAAGAAGTTGTGTTTGGGAGTGTAAGAGATCAGAAAGGATAGGATGGAGTGTTTGTGCATCAAAGAATATGTATAGTGAAACGATGAAGGGTTTGATGGAGGAGATGGAGTGTATAAAGAAGAGATGGAGATGGATATGGAGTGTATAGCAAGACACGCAAAACAAATACATAGCCACAATTCATAATAGGAGGGAATAACAATCTTACATGGTACAACACCCAGCAGCTTTCCTGAAACATGTGAGACAGCATAGCCAATATCCCCCCAAAAGAATATGGTATGATCATCGTACACATTTTTCATAGTGCTGTTTGGGACAAATTTTCTTAACAACGCAGTTGCAACACCCCCCAGCATTGTCAGGGATGCTTGATTATAAATGGACAATAGCCCTTCGTTGCATAAGTTTCCAACATGAACCATTTACCTTTACGTGAAAAGAGTACTGGATGAATGCTATCGTCCATATCTATATCAAGCATGCACGAACAGCTGAAGGACTTATTGTTTCCATACGGAGGTTGTGTGGGCAAATAAAGAAGATGATGATGGAAGAAAGTAGATGAAGTTGTGAGAAGATGAGTGCTCGTTGTCTGCCATTTATAGGGGAAATTGGACCAATCAAAATGAAGCGTATAAAAAGTCCGTGATCCTACAGTAATGCAATGGATCTCGGGAATTAACATTTATACTCAACGCGCAAACCGCGTAATCCCAACGCGAAGATCGTGTAATCCCAATTATTCTATCATGTGTATCAAAATAGGTTAATTACTCTCCGCGCAAAACAATGAAACCCTACGGTTTTTCGCCTTGATCACATTATAGGAAATTTACTCCCAACAATACTACTCTCCACTAAGATTTTTTAATACATTTTATTCGACGCGCACACCGGGCTAAATAATACAGAAGCGAGTAACTATCATAATTGCTCACCGCGCAGAACGCATAGAAAACAGGAATTGCTCAATGCGCACAACACAGAATGCATGGTAGCGAATTGTATTGATGAGACAGAAGTAGAGTTAATGTGTGGCTACATCGAAGACCCTGTCATGCCACAGAGGGGTTCTCGTGAATATACAAAAGACTGCTCATGCATATACGGCGGATTGATATCAGACATATGAAGAGACTCTTAATTGCGATGGGAGAGAATTGATGTAGCTGGAGCGATTTGAAAGCTCTCAGAGAGACCTTTTGACCCAAAAAATGACACAAATGTCCTCAAAAGCAAGAGCAACTGTGACACAGTGGAGAACTTTATGGCATGTCACCCTCACTGGGAAAAAAATGGTTGTGTGCGATGAGCAATTCTGAGGTTTGAGTGGTTTTGTGCTCTGAGCAATTCTGATTTTTGAGTGGTTGTGTGCGGTGAGCAATTCTGAGTTTGAGTGGTTCTGTGCGATGAGCAATTTTGAGTTTTGAGTGGATTTGTGCGTTGAGCAATTCTGAGTTTTGAGTGGTTTTGTGCGGTGAGCTTATTCTGAGTTTGAGTGGTTGTGTTTGGTGAGTAATTCTGAGGTATGAGTGGTTTTGTAGCCGCTTAATTGCTCAACGCTGAGACATAATTGCTCAAAGCAAAGAAAGAAAAGCCTTACCATGAAGTTTGAAAGGGGGCGAGACGCCCCCGTATTCGGTCTCTCCTCCCAAACCCAGGGCGTTAGGGATGATTTGCCTCTAGACACTCCTCCCCTCTCAAAAGAAACCTCCCGTTGGCCCGATCGTTGGATAGGCCCTCCGTTGATACCGGACCTCTCCTTCCCGACGAATTCTTCCTCTCACAGGCGGATCACCGATGAGTTATTCCTCTTACACATGGAGCGGCTCGCCTTCCACTCACTGACTTCCCTTGGAGAACTTACGCCAGGGGACTTAGGGCGGACCGCTCCTCCCCTCCAGCGCCTATTCCGTGACTACCTCCACCACCGGGGGAGGCGTCGCCACTCGCGGGGTGTCGGTCCAAATCACCGGTGAAGGCATCGCCATGCCAATCACCCCACTAGGCACCACTGTTCCCAGACAACGGGTCCCTCTGCCATCCAACGGTCTGCCTTCCACTCATCGACCTCCTATCGCACATCCTGGAGTGGAACGAAACCCTAGCCCGCCATCCAACGGCATGCCTTCCACTCCTCGACCTCCCGTCGCACATCCTGATGCAGTTTACAGTAAATTGGAACGAAATCCCCGACCGCCATCCAACGGCCTGCCTACCACTCCTCGACCTCCCGTCGCACATCCTGATGCAGTTTACAGTAAAGTAGAACGGCACCCCAGCCCGCCATCCAACGGCCTGCCTTCAACCACTGGCGTCTTTATCTACGTATTGTAAAGAACGCGAAAAATGTCCCTCCAAGCAAGTTGTTAAATTCCGTCTATGAGAAAATTAACTTGTTTACATGCAAACTTTTAGATTATCTCTGATACATATTCAATCTGAAGACATTTTAGATTATATCGGCTACATATTCAATCGAATTCAGAAACTGCTTGAAAATTTTTAGATTAAATCTCATACATATTCCAATTGATGACATTTTTAAAATGACCCAGCCATTCAAATATATGGATGTACATACTGATACAGAACAAAACAAATTCATTACCCTATTCTCTTTACAAACTGATACATATGATTGTCTTCGTAAGATGTTTGCAATGAAGGGGCTCTGTACGGGATAAATTGTCGGCGTGATCTGCGTGCTTCACCCTACAACGACGCCTGCAATGACGACACTCATATCCTGCCTACGGTTGTTGAATGTCGGCAACGACGTTAATTAACGCAATGAAGCGACCATTTTCATTGCGTTTATGGACGTGTTTGCCAACTTTCTGCCACCGTAGCCCGGATAGGAGTGTCGTCATTGCATGCGTCGTTGTACCCGGCTGTCAAGTATGACGCCGGTTCAAAGACACCGAAAAGAACTCCGATTCCCAAGAGGCGGTGACCACCAACACATGGTTGCATTATAAATAGAATGAGATTTTCATCTTCGAGATCGGAAAGGACAATAGGAGGTGTTTGTGTGTCTTAGACGATGTATATTACAAAGATGAAGGGGTTGGAGGAGGAGATAGAGTGTAAAGAGGAGATGGCCGTTCCACGTGCATGCTTGATTATAAATGGACGATAGCCCTTCGTTGCGTTTATTACCGTCGTTGCAGTTTTCAACATCAACCATTTATCTTTGCGTGAAAAAAGTTCTGGTTGAATTCTATCGTCCATTTCTATCTCAAGCCCGAACAGTAGAAGACCATCTCATCTTTACACTCCATATCCATCTCCATCTCGTCCATTTCTACCTCATGCATCATGCTCGAACATAAGAAGACCTTATTATTTCCAGACGGAGGTTGTGTGGGCAAATAAAGAAGAAGATGATAGAAGAAAGTAAAGGAAGTTGTGAGAAGATGAGAGCTCCTTGTCCGCCATTTATAGGGGAATTGGACCAATCAATATGAAGAGTATAATAAAGAAACAAAATAGGTTAATTACTCTCCGCGCAAAACAAGGAAACTCAACGGTTTTTCGCCTTGATCAACAATGATGCCAATTGGAAAATTACTCCCAACAATACTAATCTCCACTAATCCTTTTTAATACATTTTATTCGACGTGCACACCGTGCTAAATATTACAGAAGCGAGTAACAAACTAACAATCATAATTGCTCACCGCGCAAAACGCATGGAAAATCGGAATTGCTTAAGGCGCACAACGCACAACACATGGCAGCGAATTGTATTGGTTTATGAGGATGCGACAGAAGTAGAGTTAATGTGTGGCTACATCGAAGACCCGGTCATGCTACAGGAGGGGTTCTCGTGAATATACAAAAGACTACTCGTCAATCTACAGCTAATTGATACTAGACATATGATTTTCCCAAGAATGTTTGACCGGTGGTAGGTGAGCTGGAAAAATTTATAGCCGCTTACATAATTGCACAACGCTCAGAACCAATTAATTTATGGCTGTTGTGCACGGTGAGCAAATTTTTAATTGTTTAAATAATTGCTCATAGCGAACAACAAGCAACGACAGGTGTACAAGCTTTGAGCCGTTGTGCGTGTTGAGCAAATTTTTAATGGTTAACATAATTGCGCAAAGCGCAGAACAAGCAAAGCCAGGTGTTCGCTTTGAGCATCTAAGGTATTTTATGGACAATTGTTTAACGCGCACAACCAACAGAGTTATGACCGTTGTGCGTGTTAAGCTAAAGTTGTGTGACTTGCGTCGATGACAAATTTGCTCAACACCCCCACGGGAATAAATTTGCACGTTTTGCGCTTTGAGCATATTTGTGAGATGCTATAATTTTAATTCCACTACGCGCCACCGCAGTGAATCAATCACATTCCAAATTTCATCATACTTAATCTGAATCCCAATCAAGCCTACATGCAAACTTTTAGATTTAAGTCTTATTATACTTGTTCAATCTGAAAACATTGTAGATTAAACCGGATACTTATTCACTCTGACTCAGAAACTACATGCAAACTTTAAAATTAAATCGGATACTTATTCAAGCTGAAGACATATTCAATCGATTTCAGAAACTGCTTGCAAAATTTTAGATTAAATCTCATACATATTCCAATTGATGACATTTTCAAAATGACCCAGCCATTCAAATATATTGATGTACATACTGATACAGATCCAAACTGATTCATTAGCCTATGCTCTTACAAACTGATACATATGATTAAGCCTGGATGGCGGCCCTTGGTCACATAGGTTGGTGGTGCATGGCTACCGTCCCTCCGAGGCACAAGCACTCCCTCCTGTTGTTTTCGATCTCTTGTCTCGCATCCAAATTGAAGAAGAAAATGAAGAAGAATCGCGTCGGAATACGGAAAGAGGTGAAATTCATGTAACCATTGATCCCGAGGTCATAGAATGCTTCGTTGGATGCGAGCCCTTACGGTGTACATCGTCCACGTTTACAGTTACCGTGCTCAGCGTATTTCTCATGCAATCCGAAGGCATCTGCTGATCCCAATATTCTAGCGCTGAAGCTTCCGGGTCTGGAAATCAAACATTTCATCCTGGTAACAAAACAGAATGCTTAATGCCATCATACATACATACGTAGTTTTGAATTATTCAGAGGAAATAATTAGCAAATTTGTACTTACTCCAATGACTAAATCCTCCAGGTTTGGGCAGCTATTCAGCAAGCATGACAGGATTGAAAACGTGGTTGTTGTGCAGGGTTGCATTCTGAGGGTGAGCTTTTTCATCTTCGACAAGAGACACCGCAGAGTCACGGGCACCGCCACTCCTTCCATCATCAATACCTCAGATTCACGTGGTTGTTGCGCAAGGGCTCGCATCCAACGAAGCATTTGATAGCCTCAGGATCAATAGTTACAGGAATTTCGATACTACCTGGGCCCGAGGACGTTGTTCGCGCTACAATCTTGAAGGGTATTCCGAAGGAGCGGAGAAAGTTCGATGATCTTAGGAAGGATGAGATGATCCTCGCTCACTAAAAGCAAAAAAATGAACTGTGATCGTTACCTTTCAACAAAAAACAAGGACGCGCGGATCAATCGATTGCATAACTGCAAGCAAACTCGATCGGACAGATGTTGATGGATCTAGGGTTAGGGTTTAGTTCAGAATTTGGGCGAAGCAAGGGAGATGAAAAAAATTAGTCATCAGTTATAAATGGACAAACAGCTGAATGAATGCTATCGTCCATATCTGATATCTATATCAAGCATGCACGAACAGCTGAAGGACTTACTGTTTCCATATGGAGGTTGTGTGGGCAAATAAAGAAGAAGATGATGGAAGAAATAGATGAAGTTGTGAGAAGATGAGTGCTCATTGTCTGCCATTTATAGGGGAATTGGAGCAATCAAAATGAAGCGTATAATAAGTCCTTGATCCTACAGTAATGCAATGGATCTCAGGAATCAACAATTATTTACTCAACGTGCAAACTGCGTAATACCAACGCGAAAATAGCGTAATCCCAATTATTTTAGCATCTGGATCAAAATAGGTTAATTACTCTCCGCCCAAAACAAGGAAACTCAACGATTTTTCGCCTTGATCAACATTGATGCTAATAGGAAAATTACTCCCAACAATACTACTCTCCACTAATATTTTTTAATACATTTTATTTGACACGCACCCCGGGCTAAATAATACAGAAGAGAGTAACTATTATAATTGATCACCGCGCAAAACGCATAGAAAACGGGAATTGCTCAATGCGCACAACGCACAACGCTCAATGAGGATGTGACTGCAGTAGAGTTTTACTGTGTGGCTACATCGAAGACCCCGTCAAGCTACAGAGGGGTGCTCGTGAATATACAAAATACTGCTCGTGAATCTACAGCTGATTGATACCAGACATATGATTTTCCCAAGAATGTTTGATCGAGCTGGAAAAATTTATAACCGCTTACATAATTGCTCAACGCTCAGAACCAATAAATCTATGGCCGTTATGCACGGTGAGCAAATTTTTAATGGTTTAAATAATTGCTCAAAGCGCACAAAAAGTAACGCCAGGTGTTCACTTTGAGCCGTTATGCGTGTTGAGCAAATTTGTAATGGTTAACATAATTGCGCAAAGCGCACAACATGCAGAATTATGCCGGTTGTGCGTGTTAAGCTAAAGTTGCGTCGATGACAAATTTGCTCAACACCCCCACGGGAATAAATTTGCCCATTTTACGCTTTGAGCATATTTATGAGATGTTATAATTTTAATTCCACTGTGCGCCACCGCAGTGAATCAATCACATTCCAAATTTCATCATACTTAATCTGAATCCCAATCAAGCCTACATGCAAACTTTTAGATTTAAGTCTTATACTTGTTCAATCTGAAAATATTGTAGATTAAACCGGATACTTATTCACTCTGACTCAGAAACTACATGCAAACGTTTATATTAAATCTGATACCTTTTCAATCTGAAGACATATTCAATCGAATTCAGAAACTGCTTGCAAAATTTTAGATTAAATCTCATACATATTCAAATTGATGACATTTTCAAAATGACCCAGCCATTCAAATATATTGATGTACATACTGATACAGATCCAAACTGATTCATTAGCCTATGCTCTTACAAACTGATACATATGATTAAGCATGGATGGCGGCCCTTGGTCACATAGGTTGGCGGTGCATGGCTACCGTCCCTCTGAGGCACAAGCACTCCCTCCTGTTGTTTTCGATCTCTTGGCTCGCATCCAAATTGAAGAAGAAAATGAAGAAGAATCGCGTGGGAATATGGAATATGGTGAAATTCCTGTAACTATTGATCCAGAGGTCATAGAATGCTTCGTTGGATGCGAGCCCTTGCGCCTGCCTTTGTTCCAGGTTCAAAAATCCATGTTTTTTTAACTTATTGAAGTCTACTTCAATAAGTTAAAAAAAGATGGATTTTTGAACCTGGAACAAAGGCTTTTTTAACTTATTGAAGTCTACTTCAATAAGTTAAAAAAAGATGGATTTTTGAACCTGGAACAAAGGCGGGCGCAAGGGCTCGCATCCAACGAAGCATTCGATGACCTCTGGATCAATAGTTGCAGGAATTTCGATACTTCCTGGGCCCGAGGACGTTGTTTGCGCTACAATCTTGAAGGGTATTCCAAAGGAGCGGAGAAAGTTCGATGATCTTAGGAAGGATGAGATGATCCTTGCTCACTAAAAGCAAAAAAATGAACTGTGATCGTTACCTTTCAACAAAAAACAATGACGCGCAGATCAATCGATTGCATAACTGCAAGCAAACTCGATCGGACAGATGTAGATGGATCTAGGGTTAGGGTTTAGTTCAAAATTTGGGCGAAGCAAGGGAGATGAAAGAAATTAGTCATCAGTTAAAAGCTTGGGGGGAGGCGACCATAACCATCTATAACCATCTAGTTACCTCGGGCAACCATCTTCGTTGCGTTTATTAACGTCGTTGCCAACTGTCGGCAACTGTGAAACATGATAGGAGTGTCGTCATTGCACGCGTTGTTGTAACCGGCTGTCAAGTATGTATCATAATTGACACAATGTGCTGGTTATGTCCCCTTGACCAGTACTTCTTGGGTGGCTGAGCTGGGTGCCCTGTGTCGGGGACGGGCATGGTGGAAGGCAAAATCCTCACATCTGGAAACCATTTTTCGGGCATGCCTGATTATAAATGGACGAACAGCTGAATGAATGCTATCGTCCATATCTATATCAAGCATGCACGAACAGCTGAAGGACTTACTGTTTCCATACGGAGGTTATGTGGGCAAATAAAGAAGAAGATGATGGAAGAAAGTAGATGAAGTTGTGAGAAGATGAGTGCTCATTGTCCGCCATTTATAGGGGAACTAGAAATAACCCGTGCATAAAGTGCAAGGCGCGGAAAAAACCCGTGCACAACCTGGACAATCCTGGGTGGTTGTGCGCAGTGAGCAATTCTGAGTTTTGGGTAGTTGTGCGCGGTGAGCAATTCTGAGCTTGTTTTGTGGTTGGGAGCGACAAACACATAAATAAGAGGAAAGTGTGGGTTATTTTTTTGGGGTTTGTCCCAGTCAACTTAAACACGCACAACCAGCAGAATTATGCCCATTGTACGCGTTTAGCTAAAGTTTAGATTAAATCTCATACATATTCCAATTGATGACATTTTGAAAATGACCCAGCCATTCAAATATATTGATGTACATACTGATACAGATCCAAACAAATTGATTAGCCTATGCTCTTACAAACTGAAACATATGATTGTCGGTGTGATCTGCGTGCTTCCCCGTCAACTTCCGTGAGTTCATCGGGCGACCATCTTCGTTCCGTTTATTACAGTCGTTGCCGATTTTCTGCCATCATCGGCTGGATATGAGTGTAGTCATAGCATGCGTCGTTGTAACCTGCAGTCAGGTATGTAGCCGTTTCAAAGACACCGAGAGGAACTCCGATTCACATGAGGCGTCGAACAACACCAAATGGTTGCATAACAAATAGAATGAGCTTTTTATCTTCGCGATCGGAAAGGACAGGAGGGAGTGTTTGTGTGTCATAGATGAGGTGTAGTGAAATGATGAAGGGTTTGATGGTTTGGACGGAGTTTATAAAGAGGAGATGGATATGGAGTGTATAGTCGAGGAGTGGAAGGTGAAATGCTCACATATGGAAGGCATTCGTCGGGCATGCTTAATTATAAATAGACGATAGCCCTTCGTTGCGTTTATTACCCCCATTGCGTAAGTTTCCAACATCAACCATTTAGCTTTACGTGAAAAGTGAACTGGTTGAATTCCATCGTCCATTTCTATCGCAAGCATCAGGCATTAGGGCTCGCTGTAGGATAACGGAGTATACTCATCAATTTGAATGGTCAATTTCACACTAAATAGACCGTGAATGCCCTGGAGAAGCGTATGAAATCGGAGGACTACAAGCTGATGCTGTCGCCACCCAAATATGCTCCTCTCCCTGGTCTGCGAAGAGAAGAATGGCCCCCCTGGCCTTTGCGCCCTGGATGGCTGCCCTGGGTCACATAGGTTGGCGGTGCATGGCTACCGTCCCTCTGAGGCACAAGCACTCCCTCCTGTTCTTTTCGATCTCTTGGCTCGCAGCCAAAATTGGAAATCTGCAGGAGGAAAGGGACAATTCTGATCTGCTTCATCCACAATCAGATTTGGCCAATTTGGCTGTGAGCCCAGAGATCGAAAAGAACAGGAGGGAGTGCTTGTGCCTAAGAGAGACTGTAGCCATGCACCGCCAACCTAATTGACCCAGAGCAGCCAACCAGGGCGCAAAGGCTAGGGGGGCCATTCTTCTCTTCGCAGACCTGGGAGAGAAGCATATTCGGGAGGCGACATCATCAGCTTATAGTCCTCCGATTTCATACGCTTCTCCAGGGCATTCACGACATTCACGGTTCATTTATAGTGAAAAACGACCGATCAAATTGATGAGTATTAAGTCCGTTATCCTACAGTAATACTAGGGATCTCGGGAATGAACATCTTATTTACTCAACGCGTAATCCCACCGAGAAAAATGCGTAATCCCAAGTATTTTAGGCTCATCTGAAAAAAAGGCAAATTACTCTCCGCACACGACAAGGAATCTAAACCGTTTTGTGCCTTGAGAAAAATTTATGCTATTACGAAAATTACTCTGCGTCAAAAACTCGTAAAATTCTTTATTTTCCAGCGCAAAAAAACAATCAATTTTTTTCCGATGTGTATGCGGATTAATTGGTTCCACTATAAGCCCTTGTGTGTACTGTGGAGTCCTCAGATGTGAGACCGTGTGGGTACAGCGGATGGATATTGATTCACACTAGGACTTTTAACCACCGCGCACGATGCGCACAACGGCTAATTGATTTCAGCCCTTCGTTGCGTTTATTACCGTCATAGCGTCAGTTTCCAACATCAACCATTTACTTTACGTGAAAAGACTATTGGATGAATGCTATCGTCCATATCTTTATCAATCATGCACGAACAGCAGAAGAACTTATTGTTTCCAGACGGTGGTTGTGTGCACAAATTAAGAAGAAGATTTATAGAGGGAAGTAGAGGAAGTTGTGAGAAGATGAGGGCTCGTTGTAAGCCACTTAGGAATTTGACCAATAAAAATGAAGAGTATACTAAGTCCGTGATCCTACAGTAATGCAATGGATCTCGGGAATCAAAATTTATTTACTCAATGCGCACACCGCATAATACCAACGTGAAAATCGCGTAATCCCAATTATTCTATCATTTGTATCAAAATAGGTTAATTATTCTCCGCTCAAAACAAGGAAACTCAACGGCTTTTCGCCGTGATCAACATTGATGCCAATTGGAAAATTACTCCCAACAATACTAATCTCCACTAATCTTTTTTCATACATTTTATTCGACGCACACACCGTGCTAAATAATACAGAAGTGAGTAACAATCTTAAATGCTCACCGCGCAAAACGCATAATCGGAATTGCTCAAGGTGCATAACGCACAACGCATGGCAGCGAATTGTATTGGTTTATGAGGATGAGACGGCAGTAGAGTTCTACACTTCTACTGTGTGGCTACATCGAAGACCCCGTCATGCTACGAAGGGGTACTCGTGAATATACAAAATACTGCTCGTGAATCTACAGCTGATTGATACCAGACATATGATTTTCCCAAGAATGTTTGACCGTTGGGAAGCGAGTTGGAAAAATTTATAGCCGCTTACATAATTGCTCAACGCTCGGTACCAACAAATTTATGGTCGTTGTGCGCGTTGAGCAAATTTATAATGGTTAACATAATTGCGCAAAGCGCACAACAAGCACAGCCAGAGCCAGGTGTTCGCTTTGAGCATCTAAGGTATTTTATGAACAATTGTTTAACGCGCACAACCAGCAGAATTCTACCTGTTGTGCGCGTTAAGCTGATGTTGCATCGATGACAAATTTTCTCAACGCGACCACGTGAATAAATTTGCCCGTTTTGCGCTTTGAGCATATTTGTGAGATGCTATAATTTTAATTCCAACTTTCATCATACTTAATCTGAATCCCAATCAAGCCTACATGCAAACTTTTAGATTTAAGTCTTATTATACTTGTTCAATCTGAAAACATTGTAGATTAAACCGGATACTTATTCACTCTGACTCAGAAACTACATGCAAACTTTAAATTTAAATCTGATACTTATTCAATCTGAAGACATATTCAATTGAATTCAGAAACTGCTTGCAAAATTTTAGATTAAATCTCATACATATTCAAATTGATGACATTTTCAAAATGACCCAGCCATTCAAATATATTGATGTACATACTGATACAGATCCAAACTGATTCATTAGCATATGCTCTTACAAACTGATACATATGATTATCTACGTAGATGTTTGCAATGAAGGGCTCGCTGTAGGATAACGGACTTATACTCATCAATATGAATGGTCAATTTCACTATAAATGGACCGTGAACGCCCTCAAAAATTTCGCTTTGTGTATGAGATTACCCTCAAAAATTACTCACAGCGCAACATCTGTATATTCTGTATATTCACAAGCACAACAACTGTAGACTCACGGGTTCTTTCCATGATTCACAGTAACTCAATTGTAGTCTCATCCTCCTCCATGGGAAGTCCAATTCGTCTATAATAAATGGTGTCTCATTCTAAAATGTTGGTAACGGCTAATTGATTGCAGCATTCAAAACCTCTCAATAAATACGCAAATAAAGCCTCGCTTTAATACGCAGCATTCAAAGCCTATTTTAATACTCGTTTATTATTTGACCGTTTGAATTCATAACAGCTATTTTTTGAACTCTATGTATATCCCTCTTCATTCATCAAGGAAATACACGGAAAAATTGCTTCCTCCAAAAATTCTTCTTTGCTTCATCCCGTTCTCCTGGGTAGCTGTACTGTGCAAAATCCAAAGTCTCTAGCCAAGTGTGGACGCGGCCAGGGGCTGCTGTGTTAACCTTCGGGAGCAACCGGCAACAACGATTATCACCGAGGTCGCGCCGTAATTGATTTCAAGGAAGTGGTCATCCCCACGCCACAGCGCTTTCAATTACATCTGTTAAGTATTCTGTTTCTCTGATCTTCCTCGTATAGCCACGGTATTCTATGTATTTTTCTTACAATATGTTTGTTTCTCAGTTTAACCGGACAAATTCTAACCATTGCTTCGTTCTGCTTGATGTAGATATATACCATGGTAAATGGAAGATAAAATTGAAAGTTACTCCTGCTATTTCAATGTGGACCATTTCTTTCATGATGTAGATGCCTGTAAAGAGAATGGGATGGCGGTAGAAAATGACTCCAATGAAATCAGGCTAACTACGCAACCAAAATGCACCTTCAAATCTTCCCAGAAGATCTCAGCGGTCAGCGGACCTTCTAGGATACAGTAGCATTTGCAACCAAAATGCACCTTCAAATCTTCCCAGCAGATCTCAGCGGTCAGCGGACCTTCTAGGATACATTAGCATTTTCTTCCTTTCTTGCGTCTGAAAGTATGGATTTTCGAGGTATTCCATTTGGTAAGTATATACTTTTAAATACACTGTAGGTGAAATTCTTATTCAATTGGGTGGAAAATGATGTAGAAATTTGGTGATTTTACATGCATGCAGATACGGTTGAGAGTGCTGGAGAAGGTACAAAAATCCCAGGTACTATTGATTTATCTTTTCTGGGATAATACATTAAATCTTTGAATCAAAGTCAAATTAGTTGTATGAATTGTTTGATACAGGATGAAATGGATTTTACAAAAGAATTTACTACCGCGCAAATTTTTAAGAGAAGAGACGAGCTGTTTGTGTGGATAAAGACCGTCAGCCATGTGATTATTACCATGTCGACGACGAGTTTGGGTAAAACTTCCAATAGGATTCCTGCTGTTTACTTTGCATGTGAAAGAAGCGGGGTTTACAGGTGACACCGAAAGGAAAAAACGACCGACAGGCCAGTTAAAACCCAGAAGTGTCAATGTCTGTTCTCATTGCATGGTAATGGTGGACGTCGGCGTTGGCGATGAGGAGTGGAGGTTAACAGTCGTTGAGGGCAGGCACAACCATCAAGCTGCTAATTATGTCGAGGGCCATTCCGATGAAGGGCAGTTGCAGGGAATGGAGATGGAATCATTAAGAGATTTGGCAAATAGCACGCTGAGGCCGGCTGAAATTTTGAAAGTCCTGTAAGAAAATCCAGCCTTCCATGCAAATCAATTTATAATGCACGTCACCGATTAAAAAGGGACAACAAGAATGTTGATAATGAAAAAAAATCGGTATAAAATTGATGTTAGGTTTTGTGCAAAATAATCACTTGTTGTAAGAAATTAAAAGATATGTTACCTATATTGCTACCTTCGGATGGAAATTGCTCCACACTTGTCACTTGTGCGTTTTAAGCCCCGCGCACGACGCGAACGACGGGGGTAATTTTGCCCGTCGTGCACGCGGATGGAAATTGCTTCACACTAGGCATTTTAACCCCCGCGCACGACAGGGCGTAATTTTGCCCGTCGTGCGCACGGCTGGAAATTGCTTCACACGTTGTGTTTTAACCCCCGCACACGACGTGCACGACGGGGGTAATTTTGCCCGTCGTGCATGCAGATGGAAATTGCTTCACACTAGGCGTTTTAACCCCTGCGCACGACGGGGCGTAATTTAGTCCATCGTGCGTGCGGCTGGAAATTGCTTCACACGTTGCGTTTTAACCCACGTGCACCACGCGCACGACGTGGGTAATTTTGCCCGTCGTGCGCACAGATGGAAATTTCTCCACACTTTTGCGTTTTAAGCGCCGCACACGACGCGCACAACTGGGGTAATTTTGCCCGTCGTGCGCGCGGATGGAAATTGCTTCACACTAGGCGTTTTAACCCATGCGCACGACGGGGCGTAATTTTACCCGACGTGCGCACGGCTGGAAATTGCTTCACACGTTACGTTTTAACCCCCGCACATGACGGGGCGTAATTTTGACCGTCGTGTGCTCGGCTGGAAATTGCTTCACACATTGCATTTTAACCCCCGCACACGACGCGCACGACGGGGGTAATTTTGCCCGTCGTGCGTACGGATGGAAATTGTTCCACACTTGTGCGTTTTAAGCCCCGCACACGACGCGCACGACGGGGGTAATTTTGCCCGTCGTGCGCACTGATGGAAATTACTTCACACTAGGCGTTTTAACCCCCGCGCACGACGGGACGTAATTTTGCCCGTCGTGCGAGCGGCTGGAAATTGCTTCACATGTTGCGTTTTAACCCCCGCGCACGACGCGTATGACGGGGGTAATTTTGCCTGTCGTGTGCGCGGATGGAAATTGCCCCACACTTGTGCATTTAAGCTCCGCACACGACGCGCACGATGGGGGTAATTTTGCCCGTTGTGCGCGTGGATGGAAATTGCTTCACACTTTGCGTTTTAACCCCTGCGCATGACGCGCACGACGTGCACGATGGGGGTAATTTTGTCCGTTGTGCGCGCGGATGGAAATTGCTTCACAGTAGGCGTTTTAACCCCCGCGCACGACGGGACGTAATTTTGCCCGTCGTGCGCGCGGCTGGAAATTGATTCACACGTTGCGTTTTAACCCCCACGAACGACGCACACGACGCGCATGACGAGTGTAATTTTGCCCGTTGTGCGCTGCTGGAAATTGCTTCACACTAGACGTTTTAACCCCCGTGCACGACGGGGCGTAATTTTGCCCGTCGTGCGCGCGGCTGGAAATTCCTGCACACGTTGCGTTTTAACCCCCGCGCACGACGCGCACGACGGGGGTAATTTTCCCGTCGTGCGCGCAGATGGAAATTGCTCCACACTTTTGCGTTTTAAGCGCCGCACACGACGCGTACGACTGGGGTAATTTTGCCCATCGTGCGCGCGGATGGAAATTGCTTCACACTAGGCGTTTTAACCCACGCGCACTACGGGGCGTAATTTTGCCCGACGTGCGCACGGCTGGAAATTTCTTCACACGTTGCGTTTTAACCCCCGCACACGACGCGTACGACGGGGGTAATTTTGCTCGTCGTGCACGCGGATGGAAATTGCTCCACACTTGTGCGTTTTAAGCCCCGTACACGACACGCACGACGGTGGTAATTTTGCCCGTCATGCACGTGGATGGAAATTGCTTCACACTAGGTGTTTTAACCCCCGCGCATGAAGGGGCATAATTTTGCCCATCGTGCGAGCGGTTGGAAATTGCTTCACACGTTGCGTTTTAACACCCGCGCACGACGTGCACGACGAGGGTAATTTTGCCCGTCGTGCACGCGGATGTAAATTGCTCCACACTTGTGCATTTTAAGCTCCGCACACGACGCGCACGACGGGGGTAATTTTGCCCGTTGTGCGCGCGGATGGAAATTGCTTCACACTTTGCGTTTTAACCCCCGCGCACGACGCACACGACGGGGGTAATTTTGCCCGTCGTGCACGTGGATGGAAATTGCTTCACACTAGGCGTTTTAACCCCCGCGCACGACGGGGTGTAATTTTGCCCGTCGTGCGCGCGGCTGGAAATTCCTGCACACGTTGCATTTTAACCCCGCGCACGACGCGCACGACGGGGGTTATTTTACACGTCGTGCGCGCGGATGGAAATTGCTCCACACTTTTCCGTTTTAAGCTCCGCACACGATGCACACAACTGGGGTAATTTTGTCAGGCGTGCACGCGGATGGAAATTGCATCACACTAGGCGTTTTAACCCACGCACACGACGGGGTGTAATTTTGTCCGTCGTGTGCGCGGCTGGAAATTGCTTCACACGTTACGTTTTAACCCCCGCACACGACACGCACGACGGGGGTAATTTTGCTCGTCGTGCGCGCGGATGGAAATTGCTTCACACTAGGCGTTTTAACCCCCGCGCACGACGGGGCGTAATTTTGCCCGTCGTGCGTGTGACTGGAAATTGCTTCACACTTTGCGTTTTAACCCCTGCGCACGACGGGGGTAATTTTCCCCCGTCGTGCGCGCGGACGGAAATTGCTTCACACGTTGCGTTTAACCCCCGCGCACGACGGGGCGTAATTTTACCCATCGTGCGCGCGGATGGAAATTGCTCCACACTTGTGCGTTTTAAGCCCCGCACACGACGCGCACGACTGGGGTAATTTTGCTCGTCGTGCGCGTGGACAGAAATTGCTTCACACGTTCCGTTTTAACCCCCGCGCGCGATGGGGCGTAATTTTGCCCGTCGTGCGCGCGGCTTGAAATTCCTGCACACGTTGCGTTTTAACCCCCGCGCACGACGCGCACGACGGGGGTAATTTTGCCCGTCGTGCGCTCGGACGGAAATTGCTCCACACTTGTGTGTTTTAAGCCCCGCGCACGACGCGCACGACTGGGGTAATTTTGCCCGTCGTGTGCGCGACTGGAAATTGCTTCACACGTTGCGTTTTAACCCCCGCGCACGATGGGACGTAATTTTGCCCGTCGTACGCGCAGCTGGAAATTGCTTCACACGTTGCATTTTAACCCCCGCGCACGACGCGCACGACGTGGGTAATTTTGCCCGTCATGCGCGCGTATGGAAATTGCTCCACACTTTTGCGTTTTAAGCTCTGCGCACGACGCGCACGACTGGTGTAATTTTGCACATCGTGCGTGCGACTGGAAATTGCTTCACACGAGGCGTTTTAACCCACGCGAACAACGGGGCGTAATTTTGCCCGTCGTGCGCACGGCTGGAAATTGCTTCAAATGTTGCGTTTTAACCCCGCGCACGACGGGGGTAATTTTGTCCGTCGTGTGCGCGGATGGAAATTTCTTCACACTAGGCGTTTTAACCCACGCGCACGACGGGGCATAATTTTGCCCGTCATGCGCGCGGCTGGAAATTGCTTCACACGTTGCGTTTTAACCCCCTCACACGACACACACGACGGGTGTAATTTTGCCCGTCGTGCGCACTGATGGAAATTGCTTCACACTAGGCATTTTAACCCTCGCGCACGACGGGGTTTAATTTTGCCCGTCGTGCGCGCTGCTGGAAATTGCTTCACACTTTGCGTTTTAACCCCCGCGCACGACGCGCACGATGGGGGTAATTTTCCCCGTCGTGCGCGCGGATGGAAATTGTTTCACACGTTGCGTTTAACCCCCGCGCACGACGGGGCATAATTTTGCCAGTCGTGCGCGCGGATGGAAATTGCTCCACACTTGTGCGTTTTAAGCCCCGCGCACGACACGCACGACTGGGGTAATTTTGCCCGTCGTGCGCGCGGATGGATATTGCTTCACACGTTGCGTTTTAACCCCCGCACACGACGGGGGTAATTTTGCCCGTCGTGCGCGCGTTTGGAAATTGCTACACATCGCGTTTTAAACCCCGCGCATGACCCCACGCACGATGCGTAGGCTGTAGCGCGTTGTGCGCGGTGAGTAATTTAATCCGTTCTGGGTCGACGCGCACAACGATGACGTATGCACGACCCCACCCACGACGCGTAGGCTGTAGCGCGTTGTGCGCGGGGAGTAATTTAATCCGTTCTCGGTCGACGCGCACAACGGTGCCGTATAGTGTACAATATTTCTTTGAAAAGGATTTAAAGGGCGCGATGGTAATTGCACCAATAGTTCTAAAAAGTTGCTTTGAAATGGGCTTTAAGGGTGGGATGGTAATTGCCCCAAAAGTTCTGGTTGCGTCAGGGCGCGTTGGTAATTGCACCAAAAGTTCCGCATGTTCCGCTTTTAACAACAGTCGGGGGATCGAATCGGACGGTAGGGAGGGGCCGAGCGCAGGAATCCCATCTGAGCACGAGCGCAGACGCATTTTACCCATATATATATATAAACATAAACCATGAAATATAAAGGGGCTTCATGGCAATAAAGATTTAACTTTGGGGATTTTTTAATTTCAAATTATTCAATGTTCTTCTCTCCTTTTTGGTCCATTCAATACCTATGATGTATAATCAATGCCTGATGCATATTAAATACATGTGATGTATATTGAATGCTTTGTTGTGATTTTGGATCGGCTAGTTTGTCACCATTTTATTTTTACTCGCATTCTTTCCTTTTTTGAGCGAAACTGTAGGGAGATTATTTTGTAAATGTCGAAGACCGGAGTCACATCCCATGAAGACGGAGACCAACTTTCTAGTAAGTGGGGCCCACAGGGCTTCCAAGTTGTATTTTTCTATTCCCGTCTTTTGTACTTTTGGACTGTATATGGACTCTGGACTGTACTTTTTTAATGGTGACTAGCCGATCCATACAACAATCTAATATGTCTGACCTGCATAAATTTTTATCTTAAAATATTTAATTCTTGCTAATTTACATGCTTAGATAAAATGACCAAGATAGCGAGTGTTGATTTCGACGTCTTGGATACTACTGGCAAAAACTACTTGAGCTGACAACTGGACATAAAGTTCCACTTGCGCTCTCAGTGCATGCGTCTCATTATCACCGCTGATGATAAAGTAACTGATATAGATAAGGTGAAAGCCATCATCTATATTAGACGCCACATAGATCGGACCTTGAAGACTGAGTACCTAACAGTGGAATACTCTTATAAGTTGTGGACCGCACTCGAGGAGTAGTATAAACATCCAAAAGATGTTATCCTCTCTCGAGCACGTTATGAATGGGAGAATCTCCGACTTCAGGTCTTCAAGTCCATAGCTGAGTATAACTCGACGTTGTTTAGCATCAAGCAGTCACAGAGGCATGCATGCTTGAGAAAACCTACACATCCTTCCATGAGAAGTGACATCCTCATGCAGCAATATCGTGAACGTAAGTTCACGAAGTACTCAGAGCTACTCGCGTGCCTTCTAATGGCAAAGCAGGACAGTGATCTCTTACTGGCCACTCATAACCTACGCCCTGCTGGCACTACTCCTCCCCTAGAGGCACACACAATTTCTTCCTAGAAGCAGAAGAACAAGTACAATGGCAAATTCCCGAAGGGGAAACCCATGAAGAAGCATACCGGATGTCCTCATCAACACAACAACAATGAGGAGAAGAAAAAGTTTACGTGGAGAAGGAAGAACACTGGTCAGATGTCTGCTCCCAAGAAAGACTGGGAGGACAAATCCCACAGATGTGGCTTGACTGGACATTGCTTCAGGATCTGTCGTACTCCACGCCACCTCCAGGATTTGTATCAAGCAAGCCTAAAATCTACTGCTGAGACAAATCTGGTGGAGAATCAATTCCAGGCTCCAACTCGGTTCATTGTCGAGGACTTCACGAATGACGACCTCCTAGATTGATTCCCTCTTTTATCTCTTTAGCACTATATATGTAGTAGAAACAATTTATTTCTACATAATGTCTGCTTTTCTAGCATGCTTCTCTTTAGAACTCATGATTGAATAAAATTACGCTGTCTTATAATATTACATTCTTTTCTTTAGATGGACTATAAATGCCCAGTGGACAGTGTATCTATGCACACGATCCTTCGTAACAAAAGCTATTTTCACAGCCTTAATATTTACGATGGCACTATTAATACGATCTCTGAACCATCGAATATAATAGAAGGATTAGGGGAAGCAAGAATATTGCTCCCCAATAATATACAAATTATAATAAAAGATGCTCTATTCTCTCCGACCTCGAATAGAAATCTATTAAGTTTCAAGGACATCTGCTTGAATTGATACTACTTAGAAACGGTCGACATCAATAATAACGAATACTTGTATGTGACGACTCAAAAAGATTGTGTCAAAACCATTGTTGAGCGCTTTAAAGGACTCCCGTCGCGTCTCTATCATATAAAAGTTCGAGCAAGGGATGCTAATCTAACGGAGCACTTGAAGTGCACAAAAAAAGCAGAGTTCATACGTTGGCATAATCGACTTGGTCACCCTGGATTGGTAATGATGCACCGCATCATATCCCAATCGTATGGACACAATTTGAAGAACCTGAAGAACCTTCAAAATGGTGAATTTCTGTGTCCTCCTTGTTACAAGGGAAAACTAATCACGAGATTGTCCACTTTGTTACAAGGGAAAACTAATCACGAGACCATCGCCATTTAAAGTGGACTTGGAGTCTCCTAGCTTTCTTAAGAGAATACAAGGAGACATTTGTGGGCCCATTCACCCTCCAAGTGGCCCATTTCGATACTTTATGGTACTGATAGACGCATCTTCAAAATGGTCATTTGTGTGCATACTGTCCACCCGTAACTTAGCTTTTCCAAAACTTTTGGCACAAATAATTAAGTTGAGGGCACATTTTCCAGACAACCAGGTTAAGAAAATCCGTCTAGATAATGTTGGGGAATTCACATCATAAATCTCTTAAGACTACTGCCAAGCAACTGGCATTGAATTTGAACATCATATAGCCATGTTCACACCCAAAACGGGTTGGCAGAGTCTCTTACAAAGAGACTCCAATGGATTGCTCGTCCATTATTGATGCAATCCCAGTTGCATATGACTACATGTGGACATGCAATTTTGCATGCTGCATCGTTAATAAGGATAATACCATCTAGAGGTCATATATATTTCCCAATGCAACTTGCTTATGGAGCACCGCCAAATATCTCTCATTTAAGGGTATGTGGCTGTGCAGTCTATATCCCCATAGTACCACCACAGAAGACAAAAATAGGTTCTCGGCATCGTATAGGTATTTATGTAGGGTTTGACTCACCCTCGATAATTAGATACTTGGAACACCTAACGGAGACGCCTTTAAGGCACGTCTTGAAGACTGTGAGTTTGAAGAAAATAATTTTCCCAAACTACTTAAATTCTACGAAGCCTGAAGCTTCAGTGACCATTTCATGGAACACCAAGACATTGTCCCACTTTGATCCGTGTACTAATCAATGTGACGATGGGATCCTAACCATCCTTCATATACAAAACACAGTTCACCTACTACCTAACAAATTTACTTACAACGAGAAGATTGTTAGATCACACATCCCTGTTGCTAACACGCTAGCTAGGATTGACATACTCAAAGATGGATGCAATCCACCTGCAGCAGAAGTGGATGTACCTCAATTAAAGAGAGGACGACCACCAGGCTCTAAGGATAAATTTCCTCGAAAGAGAAAAACTCTTGGAGAAAATAAGACGATACCACCACAGGATGCTTAGCTAGTTAGGTATTGGTGTTTTAGACCAATATTTTTTTGATGATGATCACAACATTATGTTGTTGCTAATGACTCTCAATGGTTTAATCTCGTGTTTATCTATTGAAGAATAAGCTTTTTGGAGACTAATAGCTTGGTGCAAGGATGAACATCAAGAGGAGTATTGCCAAAGCTTGGATCTTGATGAAGGGAAGCTTATCAAGATGTACCAAAGCTGGGAAGATAATGGGAAGCATCAAGGCATCAAGAGCTGGAAGCCTTAAACTCTAGGAGATGCAAAATGTAATCCATGTAATTTCTAATACTCGCATTTCTCTTTTTGAGTCTAGGATTTTGTAATACCTTGATAGATGGTCATACTCATTCATGCATTTGAATTAACCATCTTATTGAGCCTTATGATTATCATAGAAACCAATCTAATATGTCTACCATACCAAAAACTCAAATTGGATTTTTTGGCCTTCCAACAGGTGACTGCTGAAGGCAGGATAGGCAACTGGGTGATCTACAGGCGCCTGGTCAGCCTTCTACAGCCGACTGCTATGCACAATTCAAGTCAACTTTTTCTTGACTCTTTCTTGAGATTTTGGAGCAGGCGACTGAAGTTCATTTGACAGGTGCTTGTCTACCATCAGGCGCCTGAACTTTGTACTTCAGTCATCTAAGTGCCAATGTGCGTATCTTGTCTTTTCTGGGCACCAATCCACTTTGTGTGACAGCCGACTAATGTAGAGTTTACATTTGCATGTCTATCTTCAGGTGCCTGGACTTTGGTCATCAGTCGTCTGAATGCACAAGTGCGAAAGTTGCATTTTCTCAGCTCCATTTCATCACATGTGACAGTCGCTTAACGAAGTCTGTACAGGCGCATGCACATTATACAAGCGCCTGTGTAGTCTTCTACAGTCGTCTGTCCTGGCTCAGATTATAGTCGTTGGAAATTTTCTAGCCGTTGATTAGTCGACTGTCTGCTCTTGTACAATCGCCTGTAGTTGCCGTAAAATCCCAGATTCTAGCTGTTGCAGAATTCTTCATTTGGCTTCTAGCTTGGGTTTTATGGGGTTTTGGGGCTTCCATTTATAGGAGTGGGCTTAGTTCATTTAGAACTCTTGGAAATATTTAAGATCATTAAGAGATCATTAAAGCCCTTCCTAATCTTTCATTTCCCTCATTAGAAATCTAATCCTCTTCATGCTTTGAAGCTAGCTCAAGGAAAATCATCCACGTGCAATCAAGCTCATCTCAACACTTGGAGATCCCCTTCCATGCCGTCTTCTTCATATTGAGTAAGTTCATCTCAAAGCATAGGTAAGATTATTTATTTCATCTTTGTGAAGTGAACTCCTAACTTTCTTTATGAAAGTTAGTTTCTCTTTTTGTGAGAGTTTATCCCTAACTTTCTTTGTGAGAGTTAGGTTCTCTCGTTGTGAGAATTAGGAACTTTCTTTGTGAGAGTTCAAATCCCTTGTGTATGGTATCTCTTTGTGAGATTGTATTCACTACCTTGTGTAGGATCATACTTAATATTGGTGTGGATGGATGTACCCAAGTTGGGAAACCAGGGTAAAATCTTTGTGTTAGCGTTTGCTTGATTGTGTTGTTTAAATTCATCTTGCACTTATAATTTCGCATTTGCAAGTTTAATTTTTAATTACACAATTATTGCCATTACTCTATTTATCCCCCTTCTACAGTGGTTGTTATTAGTATTGCAAAGCATAGATGGTCCTTATAATTGGTATCAAAGAGAGGTTGAAGCTTACAACAACGATGGCATTCAATGCTTCATCTGTGTCTCATGAAGGAGGTCTATCAGCTGTTCGACCCCTGCTCTTCAATGGAACTAACTTACCAAGTTGGAAGATCAATATGATGATATACTTGGAGGGTCAAGACCGTTGGGACATCACGGAGTCGCATTTTGTGAAGCCTACTACACCCGCGGCTACAAGGACAAAGGCGGAGAAGGATTTGATGAAATCCAATGTGAGGGCAATGAATGCATTCCATTATGCCATCACTCCAAATAAGTTCAACTGCATCTCCATATGCAAAACGGCCAACGAAATTTGGCATACATTGGAGATTATGTAATATCCCGTTCCATATATACGAGTATAATGTACGTATTTTTGATGTATTTGTACGTATGAGATTTTCGGGTATTTTCATGAATTTTCCATAATTTTCTAATAAGTAAATTATTTTTAAAATAATTTTAGAACATCATTTGAATTATATAAAGGAATTATTTGGATGAAATACGATGTATTAGGATGGTATGGTGTATTAATTCATGTATTCTCATTTATTTAGAAATTAAATTCCTAATTTGTCATGCCATGCCACCACCTTGCTAGGTGTCATTTGGAGATTAATTCTCACCTAACCTACCCTTATGTGTCATTAGGAGGATGACTCTCACCTAACCCTAAGCTACATGGCATGTGGAGAGGATTTTAGGGAATGTCTAAGCTTGTGCATAGTTTTAAAAGGAGAAAATTTTATGGAAAAATAAAAGAAAAGAAGAAAAAAATCAAGCTTTCATCATTTCTCTCCCTCTCCTCCCGTTTGCTCCCCCTTCCCACCACCACTCTCCTCCCTAAGCACCACCCATCCCACCACCAAAAACAAACATCCATTCCTCATCATTCTACCTCCAAATTCTCTCCAAAAATACTCCAAAATTCCAATTTTGAAGGCCAAGATAGGAGGTTGAAGGAGGAGACTAGGAGGCCAAAAAATTCATCAAGGAAATAAGAAGGGCCAAAGAAAATTTTGGAGGACTTTTAAGGCAGAAATCCATATCACTTATAGTATGATTTAGTTTTAGGACTAGGAATTCTATTTATGTTAATTTGTTACGTGGAATTAGCTAGATGAACAACATGCTGAAATTTACACAGAATTGGCTGAGACTTTGGTAGCTTGCTGCACTTAAATGGATACATAGAAATGCATGAAAAAAATATATGTTGCTTATATTGAAGTCCTTAATAATTTTCACGTTTACAAGTTTTACAAATTCGAACTTAAAACTAGGGTAAAAATTTAGTTTCTGAAACTGGTCTGTTTTTAGACAGTCTGGACACCCTTCAATAAATTGAGTAGAAAACCCTGCACACTTAATGAAACGTAATGATCTTGGTGCTGTTGGAAAGCTGGCTTCAGGATCTTCAACCTATAATTTTTTCAAATTTTTATTCTGTCTTTAACTGGTAGTAATTTGGACTTGGAAATGCCCCAGTTTCTGTTTCTGCAGACTGAAACTGTGACTGTTATGAGAAAAATCACCATAATTCATATACTTGGAATTATTCTCTGAAATTTGGTGTGCTTATGTAGAACTCATAGATCTACAACTTTGAAGATGGATCACAAGCTAATTATGGCTGTAAATATGTCTGCAGAGCCATTCTTTCTGGACTGACAGTTTAGACAGATTCATATGCTAATCTTGCTTAGTAATTGTCATAGTGTATTTTTGTTCCAAGTTAATTTTGTTTATGTTAATCATGTTCCCATTAGTATGCTATTGGTACATGTAATTATGTGGATGTTTCATGAAATATTTCATTATGAAAATAATGACGATGATGAGAAAATTCATGTAAGTTGAAATGAAAGTGGTATTGAGACAACTAGTTGATTCATTGTTAAATGAAGTGAAAGTGGTAATTGTAACCGTTAATGAATCATTGTTAAAGCAATGATGTAATAATTTGAAAACTAAGAGTGATGATGAGAGTTGACATTGGAGTGCTCGGTCCATTTTGAAATGGGTGAGACTCCAGATGTGGATTTAGGGGAACACAGGTAAATTTTAGGTGTTAAGGAGCGGATAGTAGTACGATAGTCTCGTCCGATGTGTCACCCCCAGAAGGGGAGTTGAGAAGGCTAGAGAGGCCACTGGTGCGCTCGTGACACACCATGATGGTAAATGATGGTTTTCTCCGTTTGTCCGACAGAAAAACCAAGATGAGTCTCGCTCCGGTACCTTGCCCCGTTCGGGTACGGAGTTACGAGAGGCCCCTCCAGTGCTCGTGTTGCTGGAGTGGTACCACTTTTCATCCACCCTGGATGAAGTCCGCCTCCTTAGCGTCCTTCGATTTACACGAGTTCCAAACATGTGAATTAACAACTTATAGTAATCGTCTTTACTTTATAAATGTTGTTATCTCATGTCTCTTTACTTTTGTTTACTTTAATGTTGCTATCCCATGGTAACATGTTCTTATGCTTCCTTTCAATATCTGCATTTCATAATATGGTTTCATATGTATGTTTTGCAAGTTCTCATAACTAAGTTCGCATGTTGGAATATGATCACTTTTATGCACCATGAACCTTATTTATTAGACCACCCTCCCTAGATAGGCAGACCAGTTCTAAAATTGGATTCTACTAGAGTGTTAGGAGTTTTCTACTGGATCACATGTTGATGTGTTCCCGTTGACTTTCAGGTTGTATGAGTTGGAGGTTGGAGTTAGAGGCTGGAGCTTTAGAGTTGGTGAACAGTTGTAGGATTGGGTGGCGAGAGGTATGATGAGAGACTTGTACTTTTGGTATTTCTTTTTCGAGTAGACCTTTGTACTTATGGTTGTCACAATGAGGATGTTGGAGTTGTATAAATTGGATCTGGACTTGGAGTTGTATAGCATTATTGTAACGACTGGTTTTTCATGTATTTGGATTATCTATATTATATATATATATATATATAGCCTTTGCTGGCGGCCTACGCAACAGATCATGGGCATTTTGGCACTTCGGGTTGCGAGGAATGAGGAATGTGTTTTACTGCGTGGTTTTTTATCCACTGTGTTTTTGACTTGGCCTTTTGGTCCATTGAGGATGCGGAACTCTATACATGAATCCTGGAGCAGCTCGGCCATTGGGGGTTTAATTTCTTAACACTGTGTTTGACCGGATCTTTGTCATTGGTCCTGCCCTCTTGGTGCTTAGTCTACTGGATGCTATCGGAAAGCTGCTGTTGTATATTTCAAAAATTGTATCTTGTAATTTTTGGTTTGTTTTGTGGTTCTGTACATGAGTCAAGACTCTTTGTTCTAGGGTGACGACGCATGTGTCCTATCCCCTAGCCTTGGAGTCCTGTATTCATTGACTAACCACTTTGTATCATCTTTTGCTATCTAATATAGATACTAACTTACTTTGCATATATATATATATATATGTTTTGGTGGATTTTCTCCTTATGTGTGGTTTCCGTCTCCGTAGCTTTCGTTTTCGTTCGTTTCGTTGTGATTCTTTAGCTTCTTCCTTATATCGTTGATCTTGGAGTAAGTCACTCATGACAAACTTCAAATCACTCATATTTTAGAGTTAGAGTGATCATAGAAGCCATAGAAATATTCCCGAAGCTTCGTGCTTCAATTCGGCACTTTTCGTGCACTTTAGTTGGTTCAAGAAGGGGAACCAACCGACTAGATTGAGATCTAGTCGGTCGGCAACTCTTCTCAAACCAACTAGTTCATTGAATTAATAATTCAGGAGTTATTGTTTACTCTTAGTCGGTCTAAGAACAACCACCGACCGACTAGATGTGAAACTAGTCGGTCAGAACTTGCTCTCAGACCGACTAGTTCCTTTGATTAATTTTACCTAAGTTACTGTTTATCGTTAGTCGGTCTAAGAACGTTTTTTGACCGACTAGGTTGCAAACTAGTCGGTCAACCATTGTTCTTTAACCGACTAATTCATTAACCATTTTGACGACCTGAGTTACTGTTTGGTGTTAGTCGGTCACAGTTGGTCGACCGACCGACTAGTTCTCGAACTAGTCGGTCAACCACTCTTCTTTGACCGACTAATCGACCCCGTAAACCTAGGGTTTGCCCAGCCACCGCAACTTTTCCTATTTATACCCCAATCATTTTTCTTTCCTTCTTTCTCTTCTCTTGGCCATTTCCTTTCCCCCTTGACCTCTGATCTTCCCCAACCATCCTCTAGCCCTTCCTCCTTCCTCAAAAGCCCCTCTCACCCTCCATTTAGGCCGGCCACCATGTTTTAGGCCGCCTCCAACCCCCAAAACCCCACAAATTCCCATTTCTCCAGATTTTCTCCCCATTTCCAGATCTGAGCCGTAGTTCTCCTGATCGTTCTTCCGTTGCCGTGCTTGCTCGGCATCGTTCTTCCGCTCCAATACGGTAGCGAATCGATCCTTTAATATTCTCTTAACCCACCTTGTGATTTTTGTTAAACCCTAATAAAACTAGGTTGGATGTTGTTCTAATATTGTTTTGCCATGGCAGCGATCCCAACCCCGTAGTCTAACATTTTGTGACGTGCCTCGTTGATCTTCATCCTCGGTGCTAGGCAAGTGAAACTTGCCACTTAGGGTTTTAGGCCATGTTTTAGGCCATTTGCTTGTTGTAGGCGTGAAAGAGACTAGGCGATGAAATGATACTCGCCTAGGCGCAAATTTCAGGATCTAGCTTGACAACGAAGCTTGATCCGACTACTTTTAATTATTAGCACTTGTCATCCATGCATCTTATCTGCCATGTTTAAATTCAATTAACGATACGCAAATTATCAGTACATGCCATGCTATCCATGTTGAATGTTGCATTCGTAGCACACGGTACATTACTTGTACTACTTGATTCGGCTAGGCACCCGTTATGCGGGCATAACCCTACGCCATACGTGTTAAAAACACTTCCTGGCTCGTGATCCAGAAGCGAGCATACGTGTTCGGGGGTAATGCCCTGGCTCGATACACGTGGAGGGGTAGGGATAAGCGATCACCTGAGTTTACGAGTTGGCCTGATCCGCCACTCTAGCCAGAAGACGTAATCTCTGTGCACGACGTGTTTACTTGACTTGTACTTGTCCGTGTTTATACTTGTAAAACTTGTCATCCATGCCATGCTTGCTACTTGTTACTTGTTACTTGCACCTTACCTTATTTGTTACTCACATACTAAACTTGTCATGTTATGCATCATACTATAACTGCTAGGTTGTTAGTTTACCTTCCTTTCAGTTTCCTTGCCCAAGTCTTTTAGACTTGCTGACATGTGCCCCTTTACTCTTTTGGGTGACACATGTTAGATCCTGAGCCTGAGGTTGCTGTTGAGGAAGTGGTGTTCGCTGACGCTGAGTCAGAGCCCGCGTTCAACGAGGAGTTTGAGGACACGGGCGATCAGTCGTAGAGACTGTTTGTGTTGTTGTTTAGACTGCTTTAGTCGTCGGTGTGTAGCACCAATACTTTGTGCCGTGTTGGCTTTTGTTGGCCATGTTTTGGGCCTAGACTCTTTCTTTTAGCCTGGTGGCTTTTCTTGATGTTGAACTTAATTTTAATGTTTGGACATTGCTAAGATTTGGGATTTTATTTCTGTATCTCCTTGTGTTATTATCTTGTTCTGCTCGTGGTTACAGGGACATGCATATGTTTTATTGACGCTTATCAGGCGTGTAGCTTCACAGCTCCACGTCTGTACTGACCTCTTCACGTCTCGCCTCCATTTTAGGGAAGCGGGGCGTGACAGGTTTTGTTGGTGGCCCATGCAGGTCCCTCTCTTCTGTAACTGCGATTATCGGAATAAGGATAATAATATTAGAATGTCCAATAAACTAAGTTCGACATCCGAGTAATAAGCTATGAGTCTAATCTGTTTTGTTTTCTGTGTCATTAGATGGCAGGAAGGCGATTTACCCGTGGTGGTGGTAGCGCGCCCCCTCATGACGAGGAGCCTGAGCGGGAGCCCACCAATGGGGAGATGATGCGGATGATGCTTCAGATGATGCAGGTGCAGCAGGGCGTGCTCCTGCAAGTCCAGAATGCTCCAGTTGTTCGAGCTGCTCGGGCAATTCCGGAGGCCCTTCGTTCCGAGCCAGGAGCGAAGCAGTTTCGGGAGCTGGGTCCCGCTTATTTTGATGGGTCTGAGGGTCCTCTAGCTGCCGATGAGTGGATTCGGAACATAGAGGATAATTTGAAGATGGCGAAGATCGGCCCGGCTGGATGGGTTGATCTGGCGAGGAGGCAGCTCAAGGATAATGCTCGGAACTGGTGGGATGCGGAAGAGAAGATGATGGTGGAGCCGATAGCTTGGGCTACCTTTAAGTCCAGGTTTGATGAAGAGTTCTTTCCGAAGGTTGCCAGGAAGGAGATGCTGCAGCGTTTTATTGAGCTGAAGCAAGGGAGCTTGACAGTAGACCAGTACCACCAAGAGTTCACTAGGCTGAGTCGGTTCGCACCGAAGATGGTGCAGGAAGCTGATGAGAGGGCTCAGAGGTTCCTGCAAGGACTTGCTCTGGAGCTTCAGAGTTTCGTGTCTTCCTCTGATCTGGAATCTTATCAGAAGGTTCTGGTAGCTGCGAGGAGGCAGGAGCTGAACCTGAGCCAGAGGAGGGGACATGTTGCTGGAGCTGGGAAGAGGCCTATGGAGCATGCCAGAGCGGTGGTTAGGCCTGGTTTCAAGCCTAATCAGCCGGTGCAGTTCAAGAGCCCAGGAGGGCCTATTCAGAAGACTTGCCATTTCTGCGGCAGGACCAGGCATATCAAGGAGCAGTGTAGGAGATTCCTGGGCCAGTGTATTGTCTGTGGAGATCCTACCCATACCATGAAGGACTGCCTGAAGTTGAAGCAGCCTTGGAGGGCACCTGTTGCAGCACAGCCGTTGCAGCAGAGAGCGCTTATTCCTGCTGGACGTGGAGCAGCTCTTGTCCCACAGAGGCAGGCTTTTCAGCAGGCTTTTCCGCCGAGGAGGCAGGCTTTTCTGATGACCGCTGTGGAGAGCGAGGCTGTGGATGAGGTTATCACAGGTAATCCTCAATCTAGCTGTCCTTCTTGGTTAGTTTTGTTTGTTAGATTATGTTGTTTGCTTGTACATGATTGTTTGCTAGACTAGGGCTTGATTGTTAGGCTGTTTGTAGGTGTGATTCTGGTTTGCACATTTCCTGCACGAGTCCTCTTTGACTCTGGTGCATCGATGTGCATTATTTCTCGGAGCTTCGTGGAGAAGCATTTCTTGTCGACGTCCCCTCTTTCCAAGAGTTGGAATATTGTTACAGGGAATGGCGTGATCTCGGTGCATCGTAGTTGCAATTCTTGTCCGTTGGTGGTTTGTGGACATGAGCTTTACGCTGATTTCATTGTCCACGACATCATCAACTATGATGCAGTCCTTGGGATGGATTGGCTTGCGCTTCTATGCTACGATCGACTGTCGGAGGAAGAAGGTGGTGTTCGAGATCCCCGGACATCTAGTATTCAAGTTCAGCCGAGGTAGCAGTTCGCTTGGCCCTGTCAGATTTCGGGCCAGGCCAGTGGAGATTGTGGCTATGCAGATGGAGCTGGAGAGGCCAGCGGTAGTGCGGGACTTCGATGACGTCTTCCCCGATGAGATGTCTGGATTGCCACCTGATCGAGCTCTGGAATTTTCTATTGATCTTATTCCGGGAGCGCAGCCGATTTCGAAGGCGCCATATCGTATGGCTCCAGCAGAGTTGGAGGAATTGCGGAAGCAGCTGGATGAACTTTTGCAGAAGGGTTATATCAATCCTAGTGTGTCTCCGTGGGGAGCACCGGTGCTACTGGTGAAGAAGAAGGATGGTTCGCGTCGCATGTGCGTGGACTACAGGGAGCTGAATGCGGTGACCATCAAGAATAAATACCCGTTGCCTCGCATTGATGATATTTTTGATCAGCTTGAAGGTTCGAGGGTGTTTTCGAAGTTGGATATGAGGAGTGGTTACCATCAGCTGAAGGTGAAGAAGGAAGATGTTCCGAAGACTGCATTCAGGACGAAGTATGGACACTACGAGTTTGTGGTTATGCCCTTCAGTGTAACCAATGCACCCGCAGTTTTCATGAATCTGATGAATATGATCTTCTATGACTTTTTAGATAAGTTTGTCGTTATCTTTATTGACGACATTCTGATCTATTCAAAGTCGGAGGAGGAGCATACCTCGCACTTGAGGACAGTATTGGATATTTTGAGGAAGCATCGTTTGTATGCCAAGTTTTCAAAGTGCGAGATTTGGCTGGACAGAGTTGCTTTTCTGGGGCATGTGGTGTCAGGCGATGGAAATTCAGTGGACCCCGAGAAGATCAAGGCCATCAGAGAGTGGCATGTTCCGCAGTCAGCGTCTGAGATCCGGAGTTTCCTTGGGCTTGCCGGTTACTATCGGCGCTTCATTAAGGACTTTTCCCGTATTGCTGAGCCGATGACCAGATTGACGCGGAAGGATGTACCTTTTGTTTGGTCGGGTGATTGTGAGAATGCCTTCGGTGTCCTGAGGGAGAGATTGACGACCGCCCCTATTCTTGTTGTGCCTGATCGCAGCGGAGGATTTGAGATCTTTTGCGATGCCTCTGGCAAGGGTCTCGGTTGTGTGTTGCATCAGCACGGGCATGTTATGGCATATGCTTCGCGTCAGCTCGGGACTCATGAGAAGAATTACCCAACGCATGACTTGGAGTTGGCTGCTGTCGTGTTTGCGCTCAAGATTTGGAGGCACTTCCTGCTGAGTGAGAAAGTGAAGATCTTCACCGATCACAAAAGCTTGAAGTATATTTTTACTCAGAAGGAGCTCAACATGCGACAACGTCGATGGTTGGAGCTCATGGCGGATTATGAGATCGATTTGCAGTATCACCCTGGCAAGGTGAACGTGGTTCCTGATGCGCTGAGTAGGCTTCCAGCGGTGATGTTGTTGACTTCGCAGTGGAGATTGCAACAGGATTTTTGCGAGTCTGGATTTGAGATTGTTCTTCCTGGGGAGGCTTCTCCGTTGATGTGTATGCAGATACAGTAGACGATCGTGGGTCGGATCAAGGCTGGTCAGGCTGAGGATCCGAAGCTGGTGAAGATTCGGGAGCAGGTGGAAGCCGGTCTGCGGACTGACTTTTTGATTCATGAGGATGGCTCGCTGAGGTATGGAGCTCAGTTATGTGTGCCAGCTGGGGATATCAGAGAGGAGTTGTTGGTGGAGGCACACAGTTCGTCGTATTTTGTGCATCCTGGTGGGACCAAGATGTACAAGGATCTTCGTCTGAATTATTGGTGGCATGGTATGAAGAGGAGTGTGGCTCGGAGTGTAGCCAAGTTCTTGGTTTGCCAGCAAGTGAAGGCGGAGCATCAGCGTACGGCAGGGTTGCTACAACCGCTTCCGATTCCGGAGTGGAAGTGGCAACACATCACTATGGATTTCGTGACTGGACTACCTCGGAGTCCGAAGCAGAATGACGTGATTTGGGTGATCGTAGATCGATTGACCAAATCTGCGCACTTTATTTCATTCCGAGTAGGACAGTCTACTGAGGCGCAAGCGAGGAGATACATGGAGGTAAATTCTTTTACTCTCCGTTCTATTTCCTTTTTCTAGTTTAGATAGTGATGTAACGTGAATCGTGCAGGAGATCGTACGACTTCACGGAGTCCCCGTGAGTATCGTGTCGGACAGAGACACGAGGTTCACATCTCAGTTCTGGCAGAGTTTGCAGAAGAGTTTGGGTACGCGTCTGAGTTTCAGCACGGTGTATCATCCGCAGACAGATGGCCAGTCCGAGCGGACGATTCAGATCTTGGAGGACATGCTGAGGGCGTGCATGTTGGATTTCAAGGGTTCGTGGGAGGACCATCTACATCTGGTGGAGTTCTCTTACAACAACAGCTTACAGGCGAGTATTGGCATAGCGCCTTTTGCCGCGCTTTATGGGAGGAAATGTCGATCGCCATTGAGTTGGGATGACGTTGGTGATCGGGAGCTGTTGGGACCTGATATGATTGTGGAGGCTGTGGATGTTGTCAGGAACATTCGGGAGAGGTTGAGGATTGCTCAGGACCGTTTTAAGCATTGGGCGGATGCTAAACGCCGTCCTTTGGAGTTTCAGCCGAGCGACCATGTGTTCTTGAAGATTTCCCCGAATCGTGGAGTGATTCGCTTTGGGAAGCGAGGGAAGTTGAGCCCGCGATACATTGGACCGTTTGACATTCTGAAGAGAGTTGGTGAGGTAGCCTACCGCTTAGCCTTGCCGCCATCTTTGGAAGGAGTTCACAATGTTTTCCATGTGTCGCAGCTTCGTCGATACATCAGCGATCCATCTCATGCTGTGGATTTCTCGGAGATTACCGTTCGCCCTGATATGACGTATGACCAGCAGCCAATGCAGATTCTGGACAGGCGTCAGAAGTCACTCTGGAACAAGGTTTTCAATCTTGTGAGGGTGATGTGGTGACACGGCTCGCCAGGAGAGTCTACTTGGGAGAGAGAGGATGAAATAGGAGAGCGCTACCCACTTTTGTTCCCGGACACGTGAGTGTTGGGAAATTCCGAGGCCGGAATTTTTCTAAAGTTGGGGAGGATGTAACGACTGGTTTTTCATGTATTTGGATTATCTATATTATATATATATATATATATGTTTTGGTGGATTTTCTCCTTATGTATGGTTTCCGTCTCCGTAGCTTTCGTTTTGGTTCGTTTCGTTGTGATTCTTTAGCTTCTTCCTTATATCGTTGATCTTGGAGTAAGTCACTCATGACGAACTTCAAATCGCTCATATTTTAGAGTTAGAGTGATCGTAAAAGCCATAGAAATCTTCCCGAAGCTTCGCGCTTCAATTCGGCACTTTTCGTGCACTTTAGTTGGTTCAAGAAGGGGAACCAACCGACTAGATTGAGATCTAGTCGGTCGGCAACTCTTCTCAAACTGACTAGTTCATTGAATCAATAATTCAGGAGTTACTGTTTACTCTTAGTCGGTCTAAGAACAACCACCGACCGACTAGATGTGAAACTAGTCGGTCAAAACTTGCTCTTAGACCGACTAGTTCCTTTGATTAATTTTACCTAAGTTATTGTTTATCGTTAGTCGGTCTAAGAACGTTTTTCGACCGACTAGGTTGCAAACTAGTCGGTCAACCATTGTTCTTTAACCGACTAATTCATTAACCATTTTGACGACCTGAGTTACTATTTGGTGTTAGTCGGTCACAGTTGGTCGACCGACCGACTAGTTCTCGAACTAGTCGGTCAACCACTCTTCTTTGACCTGTAGGGAAATATGCCCTCAGATCATTTGTATTTGATGCAAATGATAATTTAAGCCTAGATAGGGACTATTTTGCAATTGTGCAAAAGGGATTAAATAAGTTTTTAAATAGTTTAAAACAATATTTAATAATATAAACGCAAGGAAAGGTTCACGGGTAAGACGGGAATGTCCCGGTCTACGCCCAGGTTCGAACGGCGTCCAAATCGGAAGCCAAATGACCAAGATACGCTCAAAAACAGCCAAACAGATCAGACCGAGTCAGACCAGGCTGACCCAGGCCAGACTAGGTCTGGCCTGGGCACCTGGCCAGACCTGGCTGAGCCAGGTCGCCAGCCCAGGCGCCTGGGCTCAGGCCCAGGCGCCTGGGCTCAGGCCCAGGCGCCTGGGCTCAGGCCCAGGCGCTTGGGCCCGCGCCCAGGCGGGCCCGCCCAGGCGCCCAGGGGCGCCTAGTGTAACGACTGGTTTTCATGTATCTGGATTTATTATAATATAATATATGTCTTGGTGGATTTTCTCCTCATATGTGGTTTTCGTCTCCGTAACTTTCATTTTCGATCGTTTCGTCGTGTTTTCTCGTTTCTTCTTTAGGATCGTCGATTTCGGAGCAAGTCATTCGTGACGGGCTTCATAACGGTCGTATCTTACTGTTAGAACAAGCCTAAGAGTCTTAGGAATCGATCCCGGGGCCCCGCGCTCCGTATCGGAACTTTTGGTGCTCATTAGCCGGTGTAAGAAGGGGCACCGACCGACTAGATGACGATCCAGTCGGTCGGCAATCCTTCTTGGACCGACTAGTTGGCTTTCTAAATTATTCAGGAGTTACTGTTTATCGTTAGTCGGTCTAAGAACGTTGGTTGACCGACTAGGTTGCAAACTAGTCGGTCGGCAATGCTTCTTTAACCGACTAACACATCATCTAAATTTTGGTATCAGTACAGTTCATTCTTAGTCGGTCTAAGTTCATCTTTCGACCGACTAGTTGTTAAACTAGTCGGTCAGTCGTTGTTCATAGACCGACTAAATCCAAATCCTATTTTCGTTCAGAAGTTACTGTTTACACTTAGTCGGTCTGCGTTGGTCGACCGACCGACTAGTTGCCAAACTAGTCGGTCAGTGGTTGCTCTTTGACCGACTAGTCTGTGTTAAAACCCTAATTTCTGGGCAGCCGCCAGCCCAACCTATTTATACCCCTCCCAAACGTTTTCTTCTTCCTCCACTCGACCCAAAACCCTAGTTTCTCCCCCATTGAGCCCCCATCTTCCTCAAACCCTTATTCCTTCATTCCAAGCCCTAAATCCATCATCTAAACCCTCCATCAACTCATTCTACCTCTCATCTTCCCCAAAATCTCATCAAATCCCCAAAATCCCCCAAAAACCCTAGTTTCCCAAACTTCATCATTGGTTTCCAGATCTGGTTCCTAGGTTCTCCGGAGTGTTTCTTCCGCCTCCTCTCGGTAAGAAATCGATCTCTTGATGTTTTCATAACCTGTAACGACCACTTTTCGTCGTACGTTTTTCGTGCACGTGCTTTTGGCCGTGCACGTGTTTGTTTGGACTTTGTTCGTTTGTGAACACTTTTGTGTGAAATGCCGTTGTGAACGTTTCTGAGAGTATTAAATAGTGGCACTATCTTGGAACGACGTTTCTCGAGTCGTTTTTCCACAATTTAAACTTACTCGATGAGACGTGACGATTCTCACTCTTGACGGGAGACGTTTCTATTTTTAGTTTCGTCGTCCGACGTCGAAACTGAGATCCGTCTTCTTAGTTAGCTCACATTCGTCGCCACGATCACCATGATATTTATTTTATAATTTTTGGAGTTTATTTGACCACTTTTATACTTTTAACAAGCTTTATATTATTTTTAATAATTTATTTATAAATTAATTTCGGCCAAATAAAATTTATTTGAGTTTTAAACGTTTTAAAGAATTTTTGAGCCAATTTCCAGCTCATTTGGACCAGGTCAAATCCTTGGATGAGTTGGAGAAGTTTAATTTCAAATTTTAAATCTTTTTGAACTTCTAATCCTATTAGATTTAGCCCTAGACCAAGTCAACCCATCTATACTATATAAGCAACCCCTAGCAAGACCTATTTTCCAAAGAAATTAGCCCTAGCCTCTTCCAAACTTGAAATTGGACGTTGCGACGATTCGTCGCAATGTTGCGACGTTCAGCCACCGCACGACCGAAGGAAATCGCTCCGTTCTCCCGCTCCGACCGAAGGCCATCCCCGCACCCGCTCCGCTCCACACGCAGCAGCGACCGCCGCCCCGTTCCCCCGCTCTGACCGAGAGAGGCTCTCGGTCAGACCGAGGCCCCAAGCCCCGCACCGTCGCCCGCTCGTCGCCCCGCTCCGCTCCGTGTCTGACCGGTCGCCCCGCCCGCTGTGACCGAGCGCCCAAGCGCTGCACGTTGCAACGCTGCCCCGCCTCGCATCCCAAGCGCACGACCGACGGTCCATATCGGTCTGACCGAAGGAAACGCCCGCACCCGAGCTGCTGCACACCCCCAACGCTGCAACAGCGCCGCCCAGCGTGTCTGACCGACAAATCTCTCCGTACCGAGGCTGTACGACCGAGAGCCACTCGTCGCAACCCCGTATCCGTCGCACCGCTTGCCTCCGTGGGCCCCCCAAGTTCTCCAGAGTTATTGTGGGTTCCCCAAAGGCCCCTAGGACTACTGTGGGCCCCACCTAGGTGCTTGCTCTTCGAGGATTCGTCGCGTACGACGTCGTCACACGTCGTAGCCCGTCGTCGCACGTGCGAGCTTTGGAATCTGGAATCGTCGCCCGAGTTGATTGCTCTGAAATTTCCAGCGAGGAATCTAATTGGAATCTGGACTTGGAGCGCGATCTTTTATTCCAACCCCCGGCGTCGCTACCCGACGCCGGTGTAGCTTTCGCGTCGTGTTGAGGTAACGTTTTGCACCCCTAGGACCCCAAACCCAATTGCATGCTAATCAAGACTAAAAATCAGTATTTTAAAGTATTTTAAATGTTTTAGCAACCACTAATCAAGATTAATAAAACGGATGTAGGCCGGTGGACTTGTGCACGTAGGAATCGTGACTTTGGACTCGTTGGACGGTGTTTTCTTGACGTGATAATTGCAGGCAAGTGAAACTTGCCGAATCTTGCTTAGGGCCATGTTTTTAGGCCACTTACTTGTTTTTAGCGTAAAAGAGACTAGTCAGTGAAATGATAGCTGGCTAGACGCCTACTTGATCTAGTTTGACAACGAAACTAGATCCGTCACCTAAATGATCTAGCTTGACAACGAAGCTAGATCCAACCCCTTAAACTTGTCGATCATGCATGCTTAACTGTCACGTTTACTTTCCTTACTTGTACGCTTTACTACTTGCCATGTCATGTCATCCATGCATTGAATGTCGCATTCGTAGCACACGCTACAATACTTGTACTTCCTGGCTCGTGACCAGAAGCGAGCATAGTAAGTTGCTAATCCCAACGCTCGATACGTAGACCGGCTAGGTGCACCCCTATGCCATACTTGTTAAAAACACTTCCTGGCTCGTGATCCAGAAGCGAGCATTACCGTTCGGGGGTAAGGCCCTGGCTCGACACACGCTACAATACTTGTACTTCCTGGCTCGTGATCCAGAAGCGAGCATTACCGTTCGGGGGTAAGGCCCTGGCTCGACACACGTGGAGGGGTAGGGATAAACGATCACTTGAGCTAGGAGCTGGCCGTGCAGCCACTCTAGCCAAGAGACGGAATCTCTGTGCACGAGGTGCTTACTTTCCTTGTCTTGTACTTGTCTTGTGAATGATTCATGTAATACTTGTCATCCATGCCATGCCATGCTCGTACTTTACTTTACTTTACTTTACCTGCTGCACTCATACTTTAACTGCCATGTCATTGCATCATGCTAGAACTGCTAGGTTGCTCTTACTTGTACTTTCAGTTTCACTTGCACAAGTCTTCCAGACTTGCTGACATGTGCCCCTTGCTCTTTTGGGTGCCACATGTTAGACCCTGAGCCAGAGACAGTTGCTGAGGACGTGGTGTTTGCTGACACTGTGCCTACGTTCGTCGAGGAGTTCGTGGACACCGGAGACCAGTTTTAGAGACTGTTGGCGTTGCTTTGCTTTAGGTTGCTGCTAGATGTCGGTGCTTGCACCATTACTTTGTCCCTGTACTTTGTACTTTTGTTGGCCATGCTGGGCCTCTTTTAGACTCTTTTATTTCAGCCTGGTGGCTTTTTCTGCGATGTTGAGATTTATTATTATGGATATTCTGAGATGTTTCTTTTGTCTCTTTCGTTATCATTATCTTTGTTTCGTTTCGCGTTGCAAGGACCTGCAGTTTAAATTTGATTGACGCTTATCGGATTTGCAGCTTTGTAGCTTCAAGTCTGAGCGGACCTTCTCACGCTTCGCCTCCACGTTTTTGGGAAGCGGGGCGTGACAGGTTTTGTTGGTGGCCCATGCAGGTCCAGTCTTGCAATTGCGAATTAACGAAACAACGATAATAACGGAATGTCCATTAAATAAATTGCAACATCCGAGTAATAAGCCCTGAGCTTAGTCGTCTTCTTATGACACTAAGTGGTAAGAAGACTTAGTTAGACGTCTGTGCTTGCTAGTTAGAGGCCCCTGATTGTTAGTTAGACTCCCTGTCAGTAATCGATTTAAATCGTCGTAGGAGTTACCTTGGTGGTTATTGACTACCCCTGACCATATTAGACTTCTAAAATTTCCTTTTGACGTTCGCTTGGGTTCATCGACTTCGGACCAAGCTGAATGCATTTCTTTACCGTCTAATCTTTAGAAGTCTTAGCGCTTAGTCTTTAATCTTTAGTTGATCGACCGTAGGACTTTCCGTAGACTTTCCTGATTCATAACCTAGGCGTATGAATGTTTTGATCATCCGACCAATTTCCTTGCCTCGATTCATGAGATCGCCCCGTAACGATCGTCGCCAATTTTCGAACCTCTCCATTATGAATTTTGAAACTCTTGAAAGTATTTTTCGAACTTCCTCCTTTCCGAAGTTTAATTTTGACCCAAATTTCAATGCATGTATACTTATACTTCATCCCCCTTCGTTGATTTAAAATATAAAAAAAAACGTTGCCGAAATTTCTGAATACTAGTTTATAGTATTTTCCCAGCCTATGTTTTTCGTACTTGCGTAAATGTGGCGTTCCTTCATATAGTAATTTATTTCTGAACCGTACTTTTATTTTGCATAGTTCGATTTATAATTTTCCCTCTTATTTATGCCATTTGAATAATACATCGTGTTTACTTTTAATATACTTTTCAAGTCACATGGAATTTCAGATTTCAGCAAGTTGGTTTCGCTCGTCGTTCTCACTATTTCAGATTTTTGCAAAATTACTATTTTCATAACCTCTTCCTGCTTTAGACCCTCCCTGATTTGATTTTAAAGATTTGCTATTCGATCCTGGTGATTCTTATGCTAAGTTACTACTATTTTCTTTCCGCCCACCATACACGCTTTTAGAAAAATTTCTAAACCCAAATTGAATTTCAATTATTTTTATAACCGTGCCAGACTTGTTGTGCTTGTATATTAAGAACCTTGTGTAAATCAGTTTTTCATCTTTTGGCAAACCCTGGTTCTCTAAAAAGTAGTTTCAATCGAGTATTTTAAATTTTCCATAGCCTAAAGCTTTGAAAGCATTTAACCTGAGTTAAAATTTTCCGTTACTTGATTTCATTCTTGACTTTCCAAAACTTTTCGACAACATTATATTAAATTACTGACGGATAGAATTTTCTAAACCATGTCCTTAATATTCGTGTAAATGATTCTACTTCCTTTTAAAATTTTTTTTTTAAAACCAATAGACCATTTTCTCTTATTATGAATATTCGACTCAACCTCATTTCAACTCGTTTTATCAATCCCCAAGTATTTCTTTACAGACGAGGATTTTAACTTTGAAGAACGACAGTTTTCAAAATCCATGTATTTTAGCTTACGATATTCACCCTATTTTCTTTTCTGTATCCTATTTAAGCACCTCCTTTTCCCTCAACCTAAACATTCACAAGTAAATCGTTGTTTCACCTAACCAAGCTGTCTCCTTGTATTCGCCCTACCTGAACTCGTGCTTATCGATCCTTCCCTCGTCACGCTCTCGACCTCGACCTCTCTTTATTGCTTAGGCTTAAGTGCCCTCAATGTCTGTGCCAACTCTTAGTTGTTAGTAAACCCTTGGACCGTTGTGAGGTGTCGTAGTGCACGTACCTAAGTGGTGTACGTGGGCTTGAATGAGTATACCCCCATAGTATATGGATGTTTGCATATTGTGTGATATATATATACTCGGAGGTATTCGTGATAGTATGAAGTTGTTGTGTGATAATAGTTATAGATTTTGTGGATAGCTATACTATACTAGGGATGCCTGTGTATATAAGAGCTAGCGTTGAAATATCTAAGTTGTGTATGTAGTAAGAGATACTTATAATGGTTGAAATAAAATGATTGGTAAAGCTATGTGTGTGCTAGGTGTGATAATAATAAGTGAATGTATAGTTAAGTAAGTAGGCCTATGGAGTGACTCATATATTATTACGTATGAGTATGTGCTCGAAGGTAGATATGTATTGTGCTTAGACGTAAGTAGTTATGTTTCGTTGTATGAGTATACAGGTGACATGCATATGATAGTAGATTATAATTTTGATTGGTATTGCTTGCTTTTTCGGGATGTTGCATGCGTGCATACCGTGAGGTATACACGACTATTGCACATCTTTATTATGTACGTGTGAATGTGTTAGTATACTAATTATAGGTAGTAGGCTATGGTATGAATATGTACATTACTTATGTGTGACTATACGGTGAATGTTTTTACTAGGGAGGGTATTATAAATATGTGGGTGCTGATGTCTGTAATACTATTAGTATGGTATATAAATTGATTTAACTATGTGAGAATTGCCTGAATAAATATTAAGTGTGATTGATTTATGGAATGTATATGGTCGTATTGGTAGATGTATATACATTGGAGTGGTGCTGGTATATGTATAAATGCCGTGTTACGAATATTCTGATATGTGTACTGAGTCTCACTCAAGCTTGAGTGGGTATACTCTAAGTATATTGAATGTATGTTTGTAATATAGCGATGTTTGATGTATGTATAGTGATAGGAGTGTTTGTGCCTGGTTGTGTTACGCACATGATTGTGGGTCGCTACACCAGTATATAGTTATAGGTGTTGGTCTTGTGGTATAGCTAATTACTAAGGACTTGCTCGTGTGAACGTATGTGTACTAGCTAAAACTAGGTGTGTGTGTGTGATAGTTATATAATGGTATGATTGGTGTATGTAAATGAAATGTTAGCGTGTATGGGTGTGCACCATGCACGTGTAAGTATGTGCTTAGTTATAGGTTTGGATGACTATGGTATATGTGGCGTGTCGTAAATATAGTTATAGGACCGAATGTGATGTGAATATACGGTGAAATTATTGCATGCGTTTGTATGACCATATAATGAGGGAAATATGGTAGTAGTGACTATATATTAGGTATAGTAAATTTTGACTTAAATATGGTATGGTGTGACTACATGTGTTGAAGTGTTTGGTATTGAATGAATATTAGAGGTAGTGTACCCTTGATGTTTGTGCATAGGTAGCTATCTATACGTAGAGCAATGATTGTATTTTGTGAGACTGTCCTCATATGAGTGTCTGAAATATTGTTTTGTGATTAGGTAGGTAGTAGTTATATAAGGGATGCATGCTTATATATATGATTGAAATATGTGTATGAGTTTGACTGGCTATAATAGGTATAAGTATATGACGTACGTGAATGTATATGTATACGTGTTGGTAGTATTAACGTTTGACTACCTAGTGCATATATAAGCACTTGTAATGACTATACTTGGTTTGATTATTATGACTTGAATGGGGTAGTTACTAGAGCGACTAGCTATATTAGAAAGTCCGAGGACGGACTTTATTCTAAGGTGGGGAGGATGTAACGACCACTTTTCGTCGTACGTTTTTCGTGCACGTGCTTTTGGCCGTGCACGTGTTTGTTTGGACTTTGTTCGTTTGTGAACACTTTTGTGTGATATGCCGTTGTGAACGTCTCTGAGAGTATTAAATAGTGGCACTATCTTGGAACGACGTTTCTCGAGTCGTTTTTCCACAATTTAAACTTACTCGATGAGACGTGACGATTCTCACTCTTGACGGGAGACGTTTCTATTTTTAGTTTCGTCGTCCGACGTCGAAACTGAGATCCGTCTTCTTAGTTAGCTCACATTCGTCGCCACGATCACCACGATATTTATTTTATAATTTTTGGAGTTTATTTGACCACTTTTATACTTTTAACAAGCTTTATATTATTTTTAATAATTTATTTATAAATTAATTTGAGTTTTAAACGTTTTAAAGAATTTTTGAGCCAATTTTCAGCTCATTTGGACCAGGTCAAATCCTTGGATGAGTTGGAGAAGTTTAATTTCAAATTTTAAATCTTTTTGAACTTCTAATCCTATTAGATTTAGCCCTAGACCAAGTCAACCCATCTATACTATATAAGCAACCCCTAGCAAGACCTATTTTCCAAAGAAATTAGCCCTAGCCTCTTCCAAACTTGAAATTGGACGTTGCGACGATTCGTCGCAACGTTGCGACGTTCAGCCACCGCACGACCGAAGGAAATCGCTCCGTTCTCCCGCTCCGACCGAAGGCCATCCCCGCACCCGCTTCGCTCCGCACGCAGCAGCGACCGCCGCCCCGTTCCCCCGCTCTGACCGAGAGAGGCTCTCGGTCAGACCGAGGCCCCAAGCCCCGCACCGTCGCCCGCTCGTCGCCCCGCTCCGCTCCGTGTCTGACCGGTCGCCCCGCCCGCTGTGACCGAGCGCCCAAGCGCTGCACGTTGCAACGCTGCCCCGCCTCGCATCCCAAGCGCACGACCGACGGTCCCTATCGGTCTGACCGAAGGAAACGCCCGCACCCGAGCTGCTGCACACCCCCAACGCTGCAACAGCGCCGCCCAGCGTGTCTGACCGACAAATCTCTCCGCACCGAGGCTGTACGACCGAGAGCCACTCGTCGCAACCCCGTATCCGTCGCACCGCTTGCCTCCGTGGGCCCCCCAAGTTCTCCAGAGTTATTGTGGGTTCCCCAAAGGCCCCTAGGACTACTGTGGGCCCCACCTAGGTGCTTGCTCTTCGAGGATTCGTCGCGTACGACGTCGTCACACGTCGTAGCCCGTCGTCGCACGTGCGAGCTTTGGAATCTGGAATCGTCGCCCGAGTTGATTGCTCTGAAATTTCCAACGAGGAATCTAATTGGAATCTGGACTTGGAGCGCGATCTTTTATTCCAACCCCCGGCGTCGCTACCCGACGCCGGTGTAGCTTTCGCGTCGTGTTGAGGTAACGTTTTGCACCCCTAGGACCCCAAACCCAATTGCATGCTAATCAAGACTAAAAATCAGTATTTTAAAGTATTTTAAATGTTTTAGCAACCACTAATCAAGATTAATAAAACGGATGTAGGCCGGTGGACTTGTGCACGTAGGAATCGTGACTTTGGACTCGTTGGACGGTGTTTTCTTGACGTGATAATTGCAGGCAAGTGAAACTTGCCGAATCTTGCTTAGGGCCATGTTTTTAGGCCACTTACTTGTTTTTAGCGTAAAAGAGACTAGTCAGTGAAATGATAGCTGGCTAGACGCCTACTTGATCTAGTTTGACAACGAAACTAGATCCGTCACCTAAATGATCTAGCTTGACAACGAAGCTAGATCCAACCCCTTAAACTTGTCGATCATGCATGCTTAACTGTCACGTTTACTTTCCTTACTTGTACGCTTTACTACTTGCCATGTCATGTCATCCATGCATTGAATGTCGCATTCGTAGCACACGCTACAATACTTGTACTTCCTGGCTCGTGACCAGAAGCGAGCATAGTAAGTTGCTAATCCCAACGCTCGATACGTAGACCGGCTAGGTGCACCCCTATGCCATACTTGTTAAAAACACTTCCTGGCTCGTGATCCAGAAGCGAGCATTACCGTTCGGGGGTAAGGCCCTGGCTCGACACACGCTACAATACTTGTACTTCCTGGCTCGTGATCCAGAAGCGAGCATTACCGTTCGGGGGTAAGGCCCTGGCTCGACACACGCTACAATACTTGTACTTCCTGGCTCGTGATCCAGAAGCGAGCATTACCGTTCGGGGGTAAGGCCCTGGCTCGACACACGTGGAGGGGTAGGGATAAACGATCACTTGAGCTAGGAGCTGGCCGTGCAGCCACTCTAGCCAAGAGACGGAATCTCTGTGCACGAGGTGCTTACTTTCCTTGTCTTGTACTTGTCTTGTGAATGATTCATGTAATACTTGTCATCCATGCCATGCCATGCTCGTACTTTACTTTACTTTACTTTACCTGCTGCACTCATACTTTAACTGCCATGTCATTGCATCATGCTAGAACTGCTAGGTTGCTCTTACTTGTACTTTCAGTTTCACTTGCACAAGTCTTCCAGACTTGCTGACATGTGCCCCTTGCTCTTTTGGGTGCCACATGTTAGACCCTGAGCCAGAGACAGTTGCTGAGGACGTGGTGTTTGCTGACACTGTGCCTACGTTCGTCGAGGAGTTCGTGGACACCGGAGACCAGTTTTAGAGACTGTTGGCGTTGCTTTGCTTTAGGTTGCTGCTAGATGTCGGTGCTTGCACCATTACTTTGTCCCTGTACTTTGTACTTTTGTTGGCCATGCTGGGCCTCTTTTAGACTCTTTTATTTCAGCCTGGTGGCTTTTTCTGCGATGTTGAGATTTATTATTATGGATATTCTGAGATGTTTCTTTTGTCTCTTTCGTTATCATTATCTTTGTTTCGTTTCGCGTTGCAAGGACCTGCAGTTTAAATTTGATTGACGCTTATCGGATTTGCAGCTTTGTAGCTTCAAGTCTGAGCGGACCTTCTCACGCTTCGCCTCCACGTTTTTGGGAAGCGGGGCGTGACATAACCTATTGGTATTTTTATGAAACCCTAATGAATGAATGTTGTTTTGATGATTGTTTTCCCCATAACAGCGATTTCCCCGTAGTTTATGTAACAACCCTAGTGTGCAAATACTAAGTAATCGTTAAATTCATCCAAGCTTCTCGTACATGTGCACACCAATCCCGGGGAATGGAGAGATTTGCAAATTGCCCCTCGATTTTTCATTTATACCCAAATGAGGGTATCAATGTAAGATTGGGCTTAAGGCAAATTTCTTTAAGTGAAGGGTTATTGTGAAAAAGGGAAATGAGATATTTGCAATGGCAAACTTGTAATAAAATCAAGCATTTGGATGGCTAATTTTGAAAAAAAAAAGAAAGAAAAAAAAAGAAATGAAAAGAAAAATAGGGTATGGCACTAAGTTGCCATACCAAGTACACCTAACCCCCCATCTCTCCCCTCACCCTACACCATAACCCCCCACCCCTCTCCCCTCTCCTAGGTCCCTTTCCCTCCCCCCTCTCTCCATTATTTTCAGCCCATGGCTGAAAATAGCTAGGGAAAAAAAGGGAAAAGAAAAAGGAAGAGAAGAAAGAAGAAGAAGAAGAAGAATAGGAAGAGGAGAAGGAGAAGGAGAAGGAGAGGGCTACTACTCAAACCATCAACCATTCTTGAAGCTCCAAAGAGGTAGGAACTCTTCACTCTCCTACTCTAATTATAAATGATGGAAAGCATCTTATATGTATGAGTTTTCTCTGAAATTTTGGGAAGAATGTTGTAGAACTAGGAATCTTGATGCATGCCTGAAATTTGCTGAAACTTTAGCAGAGTTCTGGGATTAATTGGCTATTAGGAATGCTCTGAAAATTTTATACGATATTTATCTCGTAGTAATGAGAAACTTTCATGTTCATCACATTTTCTGATTCGAACTGGAAGTTGGGTTAACAATTCGAATTGTGCAACATGCCAGGAATTCTGTCAAGCTGTACACCATTCAGTAAAACGAGCACCACTACCTGCACACATCTTGGATTTTGTTGATTTTGGTCTTGTTGGAAAGCTAACAAGTTTTTATCAAAGTCCATCGCGATTCTTATGTCGAAATTCTGGCTATAATATGCCCAAAATTGGCTTTGAACACGGACACAGAAATCTGTCTGCAGAACAGTTTTGACACCCTTTACCAAACAATTCACCATAAATCACATACTCCATAGTTGTGCATGAAATTTTATATGTGAACTCAAAACTGCCATATCTACAATTTTCATTCAGTAAGTTTTGTTAAATTCTCACTGGAAATGACTGTTAATCATTGATGTTGTGACTGTTGACGAAATTTCAGCAAATTGCATTGTTTGCTAATGACTAGATTATTGTTTTGGTTTACTTCGGAACATATCGCTAATGTGGATTCATCAGTGATTAAGTGCTGTCTAGGTATGCTACTTTATGTTGCAAGTTTGGAAATGTATGTTTATGTTCATGGCTTATGAAGCTCGCAAGTTGTTGTGAACATCCCGATGAAAAGAATGCATTGGATCTCATTTTACATGCTTCATACTCTAGGTTTAATGATTAGTTAAAAGACAACCTAGGGTGTTCTCGTTCCACTCGAAGTGGGTGAGTGCCCTAGGAGGGGTTGGGGAAACCAAGGTAATGAGTGAGCATGCGGGGGATGGACTGCTGAGTTGTGGGCCACTCCCGACGAGCCCTCAGCGGCGGGGAGTTGGTGCGGTTGTGGTTGCGATTGGTTGTGTTGGTGAACGGCTTCTTTCGTAAGAGCTTGTCTCGGGAAGTCGTAGCATTCCACCCACTTTACCGGGTGAGGTCCAGTCCCCGATGTCTGACCCGTTACTGAGGTTTCAAATTCATGCATGAAAACTAACCTATAAAGAAAAAAAACAGTAACTCTGGAATGTGATGCCTTTTCCTTTGTTGTGATTCCTTGTTGTGCACTATGATTAGAGTAGTAGAGTTGTGGAGTTCCTACTGGGCACGCTGTGACGTGTCCTCCCCCCTACAGGTCCAGGTACTGGTTCTCTGGCGGCGGGCCCGAGAGTGGAGACCCTAGAGGGCAGCTCGTCTCAGCAGGGTCCGTAGTGTTGTGGTTAGTGTGGGTCGCGTGGTGTAGTTTTGGGTTGTGTGGGTGTGATGAACGCAGTGTTGTACCCATGTTCCCTTTGTACCCCGTAGGGTTGAGTTGTAATTTTGTGGGAGCTTTTGTTGTTGGGGTTGTACAGTGGATTTGTGCGGTACTGGCCATATAGTAGCGGTGCTCTGTGACTCTTGGATGTTCTGTTCGTCGTATTTTACCTTACTGCCTGTGTTGTAGTGTCTTGTACTATCTTTCTGTGTTGGAGCTATACTGTTCTGTTAATCGTTCAGTCTGTACTTTACTGCTTGTGTTTCCTCAGCGTTTGCAATGGCCTGCGTGACTTTGGTGTGTACTTTAGCGCTTGGTACTCTAATACCGCGGCTTGTCACGCCGACCCTCCCTATTTTGGGCAGCGGGGCGTGACAGTTTAGCATCCGCGAGACGAACCTTCGTGATCGTCATCCCCGGTGCTAGGCAAGTGAAACTTGCCACTTAGGGTTTAGGCCATGTTTTAGGCCATTTTGCTCGTTGTAGGCGTAAAAGAGGCTAGGCGACGAAATGATACTCGCCTAGGCGCAAGTTTAGGAACTAGCTTGACAACGAAGCTAGATCCGACATATATCATGTTGCACAATTACCATGTCATGTTTAAATTCCATTAACGGTACGCAAATTAATTGTCATGTCATTGCATTCTTTAAGTGATCCCGTGATTGCGTAGCATCTCTACAATACTTGTGTTTCCTGGCTCGTGACCAGAAGCGAGCATAATGAGTTGCTAACCCCAACGCTCGATATTGAATTGTGAACTAGGAAAACAAGCTCCCGTGCGGGGCAACCCTGGCTCACTTGCTGGGCTCATGTACAGGGACCCTGGCTTGTTTACGTGTGGGATGGGGTAAGGGTTAAGCGGCCATTCAACTGGGAGTCTGCCCGATCAGCAACTGCAGTTGTAAGGCGTAAACTCTGGGGTGGGGTAGTGTTTAGTGCCGATCGGCGTGAATGTTGTACCATTCAGCTGAAGGGCGTAAACATCTACAAACAACGTGAAACGTGATTAGTGAATTGATTGAGATTGTTAGTAGCTTGGCTACTCTTGTCTTGTCCCGATACTTGTTCTCTTGTACTTACTGTTCACCATGTCTTAATTGTGCACTCATGTTATAACTGCCATGTCATGCATACTATAACTGCTAGGTTGCTAGTTGCCTTACTTCCAGTTTCCTTGCCCAAGTCCTTTAGACTTGCTGACATGTGCCCCTTTACTCTTTTGGGTGACACATGTTAGATCCTGAGCCTGAGTACCTTGTTGAGGACGAGGTGTTTGCTGATGCCGAGCCCGAGCTTGTGTTTGACGGGGAGTACGTGGACACTGGGGACCAGTCCTAGTGTCTCCGTTGTGTTTTCCCTTTTGTTTAGACTGCTATTTTGTTGTCGGTGCGTAGCACCTAATACTTGTTGCGGTGTTGTTTTGTTGGCCTTGTTTTGGGCCTTTAGACTCTTCCTTTTAGCCTGGTGGCTTTTCTGGATGTTGAACTTATTTTCGTGTTGGACAATTTGTGAGATATGAGATTTTATTTCAGTCTCTCCTTGTGTTATTATTGTTGTTCCGTTGTGGTTACAGGGGCCTGCTTATGTTTTATTGACGCTTATCGGGTTTGGGGCTTCACAGCTCCACTCTCGTGCGGACCTTTTCACGTCTCGCCTCCATTTTAGGGAAGCGGTGCGTGACAGGTTTTGTTGGTGGCCCATGCAGGTCCTTCTGTAACTGCGATTTTTGGAATGACGATAATAATATTAGAATGTCCAATAAACTAAGTTCGACGTCCGAGTCATAAGCTATGAGTCTAATCTGCTTCGTTTTCTGTGTCACTAGATGGCAGGAAGACGATTCACCCGTGGTGGGGGTAGTGGTGCGCTCCCTCATGATGAGGAGCCTGAGCGGGAACCCACCAACGGTGAGATGATGCGGATGATGCTCCAGATGATGCAAGTGCAGCAGGGCGTGCTCCTGCAAGTCCAGAATGCTCCACTTGCTCGAGCTGCCCGGGCTCTTCCGGATGCCCCTCGCTCTGAGCCGGGAGCGAAGCAATTTCGGGAGCTGGGTCCCACATAATTTGATGGGTCTGAGGGTCCTCTGGCTGCCGATGAGTGGATTCAGAACATCGAGGATAATCTGAAGATGGCCAAGATCACCCCGGCTGGTGATCGCTCCGGGACGTAACCCAAAAGAACGGTTGTAGTTTTACCGCAAGTGCACGGTGTAGCAGCGAGCGGGTTATCGAACACAGGGAGGACGAATGACCGTGCTTGTTCCGATCAACCTGGCTATTTTAAAAAAAGAGAGATTTGCCTTTGGCGATCCTGTCACAATCGTCAGACAAAGTATAGAAATATCAAATCAAATAAAGAACGTCAAGGGAATAGGGAATTCCCGCTACTCACCGTATTTCGTAAAAGTGGTTCATTGGTATCAAAGTTGCTAGAATAAGATTTCGGATGAACTAGTTGCAACTGAATGTAGAACCAAGCTCACGCTCTCGCGCTGTTGCCGGTCTATAGCTATCCTAGGCTCGGGTCCAATCTCTTGCAAACCCTAGCCTAGGGGAGCTAGCATTAGGATCAACATCATCGTTCAATCGCGCACCGAGCCCAATCTCTTGCAAACTCGGCCCGCGACCTAGTTTGGGATAGTTCCTACCCGTCCAATCTCTTGCAAACGGGTATTGGCGCGGAATTGGAACCGGAAACCCTAGTATCGGTCCAATCTCTTGCAAACCGATACTACGGAAATTTGATTCCAACCCAATTCGGATTTCTAGGGTTTCCTATCGAATTGGGATCCAATCTCTTGCAAATCCCAATCGATGTGAATTCCTAGCCATCCGTAGTAAATTGATCCCAATCTAATCTCTAATAGCAATTCTTAGCAAAATTCCTAACAATTCATCACAATCATGAAATAGGGCTTGTAGGGTTCATCCCCACGCCCCAAGACGTGGCGACTACTCACAATTCATAGCAAGATCACAAGAATAATCAATGAAATAAGCAATAGAATTCATCACAATATTGAGATATGCAATAAAAATAGAATTTTTAGAGAAGAGAAAAGCAAACCAATGGAGTTCTTCAATTAATCCAACAAAAATCCAATTTTGTCTCCTCTCCAATCACAAGAATAAAACTAAAAAGCTAATCTAAAAAAACTGCAAAAAATCTAAGAGAGAGGCTCTCAAAACTAGGGTAAAAACAGGGGTTAAATAGCCCCCAAAATCGTCCAAAAACTGTGACCAAAATACCCCTGCGCAGCCTGTTTTCTGCAATTTTCGCTACAGGCAGCGCGTCGCACTCGGCCTAGTGACAAAAGTCGCTTGGCCGAGTGAAAACCCTGTAATTTTCCAGTAAGTATCGATCTTCAGGGGTCTTCACTTCGGGGGCGGCTCGACCGAGTGAGTTGTCGTCACTCGGCCGATGGCTTCATGGTACTCGGGCGGACGGAATTATCCACTCAGCCGAGTGGGTCTTCTGAAGCTCAGGCAGCCGAAAAACAGTAACTTGGAGATTTTTGAAGGGCTTCGTCTGGGCGCCACTCGGGCGGACGGGGTCTCGTCACTCGGCCGATGTGGTCTCCGTCGCTCGGTCGAGTGCACATATAAATCGTGTCTGCTTTGGTCGGCCGAGCGGTGTCTCTCTGGTCGGCCGAGTGACTCCTTCACTCGGCCGAGTGGGACACAAAAAATGCCCAGATTGCTTATTTTGGCCTCCTCGTCGCTCCTGCGACGTCCGTTCTTCTTCCGCTCCTCTCCAACAGCAACATACCCCTCGGGGAGGTCGTCGGTGACCGTCTGGAGTAGGCGTATCTCGAGATCACTCCAAATCATGCCAAATCACCTGAAATGCGACAAAAACAACAAATCGTGAAAAGCATCGCAATATCGTCGATATATCGTGAAAAACATGATTTGGGCGATCTAAATGGCATGCAAACATGCGGGAAAAAGGTGTAAAATAAGGAGTGATCAAAATCCCCCAAGCTTACCTCTTACTCGTCCTCGAGGAAGATAAGTAAAAGGCGAACCCGATGGATTCGGAAAACGAAAACGGCGAAGAAAAATGAAGAATGAAAAACGGAGAAGAATGAAATGAAAATAAAGAAGAAAGAAAGAAGCGATGAGGTAAGCTGCTAGATCATTTTCTCAGGACGTGGGTTTTACTTACTCATATAGCGTGCACCGAATGAAAAACACATGTCAAAGAGTTTTATTTTGATATCATTGTATAATAGTGCAAATAGAAATAGAAAACCCACGAACAACAATATAATCATGAAAAACGGAATAATTTTATAATTAACATTGTCTGAATCATCTAAAGCGGTATACAAATCACAGATCACACACTTTTCAATTGAATGCTTTCTATCAGGAGTATAAGAGTATCACACTATAGAATAGAGAGAATAGAAAAGTATGGATTTCATGAAATGATTGCTAGGCTTAGATTTCTGGATTTCGTAAAGCTAAAAATAATCTCACCGAGTATAGAATATTACTTAGCCTAGGTTGTCGTGCAACGTCAAGTAGTCACTCTCTCACACTTCAATGGATCCCCTCCCCCAAGCTTATCTATAAGCGTGGTGGCATAAAAAAGTATTTACATCCCCATTCTTATAAAGCTCCAAAAGCGATGAAAAGAGAAGAGAAAGAAAGAAAGTGAGATGGGATCTTTTATTGAGGATTTTTCCTCTTTTCTTTTCTTTTTTTTTCTTTTCTTTTCTTTTTTTTTGCAAAAGCATATATGCACAACGATCCCAACTCAAAGAGAGATAATGATATACAGGAACATTTTCTCTTTTTTTTTCTGAATAAGAAATTCGGAGCTAGGAATTAATAGCGGGGGAAATGCCATATAATAGAATCGCTAAGGGGAGATTCACCAATGATTTTAAAAGTAGAGAAATGATGTTCAAGATTTGTGGAGAAAGAAATGAATATATCTCTCGGTTCACTCTATAAGACATGCACGACAACTTCAGCAGGGTAATCTAATCTACTCAGTTTCGATCACAAAAAAGCTAACTAATCCAAATTTATCATAGCTAACATCATTCAATCATCCTGAAGTGAAATGTACAGTTCATGCATATAGAAGTGATATAGGAAAAGAAATCAGTACTCCAGACATAGGCATTCAATGCGTGAATCTTGGTGTGTTTTCTGTGATAGCATACATATAAATATTCAGACTCAGCTAATAATAAAATTTCATCCATTTTCATGTGTAAAAAGTGTGGGTTACTATCTCTAGATGCAAGGCAAGTCATAGCATATGATATCAGAAATAAAATTTAAGACATGACAAATTAAGCATGCAAATAGAATAAGCTAACTCCACGTCATCATCATCACAGAAAAGTCATCTCTAGCATGAGATGAAAAAGAAAGAAATAAAGATAAAGGGAAAATAGAACTATTTACAATGCGGCACACAGAAAAATAAGAAAAACGTGATGCATGGCAAAATAAAAGAAAAATGATGAAAATAAGTGCAAAAGCGGAAAATGGCGTGAAAAACTAAAAAAAATAAAGGTGGCAAATCGAAAAAGATCGTGAGAACTCACTCCCCCAAGCTAAATGGCACAGTGTCCTCACTGTGCAAAATGTGGCACACTGAGAGACAAGTAATGGGAGGGGCAAGTGAGGATGCATGCATGAAAAAAGAGAGAAAATAAAAAGAGAAAAATAAAGAAATGAAAAATATGATGCGGACAGGATGCATGCACAAATAGGAGTGATACAGATATAAAGGTGGGTCACAAAAAACTCTCCCTCTCTCCCAAAAAAGATATATAAATATATGGTCGACATGAGAATCCCAAAATAAGTGAGGGGAGGGGGGTGGGCAAAAGTGCAACAGGACCCAGCAGAAACGGGCAGCACAACGGCAGGAATAATCGATGGCATCAAGGGTGCCTAAGAAGGTGGTGCTGCGCCGTCTCCGTCCTGAGGCGGAAGTGGTGGTGGCTGCTGGACAGGCCGCTGAGCGGGTGTGGGTGTGGAAGTGGAAGCAGGCCTAGTGTGTGTGGAAGTGTGGGCGGGAACCTGCTGGGTGGGTGGGGGTACGCGGGGGAGACGCTCCAGGACCTGGGTAAGACAGTAGTGAATCTGGGGGATCAGGTCAAAGCGGTCAGCCATCGCAGAGACGGTGGAGGACAGGGTCCTAAGGTCGCCTCTGAGGCCACTCACCGCCCCCTCTAGAGCACGAATGCTCTGAAGTACGGTGTCGGGGGGAGGTGGTGCAGAGGGACGCACCGGCCGGGGCTGTGCAGGGCGGGGCTGGCATACTCGAGTCGCGTATGTGACTGGCTCAGCGGGGAAGGGAACAAAAGGTGCTGCGCTCGCAAATGTGGGCCTGGCCTCAGTGTGAGGCCGGGGCACCGGTTGGTGAGAAGTGGAGGCAGCAGCAGCGAAAGAAGAATGCAAAAGTGGCAGCGAGGCGGCCAGAGAGGTCAGTGGCACAGAAGTGTGGACAGACGCCACGACACTCTCGGAAAATACAGCAGGGGTGGAGACAGAGGTGACTACCGCTGGGGTGGAAGTGTGTGGTCCAAAAGGCGCAACCCCAACGGAGATCATGCTAGCCATGGTCTCCACGACCGCGGCAAATGAGGGCTCTCCACTCTCAACAAAGGTAGGTGGGCGCTCGGGGAGTGCGGAGCAAAGAGGCTCGACGGACAGAGGGCCAGTGGTGGTAGTGGGAGTGGTGGTGACAGCCTCGGAAGTGGTGGAGGTGGGCTCAGCTAAGGAACTCCCGACACCGACAGAGGTGTCAGGAGCAGCGAAAACATCAGGGATAGGCTGAGGGGCCACAGGGTCAACAGGGGCGGCAGGCTCGGCAGGGGCGACAGGGTCTGCGGGGGCAGCGTGGGCAGCGTGGGCCTGCTCGGCCTCCTCGGCCTCGAGCACGTAAGCAGCGGGGATGAGGATATCCATCGCAGGGAGCCAGTCGACGTGGGCTGGTGCAATCTGAGTCCGAGCTGGGCTCGGAAGAATCAGGTAATCGGCACCGTAAGGGCCGTGCAACCAGACCCAGTGACGCTCACCGTGCGGACGAAGCATCTTCATCCGGGCCATAACATCGATCGACAAAGAAGTGGGGCCCGGTGCTCGTCGCAGGTCGTCAGGGAAGTCCTCGCCGGTCATAAGGGCAAGCAGGGTGATCAGGCCGCCGCAGCATATCGGTGAGCGAGCGCCCACCGATACAATGATGCGGTCCAAAAACCAAGCCGCGACATCAATCACGACGGCGGGGACCAGCTCATCGCCATCCCTAGATAGAGCTCTGGGACGTGTCATCGCGTAGAGCATGTAGAGCTCCGGCGTAGACATCGTGCCCGGCTCATATCTGGCCAAAAAGGTCGTCGCCATAAGGCGCTGAGCAATGCGGAGGCAGGGATGGACAATGGCCGAGGCCTTGGCCCTACTAGGGTCAAAAGCAGCGTGAAGACCCGTAATCCGGGCCCAGAAGGCACCGGCGTCGAAGGAAGGTGGGGGGATATGGGTGGGGCCGTAACCGCGATCGGCTCCGGGGACAGCGGGCCACGAGAAAAATGCTCTCATCATATCGAGAGTGACCTGGCACTCCCGGTCCATGAACCGAAACGAGCATCCCTCGTCGGTCCGGGCGATCGAACTAAGAATCTCAAGTGTCGGGCGGGTGAACGTGTCCGCCGACACCTGGAAGAAATCTCGCCAGCCCATGTTGTCGGACAACGTGAGCATCCCCTCTAGTACCCCCAGGCGTCCTAGGTCAGCAAGGTGTGCAAACCTGGAGGGTACGATCGAGCGCTGGGAGATACGCTCGAAGACGGCGCGGTGTGCATCGTCTCGGAACGTAATCCCGAGCGGCCCGACTAGTGGAGCCGGAGGTGGTGGCTGTGGAGCGGCGGGGAGTGGCTGTGCGGGCTGTGCAGGCTGTGTGGGCGCTGCAGGCTGTGCGGGGTGTGCGGGGCCTGCAGGCTGTGCTGGGTGGATGGGGTGTGTGGGAGACCGTGGAGGAGAGTCCTCCAACTCGTGGGAGGGGCCGGCATCATCCGACCGCTTCTGCTTGACGGAAGCTCTCTTCGACCGCGGCCGTGTCCGGGGCGGCATATCGGCCCCGAGCGCGCGCCGAAAAGTGTAAAAAGTGCGGCGTGTATAAAATAAAGGAAGGAGTATACCCAGACACGCCGCGAGTGCTCAGCAATGGAAGCGTGCGAAGAGAGCGCCTCCGCGAAGCCCAAATCAGTCCGTAGAAGCTCCCCTGTGCTCCCCTAAGCTCCAAAAATCAACCTGCGCATGAAACGGAGATATCAGCGGGTAATATTCAAAATGTATGGAGCTATAGGGGTATAATAGATAGATATAGAAATTGATTAGGGTTTGGGGTTCGTTTAATACATGGATCCTCGAAAAACACACAAAAAGAGGAGAAATAGGGCGAAATAGGCGATACCGGAGATGATCAGAGCGACGGCCGCCGACGGCGACTCGGGCGAGTCACGGCGGGTGGTCGGCCGGTGGTGGCTGGCCGAGCGGCGGCGCGAGGTGGCCGGTCGGGCGAGTGGGGGCTGTGTGCGAGGCGAGCGGGCGAGGGGAGCTGAGGGGTCGCGGCGATTTGGGAATTTTTCGTTTCGAAAATTGTGCCTCCCCTCAGCCCTTATATAACGAAAGTTACGACTCAGTCGAGTGACTAGGTCACTCGGCCGAGTGAGATCAATGGTGATATCCTCCCCGCTTACGCTTCGGCCGAGTGGCTTTGCCAGCCTCAGTCGAGTGGAGTAAGTCCATTCGGCCGAGTGGCTCAAGCTACTCGGCAAGACTCACCCTAGGAGCGTATCCGTTTTACTCGGCCGAGTGAAAATATATACTCGGCCGAGTAGCAGTTATACTGAAATCAAGAAAATAAACAGAGAGTTGGGTACAGCAGACTTCCCTCATTCGTGAGCGGCTCGGCCGTACGAACTTGTGTACTCGGCCGAGTGACTAGTATACTCGGCCGAGTGAGCCTTGTTTTCTGCTGATTGTCTTCGTTTGGGCTCTAAACTCTGTCTTTCTTTCTCCAGTCGATTTCATCTTACTCCTAGGCATCGAGCGTCTTCCTTGGGCGCTCCTCGTCGTCTCGTTCATCCTCCTCATTATGGATTTACCTATCTCCTCTCCTGTCAAGAAAAATAGGACCCGTTATCACAAAATTTTTGGGCGAACGACTCAAAACACTAAAAATTTCTAAAACAAAAATAAAGAAAAAGTAAAAATAAAGCAATAACCGTCGGGTTGCCTCCCGACAAGCGCTCGTTTAAGGTCGTGAGCTCGACCCCCTATGATTTTCAATTAATGCGGGATGTTTGGTGCATATGAGATGCACCCATCAAACTTTCCGGGGAGAACGCTTGGATTCGGAAGTTGCGGTGGCGTGTTCTCCCGTGGTGGTCTCTCGTCTCGAATAGTGTTGGGGGGAGGCTCCCCCAAGCTAGCGTTTGCTCCGGTCAACGGCTTCACCGGTGACGCCGATTTCCGTATCGGCGGAGCTTTCTTCGGAGACTTTTGTTTCGAGAGCTTGCAGAGCTCTCGAATCCTTGCGACATCAGCGTCGCCTTCATCATTTTCAGCGGAAAGGTCGGGGGAATCATCTATCTTCTCATCTTGGCCTAAATCCGGTCCTTCCTCGAAATCTTCATCGAATAGAGCGCCAATCGAGTGGGGGATCGCCTCCTCTATCACCTCATCAAGGAGGTCCGAAAGATCGTCCGACCGTCCCCTAAGCAAATATATTCTATTGGTTTCGCCCGTCGGGACTCCTTCGGAATAGTGTTTGAGTCTCTGACCATTTACTTTGAATGTGGAACCATCCTTGCTTTCCAACTCGAAATCTCCTCCCGGTTGTATGTGCTTGATGGTGAAAGGTCCGGACCAACGTGACCTCAACTTACCGGGAAATAGTCGGAGCCGGGAATTATAGAGCAAGACCTTGTCTCCTACCTTGAAGTCCGTGACGGTTACGCGGGCATCGTGGAGAATCTTGGTACTTTCTTTGTAAATTCTTGAGCTTTCGTAGGCGTCTCTTCTTATCTCATCAAGCTCGTTGATGTCCAAGAGTCGCCTCACCGCCGCACTCTTGTAATCATAATTAAAGGTTTTGATGGCCCAATATGCGCGGTGCTCCAACTCTACCGGTAAGTGGCAAGCTTTCCCATAAACGAGTCGGAACGGTGTGGTGCCTATGGGAGTGCGAAAGGCCGTGCGATATGCCCATAGAGCATCGTTTAGCTTCATTGACCAATCCTTTCTAGATCGATCCACCGTCTTTTCGAGAATTTGCTTAATTTCTCTATTTGAGACTTCCACTTGGCCGCTTGTCTGGGGGTGATATGCCATGCCGACTCTATGATTTACCCCGTACTTCTTTAGCATGGCTTCAAACTTGTTCTCTATGAAGTGGCTCCCCCGTTGCTTATCAAGGTACGAGGCACTCCGAAGCGCGGGAAGATGTTTTGCTTGAAGAACTTGGAGACGACCCTTGCATCATTAGTAGGGGTGGCGATTGCTTCCACCCATTTGGAGACATAGTCGACGGCCAATAGGATGTATTTGTTGCCATTGCTCGACGGAAATGGTCCCATGAAGTCTACTCCCCAACAATCAAAAAGCTCAATTTCTTGGATGGGCCTCATTGGCATCTCATTGCGCTTGGAGATATTCTCGGTCCATTGGCATCTATCGCACCCCTTTACAAAGTCGTGGGTGTCTTTAAACATTGTCGGCCAAAAGAACGGTTGTAGTTTTACCGCAAGTGCACGGTGTAGCAGCGAGCGGGTTATCGAACACAGGGAGGACGAATGATCGTGCTTGTTCTGATCAACCTGGCTATTTTAAAAAAAGAGAGATTTGCCTTTGGTGATCCTGTCACAATCGTCAGACAAAGTATAGAAATATCAAATCAAATAAAGAACGTCTAGGGAATGGGGAATTCCCGCTACTCACCGTATTTCGTAAAAGTGGTTCATTGGTATCAAAGTTGCTAGAATAAGATTTCGGATGAACTAGTTGCAACTGAATGTAGAACCAAGCTCACGCTCTCTCGCTGTTGCCGGTCTATAGCTATCCTAGGCTCAGGTCCAATCTCTTGCAAACCCTAGCCTAGGGGAGCTAGCATTAGGATCAACATCATCGTTCAATCACGCACCGAGCCCAATCTCTTGCAAACTCGGCCCGCGACCTAGTTTGGGATAGTTCCTACCCGTCCAATCTCTTGCAAACGGGTATTGGCGCGGAATTGGAACCGGAAACCCTAGTATCGGTCCAATCTCTTGCAAACCGATACTACGGAAATTTGATTCAAACCCAATTCGGATTTCTAGGATTTCTTATCGAATTGGGATCCAATCTCTTGCAAATCCCAATCGATGTGAATTCCTAGCCATCCGTAGTAAATTGATCCCAATCTAATCTCTAATAGCAATTCTTAGCAAAATTCCTAACAATTCATCACAATCATGAAATAGGGCTTGTAGGGTTCATCCCCACGCCCCAAGACGTGGCGACTACTCACAATTCATAGCAAGATCACAAGAATAATCAATGAAATAAGCAATAGAATTCATCATAATATTGAGATATGCAATAAAAATAGAATTTTTAGAGAAGAGAAAAGCAAACCAATGGAGTTCTTCAATTAATCCAACAAAAATCCAATTTTGTCTCCTCTCCAATCACAAGAATAAAACTAAAAAGCTAATCTAAAAAAACTGCAAAAAATCTAAGAGAGATGCTCTCAAAAATAGGGTAAAACAGGGGTTAAATAGCCCCCAAAATCGTCCAAAAACTGTGACCAAAATACCCCTGCGCAGCCTGTTTTCCGCAATTTTCGCTACAGGCAGCGCGTCGCACTCGGCCTAGTGACAAAAGTCGCTCGGCCGAGTGAAAACCCTGTAATTTTCCAGTAAGTATCGATCTTCAGGGGGTCTTCACTTCGGGGGCGGCTCGGCCGAGTGAGTTGTCGTCACTCGGCCGATGGCTTCATGGTACTCGGGCGGACGGAATTATCCACTCGGACGAGTGGGTCTTCTGAAGCTCAGGCAGCCGAAAAACAGTAACTTGGAGATTTTTGAAGGGCTTCGTCTGGGCGCCACTCGGACGGACGGGGTCTCGTCACTCGGCCGATGTGGTCTCCGTCGCTCGGCCGAGTGCACATATAAATCGTGTCTGCTTTGGTCGGCCGAGCGGTGTCTCTCTGGTCGGCCGAGTGACTCCTTCACTCGGCCGAGTGGGACACAAAAAATGCCCAGATTGCTTATTTTGGCCTCCTCGTCGCTCCTGCGACGTCCGTTCTTCTTCTGCTCCTCTCCAACAGCAACATACCCCTCGGGGAGGTCGTCGGTGACCGTCTGGAGTAGGCGTATCTCGAGATCACTCCAAATCGCGCCAAATCACCTGAAATGCGACAAAAACAACAAATCGTGAAAAGCATCGCAATATCGTCGATATATCGTGAAAAACATGATTTGGGTGTCACGCCCCGCTTCCCAAAAACGTGGAGGCGAAGCGTGAGAAGGTCCGCTCAGACTTGAAGCTACGAAGCTGCAAGTCCGATAAGCGTCAATCACTTTAAAACTGCAGGTCCTTGCAACGCGAAACGAAACAAAGATAATAATAACGAAAGAGACAAAAGGAACATCTCAGAATATCCATAATAATAAATCTCAACATCGCAGAAGAGCCACCAGGCTGAAAAGAAAAAGAGTCTAAAAGAGGCCCAGCATGGCCAACAAAATACAAAGTACGAAAACAAGGAAAAGGTGCAAGCACCGACAACTAACAGCAACCTAAAGTAAAAGTAGCTCCACAATCACTAAGACTGGTCTCCGGTGTCCTCGTACTCCTCGACGAACGTAGGCTCAGTCTCAGCGTCAGCAAACACCTCGTCCTCAACTACCGTCTCTGGCTCAGGGTCTAACATGTGACACCCAAAAGAGCAAGGGGCACATGTCAGCAAGTCTGGAAGACTTGTGCAAGTGAAACTGAAAGGTAGTAAAAGTAAAGCAACCTAGCAGTTCTAGCATGAATGCGATGACATGGCAGTTTAAAGTAATGAGTGCAACAAGTAAGGTAAAGTAAGGTAAAGTAAAGTAAGGTACGAGCATGGCATGGCATTCGCAAGACAAGTACAAGACAAGAAAAGTAAGCACCTTGTGCACAGAGTTCACGCCTTACAGCTAAAGAGGCTGTACGGGCACACTTTTACGCTGAGTGGTCGCTCAACCCTACCCCTCCACGTGTGTCGAGCCAGGGCCTTACCCCCGAACTTGGAATGCTCGCTTCTGGATCACGAGCCAGGAAGTGTTTTTAACAAGTATGGCCTAGGGGTGCACCTAGCCAGGGACACGGAAACACGGATTTGTACAAGTATTTTGTAGCGTGTGCTACGATGCAACAATCAATTTGGATGACATGTAAGATGCAATGCATGGCAGTTAAAAGTACGTACAGTTTAAGGAAAGTAAACGTGACAGTTTAGTATGCATGAACAACAAGTTTAAAGAGTTGGATCTAGCTTCGTTGTCAAGCTAGATCAATTAGGTGACGGATCTAGTTTCGTTGTCAAACTAGATCAAGTAGGCGTCTAGCCAGCTATCATTTCACTGACTAGTCTCTTTTACGCTAGGAACAAGGAAGTGGCCTAAAAACATGGCCCTACACAAGAGTTGGCAAGTTTCACTTGCCTGCAACTATCACGTCAAGAAAACACCGTCCAACGAGTCCAAAGTCACGATTCCTACGTGCACAAGTCCACCGGCCTACATCCGTTTTATTAATCTTGATTAGTGAATTCTAAAACATTTAAAATACTTTTAAAAATACTGATTTTAGTCTTGATTAGCATGCAATTGGGTTGGGGGTCCTAGGGGTGCAAAACGTTACCTCAACACGACGCGAAAGCTACACCGGCGTCGGGTAGCGACGCCGGGGGTTGGAATAATAGAACGCGCTCCAAGTCCTGATTCCAATATAGTTTCCTTGCTGGAAAGTTCAGAGCATCAACCCGGGCGACGATTCCAGATTCCAAAGCTCGCACGTGCGACGACGGGCTACGACGTGCGACGACGTCGTACGCGACGAATCCTCGAAGAGAAAGCACCTTGGTGGGGCCCACAGTAGTCCTAGGGACCTTTGGGGAACCCACAATAACTCTGGAGAACTTGGGGGGCCCACGGAGGCAAGTGGTGCGACGGATGCGGGGTTGCGACGAGTGGCCGTCGGTCAGACACAGCCAATGCGGAAGAATTTCTCGGTCGTGCGCTCAAAATGCGGGGGCTGCGACGTTGGGGTGCACAGCGGCTGCGGGCGATGCTTGGGTGCGGGGTTTCTCCTCGGTCTGGTCGATGGAGAGCTTCGGTCGTGCGCTTGGATGCGGGCGGGACAGCGTTGCAACGTTGCAACGCTTGCAACGTCGGTCGCTGCGGGCGTTTCCTTCGGTCGGGCACGGAGCGGAGCGGGGGAACGAAGCGGAGCGCTGTGCGGGGGTCGGTGCGGAGCAGGGCCTCGGTCAGACCGAGAGCTCCTCTCGGTCAAGCGGGGAACGGGCGGGGGTTGGCTGCAGCGGTGCGGAGCGGCGAGAATGCGGGCGAGGCGGCCGGTCAGAGCGGGCGGATGCGGGGGTTTTCTTCGGTCTTACGGGGTGCTGAACGTCGCAACGTTGCGACGATTCGTCGCAACGTCCAAAATGAGTTTGGAAGAGGCTAGGGCTAATTTCTTTGGAAAATAGGACTTGCTAGGGGTTGCTTATATAGTATAGGTGGGTTGACTTGGTCTAGGGCTAAATCTAATAGGATTAGAAGTTCAAAAAGATTTAAAATTTGAATTTAAACTTCTCCAACCCATTCTAGGATTTTACCTGGTCCAAATGAGCTAAAAATTGGCTCAAAAATTCTTTAAAACGTTTAAAACTCAAATAAATTTTATTTGGCCGAAATTAATTTAAAAATAAATTATTAAAAATATTATAAAACTTGTAAAAATTATAAAAGTGGTCAAATGAACTCCAAAAATTATAAAATAAATATCGGGGTGATCGTGATGACGAATGTGAGCTAACTAAGAAGACGGATCTCAAATTCGACGTTGGACGACGAAACTAAAAATAGAAACGTCTCCCGTCAAGAGCGAGAATCGTCACGTCTTATCGAGTAAGTTTAAATTGTGGAAAAACGACTCGAGAAGTGTCGTTTCAAGATAGTTCCACTATTTAATACTCTCAGAGTCGTTCACGACGGCATATCACACAAAAGTGTTCACAAACGAACAAGGTCCAAAACAAACACGTGCACGGCCAAAAGCACGTGCACGAAAAACGTACGACGAAAAGTGGTCGTTACATCCTCCCCACCTTAGAATAAAGTCCGTCCTCGGACTTTCTAATACATCTAGTCGCTCTTAATAACTACCCCAAATCAAGTCGCATTATATTTCAAACCAAGTATAGTCATTACAAGTGCTCATATATGCACTAGGTAGTCACACATTATTACTACCAACACGTATATAAATACATTCACGTACGTATACACTTATACCTATTATAGTCCGACAACTTCATACATGTATTTCAATCAGGTATATAAACATACATCCCTTATATAACTGCTACTCACAAACAATAGTTCAGATACTTATATAGGTATGATCTCATACCAGCAACTACAATCATTGCTCTACCTATATGTAGCTACCTATGCACAAACATCAAGGGTATACTACCCTCTAATATTCATCCAATACCAAGCATCTCAACACATATAGTCACACCATACCATTATTAAATCAAGTTCACTATATCTAATATACATTCACCACTACTATAATTTCACAATATATAGTCATTCAATACATGCAAATAGTTCACCATATATTCACATCATGTACGGTCCTATAACTATATTTACGACACGCCACATATACCATAGTCATCAATACCTATAACTAAGCACATACTTACCCGTGCATGGTGCACACCCATACACGCTAACATTTCATTTACATACACCAATCATGCCATTGTATAACTAGCACACATACACACCTAGTTTTAGCTAGCGCACAAGCAAGTCCTTAGTAATTAGCTATACCACAAGACCAACACCTATAACTATATACTGGCGTAGCGACCCACAATCATGTGCGTAGCACAACCAGGCACAAACACTCCTATCACTATACATACATCAAGCATTGCTATATTCAAACTACAACATACATTCAATATACTTAGAGTATACTCACTCAAGCTTGAGTGAGACTCAATACACATACCAGAATATCCCATATACGTAGCATGACATTCATACATACACCAATACCACTCTAATATTTATATATATGTCTACCAATATAACCATATACATTCCATAGATCAATCACACTTAATATTTAGTCCGGTAATACTTACATAGTTCAATCATTCTATATACCATAATAATAATACAGACATCAACATACGTATAATTATAATACGCTCCCTAATACATGCATACGTATTCATCGTATAGTCTCCCACATGTAACACATATATTTATATATTCACACCATAGCCTACTACCTATAATTAGTATTCTAACACATCCACACGTACATAATTAAGATGTGCAATAGTCGTGTATACCTCACGGTATGCACGCATGCAACATCCCGTAAAAGCAACAATACCAATCAAAATTATAACCCTAATACTATATGTATATCACATATATACTCAGGCAACAAAACATAACTACTTACGTCTAAACACTATATATATTTACCTACGAGCACATACTCACACGTAATAATATATAGATCACTCAATAGGCCTACTTACTTATCTATAGGTTCACACATTATCATCACACCTAGCATATACCTAGCTTTACCAATCATTTTATTTCAACCATTATAAGTATCTCTAATTACATACATTCCATTAGATATTTCAACGCTAGCTCTTATATACACCGGCATCCCTAGTATAGTATAGCTATCCACACAAAAATCTATAATTACTAACACACAACAACTTCATACTATCACGAATAACTCCGAGTATATATATATATATACCACACAATAGGCAAGCACCAATATACTATGGGAATTCTCATTCAAGCTCACGTACCCAACTTAGGTATGTGCACTACGACACCTCACAGGGTCCAAGGGCCTACTAAAAACTTAGGGTGGGCATAGACATTGACGGCACTAATACCTAAGCAATAGAGGGAGGTCGAAAGCGTGACGAGGGAAGGATCGATAAGCATGTGTTCAGATAGGGCGAATGCAAGGAGACAGCTTGGTTGGACGAACATTGGCTCAATGGTGATGTTTAGGTTGAAGGAAAAGGATATAGTGATGCTTATATAGGATATAAAAAAGAAGATAGGGTAAGTAGCACAAGCTAGAATACGTGAAATCTGAAAACTGTTTTTCTTCAAAATCAGAATCCTCGTCTGAAAAGAAATATTTCGGAATCGATAAAACAAGTTGTTCAAAGTAAATTTGAGTCGAACATTCTTAATAAGAGAAAATGGTCTATTGTTTCTAAAAATCATTTTGAAAGGAAGTAAAATCATTTACGCGAATATTGAGGACATGGTTTAGAAAATTCTATCAGTCAGTAATTTAATAAAATGTTGCCAAAAGTTTTTGAAAGTCAAAGAATGGAATCAAGCAACAGAAGAATTTAAAATCAGGTTAAATGCTTTCAAAACTTTGGGCTATGGAAAATTGAAGATAATCAATTTGAAACTACTTTTTAGAAAACCAAGGTTTGCCAAAAATGTAAAGCTGATTTACACAAGGTTCTTAATACACGAGCACAACAAGTCTGGCACGGTTATAAAAATAGTTGAAATTCAATTTGGTTTAGAGATTTTTTTCTAAAACGTGTATGGTGAGCGGAAAGGAAATAGTAGTAACTTAGCATAAGAATTTTCAAGATCGAATAGCAAATCTTTAAAATCAAATCAGGGAGGGTCTAAAGCAGGAAGAGGTTATGAAAATAGTAATTCTGCAAAAATCTGAAATAGTGAGAACGACGAGCAAAAACCAACTTGCGGAAATCCGAAATTCCATGTGACTTGAAAAGTATATTAAATGTAAACACGAAGTATTATTCAAATGGCATAAATAAGAGAGAAAATTATAAATCGAGCTGAGCAAAATAAAAGTACGGTTCAGAATAAAATTAATATATGAAAAGACGACATGAGTACGAAAACATAGGCTGGGAAAAATATTATAAGCTAGAGTTCAAAATTCCGACAAACGTTTTTAAAAAAATTTAAATCAATGAAGAAGTATGAAGTATAAGTATATTAAGATTTTGAACAAATTTAAACCTAGGAAAGGGGAAATCGAAAGATACTTTTGGAAGATTCAAGATTGTAACGAAAAGGTTTGGAACTTGACGTCGATCGTCATGGGGCGATCTCGTGAATCGAGGCAAGGAATTTGGTCGGAGATCAAACATTCATAAGCCTGGGACATGAATCAGAAGAGTTTACGGGGAACTCCTACGGTTGACCAACTAAAGATTAAAAACTAAGCGCTAAGACTTCTAAAGGTTAGACGGTAAGGAAATGCGTTCAGCTTGGTCCGAAATCGATGAACCCAAAAGCGAACGTCTAAAGGAGGTTCTAGAAGTCTAATATGGTTAAGGGTAAACAAGGACCGCTAGGGTGACTCCTACGACGATTGAATCAATTGCTAGAAGGGGGGTTTAACTACAGTCAGGGCCTCTAACTAGCAAGCACAGACGTCTAACTAAGCCTTCTTATCACCTAGTGTCCTAAGAAAACAACTAAACTCAGGGCTTATGACTCGGATGTTGCAATTTATTTAATGGACATTCCGTTATTATCGTTGTTCCGTTAATTCGCAATTGCAAGATTGGACCTACATGGGCCACCAACAAAACCTGTCACGCCCCGCTTCCCAAAAACGTGGAGGCGAAGCGTGAGAAGGTCCGCTCAGACTTGAAGCTACGAAGCTGCAAGTCCGATAAGCGTCAATCACTTTAAAACTGCAGGTCCTTGCAACGCGAAACGAAACAAAGATAATAATAACGAAAGAGACAAAAGGAACATCTCAGAATATCCATAATAATAAATCTCAACATCGCAGAAGAGCCACCAGGCTGAAAAGAAAAAGAGTCTAAAAGAGGCCCAGCATGGCCAACAAAACACAAAGTACGAAAACAAGGAAAAGTTGCAAGCACCGACAACTAACAGCAACCTAAAGTAAAAGTAGCTCCACAATCACTAAGACTGGTCTCCGGTGTCCTCGTACTCCTCGACGAACGTAGGCTCAGTCTCAGCGTCAGCAAACACCTCGTCCTCAACTACCGTCTCTGGCTCAGGGTCTAACATGTGACACCCAAAAGAGCAAGGGGCACATGTCAGCAAGTCTGGAAGACTTGTGCAAGTGAAACTGAAAGGTAGTAAAAGTAAAGCAACCTAGCAGTTCTAGCATGAATGCGATGACATGGAAGTTTAAAGTAATGAGTGCAACAAGTAAGGTAAAGTAAGGTAAAGTAAAGTAAGGTACGAGCATGGCATGGCATTCGCAAGACAAGTACAAGACAAGAAAAGTAAGCACCTCGTGCACAGAGTTCACGCCTTACAGCTAAAGAGGCTGTACGGGCACACTTTTACGCTGAGTGGTCGCTCAACCCTACCCCTCCACGTGTGTCGAGCCAGGGCCTTACCCCCGAACTTGGAATGCTCGCTTCTGGATCACGAGCCAGGAAGTGTTTTTAACAAGTATGGCCTAGGGGTGCACCTAGCCAGGGACACGGAAACACGGATTTGTACAAGTATTTTGTAGCGTGTGCTACGATGCAACAATCAATTTGGATGACATGTAAGATGCAATGCATGGCAGTTAAAAGTACGTACAGTTTAAGGAAAGTAAACGTGACAGTTTAGCATGCATGAATGAAAAGTTTAAAGGGTTGGTTCTAGCTTCGTTGTCAAGCTAGATCATTTAGGTGACGGATCTAGTTTCGTTGTCAAACTAGACCAAGTAGGCGTCTAGCCAGCTATCATTTCACTGACTAGTCTCTTTTACGCTAGGAACAAGGAAGTGGCCTAAAAACATGGCCCTACACAAGAGTTGGCAAGTTTCACTTGCCTGCAACTATCACGTCAAGAAAACACCGTCCAACGAGTCCAAAGTCACGATTCCTACGTGCACAAGTCCACCGGCCTACATCCGTTTTATTAATCTTGATTAGTGAATTCTAAAACATTTAAAATACTTTTAAAAATACTGATTTTAGTCTTGATTAGCATGCAATTGGGTTGGGGGTCCTAGGGGTGCAAAACGTTACCTCAACACGACGCGAAAGCTACACCGGCGTCGGGTAGCGACGCCGGGGGTTGGAATAATAGAACGCGCTCCAAGTCCTGATTCCAATATAGTTTCCTTGCTGGAAAGTTCAGAGCATCAACCCGGGCGACGATTCCAGATTCCAAAGCTCGCACGTGCGACGACGGGCTACGACGTGTGACGACGTCGTACGCGACGAATCCTCGAAGAGAAAGCACCTTGGTGGGGCCCACAGTAGTCCTAGGGACCTTTGGGGAACCCACAATAACTCTGGAGAACTTGGGGGGCCCACGGAGGCAAGTGGTGCGACGGATGCGGGGTTGCGACGAGTGGCCGTCGGTCAGACACAGCCAATGCGGAAGAATTTCTCGGTCGTGCGCTCAAAATGCGGGGGCTGCGACGTTGGGGTGCACAGCGGCTGCGGGCGATGCTTGGGTGCGGGGTTTCTCCTCGGTCTGGTCGATGGAGAGCTTCGGTCGTGCGCTTGGATGCGGGCGGGACAGCGTTGCAACGTTGCAACGCTTGCAACGTCGGTCGCTGCGGGCGTTTCCTTCGGTCGGGCACGGAGCGGAGCGGGGGAACGAAGCGGAGCGCTGTGCGGGGGTCGGTGCGGAGCAGGGCCTCGGTCAGACCGAGAGCTCCTCTCGGTCAAGCGGGGAACGGGCGGGGGTTGGCTGCAGCGGTGCGGAGCGGCGAGAATGCGGGCGAGGCGGCCGGTCAGAGCGGGCAGATGCGGGGGTTTTCTTCGGTCGTACGGGGTGCTGAACGTCGCAACGTTGCGACGATTCGTCGCAACGTTGCGACGATTCGTCGCAACGTCCAAAATGAGTTTGGAAGAGGCTAGGGCTAATTTCTTTGGAAAATAGGACTTGCTAGGGGTTGCTTATATAGTATAGGTGGGTTGACTTGGTCTAGGGCTAAATCTAATAGGATTAGAAGTTCAAAAAGATTTAAAATTTGAATTTAAACTTCTCCAACCCATTCTAGGATTTGACCTAGTCCAAATGAGCTGAAAATTGGCTCAAAAATTCTTTAAAACGTTTAAAACTCAAATAAATTTTATTTGGCCGAAATTAATTTAAAAATAAATTATTAAAAATATTATAAAACTTGTAAAAATTATAAAAGTGGTCAAATGAACTCCAAAAATTATAAAATAAATATCGGGGTGATCGTGATGACGAATGTGAGCTAACTAAGAAGACGGATCTCAAATTCGACGTTGGACGACGAAACTAAAAATAGAAACGTCTCCCGTCAAGAGCGAGAATCGTCACGTCTTATCGAGTAAGTTTAAATTGTGGAAAAACGACTCGAGAAGTGTCGTTTCAAGATAGTTCCACTATTTAATACTCTCAGAGTCGTTCACGACGGCATATCACACAAAAGTGTTCACAAACGAACAAGGTCCAAAACAAACACGTGCACGGCCAAAAGCACGTGCACGAAAAACGTACGACGAAAAGTGGTCGTTACATTGGGCGATCTAAATGGCATGCAAACATGCGGGAAAAAGGTGTAAAATAAGGAGTGATCAGCTGGATGGGTTGATTTGGCGAAGAGGCAACTCAAGGATAATGCTCGGAACTGGTGGGATGCGGAAGAGAAGATGTTGGTGGAGCCGATAGCTTGGGCTACCTTTAAGTCCAGGTTTGATGAGGAATTCTTTCCGAAGGCTGCGAAGAAGGAGATGCTGCAGCGCTTCATTGATCTGAAGTAAGGGAGCTTGACGGTGGACCAGTACCACTAAGAGTTCACTAGGCTGAGTCGGTTCGCACGGAAGATGGTGCAGGATGCTGATGAGAGGGCTCAGAGGTTCCTGCAGGGACTTGCTTTGGAGCTCCAGAGTTTTGTGTCTTCCTCCGATCTGGACTCTTATCGGAAGGTTTTGGTCGTTGCCAGGAGGCAGGAGCTGAACCTGAGTCAGAGGAGAGGGCATGTTTCTGGTGCTGGGAAGAGGCCTATGGAGCAGGCCAGAGCGGTGGTTAGGCCTGGTTTCAAGCCTAATCAGCCAGCTCAGTTTAAGAGGCCAGGAGGGCCTATTCTGAAGACTTGCCATTTCTGCGGCAAGCCTGGCCACATCAAGGAACAGTGTCGGAAGTTTTTGGGCCAGTGTCTGGTTTGTGGTGATGCTTCCTATGTCACGAGGGATTGTCGGCATGCGGGTCCGCTGCGGAGGGCATCTGTTGCAGCGCAGCCGTTGCAGCAGCGAGCGTCTGTTCCTGCTGGACATGGCGCAGCTCTTGTTCCACAGAAACAGGCTTTTCAGCAGGCTGTTCCGCCAAGGAGGCAGGATTTTCTGATGACCGCGGTGGAGAGCGAGGCTGTGGATGAGGTTATCGCAGGTAATCCTCAATCTGGCTGTTACTTTCCTAGTTGGTTTTGATTGTTAGATTATGTTGTTTGCTTGAACATGGTTGTTTGTTAGACTAGGGTTTGATTGTTAATTGCTTGTTAGGTGTGGTTTTGGTGTGCACATTTCCTGCACGAGTCCTCTTTGACTCTGGTGCATCGATGTGCATTATTTCTCGGAGCTTCGTGGAGAGGCATTCCTTGTCGACGTCCCCTCTTCCCAAGAGTTGGAATATTGTTACAGGGAATGGCGTGGTCTCGGTGCATCGTGGTTGCAATTCTTGCCCGTTGGTGGTCTGTGGACATGAGCTTTTCGCTGATTTCATTGTCCATGACATCATCAACTATGATGCAGTTCTTGGGATGGACTGGCTTGCAAGCTTCTATGCTACGATCGACTGTCGAAGGAAGAAGGTGGTGTTCGAGATTCCTGGACATCCAGTATTTGAGTTCAGTCGTGGTAGCAGCTCGCTTGGTCCTGTCAGATTTCGGGCCAGGCCGGTGGAGGTTGTGGCTATGCGGATGGAGCTGGAGTGGCCAGCTGTGGTGCGTGATTTTGGCGACGTCTTCCCCGAGGAGATGTCTGGTTTGCCACCTGATCGAGCTCTAGAATTTTCTATTGATCTTGTTCCGGGTGCGCAGCCGATTTCGAAGGCGTCGTATCGTATGGCACCCGCTGAATTGGAAGAGTTGCGAAAGCAGTTGGATGAGCTCATGCAGAAGGGTTATATCAATCCTAGTGTGTCTCCGTGGAGAGCACCAGTGTTGCTGGTGAAGAAGAAGGATGGTTCGCGTCGCATGTGCGTGGACTATCGGGAGTTGAATGCGGTGACCATTAAGAATAAATACCCGTTGCCTCGCATCGATGATATTTTTGATCAGCTTAGAGGTTCGAGGGTGTTTTCTAAATTGGATTTGAGGAGTGGCTACCATCAGTTGAAGGTGAATAAGGGAGATGTTCCGAAGACAGCGTTCAGGACGAAGTATGGACACTATGAGTTTGTGGTTATGCCTTTCGGCGTAACTAACGCGCCCGTAGTTTTCATGAATCTGATGAACCTGATTTTCTACGACTTTTTGGATAAGTTTGTTGTTATCTTTATTGACGACATTCTGATCTATTCGAAGTCGGAGGAAGAGCATGCCTCGCACTTGAGGACGGTATTGGAGATCTTGAGGAAGCATCGTTTGTATGCTAAGTTTTCGAAGTGCGAGTTTTGGCTGGATAGAGTTGCTTTTCTCGGGCATGTGGTGACTGGAGATGGTATTTCAGTGGATCCCGAGAAGATTAGGGCCATCAGGGAGTGGCCTGTTCCGTCGTCTGCGTCTGAGATCCGGAGTTTCCTTGGACTTGCTGGTTACTATCGGCGATTCATTAAGGACTTTTCCCGTATTGCTGAGCCGATGACCAGGTTGACACGGAAGGATGTTGCTTTTGTTTGGTCGGGTGATTGTGAGAGTGCTTTTGGTGTTCTGAAGGAGAGGTTGACGACGACCCCTATTCTTGTTGTGCCTGATCGCAGCGGTGGATTTGAGATCTTTTGCGATGCTTCTGGCAAGGGTCTCGGTTGTGTGTTGCATCAGCACGGACATGTTGTGGCGTATGCGTCTCGTCAGCTTAAGGTTCATGAGAAGAATTACCCGACACATGATTTGGAGTTGGCTGCCGTTGTGTTTGCTCTTAAGATTTGGAGGAACTTCTTGCTGAGTGAGAAAGTGAAGATTTTCACCGATCACAAAAGCTTGAAGTATATTTTTACTCAGAAGGAGCTCAACATGCGACAGCGTCGATGGTTGGAGCTTATGGCGGATTATGAGATTGATTTGCAGTTTCACCCTGGCAAGGTGAATGTGGTCCCTGATGCGCTGAGTAGGCTTCCAGCGGTGATGATTTTGACCTCGCAGTGGAGATTACAGCAGGATTTCTGCGAGTCTGGTGTTGAGATTGTTCTTCCTGGGGCGGCTTCATCGTTGATGTACATGCAGGTACAGTCGACGATCGTGGATCGGATTAAGGCTGGCCAGGCTGAGGATCCGAAGCTGGTGAAGATTCGGGAGCAGGTGGAAGCCGGTCTGCGGACTGACTTTTTGATTCATGAGGATGGCTCGTTGAGGTTTGGAGCCAGGTTGTGTGTGCCAGCTAGGGACATTAGAGAGGAATTGATGGTGGAGGCACACAGTTCACCGTATTCTGTGCATCCTGGTGGCACCAAGATGTACCAGGATCTTCGTCTGAATTTTTGGTGGCATGGCATGAAGAGGAGTGTGGCACGGAGTGTAGCCAAGTGCTTGGTTTGCCAGCAAGTGAAGGCGGAGCATCAGCGTACGGCCGGGTTGCTACAACCGCTTCCGATTCCGGAGTGGAAATGGCAACACATCACTATGGATTTCGTGACTGGACTACCTCGGAGTCCGAAGCAAAATGACGCGATTTGGGTGATCGTAGATCGATTGACCAAATCTGCGCACTTTATTCCGTTCCGGGTGGGACAGTCCACTGAGGCGCTAGCAAGGAGATATATGGAGGAGGTCGTGCGACTTCATGGAGTCCCCGTGAGTATCGTGTCAGACAGCGACATGAGGTTCACATCTCAGTTCTGGCAGAGTTTGCAGAAAAGTTTGGGTACGCGTCTGAGTTTCAGCACGGCGTACCATCCGCAGACGGATGGCCAGTCCGAGAGGACGATTCAGATTTTGGAAGACATGCTGAGGGTGTGCATGTTGGATTTCAAGGGTTCGTGGGAGGACCATCTACATCTGGTAGAGTTCTCTTACAACAACAGCTTCCAGGCGAGTATTGGTATGGCGCCTTTCGTCGCTCTTTATGGGAGGAAATGTCGATCGCCATTGAGTTGGGATGACGTTGGTGATCGGGAGCTGTTGGGACCTGAGATGATCGTGGAGGCCGTGGATATTGTCAGGAACATTCGGGAGAGGTTGAGAATTGCTCAGGACCGTTTTAAGCATTGGGCGGATGCTAAACGTCGTCCTTTAGAGTTTCAGCCGGGCGACCATGTGTTTCTGAAGATTTCCCCGAATCGTGGTGTGATTCGTTTTGGGAAGCGAGGGAAGTTGAGCCCGCGATACATTGGACCGTTTGACATTTTGGAGAGGGTTGGCGAGGTAGCTTATCGCTTAGCCTTGCCGCCATCTTTGGAAGGAGTTCACAATGTTTTCCATGTGTCGCAGCTTCGTCGATACATTAGCGATCCATCTCATGCGGTGGATTTTTCGGAGATTACCGTTCGCCCCGATATGACGTATGACCAGCATCCAGTGCAGATTCTGGACAGGCGTCAGAAATCGCTTCGGAACAAGATTGTCAATCTTGTGAGGGTGATGTGGCGACACGGCTAACCTGGAGAGTCTACTTGGGAGAATGAGGATGAGATGCGAGAGCGCTTCCCACTTTTGTTTCCGGACACGTGAGTGTTTGGAAATTCCGAGGACGGAATTTTTCTTAAGTTGGGGAGGATGTAACGACTGGTTTTCATGTATCTGGATTTATTATAATATAATATATGTCTTGGTGGATTTTCTCCTCATATGTGGTTTTCGTCTCCGTAACTTTCATTTTCGATCGTTTCGTCGTGTTTTCTCGTTTCTTCTTTAGGATCGTCGATTTCGGAGCAAGTCATTCGTGACGGGCTTCATAATGGTCGTATCTTACTGTTAGAACAAGCCTAAGAGTCTTAGGAATCGATCCCGGGGCCCCGCGCTCCGTATCGGAACTTTTGGTGCTCATTAGCCGGTGTAAGAAGGGGCACCGACCGACTAGATGACGATCCAGTCGGTCGGCAATCCTTCTTGGACCGACTAGTTGGCTTTCTAAATTATTCAGGAGTTACTGTTTATCGTTAGTCGGTCTAAGAACGTTGGTTGACCGACTAGGTTGCAAACTAGTCGGTCGGCAATGCTTCTTTAACCGACTAACACATCATCTAAATTTTGGTATCAGTACAGTTCATTCTTAGTCGGTCTAAGTTCATCTTTCGACCGACTAGTTGTTAAACTAGTCGGTCAGTCGTTGTTCATAGACCGACTAAATCCAAATCCTATTTTCGTTCAGAAGTTACTGTTTACACTTAGTCGGTCTGCGTTGGTCGACCGACCGACTAGTTTCCAAACTAGTCGGTCAGTGGTTGCTCTTTGACCAACTAGTCTGTGTTAAAACCCTAATTTCTGGGCAGCCGCCAGCCCAACCTATTTATACCCCTCCCAAACGTTTTCTTCTTCCTCCACTCGACCCAAAACCCTAGTTTCTCCCCCATTGAGCCCCCATCTTCCTCAAACCCTTATTCCTTCATTCCAAGCCCTAAATCCATCATCTAAACCCTCCATCAACTCATTCTACCTCTCATCTTCCCCAAAATCTCATCAAATCCCCAAAATCCCCCAAAAACCCCTAGTTTCCCAAACTTCTCCATTGGTTTCCAGATCTGGTTCCTAGGTTCTCCGGAGTGTTTCTTCCGCCTCCTCTCGGTAATAAATCGATCTCTTGATGTTTTCATAACATATTGGTATTTTTATGAAACCCTAATGAATGAATGTTGTTTTGATGATTGTTTTCCCCATAACAGCGATTTCCCCATAGTTTAGCATCCGCGAGACGAACCTTCGTGATCGTCATCCCCGGTGCTAGGCAAGTGAAACTTGCCACTTAGGGTTTAGGCCATGTTTTAGGCCATTTTGCTCGTTGTAGGCGTAAAAGAGGCTAGACGACGAAATGATACTCGCCTAGGCGCAAGTTTAGGAACTAGCTTGACAACGAAGCTAGATCCGACATATATCATGTTGCACAATTACCATGTCATGTTTAAATTCCATTAACGGTACGCAAATTAATTGTCATGTCATTGCATTCTTTAAGTGATCCCGTGATTGCGTAGCATCTCTACAATACTTGTGTTTCCTGGCTCGTGACCAGAAGCGAGCATAATGAGTTGCTAACCCCAACGCTCGATATTGAATTGTGAACTAGGAAAACAAGCTCCCGTGCGGGGCAACCCTGGCTCACTTGCTGGGCTCATGTACAGGGACCCTGGCTTGTTTACGTGTGGGATGGGGTAAGGGTTAAGCGGCCATTCAACTGGGAGTCTGCCCGATCAGCAACTGCAGTTGTAAGGCGTAAACTCTGGGGTGGGGTAGTGTTTAGTGCCGATCGGCGTGAATGTTGTACCATTCAGCTGAAGGGCGTAAACATCTACAAACAACGTGAAACGTGAATAGTGAATTGATTGAGATTGTTAGTAGCTTGGCTACTCTTGTCTTGTCCCGATACTTGTTCTCTTGTACTTACTGTTCACCATGTCTTAATTGTGCACTCATGTTATAACTGTCATGTCATGCATACTATAACTGCTAGGTTGCTAGTTGCCTTACTTCCAGTTTCCTTGCCCAAGTCCTTTAGACTTGCTGACATGTGCCCCTTTACTCTTTTGGGTAACACATGTTAGATCCTGAGCCTGAGTACCTTGTTGAGGACGAGGTGTTTGCTGACGCCGAGCCCGAGCTTGTGTTTGACGGGGAGTACGTGGACACTGGGGACCAGTCCTAGTGTCTCCGTTGTGTTTTCCCTTTTGTTTAGACTGCTATTTTGTTGTCGGTGCGTAGCACCTAATACTTGTTGTGGTGTTGTTTTGTTGGCCTTGTTCTGGGCCTTTAGACTCTTCCTTTTAGCCTGGTGGCTTTTCTGGATGTTGAACTTATTTTCGTGTTGGACAATTTGTGAGATATGAGATTTTATTTCAGTCTCTCCTTGTGTTATTATTGTTGTTCCGTTGTGGTTACAGGGGCCTGCTTATGTTTTATTGACGCTTATCGGGTTTGGGGCTTCACAGCTCCACTCTCGTGCGGACCTTTTCACGTCTCGCCTCCATTTTAGGGAAGTGGGGCGTGACACCTGGGCTCTGGCCCAGGCGCGCCTGGGCACTGGCCCAGGCGCTGGGCGCTTGGGCCTGGCCCAGGCGGGCCACCCAGGCGACCAGGGCGCCTGGGCGCCTGGCCCAGGCCCGGGCCAGGCGCCCTGGCCCGGGCCAGGCGCCGAGGCTGGGCGCACCAGCCTGGGTGCGCCCAGACCAGGCGTCCAGCCTGGTCTGGGCTCACCCAGCTGGTCTGGTGGGTCCCGTTTGTGCTGAAATTCTGGCCCTAGGGCAGAATTGTTTTGACAGCTCAGTTTTTGTGAAAACCTAGCCATGGGCTGAACTTTGAGCGATTAATTGGAGGGTCAAACGAACTCCGATTGACGAACGGTTTTTTCCTATGCGTTCACCGTTGAACACCCTTCGAATTGATAGGTTGTATCAATCCTGAAGTTCAACGGTGAGGGAGTTAAAATTCACGGAAGTTTGCACTTTGTGAAGTGCAAACTAAATTGAATTTGATTAAACTCTATTTAGTCCCACATCGGATTTTGAGAAAAGGGAAGAGTCCACCGCCTATATAAATAGGGGTCTGCTCTCCTCCTCAAAACTCGTCCCAAGCCCTAGATCTGAGCGGCTCTCGTAAATGTTGGAGCACGCTCGGATCTAAGCTAAATTAATATTTCTCATCTCCCTATAAATTTCTGCCTTGCTCCTGAGGGCTCTAGCAAAGCCGCAAAGGAGTTCGGATTCAGATCCGAAATCTAGGCGGAGGTTTCACTCGCGTGAAACTTTCTTCGGCGCGTGGTTGGCTCGGCGACATGGGATTGATCGCCTCGGGATGCGGAGCGGTTCGAGGAGCAGTTCGGGGAGCGGTTCAAGGAGCGGCTCGGCGTGGGACGGGAGCAGCTCGGAAGACGGTGCTGAACATCTCGCCTGCCCCAGGGCTGAGATTCCGGGTATGTGTTTAAGTTTTTTTCATTTAATTATTCGCAGTAGTTAGATCCCTCTTGGGGTGGTCAGATCCACCCCAAGTTGGCAGAGATCCTGGCTAACAGGGTCTGGTTCCTTAGGGTTGCATGTTAATTAGATTAACATAAAATTTTTCCGCTGCATTTCTGTCTATGTTCCGTCCGACTTAGGACGGGACTAGAGTTTTTGTGCCCTAAGGGTCCCAGAAAACCCTGCATTGGTATCAGAGCCATCTCTGTATGCTGATCTAGGACTGCGAATTTATTATTTGAATGCTTTTACAGAAAAAAATTTTCTTTAAATTTATGCGATAAATTTAAATTTTTTTTTGTTTAAAAATTTTATATGATAAATTTTAAACATGAAAGTTTTAAAATGGAATTTTTAAATTTATGTGATAAATTTTAAAATTGTTTTAAAGCTTTAAAACTTTATGCGATAAGTTTAAAATGTTGTTTAAAATTTTATATGATAAATTTTAAACATGGAATTTTTTAAATGATGTTTTAAATTTTATGAGATATTTTAAAACTGATTTTAAAGGTTAAAATTTTTATGCGATAAATTTTTTAAAAGGTAGCATGCAAATTTGTGATTTTAAAAACAATTTTTTATGCGATAAAAATAAAATAATTTTAAAATCATATTTTAATTTTAAATGTTAAATTTATGTTTGCATGCTAAAATTGTTTATGTGATAAACATTGTTCTATTTAAATTGTTAAATAGTTGTACACCTTTTATGCGATAAATTAGTGTAGCTTTATGGTTAGTTCATCTTGTCCCTTATTTGATAACACAAGCCAACCTTTTAGGTTAGCCATTAAGAAATGATTAAAATTTATTACTTGAATTTTAATGACATGCTATGTTTTAATAAAACATTAACAATGCTTCAAGACCTAATTCCTGATTAGGGTAGTCCTTTTAATGAAATTTTTAATTCTAATTGTTATTATTAATTCTCATTAAAGGACTTCGCTTTTGGCGTTGGTTAATAAATTTATTAAAATCCTAATAACGATTAGGATAGCACGTGAACATTATAGTTGATAAGGACTTAATAAAAGTTATTAAACAAATCCTAAAATTTTGAATTTAAGGTTGCAACTAGTTGATAGGATTAATTAGTTGTTAATAAAAGCTGTTTAGTCTATGGCACACATATAAAAGTGACAAGCTTCATTCAATGGACCATGATCCAGTCAATGTGCTTGGCTAAGAGTTCTGGATCAACCCTTGCTAGTCCAAGGGGCAGTGATCCTGGCTTAGTCACTTCCCTGGCTGTGTTCCGCTGGACCGCAATGTCGCGAATCATGATTGTATGACACCCTGGACTATATCTAGTCAATGCGTTATAAATCTTATTAAAGATTAATCCGTATCCCTCCTTGTTTTTGGAGCTTGGTAACTCAAAGAAGACAATTATAGTTGTTGAGTCTCCTCAAGCAATGATATGTTTATCTTTTAGGAACAAACTCCAACATACATGTGATGTAGTCTAGACTTGACCCAAATCGATACGTCGGGTCTCCTCGAGCATCGATCTAAGTCAAATCTGGACACGAAATCAAGGGTTTGACTAGACCAGTCATTATGATTTGTTGAGTCTCCTCAAGATCATAAGTGACTGTGGGTAAAAAACGATAGGGAGTCACATGTGATGTGATTGACTAAGAGTTAGTCTACCAATCATGGAACAAATCAACTTGTTGAGTCTCCTCAAGGTTGTGAGGTTCGGGATGATTGGATCCCTCTTTCACTAATTTTTAAATATTTTAATTCGATTAAATCGTTCGTTATTAAGCTTTGAAACGATCGTAAAAAATAGTGGGAGGATATAGATAGATGAATGCCAATCTACCTATATTTAATATTGAACATATGCTAAACTAGGGCAAGACTATGGTTACCGAAGGAATCAAAATATAATTTTTTTAATGGAATTAGTTAATTGGTCAAATAGGTTGATTAATTGAATATCAAGTTAAATTCTAATTGATAAGATTAAACTATACTCTCGTTGACATTAAAATGACCTTCTAAAGAACAGACTTAGGAAATATGATTTCATTAAGTTCTGGGTCCAACAAATAAATTCACGCAATATGACACTCGTCTCTATATGAGGCAGCTTGAACATATAGGATATTCGAAGTATGTTTCTCCCTACAACTTGTCGAGCTACCCTCAAGGTTGTATGGACAAACAATTCTGATCCGCAAAGTTCGAGAATTCGATCAAACCGTTTGGGTCGAATACGAGTGCATGAGTGGTGCAAGACTATGTATCCCAACCGGATCTTGAGACAAGCAACTTCTTGAAGTACACTCAAGATTGCAACTCTCAAGTGTTTGGATACATGAGTCGATTGCATAGCTATTCATTTATGTTGGGCCATTTAAATATCTAAATGTGATTTGGAAAAGGAAGAAGGCACACCGGAAAGTCAATCGAGTTAAATAGTTTAATTTATCATTAGTAAAGGCATAAGTAGGAGGAAATAAAAATGTGACATACTCTGATGTCACGATTTCATGATTATTGTTATATAGAAGTTTAACACATTTTGACGAATGTCGTCACATTGCTTTTGAAGAAATGAGTAAATTGTATAATGATAATATATGTATTAAATGTTAATATATATAAATACACAAGATAGTAGCAAACTTACATGGCAAAATAGACTAGGCCGTATCAAGAGACTAAGCTTCACAAGTCACATAAAGAAGGGTCTGACCTCTCGTATTATGAAGTCTACGGACACTTGTGAGTCTTATCCTCTTAGATATAATGGCCGAAACCCATCTGTGAGACAGTGGGAGAATGAGTTGTCGAACTCAGTCTGGTACATACTGAGGTACCCGAGTCTAGATTAACCAAATTAAGTTATTCGTATATTTTATTAAGACACGTGTTCTTGATGAAACACAAGTCTGAAAAAATAAAGAACGAAAGGACAAAAGTATTTAAACTGATTTGATTAGATCGAATGGTTAAATACTTAGCTACATAAAATCTTACGTAATTAAAAGAAAATGTGATTTTCTCTCAGGTCAAGTCTGTTAACACATCAGTGTGTTAAAAGGTATGAATCACACTTAGTTAGACTCGGTGCGATCCATAACAAGTGACTATGAGTTAAGTCATCCCTCTGGATTAAGTCCCAGATAGTAATGCCTAGGTTTTGATAATGTTCTGTGAGGACATTATCAATAAGATATTCATCAAATCAATCATTAGGAAGTTGTATAATTACTCGAATTTCGTGAGACAAAGAGTCGAGTTAAACATCATAACTGATGATGACTTAGTCAACTTCCGGGATGAAATTCGGAGAAGTAACTCCGATTTAAAAACTTGATGCAATCAGAATAGGTCCGTGTGCGTAAATAAATTTTGGAATTTAGTTTACGTGCACAAGGAAAATGTTTCCTCACTTTCTGCAAGTAAATCTTTAAGTTGAAAGATTGGTGCAGGAAGGAAAATAGTGAAGTGCAATCATGTTGGTCGAGAACGGTTTTTCCATACTAATTCTTATAAAACGGATTATAATGAAACCGTTTTCCACCAGCAGATGTGTACAGAACTACTCGGACCAAACTCGATGTAAACGCTTAAGTTGACCATGAAAATTGGAGCATTCACTTACAAGTTCGTTTTTCTAAATATGATTTAGACGGACCAACTTATATGAATTAGCCAGATAGTTTTCAAGGTCAGTGGGAGCGTGTAAATTTCATGTGAGGCATCAAAGGGATGGAACATATATTTTGACAAAGTGATCAAAAGAGTTTGATACTTTATTAGAAATAAATATGAGCCATTTGAAATGACCAGTAACTAATTTAAATGATTATCGTAAGGTACGATGAATTGGATAAGATTTAAGTAAATTAAAATATTATGGATTCCGAAAGACCAAATGAATTATTTGAATAAGATTCAAATGGTTGGTCTAAACATAGAAACCCTTAAGTCTATAGTGTAGACGGTTTTAGCAGATCCAATCATGAAGGCTCTACCACATGAAGTCAGGAAAACTTATGTGTAAAAACGGTATGAGATACCTGTAATGCCCTACAAGCTACTGCATAAGTACTAGAGGGGGGGTGAATAGTACTTGAAAATAATAAGGAGTATAATTCCAAATTAAAATGCAAACAACTACCAAATCAATTTGCGGAAGCTTAAATTGAATGACAACACAAAATTAACAACGCAAACAAGAGATGTTACTGGGTTCGGATCCACCCAAGTCTCCTCGACTTGTTCCCGGTGATCCTACGTCCCAACCACCCGGATCCCCTCCGGATACTTGAGTTAGAAACCCTAACTCAAGATTTCCACTATGAAATACTTGTGAAAAACCTCCACAAGTCAAATCATACAAAATGTAATTTGTGACTCCCACAACCCGGGATCACAACCACACTCTCACAACCGAGAGTGAAACTTACAAATCAAATATGAAATGAAATAAAGAAACTTCTTACCGAACAAAATACCTATGCCTTGAATATTGCTTACGAATTAGGGCAAGGATGATTTTGAGGAAGAAGTGGCACCAAACCCTAGCTCCAAGATGTAGACAGCGATGGAGAGCTTTGGGGATGTTGGTGACCTAGAATCAAGCACTTGGCTTGGAAGGCTTCACACTCAATGAATCTCTCTTTGGAAGTAAGAGTTAGGAGAGATTATTGAATGGAGGGAATGAGCTTTGAATGAGCTTGGATTGATTTCTCTTGAACTCTAAACTTGCATTAATATCAGCCTTGGCAGCAATGAATGCAGCCCAACAAGTATATATAGGTTAGAGGAGAGAGAGAGAAAAACGTTTCAATTAAAGCTCCAACGGCTCTTTTCTGAACCCAACTAGTCGGTCAAAGAACAACCACCGACCGACTAGTTCATCAACTAGTCGGTCGGTCAATTAACGTAAACCGACTAATGAGTAAACTGAGAAAAGATCAAAGTACAGACTAAGGAACTAGTCGGTCTAAGAAGAGTAGCTGACCGACTAGTTTCACAACTAGTCGGTCGGTTACTCAACGTGGACCGACTAACAGATAAAACTGAAGTCTGAGAAGAATTAGACTTAGTCGGTCCAAGAACAAATGTTGACCGACTAATTCACCAACTAGTCGGTCACCAAATGAACATAGACCGACTAACAATAAACAGTAAGTATGGTGAAAAATTTGGCATGTACAGTAAACTAAACTAGTCGGTCCAAGAAGGAAGGTTGACCGACTAGTTCATCAACTAGTCGGTCGATCAATGAGCACAGACCGACTAAAGATAAACAGTAGCTCAAGCTCAAATGTGCATGTTCAGGGAAAGCTCAACTAGTCGGTCACAGAATCATCACTGACCGACTAGTTCACAAACTAGTCGGTCGGTGAGTCAACTTAGACCGACTAACTGTAAACAGTAAAGAGCTAAGAATTAACTGACAGAAACTAGTCGGTCCAAGAAGCTTGGCTGACCGACTATATCACCATCTAGTCGGTCAGTTCTTCTTCTTGAACCAACTAACATGCACAAGAAGTCCCGAATTGAAGCGCGAAGCTTCGGGAAGAATTGTATGGACTTCTACTAAGATCCTAGAGCTAAGATATGAGCGTTATGAAGAATTAAAACGTAAGACCTACTCAAGGCTTAACATTCTACGAAAGAAGCTTAAAGACTATTAAATAAACTTGACGATACCGTCTTCAATAGCTTCAATCGAATCTTCATGACTTCTAAATAGGTCCATAAGCTTCAACGAAGCTTTAGGCATACGATCACGTGCTTTGAGAAGTCTTGAGACGTCGTTATTGATATTCATGTGAATTTGGCGACGATCTCCATAACTGCGCTCACAAAGTGTTAGTTCATATTATATTTATGTTTGTTCATCATCCAAAACCAAATCCGGGGAGTCCAATATCCAACATTCTCCCCCTTTTTGGTGATGACAAACTAACATAAATAATAATCAAAAATAATAATTCAAATGAAATTTACTTACTCCCCCTGCATTGATGACACGTTAATTCCAATTTAAACAAAAATGATACGCATCAAGCAGACGAGTGAAGTATATTAAATGAGAATCGATTGTTGAATTATTGAAATACCAAATGAAGGTTATTGAAATATCGGATTTGAAAATCCATTTATATATCTTAACTCCCCCTGAATCTAACACATCAAGTTAGATTCTTGGATAAATGCTTTAAATTTTCATTTGGCACATCGTTATTATTATATCTCTCCCCCTTTGGCATAAGCAAAAAGAGCGGGAGGATAACAACGACAACAACAATGGCCTCAAATTAAAAAGCACGGGAGTCGTAGATTACGACGAAGGTTCAAGTGACACCAAAGAGAATTATACGAATAGAATCAAGGCGTGTCAAAGATACCAACGTCGAAAAATTGTAAAACGAAATCATCAAAACTCAAATCAATTTAACGGATTGAGTTATGGAATATACTATCCAATATCAACATTTCTTGGTTATTTTAGTGCATGGAAAACAATTCTATGTTTTCATAGAAGAAATTTCTATTAAACCAAGTGAATATCGTCGAGCGACGAAATCAAACATCAGAGACATAAAAATTGTACATTGCACAAAATAATGAAATGTCAACTGAGATATATATATATAATGCATGAAGCAGAGTACATCACCGATATACATACCGACGATCGACAGATCGGGGCACAAAAATACATCATACATCATCACAAAAAGAAATACATCATCTCTGAATGCAAAATACATCAGCACAGATATCAAAACAAAACATCACAATGATCCAAAATACATAGCCACACACACTATCCTACCCAACATCTCTCACAACTAGATATATCATCCAAAGAGTATCAGGAGAGGCCTCGAAGCAACTCAAGAGGCAGCGGGAGGACCAGAAGCAACTGCAGGCTCAGCAGGAGCAGAGGAGGTGACTGGATTAGCAAGAACGTCCGAAGCATCAGCAGGAGCGACGACAGAAGTGGCAACCACTGAAGCAGCGACCGTAGTGGCCTTGGGAGCACCAGTCGGAGTATCCACCACAGGAGTGGTGGCAACAGGTGTGCTCTCGGGGGCACCAGCAGACGAAGCAGCAACAGCAGCACCGGAAGAGGTATCACCAGCAGCAGCAGTACCAGCAGAAGTGCCCTCGGGGGCACGAGTCGAAGCACGACAGAGCTCCTCAATGTCCTCCTCAGCCATCTCATCAAACTCCTCATCCTCAGACACGGAAGGAGGAAGCTCAACACCCATCTGACGAGCCATACGGCAGACTACCTCCTCGGTACGAGCCAAGCGGGACTCGTGACGACGAAGTATCCGTAGGACTTCATCCAGGGTGGCAGAGGGAGCAGCAGAGGCAGGGACAGACGCTGAAGGTGTCGTCCTCTGAACGTGACGAAGCGCTGTAAGAGATTTCTTGACGGCCGTCGCATTCAGGGGAGGACCAAGGGGACGCTCATCGTCACGAGGCAACGTGACACGAAAATGACGAAATACGAGGGTCAACATGCAAGGAAATGGGATATGAGCCGATTTATTGGACTTTCGAATACACTCGAAAGAGTCAATCTTATCGAGTATAATTCGAGCCCAATTAATCGAGCTCCCCATGAAGATCGCATAGATAAGCTTCAAAAATGGCTGGGATGGTAAAGATGAGGAGCCGTACTTGGGAAGCAAGCACGACTTCAGAATCAGATTTAGGACCCACGCATTTGGCTAGAATGATTTAGATGGCACGCCAATCATGGCAGGAGGGATCTGATGGAAAATCTCTTAAAGGATGGTCTGATCAAGAGAAGAAATATCGTCAACCGAGATATCAGAGGGAAGAAGGCCAGACGAAGAGATACCCAAAATCTCTCCTAAGATTTCCGCAGTGAGGACTATAGGGGTCCCCAAAACGGTCGTCTCAACAGAGTGGGTCTGATCGTACTGACCCCGGATCCTATTCGCATAGAAAAGCTTCACTAATCTAGGGTAGGGGTGAGGATTCGCCTTCGGGTCAAATCGAAGGTAATCGAGGAGACCCGACGACGACAGAAGATCAGCTAACCCTATAAAGTCGCTAAACTGGACGAAATGCTCCAGAAGCAGAGGGCAATGTTCGATACGGTTATACGCCGCGAGACACAAAGGGTCATCGCGACATAACGAAATATCGACACCGCCCACCGGCATCGGACCCTTTCCCTTAGGCTTTCGGGTAGACGTACGAGGGTGGGTGCTAGACTCGGGATGGGTAGGAGGAGTGGGTTCCCTATGAGTCTCAGTCTCGGGGTTATACTCCGTATCGGAATCGGTAGGAGTATGGAACGAAGAAGCAGAGGCAAGAATTTTGGCCTTTGACTTGGGTTTGGGTTTCGGTTGACCTCTAGGTTTAGCGGTCGTCGTCCTCTTCTTCTTGAGAGGAGGCGAAGACGACGAAGGTTGGGTGGTCTTGGTTCGACGTTTCGGAGGGGTTGGACGATCGGGATCCGAAGGGTTTGGATCAACGGTCATCGGAGAGGGGCTAGACGGAGTGATCGGAATACGTGTTCTTGCCATATTCGAAGCAAGACACGGGACAAGGAGATCAAACGAAGAAGCCCTAGCCGAGAAAAAAATAAATAAACCCTAAGAACCCTAAAAACCGAGCAAGCCCTAGCTCTAGGAAAGGAAATCTAACCCTAGAAGGAGAAGATATCACCTAGAAGGAGGGGCCGATGGTGGAGATCGATGGAGACGGCCGGAAAATGGCCGGAGAACGATCGGAAGTTGAAGGGTTTTGAGGGGAATCGGGGTTTCGAGCTGAGGGAGAAAGACTTTGGATCGATTAGAATGAGAACAGACCGACTAAACTGAGTTTAAGTCGGTCGAGATCGCAAAAGACCAAACAGTCCCTGGCACAACTAGTCGGTCACAGTTCAAGCACTAACCAACTAGATCACGATCTAGTCGGTCGGTCAATGAGCTTGAACCGACTAGTTGCAAACAGTGGCTGAATCCAAGATTTACTGACAAGATGTAGTCGGTCACAGTTCATTGACTGACCGACTAGATCTCAATCTAGTCGGTCGGTCACTGAACATGAACCGACTAAGGAGTCCAAAAAATGATAATCAATTTCTCTCCTTAATACGCTTGGACGATATATCTCAAAACTCTCAATAAACATCTAAACTACCCCATTAAACATCGAAAACTCAAAATTTGACGATTACGCACAAATCGAACGAAAAAATCAAAATAACACATAAATTCCGAAAAATCCAATAATTCTAGCATGAATGAGATATTGCCAAATATAATAGCATGCAAAATTATTGAATGAAACATGAATCCTATATCTCGGATTCACCCATAATCCCCAATTCTCGACGTAACCGCACAAAGGAGTCCTCCTTTAGGGGTTTCGTGAAAATATCGGCGATTTGCTTTTGGGTTTCAACGTACACTAAAATGATGTCCTTTTTAGCAACATGATCATCTAAGAAGTGGTGTCGGACATCTATGTGTTTCGAACGGGAATGGTGTACCGGGTTCTTGGAAAGACATATTGCACTTTGGTTGTCAACCATGATAGGGCAAGTATCACAATTTATACCAAAGTCTTTAAGTGTGTGTCTCATCCAAAGAACTTGAGCACACGCGGCACCGGCGGCAATATATTCCGCCTCGGTGGTTGAAAGTGATACGGAATTTTGCTTCTTGGAAAACCAAGAGACAAGAGAATTTCCTATAAAATGGCAAGTGCCACTAGTACTTTTCCTGTCGGATTTGCATCCCGCATAATCGGCATCACTATATGAGATTAACTCATATGTGCTAGATTTCGGATAAAGTAATCCAAAATCTAAAGTGTAACTTAGATAGCGAAAAATACGCTTTACCGCTACTAAGTGAGATTCCTTAGGTTGAGATTGATAACGAGCACATACGCATACGGCGAACATAATATCGGGCCTACTTGCGGTAAGATAAAGCAAACTACCTATCATACCTCGATATAGACGAATGTCTACATCCTTACCGCCCGTATCCTTGTCAAGATGCGTAGTCGTGCTCATTGGAGTCTTTTTCCCGGAAGCACTCTCCATTCCAAATCGCTTTAGCAACTCCACCGTATACTTCGTTTGGTAGATGAAGATTGCATCGTCCATTTGGCGAATTTGGAGACCTAAGAAATACTTGAGCTCACCCATGTGGCTCATCTCAAATTGTTCCTTCATAACATTAGAGAACTCTTCGCAAAGAGCAAAGTTAGTAGCACCGAAAATGATATCATCAACATATATTTGAACTAAAATTATATCATTATTCGCATGCTTAACAAAAAGTGTAGAATCGGCTTCGCCCATTTTAAAATTCAAATCCAAAAGAAAATTCTTTAGGCGATCATACCAAGCTCGAGGAGCTTGTCTTAAGCCGTAAAGCGCTTTCTTTAGTTTAAAAACATGATTTGGAAATTTTTCATTTATGAAGCCCGGAGGTTGAGAAACGTAAACTTCCTCAACAACATCTCCGTTTAAAAATGCACTTTTAACATCCATTTGAAATAATTTAAAATCCTTATGGCATGCAAAAGACAATAATAATCTAATTGATTCTAATCTAGCTACCGGAGCGAAGGATTCTTCGAAATCAATACCTTCCTCTTGTCGATAGCCTTGAGCAACTAACCGAGCTTTGTTCCGGACGACGACTTGGTTTTCGTCGGTTTTGTTCTTGAAGATCCACTTTGTCCCTATGACGGTGTGGTTCTTCGATGGCAATGGAACAAGCTCCCAAACTTCATTTCTCTCGAATTGAATGAGCTCCTCCTCCATGGCTAAGATCCAAGCGCTATCTTCGCATGCTTCATTAATATTCTTTGGCTCTATCGAGGAGGCAAAGGCACAATGAGCGAAGTAGTTCACTTGCGATCTCGTCTTGACACTATCATAGATATTGCCAATGACTTGCTCATGAGGATGGTCACGAACGGTATGAAGCCGTTTGGGAATACCTTGATCACTAGGAACATTCTCAACAATTTCGTTAGTTGGGTTAGTCTCAATAGAATCAATAGAATCATTAGACTTAGAATTATCAAATGAATCACATAAAACATCCATAGAATCATTATCATTTGAAATTCTAGTTGGAACAAATCCTTCATTAAAAGAGACATGAAGCGACTCCTCGATCGTTGAGGTTCGTTTGTTGAATATCCGGTAGGCTTTGCTACGCGAAGAATATCCAACAAAAATCCCCTCATCGGATCTTGGATCGAATTTGTCCAAACTACCATACGTGTTCTTAATAAAACATTTCGAACCAAAGACACGAAAATGTTTAACTTGTGGCAACCTACCAAACAACAATTCATAACAAGTTTGTTTAGTTCCGGGCCTCAAAAGTATTCTATTAAACACATAGCAAGCGGTGTGTACCGCTTCCGCCCAAAATTGATGGCCAAGTTGGCTATCATCAAGCATAGTGCGAGCACACTCCACTAGCGTCCTATTCTTTCTCTCAACTACACCATTTTGAGGAGGTGCACGAGGGAAAGAGAAGGTGTGAGTAATACCAACTTCATCACAAAATGTCTCAAAAGACTCATTCTCAAATTCACCTCCATGATCACTACGAATAGTGACAATGGTGGTTCCTAAGAGATTTTGTACTTTCTTAACAAAAATTGTGAAGTTTTCAAAAGCTTCATTTTTATTACACAATGAAAATACCCATGTAAATCTTGAATAGTCATCTACGATGACAAGTCCATATCTTGCATTTCCTAAGGAAGCAACTCTAGTTGGCCCAAATAAGTCTAGATGTAATAGCTCTAGTGGCCGTTTAGTAGAAATGCTTTTCTTATGTTTAAATGAAGATTTAGGAAGCTTGCCACGTTGACAACAATCACAAAAACTTTTCTTTTCAAAAACAAGCTTCGGAAAACCTTTAATGGAATTTAATTTTGAAAGCTTATATAGTGTTCCAAAGTTCACATGTCCAAAGCGTCGATGCCATAAGTGTTGTTCACTTGTGTTGGCAACGAGACATTGTTCATATGACTTAGGAAGATCCAAAATATAAATATCTTTACGACGAGTTCCGGAAAACAATAATTTATCATTATCTTTTCTTAAAATGTGACACAATCCTTTCGCAAAGCTAACTTTGTAACCTTTGTCACAAAGTTGGCTTATTGAAATAAGATTATGATTTAAACCACTAACAAGATAAACATCAGTAATTAGGGGTTTAGAAGGATTACCCACTTTACCAACACCTATGATGGTTCCGCTCTCGTTGCCTCCAAATACGACGCGGTTTCCATTTGCTATGGGAACCACTCCGGAGAGCAAACTAGCGTTACCCGTCATGTGTTTTGAACACCCGCTATCGAGTATCCAATTTCCCTTGGAGCTAAATTTAAATTTGTTGCTCCTTTTCTTTTTCTTTTCCTTGAGTACCTAAAGATAGAGAATTTCATATCATGGTACCCAAGGTCATTGGGTCCAAAAGATTAGACCTTTGGAAGCCAAGTCCAATTGGACTTAGACTTCCCCACATAATTTCTACTATGCACAACATCCGAAAAATAAGCATTCATATACATTTGTTTTTCGTCCATGCTTGTGTCCTTTGGGCTCCAAATTGTGAAAATCTTGGGAGCCCTCATCCTATTGGGTGCATGCATGCTACGTTGATTTCTACGTGATGCATGTTATGGATAGGCATACGGGACATGATGGAATGGTGCACGATGAGAATTACTCATATGATGAGGTGGGTGTACATATGCTTGTGTGGGAACACGTGCGTGAGGGTGTCTCACATGGTGTGCACGTGCCCGTGAACGTTTAGCATAGAAATCATCATATGTGTGAGATGGTGGAGTAGGACGTGTGTTCCTACGTGGCATGGTATGAGTGTACATGTAGGCATGCCCCTTCTTTGGAGGTCCACCCAAAGTGGGTTTCTTTCCAAAAGAGGGTGTGGACGAGGTGGAAGCACCATTGGTAGATGAACTACCAATAGAGTGTTTGCTCCCACTCGTTGAGGCTTCGGAAGTTGGCCTTACAAAAGTAGTGACCGACTTGGATGAATTTCCCATCATATACCCCAAGCCAATGTGGTGTTTGGCCGGAAGTAAGTCTTTTAGGATATTATCCAAGTGGCCCTTACCCTTGTTGAATTTGTTGATTCGGCCCAATGTGTCCTCATATTTCTCTTTGAGAGAACGCAAAGAAATATCCAAAGTGGATATTTGCGATGTGAGCACATAAACACGAGATTTAAGATTCTCGTTCTCAATACTCAAAGTCGAGTTTTGAGAAGTTAAAGCCGCTATCTTATGTTCTTCCGCATCCTCAATGCTAACATGTTCAAGTTTAGATTTGAGATTAACAATCTCATTTCTTAACTCTTCAACAACGGTGTCGTTGTTGGTGATGATAGTCTTAGGCGATGTTTGAATGCTAGCTAGGTCATCTTTTACTTTAGTATATCTATTTACTAATTTAGTGTATTTTGACCATAATTGAGAGTTAGCATTCCTAAGGTCATCCATAGTTACCTCATCGTTGCCTTCGTCATCACTATCATCGGAAGAGGAGGATCCTTGATCATGCTCCTCTCTTGCCATGAAGCACATGTGCGCTTGCTCCACTTGCTCATCGTCCGACTCTCCGCTTGAGGAATCCTCGGAGTCGGTAAACGTTGCTCCGACAAGTCCCTTCTTGTACCCCTTTTTGTACTTCTTGGACTTATCGAATTTTGGCGCCTTCCACTTCTCCTTTTGTTTGTTGAGAGGACACTCCGCTTTCATGTGTCCTGGCTTATTGCACTTGAAACACAAAGGAGAGGAAGAAGCGTTAGAAGAACCAAATTTAGCTTTGTTCTTGAAGTTACCTTTTCGGAAGAAACGGTTGAACTTCTTGGCCATGAGTGCCATGGACTCCAAGTCCAACTCGTTTTCCGAGTCTTCATCATCGGTTGATGTGGATGTGGATGGAGCGGCCTTGAAAGCAATGGCCTTCTTCTTTGGCTCGTCTTGCTTTAGGTAGGACTTCATCTTTTCTTGCAATTTGAGCTTGCTATCCTTGCGTACCTCGTATGACATTAAAGTACCCATTAGTTGAACTACGGTGTACTTGTTCATGTCATTACCTTCCTCGATGGCGAAGGTGCGCTTTTCCCAAGAAGAAGGAAGTCCTTCGATAAGCTTCGAACACTTCTCCTTTTGGGTGTAGGATTTGCCAAGAGCCTCTAACTCGTTTATGATGTCGACGAAGCGAGCATAATACTCCTTCATCTTCTCGCCCTGTTGCATATGAAACATTTCGTAATCTTTGTTTACAACTACGAGTTTAGAGTCTCTTACCCGACTCGTCCCTTCATGTAGTATGAGGAGAGAGTTCCAAATTTGATATGCACTCTTACATGTGCATATCTTATTGAAGTCCTCGGGCTCCAATGCGCATTGCAAGGCGTTCATTGCCTTGGCATTGCTTACCTCCGCGGCGACCTCCGCGGTTGTTCATTTCTCGAAGTCTTCTTCTTCGGGCTCGATGTACTCCTTCATTGTAGTCCTCCATAAAGATGCACTTCGGAGGAAGGTTTCCATCCGACATTTCCAGTACCCGTAGTTGGTACCGTTGAAGAATGGAGGCCTCGTAGAGGAATGTCCTTCCATCACCGAAGATGCTCCTTCACGGTTCCTGAAGGTGTCATAATTGGAAGGTGGACGCATGGTCTTGTTGTCGTTGGCAGACATAACTTAGTATCTGGCTCTGATACCAAATGTAATGCCCTACAAGCTACTGCACAAGTACTAGAGGGGGGGTGAATAGTACTTGAAAATAATAAGGAGTATAATTCCAAATTAAAATGCAAACAACTACTAAATCAATTTGCGGAAGCTTAAATTGAATGACAACACAAAATTAACAACGCAAACAAGAGATGTTACTGGGTTCGGATCCACCCAAGTCTCCCCGACTTGTTCCCGGTGATCCTACGTCCCAACCACCCGGATCCCCTCCGGATACTTGAGTTAGAAACCCTAACTCAAGATTTCCACTATGAAATACTAGTGAAAAACCTCCACAAGTCAAATCATACAAAATGTAATTTGTGACTCCCACAACCCGGGATCACAACCACACTCTCACAACCGAGAGTGAAACTTACAAATCAAATATGAAATGAAATAAAGAAACTTCTTACCGAACAAAATACCTATGCCTTGAATATTGCTTACGAATTAGGGCAAGGATGATTTTGAGGAAGAAGTGGCACCAAACCCTAGCTCCAAGATGTAGACATCGATGGAGAGCTTTGGGGATGTTGGTGACCTAGAATCAAGCACTTGGCTTGGAAGGCTTCACACTCAATGAATCTCTCTTTGGAAGTAAGAGTTAGGAGAGATTATTGAATGGAGGGAATGAGCTTTGAATGAGCTTGGATTGATTTCTCTTGAACTCTAAACTTGCATTAATATCAGCCTTGGCAGCAATGAATGCAGCCCAACAAGTATATATAGGTTAGAGGAGAGAGAGAGAGAGAAACGTTTCAATTAAAGCTCCAACGGCTCTTTTCTGAACCCAACTAGTCGGTCAAAGAACAACCACCGACCGACTAGTTCATCAACTAGTCGGTCGGTCAATTAACGTAAACCGACTAATGAGTAAACTGAGAAAAGATCAAAGTACAGACTAAGGAACTAGTCGGTCTAAGAAGAGTAGCTGACCGACTAGTTTCACAACTAGTCGGTCGGTTACTCAACGTGGACCGACTAACAGATAAAACTGAAGTCTGAGAAGAATTAGACTTAGTCGGTCCAAGAACAAATGTTGACCGACTAATTCACCAACTAGTCGGTCACCAAATGAACATAGACCGACTAACAATAAACAGTAAGTATGGTGAAAAATTTGGCATGTACAGTAAACTAAACTAGTCGGTCCAAGAAGGAAGGTTGACCGACTAGTTCATCAACTAGTCGGTCGATCAATGAGCACAGACCGACTAAAGATAAACAGTAGCTCAAGCTCAAATGTGCATGTTCAGGGAAAGCTCAACTAGTCGGTCACAGAATCATCACTGACCGACTAGTTCACAAACTAGTCGGTCGGTAAGTCAACTTAGACCGACTAACTGTAAACAGTAAAGAGCTAAGAATTAACTGACAGAAACTAGTCGGTCCAAGAAGCTTGGCTGACCGACTAGATCACCATCTAGTCGGTCAGTTCTTCTTCTTGAACCAACTAACATGCACAAGAAGTCCCGAATTGAAGCGCGAAGCTTCGGGAAGAATTGTATGGACTTCTACTGGCCTGGTCTGGGCTCACCCAGCTGGTCTGGTGGGTCTCGTTTGTGCTGAAATTCTGGCCCTAGGGCAGAATTGTTTTGACGGCTCAGTTTTTGTGAAAAACTAGCCATGGGCTGAACTTTGAGCGATTAATTGGAGGGTCAAACGAACTCCGATTGACGAACGGTTTTTTCCTATGCGTTCACCGTTGAACACCCTTCGAATTGATAGGTTGTATCAATCCTGAAGTTCAACGGTGAGGGAGTTAAAATTCACGGAAGTTTGCACTTTGTGAAGTGCAAACTAAATTGAATTTGATTAAACTCTATTTTAGTCCCACATCGGATTTTGAGAAAAGGGGAGAGTCCGCCGCCTATATAAATAGGGGTCTGCTATCCTCCTCAAAACTCGTCCCAAGCTCTAGATCTGAGCAGCTCTCGTAAATGTTGGAGCACGCTCGGATCTAAGCTAAATTAATATTTCTCCTCTCCCTATAAATTTCTGCCTTGCTCCTGAGGGCTCTAGCAAAGCCGCAAAGGAGTTCGGATTCAGATGCGAAATCTAGGCGGAGGTTTCACTCGCGTGAAACTTTCTTCGGCGCGTGGTTGGCTCGGCGACATGGGATTGATCGCCTCGGGATGCGGAGCGGTTCGAGGAGCAGTTCGGGGAGCAGTTCAAGGAGCGGCTCGGCGTGGGACGGGAGCAGCTCGGAAGACGGTGCGGAACATCTCGCCTGCCCCAGGGCTGAGATTCCGGGTATGTGTTTAAGTTTTTTCATTTAATTATTCGCAGTAGTTAGATCCCTCTTGGGGTGGTCAGATCCACCCCAAGTTGGCAGAGATCCTGGCTAACAGGGTCTGGTTCCTTAGGGTTGCATGTTAATTAGATTAACATAAAAAATTTTCGCTGCATTTCTGTCTATGTTCCATCCGACTTAGGACGGGACTAGAGTTTTTGTGCCCTAAGGGTCCCAGAAAACCCTGCATGACCGACTAATCGACCCCGTAAACCTAGGGTTTGCCCAGCCGCCGCAACTTTTCCTATTTATACCCCAATCATTTTTCTTTCCTTCTTTCTCTTCTCTTGGCCATTTCCTTTCCCCCTTGACCTCTGATCTTCCCAAACCATCCTCTAGCCCTTCCTCCTTCCTCAAAAGCCCCTCTCAACCTCCATTTAGGCCGGCCACCATGCTTTAGGCCGCCTCCAACCCCCAAACCCCCACAAAATCCCATTTCTCCATATTTTCTCCCCATTTCCAGATCTGAGCCGTAGTTCTCCGGATCGTTCTTCCGTTGCCGTGCTTGCTCGGCATCGTTCTTCCGCTCCAATACGGTAGTGAATCGATCCTTTAATATTCTCTTAACCCACCTTGTGATTTTTGTTAAACCCTAATAAAACTAGGTTGTATGTTGTTCTAATATTGTTTTGCCATGTCAGCGATCCCAACCCCGTAGTCTAACATTCTGTGACGTACCTCGTTGATCGTCATCATCGGTGCTAGGCAAGTGAAACTTGCCACTTAGGGTTTTAGGCCATGTTTTAGGCCATTTGCTTGTTGTAGGCGTGAAAGAGACTAGGCGACGAAATGATACTCGCTTAGGCGCAAATTTCAGGATCTAGCTTGACAACGAAGCTTGATCCGACTACTTTTAATTATTGGCACTTGTCATCCATGCATCTTATCTGCCATGTTTAAATTCAATTAACGGTACACGAATTATCAGTACATGCCATGCTATCCATGTTGAATGTTGCATTCGTAGCACACGGTACATTACTTGTACTACTTGATTCGGCTAGGCACCCGTTATGCCGGCATAACCCTACGCCATACCTGTTAAAAACACTTCCTGGCTCGTGATCCAGAAGCGAGCATACGTGTTCGGGGGTAATGCCCTGGCTCGATACACGTGGAGGGGTAGGGATAAGCGATCACCTGAGTTTACGAGTTGGCCTGATCTGCCACTCTAGCCAGAAGACGTAATATCTGTGCACGACGTGTTTACTTGACGTGATTTACTTGACTTGTACTTGTCTGTGTTTATACTTGTAAAACATGTCATCCATGTCATGCTTGCTACTTGTTACTTGTTACTTGCACTTTACCTTATTTGTTACTCACATGCTAAACTTGTCATGTTATGCATCATACTATAACTGCTAGGTTGTTAGTTTACCTTCCTTTCAGTTTCCTTGCCCAAGTCTTTTAGACTTACTGACATGTGCCCCTTTACTCTTTTGGGTGACACATGTTAGATCCTGAGCCTGAGGTTGCTGCTGAGGACGTGGTGTTCGCTGACGCTGAGTCAGAGCCCACGTTCATCGAGGAGTTTGAGGACACGGGCGATCAGTCGTAGAGACTGTTTGTGTTGTTGTTTAGACTGATTTAGTCGTCGGTGCGTAGCACCAATACTTTGTGCCATGTTGGCTTTTGTTGGCCATGTTTTAGGCCTAGACTCTTTCTTTTAGCCTGGTGGCTTTTCTGGATGTTGAACTTAATTTTAATGTTTGGACATTGATGAGATTTGGGATTTTATTTCTGTATCTCCATGTGTTATTATCTTGTTCTGCTCGTGGTTACAGGAACCTGCATATGTTTTATTGACGCTTATCAGGCGTGTAGCTTCACAGCTCCACGTCTGTGCGGATCTCTTCACGTCTCGCCTCCATTTTAGGGAAGCGGGGCATGACAATTATGGTTGTCTCAGTATAACTTCTCTCGTTTGTACAGATGGTGTATGTAAAAGGTTGTCTCATTGTATAAATAAAATGAAATATTGTAATTTTGTTTATTTTCTCAGTGTTTTATCTGTGATGGAGCTTTACTTGTACTCCACAGTACGTGCGCAGTGACCTACAGTGTTCTTTTACTTTCTTCCTTTCTCTCTTTCTACATAACACTCTCCTCTTCGGGAATATCTGATACGGATTCGTACTTATCGGGTATCCCGGGGACCGGGTCATTACAGTTGGTGGCCTATACAGGTCCACGCATTGCAGCGTGTGTAACGTAGTACAGGTAATACTCCATAGGGGTAATTATGTCCTAAGGTGGGTAGGTGACCAACTGTGCAGTAACGCCCTGGTATTAAAAAGCCCAAGATACAGAGCTTCTTGAGGGTAAGCATGGGTAGTCGTTTGTATATGTACATATATGTGTGAGGGGTTATGTGTTTGTATAGATATATAAGGATCGTATGTACATGTACTTCCGTAGGTGTGTATCTATAGCTATGTATGATACGTTATAGATACGTGTATGATTGCTTGTGTGTGTCCTTATAATTCATAATATACATATTCGTTTATAAACCAATTATGAGGGATATATAGTAATGTTGTTCGTATAAATTGAGGAGTAGATATTATATGATGTGGGAACATATGGGTAAGGCATGCTATCTATGTAATAAATACCGGGTGTCATATATAAAAATGTGCTAATACACGCATTGTCTATATTTGAGTGTAAATGGATGACTATATGATTGTGTATAGAGTTGTAAGTATAGATACTGAATTATATTTACGGGATGTAAGGAGATATGTTTGTATATGGATATCTAAGGGATGTATATATATATGAAGTATCTATGAGTAAAAATATTGGTATATAAATAAATTCATGATATATGTGTTGGTATATTGATGTTGCTTGTACGTCTAGGTTGATGTACATTTGGATATATAAGAGTGTATGATGGTATACATGGAATAATTATATGTATATTCTACTACCTTAGCTACTGTTCTGACTAATATGTTGGTATATGATATTATAAGTATATGTGTTCGTATGTGGTTGCACTATCAGAGGTAGGTGCAATAGAGTGATTGTATTGGTTGAGATGTATGTAGTAAGTGTGTGTGTGTATATAAAGTGTGGTGTATAAACCCATATATGTTTGGATCCAGGGATCCATGTGTCCCACTCATGTATGAGCTAGACATACTCTCGAAATGTGAGTATATTATGGTTGTATATTGTGTTGTATATGCATACGTGGTGATGTGCGTGATATGTATATAGTTATATATATGGTTGTAAGCGTTATGCTTATACGTGTGTGGATACCTATATCATTATATAAATGTATTGTATAGTGGCTATATACTGTATGTGATGTATGCACATGTACAACGTGCAAATGCATGTGTGGATCCTTGAGTTCCATCCATGTATGTGTGTGTGTGTGTGTGTGGATATGCCTTAAGAGTATTAGTGTTATGAGTTGATTTATGTGATGAGTATATAATACATGTATGGCTGTAAACTGGTACACTTACGCCTGTATATAGATGAATATAATTTTGTATGGTTATCTATGTGTATTGATATTGATATGATAGATCTTGTGCAATGGTACATCTGTGAATGTTGGATGGGTACTAGGAGACATACATGATTGTATGTCTGAGTATAGAGGTGCATGCGTATATATGTTAACATATGGTAACCTATAAGAAGTGGGTATCATGGACCTATATAGTTGATTGAGCTCTAGGCGATGTATAGATATGGTATACCGTATGTATTGGTAATATGTGGTGTATATGTACATGCTGATTGTGTAAATCCATGTGCGGATCTTTGTGTTCCACTCAAGTATGAGTGGGCATGCCATAGGAGTACTAGAGTTGTGTGTTTGATACATATATGAAAGATGTATATGGTTGCCTGTCTGACTGTAAGCGGATACGCTTACACGGGTGTTGGATGGATATATCATTATGTGAATATCTGTGGATGATGGTATTGTTATATGAGACTTTATGTGATGACGTGTATGTGTATGCATACTAGGGATATGGTTGTGTAAATTGATATAGTGAGATATGTATATATGAATATAGCTACTATTGGAGGTGTATCATAATTAGTGTGTGAAATATATTGGCTTACTAAATGGTGTGTATAGATATACATAAGTAGGTATGCCAAGTTATACAATATTGGTGTGTACTTATATATTATGTGATGATATGTGAGTGTAACATGTGAATGAGATTTATATATGGATATGTCCTGTGTGTACAAGTGTGTGTGTGTATAGATACCTATACTGTATTGATATAATTCTTGTGCTATTATTTATACATAGTGTTGAGTGTATATATATATACTGCAGTGAATATATGTTATGTTGACGGCTTGTATGTAAGTATATTTGTACCGTGTATAGGTGGATAAATATAGACTTACGTGAGTGAATATTGGATATGAATACATTTGAATGTATACTTGAACTATACTCTGATGTATCGAGATATACCCATAGGTATGTGTATGTGTAAGTATGCTAGCTTTGTAACTTATTAGTAGGGTTTGTTTAAATATCATGTGAACATGTATGTATGTAGATATATAAATACAAGGAATGTGTGATTACATATAAAGGTGTATGTATTTAGAGATATATATATGTATCCATGAAATAGTATACATCTTTGATCATATTCTTGTGTGAATCTTTATGTAAGTACATATGTATTGAGTGAATAAGTGTATAAATATTGGTGTGCATATTAATGCATTGGGTGTATCTATACATATTTCTACTTATTGCTATGTATAACATTGATACATGTGTCCATGTGTATAGGTGTACTAGCATGTGTGTACATATTAGTCTGTATATATATGTGAGTGTTCTCATGCAATATAGATATATTTGTGAGTACATAGATGAATGTGGAGTGCTATGTATGTGTTGTGATGATTTGTCTGTGTGTATACTATATTCTTTGATAAGAATGTGTATATATATGTGTATAATTTACGATATAGTGCATTTATACATGAGTGTATAGTATATACATATAGCTTTGTTTGTATTTCTAGGGTAGGAAAACCCTTAGATTATTCAATCTCTGGTCAGACCTTTAGCATAGAAAGTCCGAGGTCGGACTTTGTTTTTAAGGCGGGTAGAATGTAATATCCCGTTCCGTATATACGAGTATAATGTACGTATGTTTTTGATGTATTTGTACGTATGAGATTTTTGGGTATTTTCATGAATTTTCCATAATTTTCTAATAAGTAAATTATTTTTAAAATAATTTTAGAACATCATTTGAATTATATAAATGAAGTATTTGGATGAAATACTATGTATTAAGATGGTATGGTGTATTAATTCATGTATTCTCATTTATTTAGAAATTAAATTCCTAATTTGACATGCCATGCCGCCACCTCCTTGCTAGGTGTCATTTGGAGATTAATTCTCACCTAACCTACCCTTATGTGTCATTAGGAGGATGACTCTCACCTAACCCTAAGCTACATGTCATGTGGAGAGGATTTTAGGGAATGACTAAGCTTGTGCAAAGTTTTAAAAGGAGAAAATTTTATGGAAAATGAAAGAAAAGAAGAAAAAATCAAGCTTTCATCATCTCTCTCCATCTCCTCCCTTTTGCTCCCCCTTCCCACCACCACTCTCCTTCTTAAGCACCACCCATCCCACCACCAAAAACCAACATCCATTCCTCATCATTCTACCTCCTAATTCTCTCCAAAAATACTCCAAAATTCCAATTTTGAAGGCCAAGCTAGGAGGTTGAAGGAGGAGACTAGGAGGCCAAAAAATTCATCAAGGAAATAAGAAGGGCAAAAGAAAATTTTGGAGGACTTTTAAGGTAGATATCCCTATCACTTATAGTAGGATTTAGTTTTAGGACTAGGAATTCTATTTATGTTAATTTGTTACGTGGAATTAGCTAGATGAACAACATGCTGAAATTTACACAGAATTGGCTGAGACTTTGGTAGCTTGCTGCACTTAATTGGCTACATAGAAATGCATGAAAAAAATATATGTTGCTCATATTAAAGTCATTAATAATTTTCACGTTTACAAGTTTTGCAAATTCGAACTAAAAACTAGGGTAAAAATTCAGTTTCTGAAACTGGTCTGTTTTTAGACAGTTTGGACACCCTTCAGTAAATTGAGTAGTAATTTGGACTTGGAAATGCCCCAGTTTCTGTTTCTGTATACTGAAACTGTGACTGTTATGAGAAAAATCACCATAATTCATATACTTGGAATTATTCTCTGAAATTTGGTGTGTTTATGTAGAACCCATAGATCTACAACTTTGAAGAAGGGATCACACGCTAATTATGGCTATAAATATGTCTACAGAGCCATTCTTTCTGGACTGACAGTTTAGACAGATTCATATGCTAAGCTTGCTTAGTAATTGTCATAGTGTATTTTTGTTCCAAGTTAATTTTGTTTATGCTAATCATGTTCCCATTAGTATGCTATTGGTACATGTAATTATGTGGATGTTTCATGAAATATTTCATTATGAAAATAATGATGATGATGAGAAAATTCATGTAAGTTGAAATGAAAGTGGTATTGAGACCACTAGTTGATTCATTGTTAAATGAAGTGAAAGCGGTAGTTGTAACCGTTAATGAATCATTGTTAAAGCAATGATGTAATAATTTGAAAACTAAGAGTGAGGATGAGAGTTGACATCGGAGTGCTCGGTCAATTTTGAAATGGGTGAGACTCCAGATGTGGGTTTGGGGGAACACGGGTAAATTTAGGTGTTAAGGAGCGGACAGTAGTACGATAGTCTCGCCCGATGTGTCACCCCCAGAAGGGGAGTTGAGAGGGCTAGAGAGGCCGCTGGTGCGCTCGTGACGCACCATGACGGTAAATGATGGGTTTCTCCGTTTGTTCGACAGAAAAACCGAGATGAGTCTTGCTCCGGTACCTTGCCCCATTCGGGTATGGAGTTACGAGAGGCCCCTCCAGTGCTCGTGTTGCTGGAGTGGTACCACTTTTCATCCACCCTGGATGAAGTTCGCCTCCTTAGCGTCCTACAATTTACACGAGTTCCAAACATGTGAATTAACAACTTATAAAATTGTCTTTAATTTATAAATGTTGTTATCTCATGTCTCCTTACTTTTGTTTACTTTAATGTTACTATCCCATGGTAACATGTTCTTATGCTTCCTTTCAATATCTGCATTTCATAATATGGTTTCATATGTATGTTTTTGTAACGACCACTTTTCGTTGTACGTTGTTCGTGCACGTGCTTTTGACCGTGCACGTGTTTATTTTAGACTTTGTTTGTTTGTGAACACTTTAGTTTGATATGCTGTTGTGAACGTCTCTGAGAGTAGTAAATTGTGGCACTAACTTGGAACGACGTTTCTCGAGTCGTTTTCCCACAATTTAATCTTATTCGATGAGACGTTGCGATTCTCACTTTTGACGGGAGACGTTTCTATTTTTAGTTTCGTCGTCCGGCGTTGAAATTGAGATCCGTCTTCTTAGTTAGCTTCCTTTCGTCATCACGATCACCACGATATTTATTTTATAATTTTGGAGTTCATTTGACCACTTTTATATTTTTAACAAGGTTTAAAATATTTTTAAAAGCTAGGTTTTAAATTAATTTCGGCCAAGGAAAATTTATTTGAGTTTAAAACGTTTTAAATAATTTTTGAGCCAATTTCCCGCTCATTTGGGCCACACCCTAGCCTTGGGTGAGTTGGAGATGGGGAGAATTGAATTTTAAATTATTTTAAACTCCTAATCCCATTAGGATTAGCCCTAGACCTAGTCAACCCATCTACACTATATAAACAACCTCTAGGAAGACCTATTTTCGCAAGAAAATAACCCTAGCCGCTTCCAAAACCCAAATTTAACGTTGCGACGAATCGTCGCAACGTTGCAGCACCAACCCCCGCACCGACCGGGGAAACAGCCGCATTTTCCCCGCTCCGACCGAAGGAAACCCCCGCACCAAGCTCCGTCCGCACCGCTGCACAGCCGCTGCATCGTAACCCTGCACCAAGCAGTGTCCGACCGAGAGATTCCCTCGGTCAGACCGCAGCCCCCGCCCGCATCACGCCCGCCCGCACCGACCGCTCTCCGCATCGTTGCAACGTTGCAACGTTGCAGCGCTCCGCTCCCCCGCATCCAAGGCGCCCAACCGAGACCTTCCTCCGCTCCGACCGAGAGAACCAAGGCCGCACCGACCCGCTGCGCTGCACAGGCCGTCCCCCTGTGTCTGATCGAGTAAATCCCCCGCACCGAGGCTGTACGACCGAGAGCCATTCGTCGCAACCCCGTACCCGTCGCACCACTTGCCACCGTGGGCCCCCCAAGTTCTCCAGAGGTATTGTGGGTCCCCTATTGGCCCCTAGGACTACTGTGGGCCCCACCTAGGTGCTGTCTCTCCGACGATTCGCCGTGTACGACGTTGCGACACGTCGTAGCCGTCGTCGCACGTGCTAGCTTTGGAATCTGGAACCGTTGCTCCGGTTGATGCTCTGAATTTTCCAGCAAGGAATCTATATTGGAATCAGGACTTGGAGTGCGTTCTTTTATTCCAACCCCTGGCGTCGCTACCCAACGCCAGTGTAGCTTTCGCGTCGTGTTGAGGTAACGCTTTGCACCCCTAGGACCCCCAACCCAATTGCATGCTAATCAAGACTAAAATCAGTATTTTTAAAGTATTTTAAATGTTTTAAATTCACTAATCAAGATTAATAATATGGACTTTAGGCCGGTGGACTTGTGCACGTAGGATAATTGTGATTTTGGACTCGTTGGACGGTGTGCTCAGACGTTGTACTTGCAGGCAAGTGAAACTTGCCAACTTTTGTGTAGGGCCATGTTTTTAGGCCACTTCCTTGCTTTTAGCGTAAAAGAGACTAGTCAGTGAAATGATAGCTGGCTAGACGCCTACTTGATCTAGTTTGACAACGAAACTAGATCCGTCACCTAAATTGATCTAGCTTGACAACGAAGCTAGATCCAACTCTTTAACTTGTTGATCATGCATACTAAACTGTCATGTTTACTTTCCTTATCTGTACGCACTTTTAACTGCCATGCATTGCATCTTACATGTCATCCCAGTTGATTGTTGCATTCGTAGCACACGCTACAATACTTGTACTTGTACTTCCTTGTCCGGCTAGGTGCACCCCTAGGCCATCATGTTAAAACACTTCCTGGCTCGTGATCCAGAAGCGGGCCTCATGTGTTGGTCAAAAGCCAATGCCCGATACACGTGGAGGGGGTAGGGATAAACGATCACCTGAGCTTAGGAGTGGCCCGATCAGCCACTCTAGCCAGAAGGCGGAATCTCTGTGCACGAGGTGCTTACTTTACTTGTCTTGTACTAGTGAGTGTTACTTGTATAACTTGTCATCCTTGCCATGTTTAAATGACATGCTCGTACTTTACTTTACTTTACTTTACATGTTGCACTCATACTTTAAACTACCATGTCATTGCATTCATGCTAGAACTGCTAGGTTGCTTTACCTACTTTCAGTTTCCTTGCACAAGTCTCTTGCAGACTTGCTGACATGTGTCCCTTGCTCTTTTGGGTGTCACATGTTAGACCCTGAGCCAGAGACCGTAGCTGAGTATGTGATTGTTGCTGACGCTGAGCCTGAGTCCATGTCTGCCCAGGAGGAGTTTTGTGGACATCAGTGATCTTTCTTGGTGACTTTGCTGAGCTTTCTTTTGGTTTAGGTTTGTTGTTAGTTGTCGGTGCGAGGCACCTTTGTTTTGTACCTTGTACTTTCGTTGGCCATGTTTGGGCCTTTAGACTCCCTTTCTTTTTAGCCTGGTGGCTTTTTCTGTGATGTTGAAACTTATTTTATGGATATTCTGAGATGTCTCTTTTGTCTCATTTCATCATTATTATCTTGTTTCGTTTCGCGTTGCAAGGACCTGCAGTTTTTAAGTTGATTGACGCTTATCGGACTTGCAGCTTGCAGCTTCAAGTCTGAGCGGACCTTCTCACGCTTCGCCTCTATATTTTTAGGAAGCGGGGCGTGACAGGTTTTGTTGGTGGCCCATGCAGGTCCAGTCTTGCAATTGCGAATTAACGGAACAACGATAATAACAGAATGTCCATTAAATAAATTGCAACACCCGAGTCATAAGCCCTGAGTCTAGTCGTTTTCTTATGACACTAGGTGGTAAGAAGACTTAGTTAGACGTCTGTACTTGCTAGTTAGAGGCCCCTGATTGATAGTTAGACTCCCTTCTAGCAATTGATTTAATCGTCGTAGGAGTTACCTTAGTGGTCCTTGTCTACCTCTGACCATATTAGACTTCTAGAATTTCCTTCAGTCGTTCGCTTGGGTCCATCGATTTCGGGCCAAGTTGAGTGCATTTCATTACCGTCTAGCTCCTTAGAAAGTCTTAGCGCTTCGTTCCTTAATCTTTAGTTGATCGACTGTAAGAGTTCCCCGTAGATTCCCCTGATTCATATCCTAGGCGTGTGCATGTATTGATCATCCGACCATTTTCATTGCCTCGATTCACGAGATCGCCTCATGACGATCGTCGTAAAATTTCAAATCCCTCCGTTACAAATCCTGAATCTTCTGAAGGTTTTTTTCGATTTCCTTTTTCCCTAAGTTTAAATTTGCTCAATTTTAATATATATATACTTATACTTCGTGCTCTTTCGTTGACTTAAAATTTTTCTTAAAATTTTGTCGAAATTTTGAATACTAGCTTATGGTATTTTCCCAGCCTACACTTTTGTACCTATGGAAATACACTTTCCTTTCATATATTAATTTTATTCTGGACCGTACTTTTATTTTGTCCAATTCGACTTATAATTTTCTTTTCTTATTTATGCCATTCGAACGACGCATCGCGCTTCCTTTTAATATACTTTTCAAGTCACCTGGAAATTCAACTTTCAGCAAGTCGATTTTATGCTCGTCGTTTTCTCTACTTCTGATTTTTTTTTGTAAAATTACTATTTCATAACCACTTCCTGATTTAGACCCTCCATGGTTTGATTTAAAAGCTTTGCTAAAATTTTTGATAATTCTACTACTAAGTTATTTTCTTTCCGCTCACCATACGTGCTTTTAGAATAATTTCTAAACTAAAATGAATTTCATTATTTTTATCCGTACCAGGTTCGTTGTGCTCGTATGCTAAGAGTTTTGTGTAAACCAGTTTTAATTTTTTTTGCACATCCTGGTTCCTCTAAAAGTAGTTCCAATATTGGTCATTTTAAATTTCCTTTTCCTGGCTTAGGGACTTTGAAAGCGTTTAAAACGAGCTTCAATTCTTCAGTTACTTTAATTCCATTCTTTAAGCTTTTGCCAGCTTTATATTAAATCACTGCCGTATAATATTTTCTAAACTACGTCTTAAATATTCGTGTAAATGATTTACTCTTTTATTATGAATTTGTATAAGCCACTAAATCATTTTCTCTTATTATGAATATTCGACTCAAACTTATTTTGAACAACCCGCTTTATCGATCTTCAAATATTTTATACGGATGAGGACCCCAACTTTTGAAGTACAACAGTTTTCAATTTCGCGTATTTTAGCTTATGTTACTTCATTTCCCAATCCTATAAAAGTATCGCTACATCTCCCTTTCCTCTGCCTAAACATTCACCAGTAAATCACTGTTTCACCTAACCAAGCTGTCTCCTTGTATTCGTCCTATCTGAACTCGTGCTTATCGATCCTTCTCTCGTCATGCTTTCGACTTCGACCTCCATCTATCGTTTAGGTTTTAGTGCTCGTCAATGACTGTGTCAACCCAAATTTGTTAAGTAGGCCCTTGGACCTTGTAATGTAGTCGTGGTGCACGTACCTAAGTTGTGTCTGTGGGTTGAATGAGGGTACTCCCCCATAGTATATTGATGCTTGCCTATTGTGTACGTATATATATATATATATATATATATATATATATATATATATATATATATATATATATATATATATATATATATATACGCGGAGTTACTCGTGATATTATGAGGTTGTTTGTGTGTTAGTATTTATAGATTTGTCTGTGGTTAGCTATACCATAATAGGGATGCCTGTGTATATAAAAGTTAGTGTTGGAATATCTAATGGAGTGTATGTAGTTAGAGATACTTGTAATGGTTGACATAAAATGATTGGTAAAGCTATGTGTATGTTAGGTGTGATGATAATAGGTGTACATATAGATAAGTAAGTAGGCCTATTATATGACCCATGAGTTAGTACGTGTGAGTATGTGCTCGTACGTAGTTACGTATTGTGCTTAGGCGTAAGTAGTTATGTTTTGTTGCATGAGTATATAGGTGATATATATGGTAGTAGGATTATAATTTTGATTGGTATTGCTTGCTTTTGCGGGATATTGTATGCGTGCATACCGTGAGGTATACACGACTATTGCACATCTTAACCATGTATGTATATGTGTTGGTGTACTAATTATAGGTGGTAGGCTATGGTGTGAATATATATGTTACCTGTGTGTGACCATGCGACGAATGCGTACGTATTAGGGAGTGTATTATAATTATATGTGTGCTGATGTCTGTATTACTATTATTATGGTATATAGAGTGATTGAACTATGTGAGTATTACCTGACTAATGTTAAGCGTGATTGACTTATGGTATGTATATGGTTGTATTGGTAGACATATATAAATATTGGAGTGGTACTGGTATAGGTATAAATGTCGTGTTACGTATATAGAATATTCTGATATGTGTATTGAGTCTCACTCAAGCCTGAGTGGGTATACTCTAAGTATGTTGCTATGTGTGTTGTAGTATGAATATAGCAAGGTTTGATGTATGTATAGTGATAGGAGTGTTTGTGCCTGGTTGTGTTACGCACATGATTGTGGGTCGCTATACCAGTTTATAGTTATAGGTGTTGGTCTTGAGGTATAGCTAATTACTAAGGACTTGCCTGTGTGAACGTATGTGTGCTAGCTAAACTAGGTGTGTAGATGTGCTAGTTATATAATGATATGATTGGTATACGTGAATGAAAAGTTAGCGTGTGTGGGTGTGCACCATGCACGGGTAAGTATGTGCTTAGTTATAGTTATTGGTGACTATGGTATATGTGGCGTGTCGTAAATACAGTTATAGGACCGTATGTGATGTGAATACATGGTGAAATATTTGCATGCATTTGAATGACTATATATTGTGAAACTATAGTAGTGATGAATGTATATTAGATATAGTGAAACTTACTAATAATGGTATGGTGTAACTACATGAGTTGATGTGTTTGGTATTGGATGTGTACTAGGAAATATTAGATGGTGGTATACCCATGCTGGTTTTGTGCATAGGTAGTTATCTATACGAAGAGCAATGATTGTATTTGCAAGTGTGAGACCATACTTATATGAGTATCTGAAATATTGTTTTGTGATTAGGTAAGTAGTAGTTATATAAGGGATGTACGTATATGTATATGATTGAAATACATGTATGAAATTGACTGACTATAATAGGTATAAGTGTATGACATACGTGAATATATATATATATACATGTTGGTAGTGTTAATGTTTGACTACCTAGTGCATATATGAGCACTTGTAATGACTATACCTGTTTTGAATTATAATGACTTGATCGGGGTAGTTACTAGAGCGACTAGCTATATTAGAAAGTCCGAGGACGGACTTTATTCTAAGGTGGGGAGGATGTAACGACCACTTTTCGTTGTACGTTGTTCGTGCACGTGCTTTTGACCGTGCACGTGTTTATTTTAGACTTTGTTTGTTTGTGAACACTTTAGTGTGATATGCTGTTGTGAACGTCTCTGAGAGTAGTAAATTGTGGCACTAACTTGGAACGACGTTTCTCGAGTCGTTTTCCCACAATTTAATCTTATTCGATGAGACGTTGCGATTCTCGCTTTTGACGGGAGACGTTTCTATTTTTAGTTTCGTCATCCGACGTCGAAATTAGATCCGTCTTCTTAGTTAGCTTCCTTTCGTCATCACGATCACCACGATATTTATTTTATAATTTTGGAGTTCATTTGACCACTTTTATATTTTTAGCAAGGTTTAAAATATTTTTAAAAGCTAGGTTTTAAATTAATTTCGGCCAAGGAAAATTTATTTGAGTTTAAAACGTTTTAAATAATTTTTGAGCCAATTTCCAGCTCATTTGGGCCACACCCTAGCCTTGGGTGAGTTGGAGATGGGGAGAATTGAATTTTAAATTATTTTAAACTTATAATCCCATTAGGATTAGCCCTAGACCTAGTCAACCCATCTACACTATATAAATAACCTCTAGGAAGACCTATTTTCGCAAGAAAATAACCCTAGCCGCTTCCAAAACCCAAATTTAACGTTGCGACGAATCGTCGCAACGTTGCAGCACCAACACCCGCACCGACAGGGGAAACAGTCGCATTTTCCCCGCTCCGACCGAAGGAAACCCCCGCACCAAGCTCCGTCCGCACCGCTGCACAGCCGCTGCATCGCAACCCCGCACCAAGCAGTGTCCGACCGAGAGATTCCCTCGGTCAGACCGCAGCCCCCGCCCGCATCACGCCCGCCCGCACCGACCGCTCTCCGCAACGTTGCAGCGCTCCGCTCCCCTGCATCCAAGGCGCCCGACCAAGACCTTCCTCCGCTCCGACCGAGAGAACCAAGGCCGCACCGACCCGCTGCGCTGCACAGGCCGTCCCCCTGTGTCTGACCGAGTAAATCCCCCGCACCGAGGCTGTACGACCGAGAGCCATTCGTCGCAACCCCGTACCCGTCGCACCACTTGCCACCGTGGGCCCCCCAAGTTCTCCAGAGGTATTGTGGGTCCCCTATTGGCCCCTAGGACTACTGTGGGCCCCACCTAGGTGCTGTCTCTCCGACGATTCGCTGTGTACGACGTTGCGACACGTCGTAGCCGTCGTCGCACGTGCTAGCTTTGGAATCTGGAACCGTTGCTCCGGTTGATGCTCTGAATTTTCCAGCGAGGAATCTATATTGGAATCAGGACTTGGAGTGCGTTCTTTTATTCCAACCCCTGGCGTCGCTACCCGACGCCAGTGTAGCTTTCGCGTCGTGTTGAGGTAACGCTTTGCACCCCTAGGACCCCCAACCCAATTGCATGCTAATCAAGACTAAAATCAGTATTTTTAAAGTATTTTAAATGTTTTAAATTCACTAATCAAGATTAATAATATGGTCTTTAGGCCGGTGGACTTGTGCACGTAGGATAATTGTGATTTTGGACTCGTTGGACGGTGTGCTCAGACGTTGTACTTGCAGGCAAGTGAAACTTGCCAACTTTTGTGTAGGGCCATGTTTTTAGGCCACTTCCTTGCTTTTAGCGTAAAAGAGACTAGTCAGTGAAATGATAGCTGGCTAGACGCCTACTTGATCTAGTTTGACAACGAAACTAGATCCGTCACCTAAATTGATCTAGCTTGACAACGAAGCTAGATCCAACTCTTTAACTTGTTGATCATGCATACTAAACTGTCATGTTTACTTTCCTTATCTGTACGCACTTTTAACTGCCATGCATTGCATCTTACATGTCATCTCAGTTGATTGTTGCATTCGTAGCACACGCTACAATACTTGTACTTGTACTTCCTTGTCCGGCTAGGTGCACCCCTAGGCCATCATGTTAAAACACTTCCTGGCTCGTGATCCAGAAGCGGGCCTCATGTGTTGGTCAAAAGCCAATGCCCGATACACGTGGAGGGGTAGGGATAAATGATCACCTGAGCTTAGGAGTGGCCCGATCAGCCACTCTAGCCAGAAGGCGGAATCTCTGTGCACGAGGTGCTTACTTTACTTGTCTTGTACTAGTGAGTGTTACTTGTATAACTTGTCATCATTGCCATGTTTAAATGCCATGCTCGTACTTTACTTTACTTTACTTTACATGTTGCACTCATACTTTAAACTGCCATGTCATTACATTCATGCTAGAACTGCTAGGTTGTTTTACCTACTTTCAGTTTCCTTGCACAAGTCTCTTGCAGACTTGCTGACATGTGCCCCTTGCTCTTTTGGGTGTCACATATTAGACCCTGAGCCAGAGACCGTAGCTGAGTACGTGATTGTTGCTGACGCTGAGCCTGAGTCCATGTCTGCCCAGGAGGAGTTTTGTGGACATCAGTGATCTTTCTTGGTGACTTTGCTGAGCTTTCTTTTGGTTTAGGTTTGTTGTTAGTTGTCGGTGCGAGGCACCTTTGTTTTGTACGTTGTACTTTCGTTGGCCATTTTTGGGCCTTTAGACTCCCTTTCTTTTTAGCCTGTTGGCTTTTTCTGTGATGTTGAAACTTATTTTATGGATATTCTGAGATGTCTCTTTTGTCTCATTTCATCATTATTATCTTGTTTCGTTTCGCGTTGCAAGGACCTGCAGTTTTTAAGTTGATTGACGCTTATCGGACTTGCAGCTTGCAGCTTCAAGTCTGAGCGGACCTTCTCACGCTTCGCCTCCATATTTTTAGGAAGCGGGGCGTGACAGTTTTGCAAGTTCTCATAACTAAGTTCGCATGTTGGAATGTGATCACTTTTATGCACCATGAACCTTACTTATTAGACCATACTCCCTAGATAGGCAGACCAGTTCTAAAACTGGATTCAACTAGAGCGTTAGGAGTTTTCTACTTGGTCACGCGTTGATGTGTCCCCGTTGACTTTCAGGTTGTTTGAGTTGGAGGTTGGAGTTAGAGGCTGGAGCTTTGGAGTTGGTGAACAGTTGTAGGATTGGGTGGCGAGAGGTATGATGAGAGACTTGTACTTTTGGTGTTTCTTTTTCGGGTAGACCTATGTACTTAGGGTTGTCACAATGAGGATGTTGGAGTTGTATAAATTGGGTCTGGACTTGGAGTTGTATAACATTATGGTTGTCTCAGTGTAACTTCTCTCTTTTGTACAGATGGTGAATGTAAAAGGTTGTCTCATTGTATAAATAAAATGAAATGTTGTACTTTTGTTTATTTTCTCAGTGTTTTATTTGTGATGGAGCTTTACTTGTACTCCCCAGTACGTGCGCAGTGACCTGCTGTGTTCTTTTACTTTCTTCCTTTCTCTCTTTCTACGTAACACTCGCCTCTTCGGGAATACCTGATACGGATTCGTAGTTATCGGGTATCCCGGGGACCGGGTCGTTACACTTCAAAGGTAAAGAAATCTAAACAAAGTGTGTTTAGATCTAAATATGAATTGTTTAAGATGCAGGAAGGATATAGCATCTCAAAAATGTTCACAAGGTTCACAGACATCGTTAACGCCTTGGAAGGACTTGGAAAGTTGATTTCTCAAGAGGATCGAGTGGAGAAGATCCTTGACTCTCTTACACCCAAATGGGAGTCAAAGGCCAACTGTATTTTGGAGTCAAATGACATGTCCAAATACATCGTTGAGGAGTGCATTGGGAATCTCATGGCGTATGAAGTCAAGCTTCAACACAAGAAGGAGATTCAACCATCCAAGCGCGAGAAGCCAGAGAAGCAAAAGAGAATTGCATTATATGCTGAGAAGGATCCAATCAAATGGAGAAAGAAATTCCATCAAGAAGCTTCAAGTGAAGATGGAGAGAATGATGCGAGTGGTGATGAAATCAGGAGCTTGCCAAGCAACTAAGAGCATTCCTCAAAGGCAAGCAAGGTAACTCTTTGTCAAAGTTTGCCTCTAAATCTAACAATGTTTGTTATACTTGCAGTGGAAAAGGTCATCTCTCTACCAAATGCCCTTCCAAATTCTCCAAAGATTCTTTCAAAGGGAAAGGGAAGAAATTTTAGAAAGGCAACTCCAAATACAAGAACAAAAGCACGTGTCTTATTGGCACATTTGATGACTCAAGTGAGGACTAATCAAATGATGGATATGAAGATAACGAGGAGGTAGCCCATATGTGCTTCATGGCATTGGAAGATCTCTCTTCAAGATCAAGTAATGAAGAGGTAGAGGTTTGGCTCAAAACCAATGAAGAAGTGTGCTTTATGGCAAAAGTGAAAGAGTCTTCACCAAGCTCTAGCAAGGAGGAATCCGATGATGAAGATGAGGTGGAGCCAAAGCTATCGTATGAGGAGCTTGAATATCCTACAATGTAGTCTCCAACGAGGTAAGTGTAACGACCACTTTTCGTCGTACGTTGTTCGTGCACGTGCTTTTGGCCGTGCACGTGTTTGCGTTAGACTTTATTTGTTTGTGAACACTTTTGTGTGATATGCCGTTGCGAACGTCTCTGAGAGTATTAAATGGTGGCACTATATTGGAACGACGTTCTCGAGTCGTTTTTCCACAATTTGATCTTACTCGATGAGACGTGACGATTCTCACTCTTGACGAGAGACGTTTCTATTTTTAGTTCCGTCGTCCGACGTCGAAACTGAGATCCGTCTTCTTAGTGAGCTCACATTCGTCGCCACGATCACAACGATATTTATTTTATAATTTTTGGAGTTTATTTGACCACTTTTATAATTTTTACAAGTTTTATATTATTTTTAATAATTTATTTTTCAATTAATTTCGGCCAAATAAAATTTAATTGAGTTTAAAACGTTTTAAAGAATTTTTGAGCCAATTTCCAGCTCATTTGGACCAGGTCAAATCCTAGATTGGGTTGGAGAAGTTTAAATTCAAATTTTAAATCTTTTTGAACTTCTAATCCTATTAGATTTAGCCCTAGACTAAGTCAACCCACCTATACTATATAAGCAACCCCTAGCAAGTCCTATTTTCCAAAGAAATTAGCCCTAGCCTCTTCCAAACTCATTTTGGACGTTGCGACGAATCGTCGCAACGTTGCGACGTTCAGCACCCCGTACGACCGAAGAAAACCCCCGCATCCGCCCGCTCTGACCGGCCGCCTCGCCCGCATTCTCGCCGCTCCGCACCGCTGCAGCCAACCCCCGCCCGTTCCCCGCTTGACCGAGAGGAGCTCTCGGTCTGACCGAGGCCCCGCTCCGCACCGACCCCCGCACAGCGCTCCGCTTCGTTCCCCCGCTCCGCTCCGTGCCCGACCGAAGGAAACGCCCGCAGCGACCGACGTTGCAAGCGTTGCAACGTTGCAACGCTGTCCCGCCCGCATCCAAGCGCACGACCGAAGCTCTCCATCGACCAGACCGAGGAGAAACCCCGCACCCAAGCATCGCCCGCAGCCGCTGTGCACCCCAACGTCGCAGCCCCCGCATTTTGAGCGCACGACCGAGAAATTCTTCCGCATTGGCTGTGTCTGACCGACGGCCACTCGTCGCAACCCCGCATCCGTCGCACCACTTGCCTCCGTGGGCCCCCCAAGTTCTCCAGAGTTATTGTGGGTTCCCCAAAGGCCCCTAGGACTGCTGTGGGCCCCACCAAGGTGCTTGCTCTTCGAGGATTCGTCGCGTACGACGTCGTCGCACGTCGTAGCCCGTCGTCGCACGTGCGAGCTTTGGAATCTGGAATCGTCGCCCCGGGTTGATTGCTCTGAATTTCCAGCGAGGAAACTAATTGGAATCAGGACTTGGAGCGCGTTCTTTATTCCAACCCCCGGCGTCGCTACCCGACGCCGGTGTAGCTTTCGCGTCGTGTTGAGGTAACGTTTTGCACCCCTAGGACCCCCAACCCATTGCCTGCTAATCAAGACTAAAATCAGTATTTTTAAAGTATTTTAAATGTTTTAAATTCACTAATCAAGATTAATAATATGGACTTTAGGCCGGTGGACTTTGCACGTAGGATAATTGTGATTCTTGGACTCATTGGACGCTGTGCTCAGACGTTGTACTTGCAGGCAAGTGAAACTTGCCAACTCTTGTGTAGGGCCATGTTTTTAGGCCACTTACTTGCTTTTAGCGTAAAAGAGACTAGTCAGTGAAATGATAGCTGGCTAGACGCCTACTTGATCTAGTTTGACAACGAAACTAGATCCGTCACCTAATTGATCTAGCTTGACAACGAAGCTAGATCCAACCATTAAACTTGTTGTTCATACATACTAAACTGTCACGTTTACTTTCCTTACCTGTACGCACTTTTAACTGCCATGCATTGCATCTTACATATCATCCCAGTTGATTGTTGCATCGTAGCACACGCTACAAAAATACTTGTACAAATCCGTGTTTCAGTGTCCCTGGCTAGGTGCACCCCTAGGCCATACTTGTTTAAACACTTCCTGGCTCGTGGTCCAGAAGCGGGCCTCATGTGTTGGCTAGAAACCAATGCCCGATACACGTGGAGGGGTAGGGATAAACGGTCACTTGAGCTTAGGAGTGGCTTGATCAGCCCTCTAGCCAAAAGGCGGAATCTCTGTGCACGAGGTGCTTACTTTCCTTGTCTCGTACTTGTCTTGTGAATGATTCATGTAATACTTGTCATCCCTGCCATGCCATGCTCGTACTTTACTTTACTTTACTTTACTTTACCTGCTGCACTCATACTTTAACTGCCATGTCATTGCATCATGCTAGAACTGCTAGGTTGTTCACTTTACTTTCAGTTTCCTTGCACAAGTCTCTTGTAGACTTGCTGACATGTGCCCCTTTCTCTTTTGGGTGTCACATGTTAGACCTGAGCCAGAGATCGTTGCTGAGTACGTGATGTGTCGCTGACACTGAGTCCATGATTGCCAGGAGGATTTTGGTGGACACCGGTGACCATTCTTTGGGTCTTTGTTGAGCTTTATTTTGCTTTAGGCTTTATGTTAGTTGCTGGTGCGTAGCACCGTTGTTTTGTACTTTGTACTTTTGTTGGCCATGTGTGGGCTTTTAGTTTCTTTTCTTTTCAGCCCGGTGGCTTTTTCTGCGATGTTGGAAACTTATTTTATGGATATTCTGAGATGTTTCTTTTGTCTCATTTCATTATTATTATCTTTGTTTCGTTCGCGTTGCAAGGACCTGCAGTTTTAAATTTGATCGACGCTTATCGGACTTGCAGCTTTGTAGCTTCAAGTCTGAGCGGACCTTCTCACGCTTCGCCTCCATATTTTTGGGAAGCGGGGCGTGACAGGTTTTGTTGGTGGCCCACGCAGGTCCAATCTTGCAATTGCGAATTAACGGAACAACGATGATAACGGAATGTCCATTAAATAAATTGCAACATCCGAGTCATAAGCCCTGAGTCTAGTCGATTTCTTAGGACACTAGGTGGTAAGGGACTTAGTTAGACGTCTGTGCTTGCTAGTTAGAAGCCTCCGATTGGTAGTTAGACCCCCTTCTAGCAATTGATCGTCGTAGGAGTTACCTTAGTGGTCCTTGCCTAACCCTGACCATATTAGGCTTCTAGAATCCCCTTAGTCGTTCGCTTTTGGGTTCATCGATTTCGGACCAAGCTGAACGCATTTCTTTACCGTCTAACCCTTAGAAGTCTTAGCGCCTAGTTCCTAATCTTTAGTTGGTCGACCGTAGGAGTTTCTCCGTAGCCTCCTCTGGTTCATATCCTAGGCTTATGAATGTATGATCTCCGACCAATTCCCTTGACTCGATTCACGAGATCGCCTCATGACGATTGTCGTCAATTTTCAAACCTTTCCGTTACAATCTTGAATCTTCCAAAAGTATCTTTCAATTTCCTCTTTCCCTAGGTTTAAACTTGTTCAAAATTTTAATATACTTATACTTCATACTTCTTCATTGATTTAAATTTTGAAAAATGTTTGTAGGAATTTTTGAATGCTAGTTTATAGTATTTTCCCAGTCTATGCTTTTCGTACTTGTGTAAGTGTGTTGTTCTTTCATATATTAATTTTATTCTGAACCGTACTTTTATTTTGCTCAATTCGATTTATAATTTCCCTTCTTATTTATGCCATTCGAATAACACATCGTGTTTACTTTTAATATACTTTTCAAGACACATGGAATTTCAGCTTTCAGCAAGTTGGTTTTTGCTCATCGTTTTCCCTGTTTCAGATTTTTGAAATTACTATTTTCATAACCACTTCCTGATTTAGACCCTCAGTGATTTGATTTTAAAGACTTACTATTCGACTTCGATAATTCTTATACTAAGTCAATATTATTATTTTTCCGTGCACCATACCTACTTTCAACTATTTTTATCCGTGCCAGACTTGTGTGCTCGTAGATTAAGAACCTTATGTAAATCAGTTTCTGATTTTGGCAAACACTGGTTCTCTAAAAGAATTTTCAAAATTGATTATTTTAAATTTTCCATAGCCTAAAAGTTTTGAAATCATTTAACATGAGTTTAAATTCTTCCGTTACTCGAATTCATTCTTCGACTTTCCAAAACTTTTGACAACATTATATTAAATTACCGACGGATAGAATTTTCCAAACCATGTCTTTAATATTCGCGTAAATGATTTTACTTCCTTTTAAAAGGATTTTTTTAAAAACCAATAGGCCATTTTCTATTATTTTGAATATTCGACTCAGATTTATTTTGAACAACTCGTTTTATCGATCCCCAAACATTTCTTCTCAGATGAGGATTTTAAAGTACAACCGTTTTCAATTTTGCGTATTTTAGCTTATGCTATTTATTCTAGTTGCTTTTCTGTACTCTATTCAAGCATCACTACATCTCCTTTTTCCCTCAACCTAAACCTCACCTTTGAGTCAATGTTTCGTCCAACCAAGCCGTCTCCTCGTATTCGTCCTATCTGAACTCGTGCTTGTCGATCCTTCCCTCGTCTCGCCCTCGATCTCTCTTTATTGCTTAGGCCGTAGGGACCGTCAATGTCTGTGTCAACCCTTAGTTGTTAGTAGGCCCTTGGACCCTGTGAGGTGTCGTAGTGCACATACCTAAGTTGGGTACGTGAGCTTGAATGAGAATTCCCATAGTATATCGATGCTTGCCTATTGTGTGATATATATATATGTACTCGGAGTTATTCGTAATGTTAGGATGTTGTTGTGTGTTAGAATGTATAGACTTGTGAGTGGTTAGATACACTATACTAGGGATGCTTGTGTATATTTGAATTAGCGTTGGAATATCTAAGTTGTGTATGTGGTAAGAGATACTTATAATGGTTGGAATAAAATGATTGGTAAAGCTAGGTATATGCTAGGTGTGATGATAATGTGTGAACCTATAGATAAGTAAGTAGGCCTATTGAGTGATCTATATATTATTACGTGTGAGTATGTGCTCGTAGGTAGATATATATAGTGTTTAGACGTAAGTAGTTATGTTTTGTTGCCTGAGTATATATGTGATATACATATAGTATTAGGGTTATAATTTTGATTGGTATTGTTGCTTTTACGGGATGTTGCATGCGTGCATACCGTGAGGTATACACGACTATTGCACATCTTAATTATGTACGTGTGGATGTGTTAGAACACTAATTATAGGTAGTAGGCTACGGTGTGAATATATACACTACTTATGTGTGACTATACGGTGAATGTTTGTACTAAGGAGTATATTATAATTATACGTGTGTTGATGTCTGTATTATTATTATGGTATATAGAGTGATTGAACTATGTAAGTATTACCTGACTAAATATTAAGTGTGATTGACCTATGGTATGCATATGGTTGTATTGGTAGATATATATATATATACATATATATAATGGAGTGGTAATGGTATATGTATGAATGCCGTGTTACGTATATAGAATATTCTGATATATGTATTGAGTCTCACTCAAGCCTGAGTGGGTATACTCTAAGTATATTGAATGTATGTCTGAAGTTTGAATATAGCGATGTTTGATGTATGTATAGTGATAGGAGTGTTTGTGCCTGGTTGTGTTACGCACATGATTGTGGGTCGCTACACCAGTATATAGTTATATGTGATGGCCTTGAGATATAGCTATTTACTAAGGACTTGCCTGTATGAACGTATGTGTACTAGCTAAAACTAGGTGTGTATGTGTGCTAGCTATATAATGGTATGATTGGTGTATGTAAATGAGATGTTAGCGTGTATGGGAGTGCACCATGCACGGGTAAGTATGTGCTTAGTTATAGGTATGGGTGACTATGGTATATGTGGCGTGTCGTGAATATAGTTATAGGATCGTACGTGATGTGGATATATGGTGAACTATTTGCATGTATTGAATGACTATATATTGTGAAATTATAGTAGTGGTGAATGTATATTAGATATAGTGAACTTGATTCAATAATAGTATGGTGTGACTATATGTGTTGAGATGCTTGGTATTGGATGAATATTAGCGGGTAGTATACCCTTGATGTTTGTGCATAGGTAGCTACATATAGGTAGAGCGATGATTGTGATGGCTAAGCGTGAAACTATCATTATATAAGTACCTGAAGTATTGTTTTGTGATTAGGTAGGTAGTAGCTATATAAGGGATGCATGCTTATATATATGATTGAAATACGTGTATGAGTCTGACTGACTATAATAGGTATAAGAGTATATGTATGTGAATGTATATATATATATACACGTATTGGTAGTATAAATGTTTGACTACCTAGTGCATACATGAGCACTTGAAATGACTATACCTGGTTAAATTATTATATGGCTTGATTGGGGTAGTTACTAGAGCGACTAGTTATATTAGAAAGTCCGAGGACGGACTTTATTCTAAGGTGGGGAGGATGTAACGACCACTTTTCGTCGTACGTTGTTCGTGCACGTGCTTTTGGCCGTGCACGTGTTTGCGTTAGACTTTATTTGTTTGTGAACACTTTTGTGTGATATGCCGTTGCGAACGTCTCTGAGAGTATTAAATGGTGGCACTATATTGGAACGACGTTCTCGAGTCGTTTTTCCACAATTTGATCTTACTCGATGAGACGTGACGATTCTCACTCTTGACGAGAGACGTTTCTATTTTTAGTTCCGTCGTCCGACGTCGAAACTGAGATCCGTCTTCTTAGTGAGCTCACATTCGTCGCCACGATCACAACGATATTTATTTTATAATTTTTGGAGTTTATTTGACCACTTTTATAATTTTTACAAGTTTTATATTATTTTTAATAATTTATTTTCAATTAATTTCGGCCAAATAAAATTTAATTGAGTTTAAAACGTTTTAAAGAATTTTTGAGCCAATTTCCAGCTCATTTGGACCAGGTCAAATCCTAGATTGGGTTGGAGAAGTTTAAATTCAAATTTTAAATCTTTTTGAACTTCTAATCCTATTAGATTTAGCCCTAGACCAAGTCAACCCACCTATACTATATAAGCAACCCCTAGCAAGTCCTATTTTCCAAAGAAATTAGCCCTAGCCTCTTCCAAACTCATTTTGGACGTTGCGACGAATCGTCGCAACGTTGCGACGTTCAGCACCCCGTACGACCGAAGAAAACCCCCGCATCCGCCCGCTCTGACCGGCCGCCTCGCCCGCATTCTCGCCGCTCCGCACCGCTGCAGCCAACCCCCGCCCGTTCCCCGCTTGACCGAGAGGAGCTCTCGGTCTGACCGAGGCCCCGCTCCGCACCGACCCCCGCACAGCGCTCCGCTTCGTTCCCCCGCTCCGCTCCGTGCCCGACCGAAGGAAACGCCCGCAGCGACCGACGTTGCAAGCGTTGCAACGTTGCAACGCTGTCCCGCCCGCATCCAAGCGCACAACCGAAGCTCTCCATCGACCAGACCGAGGAGAAACCCCGCACCCAAGCATCGCCCGCAGCCGCTGTGCACCCCAACGTCGCAGCCCCCGCATTTTGAGCGCACGACCGAGAAATTCTTCCGCATTGGCTGTGTCTGACCGACGGCCACTCGTCGCAACCCCGCATCCGTCGCACCACTTGCCTCCGTGGGCCCCCCAAGTTCTCCAGAGTTATTGTGGGTTCCCCAAAGGCCCCTAGGACTGCTGTGGGCCCCACCAAGGTGCTTGCTCTTCGAGGATTCGTCGCGTACGACGTCGTCGCACGTCGTAGCCCGTCGTCGCACGTGCGAGCTTTGGAATCTGGAATCGTCGCCCCGGGTTGATTGCTCTGAATTTCCAGCGAGGAAACTAATTGGAATCAGGACTTGGAGCGCGTTCTTTATTCCAACCCCCGGCGTCGCTACCCGACGCCGGTGTAGCTTTCGCGTCGTGTTGAGGTAACGTTTTGCACCCCTAGGACCCCCAACCCATTGCCTGCTAATCAAGACTAAAATCAGTATTTTTAAAGTATTTTAAATGTTTTAAATTCACTAATCAAGATTAATAATATGGACTTTAGGCCGGTGGACTTTGCACGTAGGATAATTGTGATTCTTGGACTCATTGGACGCTGTGCTCAGACGTTGTACTTGCAGGCAAGTGAAACTTGCCAACTCTTGTGTAGGGCCATGTTTTTAGGCCACTTACTTGCTTTTAGCGTAAAAGAGACTAGTCAGTGAAATGATAGCTGGCTAGACGCCTACTTGATCTAGTTTGACAACGAAACTAGATCCGTCACCTAATTGATCTAGCTTGACAACGAAGCTAGATCCAACCATTAAACTTGTTGTTCATACATACTAAACTGTCACGTTTACTTTCCTTACCTGTACGCACTTTTAACTGCCATGCATTGCATCTTACATATCATCCCAGTTGATTGTTGCATCGTAGCACACGCTACAAAAATACTTGTACAAATCCGTGTTTCAGTGTCCCTGGCTAGGTGCACCCCTAGGCCATACTTGTTTAAACACTTCCTGGCTCGTGGTCCAGAAGCGGGCCTCATGTGTTGGCTAGAAACCAATGCCCGATACACGTGGAGGGGTAGGGATAAACGGTCACTTGAGCTTAGGAGTGGCTTGATCAGCCCTCTAGCCAAAAGGCGGAATCTCTGTGCACGAGGTGCTTACTTTCCTTGTCTCGTACTTGTCTTGTGAATGATTCATGTAATACTTGTCATCCCTGCCATGCCATGCTCGTACTTTACTTTACTTTACTTTACTTTACCTGCTGCACTCATACTTTAACTGCCATGTCATTGCATCATGCTAGAACTGCTAGGTTGTTCACTTTACTTTCAGTTTCCTTGCACAAGTCTCTTGTAGACTTGCTGACATGTGCCCCTTTCTCTTTTGGGTGTCACATGTTAGACCTGAGCCAGAGATCGTTGCTGAGTACGTGATGTGTCGCTGACACTGAGTCCATGATTGCCAGGAGGATTTTGGTGGACACCGGTGACCATTCTTTGGGTCTTTGTTGAGCTTTATTTTGCTTTAGGCTTTATGTTAGTTGCTGGTGCGTAGCACCGTTGTTTTGTACTTTGTACTTTTGTTGGCCATGTGTGGGCTTTTAGTTTCTTTTCTTTTCAGCCCGGTGGCTTTTTCTGCGATGTTGGAAACTTATTTTATGGATATTCTGAGATGTTTCTTTTGTCTCATTTCATTATTATTATCTTTGTTTCGTTCGCGTTGCAAGGACCTGCAGTTTTAAATTTGATCGACGCTTATCGGACTTGCAGCTTTGTAGCTTCAAGTCTGAGCGGACCTTCTCACGCTTCGCCTCCATATTTTTGGGAAGCGGGGCGTGACAGTAAGTAAGTACATCCACTCATTCTCTAAATTAAAAGCAAAATTTAAAGATGCTATGAGTAGGGTGCATGAATTAGAATCTACTAGTGTAAATGTGAATGATGTGTATGTTTGTGACATTAGTGTGAGAGACGCACGTCTCTCTCAAGTTAAGGATTTGAGCATTGCAAATTATAAATGTGTAGCTCAAAATCTTAGCTTAGAGTCTCGCATTCAACAACTTATGTTGAAATGCAAAAAAAGAAATTCCAAAAGCTCAAAAGTTTTGTTCATTCTAGGGATTCACTCCACGATTTGTTGGAAAAACAACATCCGAAAAATCATAGAGGATGTTTAAGATATATTCCAAGTGTGGTAACCAAACCCACCTCTAATTCTTCAAATGGTGCAAATTCAAGAAATATTGCTAAAACATCTAAGAAGAATCACCATGCTTTCTTGTATAACAATAACACTGGTGCGCGAGTTTTACAATTTATAACCGCAAGTGCATGGCGTCGTCGTAGCACATTACGGGTCATCCGCAGGAAGGCTAGGATGATTGAGTACTAGCTCTATTTTGGGTTTAATAGCTATCTACGCTAATCAATTAGAGGGGGATACAATTTTACGGGGTTTAACAAAGAAATGACATGGAGGTGCGTAAATGATGACAAAAACAAAGAGAAATGATGAAATAACAATAACACAACAGCAACAAGAACATCAACAACAAATAAGAACATCAAAAAATACAAAACAATATCAATATAATGCAGAAAAAGAGAAAAGAGGCTTATCTCATTAATCTCCAAGGGAAGTTGTCAGTTTCCTTTACAAACCAAAGAGAAAAGCTCCAAAAGCCTATCTAAAAACTAATCAAAACCCTAAACTACTCCTAAATAAGCAATAGAACAGTAACCTAGGGCAAAACAAGCCTAAAGCTCAGCTCTCCCACGAAGACGGCGCCCAGATCCTTAAATAGAACCCTAAAAAGTCGAGTCCCAGCTCTCGACCCGTTTTCACACAGCCGCGTGGCAAGAACCACGCGACCGCGTCGCTTACAGCTGCGTAAAAGAATGACGTGGCCGTGTGAAAGTCGTTCACACGGTCGCGTGAAATGCCAGACTGCTGCTTCCTTGGTTGGTGCCACAGCCGTGTGGATGGATCCACATGGCCGTGTGGCCTTAGTTGCTCTCTTTCAGCACGTGACACAGCCGTATGGTATCATCCATATGGCCGTGTGGTAGCTACTTCACTCTCCCTGCCTCCAGATCCAGGCTTCCAAGCTTACAGCTCCAACTCTAAGGCTTCACTTCAACAGAACAAGCTCCTCAACTCCACAATCAAGATCTACAACAACATTAAAGCGTCAGCTTCTCATTACTCCATAAAACTTCCCAGCACAAGCTCCATAGTGCTCCAACTAAGCTCAACAATGAAGCTCCAACTCCCATGCTCCATAACTCCTCACCATGTACAAGAAGTGCTCCAAAATGCTCCCAGATTTTCAACTCCAAATCTCACATCTTCATCCCCAGAAAACTTCACAGCAAGCTCATCTCCACCTCCACCACACTCTAATTCTCCATAACACAATACCAAAGCACAAATCCATGAAATCAGGTCCCAATGCAGCATCCAAGCACCAAAAGCTCAAATTCTCACACTTTAGCTCCATAACTCATGAATTCACCTTAAATGCATTGGGAAGATCAAAAGTGTAAAAAGGAACAAAAGGTGATGAAAATGGCACGGAAAACGAGATGAAGTCGAGTAAAACATGAATGAATGAGGATGAAATATATATATATATATAAACTACCTATCAAAATCTGCCAAGCTAAACTCTTCCTCGTCCTCGAGGAAGACGAAGAGAGAACAAAGAATGGGGTATGCAAACGATGATATGATTTTCAAGGAATTCGCAAAATTGAGCACATATACGTGGAGAAGTAGGAAATTCAAAATTACGGAAATATAAAGTGCTGACTCCTCTCTATCAATACGAATATAATCCTAGGACATGATTTTCAGCTCAAATCGTCAAATAATATACCACGCCATGATTGAGCTCAAAACCTAGAACATTTCCTCTAACTTTCCTTAAGCCAAAAACAAGGGATCAAAGCTATGCAAGGGTCAAATAAGTGATGAATTTGAGATAACGGGTCACTAGTCCACCAAGGAAATGGCCCTCACAACACCTCAACTTTCCATGACTCATGGGATCAACAATCTATTCATGCTTCCAAATCCTTTTTATTTTCTATTATATTGATTTATTTATTTTCTTTTCTTTTCTTTTGGATTCTAATTGGTCCTTGTAAGGAGCGTTATGTCGATGACTCTCAGGTCAAACGACCTTAGGGCATCAGGTCAAAAAAGGCCACTCAGACCTACTAGCTCGAACCAACCAAAATCCTTATTCTCACACACTCCCTCAAGCTAGACCTTTTTACGCGAGGCCCCGAAGGTTTCTATCGTGGGGATCCGGTTACTCAGTTTTGCTGGGGGACCGGTGCGTGCTTTATTCTTTTTCTCATATATACATATTTTTTCTTTAATTTTCTTATCTCTCTCTTTTTGAATGAAAAACATGAATGGGCATGGTGATGACACTCCTCAGTACTCGCTAATATGTTGTTATCCAAGGCTCGATAGGTTATAAACCATTATACTCAACTATCAACCCTACGGCTCAAGCATAAAGTGGATCTCTAGGGGGCTTAGGTCCGTTTTGAGTACTCCTATCCTAGAGAATATGAGAATGATTGTAACATGCAAATTAGATGTGATTGAGACTAAAAACCTGTACTAGAATCATATTCAAACCGATATGGAGGAAGTCGGGTGTAAAAGATAGGAAATGAATCTTATTTGAAACCACGCTAGCTCGAATTATGAAAATCCTCAAAATAAGTATGTATAAATGATGCGATGGATGATGCAAGATGCATGATGCGATGCATGATGTTTTTGGATTTTTGAGTATTTCACATTTTTTGTATGCATATAATATAGCATAGAAATATGATGCATGAACATGTAATAAAATGGAAAATAAAAGAAAATGAAACATGATGCATGGTGAATGGAAATGAAAGCAAAAATAAGAGAAAACACGATATATACATGTGAAAGTAAACATGGAAAAGTGGAGGAGAAATGGAAAATAAAAACAAAGAAAAAAAGTGCAAACGCTACCCCCAAGCTAAAATCTGCAGTGTCCTCAATGCAAGATAAACAATGAAGTGTGAGGACGATAATGTGGGGGGAGGCAAAAATGATGGTCTTCCCCAAGCTAGCATGGAGCTGGGGTGCAGATGAGTCTGGATGAGAACTTGAAGTGCCAGCTCCAGGTGGTGGTGGTGGAAAGAGGTGACGATGGATGTTGGAGGTATAAGATAAGATCTGGGCCTGTGTCGCCTGAAAAGTGTCCATACGGCCCTGGAATCCCCGAATCATCCCCTCTAAAATAAGAAGACGTGTGTGATCATCAAGAGGAGGAGGGGGACCAGACGATCCAGAGCCATCGGTGATAAGAGGAATGTGTGTGGTGATGGGCTCCGTGGTGGTGTGTGGGGGTGGAGGTGGATGGCTGAGTCTGTGGCTCAGGCTCGGGCTCAGGCTGTTGGGGCTGCACAGGGACTGGAAAGATGGGATCAGGTGGAAAAGTCCACTGCATAAGCCCGGTGACCTCAGTGTGCAATGGGTTTGGTATGATAGTATATGGTGCACACATTGGTCCATAGAGCCAAACAATCTGATTTCTCAAGTTCACCTTAATCATATGCATATGAGCTAGAACTGAGAGATCCAAAAGTTAGGGCCATGAATGGGGTTAGTGCACTCATCAAGGTCAATGGAGAGGGGAGGCTGGGAGGCTAAAAGTGTGATGAGACCGCCACAACAAATCTTGACTGTGGAGGCCTTAGCGGCCTTCTTCAGCCTATGTTCTAACCATGAGCCCGCATGGAAAAGTCTACTCGGGACCCTAATCACTGCTCCAGTCCATGTGGGACAGAGGACAATCAGGTGTGTTATGGCCCATAAGAATAGGAGCTCAGGTCGTGTAACTGTGCTCGTCTCCTCCCTACCAAAGAGTGTGTTCGCTAGGATGCGGTGGGCAAGACGTAGAGATAGATGAATGATGCATGATGCCTTTCCCGTCGTGCGAGGGAAGGGACCCAACCCAGTAATAGAATCCCAAAACTGGGAGGCTCTAAAGGAAGATGGGTGGGTGCTGATGTGGTGGGTGATAGCATCTGTCATGGCGGCAGGCCAGGGGAAGATAGAGTTCAGGTCATCAAATGAAAGTGTATAATTGTTATCGAATAACATGAACTCTATACTAAAGCTCTCGACTCTTTGGGAGATAAGGAACTCAAGTGAGAGTCTATGATATGTCGGGGCTCTAAACTCGAGGAAATCCTGCCACCCTAAATTAGTATATAGACGTGTAACACCCTCGATGGCACCTAGAGTGCCGAGAGCAGGAATGCTCACGAATTTCGTGGTAAGCAGGGTCCGCCGAGAGAGGGTGGCAAAGCGATTCCTCTGGGCCTTAGAAGCAAATGTGATCCCAAGAGTGTCTATCTATGGAGGGGTCACATGCTGTGGTGATGAAGGATGTGCAGATGTGGAGGGTCGATCAGAAGCGTGCTACCGTGAAGATCTCCCAGTTGGGAGTCGTGAGGTGGCGAGCGTGCATTTTTGGTGCGTGGAGGTATGATGTGAGGAGTGGTGTGCAAGTGAGTGAGAATGAAATGTAAGACTGTGATGTGTGAGTGAGTGTATGTGTGTTTGGAGGGATTGAAGTATGCAGAGGTGTGTTGGGTATGTGGGTGTATGCAATATATGGGGGTGTGGTGAAGTGTATGCTAGGGCTTGGATGAATGAGTGTGTGGAATGACGAACACATCAGCAAAAACACAACAAACCCACAACAAACCCTAGAATCGACAATTTCTGAAGCAAGGGGAGAGATTGCCTAAGAAATTTCACAATAGTCGCTGCGAATCCACATAATTGGGCTTAGCAATCCTTTCCTAGCTGCCAATGTGATCGATCAAAACCCCTATTCTCTCAATCGTATCCATCGAGCTTCCAGGATGGGAATTAGGGCTCACAGTCGATGATGGGGAAGGAGAGATGGGTAATGGTGGAGATGATGTTTGGGAGAGAGGAGGAGCAAGATGTGATGGTTTTTAGTTAAGAATATGTTGAAGTCGAAGAGGGAGGAGGGACAGGTTGAATCGGTTCGAAAATTTTATGATGTTGTTCGACCGTATGAGGTAGAGTTGAGGAGGGGTATCTGGGGGGAGTCAGAGGGTGACGCGGTCGTATGGAATAAATTCATACGATCGCGTCATTGTTGGCTGAGGATTTTGTAAACCAAAATGATGACGCGACCGTTCGAAGAGTTCCAAAAGGACATGAAAGATTATGTTTATAGGGGGAGTGACACGGCCGTGTCGAGAAAATTGACGCGACCGTGTCAGAGCTCCTCAAAATTTTTCTTCGTGCCGAGGGATACGCAGCCGTTTGGGAATTATTCACACGGCCACGTAAATTTGGTAGAGATTTAAGTTTTACACGGCCTGTGGTTTGAGACCACACGGCCGGGTAGCTTTCTGTTGATGGCCGCTTCTATTCTTCTTCTTCCCTTGCTCCTGGTTTCTTCAGCTTCTTTCTCCCTTCACCCCTTTCTTAAGCCTTCACTCATACTCTTGTGCTCTTAGCTACTCTTCCCTCTCAATCTCTCAAACTCCATGCTCTTTTCTCAAGCCCCATGGCTTTTCTTAATTTCTTTGCCCTTCCCCCAAGCTGCCTTTCTTTTTCCATTATTGCTTCATGAGCTCTTTGTTCATCCCCGTTTGTTTTTCTTTTCACCATCTGCACAAAGACCCAAGAAAATGTTTTAGCTGAATATTAAATGGGGGTCTTCAAAAAAATGAAAATTTGAGCTCAAGTGAATAAAGTTTTGGACTTAGGAGCCAATGGAGTTTTAAAGTTTAGGATTTTAAGAATTTGGTACATGCCTATCGAGGAAGAGAGTGAATTATTAGTATAGGCGAAAATCTATAAAATTAAGAAAAATTTAAGGTGTGATTGCTCCTCTCGCTAACGAGAGGAGGCGAGTTTATTAGGGTCCTAGAAAAACGTAAAATCTACACCCACATCTGCTCAAACGGTAGATCCAACACGATATTTGGAGCAGGCAGCTGCTCGATTTTCTCTTCTATGGCTCCGCCAATGTCGTGGTGTCACGAATGCCAACGCTCCCCTAGCTTCTTCCAAGAATGTCCACCCATATCATGTGAAAGAAAGGGAGAGTCAGTCCATGGTGATGGAATTTTTCCCAATATAAAGGTATTCTAGAGACAATCGTCAAAATGCAATAAAGTGTATGGAGAGTAGTGACGAAAACTCACTGGAAACGTGATGCAGTCTCTTGACGATGATGTGATCGTCCCCTCGCTAATCCCATAAGTATGCTCCTCAGGTGCAACTATGGACCAACACATCTCTATTGAATGTGAATCTGTAACCTGCGAGGGGTGCGCTAGGTCAATAGCTTCGGAATCAAAAGAAATATGGAATTGAATGGATGATTCAGAAGTGGAGTTTAAAATACTTTCCTGATCGGCAGCTATCATGCACCGCTTCCCATTATACGTGTGCAGGAACGAGACGAAGTTCCGCTTGGGTTGGAGCTGTGAAGCTCGAGCCCACTAAGCGTCTGTATGGATACACCAATTCACAGCTCGGGCCCACTAAGCGTCTGTAGGGATACACCAATCAATGTACATGTTCTTGCATTACAGTTCAGAATAATAAATGTACTCGAAAGAAACAACAACGTCCATTCATCATGATAATAATCTAGCAGTACAAAGAAGTCTAATAAAATAAAGCTTCGGACATGGCTACAACTGGAAAGGGAAACTATTGGTGATATGCACCCAACCTAGACAAGAAACTAAATGGTGCTACACACCCAAACTAGAAAACTGGAAACTCCAAGTAAGCAACTGAAAGAAACTCTAAGACTGGTCCTCGTCCGATTCGTACTCCTGAGCGGTGTCCTCCTGCTCCAAGTCCACAGGTACTGTATCCTCATCTACGTACTCTGTCTCAGTACCTGACGTACAAACACCCAAGAGAAGAGGAGTTGTACGCCCGGCAGGGTCTACAAATGAAATGTAAGAAAGACTCTACTGCAAGGTGTATGGAATTTAAAGACAGTTATTAAATGTTATTTACATGGCAAATTATGAGATGCGACGGCAAGGCAGTTATATAAAAAACATGGCAGGAACGTAAAAGACGGTGCAAGAAAGTAAACATGGCATGGCAATGGACGTAGCATGTGCTACCGGCTACAAGACAATGTATGTGTGTCTAGGGTTCACGCCTTAAGGTTAGAGGGCGGCCAAACCCTCTAAACCTTGCGACCACTCAACCCAACCCCAACCAAGTGCACAAGACAATTCCGTACAAAGGATCACTCTCTCTGCTAGGAGCGTGCCTTATTCCCTGCATGTTATCCATACAAAAGATCACCCGCTCTGCTAGGAGAGTGCTTTATTCCCGCAGGTTATCCGTACAAAGGATCACCCTCTCTGTTAGGAGAGTGCCTTATTCCATGCAGGTTCAATACAATTTATGCATAAAATTACATGGCAAGTCAAGAATGATGCATGTCCGTTTTCAGATATTTATCAATGCGTCGGTTATAACATATTGGGCCTAGACTTTGTCGTCAAGTCTAGGCTGTCGTAAGGGTATTATAGACACTATCATTTCATGTCTAGGTCTCTTGTTCATATTTTTACAAACTAAGAAAAGTAATGGCCTAAACGTGGCCGTTTCAATGCAAGTGAGCACACTTGCCTGAAGTGGCGAGAAGTGCGTCCGTAAGGGCGTCACGTCACGGCAGTGCGTCGGTTATGGTTCCTGTAACCGGTTAAACGGGACGATGTCAGGACTAGTTTTAGAAGACCTATTATGGTATGTCTATAGATTTATCGTGGCTATCCTAGCAGTTTCAAATCAAGTTGTTCACATGTTCAGATCTATTCTATGGTTCTCTACGTCGATTCTACCCTATGTGCACAGTCAAAATAGTCCAATCGACGGTCTAGGTTTTCACAGCAGTTTAAAGGAGCATAAAATAACTTTAGTGATTAATTTGCCAGTTTTAATTAGGTTTTCTAGTGGCGTAACGTTTGGGTTACGACGAGCATGGGATACCGACCTAGTACGACAATCGCGCGTAGATCTGACGCACGATTTGGAAGTAGTAACGGATCTCGTCGCGGCTCCGGTTCCTCGACTGTGGGTGGCACAGTGAGGAGAGGTCGTCGGGGTCGCCTTGGCTGTGGTAGCGCAGTGAAGCAGCTTGCGGCAACAGCGGCTTGCGGCAGCAGCAAGGGCAGCGATAACGGCGGTCTGAGGCGGTGAAGAGAGGTGCGTGGCTGCGACGGCTTAGGGTTAGGGATGTGGTTTGAAGAGAGGGGAGAGAGTAGGGAAAAAAGGTGACCGGACTGGGGGAGTTGCTGTCTTGAGGGTGGCTGAATGGAGAGAAAGGGGGTTGCAGCCTGGAGATGAGAATGGGTGTAGGGCTCTTGGCGGCTGAGAGAGGATGTTCGACAGGGGGCTTGATGCGCAGCCTGGGGTTGAAAGGGGACTAGCGGCCTGAGTTTTGAGTAGGGCTGTCGATGGTGCAGGGAGAGAGGGCTAGATGCGCGACAACGAGGAGATGGGTTGTGTGCAAGGAGGAGAGGCTAGGGCATGCATGGGGTTTCATTGCGAAGAGGGGAGCCTGGGATTTTGTTGCAGGTCGAAGGGGATGTGGCTGGCTTGCGTGAAGGAGGGAAGGTGGTTGCAGGCTGGACTGAGGGCTGCCGGTGTCAAGCTAGGGCTTCCGGACTGGAGGTCGGGAGAGGGAGAGGAAGGGATGAAGGGAGGCGCACGGCGGAGGCTTAGGGTTTTCGGGGGGTTGTGCGAATGGGAGAAGAGAGAGGAGGCCTAGGGGTTTGCATGGGTTTCTCGGAGCAGGGGGGGTTGCACGTGTACTGGAGGTGGTAGCTATGGCTCATAGGGTTTCAATATTGGAGGGGATGGCTGTCTAGGTTATTTGTAGGGTAGGTTAGAGGGGGGGAGAGAGATATGACGTGGGTGAGAGAGGGTCTGTTAAGGGCCTGTTCTTTTGTAGGAAAGTATAATTGGGAAAGTTGAGAAGTTAGGAATCTGATGAGAAAGAAATTTGTGTGTAGTGTGTTCTTTTGTTGGAATGTGGGGTTTGAATGTGGAGTTGGAAAGTTGAGATGGGTCCCACTCCATGCAGCGTGTTCTTTTGGATGAAGAAAGTTGGATGAAGAAAGTTAGTGTGGTCTACTTAATATATCAATAAATTAAATTAAAGTATTAAAGTAATCATATAATATAACATTTATCATATCATATACATTAAATTAATGTTTTAATCGCAGATATTGGGAGGGAAAGGGAAAGCGGGTCCCGCCACGAGATGGATTCATGCGGAATTTCAGCAAAACACGGCGATTACAAAACACCCTCAATTTCTCAATTTGCAACGGCCAGCTCAGCTTGGATTCCAAGCTTTCTCAATTTGCAACCGAAAAGCCCCTGGGATTCCGATGCACAGTGTATGAACAGTGTGCTTTGCGCAAAATCTTGCCCACGTTGTTACAAAAGAACAGGCCCTAAGATTTGAAATGGGATTTGTTTGGGTTTGTTTTTGGGCGGGGGATGCTTGCGTGCGTGCATACCACTCGGGTCGGGTTCGGGTGAATGGTTCATCCGATATCCGCCGCCCTTCCCAAACAAAACGTAGTCCCCTCAGCGTTAAGATCTCAGATCTCTGTCACCGGCCCCTGCTCGCCGATCCTTTATTGTTTCCTGCTGAATTACTGGATCTCAAGCGAGCCCAAACCCTAGGTAAGCTTCTGTTACTCGTTTCATCCTCTAAATTCGTAGATCTTAGACATCTGATCCATTTACCTCCTGATCTTGATCATTTCATCTTTTTTTGGCCGTCAACCGAATGAACTGAGCTGATGCCTTGAAGCTTTTTGTTTCATTTTTCATCCAGGTTGTACACTGATCGGGTTGCTGAAATTTTCCTATAGCACCGCCTATTTCTCCTAACCATCGTCACGATGGTAATAATATGCTCCTTTTTCAATTGGAATTTCTCTGAATTCTCTATTATGCGATCTTCTTGCCTATATCTACTGATTTGTACGTTGGATTAATGATTGATTTTGTACAATCTGTATTCCTTTTCATATTAATTTGATGAGAATCTCAATTTTTTTAATCGGAGTGGGACATATAAAGATAGAATGCTCGCTACCCTAATAATGATTTCTTGCCTTCTTTAGGGCCTGTCTCAAGTTTCATAAAAACCCTTTTGTTTTTTTGCGATTGCTGATGATCTTGTACATGTGCAGGTTGTTCTTGCAGCTTCAATCATTAGTAAGTCCGGGAAAGGTGAGTCTGCTGTATATCAACTCATTTGCGTATTCACAATAATTTATCCGAGCACAGTATTTAATCTGAGATGTGCTTCTCTGGATGTAATTTGACGTTACCCTTAAAAAAGTGAATAAACAATGATGGGTTCTAAAATTTCAGTATTTTCAATCCATTCGGGTAGATATCTATTCTTCTTCTTCTTCGTATGTTATTTCTTGCACAATGCACGACACAAAAAACAAACCCACGAGCAGGATGCGGTGCACGCGCACAACCAGAAAGGAGTGAGAAGTGTGGGTGTGTGTGTCGGTATCGTCGGAGGTAAAATGGGGAAACATGGGAAAAATCTCAAAAAAAAAAAAAAAAAAACTCTGGGGAAAAACGCATAAACTCAAATGGCAAGCTCCAATTCATGAGAATATGTGGCGAAAGTGCACAAACCAAAGCCCAATGACAAACACATAAAAAAGGTAAAGAGGGAGGGTGTTTTTGGCAAAAATTAAAGGGCAACGACAACCCCGTAATTACACAGAAAAGGGGGGCCATTTGTGTTTGGGGGTCCATGTGGGGGAGGGCATGTGGCACCCTCTTCCCTTGCCACATGGGACAAATGGTGCCACATGGGACAACTCTTGTCTCATGTGGACAAATATGGGGCCCACACCTTTGTCTCCCTCCTTCATTTGTAATATATATATATGAGAATAATTGGTATCATATGACATATGCGACATCTCTCTCGTGTACGCCTATGTGACATATTCTCCTCCACATAGTGCATGCGGTACAAAAAGTACAACCCCATGTGGCACATTGTACATGTGAGTGTTTTTCTCCTCCACATAGTGCATGCGGTACAAAAAGTACAACCCCATGTGACACGGTGTATTATGCGAGTTTATATGAAAGAGATGTCTTATATATCATATGATACCCATTATTATATATGAGAATAACGTAAAAAAGTGGCACCTGATCAACTTGGGTCAGGTGCGTTGACGTAGCGACATCTTATTGGTCGTCCAAAAGAAATTATTTTTTGGAAGGCCAATCAGAGGCCACCATGTCAGTGCACATGACCCAAGTTGGTCAAGTGCCATTTGATACCAATTAATCTCATTATATATATATAGTAATATTCTGGTGCGAATTTTTTTATCTATTTTAGAAATATTTTTGCAATTTTTTTGATTTTTAATCCATACACTTATATACCACAAGGAAAATAATGGGTGAACCCAAGGGGGATTTGAGCATCGATCCACCCGTTACAAAATTTAACGGTTTTAGAACAACACAACATTTTGTAACACTTTGATCGAAGGCCAATTAACATTATTTTTCAACCATTATTTTTTTAAGGGATGTGTAATAACATGAAAAGAAGATGGAAAATTTTTTTTGAAAAAAATTTCAAAAATAAAATAAAAACATTTTCGCAGGGAAAATTCCATGCGAAATGTTTGCATTTGAAAATTTGTCTATATATATAGAGGAATATGGATGTGGGCTGACAACACATGAAATTTTCATGTGCCCTCTGCAATTTGAGGGCGAAAAAAGATTTTTTTAAATTTTTTTGCATCATGTTCTACAACTTGTTTTCTACATCCACACCAATTTTCAAGTGAATCCAACACTTTTTGACCCGACATCTATGCATTTCAAAAACACCGCTCAAGTTCTGAAACTGTCGGCGCAATCTTTTTGAAATGCATGAATGAATGCTCAAAAAGTGTTGGATTCACTTGAAAATTGGTGTGGAGGTAGCCAGTAAGTTGTAAAACATGATGCAAAACAAACTTAAAAAAAGGGTTTTTCCGCCCCAAATTACCGACAACATAAGAAATCTGATCCTGTGCTGTCAGCACACCTTCATATTCATCACACACATAAAATAATGTGTATTATATGATATGAGAGGCATCTCCTCATATAAAAGACACAAAAAGTGGGGTGATACAAGCCTACATGGGCTTGTAGTTGTTGTACTATCCCACTTTTTGTGTTTGGTATATGAGAAGATGCCTCCCATGTCATATGATACACTATATATAAATCTATTATACATTTGACAACCTTTTTTGAATCCTAGGGCTGACTAGGACAAGCTAACTAAGGGCCTGTTCTTTTGCGTTTATTTGGTTGTGAAAGTGGGAGATTCTACTATTCCTCCCACTATTCACTCATTCTCACACTCACTTTCACTCGTCCTGTTCTTTTGTGTTAGCTTCTTTGTCTGTGAAAATTGCTGACGTGGCCACAAAACACACACAATAAAGTTGTGTGGGACCCACAAAAAATTCCAACATCCACATTCACAACCACTTTCACCCAAAAAAACACAATACTCACTTTCACCAACACTATTCACAACTTCAACTCACACAAATTTAAACACAAAAAAACAGGCCCTAAGACAAAAGGGTTGATAGAAGAACGACTGAGATTTAATCTTGAGGAATGAATGGTTGAGCTGAGATTTTGTAGAAAGTTTTGGAGGGAAAAACATTTTTGCGGAAATGAAAGTTTCTGGGGAAATGAAAATTTTTGGGGAAAGAAATTTCTGGGGAAGAGCAGAGTGCACGCAATTAATGCATTTGGTAAAAAATTTTAACTTGCACTTAATGCTGCAGATCGAATGCTGCTGCAGATTGAATGATCTCTCACTCAACGTAGGGCCCATCGTCTCTTCGACGCATGTGGGAACACGATGAAAATAATTTCCCGTGCCGAAGGCGTTCGCTAAATTTTTTATGCTAATTTGTTGTTCTGCCTCAACGGCGCTCGCACAAATTTGTTGTTATACGCTGAATTTGTTGTTCCGTGCCGAAGGCGCCAGTGTCGCTAAATATTTTTACGCTAATTTTTTCGCGCAATTTTGGCTGTGTATATAATTTTTGGGAAACAAAGATTTCTTGGGGAAAAATCTTAAATGAACCGTGCCCGCGTGCATGAGTTATGACTAGTATATATATGTGTGCGTATATATATACGAGGAATATGGGCCTGAGTTGTCAACTCAGGAAATTTTTCCTGCGCCGTCAGCGATTTGGCGGCTTAAAATGTTTTTTTAAATTTTTTTGCAGTGAGTTCTACAACTTGTTAACTACATCCCCACCAATTTTCAAGCCAATCCAACACCGTTTGAGCCTCCGTTCATGCGTTTCAAAAATGTAGCGCTGACAATTCGGTTTTCGGGAGCGGTTTTTTTGAAACGCATGAACGGATGCTCAAACGGTGTTGGATTGGCTTGCAAATTGGTGGGGATATAATTAACAAGTTGTATAACACACTTCAAAAAAATATTTTTAAAAAAATTATTTTAAGCCCCAAATTGCTGACAGTGCAGGAAAAATTTACTGCGCTGTCAGATCAGGCCCATATTCCTATATATATAGATAGATATAGGGGTGGGCATTGTTTGTGTTTATCGATTTTGGATAGACTTACTTTCATGAAATGACCTTTCAGCATGTTTGGCAAACATAGATCCCATGTATCACCTAGTTACCTATGGATACATTTCTCTCCAAATATTTTTGAAGTTTGGCCTCACGAGTATGACTATGCTTCACGATTCCCTTGCAAAAAGTCAACAAAACCTTCTTATATCTACATCTTGGTGTCACCCATGGACACATTTCTCATCTAATATTTTTGAAGTTTGGGTTCACAAGTATGAATATGCTTCACGACTCCCTTGCAAAAAGTTAACAAAACCTTTTTATATCTACAACTTGGTAGTGTTTTAATTAGTAATTTGTACTCCATAATTTTAGACTACCAGAATCACTTTGTTTTCTGAACCAAATTGAACAATTACAGTAGTTAGCTGCTGGTGTTGAGAAGATTCATGGGCACATATATTGTTAAATCATTCTGTGCTGTCATGTGTGTATTAGACATATATTCTATGAATTTTGACCCACTGAATCTTTTAAATCTGTAATACCTTTATTTCATGATTACTGGAACATCGTTCATCGTAACTTCATCACCTTGCATGTTCTTCTGGCTCGATTGCAGCACTTGTTTCGAGGCAATTTGTTGATATGTCCCGAATAAGAATAGAAGGACTACTTGCAGCATTTCCTAAGTTAGTGGGAACAGGAAAGCAGCATACATATGTGGAAACTGAGAATGTTCGATATGTCTACCAGCCAATAGAACTTCTCTACCTGCTGCTTGTAACCAACAAACAGAGCAACATTCTTGAAGATCTGGAGACTTTGAGGCTGCTGTCAAAACTTGTATCCTTCTCTTGACTAATTCTGAGTTTCAATTATAGCATATATAGCAGCATTCTATGTGTATGCAACGCCAGAATCTCTGATTGCATTTTCTTGGCCTACCAGTGATAATTTTCTTTGAAGAACCTTTCATTTTTTTGCAAAACCTTTTTTATCGTTTAACTTGCACTGCACACATGTGATCTACAGTTTTACACAATTGCAGTTTCTTTGCTTGTCTGTTTGTAGTACCAAACTCCAGGAGATTTTATTAAAGGTTGAGCCAAAGACTAGTAGTTGATTTAGGATTCCCATATATGAAAGGTGCACTAATACTTGCAGCAGGTTTTGCAAAATTACAGCTAATTTGTTTTCAAGCTGTTTGTCAGGAAGTATTTTTCTTCCACTTGACTTGTAGAGTTACAAGGTTGACTAGTTTAGCAACTATGCTTAGCTGCAATCATTTGCAAAGCATAGTTGCTAAACTAGTCAACCTTGTAGCTCTATATGGTGTAGGTTTGCAACACATGTTGGAAAATAAATATCCCTCACTTGTATATTGCTTGCAGAAAGTATGCCTATTGAATTTCTTCACATACTTGGCGATAGTGAACACTTACTGATCTTCTTTGATCGGGGAAAACTTTGGAATATTACCATGTCATGATTAAAAATTTTTGTTGATGGTTCCTTAATGCTATTTAGGTACCTGAATATGCACCCTCTTTAGATGAAGAAGGCATCTGCAAGATGGCTTTCGAGCTAATTTTTGCTTTTGATGAAACTATTTCACTTGGGCAAAAAGAAAATGTGACGGTAGCACAAGTTAAACAATACTGTGAGATGGAGAGTCATGAAGAGAGGTTGCATAAACTGCTCATGCAAAGCAAAATAAATGAAACTAAAGATGTCATGAAGCGGAAGGCTAGTGAGATAGACAAAAGCAAGGTATATATTTTTATTAATGTACCTTTCCCGTTTAAATTAGGTTATCTTGTAGTTTCAGAATTATGTTGGTCCTACACCTGTTTATGAACACATTAATGCATCATAAAATTTTATTTGCCTTCTGAATTTTTTCCTTATTTGTCAATCTTAATTATTTGCAAGAATGCGTGTACCTTCAACATCATTGACAGAGTTTTATGATATCTTTTAAATTATAATAATTGAATTGACATACAATTTCTTTCTTCTGGTTAACTTTTAGAATCTAGGAAATGGAAGTTGCACTTCACATGCGTCACTTACTATTTTGTAAATAATTGACCATAAGTTGCTAAAATCATTGTTCTGTGTGGCAGCATGCATCAGCTAGAGCCGATCCATTGTTTTTGAAATGGGACTAATGTTGTTAAATTTAGCTTCATAATCCAATTTTTCCGTCTACATCATTTGAAAAAAGAAGTTGAGCCATAACCTTAAGGAAAATAACCACAAAGCATTTTCTCTTTGAATTCCCCACTGCTTCCTATAAATCTTCTTTGATATTCTTTCTCCAATTATTTCAATATCTGGAAGTATTAATCATTTTCTGATATTGAAACACCTATTAACTGTGGGCTAGAGTTTTATGTATCCATGTTACTTCTCCATTTAACATTAGATTTATACACTCTTGTCATTTAACTTAGAATCTGTTCATTAAAATTGAATTACGAGGCAGACAACATTCTGATACGATCCGGGGATCGAATCAATCAAATCAGCGTTTAAAGGTGGAAAAATATGAAAAAGAGGAATTTTTATAGAAATTTCAGCGAAGAACAAAAGATAAATTGGGCCTCTTTCGAGACGAAACCCTATCTCCTAGCTTTGGATGAACGGACCAAAGCCTAAGCACCTTCACACAAGATGCCTACAATTGTTCTTCACAAAATAAGCATAAGAAAATAAAATGACGGCTAGCCCTAATAAATAGAAAAGAGGGGATTTACTAATCTAGTCTGAAAAGACTAGAATACCCCTTGACTAACCCACTACGTGGTACCACGCCTCCTATGCCGCACGTAAGACACCAAGGGGGGAGAGCCCCACTATGTTGGCCGTCGGCTGTGAAAGGATGCGGATCCGCATCAATACCTCCCCCTAAAAGAGCCACCTTGTCCTCAAGGTGGAGATCTGGCTTTGAAAGCCCCCGAGGGAAAACAGAGGCTAGTGTCACCTGTCAGAACCACCGTGCGACCCCCCTCCTGGAATTCCATCCTAAGCTGCTTCCAATTCATCTTCACCTTGCCCAACCCCCTCAGCCATTGCACGTCCAAAATCACATCGATATTGTCCAACTCTAGAGGCAAGAAGTCCTCCACGATCTGCACCCCTTGTAAGGTCAGACTCAGCCCCCTGCACATCCCACTGCTCTCCTCCCTCCTCCCTGTCCCTGAGAGGACCGTAAACGTCTCCAAGGTGCTCCTCTGCAACCCATGACGATCCACCAAATGTCGAGATATGAAGTTGTGGGTGGCCCCACTGTCTATGAGTACCGTCACCGGCGCGTCGCCCAATCGTCCTGGCAACTTCATGGTATGGTTCGTGGTTACCCCTACCAAGGAGTTCATGGACACCTCCGCTACATCCAGATGTGCGTGCTCAACCTCGCTCTCTTCCATCATTACTGGCTCTCTCTCATCTGCATACTCCCCCTCGTCCGGCATTATCACAATCTGCATCAGCCTGCTCGCACACCGATGGCCGGGACTGAACTTCTCATCGCATCTGAAACAGAGGCCTGCAGCACGCCTTGCCCTCATATCAGCCTCAGTCATCCGCCTACCATGGATCACTGGTCGGGTTCCCTCTTTCTTCATTTCCGCGTCCACTTGTGTTACTGTATCCCCCAGCGGTGGGACCGGTGCTGTCTGACTACGCTGGCCCTGGTCTCCCCAAGTCCCCCGAATGCGTCTCTCCTCTGCATGCTTCTCCTCCACCTTGTGGGCCAGGCGAAGGACATCCTTCAGTGTCCCCGGACTCTGCATCCTCAGCTCTGCTCGTATAGAGGGCTTCAACCCCCTCATAAAGTTCCCAATCATCATCTCGTCGGTCACCCTCTTCACCCTACTATTCAGCATCTCGAACCGCTCCACATAATCTCTCACCGTCCCCTCCTGTCTCAAAGCAGATAACTGCTCATAGAAGTCTCCTAGGGTCTCCTGGAATCTGTCTAGTATCAGTGCTGACAGCTCCTCCCAAGTGCGAAAGGGGGTCCGCGCCACCTTCCATCTGTACCAAGCCAACGCCTTGCCCTCGAAATAGATTCCGATGGCCCTCAGAACCTCCTCCTCTGTCAACCTCATCACCTGGAAGTAACGCTCCGCCTGATAGATCCACCCATCCGGATCCGTGCCATCAAAAATCGGCATCTTCAGCTTCATAAGGCGGCGATCCGCATTAATGTCCCCCTGTGGTCTCCCATCTCTACCGCGGTCGCCCCCACGGCCGAATCCTCCGCCGCCTGCCTCAACCGGTCCTCCCCCGTCCACCCCGTACAACTCCTCGGGCCAAACGGGTCTCTCCCACGCCTCAGGCTGGTAATGGTACCCCGGGAACTCCGGCTGTCGTGCCAACCCGGGCCCTCCTGGCCCTCTGTGTGGTTGTACTGGTGCTGCCCGGCCCCCAAAATAGCCTCCCGGGCCTTGTCCCCGCCCCGGAAAGCCATCAAACGTCTGCCTGGGATCAACCTGCGGCCTCAGTACATGTGGATGAGCCTCTGGTCTCCAAAATTGGGCTACTGGAGCCCCAATCGTCGTGTCTCGGGCCCATCCGCCTCCGTCTTGCCCCCAGGGGGCTGTCTGCGCTGCTGTGGGCCCCCAGGGGTCTGTTTGCGTCGTCGCGGGCCCCTAGGGGGCTGCCTGCACTGCGGCAGGCCCCCATGGGTCGACTGCAGGCCTGTTTGGGCCTGCTGGGACAGCAGCATGCCCGAACAGGCCTGTCAAAGTCACAGCAGGCCCGTCCAGGCCTGCAACTGCTGCGGCAGGCCCAGTTGGGCCTGTCGCAGGCTGCGCAGGCCCGACAGGACCTGCACAGTGTGCCGCAGGCCCTGATGGGCCTGCCGTGCTCGTCGCAGGCCCAGGTGGGCCTGCCGGCCTGTTCCCGGGCCCACCGGCCCCTCCACGCGCTTGTCCGGACCCGCTAGGGTTTGCGGCGGCTGCGATTTACTCTAGATTTGTCACCATAGCCGTCGTCCTCTCCGGTTGCTCCCGATTTGCCGATTCAAGCGTCGATTCTCCTTGGTTTTCTCCTCCTTGAATTTTCTTGCCCCGATCTCATCCTCTCTCCATCGTTAGGGCTTGAAGTATAGCTTTAATCTCCGGAATCGACGACGTGGCTTCCCTCAAAATTTTCAGATCTGAAGTTGCCTCTTTCAGATCTGAAGTTGCCTCCTTTAGCCCTTGGATATCGCGTCCCGTTTGCGCGGCGTCCCTTCTCATAGCCCGAAGCTCGATTTGGATGTCCTCCTGCGAATGGGCGTGATCTTTGATGGATTCCCCTAGGGTTTTCTTCAATCTCTCGATCTCCCGGTTGAACTCCTCTCGAAGCCCTTGCACCTTCTCATCCACGCCATCCGCCTTTGATCTCGTGCTTGTCGCCATCGGATCTCAACGCTCTGATACCAATTTGATATGATCCGGGGATCGAATCAATCAAATCAGCGTTTAAAGGTGGGAAAATATGAAAAAGAGGAATTTTTATAGAAATTTCAGCGAAGAACAAAAGATAAATTGGGTCTCTTTCGAGACGAAACCCTATCTCCTAGCTTTGGATGAACGGACCAAAGCCTAAGCACCTTCACACAAGATGCCTACAATTGTTCTTCACAAAATAAGCATAAGAAAATAAAATGACGGCTAGCCCTAATAAATAGAAAAGAGGGGATTTACTAATCTAGTCTGAAAAGACTAGAATACCCCTTGACTAACCCACTACGTGGTACCACGCCTCCTATGCCGCACGTAAGACACCAAAGGGGGGTGGGCCCCACTATGTTGGCCGCCGGCTGTGAAAGGATGCGGATCCGCATCACATTCACTTCAGGCATTTTTTAAAATTAAAATTTTGGGTTATGAAGTTAAGGTTCTTGCAAAAGAACATGCTTCACGGTTCCACGTCTAGCCCTTCTCTTAGCGCAATTGATTCATGGTGAGCCCTTTCTCTTAAACTAGTACCGCTATGATATGTGACATTGATGTACTCTTCCTTGGGCTGTGTTTTCTGGGTCTAATCATTATCATATGGCTAACTAAAATGAAGTGGACTTTTTCATCATTTGTCCTCAATTTTTCCTTAGCCACTGTAGGATGACATTCATATTCTTTGTTCATCAACAGTTTCTCATGTAGACTGCCGTAACTGTGTACCTCATCTTTTCATTTCATCCACTAATTTTATACGCAAATCGTCCACCTTGCCAACTTCTTCATATTCATTGCTTTTGTCAGTTCTGGAAGCACTATCAAGTTACAGAACCTTTTTTGATGTGTTGTTGACTTGTTATGAAACATTACTGCCTTAATGACAAACCATGTATGACATGTAAAGCAAGGCACCTTGCAGGAGTACATTTAGATTCCTAGGTTACATGGGCAATATTGTCAACAACCATTTATGAACTAGGGAAATATGGGCCTGGTCTGCAGTACTTTGCAGCAATTTATTAATTTTGCATGCCCCTCTGACTGGTGTCATTTAGTAAAGGTACAAGGGTGAGTCGGAGCCCATGTAAACTAATGCTTTTGTATCAGATGACCCCAAATCCTCTTTTAGTGTAATTTCTTATAAGTTTTACTCTATCTTATAGCATTCTCACGGTTTATAGCTTTCTAACTTTTTTTCAAACCTAATCGGTGTAAGGTCGCACTATAACACTCTTATACCAGATAACCTTGTGTTTACCAAAGGATATTGCTGTGAACATTATATTTGGATTTTTCTTCTTAGTTGCTTCATTAAGAACATATTAAGAAGACTTTTGCAGTAACTATAAATTTGACCCAAATTGGTTCTCATTTCATTTCACTTCACTTCATTTCGTTTTAGTTTTTTTGTTTTGGTTTGTTGTTGTTGTTGTTGTTTTTTTTTTTTTTTGGGGGGGGGGGGGGGTACATTAACACAGTTACATCATTATATGTAACAAGCTGGACCCTTGACTAGGTTAGAGTTTCTAATTTTTCTTCCTTCCATTTTTTGACATGCATGTATCGTGAATTCGTGATGTAAAATGCAAATGTAAATTCAGGAAATATCACAAGACCATCCACCTTTTCTTATGCATGAACAGAATGTCGTCTTTGAGAAATGTTACATCAGATTCAATGATCTGAATATGTTCTCATAGTTACTGATGCCTCTGCCTGTTGTGCCAAAACTTTTGAGCAACCTTCTTATAAACCTCTACCATGATGAAGAATATAGATGTATGTCACATTTTTTGCATTATTTTGCAGATTGAGAAGAACAGAGGTGATAAAGGAGGTTTCATGGCTATGTCAGGCCCTAGAAGAATTGAAAGTGGGTTCAGTGACATGGGCATCTCCAGCAATAGTGGTGGTTTTGGAAGTGGTTCTGGATTTGGATTGACCCCCGATGTCGAATCCTTCTCTAGCAAGCCTAAAGGTTCCAATTCAATTATTTTTCTTTACACCCTAAAGAGATTTCCGCTTGTTTTCATCATTCTGTTTACTCGATCCTTGCATGTAGAACTCCACCAGGATAACTTCACTTTTTTCATCTGTATACATGGAATAATTTTTTGGATCTATTTCTTAGATTTTATTCCATTCTCTCAATAATTTTCTATCTACTGTCTGGCCTATGCAACTACATTCTTATGTTTAAACCCAAGAATGGAAAAAAGGAAATCACATGAAGAATGTGCAATCCCTAGAGAGAAGTCTTTCGAAGTGGAATATTGAGTTTTTGATGGAAAAGCTAGATAATAATTAAGTAGGAAAGTTAATATCTGAATAGGCACGAAGCGAATACACAACGCGAATACCAATGACTAGAAAACAATGAAGAGAACCTGGAAGTAACTTTAAACGGATTGCTTAAATAGATATTCTATTAGGTCAATGACTTAAATAAATACAATGTTGAAGGCACCAAGAGGTGCCATCAAAGAGCAAGTGGTATATTTACGTAATTAAATAAGAATGATATATCTAGCCTAGAAATCAAGCATATGCAATAAGCAAAATATGGCTACAAAGCGGTAACTATATTGGCTTTTGGATTTTGTTAAAGCGAGAGGAGTTTGGTTAGTATTTTGTTTGACAGGGGAGCATTTTATTCTCAGGGGTGGGGGTTAAGGTTTAAGTTTGGGTTGCTTTAGGATTTTGGGGAAAGGGCACGATAAGTTGGTACCATAGAGAATGCACTGTCTCAAGATTCATTGAATCAGGATCCATTGAGTGGAATGCTTCTAAATGTGGTAGAAAGGGGAATTGGTTCAGGATATTACAGAGATATAAACTTACCTGTTAGGAGATGCCACACAAGGCAATTCTGATTCTTGGGGTTATTATCCTTGCAGACTCAATAATATCGTGGCAGTTAGCGTGAGAATGTTGGTGGAGCATGTTGGAACTGGGGGGCGGCCACACTAGTGGCAGTTTTGTAATTTTGGGAGTTGAGGGCATTTTTGTAAATATCAGCAAATCAGCCCTATATAGTGAGTGAGGGGTTAGGGTTAGGGCATGTTGAATTTGAAGAAGAAAATTAGAGAGTAGAAGAGAACAATAGTAGTCTAGTTTAGATATGGGAGAATTATGCCTTTATCTCGAATCAAAGGATATGTGAGTGGTTTCCTCTCAAATTGGAACCAATTATTTTGTATTGTGTTTTTATCCAAAAAATCATCTTTTCCCTAAATACCTGAATTTCTTCCATCAAAACCATAGCCTTTCCTATCAAATTGGTATTAGAGTAATACGAACCTTATGTCAAGAGCGAGATCTAAGGAAAAGATCTAGGCTTTGGAGGAGAAATTTGATACAGAGCTCGGGAAGCTTAAGAAATCGATGGAGGACAATTTCTCTTCGATGGATGCGAGGATGTTGCTGATGGAAGAGAGGCTCTCAAATCAAATGAAGATGTCTATGTAAATTTTCATGAGAAAATGGAAGAGAAGAGATGAATGGAAGCCCTAGATCTAAAAGATGGGCTCTTCAAACTTGGATCTGAGGAAAAGAAGACGATCCCAACGAGGATCGGAGGAGAAAGGAGCAACCCTTGGACAAAAGGTAATGGGAAGGTTGAAAAAACACCCTAGAAGAGGGGATAGTGTGTATCGCACAAATTAAAATTTAAGCATGCAACGCAATCAATCAAAGTGCACACAATCATAGATTTTAACGGTGCTAGCTCCCCGCCTCCTCTCTGACATCAATCCAGAGGATTTAATCCTTTTTGAAAACATCAAAAGAACCTGATCACACTTACCGGTGGTGATCCAATCGTTACAACCTGATCACACTTTCGGGTGGTGACCAAATCATCATGACCACACTTACGGGTGGTGATCGAATCGTACAAAATATAGTTCGAGAGTATAACGTTCAAAGATAGCTTCTGGATGAAGCTATTCTAAAAATACAATATCAAAGAATAATTCTAATTGATCTGAAGTAATAAATCAGAAAGATGTCACCATAGCATAGTTTGCGAGATCGTGATCGTGTTGGTACAAATGGTTCGCAAATCAGAACTCTGAATCAAAGTTATAGCACTTTGAAGTTCGTGGCTCAAATTAATCTGCAGCTGTCTGTGCATAAAGCAGCTCAATTCCGCTCGTCAGAATTACGAGCAGAGCTCTGAATCAAAAGTTATATCACTTTGAAGCTCGTGGCTCAAATTAACCTGCAGCTGTCTGTGCGTGAAGCAGCTCAATTTCGCTCGTCAGAATCACGAGCCTGGCTCGTGAATTCGGCCACTTCCGCTCGGTCAGAATCTATCGCTAATGCGGTGCGTGACTTGCGGTCAGTGCACAAAGCAGTCGTGTTGTGCAGTGGTCGGCAGTGAGTTTGGCTTGGGGCTTCAGTGGGTCTAGCTGATGGGTGTTGCTTACCAGCGGTAGGCCGTGACTTGCAGCGGCGATTTAGTCTTTGAGCCGTGACTTTGCTTGGGGTTTCTTCTTACAAAACTTGCTTGCTCCTTGTGTGTAACTTGGGTTATGCTCTTGGAGCTTGGATGCTGATCCACATAGGAGCTAGGGCTTTGGCCTTATCTTGAAGGAATGGATTTGTTCTTGAGCAAGGGCTTGTGCTTCACTTGGAGATGCTTGATAGGGCTTGCTTGCCGTGACTTTGGGTGAGGCTTTGGCTTGATGATACTTGAACTTTGATGCACACAAGAGCTATGCCTTGTCTTGTGGAAAGAGCCTTGAAGAGCTTGAGCTTGTGCCGTGACTTGGTGATGCGTGCAAAGCCTTCATCCGTGACTTGGGGTGGATGTTATGATGCTTGCAAAGTACTTGGCCGTGAGTTATGTGAAGATGGATTCCCTTGGTTGATGAAGAAGCTCTTGAGGATGCTTAATAGACTTGGTCCCTTGCATCAGTAGTGTGCTTTTTCAGTAACTTAGGCTTTGATGATCCTTAAGGAGAGCTAGCTTGATGATGTTGAGATGCTTGAGAAGCTCCTTGGTCGTGACTTGCTTGAAGATGATGATTAATGAGGCTTGCGGCAATGAGTTTGATGAAAGCATGCTTGAAGATGATGTAGAGCTTTGGCTTCCTTTGCGTGAAGATGCGTGAAGATGAGAGTTGGCTTGCGGCGAAGGAAAGTTTTGCTTGCTTGGAGATGATGTAGCGCTTTGGAGATCTTCTTGTATGCTTGACCAATGGAGCCTTGCTGATCTATGCTTGAAGATGGCTACTTGGGAGAGGGAGGCCAGCCTTGTATGAGAGCTTGGTTAGGGGTAGGGCCAACCACAACTAGGGTTTTACATATAGAATTGTTTCTCTCCTTGGGGGATAAGGCTTTGCACATGAGGGGTTAAATAGGAGAGGATCCAAGTCCTAGTAGCACTAGGATTCATGAGTTGTTTGATGTACCATGAATCATTTGACTAGTGTTTGATGTGCAAAATAACTCTAGGGGCCAACTAGACTTGTTTGTGCTCATGAACTCTTTGAATCCCATTTGGAATTTTGAAGTCTCTCAAATATGCAATCCTACATGAACTCTTTTTTCTTCATAATTTGACTTAAAAGATAAGTTTAACTAAGTTTTTGCTCAATTTATCTTCTTCTTTCTTTGACTTTGTAAGAGATGTTTGACCAATGTAGAATTACCAAATTGCCCCTCCATCTTCTACGTGTTTTGCCATCATTTTGAGGCTATAATTCATGGTGAATTATTATGATGTGCTTTGACACACTTATAATGGTCTTTGAGCGTCTTTAGTGCAAGTTGAATGATGTAGAAATTACGAAATTGACCTTTGGTCAATGTAGGCTTGTTTTCATCTGAAAGTCATTAAACAAACATATTAGTAGCATATAACTTGTTTGTCATCATCATAATTAAAAGTATGACCTAGTTAGTGGGCAAAATAGGCTAACAATCTCATCCTTTTTGATGATGACAATCAAATATAGAAAATTGAGATAAAAATAAATGCAGAGGTATGTCAAAATATGCACATGATTATGAACATGATAAATGCTCCCCTATCTATGTGCCCTTTTGAATATTTTGACAAACTCCCTCTAAGTTCATGCATATCTCAAATTTTCTATTTCTTCCCCTTTTGACATCTTGCAAAAAGTATAAGCACGTATATCCCAAAATTTTCTATTTCTCTTCCATGCAACATAATGCTCAATGCTCCCCCAAATTTCATGCATCGCTTTTTAATATTCAATTTTCTTAAAATTTTCTTCTCTCCTCCTTTGACATCAATCAGGAAGGATTAACATAAGCATGCAAATATCATCAACTTCATTGAAATTTTTTAAGCATAATGCATGAAACAATATTTGCATATCAAAGAAACACGAGATTAATAATGACTTTCATATCAATATTTACTCCCCCTAACTTAAAGCATATACAACGTCATGAACATTAAAAACATACGGTCATGGCTTAAATAGAAAAAAGAAGATTTCACCAAATAACTTATTTGAATCATTAGTACATGCTTAGGGAGCCAAAAAATCAAGCTCATAAATTGTCTTAAACAACTTTTACTGTATTTATCTCTTTGGAATAAACTTTCAAGCATAATGTAGGGGGACAACCAATATAGGATACCATGATGTTAAATTTCGGGTCCTTTGGAGTTGAGGTGCGCTAAGTGGTTACTTCATCTACTATATGTCATATACATTGCCCAACAAAACCCCGAAATCTGATTATTAGCCGTCGGTATTAAAAATATTTTCATATTCTCATTCTCATTTACATTTACATTTTCTTTGGCCTATTTTTGCCAATGTCTCTTTATTTTTTAATGTTGACTCAGAATAGCGACGCATGAAGATACTACATATTCGACTCCTCCTACTTAATTAATCCAAAAATAATCATATGTATATAAGTGTAAAGACAATAAAAAAGAGTTCAATGTTTTAGAGCCTAAACATTATCCAACAATTTTCCATAAGTTATATGCCTATATCCACTCAAAAAATTTAAACAATTAGGCATGCTAACAATGAACAATCAATCATGTACGATTTGAGTTTGTGGATTCTTCATTAACATAAAATGTCATCATCAAAATCATATTTAATGTTTCTACGATTTCTAATAAATTTCATACCGAAGCTCATCAAAATTTCAACTACATCAATGATAAACATGTATGCATATCCAAACGACGATGTCAATGACTCACATATATGCATATGCCAAGTAAGAAGTAGCCCATGATGTCATGATCTAATCAAATATGTCATGTAAAATAATGAAGATAAAGAATATACCTTGCCACATGTATTTCAACTTCTTTACCTCTATTTACCAAATCAAAAATCCATGATCCAATAAGAATCTTTTGATCCATCAAATATTTCATCGTTTTCAACGACACGATATATGCTATCACCCGAATCCTGTTGATGCACATGCAAGAGAAGATGCACCTTTTGGTATCCATTTTTTGAGCCGGAAGTGTTAGCGAATGACTTGCTTTGCTTTGCTTTGTTTGATATTTAGAGATCCACATGAAATTCTTAATATTAATACGAACACAGAAATCATGCATCACATGTCCTCTCTTATTGCAATACAAGCATGTAACATTTGAGTGCCTATGAGAAGAAGAAGACATGTTCATGTATGCTGGATGGAAAGCTTATGCCTACAACAAATCTATTTTCCATTGGCTTCCTAGGCTTTTTAGGTGCTTGCTTCTTTTTAAAACCTAGGCCATGTTTGCTATAATTATTATAAAGCCCATCTAACATATCTTTAAAATTCTTTTGGGTGCTAGTGAATTTTTATGGTGTTGTTAAGATTATGATTTTCACTTTCTAGTTCTTTAATTCTAGCCTCATAAATTTTCGCTCTTTCGCTCATCTTTAATTCCTTAGCAATATTTTTTCCTTTAATTAAATTAGAATTCTCTTTATTAAGCTGTTCTGATTTTTATGAATAACTAGAGACTTTTTGATTCAAAATTTTAATTTCTAAGTCTTTAGAATTTAGCGTGCTAGTTTTCTCTTTTATCAAGCTAGATTTATCTGTTCTAATTGTTTAATTTTTTCTTCGTAAGTAGAGAACTTTTGATTTAAAACTTTAAGCTTAGAATTGAATTAAGGCGCTAATATTCTCATTTAAATCTTTAGCTAAATTAGAGTTTTCAAGGTCTAACCTAGCTAATTTTTTATTAGCTTCCTCTAATTTTAAAGTCTTGGTCTCTAATGCGGTTTCATCAATGTTATCATCTATATCTTTTAATTCTTTTCATTTAAAGAACAACTCATCTTTCCCATTTTCGGCATTAACAAGTTGGTTTTCTAGAGATACACGAAGTCTTTTACGCTTATCATATTTAGGAGCTATGCCTTTAAAGAGATCTACTAAATATTCATATGCTTCTTTCATATCAGCAAACATATCTTCACTAAAGACACGTCCATCAAAAACATTAGAGATGTGTTTAGATTTCACCTTCTCGCTTGCCGCCATGAAACATGTCCCGTTGTCCTCTTTTGTATCATCTTTAGAAAGCTCCTCATCATCATTTTCTCCACAAGTGGTTAGTCTTCCATGTTTTCCTTTTCCTTTGATCTTGGGCAGAGGGCGATCAACATTTATGTGTCCCTTGTTGCATCTGAAGCATCGCGGTGGGATATCCTCTTTTTCATCTTCTTCATTTGCCTTTCCTCTTTTCATAAGAGGACAATTGATTTTAATGTGATCCTTTTTATTGCACCAAAACACGTTCGTTGGCTATCTTTATCTCCATCACTCTCTTTTTGCTTATCGCCCCATACATTTCCAAATTTTTTTTGTTCATCAAGAATTTTCTGAACTTTTGCGTGAGGGTGTCAATCTCTTCATCGCCAGAACTTTCTTGCACCACTGTCTTTAGAGAATTCACAGTACAAAAGGAGAAATCAAAGAATCAAAGAATTTCATTGGTACTTGTGAATTAACTAGACCGTGAATTTAAAAAGAATCACTCTCCGATACCAATTGAAAAAACACACTAGATAGGGGGTGAATATGGTGTATGGCACAAATAAAATTTTAAGCATTTCGCGAAATCAATCAGAGTGCACACAATCACAGATTTTAACAGAGCTAGTTCCTCACATACTATCCGACCTCAATCTAGAGGATTTAACCCTTTTTTGAAAACCTCAAAAAGAACCTGATCATACTTACGTGTGGTGATCCAACCGTAACAACATGATCACACTTTCGGGTGGTGACCAAACCGTCTTGACCACACTTACGGGTGGTGATCGAATCGTACAAAATATAGTTCGAGAGTATAACTCTCAGAGATAGCTTCTGGATGACGCTATTCTAAAAATACAATCTCACAAATAATAATTCTAACTGATCTAAAACCGAAGTAATAAATCAGAGAGATATCACTATAGTATAGTTTGCGAGATCGTGATCATGTCGGCATAAACGGTTCGCAAATCGGAGCTCTGGATCAAAAGTTATAGCACTTTTATAGTTTATGGCTCAAATCGATCTGCAGCTGTCTGTGCGTAAAGCAGCTCAATTCCGCTTGGTCAGAATCAATCGCTGATGCAGTGCGTGACTTGTGGTCGGTACATAAAGCAGTCGGGCTGTGCAGCAGTCGACAATGAGTTTGGTTCGGGGCTTCAGCGGGTCTGGCTCATAGGTTTTGCTTGCCAGCGGTAGGCCGTGACTTGCATCAGCGATTTAGTCTATGAGCCATGACTTTGCTTGGGTTTCTTCTTGCAAAACTTGCTTGCTCATTGCGTGTAACTTGGGTTATGCTTTTAGAAGCTTGGATGCTGATCCACATAGGAGCTAGGGCTTTGGCCGTGTCTTGAAGGATGGGATTTGTTCTTGAGCCGTGAGTTGTCTAAGGGCTTGTGCTTCACTTGGAGACGCTTGGTAGGCTTGCTTGGCGTGACTTTGGGTGAGGATTTGGCTTGCTGATACTTGAACTTTGATGCACATAAGAGCTATGCCTTGTCTTGCAGCAAGAGGCTTGAAGAGCTTGAGCTTGTGCAGTGACTTGGTGATGTGTGCAAGTCCTTCAGCCGTGACTTGGGGTGGATGCTATGATGCTTGCAAAGCCATTGGCTGTGAGTTATGTGAAGATGGATTTCCTTGGTTGATGAAGAAGCTCTTGAGGATCTATGCAGTTAAGTCGGTGAGTCGGCAACGAGTCGGCCAAGTACCGACTCATGACTAGTCGAACGAGTCGGCGACTAGTCGACGACTAGTCGCACCCAGATGTTAACATATTTTATTTCATGTAACAGATGTTGCTTCTTTTTTAGGTTTGTACTGGGCACATAATTTTTCATCTTAGATAAATTCTTTGAAAATTCACAATTTTTTAATCTTCTTCCTGCATATTATTGCAGACACTGTCATATTAGAGTTCAATCAGTATACACCTGATTCGCGATGGAAGCGAACAACCATCAGTCGAAAGAATCATAGGGAAGCGGGCAATGAGACAGTTGAATTCATGGCAGAATCAGGAAACTATACGCCAAGAATGCGATCTCTACATGGAAACGGATGTGACCAGTCGTAGTTTTAGAGTGAACATTTTCTAGAGTTCATTATTGATGGTCATCTGCTGAAAATCTCTTGGTGGGGAGAGTTTCAAGGCCTTCTTGGCTTTCTCTTGGAATTCAACTCGATCCACTGTGAATGTTTTGATTACCACGAAGTTAGAACGAGAGACAAACAAATTTCCCTCTTGTATTTTGATTGTAGAAGTATGCTGAAAAGTCGGCCTAAGTTGGACAAAAAGTCGGACCAAATCGGTCAAAAAGTCGGACCAAGTCGACTCCTAGTCGGTGTCCGACTCACCTCCCGACTTTTGAAAAATTTCAAGTCGGTCATCCGTCGACTCTCGACTAGTCGGCGACTAGTCGACGCCTCGACAAAATATAGTTTGATAGTATAACTCTCAAAGATAGCTTCTGGATGAAGCTATTCTAAAAATACAATGTCACAAATAATAATTCTAACTGATCTAAAACCGAAGTAATAAATCAGAGAGATATCACTATAGTATAGATTGCGAGATCGTGATCGTGTCGGCATAAACGGTTCGCAAATCGGAGCTCTGGATCAAAAGTTATAGCTTGTGGCTCAAATCGATCTGCAGCTGTCTGTGCGTAAATCAGCTCAATTCCGCTGGGTCAGAATCAATCGCTGATGCAGTGCGTAACTTGTGGTCGGTACATAAAGCAGTCGGGCTGTGCAGCTGTCGACAATGAGTTTGGTTCGGGGCTTCAGCGGGTCTGGCTCATAGGTTTTGCTTGCCAGCGGTAGGCCGTGACTTGCATCAGCGATTTAGTCTATGAGCCGTGACTTTGCTTGGGTTTCTTCTTGCAAAACTTGCTTGCTCATTGCGTGTAACTTGGGTTATGCTTTTGGAAGCTTGGATGCTGATCCACATAGGAGCTAGGGCTTTGGCCGTGTCTTGAAGGATGGGATTTGTTCTTGAGCCGTGAGTTGTCTAAGGGCTTGTGCTTCACTTGGAGACGCTTGGTAGGCTTGCTTGTCGTGGCTTTGGGTGAGGATTTGGCTTGCTGATACTTGAACTTTGATGCACATAAGAGCTATGCCTTGTCTTGCAGCAAGAGGCTTGAAGAGCTTGAGCTTGTGCAGTGACTTGGTGATGTGTGCAAGTCCTTCAGCCGTGACTTGGGGTGGATGCTATGATGCTTGCAAAGCCATTGGCTGTGAGTTATGTGAAGATGGATTTCCTTGGTTGATGAAGAAGCTCTTGAGGATGCTTGAGCTTGGATGCTTGATTGACTTGGCCCCTTGCGTGCGTAGTGTGCTTCTTCAATAACTTAGGCTTTGATGATGCTTGAGGAGAGCTAGCTTGATGATGTTGCGATGCTTGGGAAGCTCCTTCGTCGTGACTTGCTTGAAGATGATGACCAATGAAGCTTGTGGCAAGGAGCTTGATGAAAGCTTGCTTGAAGATGATGTTGAAATTTGGCTTCCTTTCTTTGTGTGAAGATGTGTGAAGATGAGAGTTGGCTTGCGGCGAAGGGAAGTTTTGCTTGCTTGGAGATGATGTAGAGCTTTGGAGATCTTCTTGTATGCTTGACCAATGGAGCCACTTGATGATCTATGCTTGAAGATGGCTACTTGGGAGAGGGAGGCCGGCCTTGGATGAGAGCTTGATGAGGGGGTGTGTCCGACCACAACTAGGGGGTTTTACATATAGAATTGTCTCTCCTAGGGGGATAAGGCTTTGCACATGAGGGGTTTAAATAGGAGATGATTCATGTCCTAGTAGCATTAGGATTCAGGAGTTGTTTGATGTACCATGAATCATTTGACTAGTGTTTGATGTGCACAATAACTCTAGGGGTCAACTAGACTTGTTTGTGCACATGAACTCTTAGAATCCCACTTGCATTAGGACTTTAGAAGTCATCCAAGTATGCAATCCTTCATGAATTCTTTCTCCTTCATAATTTAACTTAAAAAATAAGTTTGACCAAGTCTTTGCTCAATTTATTTTTCTCATTCTTTCTTTAACTTTGTAGGAGATGTTTAACCAATGAAGAATTATCGAATGGTCCCTCCATCTTCTACTTGATTTTTGGCCATCATTTTGAGGCTATGATTCTTGGAGAATTATTATGATGTACTTTGACACACTTATAATGATCTTTGAGCGTCTTTAGGGCAAGTTGAATGATGTAGAAGTCACGAAATTGCGCTTTGGTCAATGTAGGCTTGTTTTCATCTGAAAGTCCCTAAACAAATATATTAGTAGCATATGACATGTTTGTCATCATCAAAATTAAAAGTGTGACCTAGTTAGTGGGTTAACTATGCCAACAAAGGTGTTGATTTTTGAATGTGATCTACCTCCTGGGGACGACGACTGGAACGAATGGAAGCGAAACACCCTCTACAGTCTTGGAGGGGGGGCAGTGCATGTCAGCAGCATTTGAGGGAGGACCGTCGACCCCCGGAACCCTATCCGGGGTGTTAGCCCTCGATCTCAAGCCTTAAGGGCTATCAGGGCCTCGGTGACCTCGTCGGACACCCGTGCGGCATTGACGAACTCGTGAGGGCCTCGCGAGTCCCTGACAAAGCGTGGGGCCTCGAGAGCCCCGACGACATCCTGGGGTCTCACGAGCCCCCAACGAGCCTATAAGGGACTTGTGAGACCTAAGCGAACCACCATGGGAGCCATTGGCCCCTTGCGCAGCTGCAGGGGTCTCGCGGGTCCCCTGCACCACAGCCGAGGTCTTCAGGTCCCTTTTCTGTTCAGCAACAGGGCTGTTGTCCCTTGGCGACCTTCTAGGAGACAACACCCCCTCCTTTGGCACCCAACAGTACCCACATGCCTTGGAACAGTGATTTTGGCACTCGTCGTTAAGCGTAGGAGATGGAGATCCCTTCGGGGGTACGGTGACCCTTGGGGCGTGGCAGATGATGACGAGGTCCGGATTGGATTGACAGAGGCTGGGGAACCATGGTGAAGCAGGAGACCCTTGGGGGATTGAAGAGTTTCACAGAATGCCTATCGGCAGTTTCAGTACGACCAGCCAATGGAGAGAGCAGGACCGTGGGGTTTTGGCCCTGAGAGCAGGGTCTGTAAGCTTAAGTTGTCAGTTTTCAAGAGGGATCCCAATGGGTGGGTTTTCGGTGCGGAGAGATATTTTGTGGTAAACCGCTTGACTGAGAAGGAGAAACTTTGGATGGCCGGCGTCTGCTTTGAGGGACATGCGTTGTCCTGTTATATGTGGAGGAACAACGGCAGCGTGTGCGATCGTGGGAGGAGTTCAAGGATTGCCTGTTGGACTGTTTCCGTGACACCCAGAGCGGGGATTTACACGAGCAGCTCCTTCCTTGTCCTCTGGTAGGATGGCATAGTCCGTGATTGTAAGGAGAGATTCGAGGCGTTTACTGGTCGGGTAAGGGGGATCCCTGAGGTGACGTTGGAGGGGAACTTCATGCAAGGACTCGGGCCTGACATCCGAGCTGAGCTCCGCTTACAGAGGCCGATGAGATCGATGGAGACGATGGAGCTGGCCCAGTTGGTTGAGGACATACTTATCGTAGAACAACGGTCCAAGTGAGTGAATAGCGGAGCCACATTTTTGCACTCAGGTGGTCGAGGAGACCTATAAACTCCATCCAACGATAGTCTAGACAGTAGACAACACATGTGAATAGCCGCGAGCATCCAACCGACGGCAAGTGCAAGCATTTTACACAGAAGGAGATTTTGGACAGGCGCGTCAAGGGCTTATGCTATTGCTGAGGCGAGAGGTTCGAACTGGAACATCATTACCGGGATCGTGTGCTGCAAGTATGATTGTTGAAGAAGATGAGTGCACAATTACTGGATAGGAGTCAGGAGGGGACGAGCACCCTCATTTGGAGTAGTACACACATAGATTTCATACACAACCTTGATGACAAGGTGGTTTTTCGGGGGCGGAGTAATGTGGGAATGTGGGCCGGCCATGCTAGTGACAATTTTGTAATTTTGGAAGTTGAGAGCATTCTTGTAATTATGGACAAATCAGCCCTATATATAGTGAGTGATGGGTTATGGTTATGGCATGTTGAATTTGAAGAAGAAAAATTAGAGAGTAGAAGAGAATATGAGTAGTCTAGTATAGATATTGGAGAATTAGGCCTTTATTTCGAATCAAAGGCTAGGGAGCGATTTCCTATCTAATTGGAACCAATTATCTATAAAAATCTTATCTTTCCCCCAAATCTCTAAATTTCTTTCACCAAACCCTAGACTTCCTATCAGAGAAATTTTGCCTAAAATGTGGACATCTGCTTTCATTCATGGCTTTGGTCTGTTGCAACCTGAGTTTTTGCAAGATGTAGTGTTCTCAAGTACCACATGGATGGGACATTGGGATATATCAGCTAATGGATAAGCCTAACTATATGTCTTTCTTGAGGTACTAGAAAATAAGAATATGAACCATATCACTTGAAGAATGGTGGGCATACCTTGGTAATAGTAGATGAAAATCATGGTTAATTGAACTTGTGGAGCAACATTTGAAAGTCAACTGAGCAATAAAGTATGTGAACAGCATAGTGGTGCTTGCCTCTGCAGCAATCCATTGACTGCGAGTTTTGGGATTCATAAGGTCCACATTGAAGTGTAAACTAATCAATCTAACCATTCCTTTCCATTTTTGGTGTGTTTTATTCCAATTCCACAAAGTATCCTTTCGTTAAACTGTGTAATTTATGGTTGATGTTAGAAATGCCAATAAGGTGATAGATTAATATTTGGTTATAGTGGGTCAGTTTTTGATTTAAGTCATAGTCTCTTGATTTCTACTTCGTCTTTCATGTCTGCAATGAAGTAGAGACACTTCAAAATGAGTGACACATCTATGTCGAACATGTGTGATAATGACACTTGCATGACAATTCCTCAATACCTATACGTGATTTCAAAGCAGTGTTCGATTTTAAAACCTCAAAAAGTTGTGTCAGAGCCGTGCCAAGTTTAAATAATAAAAGTTAAAGATCACATGCTGGACACTTTAAAGCCATATGTTTCCTAAAATACTATAAAAATGATCTTAACTAAGAGGATTCTATGTCAACATACCCTAAACATCACTTGAACACTCGAACTAGATTAAGTATCAACTAGAGTATCTTTTTGTTTCTTTTTGTGTGGTTTTGTTACTTGATTAGACGTGATGAATTTTACCATCAAAATTTTTTGTTGTTTTTTATTTTTAGTACATCACATCCTAATCACCATGGGTTCTGACGTATACTATATATCGACTAGGAAGCATAGAGAGGGGTGTGGCCCCAGGCATGATTCAAATATTGACACAATCATGGGAAAATTGTAAAAGTCGGGGGACGGGGACATTGTCAATATAATATAATATAATATATATTTATACACAACCACAAAAGTGAATCACACCATATAATTATTAAGCATGTTATTTGGATCAGTTCATTACTTCATTTTGTAGTTACATTTTCCTAAGCATACACAAAATCACAAGTATTATCCTACAAAATTTCTTGTATATCTCCCAAAAATACAAGACGCCCTTGCAAAATACAAATATAGAAGCAACCATTTTCGATGTGTGTTTGGCAAGTATTGCGAAGTGTCTGTCACGTGTATGCAAAGTGTCCAAGAAAGTGTTGGGTGCGACAAATGTTCTAAATATCGGTCCGATATTCATACCATTCGGTTGCAATATTGAAAAAATAAGGGGTTGATATGATATGTGTTGTTATTTCTGTTTTTGATTTTCAATTAGCATCTGTCATAATTTTAGAGCCGCTATTTCAGTCGATATTTTGGTTTGAAATATCAGTATTTCAGTATTTTTTGGTTTTAAGTTTTTTAGATCGGATCCAATTAACATTATATCCGATTCGACCTGATAGTTATAATACTTATAAACCAGAAAGAGATGGTGTTGACATGATAGTCGACCCCAATTTCGTTAAAAATTTTCAAATGGGTCGCTGGTTAATCTCTCTTTCTTCATCCTCTCGCTTTCTTCTACGATTTTAGTCATGACGGCTCGATCGTTCTCTTCTTCCTCTTTTTAGTCTTAGATTGTCATACTCTTGACCCCTCTTTCGTCCTCTTATTCTTCCTCTTGATTTTGGATCAAGGGTAGTGGCTGTCAGCAAAACAAAGTCCATCTCCCTCATCATCAGGTCGATGTTGACGTCAAGTCCTCGGTAAGAACGACATTCAAGAACTCCTCAAATTATTTTTAATTTTTAATATAATTTGATATATTTTTAATGTGATTTTATTCACTTTAATTTGATCATCTATCAATTCAATTGTGGTGTGGTTGGCGAAAAATGTTTCATTTTTTAAAAACATTGATCTTTAATTTTTATCGGGATTTTTTTCCTAATCGGTTTAGCCTACTAATAATAATAGGAATACCACTAATAATAATAGTAATTTTAGTTCAATAACTTTTTTATTTATAGAGAATGAAATGCAAAAAACTTATGAAAAATATGTCCTTTTAGACAACGGATGATGATGCTATTACAACTATTTTCGTTTAAATTTTTTACAAGATTTATTTAAAGAACAGAAAAAGGGGAACAAAATAGAAATAAAAATAAAAGATCATATATATGGCACTTGATTGGTTGGTGACTACTTGCATAGATCGGAAATGGATTTCCAATAGATTGGTGTTAGATTCAAGTTTAATGTAACATATCGAGCCAAGTATACCCTAGACGTATTTTTATGTGAGTATATATAATATATATCTACTTAGATATATCTATGGCATGCATATGATATCTATTATTAACATCCGATGTGACACCTTGATATTTAGTCACGATCCTCTATTTTTTAATCTCCGATATCCGATATTATATTTTCCAAATCGATACGCGACCGATATTCCATAGCGAATATCTAAAACATTGGGTGTGACAAGGGTGTCAAGTGTAGTACGGGTACGTTTTCATGATAGAAGACATGCTACATAGTATACAGATATCCATGTGCATGTGCACACAGTTGTATCGCAGTGTTCCCTTGTGCTAGTTTTAAGGTTGCTTTTCCCGTGTCTGTGTGTTGTTATATCCATGTTCAGTGTCTGTGTCTAGCTATGTGGGCACCCTATGCATAAGCAAAGAATCACAAAATCATGTGTTTTACCTGGATTGTGAACCATTGTATCAAACTAGTTGAGATTTAATATTCTTGCAATTCAGTTAGCTAACTTTATTGCAAATTTAATTCCATCCTTAACATGCCTCTTATTGTCTGGTGTTTTGTTATTTTTATTTTCTTTTTACTTCCATTAATTCCTAAGACATTATCTGAATATCCAGGTCGACCACAGTCATCTGCGACAGCTCCCCCGAAAGGTCTTGGCATGCAGCTTGGGAAGACACAGAAGACGAGTCAGCTAATGAATTCCCTAAAAGCCGAAGGAGAAGTTATTCTTGAGGATGTGCAGCCTGTGATTGCACAATCCAAGGCAGTCCTTCCACCAACAGATCCCATTACACTGACTATTGAAGAGAGGCTCAATGTTATAATTAGGAGAGACGGGGGTGTTAGTAACTTTGATGTTCAAGGCACTCTTTCTGTACAAATACTGAATCAGGAGGATGGTCTAGTCCAATTTCAGGTTCTCTCTCACTCTCTCTATTTCGTATATATGTATCCTATCTTCCCCGAATAATGAGATCTAATAGCAGAATAACAGAATGGTTTTGCTTGCTTCTGAAGGCCTTTCTTTTTTTATTCTTATATGCCTTACAGATTTGTCTTTTGGATGCAATTTGGATGACCAAAATATTTTTACATAGAATTTGATGCAATCCATTATTCAATCTATTTGCAATCCATTATTCAATCTATTTGACTTATTATCTAGGATAAGTTTATATTAATTCATGTGCACTTGTGCATGCTGTGCGCACTTATGTTTCTCATTCTACGAGGAATAAACACCATGGAAGAATAGCCCTTATAAGTTCTGCTCGTGCATATCATTAAGGACCCGTTGATTCTCATGTTTGTCACCTAGTACCAAAGAAGTTTTCTTGTTAGCCTTTTTAACTCCCATCTTTTAGTATAACTTTTAACTGCATTTTGTTTCATCAAGGTTGATTTTGTGGAGTTATTTTTGTGATATCAGATTCTTGAATATCTTCTGATGTAAATTTTGTATCTATCATATTTGTTTTCCTAATTTCTAATAGCTATTCAACCGTTTCTTATCAAGTAATAAATAAGATTTTCTTTGTGGTCCCAAATCCCAATAATTTACAATTGTGGAAATTGAATCACAATTTAAACCACCACCTATAATACTATCTTGTCATATATTTATCTAAATAAATTCTAACAGTTCAACTGGATAACGTGCTTTCCTATATACATGTTTTTGACATTTGCTTATCAATAAGCTTTGTCATCATTTGAGGAAAGCTTTTATCTGCAGTTTAGATTTCACCATTTTTCCATGTGCTTTCTCTGGGAACAATCTTTTGTTCGCACCCCCAGTGGAATCTGACACATTTTATATGCTAATTTATTGAATAGTTTGGGTGTGATATCTACTTTGCAGGTTGAAAACCAAGACATTCCTGGTCTCAGCTTCAAGACCCATCCTAACATCAACAAAGAGTTATTTAACAACAATCATATAATAGGCTTGAAGGATCCTAACAGGCCATTCCCTACTGGTCAGAACGATGTTAATCTAATGAAGTGGAGAATCCAGGGCATGGACGAGGCCTCTTTGCCATTGACTGGTGGGTTTAAATTTTGAATACATTTACTCTTAAAGAATTGTAATTATTTATTATTTCCCAGAACTGCATACTCATTGATGGTATCTATCTTCAGTTAACTGCTGGCCAACTGTTTCCGGGAGTGAGACTTTTGTTAATATTGAATATGAAGCTTTTGAGATGTTTGATCTGCAAAATGTATTGATATCCATACCTCTTCCTGCTAGTCGAGAACCACCTAGTGTAAGGCAGATAGATGGTGAATGGAGGTAAGCTTGTCATATCATCTTTCTACCTTATATAAAATAGGTGTCCATATGAAGTCTAAGAACCATGTATTGTTGTGAATAAGGAACCAAATGAAATTTTGATGAAGAAATACTTCAGCATCTGTAGTGCAGTTTTTCAGTTGGTTGCTGAATCTTGGTGAAAAGCAATCTTCTGGGGTCTATATTCTCTTTATTCTCTTACCGTAGCCTGTAGTTTCTTATTTGAATGTTTATAAGAACTTAGTCAGTTAGGCATTTTACTCTATTCTATATCTCCCCATTACCATATCATATCATCTTCATATCTTCAAACTTGTTGATTTATCTATTTAAGATTTATAGTCCACGACTGTTATCCTTAATAATCACCATCTATTACAACTGAAATATTCACATTCGAAGTAATTTATCAATCATACAAGCCATTGATTTTCTAAAACAGTCTCAGAAACGTGAACCGCTACTTTCAGTAATGGTGTGTTTATCAATTTTCTTGAAATAAAAGTCGATATCTTTGCAGTTATCAGACCCCTAGAAAAGCTACCATGATGATGATGATGATGATTTATGTAGTTGATACTATTTTATGTTTACTATCATCAAGCTCCCATGATTGAAAACTGACATGAAAGATTTGGATCTCCGGTTCTTTCTGAAACCAGGTCTTCCACAGATCTCTCTCATGAAATTTGATCCAAAAACAGTGCTGATATGGTCTCTCATTTTGGATGGGAGCATTGTATGCATGCCAACGGCTATTACTATACAGTGGTTATCGGGATGCTAGCGGTTTACGTAATGCATATTCTTCTGCATCTTAATGGTTATACAAAGTTGAATGGACAATTTACTATGGATCTTTTTTATAAATGGTGAATTTCAACTTTATGTAAGGGTCATGGTGCTATTCTCCATGCAGTAGATCTCTAACATCAGTTTGTCTCATATATTTTCTAGGTTTCAAGTAATTTTTTAAAGTATGCATGCTTTGATATCATTCAGTAAGTAATTAATGGTTATACTAATGTTGCAATTCATTTCTTTTTGATAAAATCAAGTCACTTTTTAATGATATTTCTCTCATAACCTTTTAAGGCATCAGTTTATTTCTTTATGAGAAACTCTGGTCAGCAATGGAATGATATTTCTAGCTTAAGTTTTAAGCAACCATTTGTTTCTTTATGATAAAACTTTGTCAGTGTTTAAATGATATTTCTAGCATAACTTTTCCATGTGAAAAAAATTATATTCTATCAATAATCATGAAAGCGTGACAGAAAACTTGTTAGTCGGTGGTGGTAGCAAGATATGGGCTAGAACATCCATCGTTTTTTAGTCTGACATAGTCTGCCTATGGGATTGCCTGTTTTGTAGTAGCAGCCTATCACTGCGTTTTGTACAATGGGTCAATATTCTTATTGATAGGAACTATGGTGCATGAGATCGTATCACCAATAATAATTCATATGCCAGCTACTGACAAAGGTGTCTCTGTGGGGATTGGTAAAGTTTCTGCCATAAATCTAAGATAAATGACAGAGGGACTAATAGTCTTTACGAGTTATGATTGGTGATGAAGGCTCTCATAAGAAAAAAGTAGATTCCATTGAATTTGATTCTTACCTCTCCTTTTTTTAAATATTACACTGTATATCAGTCAGTAGAGATCATGCCACAGTCAGCACCCTTTTGTTGTCTCGGGCTGGAAAGGAGGAATAAAGTAAAAAAATCTGCTTAACACTCCCACTCTCCAAAAAAACTGGCTCACGAAACAAAAAATAGAAGGGAAATAAAGAGGAACAAAACACCACAAAAGAGTGTAAAAATGAAACAGCCAAAATCCTTGTGCATCGCTAATATTGCTTGTGATGCGAAGAAGACTGGATATAAGCTAGTGGAAATTCTCACAAACACATCATCAATGGAGAACACCATGCCACTGTTTTATTAAGCATGACATGCATTGACTTGTTAGTGTAGCATGGATACTCTATAGATGGTCCGTGTTAGATATGTATATGCTCCTAGGACATTTTGTAATGGGTCATGATAAACAGATGTATCATAAAGTTCACTGCATTTTTGAAACTTATGGATATGCATCCATGACTAATAATCGATGGAATATTTAAATGATCTGTATGTGATTGAATTTGATCAATGAGTTTTCACTCATGCATCAAGTGACAACAAAGAAACATGTTTTATGATAGTTCTGAAACATCGAGTTTGTCACCGAGTTTTGCCAGGGTAAGACATATCATATTCATTTAAATTTTGATTTATATGTAGTTTAAATGTGTTGGATCACATCCAATGTTATAAATTTTGATTTGGGTTGCCGATTTTAATTTGGGGTGATAGAATTGCTTCCTGGTTTAGACCATACTATTCTTGATAGGATACAAGATGCAGATCCTCTTAATCAGAATTTAAAATTTGGCAATCCATATAGAAAAATATTTCATTGAATTTGTTTACACATTAAAACTACCTATTAGTGGACATTCAAATGGATTTGATATGTTTTACCATGCATCAAGTGGTAACAAATTAATTGACACCAAGTTTGAAACATTGATTTCATGACCACTATTTACCTGGGGGAACACATTTGAATTACTCGAATTTTCATTTACAAGTGCGGGTGATATGATCCGCACCTTTGATCCTATCGATGGTAGCCTAGGCTCTATGTGTGAGTGAGCGCATTTAACCAAAATAAGTTTGTGAAGGGAAAGTAGAAAGGCTCCTACCACTAGTCAAATTGAAGGGGAAAAGTTAGGTGGGACTTGTTTGTCTCCCTCTCACATGCTCATTTAGATTAACTTAGATGTCAGTTTATACACATTATTTCCACACGTGCTCGCGCGGCTAAGCTACCTCCAGGAGGATTTGAAACCAAATCCTACATATTGGAATTAGATGATAAACTGTCTACTTTGAAGATCCACCTTGTTGAAGGCGATTAACACCATTTGGATTTCTTAAAGAACATAATTTAGATTGCATTAAGCTCTCTTGCCCATGCATCAATTGCCCACAAAATGAACAGCCAAAAGTAACAAATTATCTGGTTGTATGGTCCATAATGTTTCATTGTTATTTAAAGGTTTTAGAGTGTTTAGATCATGATCGATGGGCCACTTGACACGCTAGAATTCACAAAAACGGTTTTGTGTTTTAGGCATGTTAACTGATATTTATCATGTTGAATGGTATGGAGTGCCATTTGAATGGTTTGAGTTGCACAACTTGTATTTTCTTCAAATGATAAGATCTATCCTTCAGTAGGATCACATGATGGGATACATACTTCATTCTGTGTGAGTTTCCCAATTTTTTTTGCTAGGTTATGCTATTTGCACACATTAATTTTAATAAATTCTTACAGTAAAATCAATGTTAATCAGGTTCCGACTGCCATAGTCCCTTGCATATCCAAGCCACTCTTTGTAAGAGCATGGACATTGTATATCTCGTTAGATTTGAGCCCAAGATGATTGAGCTCGATTGACTTGCATCCGCTTTTTGTTGTTTATCCTAAATTGGGTTAATGCTTATGGACCCTAAGAACATTTAGCTTTTATTCATGTTTTTATTAGATTTTCACTTAATTTCCCCCATAATTCTAAAAGGTGTTTTATGCGTCTGCATATACGGCTGCATAAATGCTTGCTGCTAAATGCCGCATGTTGTAGGAATGCAGGCCAAATATGTGGACAAATTGCATAGTATGATTATGCAGCCATATATGCTGCATAATCCGCATACTGACCACATTAAGCATACACATAATCCTTTTACCAGCCGCATAAAACAATAACAAGACTGCATTAGCAATAAATCCCAAATTTTTTTAAAATTCTAATGAGAATTGGCTATTTACAAGTGCAGACGTATACAATTTGAACATGTTGATGTTGAATGTCATCATTATGATTCATATTTGGGTTGGATATATGTTTGAAACTTTAAGATACACATATTAGCACTTCTACATGCTTATGTGCAACAATGACAAGTTGATAATATGTTTTCTGATTTTTTAGTTTTAGAAATTTTTACATTTAATATACATATATGCATATCCATGTATATATCTATTATTTATTCTTATATATTAAAGTATTTACTTACATGTAACCTCTGCATATTCGGATGGATGCATAATCTGTTTGTGTTATGTGCCGTTGGACCGCATGCATAATGAAACAGCCTGATAGAACATTGAATTTTCTACCATGCTAAGGCAATGAGAAACACTGACATTCTAGTCATACATTCTCATTTAAGATTTTATTTTAAGCTCAGTGTCAAATTGTGTATCCATCTTGCGCCAAAATATGTAAGATGCAAAAACGTATAGTGTGGACCTTACCCCAACTACATCATAATTTTGTTAGAGCAATAAAACACATATTGCCAGAATTTTTTTTAAACCCTTGAGAACAGCCCCCCCCCCCCCCAAAAAAAAAAAAAAAAAAAAAAAAAAAACAAATATAAGTTGTATTGCATTAAAACAACTAATCCCAAAGACTTAAGTGTCTTAAAAGTAGGGTCTGGTCAAACTGGAGGATCCATATACTCAGTTCCATGTCTATATATATGATCTGTTGTAGTATTGTAGATATGATCTGTTGTAGTATTGTCTTCAGTTTTTTGTGTGTGGAAAAGAGATGGCAGGACATACATATTGATGTCCAGGTTGGGTGGGTTCTAATTTTGATTTAACACAATTCATCTCATTTCCAATCATATCTTTTTTTTAAAAGTTTAGTATTCACAAGTAATTCATTGTATGACCTGGAATGTAAGGTAGAGCCATTGGCTGTCTGGATGCAGATAATGTTAGTATAGTTTGAGTTTTCTGTTTAGTGGTTCAGGTATTTGATATATTCAATTCCAGGTATGATGCAAGGAATTCCACATTGGAATGGTCAATTCTTCACATTGATAACACCAACCGCAGGTAATACACTAATGCTTGAGTTATGGTTTTGTACTAGGACCTCTTTGAAGCATATAAGCTTACAAATGAATTGACTTACATGTATCTTTGTTGACAGTGGATCCATGGAGTTTGTTGTGCCTCCTGCAGATCCATCTGCATTCTTCCCCATTGCAATCAAATTCACCGCAGCCAACACATTCAGTGATGTGAAGGTTGGATTCCTGACTATCTGATCTATTTGACATAAGATATATACTTTTAATTCATTGGCAAATGTCAATATTTGAACAAAAAAAAGCTGCATTGAATTTTTCCTCCTATTCCATCTTTAAAAACATATAATACATGCTGTTCTATCTTTACCAACATTGTTTAGGGGAATAAGACGGAACTAATGAAATACAAATCATATCAATACACGTCTCAGTGGACAAATGTTCTGAGTCCTCCACTTTACACTTCCCATGTGTTATAAAATTTATTGTAGTTATTTTGCCAAATCCCTTCTTTCATTGTTTTCTGTCTGAAATCTGTAAAATATTTTTTGAAGTCAAACCACTATCCACTGTCCCATTTCATCTAGCTAAACAAGCAGTGACAAATACCTGAAAATGGGGCTTCATTTGGCTCTTTTCCACATGTTGTTCATTCATCTATTATTTACTGGAGATAAGGTATATGAGCTGTCTGCTCATTTTAGCTAAGTCGGTTTTTGAGTGGGGAATTGGTGAGGCCCATGCTACTTGTTATATTGGAGGGAAAAAGCAGGTGGGCCTCACTTTCCCCCTCTTAGAGCATCTCCAACACATCCCTCCAAATTTGGAGGGATGTAGGGATGGGTCCAAATTTGGAGGGATGTGGTGGAAAATTCCTAGAATATTCCACAAATGGAGGGTGGGAAATGGAGGGAGCTCCAACCCAACCCTCCATTTTTCTTATTCATTTTATCATTAATATTATGATAAATTAAACATTCCATTATTATTAATGTTATCTTAATATATTTTAATTTAATAAATTTATAATTAGAAAGGCCTCGTTGAGACCTTTAAAATAAGCCTAATAGTTACTATTTTTATTATATTATTAAAATAATAATTTATTAAATTAAAGTTAAAAATATAAATTAGAATAGTGAAACATATGTGGATCTATTTAATCCTCCCCGAAGGAAACTACATTCAAAAATAACATTCTAAAAAATAAAGACAAACATAAACATGCCAGAAAACAAACTAGACATCAATTAAAAGTCCAATAAGTTAACATTGTCGTAACTTGCCTCTTCCTTCATGATCTCCCACCGGATGTCCATACGTGTTTCCTCCTACACATCCAGATCCTCCTGCAAATTGAGAAAATCCTCCTGCTCCTCCAAGAAGCTGAGAAAATACTTGCATATTATTCGAATGGCTTCCGTATTTGTTTCTAGTAATAATTTCTTGTTTTTTTCCTTTGATAATATACACGTTCCCCTGGATCAACAATCTTACCTAAATCTATCTTCATAATTTTCCTATCCTCAACATCGCGCTCAAGAGCTAATTACCGATCACGTTGTTTTAATTGTTTTACTCGCAGTTCTAATTTTTTCTTTTCATTTTCTAGTTTTATCAGCATCATATGTTGCATTTTTTCCATAGTAACTTCACGTTTCTCAGTTATTTCCTTTATGTTATATATAATTTCCTCATCAGAGTTAATCTCAATTGATTGCCTCCTTTTCATCTTTTCCTGCTTTCTTTCAACTGACTGACTTCATGAAATGTCAGTAGGAGACTGGTCCTCTTCCATGGTTGGAAAATCTTTAGTCAATATGTTGACATTCATTGTATTCTTCGAGTTCGCATTGGATGAAGAGAACGACTCCCTTGAAAATGTAGATTTTGGTTCTGCCTACTTCTCAGCATCTTTGAGGATCGGCCAAACATGACTAACCTGAAATCCTTTCTTTTCCCCACCAACTTCTCCATACATAGTAATAGCTTTTGTAAACTAACCAAAATAAGTTAAACAAAAAAGATCAAAGTGTTAGATAGTGTTAAAATGAAAATAAAAAATGAAATGCAAATTTTAAATTAGATACATACTATATCCAATTTAGAAGAACAGCTGGGATTCAGTCGCTTGATTTGTCATATGCAACCTCAGAATTTGTTTATGGCATTCTTAATGTATTCCTTACGACTTTCTAGAGATTTGTATGATCTTGCTCCATCACGTACCTTTTCATTGAAGAATGGTGTAATTCTTTGCCACAGCTTGTCTATTTCTTGATTTGTACCCAAGATTGGATCTTGGGAGACATGAAGCCATGCTTTGCACAAGACTTGATTCTCTTGCTGGCTGAAGGCCTTTCCTCGAATAGCAGCCATTGGAGAGTTGTGAGAAGAGTTGTGAGAAGTAGCAGCCAATGAACATAGTAATGTGAGAATAGTAATGTGAGAAGAGTTGTGACCACAATTATGTAAGAATGCTTCTATGTATACGAATGGTATAAAGAAAATCCAATGTTGAAATCCAATGTGGAAGTCCAAATGTTCATGACATCCAATGTTGATAAGTATGGCATCCAATGTTGATTTATCATCCAATGCTACTATTTGATATGGCATCCAATGTTGATACACAACCCAATGGTGGTACTATTTGATAAGGCAACCAATATTGATACACAACCCAATTCTTCTATTTGATATGACATCCAATGTTGATTCATCATCCAATGCTACTATTTGATATGGCATCCAATGTTGATACGCAACCCAATGCTACTATTTGATATGGCATCCAAAGTTGATACACAACCCAATGCTACTATTTGATATGGTATCCAATGTTGAGAATCCAATGCTAACCAAGTTATAAAGAGCATGATATCTTTGTGTTCTATGTCCATCACCTAACCAATGTTCTAAATATCGGTCCGATATCCGATATATCGGCCGCAATATCGGTTTTATCACTAGGCCGATACGATATGGGCTTATATATAGCAGTTTCCGATATTTGGGAAAATATCTCCGCAATATCGGGATGCGGCCGATATATCCCTTTGAAATATCGGCCGCAATTCATAGTTTTTAAAAACAAAGTTAGCGGGTCGGTCCATTTAAAAGTGGATCCGACCGGAGTCACCCAACCTAATCATTTACTTAAAACGACGAGAGGCATCATGATTTTTGAAAGATAATTGCTGCTTTGCACTAATTCTAATCACACTAATCCGCTCCTCTCGACACTCCGCTCCTTACACTGCTCCGCTCAGCTCTGTCCGGTGAAAATTTCCGACGACAATCGATTGAGATTCGACGCCCGGCATTCAATCTTTGCAAGGAAGTGTTTTCTGATCAAGTTGAGTAGTCGAGCACTTTTTTCAGTTTTTTAATTTTTTCCCTTACAGTATTGGATTTTTTCCATCGATCGAGCTTTTGACATCCTGCGTTCGATCTTCGCAATGGATTTTTCGATCAAGATTAGTACTTACTACGTAGTATTCTTTACCTTTTTCATTTTTTTTATTTTTTCTTTTTCTGAATTTTTTCAGTTGGTTTTTTTCAGTCTAGCGTTTGTTCTTAATAAGGTTTTCCGATCAAGGAGAGTATTCTTTCCCTTTTTTACATTTATACAATTCTTTCAATTTTTTGATTTTCATCTTCACGCTGTTAATAAAGATCCACATGAATCATATATTGTAGGTATTTAACTCGTTTGGTTTGTGACCACTTAAAGAAATATTCCACCAAGTGGATGGCCGGTATTCACGTTTAATGAGATAAGTATACATAAAACATGCTTTTATTTGAGTTTATATAGTTTATATTTTCTTAGACTCCGATGCTTTTATTTGACTCATTTCTAGCCTTTGATATGACACTCTGATATTAAGCTAATACCCCCGATATTCATGTTTAACGAGATAAGTATAACCAAAACATACTTTTATTTGAATTAGTATAGTTTATATCTTCTTAGATACATCTATGCTGACATATGTCATGATTTTTAAGCCTCGGATATGACACTCCGATATTTAGCCAATATCCCCGATATATCCCCGATATCCGCAATCCGATATCAAATTTACTAGGCCGATACGCGATCGATATCCGATATTTAGAACACTGCACCTAACATATTTCATTAAACTATGAGTTTCCCAAATGAACTATCTTGTGCCAGCTCTTCGTCATCTTCCGATGGCGAGACTCTTGATCTTTGCTTCCAAGAATGTGATCAAGCATTGGTTGAGATGGAGGCGGAAGTCTTAAAGCACCTGCTTAAACGTCGTCTTCAAGAGAGGACAACAAAATGTAGAGGTTCGATTTCCGGACATGTGGTAATCAACCGTGGAAGAGAAAAGGGTAACTCTCGACTTTGGCAAGATTATTTTTCTGAGAACCCTACATATGTGGAAACTTTTTTCCGTAGAAGGTTTCGATGTCAAAGGAATTTGTTCCTTCGCATTGTCAATGGAGTCAAAGAGCATGACAATTTCTTTGTGGAAACAAAAAAAATTGGTAAATTAGGATTATCAACTTTGCAGAAGGTAACATCAGCCCATCACATGTTTGCTTATGGAACTTTGGTAGATACTTGTGATGAATATATTAGGATTGACGAGTCAACCACATTCCAATGCTTGAAAAGGTTTTGTCGAGCAATCATAGAAATGTTCGGAGAAGAATATTTGAGGCATCCTACACCAGATGACATTGCAAGGCTACTAAGAAACGACGAAGAACGAGGGTTTTCGAGAATGTTAGGTAGTCTTGACTGCATGAAAAAATTGTCCAACTGCTTTGGCGGGACAATACTCATGACGTTATGGAGGACCAACGATTATTTTTGAGGCCGTAGCATTGTATGACTTATGGATATGTCATGCTTATTTTGGATTACCAGGTTCTAACAATGATATTAATATACTGCAATCGTCAAATTTATCGTCAAATTTATTTGACCAACTAGCATAAGGTAAAACTCCTGCTAATTATAATATTTTAGGAAAAAATTATGACACTGGTTATTATTTGGCCGATGGGATTATCCCAAATGGTCTACCCTTGTACAAACAATATCTTAACCACATGGTCTAAAGAAGCATCACTTTGCTGTTATGCAAGAAAGATATCGAAAAGATGTGGAGCGAGCTTTCGAAGTACTTCAGGCACGATTTGCTATCATCAAGGGACCATCACGTTTTTGGGATAAACGAGTGCTACACGACATCACGACTGCTTGTGTGATACTACATGACATGACTGTGGAAGATGAACGTGATGAGGAACCACATTTTGTCGCTCACGATGAACCGTCTATTGCCGAAGATATGGAGACCAATGCGGACGAATGGTTCTGATTATTTCTCGCTCGACATAAGAAGATTCCATACAGATAGGCTCATTTTAAGCTTCAGAACAGGCTGATTGAGCATTTATGGCAGAGGCATGGCAGTGAATAAATGTATTTTCAGTAATGTAATTTATATATTGTATTCGAAGTCGATATCGTAATATTGGACATGTATTTCATGAAGTGTTATATGGTAGTAATCATATTGGTTGTTTTGAATATGTGCGTATGTTCAAATGTACTATTTAATTCAGGAAAAATCAATACATACAATACTAAATTTACATGCAACTTTGAGAATATTCAAATTATGTACATAATATAAATTATTAAAAACATAGTTAGTAACCAATATTTTAGAGAGTTAATTAGATAAAATTTAATTAAAAATATTCCATGTTCAACTCCTCATTTAAATTAAATTAAATTAAGTAAATTTTTTCTAAATTTATAGGAAATAATAAATTTTAGTTGTCTAAATTTAATTTCCCCCTCCCACTCCACCCCGCCATTTTCTCCTCCTCGTGCCAAAATTGGCGTGACTCTGTTTACCATCGCCAATTTTGGCGTTCGTTTGCCGGATGATTGGAGCGAATCGCAGATTTGGCGTGCGATTGGAGATGCTCTATAACCACAGTCGGCAAAATGAGCTGTGAGGTTATATACATTATTTCCCTGAAATACTATATTTGAAAGTAGGTGGTTGGTTCCTTGAAAATTTTCAAGTCATGTAGTGGTTGCTATTGCTTACACTCTCCCATAACAATTTATTGGCTAGTTCTTCTGTACTAGCTTACAATTACATCCGGTTTCATCTTGCAAGCTTCTAAGCAGCCAGGAGCCTTGAGGTACATGTCATTGTTAACCTATCCATTTTCTTGTCTTAGCGAGCCTTCATCATGGATGAAACTATACCCACCATGATCGGCTTATTTTGATTGCCAATGTGTGGAGTTTATGGAGGAAAATGCTTCCGATCATTGGGTTTTCGTAACTTGGGATTTTCTATTGATTGTTGGATTCCCTAAGTGGGAAGGGAACTGGTGGAGGCAGTGTTTGTGAAGTGTCCATGTACTTAACACGAGGTCTCTGTTTTTCGTGCAGGTTGGGAGTGTCCTGCCAATCAAAGGTGGTCCTCCTCCAAAGCACGCTCAAAGGATACAGCTAATCGCAGACACCTACGAGGTGGTTTGAGCTTGTAATGAAATTTGGCCTACGTGTGGGAATCTGATTTAAAATATGCGGCATCTTTAAGTTCAGGAGGCATAGCTACATGAATATCTTCTTCTCTTTCTTTTGTTGTTTAATTTTGTGAGACTGAAATATATATACATATAGGAGGATACCGTCTAATTCGGTGTATTTCTACCCACCATTTCGAAGATTTGTTATGCTCTTCAAAGAAATCATAGTCAGGGATTTCAACCGAGGACTACAAATTCTCATTCTCACCCTCTGAGCCAAGTCTCTGAACATATTTAAAGAGAAGATACCTATGTTACCCCAAGGCCTACACTTAATCTTCCCCCTTATTTTTCATTAACAAGAGTCCCCCAATTCTTCATCTAATGCTGGTCTAGTTAATCTATCTCCTTTTTTTAACACTGGGTTTTTAATCTTTTGTATGTTTATGTTTTGCTTGGCGTTGTAGAGCCATTGCTTTCGTCTCATTACTCATAAAACTTATGGTACTTGTTTAAGTTATATTTTTTGAGAGTTTGTACTGTGCTTGAACAATTTAAGACTTTTGAGGTTCTTGTATTTAAACTTGTTGGTGAAGGCTCGTTGAGACTGTGTGTAATATATATAGTTTGGTGCAAATACAATTAAATTTCATTAGGAGCCAATGTTAATTTGACATGTCATCATGTTGTTGCCTTGAGTGATTTGATGGTTGCCTATTCTAAAAATCTTCTCTGATGCTAGAAAAGCAAAGCAGCCTTTTCCCCTTGGTTTTCTTTAAAGATGTTACCCTTTTCTTTTGATATTTTTTACTTGAGTTTTTCGGTATCAAATGACCTGTTGATCAATAACCAGGTTCTTTGGGAACCTAGGAGGAAAACTTTCATAGTCGATCGTTAATCAATATTTTTATGGTGATCGGTAGTATTCATTTTGATTTTTATATTTTAAAATCCAAAACACCAACGATAACTCAAGGAGTTGGAGTTTTGTTCGTTTATTTAGTCGTCACAAAATATTTTATTACCATAAAACTCTTAAGCTTGTAATAAGTGGATGAACGAGATACATCTTGGGTTCTATGGTTCTATGGTGTTTTGAGATTTTTAGAATATAAAGATTAAAATTAACGATGCCGATCATCAGAAAAATATAAAGAATGGAGTTTTAACAACCGCTTAAAAGGATTTTTCTCTCAAGCTAGCTAATCTCCATAATACATGCATATATATCTATTGAGAATAATGGGTATCATATGACAATAGAGGCATCTTCTCATATACCAAGACAAAAAGTGGGATGATGAACATGCCCATGTGGGCTTGTATCACCCCATTTTTGTGTCTTATATATGAGGAGATGTGTTCCATGTCATATGATAACCATTATTCTCATATCTATTACACAATAGAGTATGTTTGTCCTAGGTGGCATATTTGTCATTTGTGGCAATATTGCCACATGAGATGCCACATCACCCATCAAACAATTCTCATCCAAAAAAATCACATTCCCATGCTCACTTATTTACATTTTTGCCCTAATGGATTTTTCCCATATAACCCCAAGGGTTTTGCATTTACTCCTTTTACCCGACGATACTAACACATAAATCCACACTTCTTATTTCTTTTCGTTTGCGCACGTACATCGTATCCTATCCGGGGGTGGGGGTGGATTTTGTGGGTGGGGCTTTATGCACTGCCGAGTTATTTCTAGTTCATTACTATATCACACAGACACAGATATGTATGTATTAGTCATAACCCGGTGCCCGTGGACACGATTCATTTAAAATTTCACTGCGAAATCTTTGTTCCTCCAAAAAATATTTTCACAGTCAAATTGCGCGGAACAACAAATTAGCGTAAACATATTTAGCGGCACGAAGGCCTTGCGCAGAACAAAAAATAGCGTAAAAAAAATTGAGCGGACGCCTTTGACGCGGAAAATTATTCTCATCTTGTTGCCACATGCGTCAAAGAGACGGTGGATCCGCGTTAAGAGAGAGATCATTCGATCTGCAGCATAAAGTGCAAATTAAAGTTTTTTTCCCCAAATGCATTAATAGTGTGAACTCTTTCCTCGGAAACTTTTATTTCCCAAAAATTTTCATTTCTCTAGAAATGTTCTTTTCCAAAACTTTCCACAAAATCTCATCTCAACCATTTCATTCCTCATTTCACAAGATTAAATCTCAGCCGTTCTTCTATCAACTCTTTTGTCGTAATCAACTTGTCTTAGTCAACTCTAGAATTAAAAAAAGTCCCAAATATACATGCACACGAATAGCGCTTACACGAGCGGGAGATATATAATGGAAGGAAACGAGGGAGAGAACAAGCAGGCCTGTTCGTGCGTACGTTTAGAGAAACAAGGAAAAAACACAGGAAAAAAACAGAAATTAAATCCCAACATGGTTGTTGTACAAGTGTGATAATACGTTCTTTCTTCCACGTGAGTGGGTGTTACTCATCAAGTTACCGTGTTTAATCAACATGGTTGAATTGTGCACGTTAAGCTTAGAATTTGATCTTATGATGAGAATGACATCCGGGGTGATCAAGCAGCATCAACACCATGAACACACTATTACATATCCTAAAACTAAAAGCATAACATTGTGAATACAAAGAAGAGATTAATATGTATTAGGTGGCACCCGACCTACTTGGATGAGGTGTGCTGACGTGGCGTCCTACTATTGGCCTTCCATAAAGCAAAAAATAACTTTACTTTATGGACAGCCAATTGTAGGCTGTCACGTCAGCACATCTGAAACCAAGTTGATTAGTTGCGATCCTTGTAATATTATTCTCTACAAGAAAATCAACTCATTTTCCGAGGATGGATATGGCCTCGTCAAATCGCATGAAATCAATTCATCTATAACCTCAATGAATACATCCTGTACCTTGATTAATAAATCTTCTGCCATCGCAAATTGTTCTACATTAGTTCTTCATTTTCTCAGAGCTGCTTCAAGCAAGCAAAAAACTATTTGGGTGGTACCTGCATCAGTATGGAATTAGTATTGCTGGACTTCAACAACTGCAGCAACTCATTCTTCTTTGCAACATACGCCGCTTTCCCTTGGTTCAGCAATGCCTCTTCTCGTTGCATGTCTTCAGCAATCCTCTCCTTCTTCCAGTTCATAAGCTTGATTTGCTCCTCGGCCTCGATGACGTTGGGAGGCGGGCTCGGCATCCCAGAGCTCATAGGAAATTTGACCTCGACATCATTCCTAGGTCACAAACCAAATGCATCAATATTTGCTAGGGTAAACAACACATAAAGGTTTGTTGCAATCGCATGGCAGGATGTTCAACAAGGCACTGAAGCAGGAACAAAGGAAAATATAACTACTTTGATTTAGGAAGAGGGTTAGTGATGTTTGTTAGATAGAACCTAATAACACATTTTACTTGTAAATTAACCTAATATCATTTTTCAACATACTCAAAAAACAAGACCTTAGATATCTAAGCAGTATGGCACTTACCTGTCGCCAAGGAAAAACATGCCATTTCTCATAATGCCTCCATCCAGGGAGATGGCACCATCATTTATGCAAGGCATAGCATTCTGCATGTGGGCCCGGGTGTCATACACTTGCATACGGGAAAACAGGCTATAAAACAGAGTCTCCCTAAGGCCATGGCCGCCGGCTGTGAGGCAAGATAGGTGCATGCGGTCCATGTTGATCATGTTTACGGCAAAGCCACAAAAGCCAGGTGGACATTCTCCACTGGGCAACCTGGGCTTCAGTAACGCAAGTCTCTTTTCTGGATCGCCCGGTAGTAGATCACCAACGTATGGTCTGCAAAAGCGAACCATTCAGAATTTGCAAACACTGTTAATACATGAAAAATACAAATATCTCAGTCTAAATTAGAAATTTCCAGACATACACGTTTCCCAAACTAAACGAGAAGATGTTGCAAAATTAAAATAGGGGACGCCAACTCATGGTAGGATTACGCGAGCCCTATATCCAACCTTAAATTCTCGAGACAAATCACACGAAATCTTCCATCCAGTAGCTTTCCAACGGATAACCCAAGTCCATGAAGGCCACTGCTCTTGTCAATCATGCCCTTGTTGTCATACTTTTCTAGCGCTTTAACGCCTTCGTATGTCTTGCAAACAATAGCCAGCAAAGTTTCCACTCCCAAGAATTCTGAAAGAAGTCTGGTGAAAAGAGTCAGAAGAAGCTATGCATATAAAAGCTAAAAATTGATGGGGAAAAGGATATCCGTGTTTACACCTAACAGAAAGAAATACACAAGGAAAAACAAACTAACCTGCTAAGGTTGTCATCATTTACTTTTCCAAGTGTAGCGACGATACCAAGCACGTCCTTAAACAATGGTAACTTTGATGCTTGTGAACCATGATGAACCTTCATCTGATATACAATGCCAGCTGCCGTGTTCTCCAATACTATAATATGATCAATTACCTCCTGCTCAGTATTTACTATAGAAATGCTGTTGCTTTTCTCCTCAGCTTCTCTAGATGAATGATACTTTCCAATATCAACTGCCAAAGTTTCTAGTTTTAGTACAACATACATATTTAATTATTACATATGCATCATACATTTTCTATGAAAAAATCGTACAACATTCCACTATGCATCACAAGTCTCTATCTACAAGCAAAATTTGAAATTTCATGCATACTGATCATGCTTTCACGTGCAAGTGGTGCTGAAACAGATATCAAATGCCAAATCTGACTGGATAATAGATTTTAATTATATAATTCTGACAGCCTAAGTTGTGCTGGCACAATTCGTGCAAAGAAATAAAATCATGGATCTAACCTTGCATATCTAGAATGGACTCATTAACTCTGCTTATTTGAGTCTTGAGAAATTTCATGCTGTCCTCATGATGCTTGATTTTTAATGCCAGCTTCTCCAGATCATCATTCAGTTTCTGTTATAAAAATAAAGCATGAGACAACAGATGCAATCATTCATAGAAAGAGGCTGAAAAAGAACACCTTATTAAAGCCCAAACTCATTATCACAACAGAAAGAACCATAGGGAATGGAGTGACGAAAACTTTGAACATGCCCACCTGAGTATGGCTCTTTAACAATTCCACCTTATGGAGTTCTCCGTCACGCATTTCACTCTGCGGCATCTTAGAGGGACCACTTTGGTTTCAACCTCCAAAGCTGACAGATCTAAAGAAGCACAATGACTAGCAATGAGAACACATGCAACCAAGTGTCTACTAACTAAACAAAATCAGAGAATATGTGAATAAAGAATCGTAAAAAAGTATGCATTACATCTTAGCATGTCGTTCAGATTGGCCTCTTAAAACTTATCACGTAATGTGCAAAATGTGTTTTCTGCAAGATCTCAAATAACAAGGGAGGTTTCCTTTTCCAGAGCAGACAAAACACTGGCAAAGAGCTGATGGTAAAACTTAATATGCCAAATGTACACAGTCTACTCAGTATACATGTTCCTTCATGCTCTCTCAACCTTGTGAAATCCGTGTTGTGGGTAAATCAAGTTTGTTACCAGTGATATTAAATTCTAACTACAAATATAATTGAGTTTTGTTAAAAACTAGATGTTGTTATAATATCTAAAAAAAACACTAAAACCTCATATAACTTTGGAGTTGTGTAGTGGAAGGGACATCAACACGGTATCAAAGCAACATATGTTCAAATTCCACTAGGCACACAGTTAAAAAGAAGATAAAAAACATCACACAAAAACTGAGGTCTCGGCCCATATAAAAAGGATGCTCAACCTGTCGGGGCATTTTAGAATTAAGGGGAAAAAAAATCCTAAATCCTCATCACACATTAACTGTATTGGTGCAACGGCAGGTACTTTAACAAATACTAATGTCTAAAGGGCGTAAGCATTACTCGTCATGGTTAAAATGACAATGTCTTTTCATAGCATTTATGTGACCAAGGATCAAGTTAAATAGTTCATATTATTAACTCAAATGAGTGCTGAGCGGTTTAAAAATATATGACAACTGTTTGATATGCCATGGACAGTGATTATAGTGGCACTAAGTGCAACCTGATTGAGCTTACTCAACTTAGGTCATAGTCAACTTTCTTCCAAAGGTAATTAACCCAAGTTGATCAAGCGAATGAAATATCGGACGCTTATGGAAAGTACCATGACATAGTGCAGTTCTAGATCAAGATATCTAAATTAAACTGCGCATTAGGCTGGAATTCACCATATATGTACAACAAGCTGATACTGTTATTGCAGTATTCTACTTCCAATCCCAAATTCATGGTTATGCTAATCCCCATCTGCATATGCTTCCGTAATCTCAATAAATTTTCTTCAGAACAAACGCCCCAAAATTCACAAAACATATGAATGTGTGTGTGTGTGTGTGTGTGTGTGGACCTATACTCATAATGTATACAACACACTACACAATCGATAAATGACATGACATGCGGCACATTCCTAGATTTTGCTCTATTATGGTTTATTTGGACCTCCTCTCTCATCTATATTTCATTGGGCTATGAATTTGGTACCAATTATCATGCTGACCATTATTGTAGTCTCCATAGATCGGACTACAATCACTGTCCAAGCCTCGTTTGGCAACACAGTTTAGTCTTGTGAACTGCAATTTGATGGAGTCTGGACCCCAAACTTCAGTTTCTAAAACTAGGCCTCGTTTGGATGCCAAAATAGGGTTTTATGAACAGAGATTTGGATGCCCTCGAACTCCACCGGACTGGGGTTTGGAAAAAGAGGATGGCTGAAACTTGACAAACTATGAGAGGTTTAAGTGAAACCCTAGCTTACAAACCTAGGTTTTGTTTTAAATTTAACGAAACCCCGGTTTCACAAACTATGTAGCCAAACTAGGCCCTAGGGTTCTATCCGGCCAAATTAAACAACCGAGGGTTTCGACCTCCGACAGTGAAATGCTTCTGGGTCTCCACACATACACACAAAAAAAAAGATTTTCATAAGATTTGAAAGAAAGATTGTAAGCTGACGAAGTATAGCAATTGGGAGAACACAAAATAAACGTAATTAACATGGAAATCATAAATTAAATTAATTAGTGGGGTGCTTAAGTAGAAATTGAAGAGAATTTGACGAGGGAGAAAGAACCTGACGAGGGGGGGAGAGAGAGAGAGCCGACCGCCACCGCTCGGCGCTGCCCGGCGAAGTGGCCTCTTCCTTTGTTCCTGGTTCGCACGTGAGCCTCACGTGATAGCGCAATATTTGATGGACGTCAACCGCGAATTTGGACATTGGCTGGGCCACCAAAATTTCGATTTCAAAAATTGTGATTAGTGGATGGTTTCTTTTAGCTGAGGTGGCGGCATATCATTGGTAGAAGCTACTAGAATCACATTAATTATATTATACCTGCTTTTCGCTTTAGGGCCTGTTGTTTTGCTGGAATAGAGAAAAATAAATATGGGAAAGTTTGTAGTCCAAAGAGAGAGAAAATAGAGTTTTGTGTTTTTTTGGATGGAATAGAGTATGGAAAGTGTGATTTGGAATAGAAAGTTGGGTCCACTTTCTATTATTGTGTTCTTTTGGGATTGAAGAGTTGGAATGAGAAAGTGGAAAAGTGACGAGTTGGATGAGAGAGATAGAGAGAGAGGTGACAATGGGCCCCACCATTTCCAAGCATTCCCATGTATTCCAAGCAAAAAGCTTGGAATACAAAACCCATACATATTCCCATTTTTTGATTCCACGTCAGCATTCCCATATCTCTATTCCCATGGCCAAAAGAACAAGCAGGTGGAAGGGAGGGAATTGGGATGAACAATAGATGAATAGTGAAAATTTTCACATTCTCATCTCTATTCCATGCAAAAGAACATGCCCTTACACAATCAGGGGCTGTCATGTCAGCTGCAAATATGAAGAACAATTAATTGCCACTTGATATCAATTAATCTCTTCAAAAGTTTCAGGTATTTGGGCAGCTTTCATTTTGTTTCTTTCTGCACCCTGTTTGGTACAGCTTCGACTCTAAGTGAGATATCTCAAATTAGGTTTTGTTTGGACCCTAAAATAAAGTGTTTGAACCGAGGTTTGGAGGCCCCAAATCCTAATGACACGATTCGTTTGTTAACTAACTCGGGCCCAACATGACCAACAAGGCCCAATATCCAACTTAAATTCGATCCAATAATGGCCCAATTAATATAACCCGTAAGGTAATGAATAAGACAACAATGAAATTAGTAAGATACCATTGGCCAAACTCTATATATGGTCTTTTGAAAAGGAAATATGGATTTGATTCTGAACTCTTAAAATAAATCTCTCACTTGTTATTATCTGTGTCTTCCAGAAACTAATTTGAGCATCAAAGAAGTCGATTCAGCTGAATCTCTTATGACACCTTGTCTTGTCAATCTTCTTTATAAGGTTGGGGATCCAAATTCACAAAAGCTCTTAATTCATGCTTCAACCCAAATACGTGTTGAGTATTGGACTTCTCTCTACTTGGTTTTGATGATGAGCAAACATAAATACTTGTAACTAATCCCCTTTATGCAGTTAATTAATTGCCTAATCAAATCATGGAGATCATGTATCAATGAATGACAATCAAGCTCATTGAATGACAATCAAAGATCAATCAGAACTCAAAGAGACGATTGGATGATCAAGATAAAGATTGAAGCTTTAAAAACTTCAAAATCATTCAAGAGAAACAAGAGAAGAAAAAACATAATGTAAATCTTTTGTTCTTCTAGTTTCTTTCTCATTAGCATGTAGTCTTGAAGTAGAATTATCTTGGAGAACTCATACATCACTCATTTTATCTTAGGAATCCATTAGAATTCATTTTCTAGGACTTCAATTTATAAAACCCTTAGATGTGCATTCTGTTTGACTAACAGCCGACTGATGCTAAAAAGTCAGGCAACTGTCTTTTGACTGTGTTTTATTCTTCATTCGCCTGAAATGCACATATTTTTAATAACATAACTTAGGTTTTCTTTGTTCAAATCTAACATGTGACTGATGTACAAAGTACATGCACCTGTCTAGTTGCAGGCACCGGTCTAGTTGCAGGCGCATGTTTCTTCTTTCCCAAGTTATCTAATTTTGTCAACTTTTGCACTTGTACTTTCAGGCGCTGTATGTTGGATTTACAGGCACTTGCCCATGGCACAAACGCCTGTCAGTTCCTCTACAATCGCCTGTCCAGCCATTGCCCAACTTCTTGATTTTGGCAAGTTACGCACTTGTGCACACAGGCGATGAACGTTGGTTTCACAGTTGCCTGCCCATGGCATATGCGCCTGTGGATACCACATCAGTCGCCTGTCCCTGATTACCCAGAATTCTTGATTTTGGCAACTTTCGCAACTTTGCCACTCAGACGCCTGTGGAAGGTTTCTCAAGCGCATGCCTGTTTTCAGGTGCCTGTCCAACCTTCATTAGTCGACTGTCCTACGTGGTAAGTTACCATTTGAATTCTCACATACCCTTTGACACAGTGCAGTAGGCGACTATCGTTCCTTCATCAGTCGCCTATCCTGGCTGTTAAATCAATCCATTGGCCATTCCAACACGGATTTTGAGAGGGTTTTGGGTAATTGTTTGAGGGCTTTGAGAGAGCTTATAAATACCACATTTACGGTTCCATTGGGAACTCTTAGAAGAATTAAGCATTCATTGATTGATCTCTCAAGCTCAAGCTCTCAAGTGTTCAATCTTTCTAGCCATCATTCTCTCTTGCTCTCCAACCTAGAATCAAAATTCAAATCTTCTAGCCATTTGGTAGTGACAAGAGAAAGTGTTATTCTCTCTTCTAGGAAGAGATCAACACACTTCACACTCTTGCTACTTCAAGTTCTACTTCAAGGCATATGTGTTTATAAGTGTAATTTCAATTTCATAACTTTCGTTAAATTGGTTTTGCTCTCAGTTTGTGAGAGTGTTTGCTTGATCCCAAGTTGTGTGAATCAAGGTCATCAATCTTGTGTATTGATTATACTTGTAGGGTTGCTAAAGTGGGTTGAAAGGAAAACTCAAGTTAGGGGTTTAGCTTGATTATCCGGGTGGTATACCGGGTGGTACGGAGGTATGATTACCGGGAACAAGTCGGGTTTGACTTGGGTAATCTGAACCCTTGAAACATCTTGTGTTTGCTTGTTCTTATTGTTATTACTTTATAATTCCGCATCATTGTTGGTTAGGATTTTAATTAGGCGTAATTTCTTAGTTAATTTTATAAATACTATTCAACCTTCCTTCTAGTGTTTTCCTCATAGCACATGGTCCTTACAATGCGTTGCTTTGTGGATTAGTTAACTCGTGTTCGTGGTTGGGTAAGTGGTCTAAATAGCAGGCCACGGTCGTTATAACGTTGGTTGGCTGTTTACATTTGTCAGGTCATTGAACCAAACATATCCAAAGCTTATCACTCCTAATTTTTTTCACCAAATCTAGAGTGTGGTGCTCATATCCTTCTTTTAAGTTTGTTTCGAGTTTTTTTAAACAACCTATGCGGTGAAGATCGAGCCACCCACTGCGATTTTACACCATTTGATACCAGAGCTCCTGTTGACACAATATGTGTTTCTTTCTATTATTTCATGACTTCCAAAAAAATTCTGTATCCTTTTCTATCCTTAGTTGCTACCATTAAAAACAATTCCAAAAGCCCAAAACAATTTTGAATCACCTAGATTTTATCTATAGTATGCAAGATTTTGTTTCATCTTCCTTTGAGCCTTTGTTCTTATATTATTCAAAACAAAAAATCTGTTTGTTGAGATCTGTTTGTTGTTTGTTAGTTTTGCACAAGTAAAGCACAAAAAAGAAGTAAAGCTTGGTAGGAAAAAAACAAAAAAGGAGTTGCAAAGGCAAAAACAATTAAAAAAAAGAAAAAAAATAAGTGGTGTTCAAAATCAATTTCTTACAATATGTTATCTTACAAATCTGTGGAATTGTATTATTGGGTCTTATTGCTAAAATTTGATCATGCATTACTTAGTAATTCCCATCTTTTCATTGAATCCATATCCTAAACCTAATCCTACTTTAGGCCTAAACCCACCCATTTTTTCACAATTTAACCAACCACTACTACATACTTGGTTGAAGTGATTAATTGGCATTGTTGGATCACTCAACAAGGATTTGGGTTGCATAAGAGATATAGACAGATTTTGAGAGAATTGTGAGTTAGTGAGATTATCAAGAGTGGACTGAAAACACTAAGTGTGAGAGTTGGTGATATCATACATATATATTTTCCTCTTTCACTAACATGATAGGAAATCCAGAAGATGCTATACAACAAGGAGTAACATCTTTTCAAATGAAAGCATTGGTGAGTCACCTTGAGAGATTATTTGATAGAAGCTAGGAGGAATCCATGAACGATTAGTTCAAATAAAGAATCAAGTTACTACAAAACAAAATCCTCTAAGCAATTAAGAACAGTCCAATGGAGATGCAGAGAGTCAAGTTGATGAAGATTACCAGCCAAGAAGAAAGGTTTCATCATGATGACCAAAGGAGGGATAGAAATAAAGGAGACAACATTGGTGGAATTAAAATCAAAGTTCCTTCCTTTCAAGGCAAAAATGATCCTGAGGCATATTTGGAGTGGGAGATGCGTGTTGAGAAATTTTTTTCTTGACATAACTACTCTAAAGGTAACAAGGTGAAACTTGCAGCACTTGAGTTTACTGATTATGCCCTTGTTTGATGGCATCAGGTGAAAAAGATAGAGATTTATATGGAGAAAATCTTATTAGCACTTGGGTAGAAATGAAAGCATCATGAGGAGGGGGGTTGTTCCATATTATTTATATAAAGAACTTCATCACAAATTGCAATGACGCACTCAAGGCTCTAAGAGTGTAGATGAGTATTATAAAGAGATGAAGATTGTCATGATTAGAGCAAATATGGTGGAGGACGGAGAAGCAACAATGGCTCATTTCTTACATGCCCTTAATCACGAGATTGCTGATTTTGTGGAGATGTATCACTATGTAGAGCTTCAACAGATGGTCCACCAAGCCATTAAGATAGAACAACAACTGAAGAGGAGAAATGTTGCAAGGAAGGGCTTTAATTATTTTAGCCCTTGGAAGACTAATTCAATGAAAGATACTCCCTCTAGTCCTAATAAGAATGATACAAAAAAAGTTGAGAACATGGCTGATATTTCAAAGAAAACCCAAATTGAAGCAAATTCTTTAAGAAATTATGACATAATATGCTTCAAGTGTCAAGGGAGGTGACACATTTCTAGCGAGTGCCCTAACAAGTGCACCATGATCATCAATAACCATGGGGAATGGGAGACCGAAGAAGAAGAAACTGAGAAAGAAGAGGAAATGCTGACTGCATGAGAAAGTGCTGCAGTAGGAGAATTTTTTGTGGCTGTACTTAGCATTCAATTGAAGGAGGAAGAGAACAACCAAAGAGAGAATTTTTTCCACACATGATGCCTAGTCCAAGGGGAATTCTACAATGTAATCATAGATGGAGGAAGTTGTAACAATGTAGCGAGTGTTGAATTAGTGGAGAAGTTGAGTTTACCTACCTTCAGGCATAAACAATCCTACAAGCTCCAATGGCTCAACGAATGTGGTGAGTTGAAGGTAACAAAACAAGTCAAAGGTTTATTTTCTATTAGTAAATATAAAGATGAAATAATATGTGATATTGTTCCCATAAAAGCATGTCATCTCTTGTTGGGCAAGCCTTGGCAGTTTGATCGGCGTGTAACACATGACGAATACTTAAACCACTATTATTTTGTACGTCGAAGAAAGCCTATTGTTGGCCCAGTTAGCCCACTAACTAGGTCACACTTTTCATTTTGATGATGTCAAACAAGTCATGTGGTACTAATAATCTCATTAAGTGATTTCAGGTACAATTATGCAAAAGAAATTGTTTGCGCAAAAGAAAAATAATGTGTGGGTAATTGTGCAAAAGAAATTCAAAAAGAGTAATGTAACGCCCCGCTTCCCAAAAGACACCGGAAGCGAGAGCGTTACGCGGTCCGCTTGAACTGGAGCGGTGAAGCTCGAGTTCAATAAGCGTCTGTGATAAAAACACAGATGAGGTTCTTACAATTGCTAATCAGAACAATCAGAAACACTTCAGAAGATAAAGCCACATCCAGAGTTAAAAGGTTCGTACACGAAATTAAACAAGACACAGCTGGGCTAAAGTAGCAACAAGAAATGAAACGTACACAACTACTGCAACGACTGAAAGTAAACTAAGAAAAACTGGAAGTGAAGGGGTCCTCTAGTCCTCAGTTGGAAGAGGCACTGCGTCAGGTGCGAACTCCTGACTCTCCAAGTCTGGCGTCTCGTATGGGTCCTCCGGGTACTCAAGCGCTGAATCTGACATACATCCAAAAACAATGAATGTATGTCAGCTAGGGGTCTGCAAGAACAGTTAGCATCCCAAGACAAGATATATGACAGATATGAAATTGAGAAGCATTTAATATTTTAAAGAAACGACTGCAGCAATTTAACATTTACCAATTTTATAGAAACAGAAGCGAGCATCCCTAAAATACAGTTCTAGACGGTTGCAAGATTAAAGTTAAGATTTTCTCTGAGTTCATCAGCATGCCAATTTTCCAAGAGACCAAAGTTAGCGTTGCAATTTCCATGTCAAGAGTTCACATCTAATCTAGGGTTCTCGCCTTTAGGTCGTGATGAGAAGGTCGTTCCTCTCACGTGGGCTTACCGTGATTGACGCTAACCCACCGCGTGCGTGTGGTGCTCTTGAGGAGAGTACCCTTCATACGCCCAGTGGCCACTCAACCCTAACCCCACCCAAAAGTTTGCTGGAACACGAGCCGGCCTAGTCGACTCACACGACATCAAGATATCACGTTACCGCCTTCGAGGCGCACGATTTCACGATGTCCACATTTGTTAGGTATGTCAAGACTCTCAGAAAGTTATTGTTAACAATATTTTAACATTATCGTGACAGTTCTATAAGGCAGAAGTGGGTTGAACAACTTTTACCGCAGTTTGAATTAATGACGAACACGTCCTTTATATTGAACTTGCTACAAAAATTATTCTTTTCTCTTATTGTTTTAAAATTGGAATATATCGTATGATATACCGTTGGATCACAAATTTTGTCCTGGTCATTATGGTGTCACGTTCTTACGTCATTTCACGTCAAATTTTTAAGTTATCCAGCAACACATGAAGGCGGCATAAAAGCACCGAAACTTCTAAAAATCATATCAAATCAGATACTTGCCTGATTTTGACGTTCTTGGTGTCGTTGGAAACGTCTCGACGAGTACTACGCTACGAAGAAGACGGTTCGCTGGTTTGAAAAAAATGCAAAATCAGATTAAATTGTTTTTGATCATAACAACGTTATAAAAACTTCCTACGACGTCTAATAAATCTGTTTTATTAGGTCTTCTAAACTACGGTGTGGGTTATAAAACATTAACCCTAATAAAGTGATTAACAGTTAGCATATGTTATATTCTTAACATGGTATTACGAAAAACAAAACAGTCTTTATATTAAAACTCTAACCATTATAATAATCCTAACAGGATAACAAGGCACATCTAATATCAACTAGTCCTATCATTACTACCTATTAGAAAACCACATACTATTAGCCATAATAACATATTAACAACAGAAACATATTCTTTTTAAACTAACTAATAATCAGATTAATTTATTTTATAACCCTAACTGATATAAGAAAACTCAGCAACAAACATGGTATAACAATCCTTTAAAACTCTAACCTTTGATTAAAACATCACACTAACATTTGTTTCACATTGTATAAAACCAACTAACGGCAAATACCTCTAACTCTAACTAACATGATATAACAGCAACCAACCCTAACAGTTGCTAGTCCCTAAAGATCGATGATAATAAACCCTAACAAATACGACAGTATCACTAACCTCTTTAAAACTTTTAGGGTCTGTCGTTCGCTGCAGGGGAGGAGAGGGGAAGCGCCGACGGTGAGCTCGGAGGATGAGTACGGCGGGTACGACGCCGGGGAGAGGTGCTGCACATAAGGAGGGAGGAGATCTGGGCGTGCGAGGGTGGGGATATGCCGGCGTTGCGAGTGCACGGGGTGGCAGGGTGCCATTGCGTGCGTTGGCGTGGAGGAGAGAGCAACAGTAGCATCGGATCTGGGCGGTTTCGCGAGAGAGGAGCCGCGGCTGCTGTGAGGGAGGAAGGAGATCTCGCTGGGTGGTTGCGTTGCCTGCGGTGGAGGTGTGGCCTGGGTGAGGGCTGTGGCGGTTGTGCGATGGCGTGGAGATGATAGTGGAGGGGGGCGACGGTGTGAAGATGGGAGGAGGAGCTGGGCGGAGGGGCCGTGAGATGGGGAGGAGCGGCGGTTTCCGGCGGTCTGCACGCGTGAAGAAGGCCGTGCGAGGAGAAGAAAAAGGCCGCGGGCTTACTCCCTCACGTGGGTTGCTGCGCATGCTGTGTTTTATCTTTGATGCATGGAGAATGGTAAATGAATAGGGGCGGCTGTGCTTTGTGTTAGGGAGAAGAAATAATAAAAAGAAATACCCTAGGGTTCTCTTTTGTAAAGGCAGTAGGGTACTCACTTGTGTGCTAAGGGGTAGCACGTGAGTGCTTAGTGTTTATCTTATTATATAAGAGTAGAGAGGGTCTGCTGATGGGTGAAAAGTTCTCAGGTTAACATTTATAAAAGGACAGTAGGTTGATAGCCTAGGGTTAGTTTCTAAAGTTTCATTTCTAATGTTTCATTTTTTTGTTTTGGTCAAGGAGCTGCGCGTGAGAGGCTAGTTCGGCCATAGGGTAGGTTCAAACGTGGCTAGGGTTTAATTAGGAAGGGAATTTGAAATTCTTATTAATAGTATTAAATGGGTTTAAAAGGAGAAATAAGAGCTAATCAAGTCGGTTTAAATGAGTCCAAATATGGTAGGTTTCTTTTGCAATTTAAAAGTTTAAAAAAAGATTTTGAAACTTGAAATTTGAATTTGAAAGTTTAAATGTTTGAAATTTGAATATTTGAAAAGTTAAACTAATTATACAAAGATATTTGGAAATAATTATTAAAGAATTTATTTTGGTAGTTTAAAAAAAAATAGTAGTAATAATAAGTATGAAAAAGAAACGGATGCGGGTACGGGTACGGGTATGTGGACAGAAACGTCGAACAACGGATACGAAAAGAAAATAGAAATATGAGAGAAAAACAGATAATAGTAACGATAAAAACTGGTCGTTACATCCTACCCACCTTAAAAAAAATGATTCCGCCCTCGGAATCACATCGGCTAAGACACGGGAAGAACGTAAGGGAAATGCTCGCATCTCCTCATCTAATGTATACACACCATAAGTAAACATCATACCATAACCAAATAGTATTACTAATACTAGTATCAACACCAATAGTATTATCACTGATAATACTAATCAACGTCTATTCTAATAATAGTAACAACACACGTACACACATTACTAATTACGTATTTACATAACATGTTTAATACCATCCTACAAACATAATCCAACCAATATTATACTCGGGTGAATAGTAACACTTTACTACACCACCACATCAATTTACTAGCAGTAAGTGTGCTATCACCTTGCACACTCACATCATTATTAATACACAATATATCACCATATATCTCATACACTCACAACCTTTAATGATATAATCACACATATCACTTAACCATACTACTAACATATAAATACAATCATTCTTAGTAAATTAACACTTCAATCGTACTACCACTTTTACATACAACGTATTACCATATACCCAATATAATACAAATCACTACACGTATATACATGCACGTAATACCTTACACCATACAGAGATTTATATAATCCTTACTCCTATCACTAGGGTCAACATAATCTACCCACCTTAAGATCAATTACATCCTCAGACTTCCTTAAATGGGGCCGACATTGGGGTGTGCGGACTTAGACACTACAGTCATTTTATCCTAGTCATACATACATTATAATGAAACAATTTACACCTATAGACATGTACTTACTCATATATCTCACACTTCCAAATACTTATACATACGTACATTTCATATACCTACATACACATACAACACGCCTATCTCGTATCTATATAAAACATATATACACACACACACCGGTATACACAACCATGGTAATTTATATAGGGCTAGCTTACTATTACATACATCCATATATACGTAGTCACAAACATACGACTATGCATACTTGCTCATACATCATCCCGTAGGGTAATATTATAATCCTACTATACATAAAACACACTTATTTACACTATATATATATATATATATATATATATATATATATATATATATATATGAGAATAATGGCTATCATACGCCATATGAGAGCTTCTCTCATACGCCCTCTCACATAAAGCACCCAAGTACAAGCCCATGTGAGAGGGCGTATGAGAGAAGCTCTCATATGGCGTATGATACCCATTAATCCATATATATATATATATATATATATATATATATATATATATATATATATATATATATGGGTAAAGTGTTCCTAGGGTGACTCCTTAGATTAAATCTAAGGAGTCGCCCCTATTTTCTCCCATCTCCCACAATTTTTTTGAAATTATTTTTCATAGGATTGTTGGTCACATCATGGATGATCAACATACCAAAAATTAAGTCATTCCAATACTTTAAAAGCCACCATCTATCCCTTGCAACTTCAACGGTCTGAAAACGTGCTGAAAAACACATAAAGTTGCAAGGGGTAGATGGGGGCTCTAAAAGTATTGGAATGACTTGATTTTTGGTATGTTGATCATCCATGAGGTGAACAACAATCTCAAGAAAAAGAATTTCAAAAAATTGTGGGAGATGGGAGAAAATGGGGGCGACTCCTTAGATTTAATCTAAGGAGTCACCCTAGGAACACTTTACCCTATATATATATACACACACACACACACACACACACACACACACATACATACATACCTATAACTAACCACATACATATATACGCACGAGCACACGCCATACATACTAACATATAAATCACATAATAATCTGCACACACAACTACACGTATACCTATTATCATAACACTTAACATGCACATCACGGTATTAATATATAATTACAACCATTAACAAGTACAACCAAGGTACATATACTCCTAGTGACTAGCCAATACTAAATCTAACACACACAGCTATTCTTATAGTGATATAGCTAATCACTCGTCCAAGTATAAATATAACACTTACTACTCCGTACTCGATTATATACATATATATCACAAATTACCGTACATACATGCACATACGACACAATAGATAATCACACTATACTAATATACTCAGGGTAAGCACACTCATACATGGGTGGTATATAGGGATTAGCATACGCGGGTCCACACTCACTATTTATATACATGCACAACAACACTACAATCAAGCTAACGGTCCCACTATACTTAAACTAAAGCTGACATAAGCAAAGATATGCACTAATGTGGTAACTAAGTAATAGGGTAGGATTCAGAGTTGAATGAGGCAACGAGTTTATGTTGTGATGGACGGTTTCGAATGTGAGATGGATAAGAGGTTAGTTGGTTGAGGGTGACCTAAAATATTTATGAATGATTAAATAATTAAGAAGATACGGATGTGTGTGAAAAATGATAACATCGTTACAATTACGTAAAATAGAGAGCATACAGTAGGAGTTAAAACGTAAAATGTGATCAGTCAAATAATATGTGAAGAGTAATATGGACGTAGTGATGTAGTGCTGGCTTGGTAAATGGAAATAGGTTTGAAAAAGAATTTTTTTTAAAAAAATATGAAGACAACGATTATAAGACTTGACACACACGATTTTGAAGTTCTATTTAACCCAGGAAAGTATTTTTTTTAAAATATGTATGAATAACTGTTTTGAAATATGTTAATAATACAAGGAGATGATATTCTGAACTAGCGGATTATAAATAAGGTTTTAAAAAGAAATTCATTACATGAGAAAAATAGAGTAGCTATAGAAGATTATATGAAATAGAAGTGCGGAAAATGTATGTTAGAAAATCCCTATGAGATAGTAACTAAAGATCGTGCCAAAAGAGTTTCATAATCAAGATTAGGTTTAAGTGTAGAAAGTCTAAGTAAAAGTTTTCGAAAGGATTTTAAAACTTAGCGAAGAATTCAATAAAAGAAATATTAAACACACTTTTTTTTTAAAATTCAAGGTTAAAGATGGCGGATGTGAATCGAGGTCAAGGGATAGGTTCGACGATTGAAACGTAAGTACGGCTAAGAAGTAACTCCGTGAATACACTACGATGGTTTTCTACGATCACTAACCAAGAAGAGTAATGATTAGGAAATAGTAAAATCAGGGGAAATAATCATTGGGTCAACTAAGGTTTAGCACTAAGGTTCATCAACGAACTAGACTGCGATAGGGAAACCAAGGTAAGGGTTCGTTGAGGATCGAGATCGAGACCTTATCTATAGATCTGGAATACCCTATGCTTCGAAGTCTACTCATTACAGGCGTCTTAGGTTGGACTGGCTTGGCGACGATCGCTACGTTCGGTCGGGCTCTAGATTCGATAAATCTAAGCGTACGGCTAACGAAACTCAAAAAAATCTAATATGGTCAGAGCTGGATGGTCAATCGCTAAGGTGACTCTGAAGATAATACTAAGTCGTGGTAAGGTTGTCTAACTAATGGGTATGAGCGTCTAACTAACTCTTCCTATTATCCTGGTATTGGGTTCCTATCGTGCTGAGACAAGGTATTCGAGTAATTTTGTGTACTAACTAGTTCTGGATGTTTTGGCTAATGAAAAATGTTCTCATTGTTCTGAATTTCACAGTTGCAGGACCTGCATGGGCCACCACTAAAACCTATAACGCCCCGCTTCCTAAAAGACACCGGAAGCGAGAGCGTTACGCGGTCCGCTTGAACTGGAGCTGTGAAGCTCGAGTTCAATAAGCATCTGTGATAAAAACACAGATGAGGTTCTTGCAATTGCTAATCAGAACAATTAGAAACACTTCAGAAGATAAAGCCACATCCAGAGTTAAAAGGTTCGTACACGAAATTAAACAAGCCACAGCTGGGCTAAAGTAGCAACAAGAAATGAAACGTACTGTCACGGTCGCTTTCCGATCGTACTTTGTTCGTGCACGTGCTTTTGACCGTGCACGTACTTATTTTAGACTCAGTTTGTTTGTGAACACTTTGGTATGATATGTTGTTGTGAACGTCTCTGAGAGTATTAAATTGCGGCACTAATTTGGAACGATATTTCTCGGGTCGTTTTCCCACGATTTGATCTTATTCGAAGAGACGTTGCGATTTTCACTTTTGACGTGAGACGTTTCTATTTTTAGTTTCGTCACTCGACGTTGAAATTGAGATCCGTCTTCTTAGTTTTCTTTCTCTCGTCGTCCCGATCACCCCAATATTTATTTCACAATTTTCGGATTTCATTTGACCTATTTTACAATTTTAGCACAGCTTATCTTTAATTCTTTGAACCCTAGTTCCTTTAGTTAAACCCCTATACATATTCCCCACATATTCTATCACCCAACCCTAGTTGACTCAACCCCTTCTTGGCCGCACCCTATCCTTGCGTGAGTAGGAGAGATAGAGAGTTTGGGTTTTTATTGATTTTAAAATCCTAATCCTAATAGAAATAACCCTAGACCAAGTCAACCCATCTACACTATATAAATACCCACTAGGATAACCTATTTTCCCAAGAAATCAAACCCTAGCCGCCCCCACATCTCAAATTTCCACTTGCGACGTTCGTCGCAACTGCAGCTTGCAGTCGCCCGCACCGACTGAGAGCCTCCCTCGGTCTGACCGAGGCCCCGCCCCGCATCCCGCTCCGCTCCGCACGGCAGCGCTCCGTTGCAGCCGCCCGCTTCGCAAGCCCCGCATTCGCCCACTACGACCGAGAGATTCCCCCGCTCCGCATGCTTCCCAGCTTCATTGCAACCCCCGCTCGCTGCAAGCCCCGCTCCGCAGCACCTGACCGACCCGTTCCCCCGCATCGCACCACACTGCCGCTCCGTTGCAACCCCGCTCGCTGCAAGCCCCGCTCCGCAGCGCCCGACCGACAAATTCCCCCGCATTTGCCCGCTACGACCGAGAGAACCCCTCGCTCCGCACCAAGCCCGCCTCCGCTGCGCTGCAAGTCGCCCGAACGAGAGCTTCTCTCGGTCTGACCGAGAGAATTCTCCGCAGCAGCTCGGTCTGACCGAGCAACTTTCGTCGCAACGTCGCAACTTCCATACTGCTTGCCACCGTGGGCCCCCCCAAGTTCTCCAGAAGTATTGTGGGTCCCCCATTGGCCCCTAGCACTACTGTGGGTCCCACCTAGGTGCCTCCTCTTTGTGGATTTGCCGATTACGACGTTGCGATAAGTCGTAGCCCTTCGTCGCACGTCCTAGCGTTGGAATCTTGGTTCATTGATCTGGTTGCTGCCCAGACTATTCGAGCAAGGAATCTGATCTGGAATTTCGACTAGGAGCACGTTTTTATATTCCAACCCCTGGCGTCGCTACCCGACGCCAGTGTTGCTTTCGCGTTGTGTTGAGGTAACGTTCTGCACCCTTAGGCCCCCCCAACCACAGCCTGTTAATAAAGACTAAAATTGATGTTTTAAAGTGTTTTAAATTCACTAATCAAGATTAATAATATGGGACTGTAGGCTGGTGGACTTGTGCACGTGTTTGTGACTTTGGACTCTTGGACGGTATTTTCAGACGTCAGACTTGCAGGCAAGTGAAACTTGCCAACTTTTGCTTAGGGCCATGTTTTAGGCCACTTCCTTGTTTTTAGCGTAAAAGAGACTAGACATTGAAATGATAGCTGTCTAGGCGCAACTTTAAGATCTAGCTTGACAACGAAGCTAGATCTGTCACCCTGCCATGTCATTCATGCATTGTTGACTGCCATGTTTAAATTCCTTATCTGTACGCACTTAAACCATTATCTGCCATGCATTGCATCCTACATGTCATCCAAGTTGAATGTTGCATTCATAGCACACGCTACAATACTTGTACTTTCTTGTTCAGGCTAGGTGCACCCCTATGCCATATTGAAAAACACTTCCTAGCTCATGATCCAGAAGCGGGCTACATGTGTTGGTCAAACGCCAATGCCCGATACACGTGGAGGGGTAGGGATAAGCGATCACTTGAGCTTAGGAGTTGGCCTGCGCAGCCACTCTAGCCAAAAGGCGTAATCTCTGTGCATGACGTGCTTACTAGACTTATCCTTGTCCTTGTGATTGCTCTTGTAAAACTTAATATCCATGCCATGATTTAAATGCCAGTTGCCATGCCATGCTCGTACTTTACTTTACTTGTTGCACTCATGCTATATCTGCCATGTCATTGCATCATGCTAGAACTGCTAGGTTGCTTTACCTTTACTTTCAGTTTCCTTGCACAAGTCTCTTGTAGACTTGCTGACATGTGCCCCTTGCTCTTTTGGGTGTCACATGTTAGACCATGAGCCAGAGACCGTTGCTGAAGACGAGGTGTTTGCTGACGTTGAGCCGGAGCCCACGTTTGACGAGGAGTTGGTGGACACCGGTGACCAGTCTTAGAGACTGTTCTGAGTTGCTTGCTTTAGGTTGCTGTTAGTTGTCGGTGCGTAGCACCATTACTTTGTTTTCTGTACGTTGTACTTTTGTTGGCCATGCTGGGGCTTTTTAGACACTTTTCTTTTAGCCTGGTGGCTTTTCTGCGATGTTGGAACTTATTTTATGGATATTCTGAGATTACTTTTTGTCTCATTCCCTTTATTATTATCTTTGTTTCGTATCGCGTTTGCAAGGACCTGCCATTTGAAGTTTATTGACACTTATCAGACTTGCAGCTTCACAGCTTCAAGTCTGAGCGGACTTACTCACGCCTCGCCTCCATATTTTTGGGAAGCGGGGCGTGACACGTACACAACTACTGCAACGACTGAAAGTAAACTAAGAAAAACTGGAAGTGAAGGGGTCCTCTAGTCCTCAACTGGAAGAGGCACTGCGTCAGGTGCGAACTCTTGACTCTCCAAGTCTGGCGTCTCGTACGGGTCCTCCGGGTACTCAAGCGCTGAATCTGACATACATCCACAAACAATGAATGTATGTCAGCTAGGGGTCTGCAAGAACAGTTAGCATCCCAAGACAAGATATATGACAGATATGAAATTGAGAAGCATTTAATATTTTAAAGAAACGACTGCAGCAATTTAACATTTAACAATTTTATAGAAACAGAAACGAGCATCCCTAACATGCAGTTCTAGACGGTTGCAAGATTAAAGTTAAGATTTTCTCTGAGTTCATCAGCATGCCAATTTTCCAAGAGACCAAAGTTAGCGTTGCAATTTTCATGTCAAGAGTTCACATCTAATCTAGGGTTCTCGCCTTTAGGTCGTGATGAGAGGTCGTTCCTCTCACGGGGGCTTACCATGATTGACGCTAACCCACCGCGTGCGGGTGGTGCTCTTGAGGAGAGTACCCTTCATACGCCCAATGGCCGCTTAACCCTAACCCCACCCAAAAGTTTGTCGGAACACGAGCCGGCCTAGTCGACTCACACGACATCAAGATATCACGTTACCGCCTTCGAGGCGCACGATTTCACGATGTCCACATTTGTTAGGTATGTCAAGACTCTCAGAAAGTTATTGTTAACAATATTTTAACATTATCGTGACAGTTCTACAAGGCAGAAGTGGGTTGAACAACTTTTACCGCAGTTTGAATTAATGACGAACACGTCCTTTATATTGAACTTGCTACAAAAATTATTCTTTTCTCTTATTGTTTTAAAATTGGAATATATCGTATGATATACCGTTGGATCACAAATTTCTGTTGAGTATTGGACTCCCCTGATTTGGTTTTGGATGATGAGCAAACATAAATAATTCATGAACTAATAATTTGTGAGCGCAGTTATGGAGATCGTCGCCAAATTCACAAGAACACTCAAAGCGACATCTCAAGACTTCTCAAAGCTCGTATTCAATGCCTAAAGCTTCGTTGAAGCTTTTGGACCATTTTGGAAGTCATGAAGATTTGATCGAAGCTCTCGAAGACCGTTCCTTAAGGTTTTATTTATAGTCTTTTAGTTTCGATCTATAGAATGTTAAGCCTTGAGTATATCTTACATTTCTATCTTCATATCGCTCCTATCTTAGCTCTAGGATCTTAGTAGAAGTCCATTCTAACTTCCTCGAAGCATCGCGCTTCGATTCGGACTTTTTGTGCATGTTAGTTGGTTCAAGAAGAAGAACTGACCGACTAGATGGTGATCTAGTCGGTCGACAAAGCTTCTTGGACCGACTAGATTCAGTTAGTCTTTTCTTGCTCAGTACTGTTTACAGTTAGTCGGTCTACGTTGACTCACCGACCGACTAGTTTGTGAACTAGTCGGTCAGTGATGCTTCTTTGACCGACTAGCTGAGCTTTACTGTTCATGCCAATTTTCTCCTAAGCTACTGTTTATCGTTAGTCGGTCTAAGAACGTTTGGCGACCGACTAGATGATCTAGTCGGTCAACATTTGTTCTTGGACCGACTAAATCAATTTGTATTCAGATTAATAGTTTTTGACTGTTAGTCGGTCTAAGTTCACTGACCGACCGACTAGTTGAGAAACTAGTCGGTCGGAAAGTCTTCTTGGACCGACTAGATTTCTAGGTATGAAATTCAATCTGTTCACTGTTCATCACTTAGTCGGTCCATGTCGTTTGACCGACCAACTAGTTGATGAACTAGTCGGTCAGTGGTTGTTCTTTGACCGACTAACTGCTTCAGATTTCTATCCGTTGGGATTTGACCTAACTCGTTTTTATGGGACCCTATAAATACGAAGCTAGGTCATTTCTCTCAAGACAAGAGCTGCCATTAAGAGATTCATTGAGATTGAAAGAGTTAGAGATTCTCACTCATTTCCAAAGCTCTCTCCCTTACAAGAAATCCATTCTCTCACTTTCTAGATCTAGAATCCATCTTGAGAGAAGTTTGTTCTTGGTGAGCCATTCAAGCTCTAGCTTGATTCAAGTCTCCTAATCACTCCTAGGCACCCATTGCTGCTCATTTCAGTGGTGCTATGTCTTGGTGACTTCCTCCTTCCTCAAATCCCTCCTTGCCCTAATTCGGTAAGAATACTCAAGGTATAGGGTTTGTGGTAAGTTGTTTATTTCATATAAACTCATTTATTGCTTTTGATTCTCTCGGTTGTGAGAGAAGGTTGTGATCCCGGGTTGTGGGATTCAATATTGCCATTGCATGTATGATTTGATCTTGTGAAGGTTTTTCACAAGATATTCATAGTGAAAATCTTGGGTTAGGGTTTCTAACCTAAGTATCCCGAGGGGATCCGGGTGGTTGGGACGTAGGATCACCGGGAACAAGTCGGGGAGACTTGGGTGGATCTGAACCCAGTAATATCTATTGTTAGCATTGTTAATTTTGTTGTTGTCATCAATTTAAGCTTCCGCAAATTGATTTGGTAGTTGTTTGCACGATAATTAGGAATTATACTCCTTGTTATTTTTAAAGTACTATTCACCCCCCTCTAGTACTTGTGCAGTAGCTTGTAGGGCATTGCATTTGGTATCAGAGCCAAGTCTACGCTATGTCTGCCAACGACAACAAGACCGTGCGTCCACCTTCCGACTATGGCACCTTCAGGAACCGTGAAGAAGCATCTTCGGTGATGGAAGGACATTCCTCAACGAGGCCTCCATTCTTCAACGGAACCAACTACGGGTACTGGAAATGCCGGATGGAAACTTTCCTACGGAGTGCATCTCTATGGAGGACCATGATGAAGGAATACGTCGAGCCCGCCGAAGAAGACTTTGAGAAGTGGACTCCCGCGGAGGTCGCCGCGGAGGTAAGAAATGCCAAGGCTATGAACGCCTTGCAATGCGCATTGGAGCCCGAGGACTTCAATAAGATATGCACATGTAAGAGTGCATATCAAATTTGGAACTCCCTCCTCATACTACATGAAGGGACAAGTTGGGTAAGAGACTCTAAACTCGTTGATGTTAACAAAGATTACGAAATGTTTCATATGCAACAGGGTGAGAAGATGAAGGAGTATTATGCTCGCTTCGTCGACATCATAAACGAGTTGGAAGCTCTCGGCAAAACCTACGCCCAAAAGGAGAAGTATTCGAAACTTATCGAAGGACTTCCTTCTAGTTGGGAAAAGCGTACCTTCGCCATCAAGGAAGGTAATGATATGAATAAGTACACCGTAGTTCAACTAATGGGTACTTTAATGTCATACGAGGTACGCAAGGATAGCAAGGTTAAGTTGCAGGAAATGATGAAGTCCTACCTAAAGCAAGACGAGCCAAAGAAGAAGGCTATTGCTTTCAAGGCCGCTCCATCCACATCCACATCAACCGATGATGAAGACTCGGAAAACGAGTTGGACTTGGAGTCCATGGCACTCATGGCCAAGAAGTTCAACCGTTTCTTCCGAAAAGGTAACTATAAGAACAAAGCTAAATTTGGTTCTTCTAACGCCTCCTCCTCTCCTTTGTGTTTCAAGTGCAATAAGCCAGGACACATGAAAGCGGAGTGTCCTCTAAATAAGCAAAAGGAGAAGTGGAAGGCGCCGAAATTCGATAAGTCCAAGAAGTACAAAAAGGGGTACAAAAAGGGACTTGTCGGAGCAACATTCACCGACTCCGAGGATTCCTCAAGCGGAGAGTCGGACGATGAGAAAGTGGAGCAAGCGCACATGTGCTTCATGGCAAGAGAGGAGCATGATCAAGGATCCACCTCTTCCGATGATAGCGACAACGAAGGCGATGAGGTAACTATGGATGACCTTAGGAATGCTAATTCTCAATTATGGTCTAAATACACTAAATTAGTGAATAGATATACTAAGGTAAAAGATGACCTAGCTAGCAGTCAAACCTCGCCTAAGACTATCATCACCAACAACGACACCGTTGTTGAAGAGTTAAGAAATGAGATTGTTAATCTCAAATTTAAACATGAACATGTTAGTGTTGAGGACTCGGAAGAACATAGGATAGCGGATTTGACTTCTCAAAACTCGACTTTGAGTATTGAGAATGAAAATCTCAAGTCTCGTGTTTATGTGCTTACATCGCAAATATCCACTTTGGGTGCTTCGATGCATTCTCTCACCGAGAAATATGAGTGCACGATAGGCCGAATTAATAAATTCAATAAGGGTAAAGACCATTTGGATAACATCCTAAATGATTTACTTCCGGGCAATCACCATATTGGCTTGGGGTATAAGATAGGAAGTTCATCCAAATCGGCCACTACTTTTGTTAGGCCTACTTCCGATGCCTCACCGAGTGGGAGCAAACACTCTATTGGTAGTTCATCTACCAATGGTGCTTCCACTTCGCACACACCCTCTTTTGGAAAGAAACCCACTTTGGGTGGACCTCCAAAGAAGGGTCATGCCTACATGTACATAAATACCATGCCACGTAGGAACACACGTCCTACTCCACCGGCTCACACATATGATGATTTTTATGCAACACATTCATGGGCACGTGCACACCATGTGAGACACCCTCACGCACGTGTTCCCTCACATGCATATGTTCACCCACAACATCATATGAATAATTATCCGCATGCACCATTCCATCGTGTTCCTTATGCCTATCCACAACATGCATCACGTAGAAATCAACGTCGCATGCATGCTCCCAATAGGATGAGGGCTCCCAAGATTTTCACTATTTGGAGCCCAAAGGACACAAGCATGGATGAAAAACAAGTTTATATGAATGCTTATTTTTCGAATGTTGTGCATAGTAGTAATTATGTGGGGAAGTCTAAGTCCAATTGGACTTGGCTTCCAAAGGTCTAATCTTTTGGACCCAATGACCTTGGGTACCATGATACGACATTTCATATCTATAGGTACTCAAGAAAAAGGAACGGAGCAACAAATTTAAATTTAGCTCCAAGAGAAATTTGATACTCGATAGCGGGTGTTCAAAACACATGACGGGTGACGCTCAATTGCTCTCCGGAGTGGTTCCCATTGCAAATGGAAACCGCGTAGTATTTGGAGGCAACGAGAGCGGAACCATCATAGGTGTTGGCAAAGTGGGTAATCCTTCTAAACCCATTATATGTGATGTTTACCTTGTTAAAGGATTAAACCACAATCTTATTTCAATAAGTCAACTTTGTGACAAAGGTTACAAAGTTAACTTTGCGAAAGGAATGTGCCATATTTTAAGAAAAGATAATAATGAATTATTGTTTTCCGGCACACGCCATAAGGATATATATATCCTAGATCTTCCAAGATCACATGAACAATGTCTTATTGCCAACACAAGTGAACAACACTTATGGCATCGACGTTTTGGTCATGTGAACTTTGGAACACTTTTTAAGCTTTCCAAGTTAAATTCTATTAGAGGCTTCCCTAAGCTTGTCTTTCAAAAGAAAAGCTTTTGTGACTCGTGTCAACGAGGCAAGCTTTCAAAATCTTCATTTAAACCTAAGAAAAGCATTTCTTCTAAGCGACCTCTAGAGCTATTACATCTAGATTTATTTGGGCCAACTAGAGTTGCTTCATTAGGTAATGCTAGATATGGACTTGTCATCGTTGATGACTTTTCTAGGTTTACTTGGGTATTTTCATTGTGTAATAAAAATGAAGCTTTTGAAAACTTCACAATTTTTGTTAAGAAAGTACAAAATCTCATTGGAACCACCATTGTCACTATTCGTAGTGATCATGGAGGGGAATTTGAGAATGAGTCTTTTGAGACATTTTGTGATGAAGTTGGTATTACACACACCTTTTCATTCCCTCACGCACCTCCTCAAAATGGTGTAGTTGAGAGAAAGAATAGGACGCTAGTGGAATGTGCTCGCACTATGCTTGATGATAGCCAACTTGGCCATCAATTTTGGGCGGAAGCGGTACATACCGCTAGCTATGTGTTTAATAGAATACTTTTGAGGCCCGGCACTAAACAAACTTGTTATGAATTGTTGTTTGGTAGGTTGACTCAAGTTAAACATTTTCGTGTTTTTGGTTCGAAATGTTTTATTAAGAACACGTATGGTAGTTTGGACAAATTCGATCCAAGATCTGATGAGGGGATTTTTGTTGGATATTCTTCGCGTAGCAAAGCCTACCGGATATTCAAAAAACGAACCTCAACGATCGAGGGTCGCTTCATGTGTCATTTAATGAAGGATTTGTTCCAACTAGAATTACTAATGATGATGACTCTATGGATATCTTATGTGATTCAATTGGTAATTCTATCTCTAATGATTCTATTGATTCTATTGAGACTAACCCGTCTAATGAAGTTGTTGAGAATGTTCCTAGTGATCAAGGTATTCCCAAACGGCTTCATACCGTTCGTGACCATCCTCATGAGCAAGTCATTGGCAATATCCATGATAGTGTCAAGACGAGATCGCAAGTGAACTACTTCGCTCATTGTGCCTTTGCCTCCTCGATAGAGCCAAAGAATGTTAATGAAGCATGCGAAGATAGCGCTTGGATCTTAGCCATGGAGGAGGAACTCATTCAATTCGAGAGGAATGAAGTTTGGGAGCTTGTTCCATTGCCATCAAAGAACCACAACGTCATAGGGACAACGTGGATCTTCAAGAACAAAACCGACGAAAACCAAGTCGTCGTCCGGAACAAAGCTCGGTTAGTTGCTCAAGGCTACCGTCAAGAGGAAGGTATTGATTTCGAAGAATCCTTCGCTCCGGTAGCTAGATTAGAATCAATTAGATTATTATTATCTTTTGCATGCCATAAGGATTTTAAATTATTTCAAATGGATGTTAAAAGTGCATTTTTAAACGGATATGTCGTTGAGGAAGTTTATGTTTCTCAACCTCCGGGCTTTATTAATGAAAAATTTCCAAATCATGTTTTTAAACTAAAGAAAGCGCTTTACGGTTTGAGACAAGCTCCTCGAGCTTGGTATGATCGCCTAAAGAATTTTCTTTTGGATTTGAATTTTAAAATGGGAGAAGCCGATTCTACACTTTTTGTTAAGCATTCGAATAATGATATAATTTTAGTTCAAATATATGTTGATGATATCATTTTCGGTGCTACTAACTTTGCTCTTTGCGAAGAGTTCTCTAATGTTATGAAGGAACAATTTGAGATGAGCCACATGGGTGAGCTTAAGTATTTCTTAGGTCTCCAAATTCGCCAAATGGACGATGCAATCTTCATCCACCAAACGAAGTATACGGTGGAGTTGCTAAAGCGATTTGGAATGGAGAGTGCCTCCGGGAAAAAGACTCCTATGAGCACTACACCGCATCTTGATAAGGATACGGGCGGTAAAGATGTAGACATTCGTCTATATCGAGGTATGATAGGTAGTTTACTTTATCTTACCGCTAGTAGGCCCGATATCATGTTTGCCGTTTGTATTTGTGCTCGTTATCAGTCTCAACCTAAGGATTCTCACTTAGTAGCGGTAAAACGTATTTTTCGCTATCTAAGTTACACTTTAGATTTTGGATTACTTTATCCGAAATCTAGCACATATGAGTTAGTCTCATATAATGACGCTGATTATGCGGGATGCAAATCCGACAGGAAGAGTACTAGTGGCACTTGCCATTTTATAGGAAATTCCCTTGTCTCTTGGTTTTCCAAGAAGCAAAATTCGGTATCACTTTCAACCACCGAGGCGGAATATATTGCCGCCGGTGCCGCGTGTGCTCAAGTTCTTTGGATGAGACACACACTTAAAGACTTTGGTATAAACTGTGATACTTGCCCTATCATGGTTGACAACCAAAGTGCAATATGTCTTTCCAAGAACCCGGTACACCATTCCCGTTTGAAACACATAGATATCCGACACCACTTTTTAGATGATCATGTTGCTAAAAAGGACATCATTTTAGTGTACGTTGAAACCCAAAAGCAAATCGCCGATATTTTCACGAAACCCCTAAAGGAGGACTCCTTTGTGCGGTTGCGTCGAGAATTGGGGATTATGGGTGAATCCGAGATATAGGATTCATGTTTCATTCAATAATCTTGCATGCTATTATATTTCGCAATATTCCGTTCATGCTAGACTTATTGGATTTTTCGGGATTTTATAAGATATTTTGAATTTTTGCTCGAATTCATATTTGTATGTCGTATTTGAGATTTCGATGTTTAATGGGGTAGTTTAGATGATTTTTGAGAGGATTATGATGTTTCGTCCAAGTGTATTGAGGAGAGAACTTAATTGTCAATTTTTGGACTCATCTAGTCGGTCTCAGTTCATCAACCAACCGACTAGATTCACATCTAGTCGGTCAGCTAATGAACTTAGACCGACTACCTCTATCTCTAAACTTTTGGACTCATTTAGTCGGTATCAGTTCAATCACCAACCAACTAGATTCGTATCTAGTCGGTTAGTAAAAGAACTCAGACCGACTAATTCAAGCTATTACGATTTCCTCTCCAGCTTAACTCCTTTAGTTGGTTCTAGTTTACTTATCGGCCGACTAGATTGAGTTCTAGTCGGTCAGTATGTGAACGTAGACCGACTAATTCTCATTCAAGGAATTTTCGATTTGTCTCTGTTTCACTTTAGTCGGTTCAAGCTCGTTAACTGACCGACTAGATCGTCATCTAGTCGGTCAGCGTTTGAACTTAGACCGACTAAGTGATCAGGGGCAGTCACGTCTTTTTGTGATTTCGACCGACTTAAGTTCATTTTATCCGACTTCTTTCTCTATTAGTCGGTCTCCAACTTTCCTCCAGCTCGAAAACCCCCAACCCAGCTCGTGACCCATCGTCTTCCCCGTCGATCTCCGGCGTTCTTCTGACCATCTCCGTCGCCGATCGTCGTCGTCTTCCTCCTAGGTATACTCCCTCTCATCTAGGGTTTCCTCCTAGGTCTATTTTCAAGTTCTAGGGCTAGGGTTTCGAATTTCTGATCTAGGGTTTGATAATTTCGAAATTTCTTTCAGCTCTAGGGTTTGTAAGCTTAGGTTTGTTCGATCTTTTTCAAACTTCGATTGCTTGATCTTGTTGTGCCACGATCATGGCAAAAACGAGGATCCCGATTACTTCCTCTGGGGCATCCCCCATGACCGTAGGGCCTTCACAGCCTAGGAATCCTTCTAAACCCAAACGCCGAGCTAAATCAACCCAACCTTCACCGTCTTCGCCTCCTCTGAAGAAGCAGAGGACGGTGACCGTCAAACCCGATAAACATTCTAAGTCTAGAAAGCCTATACTCCATACCCCCTCTACTCCTCCTGATTCCGATACTGAGTTTAGACCCGAGGATGAGTCTGGCCATAGGGAACCCACTCCTTGCAGCAGAGCCTGAGTCCACTCCCTCGACTGGACCCACAGAGACTGCTCATCCTGCCACTTCCTCGTGATCGTCAGTTTCAAGGACTCTCCGGTGATCATTGGATGATACATCTTTTTGAGAGTGTTTTGGGTTAGGATGGAGTTTTGGTGGTGTTTTGATGTATTTTGATGTTTTGGATGTTGGTGTATTTGATGTATTTTGGATGTTGATGATGATATGTCGATGATGTTGTTGTATCTTTTTGTTGGTGATATAGATGTTGCAATTTGTTTGATGTATTCGATGTATTTTTGCTTGTACTCATGGTATATATATATATATATTCATCGATGTTCACTTTTCTTCATTGTGCACATTTAATATTCATTCAATGTCTATGATATGTGATTTCGTCGCTCGACGATTATAAACTTGGTTAAATAGATTTTATTTCTATGATTTCATAGAATTGTTTTCCATGCACAAATTTAACCAAGAATATTGAGTATTGAAGAGTACGTTTCTTTATTCAATAAGTGAATTTATATTTGGTATTTTGATGATTTTAATTTTCGTTTTTCGAAAATGGACAATTTGGCACACTTTGATTCGTTTTCGACTATTTTCCTTGGTGTCAATTTGGTCCATCGTCATATTCTACGACTCCCGATGTTGGATTTTCTTTATCCTTGTTGTTGTCGTTGTATGCCCCCCATTTTTGGGATAATGCCAAAGGGGGAGAGATAATGATAATGATTAGGGCAAATGAAAATTTAACTCAATTTCCAAGAATCTAATTTGATATGTTAGATTCAGGGGGAGTTAAGATATATATAAGGATTTTCAAATCCGATATTTCAAAATTCGATTCTCATTATATATCTTACTCGTCTGATTGATGCAATTTATATATATTCAATTTGGAATTAACGTGTCATCAATGCAGGGGGAGTACGTATTTTACATTTGAATCATTATTTTTGATTATTATTTATGTTGGTTTGTCATCACCAAAAAGGGGGAGAATGTTGAGTATTGGACTCCCCGGATTTGGTTTTGGATGATGAGCAAACATAAATAATTCATGAACTAATAATTTGTGAGCGCAGTTATGGAGATCGTCACCAAATTCACGAGAACACTCAAAGCGACATCTCAAGTCTTCTCAAAGCTCGTATTCAATGCCTAAAGCTTCGTTGAAGCTTTTGGACCATTTTGGAAGTCATGAAGATTTGATCGAAGCTCTCGAAGACCGTTCCTTAAGGTTTTATTTATAGTCTTTTAGTTTCGATCTATAGAATGTTAAGCCTTGAGTATATCTTACATTTCTATCTTCATATCGCTCCTATCTTAGCTCTAGGATCTTAGTAGAAGTTCATTCTAACTTCCTCGAAGCATCGCGCTTCGATTCTGACTTTTTGTGCATGTTAGTTGGTTCAAGAAGAAGAACTGACCGACTAGATGGTGATCTAGTCGGTCGGCAAAGCTTCTTGGACCGACTAGATTCAGTTAGTCTTTTCTTGCTCAGTACTGTTTACAGTTAGTCGGTCTACGTTGACTCACCGACCGACTAGTTTGTGAACTAGTCGGTCAGTGATGCTTCTTTGACCGACTAGTTGAGCTTTACTGTTCATGCCAATTTTCTCCTAAGCTACTGTTTATCGTTAGTCGGTCTAAGAACGTTTGGTGACCGACTAGTTGATGATCTAGTCAGTCAACATTTGTTCTTGGACCGACTAAATCAATTTGTATTCAGACTAATAGTTTTTGACTCTTAGTCGGTCTAAGTTAACTGACCGATCGACTAGTTGAGAAACTAGTCAGTCGGAAAGTCTTCTTGGACCGACTAGATTTCTAGGTCTGAAATTCAATCTGTTCACTGTTCATCACTTAGTCGGTCCATGTCGTTTGACCGACCGACTAGTTGATGAACTAGTCGGTCAGTGGTTGTTCTTTGACCGACTAACTGCTTCAGATTTCTATCCGTTGGGATTTGATCTAACTCGTTTTTATGGGACCCTATAAATACGAAGCTAGGTCATTTCTCTCAAGACAAGAGCTGCCATTAAGAGATTCATTGAGATTGAAAGAGTTAGAGATTCTCACTCATTTCCAAAGCTCTCCCCCTCACAAGAAATCCATTCTCTCACTTTCTAGATCTAGAATCCATCTTGAGAGAAGTTTGTTCTTGGTAAGCCATTCAAGCTCTAGCTTGATTCAAGTCTCCTAATCACTCCTAGGCACCCATTGCTGCTCATTTCAGTGGTGCTAGGTCTTGGTGACTTCCTCCTTCCTCAAATCCCTCCTTGCCCTAATTCGGTAAGAATACTCAAGGTATAGGGTTTGTGGTAAGTTGTTGTTTATTTCATATAAACTCATTTATTGCTTTTGATTCTCTCGGTTGTGAGAGAAGGTTGTGATCCCGGGTTGTGGGATTCAATATTGCCATTGCATGTATGATTTGATCTTGTGAAGGTTTTTCACAAGATATTCATAGTGGAAATCTTGGGTTAGGGTTTCTAACCTAAGTATCCGGAGGGGATCCGGGTGGTTGGGACGTAGGATCACCGGGAACAAGTCGGGGAGACTTGGGTGGATCTGAACCCAGTAATATCTATTGTTAGCATTGTTAATTTTGTTGTTGTCATCAATTTAAGCTTCCGCAAATTGATTTGGTAGTTGTTTGCACGATAATTAGGAATTATACTCCTTGTTATTTTTAAAGTACTATTCACCCCCCTCTAGTACTTGTGCAGTAGCTTGTAGGGCATTACAATTTCGTTCTGGTTATTATGGTGTCACGTTCTTACGTCATTTCACGTCAAAATTTTAAATTATCCAGCAACACATGAAGGCGGCATAAAAAAACCGAAACTTCTAAAAATCATATCAAATCAGATACTTGCCTGGTTTTGACGTTCTTGGTGTCGTTGGAAACGTCTCGACGAGTACTACGCTACGGAGAAGACGGTTCGCTGGTTTGACAAAATGCAAAATCAGATTAAATTGTTTTTGATCATAACAACGTTATAAAAACTTCCTACGACGTCTAATAAATCTGTTTTATTAGGTCTTCTAAACTACGGTGTGGGTTATAAAACATTAACCCTAACAAAGTGATTAACAGTTAGCATATGTTATATTCTTAACATGGTATTACGAAAAACAAAACAGTCTTTATATTAAAACTCTAACCATTATAATAATCCTAACAGGATAACAAGGCACATCTAATATCAACTAGTCCTATCATTACTACCTATTAGAAAACCACATACTATTAGCCATAATAACATATTAACAACAGAAACATATTCTTTTTAAACTAACTAATAATCAGATTAATTTATTTTATAACCCTAACTGATATAAGAAAACTCAGCAACAAACATGGTATAACAATCCTTTAAAACTCTAACCTTTGATTAAAACATCACACTAACATTTGTTTCACATTGTATAAAACCAACTAACGGAAAATACCTCTAACTCTAACTAACATGATATAACATCAACCAACCCTAACAGTTGCTAGTCCCTAAAGATCGATGATAATAAACCCTAACAAATACGACAGTATCACTAACCTCTTTAAAACTTTTAGGGTCTGTCGTTCGCTGCAGGGGAGGAGAGGGGAAGCGCCGACGGTGAGCTCGGAGGATGAGTACGGCGGGTACGACGCCGGGGAGAGGTGCTGCACATGAGGAGGGAGGAGATCTGGGCGTGCGAGGGTGGGGATATGCCGGCGTTGCGAGTGCACGGGGTGGCAGGGTGCCATTGCGTGCGTTGGCGTGGAGGAGAGAGCAGCAGTAGCATCGGATCTGGGCGGTTTCGCGAGAGAGGAGCCGCGGCTGCTGTGAGGGAGGAAGGAGATCTCGCTGGGTGGTTGCGTCGCCTGCGGTGGAGGTGTGGCCTGGGTGAGGGCTGTGGCGGTTGTGCGATGGCGTGGAGATGATAGTGGAGGGGGGCGACGGTGTGAAGATGGGAGGAGGAGCTGGGCGGAGGGGCCGTGAGATGGGGAGGAGCGGCGGTTTCCGGCGGTCTGCACGCGTGAAGAAGGCCGTGCGAGGAGAAGAAAAAGGCCGCGGGCTTACTCCCTCACGTGGGTTGCTGCGCATGCTATGTTTTATCTTTGATGCATGGAGAATGGTAAATGAATAGGGGCGGTTGTGCTTTGTGTTAGGGAGAAGAAATAATAAAAAGAAATACCCTAGGGTTCTCTTTTGTAAAGGCAGTAGGGTACTCACTTGTGTGCTAATTATTAAAGAATTTATTTTGGTAGTTTAAAAAAAATAGTAGTAATAATAAGTATGAAAAAGAAACGGATGCGGGTACGGGTACGGGTACGTGGACAGAAACGTCGAACAACGGATACGAAAAGAAAATAGAAATATGAGAGAAAAACAGATAATAGTAACGATAAAAACTGGTCGTTACAAGTTATACTTCATCCACAATTATCCATGCACCATGAAGATGAAGATTTGGAAGATTAGACCAAGTCAAAGATTTAAGATTTGATTGGATTCAAAAGGAGCTTTATCTAATAAGGAGTCTTTACTTCAATAGGATTTGACTACGTTAAAGATTGAAGATTTGGTTGGATTCAAAAATGAGACCATGAAGATTAGAAGTTTGGATTCAAAAAGGAGACTATGAAGATTAGAAGTTTAAATTCATAGGAGTTTTACTTCATCAATAATTTATCCAAGTTCTATGCACCATGAAGATTTGATTGAAGATTTGAAGACCAATTGTTCTAATTGAAGAGAAATTCCTATCTCTATAAAAGGAGAAGACTCCTCCCTTGGAGAAGCATCCCAAGCATCTAATTGAGCCAAAATATTCAGAGATTAACCATCCTCCTCCCCTGGCCGAATTCCTCCTCCAAGCTTCAAAGAGATCATCAAATTTCGTAGGAAGAAGGAGGAGTTCAACGGACGACGCGGAAAAGGGCATAATTTTTGATCCAGAACTCCAATTGACGAACCATTTGCGCCTGGACCACCATAACTTCATGTTCTATGCAACGATAATATTTATCTTTTGATCAGGCAGCAAAAATAGTTCCAGTTTTAGCGTTTTCTACAGAGCAGCCTCTGTAGATTCCAGTTTCGCGTTGTCAACTTCAAACGCCCATATCTCCTGATCCAGACGTCGGATCGACATGCCATTTGCGCCTACACGACCACACCTTCATATTCTATGCAACTGTGATAGTTTCCTCTATTCAATATATACGAACAGATTCAGTTTCGACGTTTCACAGAATAGCCCCTGCAGATTCCAGATTTAAGCATTCAACTTCAAACGCCCATATCTCTTGATCCAGACGTCAAATTATATGCCGTTTGCACCTATGCGACCATACCTTCATACTCTATGCAACGCTAGTAACCATTCTCTGATCAAACTACAAGAACAAATCCAGTTTTGGCATTTCTGTAGAACATCCACTACAGATTCCAGATTGGCACAGTCAACTTCCAACGCTCATATCCTTTGATCCAGACGTCGGATTAATGAAACGTTTTTGCCCATGCAACCACGATATCAGAAACTACATCACCGTGATATCCTTCTGGTTTTTACTATAGTATTAAATTAGTTTGAATTATACTTTTGTGAGATTATATTGTGAGAATAGCTTCGTCCAGAGGCTATCGTTGAGCGTTATATTCTTGGACACTATTTTGTACGGTTCGATCACCACCCGCAAGCGTGTATAGTTTACCTTTTTGGTTATAAAATGGGCGAAATCCTTATAGGTTTTGGGTCGGAGTAGAGGCGGGAGCCACTCCGTTAAACACACTTAGGCTTGCATCTCTAATATGTGATTGTGTGCTTTGCATTATTCCACAGCGTGCTTAAATTTTTAATTTGTGCCATACACCCTATTCACCCCCTCTAGGGTGTTTTTCAATTAGTGTCAGAGCGGGATTCCTTTTAGACGTAAAGTTTAGTGGAATTTCGATCCTATGGCATAAATCCCGTACACATACTCATTTGACGCACACAACCAATGAGAAGGACAGTCTTATCTTAGATCACCTCTATTTGATGGTATGGATTATAGTTATTGGAAACAACATATGTCCATACATGATCGCCCCAGAATTAACTCCGAAACGATGTCGTTTTACAGCAAGCGCACGGTATAGTGGCAAGCGGGTATCAAACACGGGGAAGCGGTGCTATACTACCTATCTACTCCTAGGTTGAGTTAGACTTATGGATTTATTAGTGGATGTGGATTGTGGAGTGTCGTGATGGTGATGGATGTGAAAGTCGTGTCACTCAACGTCGCAAACAAGTAACTCCACAAAGAAAGGAATAAAAGATTAGGGCGTTAGGAATCACCACTAGGATCGTCAGATATCGATGCTAGGTTAAGACTCTTATGTTGCATTGGCTTTATTATGGATTGTCGCATCTGAGATGTGGAATTCATGGCTCTAAGCGCCATGAATCTAACGTATCACATTAATCCCACTCTCATGACAAGAGCACACGATCCGTGCTTTAAGAATCGACAATATTCATACCACTCTCGTGGTCAGAATGATCTCAACTCATGCTACTCTCGTAGGTTAGAATTTCGATGTATTTTGGTGGCTCTCATTGATACAATGGCAGTAGCCATCAATTAGTAATATAGTTCGTCGGTGGATCCCATCAAGACACGTGCCGGGCGTGGACACGCGCGCTAATTGAATCCATTAACTCCCTAATTAAGTCTATAGGATACTCCTTAAGCCAATCGATTCCAGCGACCGTGGGCACGATCTCAGTATGAGATCTCCTACAAACTTTACAAGATCGACCAAAATACGTCCCTTTTATACCAACACAACCTAAAAATCCTAACTTTGCATCTCAATCCTAAAATCCATGGGTTAATCCATTAGCCCTAGATGGAACTATTCATGCATCATAGCAATAGATATAAGAACGCTAGAAAACTTCATTGCATGCATCAAAGAGATATTCAATAAGCAATCAATAAGTAGAAATAAAATAGAATTAAAGAGAACAAAAATACTTATCTTGATACAAGAGAGGGGCCTGGGGTATAGCCTAACTTCAAAAGAAAGTCTCCACACACTCCTAAGAAAATAAGATCCTACCTCCTTTCTAATGACGGTTACAATCCCTATATATAGTCTCCTCAAAATCCTAGCAAATAACCTAAGAAACCCTCCGAAATTTGTGCCCAAAATAAATTATGGCCGCAACTTAAGTTCTGGGCCCCAGCGTGCTCGGTCGAGTTGCCCCCTACTCGGTCGAGCTACAGTAGATCAGAACTTTCTCCAAAATGATGCTATGTTTGATGACGACTCGATTCGAGTAGATGAGCTGCTCGGTCGAGTGGAATACAGCACTCGGTCGAGTAGGTGATTTTAGCACTGCAGCGTCAACTTACAGAAATTCTCCAGATTTCATCCGACCTCCGATTGGCATGTTCTTGGAGGCGTTGGAACCGTCATGAAGTGTACTATTTATAAAAAAATATGAGGAAAATAGTTTGCCAACTGAAATGATAGCAGATCTCAAAAGAGTGAGAGGCTATTTGAAAATCTGGGCGATTGCCTTATTTGACCGAGTAGCCTTCGTGCTCGGTCGAGTAGCCCCTAATCGGTCGAGTAGGTCGTGGACGTTTTTGTGCTAACTCTTCTTTCAGCTTGGCCGAGTAGCTGTTGCTACTTGGTCGAGTCGCCTGGGGAACTGAAGATGGCCTGAGCTTCTCATCTTTCTCTCTCTCTCTCTCCCCCCTCATCTCTTCTTCTTCTTTGGCACATCAGGCATGTCATCATGAGTCTTCTAGGTGCTCTCACGTTGTCGATCATCTCATTGACTCGAAATTGCTCCAATATCGCTCCAAATCTCTGAAATGGGCATAAACGCTCCGAAAGTCAGATTGTTCCGAATAATGGCGTAAAAGTGTATAAAATGGGTGTTTGGAGGGTGAAATGCATCATGAAAATATGTGATAATTCATGCAAAATAGGAGCATATCAAAATCCGCCAAGATTACCTCTTACTCCTCCTCGAGGAAGACGAATACGAAGCTCACTGGGAGGTAAAAAATAAGAAAACGAAAAAGAATACGAAGTGGAATGGGTCGCTAGACTATTCTCTCAGATATCAAGCCATAAGCTACACATCATGATAACTTGGCAAATACGAATCACATGTATTGCGGGTAAAATCTGCTAACACTGAATTTGTATTGAAATGAGAATCACGGGCACAATGATTACAGGTTTTGGGGGTTATTCAAGGCTAATCATGATTGGAAGGCGCTTCGCAGATGAAAAGCCCGAGGACGCCTATCAATCGAGGTAAGTCACCCGTCTACTGGAGTTGTCTGTTCAAGGTTGCTTCAACCGTCGGCTACTGATGCGAACTACCTGTGAGGAGAACAACTCATCAGAAAGGCAGGGCTGAGAGCCAACCCGTAGCTTCTCCGATGCTTAAGTCAGCGAGTGACGGTAAGGAGAGAGTTGAACACCCAAGGTGATCTTAGAGGCAGATCGGCACTTGTGTGGCGAGTTTGTGTGGAAGACGCAAATATGTGGAGGATATTCGACCTTGTGTATCGATAGATGTGTTAGGAATTCTTACAGATTAGCCAGCCCCTTTCTCGTTGGAGGAGAAGGGGTATTTATAGGCTGCTGGAGTCGGTTGCTTTAGCTGAGCTGGTAGTGTCAGGGGTCCGTCCGAGGATGTCAGAGCCGAACGTGTCAGGCGTGCTTTTGTCAGGCCATCAGAGCCGTTAATGTTAGGTGTGCTTTTGTCGGGCTGTCTGGCAGCAAAACGACTAGGCGTGCTTTCGACAGGCGGTCAGGCAGTTAGGTGACGAAGTGGCCAGGTGCCCTTTTGTCAGAATTGTCTGTAGTGAAACTACTAGTGGCGTGTCTTCTTCTTTCGTGGTCGAATTGGTTGGTGAGTGGTGTCAAGGCGAGCTTCTCTGGGCGTGAGCTATTCTGAGGGCGAGCTTGTCGTTTTGCTTGGCAAGCTTCTCTGGACCTCGACGAGCTCTGACGAACTAAACTTCACCATGGAGATTTAGCGGGCCATGACTTGGGCCTTGGACTAGTGGGACTAGATCTCCTGGACCGATCTTGAGGTTGTAATAATTGCCCTCATCATTCGAGTTCGAAATAGGAAGTCTAGATTGGCTCGGATGACGCACTTCACTCTATTGGATGACAGCTGTAACATTAAATTCGAGTCGACCGTCGAATCCCTGAAGTCATCATGATGATTCGAAAGCGAGGAGATATCGAAGCTCCCCTGCATTCGGTACATGACACGTGCCACGTACGGCCCTGGGGAGAATTTGAGGCAACAACTCTGCTTCAGATCACGATGCGTGGCCCGCTCTCAACGGTAGAGATCGCCTGACTCTTCTTATAAAGCCAGAAAGGGGGGAATGGTCGAAGGCTCTAGCTTTTGAATTCGAAATTTCCCTTCGGCCTTCATCTTCGAGCGTTCGCCGCCAATATCGCTCTGTCGGAGCTCCTGTGATATCTCTTTCTTAGGTATTTCCTTCTTCTTCTTAACAAATGACTTCTTCCGGGTCTTCTTCTTCTAACAGACACGTGGAGAAGCACTTCGACGAGTTCATTGATGTTAGCTTCGAGGGGGCAGAGGAACATGTGGTGTCGTCGGAGTCTGGCCAGAGGAGCAGGAAGCAGCCCCAACTGTCCCCTCGACATCGACGGCCCCTAAGAGATCCGAAAAGAAGGGCCCAAGGCCGACCGTCGGTGGGGCTACAGGAATGGTTCTGGCGGAGATCCTGGCCATAGCTCCCAAAACAAAGCACATCAACCGCACTGAGATTCGTTCCAAGTATATTCGGCCACCCTATGATGTCTGCCTCCCCACCCCTGATGAACGGGTCTGTTTGCCCAGGGACAACGAAGTCGGAGTCTATGCCCCGACCTTCGATCCGAGGCTACGATTTCCACTCCACCCCTTCTTCCTACACATGCTAAACTTTCTCGAGCTTTCGATCTTCCAATTGATGCCGAACTCGATCAGCGCCATGGTTGGGTTCCTTGTTATCTGCTTCGGTAGAGGCATAAGCCCGACCTTGCCGTTGTTTCGGTATTTCTTCGAAGCGAAGCGACGAGGAGCGTACTACTATGTCAGTGACCGGCATCTTGTCGTCGACATCTTGGGTAAAGTAAGGGAGTGGAAAGAAAAGTTTGTCTTCATCTCGACGCCGGTGGACTTGTCTATGCAGACGAACTGGGGAAGATTGAATTCAGCCATGAACAAGGAAGTGGCTCTCGGGGGGCAGGACCTGGAGACCTGCAAAATCCTGATGGAGATCCCCCGCGATCACCAGATACATGTGTAGTTGGTCAAGGAGCACCAGATCGCCCTCCATATCTGGCCCGAAGGTACTGAGATCTAAGCGATCTTCTTCGTCTTTGCTCACCCTGATCTCTTTTCTTTTTGCAGGTGCAGACATGAGTTTATCAATGGATAAACTGATGAGGATGGCCATGGAAGGGGTATCAGCCGAGGGATCGGCGCCCAAGGAACAAGCGGCCCCAGTCAAGGGCAAGGTGGCGGTGTCGAAGAGCATGCCGGAGAAAGTTGGACGGAAGCGGGGCCTGGAAGAGGCACCCACTGCACGGACTGAGGAGGGGGAGCGGAGCAAGAAGTCGAAGAAGAAAGCAACCGCTATAGCTGTTCCCTCCCCCTGTGCGAGCGAGGTAGCACCAGGTAGCTTGGCCGAAACCCTGGCGATCTAGAAGCTGATGGCACTGGCCCAAGCCAAGATGGTGGGAGTCGAGCGTTGGCCCTACGGTTCCCCTTGGGAAGCAGGGGAAGCTGGACTCAATAACACCGGGGCATCCAAGTTGCGAGGCAGTGCTTGCCTGCTTTAAAGCGAAGAAGGCCAAGGTTCTGGCAATCCCGAAGATCGAGCTCTACCAGGCTGGCTACCCGGTGGGTGCCCAGGAGTCACTGTTTGAAGATGCCGGGGTCACGGCTCGTCTGGCGGAGAACAGTTTATTGCGCAGGGATCGAGAGTCCCTATACAACGTTGGGCCTGAGCGCCTCTACGGCACGGCGATTTGGCACAGCATGCAGGTTTGATGCTTTTCCCAACCCAGGTCGCCGATTTGCATTCTCTCCCCTAGGCTCATGTATTCTTGCTTGTATAGGCTTTGGCGACGATGACTTCCTTGCAGTGCCACACAAACGTGGGAGCGCTGCAGGCGACCCTCAATCAGAAGAAGGCGGAGCTCCAAGCGGCCAACACGGAGTTGCAGGAGAAGGATGCTAAGCTCAAAGCGGTGTAGAGCGGCTGAAGAGGAGGTCGGTGGAGGTGGAAAAAGTCTGCAAGTTGCATGCGGACCAGAAGGAGGAGATGGAGAAACAATTTAAGGTCATGGATGATCTTGGCTGACAGCTGGAGGAGGCGGAGGCCCGAAGGGTCAATATGGAGAACGCCCATGCCGTGGAGGTAGAGGCAAAGGGGTGTGAGTTTGCTGAGCTCGTGCGTCAGGTGGCAACACTGAAGGAGGTCGATCTTGAGGTCGTGAAGGTGGATGCTGTCCTCAAGTACCAGAAGGAAGAGCTCCTTCCCGTCATGAAGGAGATCCGAGTTAGGAGCTTGTAGGAGGGCCTTCAAGCGGGCCTCGAGAAGGCGTGGGAGAGGCTGAAGAGGTTGGAGAGGCTGAAGAGGTTGGAGAGGCTGCATCCTGGGTTGAAGATTGATTTCTCCGTGTTGACGGCGGACTCGGATGGCAAGGAGGAAGGATAGACCGTCGTGCTAGGTCCGTCCGATGGCGATCAGGCTGGCGGTGATCAGGCTGGCGGTGATGTCGATGCCCAGGGGAAGGTCGTAGTGATGGATCCAGGGCCCATTGAGGCCGAGGCCCATGTGGAGGTGCCATAGTGCAGTTGGGGGGAGGGTAGCGAGATGTAGGACCCGATGGAGGAATCTTCGATGTAAATGTAAACTTTATCTTTTAATGAAATATACCTTTGGCGGTTCGCCTTGTTTGTGCTTGTGTTGTTGTTTGCTGCTATTTTTTCCCGTGTGTGTATGCCCCCCAACTTTCTGTTTGGAAGTGGCTACTGCCCTAGAGAAGCAGAATGTTGTGTAGTTGAGTGTGATTGAGTTGGTGAAGCTCTTTGTGGAGATAGATTACCCTCGGGTCATTTGAGGGCGTTACACGTGGTCGTCCACTCATTTACAACTTTGATGTGGATGGTGAATTGCCCCAAAGGTCTTCAAAATCGTCGGTATCGAGTGGCCCCTCATTTATAGCTCTGGTTTGGGTGGCGAACTGCCCTGGAGGTCTTCAAGATTGAGGGTATCGAGCAGCCTCACATTTATAGCTCTGGTTTGGGTGGCGAACTATCCCAGAGGTCTTCAAGATCGTGGGTATTAAACGTCCCCGCATTTATAATTCCAGTTCGATGGCGAACTGCCCCCGGTGGTCTTCCTGAGGGCCAATTTCGGGCATAACCCTTCTTCAAGCCCCTGGCCACTTTGGTTAGCGAAGCCCGACCCGCTATTTATAGCTGCACCGTGATCTGCCCCGGTGGTCTTCATGAGGGCGGGTTTTGGGCAGAACCCTTCTTCAAGCCCCTGGCTGGTTTGGTTAGCGTAGCCCGACACGCTATGAGTAGCTGCACCGCGACCTGCCCCAGTGGTCTTCCTGAGGACGAATTTCGGGCATGACCCTTCTTCAAGCCCCTGGCCGGTTTGGTTAGCGAAGCCCGTCACACTATAGGTAGCTGCACCGTGACCTGCCCCAGGGGTCTTCCTGAGGGCGAATTTCGGGCAGAACCCTTCTTCAAGCCCCTGGCCGGTTTTGTTAGCGAAGCCCGGCACACTATAGGTAGCTGCATCGCAACCTTCCCTGGCGGTCTTCCTGAGGGAGAATTTCGGGCAGAACCCTTCTTCAAGCCCCTGACCAGTTTGGTTAGCGAAGCCCTGCCCGGTTTGGTTAGCAAAGCCCGGCACGCTATGCATAGCTACACCGCGACCTGCCCTGGTGGTCTTCCAGAGGGTGAATTTCGGGCAGAACCCTTCTTCAAGCCCCTGGCCGGTTTGGTTAGCAAAGTCCGGCACACTATGGGTAGCTGCACTGCGACCTGCCCCGGTGGTCTTCCTGAGGGCGAATTTCAGGAAGAACCCTTCTTCAAGCCTCTGGCCGGTTTGGTTAGCGAAGCCTGACACGCTATAGGTAGCTGCACCGCGACCTGCCCTGGTGGTCTTCAAGATTGCGGGATCGAGTGACCCCGCATTTATAACTTCGGTTTGAGTGGCGAACTGCTCTGGAGGTCTTCAAGATCGCGGGATCGAGTGACCTTGTACTTATAACTCTGGTTTGGGTGGGGAACTACCCCGGAGGTCTTCAAGATCATAGGATCGAGTGACCCCGTATGTATAACTCTGGTTTGAATGGCCGGCTGTAAATTTAGTTCGCATAATATGCATATAAGAGCGAAAACGTAAGAGTTTACTTGTTGCGAATTAGCCCGCTCTGGATGATTAGGGTGGCCTCTATGGAGGCGCTTTCTATCTTGGGGGGAATCTGAAACTTTATTCAAACAACACGATGTTGATACAAATACATAAAATTACAGATTTTATTGATAATACTTGAGTAGGTGTTAGGCATTCCATGGACGAGCTAGCTCTTCGCCCTCCATGTTCTCCAAAATGTAGGTAGAGGGTCCTATGATGTCCGCTATTTTGTTGGAGCCTTCCCACTTGACAGAGAGCTTTCCATGGCGGCCGACCTTGGGTTTAAAGATGGCGTCTCTGAGGATGAGGTCGCTGACTCTAAAGCTTCGCTTCTTCACCCTGGAGTTGTAATACCTCGCCATCCTTTGGCTGTGCTTGATAATACAAGTTAGCTCACAATCCCTTACCTCGTCATGTAGTTCGATGTTGAGGTCGAGGCCTTCTTCATTTGCTTGTTCATCGAAGTATTAGAGGCAGAGAGAACGTTCGCCGACCTCTACTGGGATGACGGCTTCTGCTCCATAAGCTAGAAAGAAGGGGATCTCGCAAGTTGAAGCTTTATAGGTGGTGCGGTAAGACCAAAGGATGTCGGGTAGCTCGTCGGGCCAAGTTCCAGGAGCGTTGCCGACCTTCTTCTTCAGGGGTTCGAGGATGCACTTGTTTGCTACTTTGGCCATGCCATTGCACTACAGGTGTGCTACGGAGGTGAAGTGGAGGTTGATGCCCCAATCTGAACAGAATTCCCTGAAGTCTACGGAGTTGAATTGCGTCTCGTTGTCCGTCACAATGGAGCAGGGTATTCCAAAGAGGCATATGATCGACTTCCAGATGAAGTTCTTCATGTCTTTCGAAGAGATGCGCGCTAAGTGCTCCGCTTCTATCCATTTGGTGAAGTAATCGACGGCGACAATCAGGTACTTCCTTCCTCCGGTTACCATCGGGAGGAATGGTTCGAGGATGTCGAGGCCCCAGTTGGTAATTGGGACCAGGCTGAGGACTGGAATCAGATCAGCAGGAGGAGCTTTGGTGTGCTTGAAGAATATCTGGCACTCCTCGCACCATTTGACGAAGCTGATCACATCCTTCAGCATAGTCGACCAATAATAGCCTTACCGGACTGCCTTATGTACCAAAGTGTGGCCACCATGATGATTCCCACAGAATCTTTCATGTATCTCTTGGATGACCTCCTCAGACCTTCTCGGCCCGAGGCACTTTAGATAGGGCAATACGTCGTTTTTCGCGCGACGCTTTTGGTAGAGTACGTCACCGAAGATCACGTACGATAAAGCCCGTCTCTCGATCTTTCATGCATCCAGCCTATCCTCTGGTAGGGCTCCGGTCTTCAGGTAGGAGATGATCGGATCCATCCATGATGGTTCTGGGTCGACGCACATCAACTCTCCCTCCTCAATGCTTGGCGTTAATAAGTTTTCTATGTAGATGGCCTTCCCAATTTCCATCGGAGAAGACGAGGCCAGCTTTAAGAGGGCGTCGGTACAGAGGTTGTTCGCCCTCGGCAGATGTTGAACCGCTTCTCTCCTAAATTTGAGAAGTTCGGCACGAGCACATTTCAGGTATCGCTTCATCAGCTCATCCCTCGTGTCAAAGCTTCCTTCAATTTGCTGGACGACCAACCTTGAATCGCTGATGAGTAGCACATTCATCGCTCTAAGCACCCGACAGAGCTTTAGGCTGTTGAGAGTGGCCTCATACTCCACCACATTGTTGGTCATCGAGAAGTTGAAGCGGAGGACGTACTCCAACAGGCTCCCCTCTGGGGTCTCAATCACGATGCCGGCTCCACTCCCCAAAGCTTTGGCCGATCCATCGATGTGGATGACCCACTGTTCACCATTGGGCTGGGTGGAAGTAGAGGGAGGATTTTCAACGGTGAGTTGCTGGGGTGCCGTACCCAGGTGACCCTCGGGCGGAACCTCTCCATTCTCTCCCACTGTACACTTTGCCACGAAGTTAGCAAGTTCCTGCCCCTTGATCGCTGCCCTTGGTTTGTAGATAATGTTGATTTACTGAGCTCGACACTCCAATTCAGTATCTGGCCTGACCTCTCTAGCCTCCTCAGGTTCCTTTCCAGCGAAGAATTGGTGTAGACGACAATGGTATACGCCTGAAAATACGGTCAGAGCTTTCTTGCAGTCAGGACTAGGCAGTAGGCCATCTTCTTAATGGGTTTATATCGGGTCTCTGCATCTCAGAGCACTCGACCGGTGTAATAGACCGGCCTCTGGATTCCCCTGTCCTCCTTCACGAGGACCGAGCTCACAGATTCCTCAGTTGTGGCAAGGTAGAGGCCGAGCTGCTCTCCTTCTTTGGGCTTCGCAAGTAGCGACGAGCTTTGCAGGTAGGCCTTCAACTCTTTGAAGGCTCTTGCACATGAGTCGTCCCACTTTACCACCTTTCTTTCGTCCTTCTTCCTAGCGACGGCCCTCCAAAGAATCTTGAAAAAGGGGAGTGATCTTTCTGCAGACTTTGATAGGAATCTTCCAAGCGCGACGATCCGTCCGTTTAACCTCTGCAGGTCCCGGATCGTCCTTGGCTCCATCATGTTGGCGAGGGCGGTGATCTTGTCGGGGTTAGCCTCAATTCCTTGCTTGGTGATCATGAAACCCAAGAACTTTCCCGACTCGACACCGAATATGCATTTGGCAGGGTTGAGCCGTAAGTTGTAGTGTCGCACCTTTTGGAACATCTCCTCTAGGTCGACGAGATGATCCCCGGCATCCTTTGATTTCACCAACATGTCGTCAATGTAGACTTACAGGTTCCGGTCGACCTGGGGATGGAAGATCTTGTCCACCATCCGTTGGTAGGTTGCCCCGGTGTTTTTGAGTCCGAACGACATTTTGGTGTAGCAAAATGTCCACCGGTCCGTGAGAACACTGTCTTCTCCTCATCATGGGTTGCCATCTGTATCTAGTTATAGCCTAAAAAGGCATCCATAAAAGTTAAGAGTTCATACCCAGAGGCATTGTCCACCAGATGGTCGATCCTTGGGAGCAGAAAACTGTCCTTTGGGCAGACTTTGTTGAGGTCAGTGAAGTCCATGCACATCTGCCATTTTCTGCTGGGCTTCTTCACCATCACCACATTGGCGAGCCAGTCAGGATAGCTTACCTTTCTGATGAATTTGGCCTCGAGAAGCCGCTCCACCTCTTCTCTCGCCGCCCACGCTTTCTCTCCTCCTGCGCTCCACTTCTTTTGTCGGACCGGGCAGGTCTCATGGTCGACATGTAGCTCATGGGTGATCACCGCCTTATCGACTCCTGGCATGTCAAAGGGTGACCATGCGAAAATGTCCGCATATGCCCTGAGGAGGTTGATCAGACCCGCCCTCATCTTTGCAGTCAGCTTCATGCCGATCGACACCATCCTGTCCGCCTCCTCCATCAGTGGAACCTCCTCTAAAACCTCCACCGGGGTTGGTCGTTGATGCTTCGAGTCCTCCTGACCATTAAGGAGTTCGACAAACCAGGCTTGCTCGATCTGCTTCTGTTGTGTAGACCCGATGTAGCAACTCCGGAGAGCCTCTGGCTTCCTCGCACTCGCCCGACCCCAAACGGGGTCTGGAATTTCACCATTTGGTGTAGCAGTGAGGGGAGAGCTTCGATGGCGGTCAGGCAGGGCCTCCCTATTATGTCATTGTATGCCAAGGGCACGTCGATGATGACGAACTGTGCCACTCGCATAAAAATTCTCGGCCTCTCCCCCAGGGTGATGGGCAGATCGATCGTTCCGGCAATAAGCACCGAATGGCCAGTGAAGCCAAGAATTGGGCCCACGCATTGCCTTGCCCAACCCCATCTTCTGAATTATGGATAGATACAGTATGTCGCACGAGCTTCCAGTGTCCACCAAAAGTCTGCTCACCACTACCGGCCCAATGAGTGCCTCGATGACGATGGCGTCGTCATGTGGCAGCTCGACCCCCTCCAGATCTTCTTCAGAGAAAGAGATGGGTGGTGGAGTCGTCCTTCTTCACTTTGCCCCCCTAATCAGCGCTTGCCACCATGACCTGCCTCACGTCATTCTCCCTCGGCGATGATGAGGTTCCACCCGAGGTTGGCCCGTCGCATATCACATCAATGCACATGATCAAGACAGGGATATGATGGGCTGCCAGTTCAGTGTTGTGGGTCTGGGCCTGTCGGACTGGTTCTGCTAGAGTTCGCCCCTCTCACCCCTATCCTTCATGGTCGGCGACCTCTGAAGGTGGCCACCCTGGATCAGCCGCTCTATGTCTCTCTGCAGAGCAAAGAAATTGTCTGTGTCTTAGCTGTGGTCATGGTGGTATCGACAGTACTTCTATGCATTACGCGTGGTCGGCCACCCCTTTATCTCTGGGGGCGGGTCTTTGAGAAACCTGCCCGACATGGCCTCTGCCATCACTTCGGCCAGCAGGGCGTTGAGCCTGGTGTAGTACACCTCCTCTTGTGCTCTTTAGGGTCCGTCCCTTGGAGCCGGGTTCCTAGGAGCGTGGAACCCCCTCAGAGGTCCGGTGTGATCTTTCCCTTGGGGCCTCTATGGTTGTTCCCTTGGATTCACTCTTGATCTTGCCCTCGGGGCGGTCATCCTACCTCGGCCTAGACGACGATCGGGGCTCAGCCCTGAGACGCTCAGCCGGTGCCACCACTTTCTTCGCCGCCAGCGAATCCTCAATAAGCATGAACTTGTTCGCTCGGGAGAAGAGAGCATCGAGGTCTGCAGGCGGGTCGTGGAGGAGGGATTTGTGTAGACTGTGGTTAGCAAGCCCTTTCTTAAAGGTTGCCATGGCAAGGTCATCCCCGCAGCTCGTCACGCTGAGACGCTCCTCGTTGAAGCACCGCTAAAACCTTCGGAGGGTTTTATCCTTCTCCTTGTACTATTATAAACAGATAGTCAAGGGCTTTCTTCCTTCTTCTTCCCGCTCGGAATTGCATACAGAACTTGTGGGACAGATCGTCGAAGGAGTCAATCGATCTGTCCGACAAGTCGTTGTACCATTCCGAGGTAAACTTCTAAAGCGTCGTCGGAGAGGCACGACATAGGAGCTCATTGTCGGCTCCTTGGATCTCCATCACCCACCTAAAGTTCTGCACGTGTTCGAGTGGATCTCCTGATCTGTCATACACTACAAGCGAGGGGAGCTTGAACCTAGGCGGTATCGTGGTTGAGATAACCCTTCACGTCAATGGGTCGACTTCTTCGGGATGTTGGTGGGGGTGCCGACGATCTTCATTCGACGTCTCGGCCACCTCGAACACCCGGTAAGCCGCCTCGGTGCTCAGGGGAGTCCCTCCTCTGTGCCCTAGGGACCGGGCTTCGATCTCGGCCCTGCCCCCGCTGGTCATTACGCCTTAGGGAAATGCGCTCCGCCTGGGGGCTGCGGCCTTGACGAGGGTGCTCTCTGTGCCTAGGGCTTGGTGACCTCCTGAGAGAGCGACTCTCCACCTCCTGGTCCTCAGGGATGTGCTCCCGCACTATCTTGATCGAAGGGTAGGGGGCCCCAAGCTCCTCTGTTGTATCCTCTTCTTTGCGGCGTCAATGTACCGTCGATGTCGGACAGCTGCTTCTTCGTCAAGCCACCTATGTATCGCGGCTCCTCCTCGTCAAATCGTCTCTACCTAGAAGCCACCTCATCATCATCGAGGCACCTCTGCAGGCAGCTAACTCCTCTTCGTCGAAGAGTCTCCTCCGAGCCGCCGCTTCCTCTTCAAACTCGGGGAGGAGGTTCTGCTTCACGTTGAATGGTCGGGAGGGGCCTGATGTTTGAGGCTGCCTCGTCGATTTTGCCATCGCCATGTCCTTCATTACTTTGTCAAAGATCTCGAAGCTTTGATAAACGCCACGAGCTGCGGCCTCGATGGTAGCGTCCTGCCCCTCAGGGGGAGCCTCTCTCCGGGGGACCTTCTCGTAGAGGGAACTTCATCGAGCATTGGTCGTTTACCACTACGATGACTGCGGTTACTTTGTGTGGGGTTTGCCATGAATGTGACCCTTGATTCCCACAGACGGTGCCAAATGTTGCGGGTAAAATCCACTAACACTGAATTTGTATTGAAATGAGAATCACGGGACAATGATTACAGGTCTTGGGGGTTAGTCGAGGCTAATCACGATTGGAAGGCACTTTGTAGATGAAAATCCCAAGGACACCCATCAATCGAGGTAAGTCGCCCGTCTACTAGAGTTGTCTGTCCAAGGTTGCTTCAACCGCAGGCAACTGATGCGAACTACCTACGAGGAGAACAACTCGTCAGAAAGGCGGGGCTGCGAGCCAGCCCGTAGCCTCTCCGATGCTTAAGTCAGCGAGTGACTGTATGGAGAGCGTCAAACACCCAAGGCGATCTTAGAGGCAGATCGGCACTTGTGTGGCGAGCTTGTGTGGTAGGCGTGAATATGTGGAGGATATTCGACTTGTGTATCGATAGATGTGTTAGGAATTCTTACAGATTAGCCAGCCACTTTCTCATTGGAGGAGAAGGGGTATTTATAGGCTGCTGGAGTCGGTTGCTTTAGCTGAGCTGGAAATGTCAGGGGTCCGTCCGAGGATGTCAGAGCCGTTAATGTCAGGTGTGCTTTTGTCTGGATGTCTGGTGGTGAAACGGCTAGGCATGCTTTCTGCAGGCGGTCAAGTGGTCAGGCGGCAAAGCATCCAGGTTCCCTTTTGTCAGAGTTGTCTGTAGTGAACCTACTAGTGGCGTGTCATCTTATTCTGTGGGTGAATTAGTTGGTGAGCGACATCTAGGCGAGCTTCCTGTGGGGCGAGCTTCTTCGGGCGTGAGCTGTTCTGGGGGCGAGCTTGTCGTTTTGCTTGGTGAGCTTCTTTGGACCTCAGCGAGCTCTGGTGAACTAAACTTCACTATGGAGATTCGGTGGCCAGGACTTGGGCCTTGAACTAGTGGGCCTAGATTGCCTGGGCCGATCTTGAGGTCGTAACAACATGCTATAAAGATTTCATATCTTACTTAAACATGGTACTTACAAGCTTTCAAGAACAACAAAAGGGACTCTCTAAATTCATGCAATCAACTCATATCCACTTCACGCAATTCATAGAATTTAATATGTAGACCATTGGCGATGCACCTTTCAATCAAGAGTTATAACAGAAGCATATAAGAATCACACCAAGCATGCAATGGAGAATGGAATAAATCATGGCATTCACATATTTTAACGAATCATAAGAAACCTACATAACTAAAGTATTTTGCTAAGTTTTAGCATTATCAAACTTTCCCATTCGTGCACCTCTCCGCTCTAATGTCATACTCACTCATATAGTCAAAGGAATTCACCCCCCAAGCTTAGCTTGAGGCATCGCATCCAAAGGAAAATGATAGTGGAAATTGGGGGGTTTGCCTTGGTTTTTCCAAGTATTTTTGTAACTCCAATAATGAGATAGAGAAATATTTTTCTTTTCTTTTTGGACTTTTTGTTTCTCATTTTTCTTTTTGGATTTTTGTAGGAGCTATATGATTTGTATTTTTAGTTTTTGCCCCCCTTTTGGCTTTTTGAACTTTTTGGAGCTAGCTTTTTCTTTTGCAAGGGATTTCTGGGAATGAATACAGTATGAGTAGCTGCAAGGGGTGAACTCAAGTGACATGTAGAGAATAAAAAGATATATGTGGAGAAGAAAATGGTGTAACACTCGGTTCACTCATAAGATGTACACAAACGGTTCAATAAGATAATACTTCAACTAAAACTCATATATAAGCATGGATATTCTTAATCATCTCAATAAATAGTGAAGTCAAGCGGTAAAGCGTACAATCATATCAGGCATGCAACAGAAGGTGAATAAGACAATAATACAGATGCTTCAGATATACAATTGATGCGTGAATCTTGGTGCATTTCCAACAAAAGCATACTAAACACTAATCCATACATTCGGCTTCAATTAGTATCATGCATTCATATAGAGGAATCATCAAAAGAATATATAAGCAAGCACATGGATAGCAAGATACTAAAATACTCCAAATAGCATGGCAAGAGATATAAGCATTGTGATGGCTACTAAAGCAATAAGAGATATCATCATAAGAAACATATCTAGCAAAAGAAGGAAAAGAGAATAAAGAAATAAATATAAAGGAGAAGAAGGAAAAGAAAAACAAGCACACAATATGATGCATGAACACACAAAAAAGGAAAATAAGATGGAAAAATTGAAAAGATGATGCAAAAATTTGAAAAATTCTAAAAATTCTAAAATGAAGTAAAAATGCAACTAAATGGCATGGAAATGCACACCCCCAATCTTAAACTTCACATTGTCCTCAATGTGATCATAAAGGTAATTATGAGGAACAACGATAAATATGAGAGGGGTGAATGGAAAAATGGTGATATGAATAACATGAAACCCTAATGCAACTACATGCACATGCAATGATGCATGAGAGTGCCTTCCCCCAAGCTTACCACACACAATCCTATTCAAATGACTTGATCAAGTCAAACGAATAAGAAAGTAAGGTTTCACTTGAAAGAAATGCTCGATGGTGGTGAGCAAAATGGCGTGACATATCAACATGTGAAGAGGGCAACTAATATATTTATAATGGGTTTGGGGTGTAAAAGATTATTGTTGCCATCATATGAGGTGATATTTATTCTAAACAAACTAATCAAGTAAATCTATACGGTCCTCTCGCTGTCAAGAGAATTTGTTTATTTAAAGCAAAAAATACTGCAGTACTTGATTGATATCACCTATAATAAAAGGCGGATCCACTATCTGCGTCGTTGCATCCAGCTGTCCTATCAGCACCCTCTGTGGCTCCGCCAGCTGCATGTAGCCACTAACACCAACGAACTCCAGCGATGCATCCCCTAGCATTCCTCGTAGGCGATCTGTATCTTGTGAAGAACGGAATGCATCAGTCCGTTATGAAAGATTTTTCCCCTGAACAAATGTTTTCCAAAGAAGGCCATCAACATAAAATTTTAAAATTAAGGATGGTTGGCAACACTTCCCTAGAAATAAATCTCTACTCTCAAGTACCATGTCCACTCTCTCCTCGATGTCCTCTCCAAGCTCCTCAGGTAGATCCTGATCGAATGTATACGTAACCTCATCAGGCGACTCCTCATCATGCTCATTAGGTTCTTCAAGCAAGGTCACATCCAAGCATACCTCCGGTCCATAATTGTAAGTGTCCTGCAATAGATATGATGTATCAAAAATATCTGAATCAAAATAAATATCAAATGTGATACATGATTCAGAAATGGGGTGGGTAAAGAGTCTCCCTGAGTGGGAGCAGTAAGCTCTGGTGGGTGGTCCTCTTAGGGAATGCTCAGCCTCTGTAGAAGGTGTGGATGGAGGCTGTAGCTCGAATGGAGGGGTAGCACAATTCGGGCTCCATCTGTGTGCAGATGTCATCGTCCTAGGTCACGTCCTCCTCGATGGTCTACTCCACTACTTTAGGCACGACCTCCTCAATAATGTCTTCTGGTGTTGCAGGCTGCTCTGTGGGCTCATGTATCTCAACCATGGTATAAAAGTGTATCTTGTCCCCCTCAACTCGAGCATTGACTCCATCATCAATGGTACCTGCAGAAGAGATGCGATGAATAATAAAATTGTGAATTTCATGCTCAAAAGGTGTAACCGTCGCTTTTCGATCGTATGTTTTCATGCGCGTACTTTCTTTTTCGTTGCCTCCTCTTGTATCCCAAACGTGCAAAGTTATTTATCGTTGTGACCTTCAGAGAGAGTAGTTATTTGTGGATTTTTTATGAACGTCATTTCACAGCTCATTCGTCCACAAATCAGGTTTGAATGAAGGGGTGTCGTAACTTTAGACTTCGATGTTTGATCTTTTTATTTTTAGTTCCGTTTTCTGTCAAATTAGCACATGCCGGGTCATCGTAGTCTCGACCCTCTCGTCGACACGGTCGGCCCAATATTTTTCTTGTATTTATCAGACACAGTTAGACCGACCCTTCACCCTAATCACCTTTAATATGTAATTAGCCCGAGTTAATCCCCATTCAAAATCTAATTAAATCTAATCCTAGGAATCCTACGTATCACATGTTATATTTCCTAGCTATTTGCATCTTATATCTACCCTCCCCCTCTCACACACTCTCTCCAATCTAGCCTAAGTGCACCCATATTCTACCCATTTTAGCAAACCCTCATTGTTGAAATGCATCTACCCTAGGGTTTCTATCTTCACGCACACACCCAGCCGCCATCTAATAACTCACGAACCCTTCATCCCCTAGAACTGCCGCTGGCCACCCTAAATCCAATAGCGGCACTCCTCCCTCTCCCTCCTTGCCCATAGCCCGCGCAACACCTTAAACCGCCGGCGCTCCACCCTACAAACCGCCCAGCACCACCCTCAAAATACTACCGATCACCTGCCGGCCTTCATCCCAAAAACTGCCGCACCTACAGCCCGGGCCCCCTAGATCCGACATCTTGCAGCCGTAACCACCCATTGACAACCGGCCACCCATTCCTAGCCACGGCCAACCTCCGACCAAGCCCCAAAACTGCCGCATCCCTATCACCTTCTCCCCTCCATACACAGCCAGCCACCTCCCTTGAATCCGCTGCCGCCTCCTCCATGCAACACCCAACTGATAGCCCGACGCCCCCTATACTGTCGTACGGCCTGCCCTCCACCCTAAAACCCTCGGCACCCCTACAAAACTGTCGCACCCACACGTGCAAGGCCGAACCCCCACTCCTCCCATCCTCCATCAACCTGCACTCTCTCTCCCCTTAAACCCTGTCGCTTCCCCTACAACAACAGGCCGCGGTAGCCCCTTCCCTATTGCCGGCCTGTTGCGTGAACAAAAGATTGCACGTGCTAACTCCCAAGTGTAGGAGGTCGCCAAGTAGTAAATATCCTAGTGAGCCTATGGTCGAACATGGGGACAACTTGCTTACAATCACCAATGATCACAATTAGCTTAAGCGGTGTGAGAAATACCACCCTTTTGGGGTGAGGATTGGTTGATGAGATTTTTAGAACACCCTACCGTTAAGCATGCACACAACGAAATATGTAGGATATCAAACAAAGATGAGAAATGTGAGTGTTCATGGTTTCATGGTGTAGTCGGGCTTCAAACTTCATTTCGAATCACTACGATCCCTCATCCGGCTAAGGAGAGAGTGATCGGATAGTTTGGCATTTCATCGAACACGTTGGGTGCGAAAAGATAGTGAATGAAACATTGAGAAAATTTTACAATAAACACAATAGAGAGGGTCCACTAGGATGAACCTCTCTTTGGATTTCACACTAGGGTTCCAATTGAACAAGACTAACTCAACATTTCATTCACATATGAGAGTTAAAATTCAAGCTAGAAATGAAATTTGTAAGCCCAACATACAACCATCCACCATCAACACACACAATAAGACTAGCCACTCATGATAAACAAAATCCCCATTTTTGATTTCAAAGTTAACATCCAAATGTTTTTACAATGAACAAAATCCAACAAGAGAAATGAGAAATAAAAGCTAAAGCACAAGAAAACCCCCTTTTGATCTTCTCCTTTGATCTTCTCTCTTGATCTTCACTCCTTCTCCAAGATTTTCCAAGCCCTAGAAATTTCTCCTTGAAAAAGAATCCCCCTAGGCAAGCCCTAAAAAAAACTCCTCCAAAAAAACTAAGTCCCCAAGCCAAAACACTTCAGCCTTAGAAGAAAACAGAACACAATTTCGTTACAGGCCCAAGCTCATTTCTGTGTTTTTTGTTCGTCCAGGCAAAATTTGGACCCAAAAACAATATTTTTGCAAACCGAGGGGCGGGATTAAATTTTCCGCCCCCACAAAGCCTCACGCAGCAGAAAAGGGGGGGGGGGGGGGGGGGGGGGGGGGGGGCGCTGGGGCCCCCTGGCCCAAGCTTCTTTGAGTGCACTTTCTTTTGCCACCTTTTGTTCTTAGTCTTCTTTGAGGTTTCCGGTTCTTGCTTTCGTTCGTTCATAAACCTTAAGCGTTTATCCTTCCGCTTCTTTCCTCCATGTGAGGAACTAGCGGCCATGTGCACTTCGGCACTAGGTTTTGCGGCTTGAATCCGCTTTTCCTCGAGTTCGAGGTGTTTGGATACATCGCTTAAAGTTTTAATGCATTCATTATGAGTGAGGTGCATTTTCATGTTATCCCAGCTATCTGGGAGTGAACGAATGACTGCTTGGATCTGCTGTTCGTCAGACAGCGTAAGACCCGCATCCTTCAATTCAGCTATAAGATTCGCCATGTGGCGGAGATGCTTTTTCATAGAGTGATCTCGCCGCATTTCGTACGAATCAAATTGAATATTTAAGGAGAGGAGTTTGGTGACCGAAGTTCCACCAAACTTTATTCCTAGCCCAGACCATATGTCTTTGGCTAGGTTGAATTCCCGAAATAGACGCATTATGTCATTGTCCATTGCGGACAATAACGTAATACGTGCTATTTTGTTCTTTCGAGTCCAAGTCTCATAAGCTTCCCGGTCCCTCTTGTGTTGGGCCGTATTGCCCAACTCAGGTTCTTCCATTACGTTTTGGAGTGTTTCAAGCACATCTTGCTCCTCCAAAACATATTGGATTTTTATTGACCAAAGTTTATAATTGTCGCTGTTGAGCTTCTCACCTTTGTTAAGCTCGGCGACAATGTTCTTAGAAGCGGTAGTCATATTCGAATCAAAAAACTGCAAAGAAAATGAAAAACACGATCAAAATTCTATGCATAAAGTTTTGATTCTTTAAACACTTGATAAGTTCCTTGGATAAGCTGAAATGTTACTCTTAGAATCGAGAAGTTCACTACGTTCCCAACTACCATCTAGAAGTAACTTTCAAAGTATCCCTCTTACTTATCTCATGTAAAAGGAAATCAGAAATGATACCCGTATGGTACCAGCAGCGGAAAAATACTTTTGAAAAACATATCTTTCAAAATGGAATAGGTGAGAGTTTGCGCAAAGAATTTTAGCGCAACAATTGCCAAGCCACGAGACCTGTTCTACACACCCATGGGTTAGATAACCATGGCCGGATCGTGGTAGGACTTGGAATTCTAAATTGCGCTATCCCGATTAAGGATGGGACATAACCTATTTGAAAACATCTTTTTCAAAAAATTTGAAATACATTGGCTAATCTCCGTAGAGTAGAGCACAATGTCATAAGTACATTGGCTAATCTCCGTAGAGTAGAGCACAATGACATGGCTAATCTTCAAGGAGTAGAGCCCAAGAAAAAAAAACTTTATAAAATAAGAACAGACGACTGTCGTTAGCCCTGTATGGGCTAGTCGGCACATTCGTGTGTGACCAAGGCCTTTTGACACCCAGTATGGGCTAGTCGGCAAGTTCGTGATCGACCAAGACCTTTTGTCGGATTGGTCGACCAAAACACCCAAATTGTCAACCAAAAATTGGTCTACATCACTCCCGGCCAGTGCCGGCCAGGCCGGCCCTCGGCCAAGCCCTGACCGCTGCCAAGGCCAACCGTGGCCCTGGCAGCGGCCAGGGCCGGCCATTGGCCAGGCCCTGGCCTGGGGCCAGGGCCCCTGCCCTGGCCTCGGCCAGGGCGGCCAGGCCCTGGCCTGAGGCCAGGGCACTGCCCTGGCCTCTGCCAGGGCGGCCAGTCCCTGGCCGGGGCCAGGGCCCCTGCCCTGGCCTCGGCCAGGGAGGCCAGGCCCTGGCCTGGCCGCGGCCAGGGCCTTCTGGCCCTGGCCATGGCCGGCCCTGGCCAGGCCAGGCCGCGGCCAGGGCTCCCTGGCCCTGGCCGTGGCCGGCCAGGGTAGACCCTGGACTAGCCAGGCCGCGGCCAGGGCTGCCATGGCCGGTCAAGGCCAATAAGCCATGGCCGGCCAGGGCCGGCCGGCCATGGCCATGGCCGGCCATGGCCCGGCCATGGCTTATTGGCCTTGACCGGCCATGGCCCTTTGGCCATGGCTGGTCTCCCCCCTTTCATGGGGTGGCCGCATGCACTCCTCCCCCTTGATGGGGTGGTCGCGGTGGTTTTCGTCGTTATTGGCCGTAGCCAACCCCCTCCGCATGGGGAGGGGGAATGCATTGCCTCCATTGCACATATGGCCATAGATTTCATGCACCAAAAGTCATCTTCCCCGATGGGAATAACCACCATCTTCTTCTCCGGTGAAGCACCCGTTCGTCGAGAAAGTGGTTATCCTCCAATGGCCGCGTGCCAAAAAAATAACCCACTTCAAAAATTCGTAAACTACGCGCTCCACATGAAGAGAGCGTCCATTCCCTATGAATGGAGACTCAGCATCCATGAAGAGAGCGAGTTTGACGATATGAACGGTCGGTTCTTCCCGTCACGGAGAGTTCCTGCCATATCCGTAATGACAGAAGACCCTAACGTGAAAAGAACAACCGCTGCGTTCTCTCCGTCACGAAGCGTTCCTACCATATCCGTAATTGTAGGATACCTATTTGTGAAAAAGACAACGACTCGTTCATAGTTTCGACAGGGCGGCGGTTTGACCGGGGCGAACCTGTATGGCTCTGATACCAATGTAGGATCCTGTCAAAACAGAGTTAGGATCGATAAATGAAGTTGAGACTTACGCTTGCGTATGCGGCACGGTAGTCTCGGAACTTCGCCTTCGGATTCGCCATGACGGATCGAGTCTTCTCACGAACGGAGTAAGGCTACTAAATCCACAATCTAAATCTCTACTTTTAGATTAAGAACTTGGATAAAGAGAGAGGAAGGATTTCGGCAGAGCTTCGCTAGAATGAAATGCAAGGCAAGAATACCATGCAAAAGTGTAAGGAAATGGCTAAGCCTTGGGTCTTATTTATAGCCCCCAAGGTAGTTATTTTAGGAGTAATTGTTCCTTTGGAACAATTTAACTAAAGTGTACCATCATACATGGTACAACATAAGCTTAAGTTGTACCATATGCATGGTACAACATAAGCTTAAGTTGTACCATATGCATGGTACAACATAAGCTTAATATATTCCCCCTTTATTAGCCATATGTCGCATGCACTTATGCACATATAATGCGACTTTCCCACTAATCTAGAGATCCTCTCCGCAAGGGAACAGATTCCCTTTGCACACGACTTCGTGTACAAGACGTTCGAGGTCTGTATTCCCTCGTACATCCCCTACAAGGGTGTACCAACGTCATCCATATCCAACACTGGGGCCCCTGGCTCCGTTCCCCCGCTGTGCGGGGGAAAAAAAATTCGGCGCGCCTTGTGGGCCGGCCAGGCGGGCCGGCCCGCTGGGCGGGTAAAGGGGTTTTCAATTTTTTTTATATTCATCCACTGCAGCGGCCCGCTCAGAAGCGGGCCGCAGGCCTCTGGGCCCAGTAAGTTTTTTTCTTTGTTTTTCCTCTTAATAATTCCCAGAAAATCCCAGAAAATCCATTTTAGCTCCAAAAATTCCCGAAAAATATCCAGAAATTCCAAAAAATTCTGGAAAAATTCCAGAAAATCCTGAGAAATCCCAGAAGTACCTAAAAAATACGGGAAACAGAAATTAGTTCGTAAAAACAACATTTCATGTATAAAATACGAATAAGCTTCAATATTACACAATATCACAAATACACCCGTATTAAAGCCAAAATAAACACGATATACACATAAAATGCCCGAAAATAGGGTGGAAATAAGCAATTTAAACCCCGAATCACACCCCCAACTAGCTATTTGCTAGTCCCTAGCAAATCAAGCGATACATTCGGATTAAAATGGAAACGTGCATCAAACCCACAAAATTCTCATGGCATATTCCAAAAGTTATTTCCAAGTGATCTCAAAGTCAATATAACCAATGTATGAAAGTACATAATGAATGACACACTCTTTTATCCAATTCAAAGAAAAGTGAGGCAATAAGCCCGTATCACATGTGTCAGGATTTCACGATGTCAAAAATGCTAATCTTCAAGGAAATGGCCAATACAAAAGAAATTTTTCTCTAAGTTGTGGGGGAATGAGATTTGCAAAATTCATGTAGGTTATTCACTCAATTATTCATACTTATTTTTTTCATCATTTTTTACTTTCTTTTTTTTGTTTATGTTTTTGTGCACTCCCCTAAATCTTCTCTTTCGTGTCCTCCCCAATGTTTCGTGGGGGGTACCGACTACTTGACAAGACTAGAAGAACGATGCACCTTTTCTTTTCTATTTTTTTGTTTTTTTTGTTTTTATTATTTGCATACACGCGATAACACAATATAGGCAAAAAGGTGAAATGATTTCTAATCTCGTTTTTGGCATCCTCCCCAATGTTTCGTGGGGCACCGGCTACTAAACTTGATTAGAAAGGCAATTCACTTATATTACTCTCATTCTCATTCATGAATTAGCAATTCATCCACCCACTCCTAAGAGGAAAACATGCATAACAAATTGGCCATCTCCTATCCAATCAAACCTACATCGTTCATCCCAACATGAAATTTCTTACACCACACTTTTCCCAAATTGTTTCAAATAGAGCATCACGACATATGAAATAGTCTCATTCATGGTATATTAGCATTTGAAATCAACTTGGAAAAAAAAATTAAAGCACGCCAATCAAATATTTATGAGTTGACACCAAAATAGGATTTAAATCCAAATGTATGCATTAAGATGTAGCATGTAAGGGATCAAGCACAAAGCTAGCAAATGAGCAAGGATAGTCGATGTTAAGCTCGCAAGATATTGGAGATGACAAAAGGGATGTCTCCACAAATTTTTTTTGAAAACAACTAACTAAACATCCTAAACATCCTAAAACAACCTACAACCCTCCCCCCAACTAAATATATGCATTGTCCTCAATGGATGAAAGGGTAGTAGAAGCAAAAGTTGGAACAAACACACCTATTTAGTCGCCGCCTGAAGGCGGGTCCGCAAGCTCCTCGGTGTTTCGCTCCTTAGCCCACGAATCAAAATAAGGCTTCAAACGTTTTCCATTGACCTTGAACTCGCTCCCATCTTTTTTGTTCACCAAGGTCACCGCTCTATGATTATAGACATGTTTTACCATGAACGGTCCGGACCATCTAGACCTCAACTTTCCCGGAAAGAGATGGAGCCGGGAGTTGTATAATAGCACGCTTTGGCCCGGAAAAAATTCCCTCCTCAAAATCATTTTGTCATGCTCAAATTTCATGCGCTCCTTGGCTAATTTGGCATTGTCATATGCATCCCGCCGCAACTCCTCCAATTCACAAATCTGCAATTTACAAAAATTATTGGATGAGTCACAAATGGAATTAAATTGTTTAATTGCCCACAATGATTTGTGCTCTAACTCCATGGGCAAATGGCAATGTTTTCCATAAACAATCCTATGCGGCGACCTTCCTAAAATTGTTTTGTAAGCGGTCTGATATGCCCAAAGTGTTTCCGGCAATCGGACACTCCAATCCTTCCGTGTAGGATTCACCGTTTTTTGTAGGATATTTTTTATTTTTTTATTAGCCAATTCCGCTTGGCCATTGGTTTGGGGGTGGTAAGGTGTGGAAATTTTGTGTGTGACCCCAAACCTCTTCATCAAGTTAGAGAATGGTTTATTGCAAAAATGAGATCCACCATCGCTAATAATAGCTTTAGGAATTCCAAAACGTGCAAAAATATTTTCTTTGAGAAATTTTAGCACGGTAGCACCCTCATTATTCCTACATGCAATGGCCTCCACCCATTTGGATACGTAATCAACGGCCACTAAGATATATGTGTACCCAAATGAAATGGGGAATGGCCCCATAAAATCTATGCCCCAACAATCAAAAATTTCAATTACTAAGATCGGATTTAAGGGCATCATGTTTCTTTTTGTTATTCCCCCTAACTTTTGACATGGCACACAAGATTTACAATATGTGTATGTGTCTTTAAACATGGTGGGCCAATAAAATCCACATTGCAAAATTTTGGCCACCGTTTTATGTGCGGAAAAGTGTCCCCCACATGCACCACAATGACAAAAATGTAATACACTAGCAAACTCGTCATTTGGCACACACTTCCTAACAATTTGGCCGGAACAATATTTATACAAGTATGGATCATCGAAAAAGAATGATTTTACCTCATGTTTAAATCTTCTTATATCCCGAATCGACCAAAAGTGAGGAACCTTACCGGAAACCAAGTAGTTTGCAATATCGGCGTACCACGGCAAGGAAGACACGGCGAAAAGTTGATCATCCGGAAATGCATCATGAATTGGTGCGGTGGCGGGCTCGTTCCCGAAGGTAAGGCGTGACAAATGATCCGCCACCAAGTTTTCCACGCCCTTCTTATCCTTAATCACGACGTGGAATTCCTGCAAAAGTAAAATCCATCTAATAAGCCTTGGTTTTGCATCTTTCTTTGAAAGCAAATATTTTAGGGCCGCATGATCCGTAAAAATGAGAATAGGTGACCCTAAGATGTAACTCCTAAATTTCTCCAAAGCAAACACTATGGCGAGCAATTCTTTCTCCGTTGTTGTGTAGTTCTTTTGGGCTTCATTGAGAGTTTTGCTCGCGTAGTAAATCACACATGGTACTTTCTCCCTCTTTTGACCAAGCACCGCTCCCACGGTAAAATCACTTGCATCACACATAATCTCGAATGGGAGGCTCCAATCCGGCACCTGCAAAATGGGAGAAGTAGTCAATGCGCATTTTAATAATTCAAATGAAGATTGACACTCACGTGTCCAAATAAATTCTGCATCAAGAGTTAGCAAATGGCAAAGGGGTCGGGAGATGGCACTAAAATCCTTGATGAAACGACGATAGAACCCCGCATGCCCAAGAAAAGATCGCACAGCCCTCACGGTTTTTGGAGCCGGTAGCTTTTCAATTATCTCAACTTTGGCTCGGTCTACCTCCATTCCTTGCTTTGAGACTTTATGGCCAAGAACCATCCCCTCCATAGCCATGAAGTGGCATTTCTCCCAATTTAGGAGGAGGTTCTTCTCAATGCATCTACTCAAAACCAAAGAAAGGTTAGACAAACAACTTACAAATGAAAATCCAAAAACTGAAAAGTCATCCATAAAAATCTCCACAATTTCAACCATATCACTAAAAATGCTTAGAACACATCGTTGAAATGTGGCGGGTGCATTACACAACCCGAAGGGCATCCTACGAAAAGCAAATGTGCCGAAGGGACAAGTGAAAGTGGTTTTCTCTTGGTCCTCCGGGGCAATTTCTATTTGATAATAGCCCGAATACCCGTCCAAAAAGCAATAAAATTCATGGCCCGCAACCCTTTCTACAATTTGGTCAATGAATGGCAAAGGAAAATGGTCCTTGCGGGTCATGGCATTAAGTTTCCGGTAATCTACACACATACGCCAACCGGTGGTGGTTCGCGTAGGAATCAATTCATCATTCTTGTCCCTAATGACGGTGATTCCGGACTTTTTGGGCACGATTTGGATGGGACTCACCCACCTACTATCCGAAATCGGGTAAATGATACCCGCATCCAACAATTTTAAAAGTTCATTTTTACAACCTCCTTCAACGTCGGGTTAAGCCGACGTTGCAACTCTCTCGAGGGTATTGAATCCTCTTCCAAATAAATGTGATGTGAGCACACTAAAGGGCTAATTCCCGTGATATCCGCTAGTGTCCAACCTATAGCCTTTTTGTGTGTTCTCAACACATCCAACAAATCGTGTTCTTGCTTAGGTGTGAGGTTAGAATTTATTACCACCGGGAATGTCTCACCCTCTCCAAGGTATGCATACTTCAAATATTCCGGAAGTGGCTTTAGATCCAATTTGGGATGCTTTGAAGATGATGGCTTTTGAGGTGGGGAGTCCGTAGGCAATGTCTCGAATCTCGGAACCCATTTGGTGCTTGGTCCTGCATGTGTCTCATGCACAAGAAAAGATTCATCAATATGCTCACAAAAAGAGTCAAGAAAATCTAAAGCATTATCAAATTTGGAACCGAAATGATCTTCAACACATGAGTCTATAGGTTCCGAAGCCAAAAAGTCAACCATGTTAACTTCATCGTAATCCCCTTCTCGGGGTGGCAATTTGCATGCATTGAAAATATTATGTTCAAGAGTCATGTTGCCAAAAGAAATTTTTAATTGGCCACTCCTACAATTTATCAAGGCGTTGCAAGTGGCCAAAAATGGTCTTCCTAGGATTATCGGGGTGGGATTCCCCGATGTGGGTCCTTGAATGTCAAGGACAATGAAGTCAACGGGGTAATAAAATTTGTCCACTTGGACAAGCACATCTTCCACACAACCCCGTGGAATCTTCACACTCCTATCCGCCAGTTGTAAAACAACCGGTGTGCTTTTTAATTCACCCAATCCTAGTTGAAGAAAGACCGGGTAAGGCAATATGTTAACACTCGACCCCAAATCCAAAAGTGCTTGACCTATCCTCTTTGTGCCTATGGTGCATTCAATTGTAGGGGATCCTGGGTCTCTACATTTTGGGGAGTGTTGTGTTGCACAATGGAGCTCACTTGCTCCGTTAAGAAAGCCTTTTTCTTCACATTCAAATTCCTCTTTACCGTGCACACTTCTTTAAGAAACTTAGCATACGTTGGAATTTGATTAATAGCATCAAGTAAAGGGATATTAATTTGACATCGTTGAAAAATCTCCCTGATTTCCGCTTGATACTTGTCCTTGGATGGCGGGGAGAGCCTTTGAGGGAAAGGTACCCGAGTGGAATAAGGCTCGGGCTCCTTGGATAGATTCTTCATTGTTGGGCCTTCACCGTGCTCCTCCTCTAGCACCAAATCGGGTATTTGTTCCTTCTCTCCCACTTCCTCCACTTGTGGATCTTTAGGTGGCTCCACATTTTCAAAAATTTTACCGCTTCTCAGTGTTGTCACTGCTTGGCATTGCTTCATTGACCCCCGATGACGAAGAAGAGTTCATATTGGGGTTGGGCAATGGTTGGGATGGAAGCTTCCCCTTCTCTAGACTTGCGGTCAACTTCGCCAAGTGCTCCGCCATTTGTTGATTTAGAGTTTGTTGGAGTTGTTGGAATTGTTGGAATTGTTGGCTCTGAGCTTGTTGCACTTGGATGAGTTGTTGTAAAGTCTCATTCATGGAGTTCATTTGGATCTCACTCCCTTCCTCTCTCTTTCTTTGGAAACCGCCTCCTTGGTAATTGTTGTTGAAAGGAGGAGCCTTGTATGGTTGATGAGTTTGTTGTGGTGGCCCTTGATGTTGCGGTTGTTGAGGCCTCCAACTCAAGTTGGGATGATTCTTCCAACTTTGATTATATTTGTTGGAGTTGAAGTTTTGTCCAAACACTTGATTTGCCTCCGCATTAGGCTCTCTCAAAACCTCCTTCAATGTGGGAATGGTGGGGCAATTTGATGTATCGTGCCCCGTAGTCTCGCAAATTGCACAACTTTTCTCCATGGCTACACTCTTCACCGCCCTCAACTCCATGGCTTGGATCTTCTTTTGCATAGATTCTAACCGGGCTTCCATAACATCATCGGTCTTCAAAGTGTGTAAGCCCCCACGAGTTGGTTGTGATGAAGAGGAGTCGCCTCTATCAAACTCCGTAGTTGTGTCCCATGTTTGTGCATTTTCTGCCACCATCTCCAAATAATCCCACGCTTCATCCGGTTCCTTATCAAAAAACTCCCCGTTGCACATTGTTTCCAAAAATTGCTTTGATGTCGGTAAGAGTCCTTCGTAGAAGAACCCGATGACACGGCATTTCTCGAATCCGTGGTGAGGACATGAGAGTAGAAGTTCCTTTAGCCTTTCCCAAGTTTGGTAGAATGTCTCATTGTTGCGTTGGGCAAAGCTCATGATTTGCTTCTTCAATCCCTGTGTCCTATGCAAGGGAAAAAATTTCTTTAGAAACTCGGCTTGAAATTGCAACCATGAAGTAATTGAGCGTGGTGGTAAAGCATTAAGCCAATTCTTTGCTTTATCTTTGAGAGAAAACGGAAATAATTTCAAGTATATCGTGTCGGCGCTCGTTTTCCCATCAAAACATGTGGAACATACATCTTCAAACTCCTTTATGTGAAGATATGGTTTTCCCTCTCCAACCCATGGAAAGTGGGTAGGAGTTGAATTACCCCGGGTTTAAAATTAAAGGAGTTCGCATCCGTAGGTAACACAAAGCATGAAGCCGAACTAGACCTGGTGGGTCTCAAAAGATCCCTCAAAGACCTAGGGACATCGACTTGAGAATTAGTGTCATGGTTACTAGTATTATCATTGTTCAAGTTTTCTTCCTCCATGACGTGTGCGCGCGTTAGTCTATGTGTTCGAGGTGTTCGAAGCCACATAAACTAACCAAGCAAGCGTTGGTATGTAAAATGAAAACAAACAAAGTGAAATTTATATACGATTATGTATGAAAAGATGATATAGTCACAAAGCAAAGCTAAAAGTAATATAATTGTCGATGGTAAAACCGTTGTCCCCGACAACGGCGCCAAAAACTTGGCGTGAACAAAAGATTGCACGTGCTAACTCCCAAGTGTAGGAGGTCGCCAAGTAGTAAATATCCTAGTGAGCCTAGGGCCGAACACGGGGACAACTTTCTTACAATCACCAATGATCACAATTAGCTTAAGCGGTGTGAGAAATACCACCCTTTTGGGGTAAGGATTGGTTGATGAGATTTTTAGAACACCCTACCGTTAAGCATGCAAACAACGAAATATGTAGGATAGCAAACAAAGATGAGAAATGTGAGTGTTCATGGTTTCATGGTGTAGTCGGGCTTCAAACTTCATTTCGAATCACTACGATCCCTCATCCGGCTAAGGAGAGAGTGATCGGATAGTTTGGCATTTCATCGAACACGTTGGGTGCGAAAAGATAGTGAATGAAACATTGAGAAAATTTTACAATAAACACAATAGAGAGGGTCCACTAGGATGAACCTCTCTTTGGATTTCACACTAGGGTTCCAATTGAACAAGACTAACTCAACATTTCATTCACATATGAGAGTTAAAATTCAAGCTAGAAATGAAATTTGTAAGCCCAACATACAACCATCCACCATCAACACACACAATAAGACTAGCCACTCATGATAAACAAAATCCCCATTTTTGATTTCAAAGTTAACATCCAAATGTTTTTACAATGAACAAAATTCAACAAGAGAAATGAGAAATAAAAGCTAAAGCACAAGAAAACCCCCTTTTGATCTTCTCCTTTGATCTTCTCTCTTGATCTTCACTCCTTCTCCAAGATTTTCCAAGCCCTAGAAATTTCTCCTTGAAAAAGAATCCCCCTAGACAAGCCCTAAAAAAAACTCCTCCAAAAAAAACTAAGTCCCCAAGCCAAAACACTTCAGCATTAGAAGAAAACAGAACACAATTTCGTTACAGGCCCAAGCTCATTTCTGTGTTTTTTGTTCGTCCAGGCAAATTTTGGACCCAAAAACAATATTTTTGCAAACCGGGGGGCAGGATTAAATTTTCCGTCCCCCCACAAAGCCTCACGCAGCAGAAGGGGGGGGGGGGGGGGGGGGGGGGGGGGGCGATGGGGCCCCCTGGCTCCGTTCCCCCGCTGTACGGGGGAAAAAAAATTCGGCCCGCCTTGCGGGCCGGCCAGGCGGGCCGGCCCGCTGGGCGGGTAAAGGGGTTTTCAATTTTTTTTAAATATTCATCCACTACAGCGGCCCGCTCAGAAGCGGGCCGCGGGCCTCTGGGCCCAGTAAGGTTTTTTTTCTTTGTTTTTCCTCTTAATAATTCCCAGAAAATCCCAGAAAATCCATTTTAGCTCCAAAAATTCCCGAAAAATATCCAGAAATTCCAAAAAATTCTGGAAAAATTCCAGAAAATCCTGAGAAATCCCAGAAGTACCTGAAAAATACGGGAAACAGAAATTAGTTCGTAAAAACAACATTTCATGTATAAAATACGAATAAGCTTCAATATTACACAATATCACAAATACGCCCGTATTAAAGCCAAAATAAACACGATATACACATAAAATGCCTGAAAATAGGGTGGAAATAAGCAATTTAAACCCCGAATCAGCCTGCCATCTTCCCATAGGCCGATTGCACTCCACGGCAGTCCCCTTAGCTGTCGTTCATCTTCCTCCCACGGCCACCTTCGCCATTGTCTGTTGCCTCTAGTTGTCGCCGTCTTCGCCGTAGTCCACCGTATCTTGCTCGCTGTCGGAATCCAACCCCTGACGTTGCTACCCGACGTCAGTATAGCTTTCGCGTCGTGTTAAGGTAAAACCCGATCTATAGGAACCCGCACACCTGTCTGTTTAACAAGATAAAAATCGTAAATTTGCTTTCTTTGGTTAAATCACTAATTGAAGTTAATAATACGGGATTGTAGGTTGGACTATTGGTTGAGCACGTAGGCAGATTCTGGACTGTTGATCTGAGAGTTGCAGCATGATTATTTCAGGCAAGTGAAACTTGCTTGGTTAAATATTAAGCCATGTTTAGGTTATTCTGAGTTTTTGTGTAAAAGAGACTAGGCAGTGAAATGATAGTCGCATAGGCACCATACTTGATCTAGCTTGACAACGAAGCTAGGTCCGACACCCTTGCCATGTTCATGCATATCACTTATCACGCTAATTTTTATTAACTGTATGCATTCAATAACTGCTTTTATACTATCATGTTGCATATTGCTTGTCATTTCATGCATTTGAATGTCTTGTCATGAATGTGTAGCACACGCTACAAATGAAATGTAAGCTGTGGCGAGTAGGATTTTGACTCCTATATCATGAATGAGGCTAGGTCAACCCTATGCCATAAATATTTCCTGGCCGATCCAGAAGATGAGCGTCAGTTCATACACACGTAGAGGGGTAGGGTTAAGTGGTCACTCAGCGTAGAAGTGTGCCCGTACAGCAACTTCAGCTAAAAGGCGTAACCCTATGCACTACGTGAACGCATGTTTTACCGTTTTTCATGAAATATTGTTTAGTAGCTTTTTGTTACGACGTGTCTTTCAAATGTTAAGTATCATGTTCATTTTAATTGCTGCATTCATCAAATATTATGCCATGTCATCATATTTTAGAACTGCTAGTTGCATTCATTACTTTTGAGTTTCCTTGCACCAAAGTCTCCTTTTTACCTTTTGGAGATTTTTGCTGACATGCACCCTTTTCTCTTTGGGTGTCGCAAGTTAGGTTTTGAGTCTGAGGTTGTTGCTGAGGACGACCAGTTTGCTGACGTCGAGCTTGAGGCTTCTGCTGACGTTCAGTTTGAGGATACCAGAGACCTATTCTTGTCTCAGTTGTTTGTTTTCTTAGTTGCTGTTGTTAGGTTGTTTGGTGCGTAGCACCTTATCTATGTTTTAGTTTCGGCCATGCTTGGGGCTTTTCTTTTTAGACTCTCTTGTACTACTTTTTATGACTATATCTCTGATTGTTATTGAATGAAGATGTGGAAGTTATTTTTTGAATGTTGGTTAATTTTGCCTGCCTTCATCATCATCATCATCATCATCATCATCATTATTAATATTGTTTTTTTGCAATGCAAGAATCTGCGAATGGATGACCACACATACGCTTGTCAGACCGTAGCCTCACAGCTTCAGTCTGAGCGGACCTCTTTGCGTCTCGCCTTTCGTACTTGGGAAGCGGGGCATGACATGGTTTTGTGGTGGCTTATGCAGGTCGTTGCACCTGCGAAATATCGAAACACCGATAATAATAAAACATCCTTTGAAACATTCGAAACATTTGAGTCATAAAAATTGGAGTCTAATATGAACGTTTTCCTTGTCTTAGATGATAGGAAGACTTAGATAGACGTCCAAGTTTGATAGTCAGAGACCTAGAAGGCGTATTTCCAGAAGATTCTCCAGGTTTCTGCTCTGGAAGAGATCACAATCTTGATCCTCTAAGGAACCTTTCCCTGAGATCTCAATTACAGTTTAGTTCATTAGAAAGTCTTAGTGCTAAGTTTCTCCTAATCTTTAGTCGGCCCAGTAATTAAAACGCCTGATTTCTATCATTTTCCTAATCATTACACTTTTGAGCTAATGACCATAGAATCCCATCGTAGCAGATTCACTAAGTTATTTCCGAGTCGTATTTACGTTTTGAATATTTGATTCACTTCCTTGCTTTCGTTTCATGTGATTCCTTCATGTCGTTCATCATCAATCATTGAATATTCCCCATTACCAACCTGATCCTTCGAAAAGTATTTTCAATATTATTATTTTAAATTCCTCTCCCAGTTTAAATTCTTTGAAAATATTTAGCATGAGCTTAGACTTCCTACACTTCAGTTGACTTAAATTCATTCTTTGAATTTCGAAACTTTTTTACCGAAATCTTTAAATTACTACTTTATAATATTTTCTAACCTATATCTTTCATACTTATGTGAATATCTTACTTCCTTCATATAATGACCTTTCGATAATCCAATATACCATTTATTCTCTTACTATATATACTACTCAAACTTATTTCAAACAACTCATTGTTCCGACCTCTAAATATTTTTCTATGTGAGAGAGAACTCCAACTTTTCAAGTATGTCTGTTTTTATATTCTTCGTTGTTTCTACTCCAAAATTCTTAGTACAAATCTAGTTCTAATTGTAGAACATTTACTTCATCTCTATACTAATTATTATTTCGTCTAATCCCTACTTTATATTTTAACTTATATCATCTACACACTATTCTCCTGTATTTTATAAGAATATTATTATATCTTTCTTTTCTTTACTTAAATATTCACAATTATATCTCTGTTCCACCTAACCAAGCAATCCCCTCATCCACGCCTTATCTGAACCCGTTCATCCCGATCTTGTTTCGTTACGCTATTTGATTTCGGTGCCCTTACTATTGCTTAGTTATCCTACTAATGCTTACCGTTGCCTATGTCAACCTTAGTATAGTATGGTGGACCCATTGTTATTATTGTGATGTCGTCGTGGTGCATGTATATAGGTAGAGTGTGTGGACCCGTGTGTGAGAACCCTTGCATACCACTCATGTATGAGTGTGCTACCCTTAGTATATTAATAATTGTCTCTTATGTTATATATGCATACTCAGTGTTATTCATGATATATATGAAGTTGTATGAATGATAATATTTATAAATATATGTGTAGATAGTTATACCACTTTAAGGATGTCTGTGTATATTAGAATTAGTGTTGAAATATCTACTAGTGGTGTATGTAGTTTGAAGGTACTTGTAAATGCTTGAAATAGTATACTAGTAAAGTCATGTGCATGTTAGGTGTAATGATAATATGTGTACTTATAGTTAAGTGTGCATGCCTATTATATGATCTATATGTTAGTACGTATGAGCGTGTGCTTGTACGTAGATATGTATGTGCTTAGTCATAGGTAGATATATGCTGACTATATGGATATGTGTGATATACGTATGGTAATAGGATTATAATTTTGTATAGTACTGCTTGCCTTTACGGGATGTTGTGTTTGTACATGTATACCATGAGGTATACACGATTATTATATGTCGTAACTATGTATGGATAAGTATATGTAGTAGTATACTAATTATATGTAAATTGCTATGGTGTGAATATTATATATATATATATATATATATATATATATATATATATATATATATATATCTATGTTTTGTGTAGATATGTGGTAAGCATATAAGAATGTGGGTATGGTATGAATGCAATGAGTATGCGTGTAGTAATATGTATGTGACTATACGATGTATGCATGTATAGGATGGTGTATTATGATTATATACGTGTACTGATATTTGCAATATTATTATAGTATGTAAAGTGATTGCATTATGGGGGTGTTACTTGACTAAATATAAAGTGTGATTGATATTATTGTGTGTATATGATAGCATATGTTTTTACCTGTATAGTGTGACGAGTAATATGATTACGTTGGTATATATATATATATAAGAGTGGTGTGTTGGTATAGGTATACATATCGTGTTATGAATATAAAGTATTCTGGTTCTGGTATGGGTATTTGAGCCTTACTCATGATTGAGTGGGTATACTCTAAATATATTGTTATATTTGTCCGTGGTTTGTGTATAGTGCTATGAACATAGTAATGGATGATGTGTGTATAGTGATAGGTTTGGTTGTACATAGTTACATTACACACATGGTTATGGGTGGCTATACCATTATATAGATATATGTGTTGGTTTTGTAGTATAGTTCTTTCCGAAGGTTTTACATGTTTATGTATATATGCAAGCTAAACTAGGTGTGTAGAATGTGCTAAGTATATAGTGGTATGAGTGGCATGTATGAATAGTTTATTAGCGTGTGGGCATGTACCATACACGGGTAAGTATGTGCTTAGCTATAGGTGTTTGCGACTATGATATGTGTGTGGTGTCTTGAATATAGTTATAGGATTGTATGTGATATGTGACGTGCGTTTATATTTCATATATTCACGCACGTTTTCTTTTGTGTTTTTCCGTTATTTTCCGCCGTCTCGTATCCATTTTCTCGTATTTTCTTGTTTTCTTTCACTCTTCCGTGTTTTTGTATGTTTGCAGGAGTTTGCTGGCGTAGGGGACATAAAATGATGATATCATGAGTCCCCGGAGCAACGGGAGGAGTCACGCGTGATCCAGGGGGTCAAATGACGAAGATCGCCATCTTTCAACCCCCACCCGATCAGTTAGACACAGCCAACCGATCGGGTGATGCACGCGTGCACGACCCAGTCAGCCGTTGAAGCAACGAAAGTGTCAACCGATCGGGTCACCGACCGGTTCAACCCGGCCGTTCTCTCTAGATTTTGGAGCTGAAACTCAACCGATTGGGTGATCTTCACCCGATCGGTTCACCTGTAGCCGTTTTCCCGAAGAAGATGACCCGGAGAGCTCACCCGACGGCCGGCTGCCCGTGCCAAGATGTCGCAAGTCTCTGTCTTTTTGGGCAACAATTCCAACCGATCGGTTGATTTATCAACCGATTGGTTCACCCGATGAGCTCAAGATCCAAATGACGAGCAGCTTCCATCAACCGACCGTGTCGCCCGACCAGGTGAAATGCAGAGGATTGCTACCGAAGTTCGCAGCAGGTCACCCGATCGGGTGATTCTTCACCCGATCGGGTGATGTCGTTTTCTAGTTTCCAGAAACGAAAGTTGTTATTTTTTGCTGTTTTTTCTCTCTCTTAACGGCTGTAATTTTCTAGATATTTGTAAGTTGTCTGATCTTTTCAAAACTTTAATATAGTGTTATTTGCATTGCTCTTACTACTTTTCAATCGCCTGATCATGTTTTTAACGGTCGATTTTCATTTAGATTGCTTTTTACCTAATATGTGTGAGTAGTTCCCAAATCTGGGATTTTGGTGGAAACCCCTTCGTGGGTTCTCCCTAATGCGTCCATAGGACTAGGAAATCGATAGGGATTAGGAATCTATCTGGTACGCGGGGTGTTTCATTGTCATCGGCGGGAAAAAGACTACCTTTGACCGTTGGGCCAATGGGGAATAAACTTGGCAGTTGACTCCCTAGCCATAGCTCACGCCCTTAGCGTAGACGTCGAATCCTAGCATGCAGAAGCGGCAGGACGAGATGTTGGGAGTTATCGTTGCGAGCTTAGTACTCCCGGAGTCGGTCAGTGTTAATGGACATGGAAATGCCCACTGACCGAACCCGGGAAGTTCGGCGTATCATCCTGGGCACCGACCGGAATATCGGGCCCATGGGATGTCGGTATCACTCTCAGAGGCAACGTCTCACCATTAGACCCGAATCCCGATCGTTATCCCATTCGTCGGTCGTATTGGCGAGAATCGCACGATAGGGTGGAAACCGAAGTCCCGGGTTTTCCTTTATATTGTTTATCCCTCGCATTCTATTTTCCGTGACAACCCATCTACCGATTTGGGCTAGCTCACCCATGAGGTGAATCCGGTCCTTTCTGACGCGAGCACAACCACGCCTCCCTGAGTTTGACCCCCAAGCCACACTACAACACCGTACGCTTGCGGTTATAAATATTTAAATCTCACGCCCCCAACCATATATTGCACACATCTGACATGCACCAACGCGGGGGACGTCAAGCTTTATGGCGTCGTTGCCGGGGAGGCAACGTGCTTGTTATTTTAGGACCTCATGAACCCTTGAGACTAGTTCTCATCTCTATCTCGTGATAATTTTCGCATTCTACACTTTTTGATTTTACTTGTACATATTGTAAATATTTGTTGTATAGAATTGATAGACTGAGTCGCCGTGCTGCTATCGCTGCATTCGCCTCCCGTCTATGCAACCCGTGCTTTTGACGTGTTTGCTACCTGTGCAGTTCTCTTTCTCTCCTTTCTTATAGGTTTTCTGCTCCACGACGAGGATGTTATATGCGGTTTCAGGCGATATCTGGGATCATTCGCACCACATCCGCTGTTTGGCACAAAGTTTGACAGAATCCCTAAATGCTTCGAATATTCTATCCCTTCTGTCTACCGTTGTAGAAAATCAGAGGAGGTATCATGATATGCAGCAGCATCCAGTCACGACAACTCTCCTTCCTCCCGATGATGTGGCGTATATCGACATGCCCAGTTCCGAGTTCGGGGGAGAGGGATTGTTCACGGAGTCTGGTCAGGAGAACCACCAGGCAGAGTCTGTCGGTTACGTTGGACAGGGGCCGATCTATTCCTTGTAGACTTTTATCGAGCATCCCAGATCTTGGGACAATGAGGAAGCTGGAAGCAATGGTGGGGAACCATCGACTGTTGAAACCTGTTTTCACGTCGAAGCCTTCTTCCCGGAAAATTATTATGAGCTTGAGAAAGACTGACGTGCGTTTATATTTCATATATTTGCGCATGTTTTCTTCCGTGTTTTTCCGTATTTTCCGCCGTCTTATATTCGTTTCTCGTGTTTTCTAGTTTTCTTTCACTTTTCCGTGTTTTTCGTATTTTGCAGGATTTTACTGGCATAGGGGACATAAAACGATGATATCATGAGTCCCCGGAGCAACGGAAGGAGTCACGCGGGATCCAGGGGGGTCAAACGACGAAGATCGCATCTTTCAGCCCCTCACTCGACCGGTTGGTCATCTCCAACCGATCGGGTGATGCACGCGTGCACCACCCGGACACAAGTTGGAGCTGCCAAGAAGTCACCCGGTCGGTTCAGTGACCGGTTCAAATGCCCCAACTCTCTGGAATTCTGACGCTGAATGCCAACCGATCGGGTGACTTTCACCCGATCGGTTCACATGTAGCCGATTCTCCGAAGCCACGACACGGAGAGATCAACCGACCGGTTCACCCGACGGCACGAAGATCCAACCGATCAGCTCATGCCTCAACCGACCGTGCCGAGGTGACCGGTGGGATCCTATTTTGTGCTGCCGAAGAAACGAAGCAGGTCACCCAATCGGGTGATTTCGTATTCTATAAATAGAACCCCTAGGTTTTCCAGAAACGGGAGTTGTTATTTTTTGCTATTTTTGCTCTCTCTTGACGGCCGTAATTTTTCAGATATTTGTAAGTCTTCCGATCTTTGTCAAACTTTAATATATTGTTATTAGCATTGCTCTTACTGCTTTTCAATCGGCCGATCATGTTTCTAACGGTCGATTTTACTTTAGATCGTTTTTACTAAATATGTGTGATTAGTCCCCAAATCTGGGAATTTGGTGGAAACCCCTTTGTGGGCTCTTCCCGATGCATCCATAGGACTAGGAAATCGATAGGGATTAGGAATCTAACGGTTACGCGGGGTGTTTTATTGTCATCGGCGGGAAAAAGACCGCCTTTGACCGTCGGGCCAATGGGGAATAAACTTGGCGGTTGACTCCCTAGCCATAGCTCACGCCCTTAGCGTAGACGTCGAATCCTAGCGCGCGGGAGCGGCAGGATGAGACGTTGGGAGTTATCGTTGTGAACTTAGTGCTCCCGAAGTCGGTCAGTGTTAATGGACACGGGAGTGCCCACTGACCGAACCCGAGAAGTCCGGCGTATCATCCTGGGCACCGACCGGAATATCGGGCCCATGGGACGCTGGTACCACTCTTAGAGGCAACGTCTCACCATTAGACCCTAATTCCGATCGTTATCCTACCCGTCGGCCGTATCGGCGAGAATCACACGATAGGGTGGAAACCAAAGTCCCGGGTTTTTCCCTTCATATTGTTTATCCCTTGCATTTTACTGTGACAAACCTATCATCCGATTCGGGCTAGCTCGCCCATGGGGTGAATTTGATCCTCCTTGACACAAGCACATCCACGCCTCCCTGAGTTAGACCCCCAAGCCACACTACAACACCGTGCTCTTGCGGTTACAAATATTTAAATCTCGCGCCCCCAATCATATTATTGCACACATCAAACACGCATAAGCGGGGGGCGTCAAAGACCCGGCGCCTTCCTCGGTTGCCCCCACGATGCCTTGCGAGGCTTTGCCATGCGAAACCATAGATGGGAGTGTAGTTCTGAATACTGGTTTTCAAGAGATCCACGAAGAAGTCCTTTCACTAGAGGATGCTCAGCTTGAGAAATATGCGTCGGGACCTCATGAAGTTGAGATGAAAGAGTTTCCCCCGGGACTAAAGTATGAATATTTGGGGACGGGCTCGACCCTGCCGGTCATAGTGAACTCCTCGCTCCCTGAAGACCAGATGACCAAACTTCTTGGTGTTTTAAAAAGGTTTAAGAGTGTTTTCGGGTATGCAATTGAAGATTTGAAAGGAGTTAGCTTGGACCTCTGCTCACACAGGATACTGCTTGAGGATGAGCAAGCATCCTAAATTGAGCCGCAGCGGAGGCTAAATCCCATAATGATGGAGGCGGTCAAAAAGGAGATTGTTAGGCTTCTACATGCCGGTATCATATACACTATCTCCGATAGTCATTGGGTTAGCGCGGTGCACGTCGTACCCAAGAAAGGAGGAATGACGGTGGTTCGCAACGAGAAAAACGAGCTCATACCTACGAGGACCGTCATAGGATACAGGATGTGCATTGACTATAGGAAGCTGAACAAGGCCACGATGAAGGATCACTACCCTCTCCCTTTCATTGATCAGATGCTCGAGAGGCTGGCGAAGCATAACTACATCTGTTTCATGGACGGGTACTCTGGATTCCTTCAAATCCCTATCCACAACGATGACCTGGAGAAGATGACTTTCACTTGTCCATTTAGGACATATGCCTATAGAAGAATGCCGTTTGGACTTTGTAATGCCCCGGCTACATTCCAAAGACTAATTTCCGCTATCTTCTCCGACTACTCCCAGGATATCATGGAGGTTTTCATGGACGACTTTTCCGTCTATGGAACTGAGTTTGACTCATGCCTCAGCAATCTAACTAAGGTCCTGGATAGGTGTCAAGAAAAGGATATAGTCCTGAACTGGGAGAAATGCTATTTCATGGTCCAAGAAGGAGTTGTGCTGGGACACGTCATTTCTTCGAGGGGAATTGAGGTTGATAAGGCAAAAGTTGAGGTGATTGAAAAGCTTCCACCACCGATCAATCTTCGAGGAGTCCGTGGGTTTTTAGGCATGCGGGATTTTACCGCCGCTTCATAAAAGACTTCTCCAAGATTTCCAGACCGCTGACCAAACTCCTAGTGAAGGACGCGCCTTTTGTCTTCGGCGAGGAGTGTATGGAAGCCTTCCGCCTTCTTAAACGAGCTTTGATTTCCGCGTCCGTAATACAGCCGCCGGACTGGAATCTACCCTTCGAGCTAATGTGCGACGCTAGTGATTATGCCGTTGGAGCCGTCTTGGGGCAGATAAAGGATAAAAATCTGCATGTTATATATTATACGAGCAAGACCCTTGACGCTGCCCAAAGAAATTATACTACCACGGAAAAAGAATTGCTAGCAGTCATCTACGCCATGGACAAGTTCTGGCAATATCTCGTTGGTGCTAAGGTGATCGTGCACATAGATCACGCGGCTCTCAAATACCTATTGAGCAAGAAGGAGGCTAAGCCGCGGCTCATTCGATGGATTCTCCTCTGTTGAGTATTGATTCCCCGGATTTGGTTTTGATGATGAACAAACATAAATATCGTGAACTAACTCTTTGTGAGCGCAGTTATGGAGATCGTCGCCAAACTTCTATGAACATCAAAAGCGACGTCTCGAGACTTCTCAAAGCACGTGATCGTATGCTTGAAGCTTCGTTGAAGCTCAAGGACCATTATTGAAGTCAAGAGATTCGGATCGAAGCGATTGAAGACAGTTCGTCAAGTTTTATTTATAGTCTTCTAGCTTCGTTTCGTAGATTGTTAAGCCTTGAGTAGGTCTTACATTTTAATCTTCATAACGCTCCTATCTTAGAGCTAGGATCTTATTAGTAGCCCATACAAACTTTCCCGAAGCTTCACGCTTCGTTTCATGGCTTCTTGTGCATGTTAGTTGGTTCAAGAAGAAGAACCAACCGACTAGATGGCAATCTAGTCGGTCGGCAATCCTTCTTGAACCGACTAGAATGCCTTGTTCAATTTCCGCTCAGTTATTGTTTACAGTTAGTCGGTCCAAGAAAGTTCACCGACCGACTAGTTGCCAAACTAGTCGGTTAGGAATCCTTCTTAGACCGACTAGTTGAGCTTCCATTTTTGAGCTTAACTTACTGTTTACAGTTAGTCGGTCAAAGCACAACGACCGACCGACTAGTTGAGAAACTAGTCGGTTGGAAGTTGTTCTTAAACCGACTAGCTGTATTTGAATTCAGCCTATTCTATTTCAGCTGTTAGTCGGTCAAAGAACACTCACCGACAGACTAGTTGTGAAACTAGTCGGTTGGCAAGTCTTCTTAGACCGACTAGTTCCTTTAGTCTGAACTTCACCTTTTGGCTGTTCTCTTGATTAGTCGGTTCATGTTGATTCACCGACCGACTAGTTGATGAACTAGTCGGTCAGTGATCCTTCTTTGACCGACTAGTCTGCTTCAGAATAAAGCCGTTGGAGCATTAAATGCCACGAATTTTGCTCTCTCTTTCCTATATCCTATATATACTTGAAGGGCTGCTTTCATAGCATTCAAGGTTGATATTTATTGAAGTTTAGAGAATTAAAGAGAAGCAATTAATTCTCATTCAAAGCTCATTCATTTCTCACTTGAATCTCTCCCACACTCTTATTTCAAAAGAGAGATTCATTGATTGTGAGCCTTCCAAGCCAAGAGCTTGATTCTAAGTCACCAACTCCTCCCTAGGCTTCCATTGCTGGTCATCTACTTGGAGCTAGGGTTTGGTGCCATTCTTCTCCTCCAAAATCCTCCTTGCCCTAAATCGTAAGTTATACTCAAGGCATACGATTTTGTTGGTAAGTTCATATTTTATTTAACTTTGAATATTGCAAGTTTTACTCTCTGTTGTGAGAGTTTGTTTGTGATCCCGGTTTGTGGGAGTCACATTTTTATTTGTGTATGATTTGATCTTGTAGAGGTTTTCTACAAGTATTTCATAGTGCAAATTTGAGTTAGAGGATTCTAACTCAAGTATCCAGAGGGGATCCGGGTGTTTGGGACATAGGATCACCGGGAACAAGTCGGGGAGACTTGGGTGGATCCGAACCCGTTAATTCGTCTGTTTGCGATTGCATTTCTTTGTTGTCAATATTTACATTTCTGCATTGTTGGTTGAGTTTGCAAGATAATTAAGAATTATCTTCTTAATTATTTTAAAGTACTATTCACCCCCCCTCTAGTACTTGTGCAGTAGCTACGTAGGGCATTACATTTGGTATCAAAGCCAAGTACCTAGATATGTCTTTCAACGACAACAAAACCGTACGTCCACCTTCAGACTACAGCACGTTCAGGAACCGTGAAGGAGCTTCTTCGGTGATGGAAGGACACTCCTCGACTAGGCCTCCTTTCTTCAACGGTACCAATTACGGGTACTGGAAATGCCGGATGGAAACTTTCCTCCGGAGTGCTTCACTGTGGAGAGCCACGTTGACGGAGTATGTCGAGTCAGAAGAAGAAGATTTCGCTAAGTGGACTACCGCGGAGGTCGCCGCAGAGGTAAGCAATGCCAAGGCAATGAATGCCTTGCAATGCGCTTTGGAGCCCGAAGACTTCAATAAGATATGCACATGTAAGAGTGCATATCAAATCTGGAACTCACTCCTCATCTTGCATGAAGGAACGAGTAGGGTAAGAGACTCTAAACTCGTTGTTGTAAATAAAGATTTCGAATTATTTCATATGCAACAGGGTGAGAAGATGAAGGAGTACTATGCTCGCTTCGTCGACATCACCAATGAGTTGGAGGCTCTTGGAAAAACCTACACCCAAAAGGAGAAAGTATCAAAGATAATTGATGGACTTCCTTCTTGTTGGGAAAAGCGTACCTTCGCCATCGAGGAAGGTAATGATATGAGTAAGTATACTGTTATCCAACTAATGGGTACCTTGATGTCTTATAAGATACGCAAGGATAGCAAACTAAAGTTGCTGGACAAGATGAAGTCTTACTTGAAGCAAGACGGGCCAAAGAAAAAGGCGATTGCGTTCAAGTCCGCTCCATCTACATCTACATCTACCGATGATGAAGAATCGGAAGAAGAGTTGGACTTGGAATCCATTGCCCTCATGGCAAAGAAGTTCAACCGGTTCTTCCGGAAAGGTAATTTCAAGAACAAATCAAAATTTAGTTCTTCTAACGCCTCCGCTCCTTTGTGCTTTAAATGCAACAAGCCAGGACACATGAAAGCGGATTGTCCTCAAAACAAACACAAGGAGAAATGGAAGGCGCCAAAGTTCGACAAGTCAAAGAAGTACAAGAAAGGGTACAAGAAGGGGCTTGTTAGCACATTCACCGACTCCGAGGATGACTCCTCAAGTGGAGAGTCAGACGATGAACAAGTGGAGCAAGCACACATGTGCTTCATGGCTAGAGAGGAGCATGATCAAGAGTCTTCCTCCGATGATAGCGAGGATGAAGGCAATGAGGTAACTATGTACGACCTTAGATTAGCTAACGAGCAAATTTGGTCTAAATATTCTAAATTAGTAAATAGATATACTAAGACCAAAGATGAGTTAGTTAGTCTCCAAACCTCGCCTAAACCTATCGTCATCAACAACGACACAGTTGTTGAAGACTTGAGAAATGAGATTGTAAATCTCAAATCTCAACTTGAGCATGTTCATATTGAGGATTCGGAGGAACACAAGATAGCGGATTTGACTTCTCAAAACTCTACTTTGAGTATTGAGAATGAGAATCTCAAATCTCGTGTTTATGTGCTCACATTGCAAGTGTCCACTTTGGATGCTTCTATGCGTTCTCTCACCGAGAAGTATGAGTGCACATTAGGCCAAATTAATAATTCAATAAAGGTAAGGATCATTTGGACAAAATCCTAAATCACGTACTTCCGGCCAATCACCACATTGGCTTGGGGTATAAGATGAGAAATTCATCCAAATCGGCCACTACCTTTGTTAGGCCAACTTCCGATGCCTCAACTTGTGGGAGCAAACACTCTATTGGTAGTTCATCTACCAATGGTGCTTCCACCTCGTACACACCCTCGTTTGGAAACAAACTGACGTGCGTTTATATTTCATATATTTACACGCGTTTTCTTCCGTGTTTTTCCGTATTTACCGCCGTCTTTTATTTGTTTTCTCGTGTTTTCTCGTGTTTTCTTGTTTTCTTTCACTTTTCCGTGTTTTCCGTGTTTTGCAGGAATTTTCTGGCATTTGGGGCGTAAAACAATGATATCATGTGTCCCCGGAGCAACGGGAGGAGTCACGCGTGATCCGGGGGGGTCAAACGACGAAGATTGCATCTTTCAGCCCCTCACCCGGTCGGTTGGTCATCTCCAACCGATCGGGTGATGCATGCATGCACCACCCGGGTGCAGCTTGGAGCTCACGAGAAGTCACCCGGTCGGTTCAGTGACCGGGTCAGAAGCTCAAAGTCTCTGGAAATTCGATGGTGATTTCCAACCGATCGAGTGACCTTCACCCGATCGGTTCACCTGTAGCTGAATTTCATCAGCCAAGACTCGAAGCTCCAACCGATCTCCTCACTCGGTCCGCTCCAAGATCCAACCGGTCGGCACCAAGATCCAACCGACCGCACCAAGTTCCAACCGACCGGTTCATACTGACCGGGTGAAACCCCCGCATTGCGCTGTGATTTTGTGAAGCAGCTCACCTGACCGATTGACTTGTCAACCGATCGGATGATGTCGTTTTCTATAAATAGAACCCTAGGTTTACCAGATTCGGGAGTTGGTTATTTTTTACTGTTTTCTTCATTTTGTGACGGCTGTAATTTCCCTGTTTTTGTAAGTTTTCGGATCTTTGTAAAACTTTAGTATTATCTTAATTGCTTTACTACCTTTGCATTCCTATTGTCTGATTATGATTTTAACGGTCTATTTTCATTTAGATCGCTTTTTAATGAATATTTGTGAGTAGTTCCCAAATCTGGGATTTTGGCGGAAACCCTTTCGGGGGCTCTTCCCGATGCATCCATAGGGTTAGGAAATCGACAGGGATTAGGAATCTAACGGTTACGCGGGGTGTTTTATTGTCATCGGCAGGAAACAGACCGCCTTTGACCGTTGGGCCAAGGGGGAATAAACTTGGCGGTTGACTCCCTAGCCATAGCTCACGCCCTTAGCGTAGACGCCGAATCCTAGCGCGCGGGAGCGGTAGGATGAGACGTTGGGAGTTATCGTTGCGAGCTTAGTGCTCCCGGTGTCGATCAGTGTTAATGGACACGGGAGTGCCCACTGATCGAACCCGGGAAGTCCGGCGTATCATCCTGGGCACCGACCGGAATATCGGGCCCATGGGATGCCGGTACCACTTTTAAAGGCAACGTCTCACCATTAGACCCTGATTCCGATCGCCATCCTACCCGTAGGCCGTATCGACGAGAGTCGCTCGTTGGGGTGGAAACCAAAGTCCCGGGTTTTATTTTCATATTGTCTATACCTTGCATTCCTTTACCGTGACAACCCATCATTCGATCTGGGCTAGCTCGCCCACGGGGTGATTTTGGTCCTCTTTGACACAAGCACATCCTAGCCTCTTTGTGTTCGACCCCCAAGCCACACTACAACACCGTGCGCTTGCGGTTACAAATATCTAAACCCTCACGCGGGTCCCCCGGCCATTTGCGGCTTGCAAACCGGGGCACATCAAGTTTATGGCACCGTTGCCGGGGAGGCAACGTGCTTGTTATTTTAGGATCTCTTGAACCCTAGTGTCTAGCTCTTATCCCTACCTCGCGATAATTTTCACATTCTTCTTTTTCCTTTTTATTTTCTTATTTTTATTTCTTATCTTATCTGCTTCTTTCCCACTTGTCGCTTCACGGGTGTTTGTTGTTTTTCATGCACAGGAGTTCAAGAAGTCTCGACGACTTGATCCCCGTTGATCCAGAGATAAACGCCACCCTTAGGCGTTTGGCCGCCGAGAAGCGAAGAAGAGAGGATCCTGATGTTGGATATGGAAGACGTTTGTACACCCTTGTGGGGGATGTACGAGGGAATACGGACCTCGAACGTCGTGCACACGAAGTCGTGTGCAAATGGAATCTGTTCCCTTGCGGAGAGGATCTCTGGATGAGTGGGAAAGTCGCATTATATATGCATAAGTGCATGCGACATATGGCTAATAAAGGGGGAATATCTTAAGCTTATGTTGTACCATGCATATGGTACAACTTAAGCTTATAATGTGCCATGTATCATGGTACACCTTAATTAAGTTGTTCCAAAGGAACAACTTACCCTAAAATAACTACCTTGGGGGCTATAAATAAGACCCAAGGGTAAGCCATTTCTTACACCTTTTGCATGAAATTCATGCATGCAACTTCATCATAGCGAAGCTCTGCAGAAATCCTTTCTCTTCCTCTATCCAAGTTCTTAATCTAAAGTAGAGATTTAGATTGTGGATTTAGTAGCCTTACTCCGTTCGTGAGAAGACTCGATCCGTCGTGGCGAATCCGAAGGCGAAGTTCGTAGACTACCGTGCCGCATACGCAAGCGTAAGTCTAAACTTCATATTATCGATCCTAACTCTGTTTTGGACAGGATCCTACATTGGTATCAGAGCCATAAGGGTTCGCCCCGGTCAAACCGCCGCCCCGTCGAAACTATGAACGAGTCGTTGTCTTTTTCACGAATGGGTCTCCTACTATTACGGATATAGTAGGAACGCTTCGTGACGGAGAGAACGCAGCGGTTGTTCTTTTCACGTTAGGGTCTCCTATCATTACGGATATGGTAGGAACTCTCCGTGACGGGAATAACCGACCGTTCACGTAGTATGTTATTTTTCATTTTTGGCACACGGCCATTAGGAAATAACTAATTTCTCGACGAACGGGTGCTTCATCGACGAACGGGTGCTTCATCGAGGAAGATGATGGTAGTTATTTCCATCGGGTAAGAGGAAATTGGTGCATGTGCACCATGGCCAAATGGGCTATGAAGGCTATGCACCCCCCTCCACTTGCGTAGGGGGTTAGCTACGGCCAATAACCACCGGTGACCACCCCATCAAGGGGAGGAGTATGTGCGGCAACCCCATTCAAAGGGGGTGGCCGGCCATGGCCAAAGGGGCCATGGCCGGCCAATGCCAAATGGCCTTGGCCATGACCGGCCATGGCCAAGCCATGGCCGACCATGGCCAGGCTGGCAGTGGCCGGCCAAGGCCAGGCCGGCCTTGGCAGTGGCCAGGGCCGGCGCCCTGGCCACTGCCAGGGCCAGGCGGCCCTGGCAGAGGCCAGGGCCGTCGCCCTGGCCTCGGCCAGGGCCTGGCCGGCCCTGGCAGGGGCCAGGGCCGGCTGGCCTGCCCTGGCAGAGGCCAGGGCCGGTGCCCTGGCCTCGGCCAGGGCCTGGCCGGCCTTGGCCGGCCTCGGCCAGGGCAGAGGCCCTGGCTGAGGGGGCCAAGGCCCCTGGCCGGCCAGGGCAGAGGCCCTGGCCGGCCCTTGGCCAAGCCCCGGCCAGGGCAGAGGCCCTGGCCGGGAAGATTGCAAGACCAAAAATTGGTCGACCAATCCGACAGAAGGTCTGGGTCGATTGCAAATTTGCCAAATGACCGATACGGGGTAACAAAAGGCCTTGGTCAAACTCGAATGTGTCGATTAGTCCATACGGGGCTAACCACAGTGCCGACTAGTTCATACGGGACTAACGTTTTAATGAAGTTTTTTTGGGCTCTACTCCTTGAAGATTAGCCTTAGTGCTCTACTTCATGCGAGATTAGCCATGTCATTGTGCTCTACTCTACGGAGATTAGCCAATGTACTTATGACATTGTGCTCTACTCTACGGAGATTAGCCAATGTATTTTAAATTTTTGAAAAATACGTTTTTCAAAAACGCTTTTCCGCTGCAAAGTACTATAAGAGTACTAACATTTGATAAAGTGAGGGAGAAATATTGAAAGTTACTCTAGATGGTGATTGGAAACATAGTGACCTTTCCGTCTCTAGAGTAACATCTTCAATATTTTTCGAAAGTAACTTATCAAATTATGAATATCATTCCAAGTGGGAGTTGATTTTAGAACTATCCATATGGGATATTCTATTATCATTTCAAGTGGGAATTATATCTGAAAAATACGTTTTCAAACTCGTTTTCCGCTGCTAGTACTATAAGAGTACTATTGTTTGATAAGTGATGGGGGAATATTGAAGGTTGTTCTAGATGGTGATTGGAATCATAGAGACCTTTTCGATTCTAGAACAACATCTTCAATATTTTTCGAAAGTAACTTATCAAATATAATATAATTCCAAGTGGGATTTGAATTTTTAGAACTATCCAAATGGGATACTCTATTATCATTTCAAGTGGGAGTTATATATTTTAAGAATTTTTATGCAATGTTTTGATCGAATCTTCGGTTTTGTGTCTTTTGCAGCATTTTAAAAGTAAAATGTCTTCCGCTTCAAAGAATATCGTCGCTGAGTTAAACAAAGGTGAAAAACTCAACGGCGATAATTACAAACTTTGGTCCATTAAGATACAATACGTTTTAGAGGAGCAAGAAGTGCTCGAAACTCTAAAGAACGTAATGATTGAACCCGAGTTGGGCACTACGGCCCAACACAGACGAGACAAGGAAGCTTTTGATGCTTGGTCTCGGAAGAATAAGATAGCGCGCATTACATTATTAAGCAGTATGGCTGATGACATAATGCGCATCTTCCGAGAACATGACCTAGCCATGGACATATGGTCCAAGCTAGAGGAGAAGTTCGGTGGCACATCGGTGTCCAAACTTCGCGCCTTAACTATAAGGTTCGATACATATAAGAAACGTCCAGATCATTCCATGGGGAAACATCTGCGACATATGGCGAACCTTATCTCGGAGTTAAAGGACGCAGGTCATGTGCTCACTGATGAGCAACAAATCCAAGCAGTCATACGTTCCCTACCAAATGGGTGGGATCAAATGAAGATGCATCTCACTCACAATGAGAGCATCAAGACCTTCAGCGATGTTTCCAAGCACCTCGAATTAGAGGAAGAGCGGCTTGCGGCTGCCAAGCCAAGTGCAGAAGTGCACATGGTTGCTAGTTCCTCACACGGGGGAAAGAAACGTAAAGATCGTTCGAAGTCTTCTAATGAACGTAATAAGCAACCTGAGTCTACCAAGGAACCTAAACATAAGGGTGGGCACAAGAAATGGCACAAGAAGAAAGACTTGAAAAGGATCAAGTGCTTCAAGTGCAACAAACTTGGTCACTATGCTCGTTCGTGTACGAGTGGAAGTGACGAGGTGCCACCGACCACATAGCAAAGGATAGACGGTCCTTCGTGGAGTATCACCGGATACCCCAAGGAATGAAGTGGATCAATGTAGGAAACAACACACGTGTTGTAGAGAAAGGCGTTGGGAATTGCAAGCTAGACTTGGACAACAGCCACACTCTCCTACTTTATGATGTTCTCTTCGTTCCATATATTCAAAGGAATATTAATATTGTGGTCAATTTAATGGGTCTTGGTTATAGTTGGTTCCTTCATGATTGTAATATGGACCTATTTTGTAATAATTCCTTTATTGGTACTGGGTTTGTATTTCAAAGGATTTATTGTAATAAGTACAATGTATTTCCTCATGTAATGAAAATTTCCTTGTGACAAATTCTTTGACTAATGAGTCTAATATAATTTGTTGGCACGCAAGGCTTGGTCATATTGGACCAATGCGTATAGATAGACTTGCCAAACGTGGCCTTTTATCCAATGTTTCAAAGGTTGAAATGTCGACCTGCGAACATTGCCTTGTGAGGAAATCTTGTCGCAAGCCGTTTGGAACCGGCACAAGGGCCGAGGTTCCATTACAGCTTATCCATTCGGACATATGTGGTCCGATGAATGTCAAGACAAGACACGGGAAGTCCTATTTTTCATCACTTTTAAGGATGATTTCACCCGATTCGGTCATATCTATTTGATATCCCACAAAAGTGAAAGCACTAAACCTGCTTTAAAAACTATATGAGTTTAGTGGAGAATCAATTAGATCGCAAGATTAAGGTCATGCGAACCGATAGGGGCGGTGAATATCAATCAACAAGTTTAAAGGAACTTTTGTGATGAAAAAGGCATAGTACATCAGGTATCTATGCCTTATACTCCTCAACAAATTGGTGTTGCAGAAAGGAGGTATATGACTTTAATGAAAAATGGTCCGTTCATTGATGGCGCAAGCTAACTTGCCAATCACTTTTTGGGGTGATGCATTATTGACGGCCGCTTTCATTTTGAACAGCGTACCCTCGAAATCAGTTAGCTCCACTCCTTATGAGTTGTGGAACCAAAGGTCTCCTGACTTAGACATTTTGAAACCTTGGGGTTGTGCATTCTACGCACATATTTTCTCCCATAAGTATGGCAAACTTGGGCCAAGGGGGAGGAAACGTATCTTTATACGATACGCAGAAAACTCCAAAGGTTATATGTTTGTTAGTCAGGAAGACAATGGTGGGCTAATTGAGTTTGAGTCGAGGGATGTCACTTTCTTGGAAAACGAGTTTCCAAGACAGGGCGAGATAAGTCAGGACTTATCTTTATTTGAGATTTATGATCAAGAAGGATTACCTCATTCGAGTGGGAGAATTCTTGGTGAAAACGAAAATACATTTCAACCTTCACCAATGGATTATACGAATGACGATTATCCTATTCCATACGGGAATAATGATCCGAGTGGGAGCAATTCTAAACGACATTCCAAGTGGGAGTGATATTAGAATTGATCTAAATTCGAGTCAACAAGGACTTGAAGAATCTCAAATACAACGTAGTAGTCGTACAAGGTTGGCTCCTCTAAGATTTGAGGATGAATTTCCGCAAACCTTTATGACTTTACTACAAGATTATGACAAGCCTGCTATTTTCAAACAGGCCGCATCATGCCCTGCGAAAGACAAATGGATGGAAGCGATGAAGGAGGAATTGAAATCCATGAAAGTTAACCAAGTCTAGGACTTAATTAACTTACCCAGAGGACATAGAGCAATTGGGAACAAATGGGTTCTCAAGATCAAGCATAAGGCTGATGGCTCTATTGACAGATATAAAGCTCGCCTTGTCGCGAAAGGTTTTACGAAACAGGAAGGGATAGACTACGAAGAGACCTTCTCACCTGTTGTGCGTTTTACCTTGATTCGCATGATTCTGGCAATGGTAGCTTGCTTATACCTCGAATTACATCAGATGGATGTAAAGACTGCCTTTCTCAATGGAGAATTGGACGAGGAGATCTATATGGAACAACCAACAGGGTTTGTAAAAGAAGGAAACGAACATAAGGTTTGTAAACTTCGTAAGTCCATATATGGTCTTAAATAATTCTCGAGGCAATGGTATATACGATTTCAAGAAGTTGTCTTATCAAATGGATTTTCCATGCTTGATGAAGATAACTGAGTAAAGCAAGTATATTATCATGTCTCTATATGTAGATGACATTTTAATAGCCAGAAATGACAAGGGCTTTGTGATGAGTATCAAGGCTTGGCTTTCATCAGTATTTGAGATGAAAGGCATAGGATAAGCCGCATATATCCTTGGAGTTAAGATTTCAAGGAATCGTTCGAAGAAACTTCTTTCTCTTTCACAGGAGACTTATATAAAGAAGGTTCTAGAACGATTTAATATGCAGGACTGCAAGTCCATTGATATTCATATAAGCATATGTGATAATTTATATCTGGAATCGTGTCCAAAGAACCAAAAGGAAAAGGAAATTATGGAAAAAGTTCCATATTCCAGTGCAGTTGATAGTCTTATGTACGCTATGGTGTGTACGAGACCGGACATCTGTTTTGCTGTTGGAAATGGTAAGCTGTTACCAATCCAACCCAGTGCAAGAACACTGGAAAGCGGTTAAGAGGATAAATGCAGTATCTTAAAGGAACTGCAGATTTGCAAAAGACTATGATAAAACCAAGAAGGTAGACATAAGGTACATATCTACGCATGAGATGATAGAGGATCAGCTTACTAAAGCGATCCCCAGAAATGTGTTTTATAAACACTTATCATCCCAAGGATTGCGTACGAGCTGAGTTGTACCAATATATATTCCCATGTCTAAGAAAGATCAAATTTAATAAAAGAATAAGTTCTTTTTCAAACATTGCATATGAATTTCTTAAAGAAATGTTTGTGTACATTTTTGAAATCTCAGCTGAATTGTGTGTATGTCGGACAGATAAAGGTTGGCTCTCTCACATGAGCAACCGCCTTATCTTATCAGATGGATAAGATAGAGATGAGACTAGTTTAAAGTCAAAATCATTAGACGAATGATTTAGAGTCATGACTTAAACAAGATAGTCGAATGAAAGATCTGCATCATATGGATGCTTACAAAAGATCTGAGATCTGTATCACAAGGATATTTGAAAGAGATCTCGTAGGATTTTTTAAATCCTATCTGTCTTATGCAGGATGAGAGTCCGTGAATATTTCACGAGTAGTAAAGGGACTCAAAAAGATAGGCACTGTGGTGTCTGATCTTTTCATCCGTACAACATCATTAAGACATACTCTCCCTGGGAAAGGAGTGATGTTGTAATACGTGTTCATACCACGTATGCATTTCGACCACTGAGTTAGTAGCAATAGTGTATGCTATTATGTGAGACTCAAAGGCCATACGGGTCTTAACTCTTACCCTCAAGGACTCCAATTGGTTCCTTTAGATTTGACGAGATGATCGCTATCTTAGCGTGTTACTTATGGGCTATGATAATTCGGCTCGGCGGGGCACATTAGAAAAGCGAATCAAGTCAAGATCAGAAGGTTCGTAAGAAGAGGAAGATTGATTTCATATTCACATTTGGACTTTAATGATTCGAAGCTGGCCAGCCATTTGTGATCCAGATGGGATTCAATTGTTGAATATAAAGTATAAGAAATGTGAAGAAATAATCTAGGGTAAAGCATGCGTTGAACTACTCAACTTTGCACCTTCGAGGTCGTTGTGTATCTCTAACAAGTGCACAACAACAGACTCTACGCGCATGACGGTCGCATGGTCTATTTCTCGGTATGATAGATGAAAGAACTAAGGGAAAGACGTTCTCTTACAATCCCCTCAAGTGTGAGTGGGAGATGTTGGATATGGAAGACGTTTGTACACCCTTGTGGGGGATGTACGAGGGAATACGGACCTCGAACGTCGCGCACACGAAGTCGTGTGCAAAGGGAATCTGTTCCCTTGCGGAGAGGATCTCTGGATGAGTGGGAAAGTCGCATTATATATGCATAAGTGCATGCGACATATGGCTAATAAAGGGGGAATATCTTAAGCTTATGTTGTACCATGCATATGGTACAACTTAAGCTTATAATGTGCCATGTATCATGGTACACCTTAATTAAGTTGTTCCAAAGGAACAACTTACCCTAAAATAACTACCTTGGGGGCTATAAATAAGACCCAAGGGTAAGCCATTTCTTACACCTTTTGCATGAAATTCATGCATGCAACTTCATCATAGCGAAGCTCTGCAGAAATCCTTTCTCTTCCTCTATCCAAGTTCTTAATCTAAAGTAGAGATTTAGATTGTGGATTTAGTAGCCTTACTCTGTTCGTGAGAAGACTCGATCCGTCGTGGTGAATCCGAAGGCGAAGTTCGTAGACTACCGTGCCGCATACACAAGCGTAAGTCTAAACTTCATATTATCGATCCTAACTCTGTTTTGGACAGGATCCTACACCTGAAGCCATGGGGGAGAACACCCCGCCTCACAAGTCCCTGTTGGAGTACTCGATGCCTTTCATCGAGTCCACCTCCGCCATCCATCCTCCAGCTATTACGGCCCAAAGCTTCGAGCTTAAGCCATCTTTGGTGACGTGGATCCAGCAGGATCAGTTTTTGGGTGCACCCATGGAGAGCCCGATCGAGCATCTAGACTCCTTCTTGGAGAAATGTGACACCTTCCGGATTAACGGTGTCACAACTGAGGCGATCCGACTGAAGCTGTTCCCCTTCTCCTTGCGAGATAAGGCCAAGCTGTGGCTTAGGGGGAAGGACCCGAATACATTCAATACCTGGGAGAAGCTCTCCAATGTTTTCCTGACAAAGTTCTTTCCCCCGGGGAAGACCATGAAGCTGAGGAGTGAGATCTCCTCCTTCTCCCAGGCCAGCCACGAGTCCTTGCATGAGGCTTGGACAAGATACAAGGAGATGCAGAGAAGATGTCCCCACCATGAGCTCACCAAGTGGCAGATTATAAATCTGTTTTATAATGGGCTGAGGGACGATTTAAAGTCTTCTATGGACGCCGCGGCTGGAGGGTCCTTCATGTCAAGAAGCGAAGAAGATGCCGGACAAATTTTGGAAAATATGGCATCCAACAATGAACGATGGTGTGACGAGAGAGCCACACCAAGATCTGGGGGCATCCATAGAGTCAAAGACGTCGACAAATTGTCAAGCAAGTTTGACTTGCTGTCAACCCAGATCTCCGCATTGATGGTAGGCACCGGTGGCGCCGGTTCACAACAGATTGTTGCGGTAGAATCCGAAGTTTTTGGAGAGTTCGACGGTGGTAACATCTCACCACCGTTGGATCAGGCGAGCGCATTGTTTTACAATCCTACGGGGAATGCGCCATTTCCACCACGAACCAACTCAAACCCGGCCTACTCTCCCAACAACAGGAATCATCCGAACCTTAGTTACCAGGCGCCTTACAACAGCCGGATCAGCAACAACAGCAGACTTATCAGCTGGCTAGGCCCCAGCAGCAGTTCTAGCAGCAGCAATTTCAGCAGCAACAACCACCACCACAGTATCAACAATATGCCCCTAGGAGTCAGTAGCCCGCCCAGCAGCAATACGGCCAACAGAGGGCCATTTCTCCGGTTGAGTCCCTCTTGACTCAATACATAGCCAACCAGGAGAAAATCAATCTGAAGCTGGAGATGGGACAAAGAGTACTCACTGATCAGGTGACCCAGCTGGGGTTGCAAGTGGCGAACCTTCAGAGACCGCAGAATTTATTACCGCCACAGCTTGAGGTGAATCCTAGGGGGGTAAATCGGACCTTGGCACTCACACATGAACATGAAAACGTGTCCGCCATCGTCTTGAGGAGCGGGACACAAATTCCTACTAGAGTGCCGCCCAAAGAACCGGAAGCACCACTGGCCGTTGAGCGGCCAATTGAAAAGGCTAATGACGACGGTGCCCCGTCGCCAAAAATTGTGGCTCCGGAGGGAACCCCCGAAGAAGAGAAGAAGAAAGAAGAAGGGAATTTGAAGGTATTCAAGCCCGTTGTGCCTTTCCCACAACGGCTTGCCAAGGCCAAAATTGATGAGAAGTATGACAGATTCTTTGCCATGGTGAAAGATATGAGCTTACAAATCCCATTCCTCGAGGCCATAGAGACGATCCCCTCATATGCCAAATTTCTGAAAGACTTGGTGACACGGGGATCTAGAAAGGAAAAGGTCGTGTTAACGGCGGAGTGAAGCGCCCTCATTCAGCATGCAAATCCGCCCAAGCTCAAGGACCCCGGAAGTTTCTCCATCCCTTGCTCTATTGGGGAAGTGCAAATCCAGAGGGCGCTCGTCGATCTTGGTGCGAGCGTCAGCTTAATTCCCCTATCATTGTACAAGAGAATAGGGATGGGAGACTTAAAGCCCACCGGCATGACATTGCAACTTGCTGACCGTTCAGTCAAGTATCCGGTGGGAGTGGTGGACGACCTCCCCGTCGATGTGAAAGGAGTGCATGTACCGGTTGATTTTGTGGTGATGGACATGCCGGAAGACAAGTATACCCCAATTATTCTTGGACGACCCTTTATGGCAACCGCCGGAGTGTTGATAGACGTAAAGAATGGGAAGCTTTCCCTCAATGTGGGCCAAGAAAGAGTCGAATTTGACTTAGGCTTGTCGATGAAGCATCCAAACCCCCCGGAAGATCCTATTATCAATATGCTGGAGAATGAAGAAGATAGAGCTGTTGAAACAAATGCCTGGGAAGTGCTCTCGAGGAATCCCCCCGATAGCTTGGGGGACCTTGGAGAGCAAGTTGGCTCCCCTAAGAATGAAGTGGCTAATGAGGCGGTCGCACGACATGTGATCCCTCCCGGATTCCCTAAGTCTCCTCCCACGAGGAGAAAAGGAAAAGAACCCATGGACCTCATCGGCGATGAGGTCCGGATCCTGAAAAAGATGGCGGTGGATGCCAATTTGAGGGAGAAGCCCCCGGATCCTGTGAACAAAGGGAGGGTAGTCGAGCAAATCTTTTTACAGCCGCCGACTACACCAATAGCCACAACCTCTGGAGCTGAAGAGATACCGGATTTTGGGAATCACCCGTATCGCCCACCATGAAAATCATCAACGGGCGTCGAGCTAAACGACGTTAAACAAAAGCGCTTCATGGGAGGCAACCCATGTTCTAAACTTTTGCTTCGCTTTTTAGGACTTTTTCTACTTTATTTTTATCTATTTTTATAAATAAATCCAGCAGCAACAACTTTCGTCGTGAAACTTAGGTGATTTTTGGGTTTTTGCAGAAAACAAGGCCTCAACCGACCGGGTGATAACTCACCCGATCGGTTGGGATGTATCAGCTAACAGCCGTGTCTGTCACAAAATGAACCGACCGGGTGAAGAAAGAAGTGACCGGGTGAGCAGACCGGGTGACCTGGGGGAACTCTCGGAAAAATCTCAGAATTCGTCAACCGTCCGGGTGACAATATGCTAGACCGGTTGAGGGACCGGGTGAAAAACTCTGAGTTCTCGGGAGAATGTGTGGAGCGACGAACCGATCGGTTGAGTTCTCAACCGATCGGGTCGCCTGTAGCGTTTCTTCAGCATCGAATTTTCGACCTAAGGTCAACCGATCGGGTGAAAACTCACCCGACTGGTTCGACTTGAAACCTACAAATAACCCCCGACCACCCATTCACAAACCCTTGCCCGATCTCCTTAGCTCGCCGTTGTTTCGTCTTCCTCCAACCACCCGATCGCCAAAATCCCTCTCCCACAACCTCAAATCCTCCATTAGTCTCTCTCTCCACCTCCCCCTCGCATTTCTCCATCTCTTCCTCTCTCTCCCTCTCCTATTTCGTATTTTCTAGCCCTAATTCCCAACACCCACCCACACTTTCGAATTTTTTGCTGAAAAAAAGAGTGCCGCGGCTCCACACTTCTCCCATTACACGGCATTGGGTCATCTACAAGCGAGGAACTCTAATTTCTGCGGGGTAACTTCGCTCCACTTCTCGAATTTCAATTTTTACCCTAGATATTTGATTTGCTTGGTTTTTGTGTGTGTGCACTTTGATAGTACTTTGCACCCATTTGCACCACTCACGCACACACATAGCCCGGGAGAGAGATAAAGGGAAGAGTATCATGCGGGAGGAAGAACCGTCTCGTAAGAGACGTAAACAAACACGTCCTCCTTCCCGCACACGTGAACTGACACTTGCCCCTCCCGCACCTATCATTCCCCCTGTGGACCCCATGTTGGGCCCGCATGGATACATATTTAGGAACCAAGAGCAGAAAGACTTCTACCACAGGCTTGACACTCGGGGGCATTTATCAACCAAGTTTGGCCACACCCAATCACTCGTCGACCTCGGTGTCTTCACCGAGGTCGAGACTCTTTTTGCTAACCTTGGCTGGTTGGGCTTCCTGAATGCCTCTGCGGTATCCTACCCGTCACTCACCCCAGAATTTCTTTCCTCCCTCGTTTGTGAGTCGGGATCGACTGTCACTTTCCGGGTGCGTAACCAAACTATATGCACCAACCTGGACACCATCAATCGTATATTTGGCTTACCTATTCTAGGGAATGACGCCATCCGGCACTACGGATACCCCCTGGAATTTGACGTCGATAACTTTTGGTTCGCCCTCACCCTACTTGGTCGCTATCCCCGGGGTAAGGCCAAGGCCTCCTCCATCATCCATCCTATATTTCGTCTGGCCCATAGGATCATTTCCTCCACATTTTTTCCGCGGGATGAGTCAGGCACCGTGACTATCCCCGACCTTTTCATTCTTTGGGCCATGACTTTCGCTTTTGTGCCTGACGATGATGGGATTAGCTTTAGGGCCCCGACTGTCCCTGTCCTTGCCGGCGATTGGCTTGTTTTCAAGCTTCTCGAGATTAGCAGGTCCGGGAAGGGCAAGATCTGTTGTGGGGGCATTATCACTATTATTGCTTCTTAACCCCCGTTTAATGTCCATATCCCCCGTGGTCTTCCCATCGCCGCATGACCCTCACGTCTAGAACTTGACGTCCTGCGGCACATTCACATGATTAAGCCCCGCCCCAACGGTCGCTTCGAATTCAATTACGGCCATCCCCCTCGCCCCTACACCATTCTCCCCAACCCTACTCGCATGACTATTGCTCTTAGGGGAGATTGAACTTTTCCACCTGACCCTGAGTTCTTTGAGGGGTTGCGCCTTCCTTTCCTTCCCACGGACGCACGTAGACCACCTTCCCCTACCGCCCACTTAGGCGTGCAGGATATTCCTGCGTCCTGGGGAGATATGGGGGCTGGCCCGAGTCGTCCTGTTTCTGCTCCTGGCCCCATCACTTCTGAGCACCTTTTCGCGGCCATTTCTGGCCTCGTGTCCAGTGTCGGCATGACCACTCCCGTCGGCACTACTTCCACATTACCTACCGGCACCACTTCTGCCTCACATCAGTCCACATCCTTTGGTCGCCGCCAGGTCTCTGCCCGTCTTGCTCTAGAGAGGGAGGTCGCAGCCCTCTGTGATCTCGCCATGTCCTCAGCCCCCTCAGACCCATCACCATCCTCCTTTCTCGCTCATCCATGCTTCCTCGCACTTGAGAGGAACGTGGTCGCCATTCTTCGCCTTCTCACTCACCTCCACGGACCACCACCACCCACACCACCACCTTCACCACCTCGACGATCTTCTCCTCCACCCTCCTACTCATCACCTCCCCCATCACATTCTTCCCCTCCACCATCCCACCCACCCTCACCTCCCCCACCCCCACCTAGGCGATCATCTCCCCCACCCACATCCATTCCCATCCCTGTATCCACTTCTCCTCTCACGACCACCTCCGTCGCGCCCACACCACCTTCTACCTCCTCCACCGTCTCATCATATGTGCGCCGCAGGAAATTGCCGGTGCGCTCCAAATCTCTCCCACCCCCACCCACTACCGTCACCATCACATCTTCTCCCCCCATTTCTATTCCTTTCACCACCGCCTTAATCGCCATCCTTCCACCACCACCCACCTCCACCGACACTCCTCCCATCGTTCACACCACCGCTGCACCTATACCTCCACCTCTTTTCCCGCTTCTCCGCACACCCCCTGTTTCCCCCACCCACCCATCCACTCCCTCTTCCGAGGAGGGCGAGGATTCGCCTTCTCCTGATTTTTGATTTCACTTTGTTTTTTGTGACCCCCCTCGCATATTTCTGCATTTCACGATCATTTTTTATTTACTAGCACTGTCATGTCTAGCTTGGGGGAAGTCTGTTTTGCTGTGTTGTCGTGTTTTATTTTCTTCTTGTGTGTGTGCGCTTGTTTTTACTTTTTATCCTGTCGTGTCATGTAGTTTGTTCATTTTCTTTCTTTCTTTTTCTATTTTCGTGTCGTGTGGGTTGATTTTGATTTTTCTTTATTTTCAGTTTCGTATCTGTGTTTTCCTCGTTTTTCATTTCTTTTTGTGTCGGTGCATATTCCCCCCCATTTTCATTGCCCTCCCGTACTCACTCTTATTGCATTGAGGGCAATGCAAGATTCAGCTTGGGGGATTCGCACTTTGTGCGTCATTTGAGTCTTTCTTTTTCGTTTTTGTGTCGTTTTCATCATGTTTTTATTTTTTTCTTCTCTTCTTTTTATCTCTTTCTCCTAGAGATGAACCCTATGATGAATCGCCACAAAATCACACACACCTAGCATGGCATCGATAATCACATTCACTAACCCTAGGATTTCGAGTTCTCTTGCATTTCACGCATCGTGGGTCCTCTTAGCTTTTTGTGAGTCGTGTGTCGTGCCTATCTGTTTGGTGTGCTTCTGCTTTGTGATTTACTTTATATACCTGTCCAGGAATGACCCCTAGATTATCATGTTTTAATATGAATATGCGGTACTTATTTCTACTGTATGCCTCTTCTGCATGCTATATATATCGTACGCTTCATTTCGCATGTGTCGGGATTCCACAATTAAGGACTAGGATAACCCATTTAGCCCATGCTTTATTTAGCGAGAATAGTTTCCTTTGCCCAAGTGTTTGGATTCCGACTTCTTTTTTATTTTACTTGGTGCAAATCCCCTCGTCGTGTACCGTTCTCCCACTTGGGAGAGTACACATGTGTATAGCCAAAAACCCAAAAATCCAAAAAAAATGAGAAAAGAAAAGAAAAACCCAAAAAGAATAGAAAAATTTAGTATAGCCAAAAAAACAAAAAAATATACAAATACCCAAAACCCCAAAAAAAAAATTACCGTGTGAATATTTTCCTACTTGCCGAGAATAAAGGGAAGGCGAGAATTTGCACCGAGTGTTCTTCTCCACATCATCTCAACCCCCATTGGTTTCGAAAAAACTTGGCTTATGAACTTTTTAGCTAGTATCTAGGTTATAGTGGTGTGATTTCCTTAACCCTAGTTGTGGAGTCCCCGATGCATGATACGCTTCTATTCTTATACTCTTCTCATGCATGCTTGAACAAATATTCACCGCAATTTCAAATTCGAATCGGTATTTGGGTCGTTTCCTGGGCCTGTGTATATCGAGCTTTATTGCACGTCGTAGATAGCGACACCGACTGCTAGCGCACGACCACACTCACTCGTGCGTCACCGCGTGGGCCCACGGCACTTATTTGGACTCGTATTCCTAGGTTTAGTGAAGTGATTTGGCGTTTGCTTGCTTGGTGTGTCGTTTTTGATTCTGTTGGCCCTGACGGGCGATCTAGGATATAGAGTTTTCTTTTTCTCTCTTTCTCTCTATTTTTCCCCTCCGAGCTCCTACTCTCACTCGTCTTCCTCGAGGACGAGGAAGAGTTCAGCTTGGGGGATTTTGACGTGCGTTTATATTTCATATATTTACGCGCGTTTTCTTCCGTGTTTTTTCGTATTTACCGCCTTCTTTTATTTGTTTTCTCGTGTTTTCTTGTGTTTTCTTGTTTTCTTTCATTTTTCCGTGTTTTTCGTGTTTTGCAGGAGTTTTCTGGCATTTGGGGCGTAAAACGATGATATCATGTATCCCCGGAGCAACGGGAGGAGTCACGCGTGATCCAGGGGGTCAAACGATGAAGATTGCATCTTTCAGCCCCTCACCCGGTCGGTTGGTCATCTCCAACCGATCGGGTGATGCACGCATACACCACCCGGGCGCAGCTTGGAGCTCACGAGAAGTCACCCGGTTGGTTCAGTGACCGGGTCAGAAGCTCAAAGTCTCTGGAAATTCGATGCTGATTTCCAACCGATCGGGTGACCTTCACCCGATCGGTTCACCTGTAGCTGAATTTCAACAGCCAAGACTCAAAGCTCCAACCGATCTCCTCACCCGGTCCGCTCCAAGATCCAACCGGTCGGCACCAAGATCCAACCGACCGCACCAAGTTCCAACCGACCGGTTCATACTGACCGGGTGAAACCCCCGCATTGCGCTGTGATTTTGTGAAGCAGCTCACCCGACCGGTTGACTTGTCAACCGGTCGGGTGATGTCGTTTTCTATAAATAGAACCCTAGGTTTCCCAGATTCGGGAGTTGGTTATTTTTTACTGTTTTCTTCATTTTGTGACGGCTGTAATTTTCCTGTTTTTGTAAGTTTTCGGATCTTTGTAAAACTTTAGTATTATCTTAATTGCTTTACTACCTTTGCATTCCTATTGTCTGATTATGATTTTAACGGTCTATTTTCATTTAGATCGCTTTTTAATGAATATTTGTGAGTAGTTCCCAAATCTGGGATTTTGGCGGAAACCCTTTCGGGGGCTCTTCCCGATGCATCCATAGGGTTAGGAAATCGATAGGGATTAGGAATCTAACGATTACGCGGGGTGTTTTATTGTCATCGGCGGGAAAAAGACCGCCTTTGACCGTTGGGCCAAGGGGGAATAAACTTGGCGGTTGACTCCCTAGCCATAGCTCACGCCCTTAGCGTAGACGCCGAATCCTAGCGCGCGGGAGCGACATGATGAGACGTTGGGAGTTATCATTGCGAGCTTAGTGCTCCTGGTGTCGATCAGTGTTACTGGACATGGGAGTGCCCACTGATCGAACCAGGGAAGTCCGGTGTATCATCCTGGGCACCGACCGGAATATCGGGCCCATGGGATGCCGGTACCACTTTTAGAGGCAACGTCTCACCATTAGACCCTGATTCCGATCGCCATCCTACCCGTAGGCCGTATCGGCGAGAGTCGCTCGTTGGGGGTGGAAACCAAAGTCCCGGGTTTTATTTTCATATTGTCTATACCTTGCATTCCTTTACCATGACAACCCATCATTCGATCTGGGCTAGCTCGCCCACGGGGTGATTTTGGTCCTCTTTGACACAAGCACATCCTAGCCTCTTTGTGTTCGACCCCCAAGCCACACTACAACACCGTGCGCTTGCGGTTACAAATATCTAAACCCTCACACGGTTCCCCCGGCCATTTGCGGCTTGCAAACCGGGGGCACGTCAGAAACCCACTTTCGGTGGACCTCCAAAGAAGGGTCATGCATTTATGTACACCAATACCATGCCACGTAGGAACACACATCCTACTCCACATGTTCACACATATGATGATTTTTATGCACCACATCCACGGGTACGTGCACACCAAGTTAGACACCCTCACGCACGTGTTCCTCCACATGCATATGTTCACCCACATCATCATATGAACAACTATCACCATGTACCATTTCATCATGTGCCATATGCCTATCCACGACATGCATCACGTAGAAATCAACAACGCTTGCATGCTCCCAATAGGAATAGGGCTCCCAAAATCTTCACTATTTGGACCCTGAAGGACACAAATATGAATGAAAAACAAGTTTACATGAATTCTTATTTCATGAATGTAGTGTATAATGATGATTATGTGGGGAAGTCTAAGTCCAATTGGACTTGGCTTCCAAAGGTCTAATCTTTTAGGACCCAATGACCTTGGGCACCATGGAATGATATGTTTATCTTTAGGTACTCAGGAAAAAGAAACGGAGCAACAAATCGAAATTTAGCTCCAAGAATAATTGGATACTCGATAGCGGGTGTTCAAAACACATGACGGGTGATGCTCAATTGCTCTCCGGAGTGGTGCCCATTGCAAATGGGAACCGGGTAGTATTTGGAGGCAACGAGAGCGAACCATCATAGGTGTTGGTAAAGTAGGTAATCCTTCTAAACCACTAATAAGTGATGTTTACCTTGTTAATGGTTTAAACCACAATCTTATTTCAATAAGCCAACTTTGTGACAAAGGTTACAAAGTTGGCTTTGCGAAAGGAATGTGTCATATTTTGAGAAAAGATAATAATGATTTATTATTTTCCAACACACGCCATAAGGATATTTATATATTAGATCTTCCAAAATCACATGAACAATGACTCATTGCCAACACAAGTGAACAACACTTATGGCATCGACGTTTTGGTCATGTGAACTTTGGAACACTTTTTAAGCTTTCCAAGTTAAATTCTATTAGAGGCTTTCCTAAGCTTGTCTTTCAAAAGAAAAGCTTTTGTGACTCATGTCAACGAGGCAAGCTTCCAAAATCGTCATTTAAACCTAAGAAAAGCATTTCATCTAAGCGGCCTCTAGAGCTTTTACATCTAGATCTTTTTGGGCCAACTAGAGTTGCTTCATTAGGAAATGCACGATATGGACTTGTCATCGTTGATGACTTTTCTAGATTTACTTGGGTATTTTCCTTAAGTAATAAAAATGATGCCCTTGAAAACTTCACAATATTTGTTAAGAAAGTACAAAATCTCATTGGAACCACCATTGTCACTATTCGTAGTGATAATGGAGGAGAATTTGAGAATGAGTCTTTCTCAAATTTTTGTGATGAAGTTGGTATTACTCACACCTTTTCTTTCCCTCGCGCACTTCCTCAAAATGGTGTTGTTGAGAGGAAGAATAGGACGCTAGTGGAATGTGCTCGCACTATGCTTGATGATAGCCAACTTGGCCATCAATTTTGGGCGGAAGCGGTACATACCGCTTGCTATGTGTTTAATAGAATACTTTTAAGGCCCAGCACCAAACAAACTTGTTATGAATTGTTGTTTGGTAGATTGCCTCAAGTTAAACATTTTCGAGTTTTCGGCGCAAAATGTTTTATTAAAAACACGTATGGTAGTTTGGACAAATTTGATCCAAGATCCGATGAGGGGATATTTGTTGGATATTCCTCACGTAGCAAAGCCTACCGGATATACAACAAACGAACCTCAACGATCGAGGAATCACTTCATGTTTCATTCAATGAAGGTTTTGTCCCTACTAGAATTACTAATGATGATGACTCCATGGATGTCTTATGTGATTCTATTGGTAATTCTAATTCTATTGATTCTATTGATACTAACCCGACTAATGAATCTTTTGAGAATGTTCCTAGTGATCAGGAAATTCCCGAACGGCTTCATATAGTTCGTGACCATCCCCATGAGCAAGTCATTGGCAACATCCTTGATAGTGTCAAGACGAAATCTCAAGTCAACTACTTCGCTCATTGTGCCTTTGCCTCCTCAATAGAGCCAAAGAATATTAACGAAGCGTGTGAAGATAGTGCTTGGATCTTAGCCATGGAGGAGGAACTCATTCAATTCGAGAGGAATGAGGTTTGGGAACTTGTTCCATTGCCTTCGAAGAACCACACCGTTATAGGAACGAAGTGGATTTTCAAGAACAAGACCGACGAGAACCAAATCGTCGTCTGGAACAAAGCTCGGTTAGTAGCTCAAGGCTACCGGCAAGAGGAAGGTATCGATTTCGAAGAATCCTTTGTTCCGGTAGCTAGATTAGAATCTATTAGATTATTGTTATCCTTTGCATGTCATAAAAATTTTAAACTCTATCAAATGAATGTAAAAAGTGCGTTTTTAAACAGAGATGTTGTTAAGGAAGTTTATGTTTCTCAACCTCCGGGTTTTATAAATGAAAAATTTCCAAATCATGTCTTCAAACTTAAGAAAGCACTTTACGGTTTGAGACAAGCTCCTCGAGCTTGGTATGACCGTCTAAAGAACTTTCTTTTGGATTTGGGCTTTAAAATGGGAGAAGTTGTTTCTACATTATTTGTTAAGTATTCGAATAATGATATTATTTTAGTTCAAATTTACGTTGATGATATCATTTTCGGTGCTACTAACGTCACTCTTTGCGAAGAGTTTTCTAATGTTATGAAGGATCAATTTGAGATGAGCCACATGGGTGAGCTCAAATATTTCTTAGGTCTCCAAATTCGCCAAATGAACGATGCAATCTTCATCCACCAAACCAAGTACACGGTGGAGTTGCTAAAGCGATTTGGAATGGAGAATGCTTCCGGGAAGAAGACTCCAATGAGCACTACTACACATCTTGATAAAGATACGTTCGGCAAAGATGTAGACATTCGTCTATATCGAGGTATGATATGTAGCTTATTATATCTTACTGCTAGTAGGACCGATATTATGTTTGCCGTATGTGTATGTGCTCGTTATCAGTCTCAACCTAAGGAATCTCACTTAGTAGCGGTAAAACGTATTTTCTGTTATTTAAGTTACACACTCGACTTTGGATTACTTTATCCAAAGTCTAGCACATATGAGTTAATCTCATATAGTGACACAGATTATGCGGGATGTAAATCCGACAGGAAAAGTACTAGTGGCACTTGCCATTTTATAGGAAATTATCTTGTCTCTTGGTTTTCCAAGAAGCAGCATTCCGTATCACTTTCAATCACCGAGGCGGAATATATTGCCGTCGGTGCTGCGTGTGCTCAGGTTCTTTGGATGAGACACACTCTTAAAGACTTTGGTATAAACTGTGATACTTGCCCTATCATGGTGGATAACCAAAGTGCAATTTCTCTCTAAGAATCCGGTACACCATTCCCGTTCTAAAAACATAGATGTCCGTCACCATTTCTTAGATGATCATGTTGCTAAAAAGGACATCATTTTAGTGTACGTTGAAACCCAGAAGCAAATCGCCGATATTTTCACGAAACCACTCAAGGAAGACTCCTTTGTGCGGTTGCGTCGAAAATTGGGGATTATGGGTGAATCTGAGATTTAGGATTCATTTTGTTCAATAATCTTGCATGCTAATAAATTTCGTTTATATATGCTCATGCTAGATTAATTAAGATTTTCTGGATTTTTGGTTGAATTTTCGGAATTTATGCTCGAATTATTCATGAACGTCGTATTTAAGATTTTCGATGTTTTATGGGGTAGTATAATGATGTATGAGAGTATTACGATGTATCGTCCTAGTGCGATTAGGAGAGAACTCAAAATTTCTAATTTTCAAATTTTTGGACTCCTTTAGTCGGTTCAAGTTCATTGGCCGACCGACTAGATTCAGTTCTAGTCGGTCAGTGAATGAACTCAGACCGACTAACTCAAGCCCTAATTTTTTGGCTTCAGTTATTGTTTGCACTTAGTCGGTTCAAGCTCATTAGCCGACCGACTAGATCGTCATCTAGTCGGTCGGCGCTTGAACTGTGACCGACTAAATGCACAGGGACTGTTGCGTCTTTTCGCATTCCAAGTCGATTAAAACAGCCTCGCACCGATTAGAATCTACTCTAATCGGTGCAAACTTCACTCCCTCAGCCAAAACCCCTCGACTTCCTCCTCTCTTCCACCGTCGACTGCCGTTTCCGACCAAGCTCAGCCGTCGATCTCCCTCCATCTTCGTTCTAGGGTAACTCTCTCACTCCCTCTCAGCTTTTAGCCCTAGTTTCCTATCGATTTCCGTCAGTTTAGGGTTTGCTCCTAGGGGTTGTGTTAGGGTTTGATCTTAGGGTTTCGACCTAGATTTCTAGCTTGATTGCGCGTGTCTCGTCCCGATCATGGCGAAGACACGTATCCCCATCGAACCCTCACGTCCATCACCCATGACCATAGAGTCTCCGTCTACGGACCCCCCCTCAACCCAAACGCCGTTCCAAATTGACCCGTCCATCCTCCTCCTCGTCTCCTCTTAAGAAGAAGAGGACGGCGAATGCGAAACCTAGAGCCCGATCTACTCAATCCAAGCCCAGCTCATTTCGTGCTCTCACTCCTCCCGATGACTCCGACACTGAGTATATTCCAGAGACCGAGCATACTGCTAGGGATCCTACTCCTCCTCCACGATCTAGTACTCGACCATCTAAGGGGAAGGCTCCCATGCCAGTTGGCGGTGTCGATATATCGCTATGTCGCGATGACCCGATATTGAGCACTATCCACTGCTATTGGAGCACTTCGTTCAGTTCTCCGATTTCCCTCATCTCACTGATCTTCTTTCCGATAGCGGTCTCATAGACTATCTTTGCTATGACCCTAAGGTGAATCCTCCCCTGTACCCCCGTCTTGTCAAGCTTTTCTATGCAAATCGTGTCCGGGGTCAGTATGAGACACCCATTCCACTGAGACGACTGTCTTGGGGACACCGATTGTCCTCACGGCAGAAATCTTAGGAGATTTGCTAGGTGTCTCATCTTGTGGCCTCCTTCCTGCCGATATCTCTGTGGATGACATTTCTGATCTTGACCAGGTCGTGCTTGCCGACATGTTTCATGTGATCCCTCCCGCTATGATTGGCGTCCCTTCTAAGTCTTTCAAGCCAAATGCATGGGTTCTTAATCTGATCTTGAAGTCGTGCCTCCTTCTGAAGTACGGCTTATCTAGCTTACCCTCCCAGCCATTCCTTAAGCTGATCTACGCCATGTTCATGGGGAGCGAGATCAATTGGGCACGGATTATTCTTAACAAGATGGACTCCTTCGAATGTATTCGAAAGTCCACTAAGTCAGCCTACATTCCATACACGTGCCTATTGACTCTCGTCTTCCGTCACTTCGGCGTCCCTCTCCCTCCAGATGACCAGCGTCCTCTTGGTCCTCCTCTGAATGCGACAGACGTCAAGAAGTCTCTTGCGGCGCTTCGTCATGTTCAGCGGACGACTCCTTCAGCTTCTGCTTCAGCTTCTCCTCCTCCTCCTGCTCCTACTCTCGCTGAGTTTTCACTTTCGTTGAGCCGTGTTGAGTCTCGTTGTGCTCGTTCTGAGGCGATGCTAGCTCACAGTTGCTCTCACTTGGGCCTTGAGATTCCTCCGTCTGTTTCTGACAAGGAAGAGATGGATGCAGCTGAGCTCTAGGAGCTTGTTGGATCTGCTGCACGTGCCCCTGAGGGTACGTCTGCTCTTGCTGCTGCTACTTCTACTGGTGATCCCGAGAGCACACCTGCTGCCACCATTCCTCCGGTTGATACTTCGTCTGTTGGTGCTCCCGAGACCACTCCAGTTGCCACTCTCCCATCAGTTGACACTCCGGTAGTTGCTGAGACCACCACTCCCTCTGCAGAGCCTGCTGCTGCTACAGATCCTCCCTCCGCCTCCTGAGCTTGCGTTGGAGGACTCTCCCTATGCACATTGGATGATATACTTTGTAGTGAGAGTGTGGGGTAGGATAGTTTGGGTGGTTATGACTTGTGATGTATTTTGATGTATTTTGATGTATTTCAAATGGATTTTTGTATGTTTTGGGATACTTCAATATCTGTTGTGATATTTGTTGTATGATGTGCTCCGATCGTTCGATCGTTACTTTGTATGTTGGCAGATGTATAATTTTGTTGTACCATGTTCTTATATATATATACATAGCATTGCCATTCATTTCTGTGTGCACATTATATTTTTGTCTCTGATGTTGATTTCATCGCTCGATAATTACATTTGATTTAATAGAAATTAATTCTATGAAAACATAGAATTGTTTTCCATGCACTAAATTCATCAAGAATGTTGATATTGGAGAGTATGTTCCATAACTCAATACGTAAAATTGATTTGAGTTTTGATGATTTCATTTTCGATTTTCGACTATGGTCTCGTTGGCACGCTTTGTTTTACTTCGTATTTTACTTTGGTGTCATTTGGACCGTGGTCGTATTCTACGATTCCCGTGCTTTTATTTTTAGCCATTGTTGTTGTCGTTGATCTCCTCCCGCACTTTTTGCTTATGCCAAAGGGGAGAGAATTAATAATGACGATGTGCTAAATGATAATTTAAAGCAATTTACCATGAATCTAATTTGATATGTTAGATTCAGGGGGAGTTAAGATATAAAAATGGATTTCAAATCCGATATTTCAATAATTGAATTCTCATTTTATACTTTTCTCGTCTGCTTGATGCGTATGATTAATATATATTTTGGAACTAATGTGTCATCAATGCAGGGGGAGTAAGTAAATTTTATTTGAATCATTATATTTGATTATTATTTATGTTGGTTTGTCATCACCAAAAAGGGGGAGAATGTTGAGTATTGATTCCCCGGATTTGGTTTTGATGATGAACAAACATAAATATTGTTGGATATGGACGACATGTATACACCCATTAGAGGATGTATAAGGGTATACGGACCTCAGATGTCGCATGCATGAAAGCATGTGCGAAGGGAACCTTTTCATGTGTGAAAAGGACCACTCGATAAGTGGAAAAAGTCACTTTATAAGTGCATAAAGGCACTTGATAAGTGCATAAAGAAGAGGATAAGCAATGGTGCTAATATAAGCCAATAAGCATATATGTAGTTATTTCCTACAATAACTACCCCTAAAGCCTATAAATAGGACCCAAGGGTAAGGCTTTTAAGGCTAATCCTTCATGCCATAAGTTTTGCATAAGGCAAACTTTTCCTCTTCTCCCTTCTATTTTGTTCTTCTTCTAAATAGAGATTTAGACGGTGGAAACTCTGCTTCGATCCTCTGTGACGAAGTACTGACCGTTGTGGCGAATCCAAGGGCAAAGTTCAGAGACTACAGCGCAGCGTACGCTAACGTAAGTTCTCTTTCGATCCTACATCCACGTGCGATGGGGTTTCCTACATTGGTATCAGAGCCATACGGGTTCGCTCCGGTCTCACCGATGAATGAGGCGTTGTCTTTTTCACGAATGAGTTTCCTACCATTATGGATATGGTAGGAGCGCATCGTGATGGAGAGAATCGTAGCAGTTGTTCTTTTCACGTTAGGGTCTTCTGTCATTACGGATATGGCAGGAACTCTCCGTGACGGGAAGAACTGACCGTTCATCTCGCCAAACTCGCACTCTTCATGGATGCTGAGTCTCCATTCAATAGGGAATGTGAACTCTCTTCATGTGGAGCGTAAAGTTTGCGGTCGTGAAGGTATGTTATTTTTTTGGCACACGGCCATTGAAACATAACTACTTTCTCGATGAACGGGTGTCTCATTGGAGAAGATGGTAGTTATTCTCAACGGAGAAGATGACCTCTTTGGTGCATGATCACCATGGCCATATGGGCCATGGAGGCTATGCATCCCCCCTCCCCATGCAGAGGGGGTTGGCTACGGCCAATGACAACCAAGACCCCCCTCCGGGAGGGGGGGTGTGCAAACCAGACCCCAACGAAGGGGAGGCCGGCCATGGCCAAGGGACCATGGCCGGCATGCACAAAGGCCGGCCATGGCCAAGGGACCATGGCCGGCATGCACAAAGGCCGGCCCTAGCAGAGGCCAGGGCCGGTGCCATGGCAGAGGCCAGGGCCGGCGCCCTGGCCTCTGCCAGGGCCAGGCCCTGGCCGACCCTGGCCAGCCTCGGCCAGGGCAGAGGCCCTGGCCGGGGGGCCAGGGCCCCTGGCCGGCCAGGGCAGAGGCCCTGGCCGAGGGGACATGGCCACGCCGAGGAGCCCTACGGTGCCGTCGGTTTCGACCCCGGGCCACCTGCATGGCCGGCCCATACGGGACCGGCGGCAGTTGCATACGGCAAAACCCCACGAAAAGGGGAATTCGGCCTTGGCGCAGCCACGGCTCGACCCCGGCAATGGCCGGTGCAGGCCAACACCTCCCGCTGCAGAATACGTTTGCTAAATATTTTTTGAAAAAATACGTTTTCAAAATCACTTTTCCGCTGCAAAGTACTATAAGAGTACTGTTATTTGATAAAGTGATGGGGAAATATTGAAAGTTGTTCTAGATGGTGATTGGGATCGTAATGACTTTTCCGATTCTAGAGCAACATCTTCAATATTTTTCGAAAGTAACTTATCAAATATAATAATATCATTCCAAGTGGGATTTTCCAAGTGGGAGTTGTTGGAAGCAACGATCTAGGATCTTGGTTTGATGATGACAAACGTGTCGGTATATCTAATGGGTGTGCTCAGTGTGTTTCAGGCTTGGCGAAACAATATATTCTCAGTATTTGGTGGAATTGCTATTTGTATAGCATGTTAGGAGAAGAAGGAAGTGAGTGTGCAAAGGAGTTAGACTTGGTCAAGATGAAGTGATAAGGTGTGACCAATTCAAATCAAAGAAAGTTGGACTTGGTCCAATAAGGGATGAGATGGAGCCATTTCAACTCTTGTGGGGATTAAGTCAAATCAATTAGAAGATTTTCTAATCCTACTTCAATTCAAAATCCCAATCAAAATACAAAATTCCTATCTCTTAGGGACTCTCCCCAAAACCCTAGCCCTAGCCTATAAAAACACTATTGAGGAGCTACATTATTTGCGCGTGTGGCAATCAAAAAGCTTGGGCAGCAATTAAAAAGTGAGGAGGCCATACAATTTCTCAAGGGGCACAACAATAAATTGAGAAGGTATAAGGGGCTACCAAAATGTGTGTATGCGACTATCAAAACTGAGAGGGTTACAAAATTGTCATACGGCCAATAACCCTAGTTTTTTTAACCACCTGCTGCAAGCCAATATATATATCCTCTCATCTTTTTGAATAAACCCTTGGCCAAGTTCCTCAACTCAAAAAAAAAACTCCATTGCTGCAACACCCTGTCTCCTCAAGCCATACCGCCATTGCCGCAAGTTGAAGCTGAGCACGAGAAAGCCACCACCTGAGCAGCACCATCATCCTCTCCATCGTGACAAGTTGCTGCTGTCGCCCTTCGACGATCGGCGTATCGAATCTCCAAGCACGTATCCACGCAAAGCCACCATCACCGTCGAAGACATCATCGAAGAACCGCCGTCGACGAAGGAGCTGATCTTGAAGCCGACGTGAGACGAAGCCGCCGCCATTGCCAAAGACGAAGAAGCTACCGTCGTCTTTCCCTGAAGAGTTCGCCACCGTCGCTGAGAGCTGATCACTCGGAGCTTCAGCCGCTGCTCTCGTAGAAGACCTCCGCTACTGATCGCTGACATCATCGTCATCTTCACCATCGAAAGAGCCGCCGTCGACTCCAAAGAACACGCCGCTACCGCCACTCATCGAAGAACCCTTGATCCAACTCATCGCCGTCGAGCTGCACGAAGAAGAAGAAGAAGAAGAAGTAGTAGTCGTCGTAGTCTGCAGTCGTCGGAGTCGAGTCGTTCAAGAGGTTGTCGTCGCCAAGAAGTTTCCACCGTAGCCCGCTGTCGAAGACGAAGTGCCACCACCGTCTCACCGTCGTCGTCGAAAGTGATTACGCCTGCATGCCCTAATATTTTCGAAGCGAAGAGACGATCGGTGTATCGACGTGCTGACGTGGATGAATATCAGCCGTGCGATCTTTACTCAAAAGAAATCGAGCGGCCAAGATTTTTTTTATGCCCGCGTGATTACGAGATGAGGCGAAGTCATTCTCAGCTGACGTGGACGACCGAGATCTCAAGGGAACTCGATCGAACGGCTGATAGTCGGGGACGAAAGAAATCGAAACGATTTCGTCTCGCGTTACCTGCTGACGTGGCGATCGGATCTCCGTCAGATCGAAACGAAGTATTTCGCTCGTTGCGCTGACGTGGCAGGGAAGTATTAATAGGAGTTGCTTTGCGCACAGGCCGTTAATTAAATGATTGAACTGGGTTGCTCCGCATACCGACCGCCTTATTGCTGAGCGCACAGACCAGAGTGTATAAAGGATTTGAACTGAATTGCTTTATGCACAGACCAGTGCATAACTTGACATCCAGGAGTCAGATTGAGACACCGTTTGCGTCAGATTGGAGCTAACGACGTGCTGATTGACATAGATGCCAACACAGACACAAAATGAGCATTTCTAAACTCTAAACTCCTTTATTTGTGTCTTAGTGTAACGTTCTCTGTAGGGGAAACTTTTACCTATTTTTGTGGACTATTTTGGGACTTGTCTAGTTGGGACTAGACAAGTGGGACCCAGCTAGTTTGGGACTAGCTGGTAGAAAGCTTTGCTAGGATTGATAGTGAGAGGAAACACTGTGTGTGGGGTACTGAGAGTCTGGCGAGTGTAGAGACGTAGAGGGTGCTCTGAGCGTGCTCTAACTTGTGACTTTGTACCTATTGCACTATTCAATCTAGTATTTGCTTTGGGGGCTGGAGTAGGTCGTTGGGACGACCGAACCAGGGTAAATCTGCCGTGTACTCTGTGTCTGCATTTTAGTTACTCTGGTTGTGCTATAACTACGTGTGATTATTCGTGGGTTGCACGAATTATTTTTATAAGCCTATTCACCCCCTCTAGGCTAGGATCCAGATCCAACAAGTGGTATCAGAGCCAGTTTAGTAGATCTAGCCTAGTTTGACCATGGACCACATTGATAGTGCTTTTGATGAGGGTCAGTCTATTTCCCGACCACCTAGATTTAATGGAGTAGACTATGCTTATTAGAAAAATCGTATGAGAATCTACTTGATTTCTATTGATTATAAAGCTTGGCAAATTGTTGAAAAAGGCTATAAATCACCTGTTATTAAAATTGAAAATACTGAAATGCCTAAACCTGATGATAAGTGGGATTATAATGATTGGAAGATTTATTCTCTTAATGCTAAAGCCATGAATGCTCTTATTTGTGCATTAGATAAATCTGAATTCAATCGTATCTCACATTGTCTAACTGCGCAGGAAATATGGCATACTTTGGAGGTGACGCACGAGGGAACGTCACAGGTGAAGGAGTCTAGACTTGCACTTCTGAGCACGGAATACGAGGGATTTCACATGCTACCATCAGAGACGATATCAGAAATGTTTGCGAGGTTCACCAACATTGTCTACAAGTCTAGTTCGCTCGGTAAGCCATATTCTAGCCTTGAGCAGGTGAGGAAGATATTAAGAGCTCTGCCAAGCTCTTTCAGGCCTAAAGTCACTGCCATCCAAGAAGCGAAAGATTTGTCACAGATGAGGGTGGAGGACTTAATAGGTAATTTAATGTCCCACGAGCTTGAATTGCAAAATATTGATGAAAGGGAGAAACCTGAGGAAAATGAGAAAGCTACCAAGCCACTTAATCTGAAAGCTGACGAAAGTGAAGATCATGATGATGACATAGCGCTAATGGTCAGAAATTTCAGAAAGTTTGTCCAGACCAAGCAAGGAAGAGCAGAAATGGCACCCAGGTTTAATAGCTCTAACTTTTTTCAGTCTTCTAAGCAAAATTATGATCAGAATACTACTAATAGAATGACTTGTTTTAAATGCAAGAAAAGAGGACATCGAATGAGGGATTGCCCACATGAGACAGCTCAGGTAGCTAAAGAAAAGGGAAAATCCAAGGTGCTTACTTGGGACATGGATAGCGAAGCTGAGAGCGAGGAGGAACACGAAGCCCATTCATGCATGGCATTGATGGGAATACACAATGAGGTAACTTCTGGTAGTAAAACTGAACTCCTTACTCTTTGTAAAGAAATGCAAGATAAAATAGTAGAGCTTGAATCCACTATAGATGATTATCAAAATGAGAACTTTGAAATGCAACAATCTGAATATGAAATGTCTAAAGAGATTGAAAAACTCAAAATTGATATTGTTGCACGTGACTTTACTATTGATATTCTGAAAAAGGAAAAATCCAGTTTTAATGATGAAGCACCTTTTCTCTCTTGCCCTTCCTTGATGAATAATATTAGCATGTTTAAACTTGATTTGATTAAGCTCGAAACTGAAAAAGACTATGTTATTAGAGAGCTTAATGATAAATTCTGCATGTTGGATAATGATTTTAAAAGAAAAATGGTTGAATTTGAAAAGAAGGAAGAGGAAAACAAGAGAGCTTTTATAAGTAAATGCACATTGCTTGTGGAAGAAAATAGATTGTTAAAATCCAAAAGTCTCTAATCTTGAATTAGCCATTAAGAAATTCTCTATGGGAAAACAATCGTTGGATACTATTTTAGAGAATCAATTATATGGCAATAATAGAAGAGGACTTGGATTTGGTTCGAAAAACGTTGAAAAGTCAAAATTCAAAAAATTCCACAATGCACCATCTATTGCGAAGATTTTATATGCAAAGTGCTTTACTTGTGATAGTGTAGGACACACATCATACTATTGTAAATTTAGGAACACAAATATCAAGTTTAAACAAGTGTGGGTTCCTAAAACTATGTTGGCTAACACTAGTGGACCTTGTTGGATTCCAAGGTCACACTTAACACCTTTCATGTAGGTGTGATGGAGTTTTGGCAAGGAGCAATAAACTCAATGTCTCATTCTTTTAGCTCCTTCGTCAAAAAGTGACGAGAAGGTATAATTTTCTATCCCTCTTTGCATGTCATTGCATACCTTCAAAGATTTCTAGTGTGTTCTTGATTTATTTTGTTTTGTGTGCTTGCATGGATGATTTTTAATGTTTTTATTTCTGAAAAAAAATTTGAAAAATCAAATAAAAAATGTGCTTATTGAATCTCCGCTTATGAATCTCTTAAGTGGTATTGTATGAATGATCAATTATATCCCTTGTAGAAGTCAATTCATTATTGTTGTAGCTACATGAACATGATGTTATTATTTTTAGTAGCCATGACATGTCTCTATAAGTTTCAAACTTGACTTCTACACCTACATTTGCATTTTCACGATGTTTGACTTTTTAGTGCTTTTGGAGATTCTTTTGAAGAATAATGGAAAGTGAATGTAGGGATGATTAATTTCTGAAATTTCTAAGGGATATGATGTGTTTAGCCATGAAGTAAAATTGAGCACAAAAGAATGAAAAAAAAACGATATTTGCTCCGTATGAAAAATGGATACACTTCATGGCTAAAACACAACCCACGAGTATCCAACTTGTGCTACATGGGTAATCATTAGCGTTGGTGTATATAACTCGTCAAGCAATGCCATCCCACATTTAAAAGCCCTTTTAGGCCATGTTTTGGGATTCAGTAACTTGAACTCATCTTTGATGAGGTGGGAAAAATCAATCCTAGTGATATTCATGAAAATTGGAAAATGTGGATTGCTTTGGTTGATTTTCTGATATTGAATCTCCTCCTGTGCTTTATTGTCTATATCATTACACTTACACAAAGGTGGAGAAGTCTTGGTATGAAATTCTATGAACTTGACTTGTCCATTATTTGGAATACTCATGCAAATTGCACGCTACTTCTAATAATGATTTATTTTTGCATGGGATATTTTTGTGCCTTCATTAATCCACTTTTGGTGATTACAAAGGGGGAGAAAGAAAAGATTGTGACAGCTTTGAGCTTTGATGTTGATATTTTTTGTTGAAGGGGGAGCTTGAAATATACTTGAATACATGTTGAAGGGGGAGCTTGAGAGAAGGGGGAGCATGCTATTGTATTTGTTATTAGTTTGTGCATCCCATGTTGTAGTGCTTGAATATTCATTCCATGACTCATATTGCCTTACACCCTTCAACACACTTCACACACTCATTTCTATTGCTCAAATCTTTTATGGGGTTGTCATTACCAAAAGGGGGAGATTGTTGGAAGCAACGATCTAGGATCTTGGTTTGATGATGACAAACGTGTCGGTATATCTAATGGGTGTGCTCAGTGTGTTTCAGGCTTGGCGAAACAATATATTCTCAGTATTTGGCGGAATTGCTATTCGTATAGCATGTTAGGAGAAGAAGGAAGTGAGTGTGCAAAGGAGTTAGACTTGGTCAAGATGAAGTGATAAGGTGTGACCAATTCAAATCAAAGAAAGTTGGACTTGGTCCAATGAGGGATGAGATGGAGCCATTTCAACTCTTGTGGGGATTTAGTCAAATCAATTAGAAGATTTCCTAATCCTACTTCAATTCAAAATCCCAATCAAAATACAAAATTCCTATCTCTTAGGGACTCTCCCCAAAACCCTAGCCCTAGCCTATAAAAACACTATTGAGGAGCTACATTATTTGCGCGTGTGGCAATCAAAAAGCTTGGGCAACAATTAAAAAGTGAGGAGGCCATACAATTTCTCAAGGGGCACGGCAATAAATTGAGAAGGTATAAGGGGCTACCAAAATGTGTGTATGCGACTATCAAAACTGAGAGGGTTACAAAATTGTCATACGGCCAATAACCCTAGTTTTTTTAAACCTCCTGCTGCAAGCCAATATATATATCCTCTCATCTTTTTGAATAAACCCTTGGCCAAGTTCCTCAACTCAAAAAAAAAAACAAAAAATCCATTGCTGCAACACCCTGTCTCCTCAAGCCAAACCGCCATTACCGCAAGTTGAAGCTGAGCACGAGAAAGCCACCACCTGAGCAGCACCATCATCCTCTCCATCGTGACAAGTTGCTGCTGCCGCCCTTCGACGATCGGCGTATCGAATCTCCAAGCACGTATCCACGGAAAGCCGCCATCACCGTCGAAGACATCATCGAAGAACCGCCGTCGACGAAGGAGCTGATCTTGAAGCCGCCGTGAGACGAAGCCGCCGCCATTGCCAAAGACGAAGAAGCTGCCGTCGTCTTTCCCTGAAGAGTTCACCATCGTCGCTGAGAGCTGATCACTCGGAGCTTCGGCCGCTGCTCTCGTAGAAGACCTCCGCTGTTGATCGCTGACATCATCGTCATCTTCACCATCGAAAGAGACACCGTCGACTTCGAAGAACACGCCTCCACCGCCACTCATCGAAGAACCCTTGATCCAACTCATCGCCGTCGAGCTGCACGAAGAAGAAGAAGAAGAAGTAGTAGTAGTCGTCGTAGTCTGTAGTCGTCGGAGTCGAGTCGTTCAAGAGGTTGTCGTCGCCAAGAAGTTTCCACCGTAGCCCGCTGTCGAAGACGAAGTGCCACCACCGTCTCACCGTCGTCGTCGAAAGTGATTACGCCTGCATGCCCTAATATTTTCGAAGCGAAGAGACGATCGGTGTATCGACGTGCTGACGTGGATGAATATCAGCCGTGCGATCTTTACTCAAAAGAAATCGAGCGGCCAAGATTTTTTTTATGCCCGCGTGATTACGAGATGAGGCGAAGTCATTCTCAGCTGACGTGGACGACCGAGATCTCAAGGGAACTCGATCGAACGGCTGATAGTCGGGGACGAAAGAAATCGAAACGATTTCGTCTCGCGTTACCTGCTGACGTGGCGATCGGATCTCCGTCAGATCGAAACGAAGTATTTCGCTCGTTGCGCTGACGTGGCAGGGAAGTATTAATAGGAGTTGCTTTGCGCACAGGCCGTTAATTAAATGATTGAACTGGGTTGCTCCGCGTACCGACCGCCTTATTGCTGAGCGCACAGACCAGAGTGTATAAAGGATTTGAACTGAATTGCTTTGTGCACAGACCAGTGCATAACTTGACATCCAGGAGTCAGATTGAGACACCGTTTGCGTCAGATTGGAGCTAACGACGTGCTGATTGACAGAGACGCCTACACAGACATAAAATGAGCATTTCTAAACTCTAAACTCCTTTATTTGTGTCTTAGTGTAACGTTCTCTGTAGGGGAAACTTTTACCTATTTTTGTGGACTATTTTGGGACTTGTCTAGTTGGGACTAGACAAGTGGGACCCAGCTAGTTTGGGACTAGCTGGTAGAAAGCTTTGCTAGGATTGATAGTGAGAGGAAACACCGTGTGTGGGGTACTGAGAGTCTGGCGAGTGTAGAGACGTAGAGGGTGCTCTGAGCGTGCTCTAACTTGTGACTTTGTACCTATTGCACTATTCAATCTAGTATTTGCTTTGGGGGCTGGAGTAGGTCGTTGGGACGACCGAACCAGGGTAAATCTGCTGTGTACTCTGTGTCTGTATTTTAGTTACTCTGGTTGTGCTATAACTGCGTGTGATTATTCGTGGGTTGCACGAATTATTTTTATAAGCCTATTCATCCCCCCTCTAGGCTAGGATCCAGATCCAACAGGAGTGATATTAATCTAGTCTGAAATTTCCACATTCGATTGATTCAACGTCACAATGGATCATGATTCGACCAGTGGTCTTTTGGACTAGTTTGTGGGACACCTCGGCTCTGTCTGGGGGTAGTGAACCATGGACTACACATTCCACTGGTCGGTCCACTGGCCGAGACTGCTGAATTATGAAAATGTCTAAACTAATGACTATAAATATGAAATTTATGCAATGTTTTTGATCGAACCTTCGTTTTATGTCTTTTGCAGCATTTTAAAGCTAAAATGTCTTCTGCCGCTAAGAACATCGTTACTGAGTTGAACAAAGGTGAAAAACTCAACGACGATAATTACAAACTATGGTCCATAAAGATACATTATGTTCTAGAGGAGCAAGATGTGCTCGAAACTCTAAAGAACATAATGATTGAACCTGAGTTGGGCACTACAGCCCAACACATAATGATCCAAGTGGGAGCATTTCTAACGACATTCCAAGTGGGAGTGATATTAGAATTGATCTAAATTTGAGTCAACAATGACTTGAAGAATCTCAAATACGACATAGTAGTCGTACAAGGTTAGCTCCTCTAAGATTTGAGGATGAATTCCCACAACCTTTATGACTTTACTATAAGAAGATGACGAGCCTGCTACTTTCAAACAGGCCGTATCATGCCCTGCAAAAGACAAATGGATAGACACGATGAAGGAGGAATTAGAATCCATGAAAGTTAGCCAAGTCTGAGACTTGGTTGACTTACCCAGAGGACGTAGAGCTATTGGGAACAAATGGGTTCTCAAGATCAAGCATAAGGCTGATGGCTCTATTGACAGATATAAAGCTCGCCTTGTCGCGAAAGGTTTTACGCAACAGGAAGGGATAGACTACGAAGAGACCTTCTCACCTGTTGTGCGTTTTACCTCGATTCGCTTGATTCTGGCTATGGTAGCTTGCTTAGACCTCTAATTACATCAAATGGATGTAAAGACTGCCTTTCTCAATGGAGAATTGGACGAGGAGATCTATATGGAACAACCAACAGGGTTTGTAAAAGAAGGAAACAAACATAAGGTTTGTAAACTTCGTAAGTCCATATATGGTCTTAAACAATCATCGAGGCAATGGTATATACGATTTCAAGAAGTTGTCTTATCAAATGGTTTTACCATGCTTGATGAAGATAACTGTGTATATATCAAGAGGATCAAAAGCAAGTATGTTATTATGTCTCTATATGTAGATGACATTTTAATAGCCGGAAATGACAAGGGCTTTGTGATGGATATCAAGGCTTGGCTTTCATCAGTTTTTGAGATGAAAGACATGGGAGAAGCCGCATATATCCTTGGAGTTAAGATTTCAAGGAATCGTTCGAAGAAACTTCTCTCCCTTTCACAAGAGACTTATATAAAGAAGGTTCTCAAACGTTTTAATATGCAGGACTGCAAGTCCATTGATACTCCTATAAGCAAATGCGATAATTTATGTCTGAAATCGTGTCCAAAGAACCAGAAGGAAAAGGAAATTATGGAAAAAGTTCCATATTCCAGTGCAGTTGGTAGTCTTATGTACGCTATGATGTGTACAAGACCGGACATCTGTTTTGCCGTTGGAATGGTAAGTCGTTACCAATCCAATCCAGGGCAAGTACACTGGAAAGCGGTTAAGAGGATAATGCGGTATCTTAAAGGAACTGTAGGCTATGCTTTATGTTATCAGGGAGATGCCTTGAGGCTCGAAGGCTACACTGATGCTGATTGGGCGGGTGATCTCGATGAGCGACGATCGACCTCAGGATATGTTTTTCTACTCGGATCTGGTGCAATATCCTGGAGTAGCAAGAAACAATCCTGCATCGTAGTTTCAACTATGGAAGCCGAGTTTGTAGCATTTAGCATGGCAGTCCAAGAAGCTATTTGGCTTAGGAAGTTCTTAGACATGCTAATTGATGCAAGTGACTCAGGTGCTGTACCAATACACAGTGACAGTCAAGCATCTATAGCCTATGTCAAAGATCCAAAATTCCATTGTAAGACCAAACACATTGATATCCGCTACAAATTTGCAAAAGACTATGATAAGAACAAGAAGGTAGACATTAGATACATATCTACGCATGAGATGATAGCGGATCCGCTTACGAAGGCGATCCCCAGAGATGTGTTTTACAAATACTTATCTTCTCAAGGATTACGTAAGAGCTGAGTTGTATCAACATAAATTCCCAAGTCTATGAAAGATCAAATTTAATAAAAGAATAAGTTCTTTTTGACATTGCTTATGAGTTTCTTGAAAATGTTTGTGTACATTTTCTTTTAAATCTCAGCTATGTTTTTCTAGTATGTCGGACAGATTGAGGTTGGCTCTCTCACATGAGCAACCGCCTTTATTCTATCAGACAGATAAGATAAAGATGAGACCTGTTTAAAGTCAAAATCATCATACGGATGATTTAGAGTCATGACTTGAACAAAATGGTCGTATGAAAGATCTGCATCATATGGATGCTTACAAAAGATCAAGAAGATTCTATGAAATCTTATCTGTCTTATACGGGATGTGGGTCCAAGAAATCAATGAGTAGTAAGAGGGAATCAAAGTCAGACATTGTGGTGTCTGACCATCATCTTTACAACATCATTAAGACATACGCTCCCTGGGAAAGGAGTGATGTTGTAATACGTATTCATACTACGTATGCATTTGACCATTGGGTTAGAATAGTAATTGTGTTTACTATTATGTGAGACCCAAAGACCATATGGGTCTTAACTACTTACCCTTATGGACTCTAATTGGTTCCTTTAGATTTGACTGGGTGATCGTTATCTTAGCATGTTGCTTATGGACTATGGTAAATTCGGTCCGGCGGGGCATGTTAGAAAAGCGAGTCAAGTCAAGATCGAAAGGATCGCAAGAAGAGGAAGATTAATTTCATATTCACATTTGAACTTTGTAGATTCAAAGCTGGCCAGCCAATTGTAATCCAGATGGGATTCAATTGTTGAATATAAAGTATAAGAAATGTGAAGAAATAATCTAGGGTAAAACATGCGTTGATCTACTCAACTTTGCACCCCAAAGAGTGTTGTGTATCTCTAACAAGTGCACAACAGCGGACTCTATGCGCATGACGGTCACACGGTCTATTTCTCGGTATGATAAATAGAAGAACTAAAGGAAAAGATGTTTCCTTACAATCCCCTCAAGTGTGAGTAGGAGATGTTGGATATGGACGACATGTATACACCCATGAGGGGATGTATGAGGGTATACAGACCTCAGATGTCGCGTGCATGAAAGCATGTGTGAAGGGAACCTTTTCATGTGTGAAAAGGACCACTCGATAAGTGAAAAAGTCACTTTATAAGTGCATAAAGGCACTTGATAAGTGCATAAAGAAGAGGATAAGCAATGGTGCTAATATAAGCCAATAATCATATATGTAGTTATTTCCTACAATAACTACCCCTAAAGCCTATAAATAGGACCCAAGGGTAAGGATTTTAAGGCTAATCCTTCATGCCATAAGTTTTGCATAAGGCAAACTTGTCCTCTTCTCCCTTCCATTTTGTTCTTCTTCTAAATAGAGATTTAGACGGTGGAAACTCTGCTTCGATCCTCTGTGACGAAGTACTGACCGTTGTGGTGAATCCAAGGGCAAAGTTCAGAGACTACAGCGCAGCGTACGCTAACGTAAGTTCTCTTTCGATCCTACATCCACGCATGATGGGGTTTCCTACAAATATCGTGAACTAACTCTTTGTGAGCGCAGTTATGGAGATCGTCGCCAAACTTCTATGAACATCAAAAGTGACGTCTCGAGACTCCTCAAAGCTCATGATCATATGCTTGAAGCTTCGTTGAAGCTCAAGGACTATTATTGAAGTCAAGAGATTCGGATCGAAGCGATTGAAGACGGTTCGTCAAGTTTTATTTATAGTCTTCTAGCTTCATTTCGTAGATTGTTAAGCCTTGAGTAGGTCTTACATTTTAATCTTCATAACGCTCCTATCTTAGAGCTAGGATCTTATTAGAAGCCCATACAAACTTTCCCGAAGCTTCGCGCTTCGTTTCACGGCTTCTTGTGCATGTTAGTTGGTTCAAGAAGAAGAACCAACCGACTAGATGGCAATCTAGTCGGTCGGCAATCCTTCTTAAACCGACTAGAATGCCTTGTTCAATTTCAGCTCAGTTACTGTTTACAGTTAGTCGGTCCAAGAAGGTGATTCGGGTTCAAAATTACATATTTAACCCCCCACTTAGCCCAATTTTGTGCTCATATGATGCTAGATTTATCTCTAATTCATACGTATTTTCTACACATTTATTTATTAGAGAAAACACACTATTTGAGCACAAAACAGCATTTAACGAAGTATTTCTGCACTTATTATATTTTTCCTAGCACCGTCTCGATCTCACGATTCCAACGACTATTTATTTGTATTTTTCTGAGACCTGTGCTAATTTCTATGAATTTTTGAATGCAGAATACTATTTATTGGAAAATAAATAAAGCACACGAATCTTAAAGCGCCACGTGGCGTCATCCTCACCGTCCGTGCTTGATCTAACGGCCCGATCTTTGAGTTGATGTACACTTTTTCCTGGCCGTTGGATCACAATCCAATGGCTCGCATTCGTGATCTCATCCAACGAACGAACGAAGCAGCGGTCGTAACGATGACCGTTGGATTCTAATCCAACGGACGACATCGTGACGAACGAAGCGACGGGCGCGAAATCAAAGAGACACGCGGCAGCCATCGACCGAGTCCCCGCTTCATCCGACGGCCAGCATTCATCCCGCTTCGAGATTTCGGAGCGGTCGACGCGGCCGAATCGTGGCCATTGATGCGAGATCGGACGGACGCGATCGACTCCGAGGCGAATTCGGATCTGTGAAGCGATGGGCGCGATTTTTGGAGGCCACGTGGCGTCTCTGTGTTCGATCCCGCTTTTGATCAACGGACCACATTTACCCCGCTCGAGATCAACGGCAGCGATGAGTTTGGGCGTGAAATGGATGCGGGTTTAGACCCGTTAGCAACCCCAAACCCGCAATCTTATTATATAAGCGTATTTAGGGTTTTTTTGGGTGTATTCAAGCAGATTGGGGGCGTATTTTGAGCGTATTGGAGGCTCTAGGAGCCGTATCTTCCCCCTGAAAAATTCTGTAAAATTCCAGAGGCTTGTTTTATTATTTTCAGAGAGTTTGAAGTATTTTCAAGGAGAATTGGTGATATTTTCTTCAACTTCTATCTCCTATTTTAGTGTTTTTCATCGTATTTTGCTATGAATTCAATGTATTTGGCTATGGATCTTGTTTATTCTGATATTATGAGTAGCTAAAACTTAATTGTGCTTGGTATGGAGTAGTTAGGGGATATAATTTGTGTTTATTTGGTTGTATTCCTCGTGCTAAATCGTTAAAACGTCGCTAAAATTGTAATCTTTGTTCGTAAATCGACTTTTTTAGATTCCAAAAGAATTAATTAAGTTGATGATCGCCCCAAAAGGGTGAGTTTTGATCTCCCCAAAAGGGAGTTTCATACCGTAGTTTTGATCCCTCCAAAAGAGAGTTTCATATCGTATTATAGTTTTAGCGACGATCTTTTTGAATATTGTGTTTGAACCCCCAAAAGGGCATGTTCCGATGAATTGCTCCCAAAAGGAGAATTCATTGAGTTATACTGGATATTTTTCCCGGTGAATTGCTCTCAAAAAGAGAATTCATTGTGATGTATTCATCAACCAAATTAATACGAATCGTTGATCCTAACGAACCCATACCATGTGCATACTCTTTATAGGTATTTTCGTACACGAATTTCTTTGTTCGCATTTTTCACGTGTTCACATCACCATCACCGTCATCATTTGTGAAGTGGTTAGTCTCTTTCCGATAGATTTCTATTTGATTTGAATTGTGGTTGCAACAGATTTCTTCCCGTGGATTCGACATCTGGACTCCCAGATTTTACTACTTGTACGGACTCTTGCACTTGAGAGAGAGCACCTTTTCGGAGCCCACCAAGTTTTTGGCGCCGTTGCCGGGGAGGAATGGGTTGCAACAGATTTCTTCCCGTGGATTCGACATCTGGACTCCCAGATTTTACTACTTGTACGGACTCTTGCACTTGAGAGAGAGCACCTTTTCGGAGCCCACCAAGTTTTTGGCGCCGTTGCCGGGGAGGAATGGTTTGCGACTACAGTTTATTTCATTTAGAGGACCTCCGGTGAGATCTTTCCATTTTACTGTACATAAACTTTTATTATTATTTTATTTTAATTTTTTTGAAATGGAATATATGAACTTCTATTGCACAAACAATCTTTATGATGCACGATATGCTAATGCACACAAACATAGAATGGAGAAGCTCAAAATTGTTAATTTTAATCAAACTGAATGTGAAACTTTCTTTCAGGCCTGTAGGAGGTTCACAGACATTATATCGAGCTATCCGCAGCATGGGTACACAAATGAAGAGCTTATGGCGTCCTTCCTAGATGGACTACAACCACAGCTGCAGGAATTCTTGGGAGGCATGACGCCGCCAGAGGCGTGGTAATACATGGAGTCTCTGCAAGAAAACGAAGAAACCGTGGAAGAGATTTCAGAGAGCGATTCAACGGAGCCTTTGTGCCTTGACCAAGAAGAGCAAAGCGTAGACGTACCTTTGCAATCCTTGAAAGAGGAAGCTTACCAGACTATTCAGACACAGGAGGCCACTTCCCATCAATTCCAGGAGAATTTCCTTGCTCGGAGTCGGCAGATTCAAAAATCTATTGAAGATCTTAATTTGATTACCGCTTGCTTAGAAGAAGGTAATTATTTTGAAACTCAATTTAAAGAAACTAATACGAGTTTATCTTCTATTGCAGGTATACTGAGCGAGGACACGAATATAAATATATACATGGCAGAAAGTGTGCGCAAAAGAGAGGACGAGCTAGCAATTTTGGATGAACGAGAGGAGGAGACAGCTAGGGAAAAGGGTTTTGAGATTATCGCCATGGAATCAGAACCATGCCCTCCTCCAGTTTTGCCCCAAAATCATTTACCCCTCTCTCCATTTATCGAGCATCGTACAGAGAGTAGTGCAAATCTTTCAGGGAGTAGTCGTCAACTTGCTTTAATTTCTTTCACTTATTTTGATGACTATATTTGGAATATTTTTATTGCGAAGAATCTTAAATTAATTTGGACTGACATAACTCATCTCTCGCAGGACATTGGCAAACAGCTTATAGAGATGCTTGGAGTTGTGTTGCTGGGGTCCAAATTAGTTTTTGGAGGAAGATTACTCGCCGAGGAGCGCAAGGAGCAAATTGAACAACTTCCTCCACAATTAAAGATTCGGGATCCGCCATTTGATCACGGTGTGTTCTTTCCAGTAGTGTAGTTTTTATATGCTTTCTAGGTTGCTTGCTTGAATAAACTCGTACCTCTTCCGACATTGAGGACAATGTCCATCTTTAGTTGGGGGGTGTGTATGAGACCTTAGGATTTTTTTGAGAAGAATAAATCACCAAATCTCATCATTTAAAACTCTTTCATATGCCTCAAATGCGGATGATTATACGTTAATTGAGTTCTAAAAATTTTTATGGCTTGAGTTGATTATTTTTCCTTCAAGGAATTACCATTAATATACTATTCATGAAAACTTTCAATTTCCATGATTAATATCTCGAAACAGTTTGAATATATTTCATGCATGCTAATGTGATGAAAAAGCTTAAGTATACACGATTCATTAGAATAGTTTTCAAGTTGAAGAGGAATTTGGCCATGGTCGTTAATGTTTATGTTTGAAAATATGGGTGTTGAGTTGCTTACAAAGAAAAAAAAAGAAAAGAAAAGAAAAGAAAAATGATGAAAAATGAATGAATAAGTATGTCACTAATAAATAACTTGGTTGGCTCGAGTAGTACAGTCCGAGGGGTCCTTCTTGGCCTAATGCCATATGATCGTCTGATTTGGGAGCCATTGACCGGAAACTCACTCATTTGATGGAGCGATCCAAGTTATACTTTTTTCTGCGAATGTTGCTTGATGCGCGTTACACGGAACGAATAAAAGAAAAGAAATAGTGAATATACTAAGCAACTTCAATACCCATGTCTTGAATAATTCTTTTTGATAGGCCAATTCCTTGGAAACACGAAAACTAGAGAAAAACGACGTGTTATACTTTCGCTCGTGCAAAACGATGCTTGCACGTTATTTATTCATACTAAATTAGAGAAAATATCATTTGATTGATTTTGTTCGTGGATGTGTATATTGATGGTCAAGATCATGTTGGAATACATATTATTGAGCCATGCCATGAGCGATTTGAAAGAACTTATTGTTTATTACTCATCCGTATTTATCGCTATTTTTGCTAGAGACTAGCAAATCGCTAGTTGGGGGGTGTGATTCGGGTTCAAAATTACATATTTAACCCCCCACTTAGCCCAATTTTGTGCTCATATGATGCTAGATTTATCTCTAATTCATACGTATTTTCTACACATTTATTTATTAGAGAAAACACACTATTTGAGCACAAAACAGCATTTAACGAAGTATTTCTGCACTTATTATATTTTTCCTAGCACCGTCTCGATCTCACGATTCCAACGACTATTTATTTGTATTTTTCTGAGACCTGTGCTAATTTCTATGAATTTTTGAATGCAGAATACTATTTATTGGAAAATAAATAAAGCACACAAATCCTAAAGCGCCACGTGGCGTCATCCTCGCCGTCCGTGCTTGATCTAACGGCCCGATCTTTGAGTTGATGTACACTTTTTCCTGGCCGTTGGATCACAATCCAACGGCTCGCATTCGCGATCTCATCCAACGAACGAACGAAGCAGCGGGCGTAACGATGACCGTTGGATTCTAATCCAACGGACGACATCGCGACGAACGAAGCGACGGGCGCGAAATCAAAGAGACATGCGGCAGCCATCGACCGAGTCCCCGCTTCATCCGACGGCCAGCATTCATCCCGCTTCGAGATTTCGGAGCGGTCGACGCGGCCGAATCGTGGACATTGACGCGAGATCGGACGAACGTGATCGACTCCGAGGTGAATTTGGATCTGCGAAGCGATGGGCGCGATTTTTGGAGGCCACGTGGCGTCTCTGTGTTCGATCCCGCTTTTGATCAACGGACCACATTTACCCCGCTCGAGATCAACGGTAGCGATGAGTTCGGGCGCGAAATGGATGCGGGTTTAGACCCGTTAGCAACCACAAACCCGCAATCTTATTATATAAGCGTATTTAGGGGGTTTTGGGTGTATTCAAGCAGATTGGGGGCGTATTTTGAGCGTATTGGAGGCTCTAGGAGCCGTATCTTCCCCCTGAAAAATTCTGTAAAATTCCAGAGGCTTGTTTTATTATTTTCAGAGAGTTTAAAGTGTTTTCAAGGAGAATTGGTGATATTTTCTTCAACTTCTATCTCCTATTTTAGTGTTTTTCATCGTATTTTGCTATGAATTCAATGTATTTGGCTATGGATCTTGTTTATTCTGATATTATGAGTAGCTAAAACTTAATTGTGCTTGGTATGGAGTAGTTAGGGGATATAATTTGTGTTTATTTGGTTGTATTCCTCGTGCTAAATCGTTAAAACGTCGCTAAAATTGTAATCTTTGTTCGTAAATCGACTTTTTTAGATTCCAAAAGAATTAATTAAGTTGATGATCGCCCCAAAAGGGTGAGTTTTGATCTCCCCAAAAGGGAGTTTCATACCGTAGTTTTGATCCCTCCAAAAGAGAGTTTCATATCGTATTATAGTTTTAGCGACGATCTTTTAGAATATTGTGTTTGAACCCCCAAAAGGGCATCTTCCGATGAATTGCTCCCAAAAGGAGAATTCATTGAGTTATACTGGATATTTTTCCCGGTGAATTTCTCTCAAAAAGAGAATTCATTGTGATGTATTCATCAACCAAATTAATACGAATCGTTGATCCTAACGAACCCATACCATGTGCATACTCTTTATAGGTATTTTCGTACACAAATTTCTTTGTTCGCATTTTTCACGTGTTCACATCACCATCACCATCATCATTTGTGAAGTGGTTAGTCTCTTTCCGATAGATTTCTATTTGATTTGAATTGTGGTTGCAACAGATTTCTTCCCGTGGATTCGACATCTGGACTCCCAGATTTTACTACTTGTACGGACTCTTGCACTTGAGAGAGAGCACCTTTTCGGAGCCCACCAGAAGGTTCACCGACCGACTAGTTGTCAAACTAGTCGGTTAGGAATCCTTCTTAGACCGACTAGTTGAGCTTCCATTTTTGAGCCTAACTTACTGTTTACAGTTAGTCGGTCAAAGCACAACGACCGACCGACTAGTTGAGAAACTAGTCGGTTGGAAGTTGTTCTTAAACCGACTAGCTGTATTTGAATTCAGCATATTCCATTTCAGCTGTTAGTCGGTCAAAGAACACTCACCGCCAGACTAGTTATGAAACTAGTCGGTTGGCAAGTCTTCTTAGACTGACTAGTTCCTTTAGTCTGAACTTCACCTTTTGGTTGTTCTCTTGATTAGTCGGTTCATGTTGATTCACCGACCGACTAATTGATGAACTAGTCGGTCAGTGATCCTTCTTTGACCGACTAGTCTGCTTCAGAATAGAGCCGTTGGAGCATTAAATTCCACGAATTTTGCTCTCTCTTTCCTATATCCTATATATACTTGAAGGGCTGCTTTCATAGCATTTAAGGCTGATATTTATTGAAGTTTAGAGAATCAAAGAGAAGCAATTAATTCTCATTCAAAGCTCATTCATTTCTCACTTGAATCTCTCCCTCACTCTTATTTCAAAAGAGAGATTCATTGATTGTGAGCCTTCCAAGCCAAGAGCTTGATTCTAGGTCACCAACTCCTCCCTAGGCTTCCATTGCTGGTCATCTACTTAGAGCTAGGGTTTGGTGCCATTCTTCTCCTCCAAAATCCTCCTTTCCCTAAATCGTAAGTTATACTCAAGGCATAGGATTTTGTTGGTAAGTTCGTACTTCATTTAACTTTGAATATTGCAAGTTTTACTCTCGGTTGTGAGAGTTTGTTTGTGATCCCGGTTTGTGGGAGTCACACTTTCATTTGTGTATGATTTGATCTTGTAGAGGTTTTCTACAAGTATTTCATAGTGCAAATTTGAGTTAGAGGATTCTAACTCAAGTATCCGGAGGGGATCCGGGTGTTTGGGACGTAGGATCACTGGGAACAAGTCGGGGAGACTTGGGTGGATCCGAACCCGTTAATTCGTCTGTTTGCGATTGCATTTCTTTGTTGTCAATATTTACATTTCCGCATTGTTGGTTGAGTTTGCAAGATAATTAGGAATTATCTTCTTAATTATTTTAAAGTACTATTCACCTGATCACTCCTCATTTTACACCTTTTTTCCGCATGATTGCATGCCATTTAGATCGTCCAAATCACGTTTTCCACGATATATCGACAAAATTGCGATGCTTTTCACGATTTGTTGTTTTTGTCGTATTTCAGGAGATTTGGAGCGATTTGGAGTGATCCCCTGATACGCCTACTCCAGAGTGTCACCGATGACTTTCCCGATGGGTATTTTGCTGTTGGAGAGGAGCGAAAGAAGAAAGAACGTCGTAGGAGCGACGAGGAGGCAAAAACAAGCTGTTTGGGCATTTTTGGTGTCTCACTCGGCCGAGTGAAGGAGTCACTCGGCCGACCAGCGATACACCGCTCGGTCGACCAGTTCGGACACGCTTCATGTGTGCACTCGGCCGAGCATCGGAAGCCACATCGGCCGAGTGACGAGACCCCGTCCGCCCGAGTGGCACTCAGACGAAGCCCATCAAAAAGTGCCAACTTACTGTTTTTCGTCTGCCTGAGCTTTAGAAGACCCACTCGGCTGAGTGGAAAATGCCGACCGCCCGAGTACATAGAAGCCATCGGCCGAGTGACGACAACTCACTCGGCCGAGCCGCCCCCGAAGTGAAGACCCCCCGAAGACCAAGACTTACTGGAAATTCTCAGGGTTTGTCACTCGGACGAGCGAATTTTGTCACTCGGCCGAGTGCGATGCGCTGCCTGTAGCGAAAATTGCGATTTTCAGGCTGCGCAGGAGCATTTTGGTCACAGTTTTTTTGGACGACTTTGGGGGGTATTTAACCCCAGTTTTTAACCTAGGTTAGAGAGCTTTTTCCTTTACTTTTTGCAGATTTTTAGATTAAACTTTTTAGCTTTTGATTTTTGTGATTGGAGAGGAGAGGAAAGTTTATTTTTGTTGGATTCTTGAAGAACTCTATTGGTTTGTCTCCCTCTCCACTAAAAATCTCATTTTTATTGCTTATTTGAATATTGTGATGAATTCTATGCTTATTTCAATTGATTATTTTTGCAATTGTGATATGAATTGTGAGTAGTCTATACGTCTTGGGGCGTGGGGATGAACCCTACGAGCCCAATTTCTGATTTGTGATGACTTGGTAGAAATATTGCTAGAATTGATATTAGGGTAAGTTTGGGATCGATTTACCACGGATAGCTAGGAGTTCATACCGATTGGGATTTACAAGAGATTGGATCCCAATTCGATAGGAAACCCTAGAAATCCGAATCGGGTTGAAATTGAGTTTCCGTAGTATCGGTTTGCAAGAGATTGGACCGATACTAGGGTTCTCGGTTGCAATTCCATGCCGATACCCGTTTGCAAGAGATTGGACGGGTAGGAACTATTCCAACCTAGGTCGTGGCCCGAGTTTGCACGAGAGTGGGCTCGGGGCGCGATTGAACGATGATGTTGATCCAAATGCTAGCTTGCCTAGGCTAGGGTTTGCAAGAGATTGGACCCGAACCTAGGATAGCTATAGACCGGCAACAACGTGAGAGCGTGAGCTAGGTTTTACATTCAGTTGCAACTAGTTCATCCGAGATTCTACCCTAGCAATATTGATACCAATGAATCACATTGACGAGATACGGTGAGTAGCGGGGATTCCCCATTCCCTAGGCGTCCATTATTTGATTTTATACTCCCATATTTTGTCTGACGATTGTGACAGGATCGCCAAAGGTAAATTCCCTCTTTTTCGTTCTTAATAGCCAGGTTGTTCGGAGCAAGCACTTTCATTCGTCCTCCCTGTGTTCGATAACCCGCTCGCCGCTACACCGTGCGCTTTTGGTAAAACTACACGGTCGCACTTTTGGGTTACATTCCGAAGCGATCAAGTTTTTGGCGCCGTTGCCGGGGAGGCGATAGCGTTTGATCTTACCACCCTAGCTATTTCTTTCTTTTTGTTTTATTTCTTTATTTTTATCTAACCCTTCCATTGTGCTAATCACTTCTTTGAAACTTTGTTCTCCCGTGCATGTACACGAGATCCACTGCGGACCCTGAAGCTATATTATTTGATCCCAAGATTGAACGTACTGTGCGGAGAATCAGAGCGGAGAGGAGACAAGATCCGGAAGGGAGGTTTATGACCAACCTGGAAACTGCGGAACAATTAGCGGCAAGAATGGCGAGGATTATTTCTATTCGAGATAGGCTTCGGCCTAAGACCTCTTCTACGACCTCATCCATTGCCATGCTGGAGTTGGCAGCTGACAAGAATTTTGAGCTGAAGACTGGACTAGTGGTTCTGATGCAGCAGGATCCATTTCATGGGAATGCCCATGAAAATCCTCACTACCACATCCATCTATTTTTGTCAAAGTGCGCCACATTTCAGATGACGGGGGTCTCCATCGATGCCATCAGACTGCGCCTCTTCCCCTTCACATTAAAGGATAAATATCTTTATTGGTTGAGGACGCAAGCTGAGGGAGTCTTTACCACATGGGACGAGTTGGCGAGTGCATTCATTGACAAGTTCTATCCGCCCTCCAAGACGGTAAAGATTAGGAGTGCTCTTATGTCCTTCAAGCAAGGACCTCAAGAGACGCTCTATGAGGCTTGGGAGTGCTTCAAAGATCTGCAGCATCAGTGCCCCCACCATAGCATTGAAGATTGGGAGCTAGTGCATAGCTTCTACAATGGTCTCCAACCGGGGACCAAGCAGATTATTGATGCCGCGGCAAATGGTGCTATCCTATCCAAGACTCCCGACGAAGCTACGGCCCTAATTGAGGAGATGGCCTCAAACAATCAACAATGGGGTGATGAGCGAGGACACTCTACGTCCTCCTTGAAGCCATCTAGCATCTATGAGGCAAAGGCCGTAGCGGAGCTGACGAACAAGTTTGATTCTCTCCACAAGGTAGTAGAGAGATTGGATAAGTATATCACGGAGCCCCAAGGAACCCCTTCCACATCCGCACCAACGAATCAAATGTGTGATTGGCAAGACCAATCTCAAGCTATGTATTTGGGAGGAGAGCAAGGAGAGGGATCCTTGGAGCAAGTTCAATACATCACGGGGAACCAAGGATATTGGGCCAATCCGGCCACTAGAAACCATCCCGGTTTCTCCTATGCCAACAATGAAGGAGCGTTGAACCCACCGCAATAACTACCTCAACAAGCTTGACCACCACCTCAACAACAACATTATCCACCGAGGGGGCCTCCACAACAAAATTTCGCACCAAAGCAACAAGTTCCACCCTATAGGCCGCCCGGATACAATCAAGGGTGGAGAAATCCAAACCCTCCACAAGATCAACACCGATCCGAATTTGAAGCTAAGGTGGAGGAGTTTATGGTCGAGCAAAAGAAGATCAATGCTTCCTTGAAGGCGGGCCAAGACTCCCTTACAACCGTTGTAGCCCAAATCTCGGAGCAATTGGCGTTGCTCAATCGAAATACTCAATAATTGCCGGCTCAACCCGAGCAAAACCCACGGGGCGCCACCGGCCACATCAATGCCGTGGTTGCCGTTACAACTAGAGGAGGGAAGGACACCACCCCCGCCATGATTCCAACCGAGGAACCCGTGGAGGAGAATGTAGAGCCAATTGAGCCGGTAGTTGAAGTTGAGAGGGAGAAAGAGCCGCAAGAAAAGGACAAATCTAGAGCGGAGCAATTGATTGAAGAGAGGCGTTTTATGCCACCGGTCCCATTCCCCCAGAGGCTTGCCAGAGCAAAAATGGAGAAACGGCTAGCAAAGTTTCTCGAGTATTTGAGAGGGGTTAGCCTCAACATTCCTTTCCTCGACGCTATCGTGGAAATCCCGACATACGCTAAATTTTTAAAGGATTTGATTTCGGGAAGAAAGAGGAAGGAGAAAATTATGCTCGCCGAGGAGGGCTCTTGGTTCACCAAGAGAGAGAAGGAGCCGGCTAAATTCAAAGATCCGGGGAGTTTTCGAATTCCTTGCACCTTGGGCGGCGTCCCTCTACAAAAGGCGTTGGTGGACTTAGGGGCTAGTGTTAGCCTCATGCCTCTCTCTATGTTCCTAAGGTTAAATACCGGCACGAAATTGAAGCCTACCGACATGCGGATACAACTAGCCGATGGTTGGATCACAAGACCGGTGGGGATTGCAGAGGACATCCCGCTACAAGTCCCGGGGGGCATATGTTTGCCATGTGACTTCGTGATCATGGATGTTAAGGAGGAGGGAGACACGTCGCTAATACTTGGACGCCCGTTCCTCGCCACCGCCGGTGTCATTGTCGACGTACGTGAAGGAACTCTAACATTGAATGTCGGCAACATCGAGGTGGAGCTTCATATTCCCAAGGCAATGAAACACATGCCTTATCACGAGGATCTGGACTATATGGACCTCCTTGACGAGGTAATTGAGGAGGCGATCCCCCATTCGATCGGTGCTCTATTCAAGGAAGATTTTGAGGAGGAGCCGGATTTGGACCAAGAAGAGAAGATTGAGCATTCCCCCGACCTCTCCACCGAAGTTGATGAAGGCGACGCTGATGTCGCGAGGATTCGAGAGCTCTGCAAGCTCTCAAAATTGAAGTCTCCGAAGAAAGCTCCACCGATACAGAAATCGGTGTCACCGGTAAAGCCGAGGACCGGAGCAAGCACTAGCTTGGGGGAGCCACCTCCCAACACTATTCAAGACGAGAGACCACCGAGGGAGAACACGCTGCCGCAACTTCCGAATCCAAGCGTTCTCCCTGGAAAATTTGACGGGTGCATCTCATATGCACCAAACATCCCGCATTAATTGAAAATCATAGGGGGTCGAGCTCACGACCTTAAACGAGCGCTTGTCGGGAGGCAACCCGACGGTTATAGCTTTATTTTTACTTTTCCTTTAGTTTTGTTTTAGAAATTATTAGTGTTTTGAGTCGTTCGCCCAAAAATTTCGTGATAACGGGTCCTATTTTTCTTTGACAGGAGAGGAGAACGAGGTACCTATCATTAGGAGGATGAACAAGGCGACGAGGAGCGCTCCAGGAAGGTGCTCGATGCTTAGGAGGAAGATGAAATCGACTGGAGGAAGAAAAACAGAGTTTAGAGCCCAAACGAAGACAAACAGCAGAAAACAGGGTTCACTCGGCCGAGTATACTAGTCACTCGGCCGAGCACTTAAGTTCGTCCGACCAAGCGGCTCACGAACGAGGGAAGTCTACTGTACCCAACTCTCTGTTTCTTTTCTTGATTTCAGTATAATTGCTACTCGGCCGAGTATATATCTTCACTCGGCCGAGTAAAACTGATACGCTCCTAGGGCGAGTCTTACCGAGTAGCTTGAGCCACTCGGCCGAATGGACTTATTCCACTCGGCCGAGGGTGGCAAGGCCACTCGACCGAAGCGTAGCGGGGAGGAATTTTTCCGTTGAGTTCACTCGGCCGAGCGACCAAGTCACTCGGCCGAGTCGTAACTTTTTCTATAAAAAGGGACGGGGGCGCGTTTTTCGAAACGAATTAAATCGCTTAGCCCCGACCCTTCGACTCCCCCAGCGCCTGATTCCCCCCTCGCTCGCCCGATCTCTCGCCCCGCGCCGGCGCTCGGCCACACAACTCCGGCCGAACGTCGCCGCCCCTCGCTCGAGTCGCCGCCGGCGGCCACACCTCCGGCCAAGCTCCGGTAACCCGATTTTTCGCCTATTTCTCCTCTTTTGTGTATTTTTCGACGATCCATGTGTTTATCGAACCCCAAACCCAAATTAAATTCAATTTCTATCTATTATACCCCTAACCCCCCATACGTTTTGAATATTACACGCTAATCTCTTCGTTTGATGTGCAGGGTATATTGGGGAGCTTAGGGGAGCCCAGGGGAGCTTCCGGGGATTGTTTTGGGCTACATGGAGGCGTCGCCTTCGCACGCTTCCATTACTTTGCTCTCGCGGTGTGTCTCGGTATATTCTTTCCTTTATTTTACGTACGCCGCATTTTTATTGCTTTTGGTGAGCACTCGGGGCCCATATGCCGCCCCAGACACGGCCGCGGTCGAGGAGAGCTTCCGCCAAGCGGAAGCGGTCGGATGATGCCGGCCCCTCCCACGAGGTGGAGGACTCTCCTCCGCCCACTCCACCACACCCCATTCACCCAGCACAGCCTACAGGCCCGTCACACGCCGCACAGCCTGCAGAGCCCGCACATCCCATTCACCCCGCACAGCCACTCCCTGCCGTTCCACAGCCACCACCACCGGCTCCACTTATCGGGCCGCTGGGGATTACGTTCCGGGACGACGCACACCGCGTCGCCTTCAAGCGCATTTCCCAGCGCTCGATCGTACCCTCCAGGTTTGCACACCTTGCAGACCTAGGACGCCTGGGGGTACTCGAGGGGATGCTCACGTTGTATGACAACGTGGGCTGGCGAGATTTCTTCCAGGTGTCGGCGGACACGTTTATCCGTCCGACACTTGAGGTGCTTAGTTCGATTGCCCGGACTGACGAGGGATGCTCGTTTAGGTTCATGGACCGGGAGTGCCAGGTCACTCTCGGTATGATGAGAGCTTTCTTCTCGTGGCCCGATGTCCCCGGGGCCGACCGTGGTTACGCCCCCACTCACATCCCCCCACCTTCCTTCGATGCCGGCGCTTTCTGGGCCCGGATTACGGGTCTTCACGCTGCCTTTGACCCTAGTAGGGCCTAGGCCTCGGCCATTGTCCATCCCTGCCTCCGCATAGCTCAGCGCCTCATGGCGACTACCTTTTTGGCGAGGTATGAGCCTGGGACGATGTCCACGCCGGAGCTTTATATGCTCTACGCGATGACGCGCCCCAGAGCTCTAGCTAGGGATAGCGACGAGTTGGTCCCCGCCGTCATGATTGCTATCGTGAGCTGGTATTTAGATCGCATCATCGTATCGGTGTGCGCTCGCTCTCCGATATGTTGCGGCGGTCTGATCACCTTGCTCGCCTCGATGACCGGCAAGGACTTTCCTGATGACCTGCGACGAGCACCGGGCCCTACTTCACTGTCCATAGATGTCATGGCCCGGATGAAGATGCTGCGTCCGCATGGTCAGCGGCACTGGGTTTGGTTGCATGGTCCATATGGTGCGGATTACATGATCCTTCCGAGCCCAGCTCGGACTCAGATTGCACCAGCATGGGTGGACTGGCTTCCGGCGTTGGATCTTCTGATCCCTGCCGCCTACGTGCTCGAGGCCGAGGAGGCTGAGCAGGCGGAGCAGGCCCACACTGCACCCGCTGACCCCGCTGCACCTGCTGAGCCCGCTGCACCTGTTGACCCCGTGGCCCCTCAGCCTATCCCTGATATTTCTGCTGCTCCCGACACCTCTGTCCATACTTCTGTCGGTGTCGGTAGTACCCTCGCTGAGCCCACCTCCACTGCTTCCACGCCTACGACCACCTCCACTACCTCCACGCCCACCACCACTGGCCCTCTGTCCGTTGAGCCCGTTTCCTCTGCACTGCCCGAGTGCCCGTCGACTATAGTTGAGTGCGGAGAGCCCTCTTTTACTGCCATAGTGGAGACCGTGGTTCCGACCTCTGTCTCCACCGCTGTCGTATTTTCTGAGAGTGTCACGGCGTCTGTCCACACGTATGTGTCGCCGACATCTCTAGCCGCCTCGTTGCCACTTTTATACTCCACTTCCGTTTCTGTTGCCTCCACTTCTTACCGTCTTGCCCAGCCTCGCACTGAGGCCAGGCCCACACTTGCGAGCACAGCACCTTTCCTCCACTTACCTGCTGAGCCCATCACCTACGCCACCCGAGTACGCCAGCCTCGTCCTGCACAGCACAGACCGGTGCGTCCCTCTGCACCACCGCCCCACGACACTGTAATTCAGAGCATTCGTGCTCTCGAGGGGGCGGTGAGTGGCCTCAGAGGTGACCTTAGGACCCTGTCCGCCACCGTCACCGATATGGCTCGCCGCTTCGACCTGCTTCCGCACATTCACTACTGCCTCACCCAGGTTCTAGAGCGGCTCCCTCATGTACCCACCCCCACTACCACTCACACCCAGCCTGCTTCCATACCCACACCCGCTCAGCAGCCTGTTCCCCAGCCACCACTACCACCACCACCGCCTCAGGACGGAGACGGCGCAGCCCCACCCTCTTAGGCACCCTTGATGCCATTGATTCTTTTTGCCGTTGTGCTGCCCGTTTCTGCTGGGTCCTGATGCATTTTGCCCACCCCCCATCCCCTCACTGTTTTTGGGTACACATTTTGTTTATATATCTTTATATATCCTTTTTGGGAGAGAGGGAGAGTTTTTGGTGTCACACCTCTATATCTGTTTCACTCCTGTATCTGCATGCATCATGTCCGCATCATATTTTTCATTTCATTATTTTTATTTTCTTTTTTCCCCATGCATGCATCCTCACCTACCCCTCATATTACACGTCTCTCGGTGTGCCGCACTTTGCACATTGAGGACACTGTGCCATTTAGCTTGGGGGAGTGAGTTCTCACGTTCTTTTCGATTTACCACCTTTATTTTTAGTTTTTTCACGCCATTTTCCGCTTTTGCACTTATTTTCATCATTTTTTCCTTTTTACCATGCATCACGTTTTTCTTATTTCTCTGTGTGCTGCATTGTAAATAGTTTTATTTTCCCTCATTATCTTTATTTCTTTCTCATCTCATGCTAGAGATGACTCTTCTGTGATGATGATGACATGGAGTTAGCTTTCTCAATATGCATGCTATATTTGTCATGTCTTGGATTTTATTTCTGATATCATATGCTGTGATTTGCCTTGCATTTAGAGATAGTAACCCACACTTTCCCGCATGAAAATGGATGAAATTTTATTATTAGCTGAGTCTGAATATTCATATGTATGCTATCGCAGAAAACACACCAAGATTCACGCATTGAATGCTTATATCTGGAGTATCGTTTTCTTTTCCTATATCACTTATACATGCATGATTTGTACATTTCGCTTCAGGATGATTGAATGATGTTAGCTATGATAAATCTGGATTAGTTTAGCTTTTTTGTGATCGAAACTGAGTAGATTAGATTACCCTGCTGAAGTTGTCATGCACGTCTTAAAGAGTGAACTAAGAGACATATTTATTTCTTTCTCCACATATCTTGAACATCAATTCTCTATTTTAAAATCATTGGTGAATCTCCCCTTAGCGAATCTATTATATGGCATTTCCCCCGCTATTAATTCCTAGCTCCAAATTTCCCAAAACCAAAGAAAGAAAAAGAAAAATTCTTGTATATCCTTATTTATCTTTGATTTGGGATCATTGTGTATATATGCTATTTGAAAAAAAAAGAAAAGAAAAAGAAAAGAAAAGAGAAAAGAATCTCAATAAACGATCCCATCTCATGTTCTCTCTTTCTTCTCTCCTTTTGTTTTTATTTTCATTACTTTTGGAGCTTCATAAAAAAATGGGGATGTAAATATTGTTTTTTTGTGCCACCACGCTTATAGATAAGCTTGGGGGAGGGAATCCAATGATGTGAGAGAGAGTGACTACTTGACGTTGCACGACAACCTAGGCTAAGTAATATTCTATACTCGGTAAGATTGTTTTAGCTTTACGAAGTCCAGAAATCTATACCTAGCACTCATTTCATGAAATCCACACTTTTCTATTCTTTCTATTCTATTGCGTGATATTCTTATACTCCTCTTAGAAAGCGTTCAATTGAAAAGTGTGTGATTTGCGATGTTGTATACCGCTTTAAATGATTTAGACGATGTTAATTCTAAAATTATTCCGTTTTTCATGTTATATCATTATTCTTGGGTTTTCTATTTCTATTTGCACCATTATACTATGATATCGAAATAAAATTCTTTGACACGTGTTTTACATTCTGTGCATGCTATATGAGTAAGCAAAACCCACGTCCTGAGAAAATAATCTAGCAGCTTCCCTCTTCGCTTTCTTCTTTCTTTTTCGTTCTTCGTTCTTCGTTTTTCTTCGTTTTTCGTTTTTCGTTTTTCGTCGTTTTCGTTTTCTGAATCCACCGGGTTCGCCTTTTACTTATCTTCCTTGAGGACGAGTAAGAGGTAAGCTTGGGGGATTTTGATCACTCCTCATTTTACACCTTTTTTCTGCATGATTGCATGCCATTTAGATCGCCCAAATCACGTTTTCCACGATATATCGACAAAATTGTGATGCTTTTCACGATTTATTGTTTTTGTCGTATTTCAGGAGATTTGGAGCGATTTGGAGTGATCCCCTGATACGCCTACTCCAGAGTGTCACCGATGACTTCCCCGAGGGGTATTTTGCTGTTGGAGAGGAGCGGAAGAAGAAAGAACGTCGTAGGAGCGACGAGGAGGCAAAAACAAGCTGTTTGGGCATTTTTGGTGTCTCACTCGACCGAGTGAAGGAGTCACTCGGCCGACCAGCGAGACACCGCTCGGCCGACCAGATCGGACATGCTTCATGTGTGCACTCGGCCGAGCATCGGAAGCCACATCGGCCGAGTGACGAGACCCCGTCCGCCCGAGTGGCACTCAGATGAAGCCCATCAAAAAGTGCCAACTTACTGTTTTTCGTCTGCCTGAGCTTCAGAAGACCCACTCGGCCGAGTGGAAAATGCCGACCGCCCGAGTACATAGAAGCCATCGGCCGAGTGACGACAACTCACTCGGCCGAGCCGCCCCCGAAGTGAAGACCCCCGAAGACCAAGACTTACTGGAAATTCTCAGGGTTTGTCACCGGCCGAGCGACTTTTGTCACTCGGCCTAGTGCGACGCGCTGCCTGTAGCGAAAATTGCGATTTTCAGGCTGCGCAGAGGCATTTTGGTCACAGTTTTTTGGACGATTTTGGGGGGTATTTAACCCCAGTTTTTAACCTAGGTTAGAGAGCTTTTTCCTTTACTTTTTGCAGCTTTTTAGATTAAACTTTTTAGCTTTTGATTCTTGTGATTGGAGAGGAGAGGAAAGTTTATTTTTGTTGGATTCTTGAAGAACTCTATTGGTTTGTCTCCCTCTCCACTAAAAATCTCATTTTTATTGCTTATTTGAATATTGTGATGAATTCTATGCTTATTTCAATTGATTATTTTTGCAATTGTGATATGAATTGTGAGTAGTCTATACGTCTTGGGGCATGGGGATGAACCCTACGAGCCTAATTTCTGATTTGTGATGACTTGGTAGAAATACTGCTAGAATTACTATTAGGGTTAGTTTGGGATCGATTTACTACGGATAGCTAGGAGTTCATACCGATTGGGATTTGCAAGAGATTGGATCCCAATTCGATAGGAAACCCTAGAAATCCGAATTGGGTTGAAATTGAGTTTCCGTAGTATCGGTTTGCAAGAGATTGGACCGATACTAGGGTTCTCGGTTGCAATTCCATGCCGATACCCGTTTGCAAGAGATTGGATGGGTAGGAACTATCCCAACCTAGGTCGTGGCCCGAGTTTGCACGAGAGTGGGCTCGGGGCACGATTGAACGATGATGTTGATCCTAATGCTAGCTTGCCTAGGCTAGGGTTTGCAAGAGATTGGACCCGAACCTAGGATAGCTATAGACCGTCAACAGCGCGAGAGCGTGATCTAGGTTTTACATTCAGTTGCAACTAGTTCATCCGAGATTCTACCTTAGCAATATTGATACCAATGAATCACATTGACGAGATACGGTGAGTAGCGGGGATTCCCCATTCCCTAGGCGTCCTTTATTTGATTTTATACTCTCATATTTTGTCTGACGATTGTGACAGGATCACCAAAGGCAAATTCCCTCTTTTCCGTTCTTAATAGCCAGGTTGTTCGGAGCAAGCACTTTCATTCGTCCTCCCTGTGTTCGATAACCCGCTCGCCGCTACACCGTGCGCTTGCGGTAAAACTACACGGTTGCACTTTTGGGTTACATTCCGAAGCGATCATCACCCCCCTCTAGTACTTGTGCAGTAGCTACGTAGGGCATTACATCCTCCTCCAGGAATTCGACCTGGAAATCAGAGACAAGAAGGGGGTGGAGAATGTCGTTGCCGATCACCTGTCCAGAATGTCTACCCTCGATTTGAATGCTACTCCGGTTGATGATTCGCTCCCTGATGAGCATCTCTTCTCCGTCTCTTCCGCTGGGACCCCTTGGTACGCCGACATCGCAAATTATCTGACTTGTGTCATCGTCCCCCATAACGTGAGCTGCCAGCAGAAGAAGAAATTCTTTCATGAGGTCCGTAAATTTTATTGGGACGACCTCCATTTGTACAAGACCTGCAATGATGGGGTGATATGAAGGTGCATCCCTGAAACTGAAGCGACCTCCATAATTTCCCATTGCCATGATCAGCAATGTGGAGGGCATGCGAGCACCTATAAGACGACTGCGAAAATTCTCCAAAGCGGATTTTACTGGCCAACCCTCTTTAAAGACACCCATGCTTATGTTCAAGCCTGCGACAAATGCCAAAGGACGAGGAACATCTCCAAGAGGAACGAGATGCCTCAGCACTACATCTTAGAGGTAGAGATTTTCGATGTATGGGGGTTGGACTTCATGGGACCATTCCCCTCCTCCTCTGGGAACCAGTATATCTTGGTAGCAGTGGACTACGTATCGAAGTGGGTTGAAGCAATAGCCAGTCCTACCAATGATTCCCAAGTGGTCGCCAAGTTCTTTAAAAACAACATTTTCCCGCGGTTCGGTGTACCTCGAGTCCTGATCAGTGATGGAGGGAGCCACTTTATAGAGAAGAAATTCGAAGCTCTCTTGAAGAAGTATGGGGTACAACACCGGGTGGGGCGTGCCTACCACCCACAGACTAGCGGCCAGGTGGAAGTTTCTAACCGGGAGATCAAGAGCATACTAGAAAAGACGGTGGCCAACTCTAGGAAGGATTGGTCATCAAAACTTCCTGATGCGCTCTGGGCTTACAGGACGGCATTTAAAACTCCGATCGGCACTACCCCCCACCGACTTGTCTACGAGAAGGCATGCCATCTGCCCGTGGAATTGGAACATAAGGAATTTTGGGCAATCAAGAACCTAAACTTTGACGCCAAGGAGGTCGGAGGGCACCGACAGTTACAACTTAACGAACTCTACGAGATCCGGCTCAATGCTTATGAAAATGCCCGGATCTACAAGGAGAGGCTTAAGCGGTGGCACGATAAGCGCATCCTGAAGAGGGAATTCAAGGAAGGAGACTTAGTTCTCTTATTTAACTCGAGGCTGAAGTTTTTTCCTGGAAAGCTCAAGTCAATGTGGTCGGGACCTTTCCGCGTCACCAAGGTCTTCCCGCATGGGGCTATCAAGATAATGGGAAGAGATGAGCCATTTAAAGTCAACAGGCAGTGCCTTAAACACTATGCGGTAGGAGAACCAGCATTCTCTCCGGTCGAATTCTCAACAAACGACGACTCTTCCTCAAACCCTCCGGATCCTAATTGATCACCAAATGAGGCGTCGAGAAAACGACGTTAAACAAAAGCGCTTCATGGGAGGCAACCCATGCTCTAAACCTTTATTTTCAATTTTAGGGCTTTTATTATCTTTATCTCTTCTATTTTAATAATTAAATTCAGCCGCGGGATCATCCATCGCGAAACTTAGGCCATCCGTGAATTTTTGCAGGAAACAAGCCCTCAACCGATCGGGTGACCAATCAACCGATCGGGTGAGACGTATCAGACGATGGCCCGTATCTGCTCTCCAGCGAACCGGTCGGGTGAAGCATGTTGAGACTGGGTGGCTGACCGTGTGAGGAGGGATGAGTTCTCAGGAAATTTGGGGGATATTTCAACCGATCGGTTGGGTGAAGCCGCGGTCGTGTGATTGACCGAGTGAAAAGTCGCAGAATCTCGGGAAAATTTTGGAAGCGGTCAACCGGTCGGGTGAAAGCTCACCCGATCGGTTCACCTGTTGCTGTTGGCCGAAAGAAAATTTTTTGAACTTACCCAACCGATCAGGTGAAAACTCACCCGATCGGTTCGCTTTCGCCCCAATATATATCTTCCCTTCACACGACCTCGACCACCCGACCCCCAAACTCCCAAACGCACATCTCTCCTCTTCCATCTGCCGAATCAACCTCCTCCATCTACCCCACTGCCCCTAAATCCTCATCCTCACTCATTCCCATACTCCCCCACCATCACCACCCTTCCCATCAACAACATTTCACTCATCAAACGTCCAAACCCTAACCCTAACCCCCAAATTTTCGAAGATTTCGATTCTTGACGGATCAATGAGCAACGGCTTCCCAAATCGCTTCCTTATATTGCGTGGGATCTTTCGGGTGCTTGATCTTACAACGTACCCTTCTCCACTCTTCATATTTCTTTCATTTTATGCAATGTCTTGAATTTGTGTTTGCACACTTTATCTGCTTCATCATCTTCATTGATCGCCACGTCTGGGAGGGGAAAGGAGATAGCCTCATCGTCACGCAGACTTCCCCTATACGGTCCCTTTTCCCCTTCTTTCCTCGGCATAAACCCTTCGTCTGAAGAGCAATCAGATCGCTTACAAGCCCTTCTTCATCGCCCTATGCGACCTACTCTTTTCGTCGACTTCCCCACCTTACAATCTCTTGGACTCTTTAGGGGCGTCTGTGCACTTTTTCGCTTCATAGGTTGCGATTATCTTCTGTGGACCCACGTCAATACACAAAGGAATCTCACGCTTGAGTTCCACAGTTCTCTCGAGGTGTCCGGTGATGGTTTCACCTTCCGGGCCTTCAATTGTGATTTTTCCATGAGCTTAAACATGCTTAACGACATTCTAAACTTTCCTCACCCCGATCGCCATGTTGAATGCTCAACTCATGATCGATCTGACATCTTTTCTCACTTTCGGGCTGATGGTGTTTGGCAACGATTCACCCGATATACCACCTTTCCAGCAGTAGCCCTCGCCTCCTACGTCATACACCCATGCTACTGCTTCGCCCATTGCTTCCTTGCCAACACCATTTTCGCTCGCGTAATGTATCCACGGTGTCTAGGGATGAGCTGCTCTTTCTTTATGCCATGTCCCATGATCGGATTCATGGCAATATCCTTCTGCCCATAAACACCGCTCATTGGATCATCCATGAGATCTTATCCGTTAGCCGCGCAGCTTCTGGCTCTATCTGCTGTGGGGGAATTGTCACTCTTATTGTCAGTTGTGTCTTGAGGATGCCGCCCGAGCTCCCTATTGTCCCGGGACGTAGCCGTTATCGATCACGATTACTTGATCTCTATCGGTATGCTTACTCCTTTTGGGGAGGATCGTGCAGCCTACCTCTATAGTCTTGCCTACACTCCTTTTGCCATCCTCCCACCCTCATCTCCGGAGCGCTTCCCCTTACGCCTTACACATCTACCCTGGGACTTCTACCCTGATCCTTGGTACGCTGCACTCGTTCACTTTCCACCCCTGGATCCTCCCGATTGGCACCAGTGTGTCGGTCCATCCCGTGCCACCATCATCCACCACGATCCACCGATAAATCTTGATCCTCCGGTAGTCCAGCCTGTTGCTCCTCCTTCTCTTATTCGCACACCCTCTCCTTTGTCCTTGGAGGATTCCTTCTACCATTATTCACCACCCTCCTCGCCATCTCCTTACCATTCTACCGCTAGCGACTCCGATTGACCTCCTCCAAGCATATCTCTGCATTTTCATGATCACATCTTATCGCTGGCATTGTCACGTCTAGCTTGGGGGATGTCAAATTTTTACGTGTGCTGTCGTGTGATGTTTTTCTTGGTGTGTTTGTTTTATACATTGTGTCGTGCGATTTCCTATTTTTATTTTCTGTTTATATGTCGTGTGGTGTGATTTTTATTTTTTATTATTCTTTTCAGTTTCGTTTGTGTGTTTTTCTTGTCTCTCCTATCTTTTTGTGTCGGTGCGTATCCCCCCATTTTCATTGCCCTCCCGTATTTCGATCTATTGCATTGAGGGCAATGCAAGTTTCAGCTTGGGGGAGTCGCACTTTGTGCGTCATTTGCGTCTTTTTTCTTTGTTTTGTGAGTCATTTTTCTTCGTGTTTTTCTTTTTCTTTTTTCTTTTCTTCTTTTTATCTCTTTCTCCTAGAGATGAACCCTATGATGAATCGCCACAAAAATCATACACGCACGTAGCATGGCTTCGATAATCACATTCACTAACCCTAGGAAGTCGAGTCCTCTTGCATTTCATGCATCCTGGGTCCATTTCTGCTTTTTTGTGAGTCGTGTGTCGTGCCTAGCTATTTGTTGTGCTTCTACTTTGTGGTTATGTTTTATATACCTGTCCAGGAATGACCCCTAGATTGTCATGCTTCGATTTGAATATGTGGTATTTGCCTATCTTATCTGCTTCTGTATGCGTAAATATACATATATCGTATGCTTCATTTCGCATGTGTCCGGATTCCACGGTTAGGACTAGGATAATCCATTTTGGCCTATGCTCTGACTAGCGAAATATCTCCCTTGCCCAAGTGTTTAGAATACGATTTCTTTTTTATTTTACTTGGTGCAAATTCCCTCGTCGTGTACCGTTCTCCCACTTGGGAGAGTACACACGTGTATATATCCCAAAATCCAAAAATCCAAAAAAAAGAGAGAAGAGAAAAACCCAAAAAAGAGAAAAGAGAAAAGAAAGAAAAAAATACATATATGTTTAGCCAAAAGTAAAAAAAAAGAACATATATCCAAAACCCAAAAAAATGTGTGTGAATATTTTCCTACCCGCCGAGAATAAAGGGAACGCGAGAATTTGCACAGAGTGTTCTACTCCACATCATCTCAACCCCCATCGCTTTCGAAAACACCTGGAATAGGAAATTTCTAGCTATTATCTAGGCGATAGTGTGGTGATGTCCGAGTCCCTAGCTGTGGAGTCCCTGACACATGATGCGTTTCTATTCTCATACTCTTCTCATTCATGCTTGAGCTATATATTCGTCGCTATTTCTAAATCGAATCGATATTTGGGTCATTTCTTGGATTTGTGTATATGGAGTTTATAGCACAGTGTGGATAGCGACACCGTCTGCTAACACACGACCACACTCACTCACGCTTCACTGCGTGGGCCCACGGTACTTGTCTGGACTCGTATTCCTTGGTTTAGTGATGTGGTTTGGCGTCTGCTTTCTTGGTGTGTTGGTTTTTGATTTTATTGGCCCTGACGGGTGATTTAGGATTTAGAGCTCTCTCTCTCTCTCTCTCTCTCTCTCTCTCTATTTTCTCCCTCTGAGCTCCTACTCTCACTCGTCTTCCTCGAGGACGAGGAAGGGTTCAGCTTGGGGGATTTTGATGTGCGTTTATATTTCATATATTCACGCACATTTTCTTTTGTGTTTTTCCGTTATTTTCCGCCATCTCGTATCCGTTTTCTCGTATTTTCTTGTTTTCTTTCACTCTTCCGTGTTTTTGTATGTTTGCAAGAGTTTGCTGGCGTAGGGGACATAAAACGACGATATCATGAGTCCCCGGAGCAACGGGAGGAGTCACGCGTGATCCAGGGGGTCAAACGACGAAGATCACCATCTTTCAACCCCCACCCGATTGGTTGGACACATCCAACCGATCGGGTGATGCACGCGTGCACGACCCGGTCAGCCGCTGAAGCAACGAAAGTGTCAACCGACTGGGTCGCTGACCGGAAGCCGTGCCACGCCGGCGGCTGGACCGTGTGGCAGACAAGGGGTTTAGATATTTGTAACCGCAAGCGCACGGTGTTGTAGTGTGGCTTGGGGGTCGAACACAGGGAGACTAGGATGTGCTTGTGTCAAGGAGGACCAACATCACCCCGTGGGTGAGCTAGCCCGAATCGGTTGATGGTTGTCACGGTATAGGAATGCAAGGTATGAACAATAGGAAAATAAACCCGGGACTTTGGTTTCTACCCCAACGAGTGACTCTCGCCGATACGGCCTACGGGTAGGATGGCGATCGGAATTAGGGTCTAATGGTGGGACGTTGCCTCCGAAAGTGGTACCGGCATCCCATGAGCCCGATATTCCGGTCGGTGCCCAGGACGATACACCGGACTTCTCGGATTCGATCAGTGGGCACTCCAGTGTCCATTAACACTGATCAATTCTGGGAGCACTAAGCTCGCAACGATAACTCCCAACGTCTCATCCTGCCGCTCTCGCGTGCTAGGATTCAGCGTCTACGCTAAGGGCGTGAGCTATGGCTAGGGAGTCAACTGCCAAGTTTATTCCCCCTTGGCCCAACGGTCAAAGGCGGTCTTTTTCCCGCCGATGACAATGAAACACCCCGCGTAACCGTTAGAATCCTAATCCCTATCGATTTCCTAACCCTATGGACGCATCGGGAAGAGCCCCCGAAGGGGTTTCCGCCAAAATCCCAGATTTGGGAACTACTCACAAATATTCATGAAAAAGCGATCTAAATGAAAATGAACCGTTGGAATCATAATCATACGATTGGAATGCGGAAGTAATAGAGTAATTAAGACAATACTAAAATTTGAGAAAGATCCGAAAACTTACAAAAGAACAGTAATTACAGCCGTCACAATAGGAGAAAACAGTAAAAACTAGCAGCTCTCCCGTTTCTGGAACCCTATGGGTTCTATTTATAGACTCTCGTATCACCCGATCGGTTGACAAGTCAACCGATCGGTTGATCCGTTACAAAATAATAACAGAAAACGGCGAGCTTTCACCCAGTCATATGAACCGGTCGGGTGAGTTCTTGGAGTGACCGGTTGGATCTTGGCGCCATCGGGTGAAGGGATCGGTTGGGTGCCCGTGTCTTCAGCTCTTCAACATCAGCTACAAATGAACCGATCGGGTGAGAGTCACCCGATCGGTTGGAATTTGGCTCGAGAAGACAGAGAACAGGCCCCCGCTGAACCGGCCTGTGAACCGGTCGGGTGACTTTCACTTGAGCTCCGGCTGAGACCGGGTGGTGCACGCGTGCATCACCCGATCGGTTGGAGATGGCCAACCGACCGGGTGAGGGGCTGAAAGATGAGATCTTCGTCGTTTGGCCCCCTGGATCACGCGTGACTCCTCCCGTTGCTCCGGGGACTTACGATATCGTCGTTAAACGTCCCCTACACGGTCAATCTCCTGCAAACATGGAGAAACAAAGAAAAGTGAAAGAAAACGAGAAAACACGAGAAAACGAATAAAAGACGGCGGAAAACACGGAGAAACACAAAAGAAAACGTGCGTGAATATATGAAATATAAACGCACGTCAAAATCCCCCAAGCTGAACTCGTCCTCGTCCTCGAGGAAGACGAGTGAGAGTAGGAGCTCGGAGGGAAAAAATAGAGAGGAAGAAAGAAAAAGAAAACTCTATATCTTAGATCGTTCGTCAGAGCCAACATAATCAAAAATGACACACCAAGTAAGCAAACGTCAAATCACATCACTAAACGTAGGAAAATGAGTCCAAATAAGTGTCGTGGGCCCACACGGTGAAGCGCGTGTGAGCACGGTTGTGTGCTAGCAAATGGTGTCACTTTCTACAATGTGCTTTGAGCTCATATACGCAAATCCAGGAAATGACCCAAATACCGAATCGAATTTGAAATTGCGGTGAATATTAGTTCAAGCATGCATGAGAAAAGTATAAGAAGTGAAGCGTATCATGCATCGGCGACTCCACAACTAGGGTCAAGGAAATCACGCCACTATAGCCTAGATACTAGCTAAAAAGTTCCTAAGCCAAGTGTTTTCGAAAACGATGGGGGTTGAGATGATGTGGAGTAGAACACTCGGTGCAAATTCTCGCCTTCCCTTTATTCTCGGTAGATAGGAAAAATATTCACACTTGAAATTTTTTTGGGTTTTGGGTATTTGTATTTTTTTTGGCTTTTTGGCTATACACAATTTTTCTTTTCTTTTCTTTTTGGGTTTTTCTTTTCTTTTCTCTTTTTCTTTTTTGGATTTTCGGGTTTTTGGCTATACACATGTGTACTCTCCCAAGAGGGAGAACGGTACACGACGAGGGGATTTGCACCAAGTAAAACAAAAAAGAAGTCGAAATCTAAACACTTGGGCAAAAAAACTACTCTCGCTAAATAGAGCATAGGCTAAATGGGTTATCCTAGTCCTTAATTGTGGAATCCCGACGCATGCGAATTGAAATATACGATATAAATATAGCATGCATATAGTAGAAGCAGATACCGCATATTCAAATCGAAGCATGATAATCTAGGGGTCATTCCTGGACAGGTATATAAAGTGAAATCACAAAGTAGAAGCATACCAAATAGCTAGGCACGACGCACGACTCACAAAAAGCTAAGTGGGCCCACGATGCGTGAAATGCAAGAGGACTCGAAATCCTAGGGTCAGTGAGTGTGATTATTGATGCCATGCTAGGTGTGTGTGATTTCGTGGCGATTCATCATAGGGTTCATTTCTAGGAGAAAGAGCTAAAAAGAAGAGAAGAGAAAAAGGAAAAAAAAATAAAAAACACGATGAAAACGACACAAAAACGAAAAAGAAAGACTCAAATGACGCACATAGTGCGACTCCCCCAAGCTGAAGCTTGCATTGCCCTCAATGCAATATGAGTGAGTACGGGAGGGCAATGAAGATGGGGGGAAATACGCACCGACACAAAAAGAAATGGAAACGAGGAAAACATAGAGATGAAACTGAAAATACAGAAAAATCAAAATCAAAATCAAACGACACGAAAAGAGAAATAAAACCACACGACACGACACGCAAAAGGGGGAAAACAAGCACACACATAAAAATTGAGAAAAACAACAAAACACGACAGCACACCAAAATGGACGTCCCCCAAGCTAGACATGACAGTGCTAGAAAATAAAATATGATCGTGAAATGCAGAGATATGCAAGGGGGAGTCAATCGGATTCGCTGGTACTAGAATGGTAGGGGGAGGGAGAGGAGGGTGGGGAATAGTGAATGAAAGAATCTTCAGAGGAAGAGGAGGGCGTGCGTATGGGGGAAGGTGGGGCGACAGGCTAGGGCACGGGCGGATCGATGTGCACCGGGGGGCTATGGTGGAGAAAGATCGTACCGGGTGGGCCGACAGTTGGGTGCCAATCGGGAGGATCCAAGGGTGGTAGATGCACTAATGGAGAATACCAAGGATCGGGGTAAAACTCCCAAGGCAGATGAGAAGGGGGATAGGGTAGCCGCAAAGGGGCCAAAGGTGGTAGGATCGCGAAAGGTTCGCAGGCGGGGCTATAGAGGTAGACAGCACGGTCTTCACCGAAGGGAGTAAACATATTGATATCTATCAAGTAATCGCGATCAATACGGCTACGTCCAGGCAAAATAGGGAGGTCGGGTGGTACTCTCAAAACACAGCTGACAATAAGAGTGATCATCCCACCACAACAGATGGATCCAGAAGTGGCGCGGCTAACGGCAAAAATTTCGTGGACGATCCAATGAGCGGCGTTTATGGGCATAGGGATGTGCCCAAGGATCCTATCATCGGATATGGCATAGAGAAAGAAGAGCTCATCCCTAGATACGGTGGACACATCCACGCGGGCGAAAATAGTGTTGGCGAGGATGCAATGGGCGAGACGGTAACACGGGTGAATAATGTAGGAGGCAGGAGCCTCGGGTGGAAAGGTGGTGTACCGGGTAAATCGTTGCCAAACGCAATCAGCCCGAAATTGAGAGTAGATGTCAGTTCGATCGTGGGTGGAATGTTCAGTATTAAGATCGGGGTGACGGAGGTTGAGGATATTGTTCAACTCGATGAAACCCAGAGAAAAATCACAGTTGAAAGCGCGGAAGGAGAAACCCCCATCAAACAATTCGAGGGAACTGAGGAATTCAAGCGTGAGATTTCTGTGTGTGTGAGCATGGATGTGAGAGAGGGTATGGCACCCGATACAGTTGAAAATTCTGGCGACGCCGTTCGAAAGCCCAAGAGCTTCGAGTGTGGGGCGATCGGCGAAGAGTGTAGGTCTCATCGGGCGATGAAGTAGTGCATGCAAACGGTCAGACTGCTCTTCTGTAGAAGGGTTTATGCCAAGGAAAGAGGGGGAAAAGGGGCCGTAGAGCGGATTACGGTGCGAAGATGATGCAATCTCTTTCCCTTTCTTAGACATGGTGACTATGTGGGTGGTGAAAAGGAAAGTGGGGGTGAGCCTATGATGAATATAGACCAAGTGAAGCAGGTACAACACCAATATAGGATATTACAGATGTGGAAGAGTGTTACCCATCGATGTAGCAAGAACAAGCTCCCGGGGGACTCGTGTAGTTGGAGGAAACAATTCGGGAAGCCGCCGCTCGCTGATCCGACCAGAAACAGATTTTCGAAAATTTTGGGGCTAGGGTTAGGGTTTGGGTGTTTTGATGATGGAATGTCGACGATGGCAAGGTGGCGGGGGTAGGGAAGCATGAGAGTGAGTGGGGATGACGGTTTAGGGGCAGTATGTTGGGTTATGGAGGTCGATTCAACAGTTGGAGGGCGTGAAACCGCGTGAAGGGGATTTTCGGGGGTCGGGTGGCGGTCATCGTGTGGTAGGGGTATTTATAGGGGCGAAACGGAACCGATCGGGTGAGTTTTCACCCGATCGGGTGGGCAAATTTCGAAAGTTCCTGTCGGCCAACAGCTACAGGTGAACCGACCGGGTGAATAGTCACCCGATCGGTTGACCGTTTCCCAAATATTTCCCGAGAATTGAGGGCTGCTCACCCGGTCGCCTCAACCGATCGCGCTTGAACTCAACCGATCGGTTGATATTCCCCAAAAATGTCCCGAGAATTCTCCCCAGATCACCCGTTCTGTCACCCGGTCTCTCCATTCTTCAACCGATCGGTTCATTTGGGGACAGTTGCGGTTTGTATCTGATACACCCCAACCGATCGGGTGGGAACTCACCCGATCGGTTGAGGCCTTGTTTTCTGCAAAACCCAAGAATCGTCTGAGTTCCTTCACGGGAGTTGTTTTGGCTGGATTTATTTATAAAAATAGAGAAAAATAAAGAAGAAAAAATCCTAAAAAATGAAGCATAAGTTTAGAACATGGGTTGCCTCCCATGAAGCGCTTTCGTTTAACGTCATTTAGCTCGACGCCTCTAGCGGTGGTCAATTAGGATCCGGAGGGTTAGAGGAAGAGTTGTCGCTCGTTGGGGATCCGACCAGAGAGAATTCTGGTTCTCCAACTGCATAGTGTTTCAGATGCTGTCCGTTGACTTTAAACGGCTCATCCCTTCCCATTATCTCGATAGCCCCATGTGTGAAAACCTTGGTGACGCGGAACGGTCCCGACCATCTTGACTTGAGTTTTCCAGGAAAGAGCTTCAGCCTTGAGTTGAATAGGAGAACTAAATCCCCTTCTTTGAATTCCCTCTTCAAGATTCGCTTATCGTGCCACCGCTTCAGCTTCTCCTTGTAGATCTTGGCGTTCTCATAGGCATTGAGCCGGATTTCGTCGAGCTCGTTGAGTTGTAACTGCCGGTGCACTCCTACCTTCTTGGTGTCGAAGTTCAGATTCTTAACTGCCCAATATGCTTTATGCTCCAATTCCACAGGAAGATGGCAAGCTTTCCCATAGACAAGCCGGTAGGGAGTTGTGCCGATAGGAGTTTTAAATGCCGTCCTGTAGGCCCAAAGCGCGTCAGGAAGCCTTGATGACCAGTCCTTTCTAGAGTTGGCCACCGTCTTTTCTAGTATGCTTTTAATCTCCCGGTTAGAGACTTCCGCCTGACCGCTGGTCTGCGGGTGGTAGGCACGCCCCACCCGGTGTTGTATCCCGTATTTTTTCAAGAGGGCCTTGAATTTCTTCTCTATAAAGTGGCTCCCCCCGTCACTGATCAGGACACAAGGTACACCGAACCGCGGGAAGATGTTGCTTTTAAAGAGCTTGGCCACCACTCTGGAATCATTGGTTGGGCTGGCCATCGCTTCAACCCATTTCGACACGTAGTCTACAGCCACCAAGATATACTGGTTCCCCGAGGAGGAAGGGAACGGTCCCATGAAGTCCACTCCCCATACATCAAAGATTTCTATCTCCAGGATGTAGTGTTGAGGCATCTCATTCCTTTTGGAGATACTCCCAGCTCTTTGGCATTTATCGCATGCTTGGACATAAGCATGTGTGTCCCTGAAGAGTGTAGGTCAGTAGAATCCGCTTTGGAGAATCTTTGCGGTGGTCTTGTAGGTGCTCGCATGCCCTCCACATTGCTACCCATGGCAGTGGGAAATGATGGAGGTCGCCTCAGTTTCAGGGATGCATCTTCGTATCACCCCATCATTGCAGGTTTTGTATAGGTGGGGGTCGTCCCAATAAAATTTTCGGACCTCATGGAAAAATTTCTTCTTCTGCTGAAAGCTCACATTGTGGGGGACGATGGCACAAGCCAGATAATTTGCGATGTCGGCATACCAGGAGGTCCAGGAGGAAGAGACAGAGAAGAGATGCTCGTCAGGGAGTGAATCATCGATCGGCGTAGCATTTAAATCAAGAGTAGGCATCCTGGACGGGTGATCGGCAACAACATTCTCCGCCCCCCTTCTTGTCTCTGATCTCCAGGTCGAATTCCTGGAGGAGGAGAATCCATCTAATGAGTCGTGGCTTAGCTTCTTTCTTGCTCAGTAGGTATTTAAGAGCAGCGTGATCCGTGTGCACGATCACCTTGGCGCCAACGAGATATTGTCGGAACTTATCCATGGCGTAGATAACCGCGAGCAATTCTTTTTCCGTGGTAGTATAATTTCTTTGGGCGGCATCAAGGGTCTTGCTCGTATAATATATGACATGGAGATTTTTATCATTCCTCTGCCCCAAGACGGCACCAACCGCATAATCACTAGCGTCACACATCAACTCAAAGGGTAGATTCCAGTTCGGTGGCTGTATTATAGGCGCAGAAATCAAAGCTTGCTTCAAAGTGCGGAAAGCCTCCATACACTCCTCATTGAAGACGAAAGGCGCGTCCTTCACAAGGAGTTGGGTCAACGGCCTGGAAATCTTCGAGAAGTCTTTTATGAAGCGGCGATATAATCCCGCGTGTCCCAAGAAACCACGGACTCCTCGAAGATTGAGCGGTGGTGGAAGCTTTTCAATCACTTCAACTTTAGCCTTATCGACCTCGATTCCCCTCGAAGAGATGATGTGTCCCAGCACAACTCCCTCTTGGACCATGAAGTGGCACTTCTCCCAGTTTAGGACTAGTCCCTTTTCCTGACATCTCTCCAGGACCTTAGTTAGATTGCTGAGGCACGAGTCAAATTTAGTTCCATAGACGGAGAAGTCGTCCATGAAAACCTCCATGATGTCTTGGGAGTAGTCGGAGAAGATAGCGGACATGAGTCTTTGGAATGTAGCAGGGGCGTTACAAAGTCCGAACGGCATTCTTCTATAGGCATATGTCCCGAATGGGCAAGTGAAAGTTGTCTTCTCCTGGTCATCGTTATGAATGGGGATCTGAAGAAATCCTGAATACCCGTCCATGAAACAGAAATAATTATGCTTCGCCAGTCTCTCGAGCATCTGGTCGATAAAGGGGAGAGGGTAATGATCCTTCCTCGTAGCCTTGTTCACCTTTCTATAGTCAATGCACATCCTGTACCCAGTGACGGTCCTTGTTGGTATCAGCTCGTTCTTCTCATTGCGAACCACCGTCATTCCTCATTTCTTAGGTACGACATGCACCGGGCTAACCCAGCGACTATCGGAGATAGGGTATATAATACCGGAGTGTAGAAGCCTAACAATCTCCTTTTTTACAACTTCCATCATTATGGGATTTAGCCTCCGCTGTGGCTCAATCGAGGAGGATTGCTCATCTTCAAGCAGAATTCTGTGTGAGCAGAGGCCTAAGCTAACCACTTTTAAATCCTCAATTGCATATCCGAAAACTCCCTTAAACCGCTTCAAAACACCAAGAAGTTTGGTCATTTGGTTTTCAGGCAGTGAAGAGTTGACTATGACTGGAAGGGTCGAGCCAGCTCCCAAATATTCATATTTTAGCCCCGACGGTAATTCTTTCATCTCAACTTCTTGAGGTCCCGACGCATACTTCTCAAGCTGAGCATCCTCCAGGGAAAGGAGTTCTTCGTGGATTTCTCGGAAGCCAGCATCCGGAATCTCACCCTCGGCCGTGGTTCCGCATGGCAAAGTCTTGCAAGGTATAGTGGGAACGATCGACGGAGGCACCGGGTCTCCTTCAGGCTCATAATAATTGTCCGGGAAGAAGGCTTGTAGGTGAAAACATGTTTCAATGATCGATGGTTCCCCACAACTGTTTCTAGCTTCCTCATTGTCCAAAGATCGGGGTCGCTCAATAGAAGTCTGCAAGGGATGCATTGATTCCTGTCCAGCGTAGCCTACAAACCCGGTCGGATGGTTCTCCTGACAATACTCCGCGGACAACTCTTCTTCACTAAATGTGGGACCAGGGTTGTCGATATACGCCACTTCACCATGAGGAAAAAGGGCTGCTGTGGCAAGGTGCTCCTGCGTATCTCGATATCTCCTCTGACTTTCCACGGCGGCAGACAAGAGGGATAGTATATTCGAAGTATTTAGCGATTCCGCCAAGCTATGCGCCAAACAGCGGATATGGTGAGAGTGTTCCCAGATGTCTCCTGAAACTGCATGCAGCATCCTCGCCGTGGGGCCAGGATCTTATACGAAAGGAGAGAGAGAGAACTGCACAAGTGGCAAACACGTCAAAAGCACGGGTTGCATAAACGGGAACCGAAAGTTGCGATGGAAGCACGGCGATTCAGTCAATTAGCACTATACAATTATTATCCACAGTATGTCCTAGTAAAATTGAAAAGTGTAGAGTGCGAAAATTATCGCGAGGTAGGGATAAGAGCTAGACACTAGGGTTCAAGTGATCCTAAAATAACAAGCACGTTGCTTCCCTGGCAACGGCGCCATAAACTTGACCGGAAGCCGTGCCATGCCGGCGGCTGGACCGCGTGGCAGACAAGGGGTTTAGATATTTGTAACCGCAAGCGCACGGTGTTGTAGTGTGGCTTGGGGGTCGAACACAGGGAGGCTAGGATGTGCTTGTGTTAAGGAGGACCAAAATCACCCCGTGGGCGAGCTAGCCTGAATCGGTTGATGGTTGTCACGGTATAGGAATGCAAGGTATGAACAATAGGAAAATAAACCCAGGACTTTGGTTTCTACCCCAACGAGCGACTCTCACCGATACGGCCTACGGGTAGGATGGCAATCGGAATTAGGGTCTAATGGTGGGACGTTGCCTCCGAAAGTGGTACCGGCATCCCAAGAGCCCGATATTCCGGTCGGTGCCCAGGACGATACACCTGACTTCCCGGATTCGATCAGTGGGCACTCCCGTGTCCATTAACACTGATCGATTCTGGGAGCACTAAGCGCGCAACGATAACTCCCAACGTCTCATCCTGCCGCTCCCGCGTGCTAGGATTCAGCGTCTACGCTAAGGGCGTGAGCTATGGCTAGGGAGTCAACCGCCAAGTTTACCTTGGCCCAACGGTCAAAGGCGGTCTTTTTCCCGCCGATGACAATGAAACACCCCGTGTAACCGTTAGAATCCTAATCCCTATCGATTTCCTAACCCTATGGACGCATCGGGAAGAGCCCCCGAAGGGGTTTCCGCCAAAATCCTAGATTTGGGAACTACTCACAAATATTCATGAAAAAGCGATCTAAATGAAAATGAACCGTTGGAATCATAATCATACGATTGGAATGCGGAAGTAATAGAGTAATTAAGACAATACTAAAATTTGAGAAAGATCCGAAAACTTACAAAAGAACAGTAATTACAGCCGTCACAATAGGAGAAAACAGTAAAAACTAGCAGCTCTCCTGTTTCTGGAACCCTAGGGGTTCTATTTATAGACTCTCGTATCACCCGATCGGTTGACAAGTCAACCGATCGGTTGATCCGTTACAAAATAATAACAGAAAACGGCGAGCTTTCACCCGGTCATATGAACCGGTCGGGTGAGTTCTTGGAGTGACCGGTTGGATCTTGGCGCCATCGGGTGAAGGGATCGGTTGGGTGCCCGTGTCTTCAGCTCTTCAACATCAGCTACAGATGAACCGATCAGGTGAGAGTCACCCGATCGGTTGGAATTTGGCTCGAGAAGACAGAGAACAGGCCCCCGCTGAACCGGCCTGTGAACCGGTCGGGTGACTTTCACTTGAGCTCCGGCTGAGACCGGGTGGTGCATGCGTGCATCACCCGATCGGTTGGAGATGGCCAACCGACCGGGTGAGGGGCTGGAAGATGAGATCTTCGTCGTTTGGCCCCCTGGATCACTCGTGACTCCTCCCGTTGCTCCGGGGACTTGCGATATCGTCGTTAAACGTCCCCTACACGGTCAATCTCCTGCAAACATGGAGAAACAAAGAAAAGTGAAAGAAAACGAGAAAACACGAGAAAATGAATAAAAGACGACGGAAAACACGGAGAAACACAAAAGAAAACGTGCGTGAATATATGAAATATAAACGCACGTTAGTCGCTGACCGGTTCAACCCGACCGTTCTCTCTGGATTTTGGAGCTGAAACTCAGCCGATCGGGTGATCTTCACCCGATCGGTTCACCTGTAGCCGTTTCCTCGAAGAAGATGACCCGGAGAGCTCACCCGACGGCCGGCTGACCGTGCCAAGATGTCGCAAGTCTCTGTCTTTTTGGGCAACAATTCCAACCGATCGGTTGATATATCAACCGATCGGTTCATCCGATGAGCTCAAGATCCAAACGACGAGCAGCTTCCATCAACCGACCGTGTCGCCTGACCGGGTGAAATGTTGAAGATTGCTGCCGAAGTTTGCAGCAGGTCACCCGATCGGGTGATTCTTCACCTGATCGGGTGATGTCGTTTTCTATATATAGAGACCCTAGGTTTCCAGAAACGAAAGTTGTTATTTTTTGCTGTTTTTTCTGTCTCTTGACGGTTGTAATTTTCTAGATATTTGTAAGTTGTCTGATCTTTACAAAACTTTAATATAGTGTTATTTGCATTGCTCTTACTACTTTTCAATCGCCTGATCATGTTTTTAACGGTCGATTTTCATTTAGATTGCTTTTTACCTAATATGTGTGAGTAGTTCCCAAATCTGGGATTTTGGTGGAAACCCCTTCGTGGATTCTCCCTAATGCATCCATAGGACTAGGAAATCGAAAGGGATTAGGAATCTATTGGTTACGCGGGGTGTTTTATTGTCATCGACGAGAAAAAGACCGCCTTTGACCGTTGGGCACGGGGGGAATAAACTTGGCGGTTGACTCCCTAGCCATAGCTCACGCCCTTAGCGTAGACGTCAAATCCTAGCGCACGGGAGCGGCAGGACGAGATGTTAGGAGTTATCGTTGCGAACTTAGTGCTCCCGAAGTCGGTCAGTGTTAATGGACATGGGAATGCCCACTGACCGAACCCGGGAAGTCTGGCGTATCATCCTGGGCACCGACCGGAATATCGGGCCCGTGGGACGCCGGTATCACTCTCAGAGGCAACGTCTCACCATTAGACCCGAATCCTGATCGTTATCCCATCCGTCGACCGTATTGGCGAGAATCGCACGATCGGGTGGAAACCGAAGTCCCGGGTTTCCCTTTATATTGTTTATCCCTCGCATTCTATTTTTCGTGACAACCCATCTACCGATTCGGGCTAGCTCACCCATGGGGTGAATCCGGTCCTTTCTGACGCGAGCACAACCACGCCTCCCTGAGTTCGACCCCCAAGCCACACTACAACACCGTGCGCTTGCGGTTATAAATATTTAAATCTCATGCCCCCAACCATATATTGCACACATCTGACACGCACCAACGCGGGGGACGTCAATATGTATATATGATGAAGTATCTGCGTGTATTTGAATAACTATATATTTGTGTATTTATAGTAGGGGTGAATGTATATTAGATATAGCAAACATGATTTAATATTGTATTGTGTGATTACATGTGTTGATATTTTTGGTGTTAATTGTACACTAGGATATATAAGTGAGTAGTATATCCATGTTCATTTTGTACAGAGGTAGTTTTCTATACGTGAAGTACTACGATTGTATTTGCTAGTGTGAAACTAGAAGGGATGTACGTGACTATATGAATGATTGAAGTACGTGTATGAATTTGACTGTCTATGATAGGTATAAGTATAGAATGTGCATATATATACATGTTTGTAGTATTAATATTTGACTACCTAGTGCATATATAAGCACTTGTAGTAACTATACATGGTTTGAATTATAGTGTGATATGATTGGGGTAGTTGCTAGAATGGCTAGACATATATTTTTAGTTAGAAAGTCCGAGGACCGACTTTGCTCTAAGGTGGGTAGGATATAACGGTTGCTTTTCGATCATGTGTTTTCGTGCACGTACTTCCTTTTCCGTACGCATATTTTTCGTTACCTCCTCTCGTATACCAAACGTACGAAGTTTATATTATTGTGACCCTCAGAGAGAGTAGTTATTTGTGGAATTTTTTATGAACGTCATTTCATGGTTCATTCTTCCACAAATCAGCTTTGAATGATGGGGTGTCGTAACTTTAGACTTTGACGTTTGATCTTTTTATTTTTAGTTCCATTTTTCGTTAACCTAGCACATGACCGATCATCATAGTCTCGATCCTCTCGTCGACACGGTCGTCCCGATATTTTTCTTATATTTATCGGACACCGTTAGACCGACCCTTCACCCTAATCACCTTTAATCTATAATTAGTCCTAGTTAATCCCCAATTCAAAATCTAATTAAATTTAATCGTAGGAATCCTACGTATCACATGTTATATTTCCTAGATATTTGCACCCTAAATCTACCCTCCCCTCACACACACACACTCTCCAATCTAGCCTAAGTGCACCCCTATTCTACCCATTTTAGCAAACCCTCATTGTTGAAACACATCTACCCTAGGGTTTCTATCTTCATGCACACACCCAGCCGCCATCTAATAACTCACGCACCCTTCATCCCCTAGAACTACCGCCGGCCACCCTAGATCCAATAGCGGCACTCCTCCCTCTCCCTCCTTACCTACAGCCCGCGCAACACCTTAAACCACTGGCGCTCCACCCCATAAACTGCCCAGCACCACCCTCAAAATATTGCCGATCACTTGCCGGCCTTCATCACCAAAACTACCGCACCTACAGCCCGGGCCTCCCCTGGATCCGACATCCTGCAGCCGCAACCACCCAAATACAGCCGGCCACCCATTCCTAGCCGTGACCAACCTCCGACCAAGCCCCAAAACTACCGCATCCCTATCACCTTCTCCCATCCATACACAGCCAAACACCTCCCTTAAAGCCACTGCTGCCTCCTCCACGCAACACCCAACCGACAGCCCAGTGCCCCTTATACTGCCGCACGGCCTGCCCTCCACCCTAAACCCATCGGCACCCCAACACAACTGCCGCACCCCCACCAGCAAGGTCGAACACCCACTCCTCCCATCCTCCATCAACTGCACTCTCTCTCCCCTTAAACACTTCCGCATCCCCCTACAACAACATGCCGTAGCAGTCCCCTCCCCTATTGCCGGTCTGCCATCTTCCCCTAGGCCGACTGCACTCCACGATAGTCCCCTTAGCTCCCGTTCATCTTCCTCCTGCGACCACATTCACCTCTGTATGTTGCCTCTAGTTGTCGCCGTCTTTGCCGTATTCCACCGTACCTTGCTCCCTACCAGAATCTAACCCATGACGTCGCTACTTGACGTCAGTGTAGCTTTCGTACCGTGTTAAGGTAAACCCCGATTCGTAGGTATCCGCACACCCACCTGTTTAACAGGATAAAAATCCTAAATTTTCTTGCTTTGGGTAAATCACTAATTGAAGTTAATAATTCGGGACTGTAGGTTGGACTATTGGTTGAGCACGTAGGCAGATTCTGGACTGTTGATCTGAGAGTTGCAGCACGATTATTTCAGGCAAGTGAAACTTGCTTGGTTAAATATTAAGCCATGTTTAGGCTATTCTGAGTTTTTGTGTAAAAGAGACTAGGCGGTGAAATGATAGTCGCCTAGGCACCATACTTGATTTAACTTGACAACGAAGCTAGATCCGACACCATGCTTGATCTAGCTTGACAACGAAGCTAGGTCCGACACCCTTGCCATGTTCATGTATATCACATGTCACGTTAATTTTGATTAACTGTACGCATTCAATAACTGCTTTTTATACCATCATGTTGCATATTGCATGTCATTTTATGCATTTGAATGTCTTGTCATAAATGTGTAGCACACGCTACAAATGAAATGTAAGCTGCGGCGAGTAGGATTCTGACTCCTATATCATGAATGAGGCTAGGTCAACCCTATGCCATAAACACTTCCTGGCTCGTTATCCAAAAGATGAGCGCCAGTTCTTACACACGTGGAGGGTTAGGGTTAAGCGGCCACTCAGCGTAGAAGTGTGCCCGTGCTGCAACTTCAGCTAAAAGGCGTAAACCCTGTGCACGACGTGAACGCATGTTTTACCGCTTTTCATGAAATATTGTTTAGAAGATTTTTGCTACGACGTGTCATGCAAATGTTAGATATCATGTTCATTTTAATTGCTGCATTCATCAAATATTATGCCATGTCATCATATTTTAGAACTGCTAGTTGCATTCATTACTTTTGAGTTTCCTTGCACAAAAGTGTCCTTCTTTTTACCTTTTGGAGATTTTTGCTGACATGCGCCCTTTTCTCTTTAGGTGTCGAATGTTAGGTTTTGAGTCTGAGGTTGTTGCTGAGGACGACCAGTTTGCTGACATCGAGCTTGAAGCTTCTGTTGACGTTCAGTTTGAGGATACCAGAGACCTATTCTAGTCTCATCTGTTTGTTTTCTTATTTGCTGTTGTTAGGTTGTTCGGTGCGTAGCACCTTATCTATATTTTAGTTTCGGCCATGCTTGGGGCCTTTCTTTTAAGACTCTCTTGTACTACTTTTTATGACTATATCTCTGAATGTTATTGAATAAAGATGTGGATGTTATTTTTTTGAATGTTGGTTAATTTTGCCCGCCTTCATTATTATTATTATTGTTGTTGTTTCTTTTGTAATGCAAGAATCTGCGAATGGATGAACACGCAGACGCTTATCAGACTGTAGCTTCACAGCTTCAGTCTGAGCGGACCTCTTCGTGTCTCGCCTTCCATAGTTGGAAAGCAGGGCATGACAGAAGGACCACCTGCCGTTATTATCAATGGACAGGTGGATCTAACTACGTCCACGATGCTACTCAAAAGGTCCATATGTTTGTCCTCCTATGGCAAGTCAAATGTCTCTAATTGTGGAGTGTTGATGGTGTAAAGATGGAAACGATCACCTTCAAGCGAAACATACACTCTGTCTATATTAGTACATGCACCAAAGACATTAGCCATAATGAAATCTATGAATACTTGATCGGATGGTTTACCTGCCATAATGGTTAGCAAACCGATAGATCGAGCCTCATCTATCATTTGTTCCAAGGCTGCTGCCAATTGCAGATCACTGAACTTTTCTACGTGCATCCTCCACATAAACTCACATGAGGGACCCTTTAGCCCTCTAGTGAAGTGACAAAATATATCTTCTTCATTGAATGCACGATACGGTGACCCACATATAGGTCGTTGTACCTCCCCTAAGCTTGGCAGAGACTCTCTCTGTCATCTTGGGAAAAGCTGACGACCACGCTAAATGCTTGGATCATTGGAGTAAAACTTTCCCACTTCTTCGAATAAATAGAACCTGAACAATCACAGAAATGGGCAACCTGGAAAAGACGTCAGTGGTACAAATAGAGATAAAGATAATAATAATAGCAGGGGGTGGGGAAAATCTCTTTTTATTTCTTTTTATTTCGCAGTCTAATCAACCTAATTGCGATAAATAGATAATATGGCAGAACGCGTCCCCGGAAGCGGCACCATAAACTTGATCGGCCCGGAATTAACTCCAAAACGATGTCGTTTTATCGCAAGCACACGGTATAGTGGTAAGCGGGTATCGAACACGGGGAAGCAGTGCTATACTACATATCTTCTCCTAGGTTGAGTTAGACTTGCAGATTTATTGGTGTATGTGGATTGTGGAGTGTTGAGATGGTGATGGATGCGAAAGTCGTGTCACTCAACATCGCAAACAAGGAACTCCATAAAGAAAGGAATAAAAGACTAGGGCTTTAGGACTCACTACTAGGATCGTCAGATATCGATGCTAGATTAAGACTCTTACGTTGCATTGGCTTTATTAGGGATTGTCGTATCTAAGATATGGAATTCATGGCTCTAAGCACCATGAATCTAACATATCGCATTAACCCTGCTCTCGCGATAGGCACACACGATCCGTGCGTTAAGAATCGATAATATTCATGCCACTCTCGTGGTCAGAATGATCTCAACTCATGCCACTCTCGTGGGTTAGAGTATCGATGTATTTTGGTGGCTCTTAATGACGCAATGGCGGTAGCCGTCAATTAGTAATATAGTTCGTGGGTGGATCCCATCAAGACATGAGCCAGGCATGGTCACGAGCCCTAATTGAATCACTAACTCCCTAATTAAGTCTATAGGATACTTTTTAAGTCAATCGATTCCACCGACCGTGGGCACGATCTCAGTATGAGATCTCCTACAAACTTTGCAAGATCAACCAAAATACGTCCCTTTTATACCAATGCAACCTAAAAATCCTAACTTTGCTTCTTAATCCTAAAATCCATGGGCTAATCCATTAGCCCTAGATGGAACTACTCATGCATCATAACAATAGATATAAGAACGATAGAAAACTTCATTGCTTGCATCACAGAGATATTCAATAAGCAATCAATAAGAAGAACTAAAATAGAATTAAAGAGAACAAAAATACTTATCTTGATACAAGGGAGAGGCCTATGGTATAGCATAACTCCAAAGAAAGTCTCCATAAACTCCTAAGGAAATAAGATCCAACCTCATATCTAATGATGGCTACAATCACTATATAGTCCCCTCAAAACCCTAGCAAATAACCTAAGAAACCCTCTGAAATTTGTGCACATAATAAATTCTAGCCGTAACTTAAGTTCTGGGCCCCAGCGTGCTCGGTCGAGTTGCCCCCTACTCGGTTGAGCTACAGTAGATCAGAACTTTCTCCAAAATGCTGCTATGTTTGATGACGACTCGGGTCGAGTAGGTGAGCTGCTCGGTCGAGTGGAACACAGCACTCGGTCGAGTAGGTGATTTCAACACTGCAGCGTCAACTTTCAGAAATTCCCTAAATTTCATCTGACCTCCGATTGGCATGTTCATTGTGGCGTTGGAACCATCATGAAATGTACTATCCATAAAAAATATGAGAAAAATACTTTGCCAGCTGAAATGATAGCAGATCTCAAAAGAGTGAGAGGCTGTCTGAAAATCTGGGCGCTTGCCTTACTCGACCAAGTAGCCTTCGTGCTCGGTCGAGTAGCCCCCTACTCGGTCGAGTAGGTCATGGACGTTTTGTGCTAACTCTACGTGTCAGCTTGGCTGAGTAGCTATTGCTACTCGATCGAGTCGCCTGGGGATTTGAAGATGGCCTGAGCTTCTCATCTTTCGCTCTCTTCTCCTCCTCTCGTCTTCTTCTTTGGCACCTCAGGCATGTCATCATGAGTCTTCTAGGTGCTCTCACGTCGCCGATCGTCTCATTGACTCCAAATTGCTCTAATATCACTCCAAATCTCAGAAATGGGCATAAACGATCCGAAAGTCGTATTGTTCTAAATAATGGCGTAAAAGAGTATAAAATGAGGGTTTGGAGGGTGAAATACGTCATGAAAATATGCGATAATTCATGTAAAATAGGAGCATATCAATACACATCAAGGCATCGATATAGTTTTATGGAAAATAATCAGTGAGAGCTTCACTTTAGTTAAAGAACCCACTCCTGAGCAGCAAAAAGAAAATGATTGTTTAGAAAATCTTAATGTTAAGGCCATGAGCATATTGTATTGTGGTCTCAATAAAACTGAATTTAACTGTATTAGTTCTTGTTCTACTGCTAAGGATATTTGGACTATACTTGAAGTTACTCATGAGGGAACTACTGAGGTGAGGAAAACTCGGATTAGAATGTTGTTACCAAACTATGAAAATTTTGCTATGATGCCAAATTAGTTTATTGATGCTATGCTTTCTCGTTTTGCAGATATCGTTAATCCGCTGAAAGCTTTAGGAAAGGACATCCCAGAGGAAGATTTGGTTGGAAAGGTTCTATATTCCTTATCTGGTGAATGGATCCAATAGCAAACGACAATTGAAGAAGCACATGACCTGGCAAGCATCAGTAACGAGCAGTTAATGGGAAAATTGATTGGCCTATGAGGTTCAATTGAAGATGGTCAATGAAAGCACGCCAAAAAAGGAGGAGACACAGGAAAATAATTTAGCCCTCAAAGTATCCAAAATTCTCAAGGAGGAGATGAATGAATTAGATGATGAAAACATAACTCTTGTCACAAGGAAATTCGTGAAATTTTTGAAAAACAGTAAAATGAAGACGGGAAGTATTTGGAGAATCAGGAAAAACAAAGGAAATGATAAACAAAGTTTTGCTCCTTAGTGCTTCAGATGTAATAAGAGAGGGCACATGAAAGCAGACTGTCCACTTCTAAGAGGCAAAGGGAAATAAAAGATTGAAGAGAAGAGGACGTCAAGGCGAGGAATGGTGGCTACACGGGAAGAAAGTGATGCAGAGGAGATCTCCTCAGATGATTACTGGAATGACAACAATGTGACTTATTTTATGGCTGGAAACGAAAAGGTAAAAATTGGTTCCATTGTTCATAATTTTGATGATGAAATGAATATTAGTGATGATATGTTTTTTAGCATAGAGGAACTTATGAATTTATTATAGACCTTCTTCAAGAAATGTGTCCTAAATTTCTTAAGCTAAAAGGGTTCGTGATTCATTAAAAGAGGAACTATGTAGTATGACACGTGAGAGAGAAGATCTTTTTATTAAATGGAAGGAATCTTTTTATTAAATGGAAGGAACAAAAGAGATCATAAAAAGATTTGATAAAACCCAATTAGAGACCAAAATCCTAGAACTAGAAAATGCTAATAGAAAATGGGCTAAATTAGAATTGAAAATTCCAATCTTGCCAAATACTTGAAAGAAAAAATTAGCACTCTTAGTTCTAGAGGTTCTGAAATAAAAATTTTAAACCATAAGATAGCTAGCTATGAAGAAAAAGTAGAAGAGGTCGAAAAAGAAAAATCCAATTTAATAAAAGGGAAAAACATAGCTATTGACTTAGAAACTAATGAAAAAGAAAAAAGATATGAGGCTATGATTAGTGAGCTTGAAAATGAAAATCAAAACTTTCGCACGACATTAAAGAAATTCACTAGAAGCCAAGAAAGCTTTAATAAGATAATAAATGGGCTTAATGACCAATCTAGTAAACATGGTCTAGGTTTTCAAAAGAAACAACCTAAGAAAAAAGCTAGGAAGACCATGAATAAGAATTTTGAAAGAAACATAAGATTTTTCCATTGCATGCATGAAAATCACATGTCATCTACTAATAATCATTCTAATGTTACAAGTTATTATTGTAACAAGAAGGGGCATATCATCCATGATTGCTTTCCTCGCATTCATCCTAAAAAAATTCATGTGGATTCCTAAAATTCTTATTAAGCGAAGCAAATCATGTGCTAACACTTTCGGATCCAAAAAATGGATACCAAAAAGTGCACATTTCTCTGCAGGTGCATCATTGAGGTCCGAATGATAGTATACATCGCGTGGCTGAAAACAACGTTGATATGAACTAATGAAGATTATGGATTTATGACTTGGAGAAATGGATTTGAAAATATACATGGCATGGTATATTCTTTATCCTTGTTATTTTTCATGACATACTTGATGCACTGATACATTCATATTGAATCTTGGGATCATGGGCTATTTCTTCTTTCACATATGCATATACATGATTCATTGACATCGTCGTTTGGTTATTCATAACTGCTTACCATTGATGTGATTGAAATTTTGACGAGCTTTTGGTATGAAATTTGTTAAAAAGCATATGATATTAAATAAGATTTTGATGATGAAATTTTATAAAAATGAAGAATCCCCATTCTCAAATCATGCATGATTGAGTATTCATTGTTGGCATGGCAAATTGTTTGAATTTGTTTTTGATGATATAGTCATGTAACTTATGGAAAATTGTTGGGTAATGTTTAGGCTCTAAAAAGTTTGAATTCCTTTTGATTGTCTTTACACTTATTTACATATGATTCTCTTTGGAAAATTGAAAAGTAGGAGTCAAATACGTTGATGCCTTCATGCGTCACTGTTTTGAGACAACAACATAGAAAAATAAAAATAAAAGCAAAACGAAAGTATATTGGCAAAATTGGCCAACGAAAAAATGTGAATATGAGAATATTTTTGATACCGGCAGCTGGTAACCGGATTTCGAGGGGGTTTTGAGCAATGCGTATGAAATATGGTAGATGAAGTAACCCCTTAGCGAACCAAAGGACCCGAAATTTAACATCATGGTATCCTATGTTGATTGTCTCCCTACTCATGCGTGACTGTTATTCCAAGGAGATGAATATAGAGAAATTTGTTTAAGACAATTTTATGGGTTTGATTTTTTGGTTCCCTAAGCATATACCAATGATTCAAGTTAGTTATTTGATGATATCCTCTTTTTATATTTAAGCAATGAACGTATGCTTTTGATGTTCATGAAGTTGTATGTGCTTTGAGTCAGTGGGGAGTAAACATTAATATGAAAATCATTATTAATCTCGTGTTTCTTCGATATGCTAATTTTGTTTCATGCTTATGCTTAAACGAATTTCAATGAAATTGATGATTTTTTATTGATCATGTATATCCTTTTCGACTGATGTCAAAAAGGAAGATAGATAGGAAAATTGAAAATTAAAAAGCGATGTATGAATTTAGGGGGAGCGTAAGCATTGTGTTGCATGGCAGAGATATATAAAAATTTGAGATATATGTGTTTATATTATGACTCCAAGATAGAAAACAATCTCAGATTAGGAGTAGCCATGGCATAAGCCATGGCTCTATATATTTTCATTCTCATAATGGGGTTTAGGAGTCCAATGGACTCCCCACTAACTTAGTGGGGAGTAATGGTGAGATGATGAGGGGAGGGAGGCCAAAGGCCTCCCTCAACTCACAACACTCCCCCTCATCTCTTCATTACCTTGGGTTAAGCATATGAATACTTCAGGATTCAGTATGCTAATGTGGTGGATACTTCTGGATCCAGAGCCACTGTGGTTGTCTCGTAAAAACCTTAGCTGTGAAAAACCCAGTGGGAAAAACCAGCAGCTTAAGGGAAAAGAGTACAACTATCGCGGGACTCCCCCTGATCTGTACAAACTTCAGGCTTGCAGATTTTCTATGTATATATACAATCATCTCCTATTCGTCTATACATCCATCATGTTCTAAAATCAACTACAATCATCACTCATCTATACAAGTTTCACTCATCTAGCGACTATTGGAAAGCATAACGCTCTGGAGTGGAATGCTCTTCGAAGTTGGTAGATGACTCCACTAAAGTATGCTTTGAATCAGTCTTCACTGTGTCTGCAAGGTACTGCTGGACCTGGCTGAGCGTTTTCAATGCTTGCTTCTTGGATGATGAGCTTCTCAGAAGGTGTAGACTTTGGAGGATGATGTGTAGATCTTTAGGAGATGGCCCACCTTTTGTGTTTTAGACATCGCGATGATCTTTAAACATGCATATGCGATATATATTCCTTGACTCTTGGAAGTTGCCGAGAAGCAGCTTATCCTTGGTCTAGTGGTGCTCTCCAAGATAACACTGTATCTGGCTAACAGCTTTACTACAGACGTTCTATCAAAGACACGTACAGTTGGCCAGATAAAGAAGTGTAACTAGTACACTAGAGCTAGGCTCTTCGGGACCTAGGATGTCCTCCCCCTCTTCCAGCGACTTGAAGGTGTCATCAATAAGCATCTATTTTTAATAGATTGCAAATGAACATCATTCTTCATAAACTCCAGGTGTATGAAGAATATTAAAGGGTTCCACCACGAAGGTGTTTAATCTATAAGCCGAGACAATATCTTCTTATGCCTAGGTATTTCATTTCCAAGGTATGCTTAAGGCTATCAGATATCTCAATGGTCTCTGTAGGAGATCCTATTAGATTTAAGTCGACCACATATACGATGACTATCACAAATCCTGTGAATGATCTTTCGAAAAAGATACACGGGCAGAATATTGCTTAAGATAATCTAATGATCTTTGAAGCCTGTATGGAGAAGACGTTTCTACGTCACTCTTTCATCTCTGGGGGTAGAGTATACCCTTCTAGAAGTTTTATATAGATCTCTATATCTATGTTGCCGTATAGATATGCAGTCACAACGTCCATGAGTTGCATTTATTGGCTTTTTCAGAGATGTTTAGGCTTAGTAGGAAAATGATCACATTTCCTTCATTTCAATTTCTTATGAAATCCAACTTATATTCCATAGGTCTTACACATTCAGGTGTATGGACTACTAGTCCAAAGACTTTGCTTTTCAAGAGTGAGTCTAGCTCTACTCTTATTGTCATGTCCCACTTTGGCCAATCTATGCATTTACGCTATAGAAAGGTGGGTTGACGTCATCGTCGTATTCAGCGATGTGAACAACAATAGCGAAAGCAAAACCGATGACGACGACTGTGCTATATCTGTCCAATACCTCTCCAGTACGTACATAATATAATGATTTTTCTCATGTTGTTTCCTCTGTAGGGGAAATTAGGAGGGGAGAGGTTGCTGGTTTGAGCTCAGCATCCTGTGGAGTGATCATTTTAATATATCCAGGAATCTTCCTCTTTCGAGGAACTTTATATTTTGAACCTGGCGGGCGTCCTCTTTTCAATTGAGGTACAACCAATTCTGCTGCCTGTGGATTGCATCCTTCTATGGGGATGTCAATCCTAGCTGGCGTGTTGGCAGCAGGGACGTGTGAACGAACAATCTTCTGGTTGTGCGTAAATTTATCCGACAATTGATGTACTTTAGTCTGAATGTGAAGGATCTTCTGGATCTCATCTTCACACAGAAAAAGATACGGATCATAACGAGATTAAGACTTTTGTGTCCCATGATATGGTCTCAGAAGCTTCAGGCTTCTTTAGGCTGCGTGCATATTTCTATGAGACTTTGCTCATCAAATTCACAGTTATCAAGGCTTGGTGGCAAACCATAAGCAAGCGACATCAGCAATAAGATATGGCCACACGAGGGTTGTATCGTGATAAGCGATGTGGAATGCAGTATGTTGATTCCTAAACATCAACATGCAACTGGGATTTAACAATGGACGTGAAATCTATTGGAATCTCTTTACCAGAGACTCTGATAACCCATTCTGAGAATGAACATGCTACAGGATGTTCAATCTCAATGCCAGTTGCTTGGCAGAAGTCTTCAAAGATATATGTAGTGAATTCACCCACATTATAAGATTTTGAGGAAGCTAGTTTTCGAGTGAATATAAAGGCACACATAAGACCATCTAGTAGATGCATCTATCAGTACAATGAAGTACCGAAAATGGGCCACTTGCGGGGTGAATAGGCCCGCAATGGTCACCATGTATTCTCTCAATGAAGCCAGGAGAATTAATCCCACTTTCAGGAGGTAAGGTCTCTCTATAAGTTTTCCCTTACGACAAAGGGGGATAAGAAAACTCAATCTTTTGAAGAATCTTCAGGTTCTCCAATGGATTCATTTGATGATAAATCCATCATCGCTGATCCAGGATGACGAAGTCCATTTTGCCAGAGATAAAAATTCTGGCAATGAAAGGCACTTCTGGTGCTCAGTCAAGTTGGCTTTCTATAGGATGAATATCTATAATGATAGGGGCCCGACGGGGGGTCCAACGAATCGTGCGTAGATGGTCTTCTGCCATCCTTTTGACGAGTTACATAGAGATATTCATTATCCATAGTTTTCAAGTTATGTTCGTATAAATGAAATATCCTTGAAACTTGGAAAATTCCTATATGTTAATGGGGAGAAGTTTACATCTTATAGTCTCGTTGTATATTGGAGCAATATTAATGCTACACCAGTGCAACGAGGCACTGTCCATAATATTCCATACTTCATCTATAAGCAAAACGAAATTTTATTTAAGTAAATGTAAAATGACATTCAAATAAAAGTTCGTACAAAAGCAAACTAAAGATGAAGTTACATTTAATTGTAAATGCATAGATATAAAGATAGGGCTCAATTGAGAATATCTTCATTCTCGAAGTCTTTTGCAGTGAAATTCGTTGGCGGCTGAACAGCCGCCAAGTTTGTTTCAGGCAGAGACTTCTGGCTCGCCTGATACAGATCCTGGAGGTGGCGAGGAGTGCGGTAGTTTCTGGACGAATGTCCAGTCATGCCACATCTATGGCATTTATCCTCCCAATTCTTCTTAGGAATTGACACTTGATCAGTGTTCTTACGATTCCATGTGAAGTTTCTCTTTCCTTTGTTGTTGTTGTTGGTCTGTGGTGCTTCTCCTCGTGCTGGCTTCATTACAGCCTTCCCTTTGTTCTTTCTAGCCTTCTTCTTATTTTTCCACTTCTGGGGAGAAACATGGTGGGCTTCAGGGATATGGGCAGTACCAGCCGGACGCAAATTATGAGTGGCAAGCAGTAAATCTCTATTCTGCTCTGCCCTAAGGAGGCAAGAGATCAAATCAGAGAACTTTGTGAAGTTACGTTCACGATACTGCTGCATGAGGATTGCATCTTTCTCGTGAAATGAGGTAAATGTCTTTTCCAACATGCGTTGCTCAGTCACTTCTTCACCGCACAATTTCAGGCGGGAGGTGATATTATGAAGTGCAGAGTTATACTTAGCAACAGACTTATAGTCCTGAAGTCTGAGGTTTTCCCACTCATAACAGGCACGTGGTAATATTACATTAATCTGATGTTTATACCGTGCCTCCAGCGCTGTCCACAACTCAATTGGGTCCTCTACCATTAGGTATTCGGCCTTTAAGGTCCGATCTATATGTCTCCTAATATAGATAATGGTTTTCTCCTTATCCACATCAAAGACAGTGTTAGGAGTGCTGCTAGATGGTTGGGCCGCTTCTGGGGACTTACTAGCAGAAGCATCGGCCGCTGTTTGGGTCGATGAAGGAGCCAAAATGAGGGCCATCGAACGCAAGTGGAACTTCAGGTCCACTCGTCAACTCAGGTAATTCTTTCTTGCAGCATCAAGAACATCGAAATCGACACTTGCCAATTTTGCCATTTATCTATGCAATTTAAAATAAGCATGAATTAATTAAAATGTAAATTCATGCATACATAATAAAAATAAGTAAAATGTGGGGATTGGCCAGATACCCAAAAACGTACAAAGTCCAAAGTCTGATTTACAAGTCATAAAGAAAAGAAAATTACAAGTTGGAAATCTAGAAAGGGTCCCTATCTTTTGCAAATTTCATCTCCATCTTCATATATTGGTACACCGGTCTTTGGCATTTATACATACAATCCTCACAAATTCTCTCAAAAGAAAATAAAAGTGTAAGGAATTTAAAGGTATCAAACTGGCTGATCCCAAAAACACATTGTAACTTATATAAACATCCACGCAGTTTTAAATATGCTACAGGCATAAAGAAAACAACCACGCATATATCTCAGGCATATATAATATGGAAAAATAAACTATACAATATAATAATCTTCAGACCACGGGGAAACATCATACACCGTTAGGTTAAATGACTAAGGCAGAGCAGTCGCTGGATCCTTAAGATAATTATATTTTGAAAAATCCTAATAATCCATAAATAAATAATAATGCAAAAGAGATGTTATACATAATATCCAATATTTAAGAGATTTAACAATTGAAAAGTAGCAGATAATCCTCAATACTTGTGAGCTTGAGGCAGGCAGCAGGCCCAATTGCAAAAATAATAAGCATATTAATTTGCAATTTAAATAACTGGGCTTCTGGCACCAAATCAGAAGTCAAAATTAATTATTAATCTGATTGGGGCTGCGAGCCCATGATAAATATAAAACTCATGTCCATTGTTATAATCTGGGCTTCAGGCCCAATAAACAGCCCATCTAATATATTATTAAGATTTGGGCTGCTGGCCCATAGGCTGTAATGATCAAAAATTTAATTGAACATAAGTCCTAAATCAAATTTTTAGTATATTTGTAAGGGAATCTGAAAAGTCCCCAAAACCCAGAATTTGACAGTTCTTGTTTCTCTCCTTTCTAACACAGCAGCACACAAAAAGCCCCCCCCGTCCGGTGCGGTGCACAGACGGCAGACCCTCCGTCTGGGGGGTGCACAGAGCACCCACCCGGCAGGGGGGTGTCAGACAGGGTCTACAAACGAATCCCCCCCGGCGGGGGGGGGGGGGGGGGGGGGGTCCGCCGGGGCCGCAGATCCCCCCGTCTAGGGGGGGGGGGTTGATCGCCAGAGCCCCCCCGTCTGGGGGGGACGCCGGAGCCCCCCCGTCGGGGGGGGGGGGGGGGGGGGGAGAGCCGCGGATCCCCCCGTCTTGGGGGTTTGACCGCCAGAGCCCCCCGTCTTGGGGGGGGTGGGACACCGGAGCCCCCCGTCGGGGGGAGAGCTGTAGATCCCCCTCTGTCTGGGAGGGGGGTTGATCGCCAGAACCCCCTCGCCTGGGGGGAGGCGACAGATGCCCCCCAGCAGGGGGGTGGTTCCGACTGAGCCCCCCCCCCCCCCCCCCCCCCGTCCGGGGGGGATGGCGACAGAGGCCCCCCTCGTGGGGGGAGGGAAGCTGAAGGGTTTTGGGGGTTTTTATTTATTTATTTGTTGTTGTTGTTGTTATTATTATTATTATTTTGATGTTTATCAAGAGATTGAAAATTTATACATGCCTCAAGAAAAGCTATGTAAAATCATAGCTAACAATATTGTGTAAGTATCTACGTGATCGAAAAAGTTACCTCTAGATCAAAGATCTAGGTACGATCGTAATAAGAAAAATCCGTAGATAGAAATCCCGCTCCCGAACGCCTAGAAAACGCCGCAACGAAAAACTGTAACGGATCGCCGCAACAACAATTAGATTCCTTCCCGTAGGAGTATGATTTAGAGGGGATTTGGAATAATTTTAGTGGCTCAAAAATTTGTAGAAGACACGTGCTGATAACGTATTATGAACTCCACGATAGAAAACAATCTCAGATTAGGAGTAGCCATGGCATAAGCCATGGCTCTCTAAATATTCATTCTCATAATAGGGTTTAGGAGTCCAATGGACTCCCCACTAACTTAGTGGGGAGTAATGGTGAGATGGTGAGGGGAGGGAGGCCAAAGGCCTCCTTCAACTCACAACAGTTTATAAATTTTGCATGATGTCAAAAGGTGGAGAAGATAGAAAAATTTGAGATGTCTGAGATGCACACTTTGAGGGGGAGCTTGTCACAATTATTTTTCATGAGAGCACATATATATGTGGAGCTTTGAATGTATCATTATCATGTGCACTCTATGACTTGCTCTTTAATATTTTATCTTAATTTTTCTAGGTTTGTTTGCCATCATCAAAAAGGGGGAGATTGTTGGCCTAGTTAGCCCACTAACTAGGTCTCACTTTTAATTTTGATAATGTCAAACAAGTCATGTGGTACTAATAATCATTAAATGATTTCAGGTACAATTATGTAAAAGAAATTGTTTGTGCAAAATAAAAATAATGTATAGGTAATTGTGCAAAAGAAATTCAAAAAGAGTTCTACTTCATCCACAATTATCCATGCACCATGAAGATGAAGATTTGGAAGATTAGACTAAGTTAAAGATTGAAGATTTGATTGGATTCAAAAGGAGCTTTATCTAATGAGGAGTCTTTACTTCAATAGGATTTGACTACGTCAAAGATTGAAGATTTGATTGGATTCAAAAAGGAGACCATGAAGATTAGAAATTTAAATTCAAAAGAGTTCTACTTCAGCAATAATTTATCCAAGTTCAATGCACCAAGAAGATTTGATTGAAGATTTAAAGACCAAGTGTTCTAATTGAAGAGAAACTTCTATGTCTATAAAATGAGAAGACTCATCTCTTGGAGAAGCATCCCCAAGCATCTAATTGAGCCAAAATATTCAAAGATTAACCATCCTCTTCCCTTGGCCGAATTCCTCCTCCAAGCTTCAAATAGATCATCAAATTTTGTAGGAAGAAGGAGTTCAACGGATGACGTGGAAAAGGGCATAATTTTTGATCCAAAACTCCGATTGACGAATTGTTTGTGCCTAGACGACCACTACTTCATGTTCTATGCAACGGTAATATTTATATTCTGATCATACAGCAAAAACAGTTCCATTTTTGGTGTTTTCTGCAGATTCCAGAGTCACACTATCAACTTCAAACGCCCATACCTCCTGATCCAGACGTCGGATCGACATGCATCTGTGCCTACATGACCGCACCTTCATATTCTATACAACGGTGATAGTTTCCTCTGTTCAATCCATACGAATAGATTCAGTTTTGGCGTTTTCCACAGAACAGCCCTTACAGATTCCAAATTTGCGCAGTCAACTTCAAAGGCCCATATATGCTGATCCAGATGTCGAATTGACATGCCGTTTGCGCCTATGCGACCACACCTTCATACTCTACGCAACGGTGGTAACCATTCTCTGATCAAACTACAAGAACTAACCATTTTTTGCCGTTTCTACAGAATAACCACTACAAATTCCAGATTTGCGCTGTCAACTTCAGACGCTCAATCCTTTGATCCAGATGTTGGATTAATGAACCGTTTTCGCCCACACAACCACGACCTCACAAAATACATCATAGTGATATCCTTCTGGTTTTTACTACAATATTAAATCAGTTTGAATTATACTTTTGTGAGACTGTATTGTGAGAATAGCTTCACCCAGAGGCTATCGTTGAGCATTATATTCTTGGACACTATTTTGTACAGTTCGATCACCACCTACTAGCGTGATCATAGTTTACCTTTTTGGCTATAAAAGGGGTGAAATCCTCATAGGGTTTGTGTAAGGTCCCTGGCTATGAGGAAAACACTAGTAGGGGGTTGAATAATGTTTATGCAATTTAAAAAGATAGTTACACCAGATTAAATTCCTAACCAACAAATAATGTGGAATAAAAGTAAACCCCAAAATGAAACAATGCAAACGTAAGGATGTTTCAAGGGTTCGGATTACCTAAGTCACTTCCCGACTTGTTCCCGGTAATCCTACGTCCCTTCCACCCGGATACTACCGGATACTCAAGTTAAAACCCTAACTTGTGGTTTCCTTAAAAACCCACTTGTAGCAACACTGCAAGTGAAATCGAAATACACTCGATTGACCTTGACTCCCACAACTTGGGAGCAAGCAAACCACTCTCACCACCCGAGAGTAAATCAAATAACGAAAGTTATGAAATTTGAAATAAACAACACTTATAATCATATATGCCTTGAAGTAGAACTTGAAGGAGAGTGTGTTGTGTGTTGAATGACTCTCTTGAAGAGAGGAAAGCCCTTTCTCTTGACTGCACCAAATGACTAGAAGATTTCTCTTTGATTCTAGGTTGGAGAGCAAGAGATGAAAGATAGGAATTCTAGCGCTTTTGGATTTTGAGAGCTTTGATCTTGGAAGAATGAAAGTTTGAATGTTTAAGTGAGTTGCTAACAAGATGAGTAGCCTCTCAATGGAACAGTAGAGGCTGCCTTTATATTTTTCTCAAACCCTTCAAACAGAATCCCCAAAAGCTCCTTTGAAATCCATAAAGAAAAGCTTAACGGATAGAATATGCGCATACGACAGTCGACTGTTGAACAAAACATAGTCGACTGGTGCACTGTGATAGATGGTAGGTGAGAATTCAAACGATAACTTACCACGCGGACAGTCGACTGATAAGGAGTAGGCAGTCGACTGTTAAACCAACATGCGACTGCAAATCCTTCTACAGGAGACTGGCCGTAATCTGGATAAGTTGAGTAATTCTCAGAAAAGTCTGGAAATACAGGACAGGTGACTGATGAAGAGAAGAAAGTCGACTGGAAATCCAACAGCGACTGTAATTCCTTCTACAGACGACTGTCACAAACCTTGATATTTTTCAGAGAGTTGAGTCTGCTGGGAGGCTCAAAGACAGACGACTGTTGAAACAATGACAGTCGACTGTGCCATTGTACAGTCGACTGAAAATACAGCAACAGTCGACGGAAACTAGAATACGAATTATTCCAGAGAGCAAGTCCTGCATAAGAATCATGGACATGCGACTGTTGAAGCATTTACAGTCGACTGGTCCTTGGACATGCGACTGTAAATATAACATCAGTCGACTGGCCAGATCAAACTGAGAATGATCTTGGGCTGAAGATAGACAGGCGACTGATTAAAAAATCACAGTCTACTATCACTTGGACCGGCGCTTGTGAATTGTACAACAGTCGCCTGACAGAGTTAAAGCTTAGAAGCCCAAATAATAACTAATTAAGTATGTGCATAACAGGCGACTGTAGAAAAAAACACAGTCGACTGTTTTAAGACAGACGACTGTAAATCGTTCAGCAGTCGACTGTTGAGATTATGACATGCACATTCTTGATAGAAAAGAATTGGAGTCAAAGGAAAGTTGTTCTAATGATTTCCTAAGACTGAAATGAAAATGTGTGTGCTCCAACATAGTTCTACTTCTAAGCTACATACTAGAAGAAAAAAAGAAGATTACATTTGTAGAACTCTCTCTTCTTTACAACGTATGAACTTGAAGTCTTCTAGGAGCCTCAATCACCATCTTTGATCATACAATCCACTTCCTTTGCTTTCATTGATCTTTCAGCGTCATCCAATGCTAATTGATCTTCATGATATGCTTAGGCAATGGATTAACTGCAACTAGGGGATTAGTCACAAGTATATATGTTTGCTTATCATTAACTCCAAGTAGGGAGAAGTCCAATGCTCAACATTCTTCCCCTTTATGATGACAAACAAACATTAAAAAAAAGATAAATTATTGTGCTAAAAGAAAACTTACTCCCCTACACAGATGTCAATCAAGTTAGTCAATAATTATTAGGGCACCTATAGATCAAATGAAGCAAATGAGTAAGATATGCATGAAAGATGATATGCTTGAGTTTATGAAATATCCACATCCATTGTATCTTACTCCTCCCGAATCTAAGGCAACTTCAATCTTAGATTCAAGTTAGTTTTGAATTAGAATTTACTTAGCACATAATTATGATATGTTTATTTCTCTCCCCCTATGGCATTATCCAAAAAGTGGGAGCAGAATAACAACAACAATAGTGCTAAATAAGTACTAAAACAATCATAAGAGTCTAAAGATTTACAAATAAAAAAAATCATAAACCACATTAAAACTTAGCTGACTAAAGGAATGAAAGTCCAATATCAACATTTCGAGCCACATGATAAAAATCGTCTCAAATCGCATCATATAAATGACATCGCATGAGACAGTTTCACAAAGTTCACACATATAAGATAGACAATATTACAATGTGAGAAACAGAATGAAGAAACTGCATTTTCATATATAAATATGGTCAAAGTTACAAGGGCACAAAATACATTCACAACACCATGTACATTCAAAAAGAGTGATCAAAATACAACATCCATACATCATCATACAGACAACATCGATACTCCAAAAAAAAGATCTCTACCCTAACACAAAGTCTAAGTCTAAGGGTGAGTGTCCCTAGCAGCAGCAGAGGATGAGACCCAAACAATATGGAACTCCTGAGACTCTGGATCAACCGTGAAATCCTCGGGAGGAGGGGCAGCAGCAGTGACAACCTGAGGAGCAGTAATATCAGGATCCTCCACAATCTCAGTGATGGTAGGAGGAGGAGGCTCAGAAGGCTGAGGTGGAACAAATTGTCTAAGATGACCAGGGAATGTAATTCCCTGATGCTGGAACATCCGAATGAACAACTCATATACACTAGGGTCACAATAATGTGCAGCTGAGCTGGAAGGCAGATAAGCTGGCAGAATGGAGGATGACGCATGAGCAGAAGAAGATTGCCTCTTCTTAGATGCTGAATGCAGAGTCGAAGAAGACTTCGACTTCGCAGAAGAATCTAGGAGAGGACCAAGAGGCAAAGGCTCGAAGGGGGTCAAATCAATACCAAAGTGACGAAAAGCAAGGGTAATGAGACCACCATATGGAATGTGAAAAGAAGTAGTAGTAAACTCGACCTTGTCCATCCTATCAAGGAGGACACCGGCCCAGTTCACTGACATGCCAGAAAAGATAGCATACATACACCGGAGGATCTCTTGGGAGGGCTGGTCGAAAGTTCCATACTTCGACAGGATGTTGAACTTCACCATAAGGTTAACAACCCAATCCCTAGCCGAGAACATGGAGGCCCTGACTCCAGAAGAGAGAACAGAGGGGATCACACGAAACATGTCCTGAAGGGCAGTCTGATCAAGATTACTAACATCTGAAAGAGAGATGTCAGTAGGAAGGGAGTCGGTGGAGGGTATCCTAAGAATGGTCCCTAAGAGAGTAGGGTCAATACAGATGCGGGTCCCCTGAACCACATTGTCAATCTCTCCTGTGTCAGCATATTCACCGCGAATGCGTTTTGCGTAGAATAATTTGACTAGAAAGGGATATGCACGAGGGGAATCGATACGTGAGTATCGAAAAAGATCACTCAAGTGGGTAGATGAGAGAATCTTTGAGAGTCTCTCAGCAGTAAAAGCCTGATAAATAATAAATCGCTCACGAAGGAGCTTGATCCTAAGCATGGAATGGAACTTTGCCAGACAAGCATCGTCACGACAAATAGGGATAAGATGATCAGAGGGAGGCACGAAAGGAGATTGTTCATTGGAGCTAGACTCAGGATGGGTGTCAGCATCCACCCGAGCATGTTCGGCCTCAGCGACAGGCTTGTTGATGCAAACACCAATGGGCTTACGCTGACGCTTCACAAGAGGCTCAGCGTCGGAGGAGGAAGACGAAGGAGAATGTCCTCTTGAAGAATTAGAGGGAGGAGGATCAATGACGTGCGTTTATATTTCATATATTCATGCATGTTTTCTTTTGTGTTTTTCTGTTGTTTTCTGCCGTCTTGTATTCGTTTTCTCGTGTTTTCTTGTTTTCTTTCACTTTTCCGTGTTTTTGTATTTTGCAGGAGTTTACCGGTATAGAGGACATATAACGATGATATCATGAGTCCCCGGAGCAACGAAAGGAGTCACGCGTGATCCAGGGGGTCAAACGACGAAGATAGCATCTTTCAGCCCCTCACCCAACCGGTTGGTCGCTTCCAACCGATCGGGTGATGCACGCGTGCACCACCCAGACACAAGCTGAAGCGGGCGAAAAGTCAACCGGTCGGTTCAGAGACCGGTTCAAATGCCCCAATTCTCTAGAATTTGATGCTGAATGCCAACCGATCGGATGACCTTCACCCGATCGGTTCACCTGTAGCCGATTCTCCAAAGCCGAACCACGGAGATCTCAACCGACCGGTTCACCCGACGGCACGAAGATCCAACCGATCAGCTTCAACCCTCAACCGACCGTGCCATATGATCGGGTGAAGTCCCGTGCTGAGCTACCGAAGAAACGAAGCAGGTCACCCGATCGGTTGACTTCTCAACTGATCGGGTGATATCGTATTCTATATATAGGACCCCTAGGTTTTCCAGAAACGAGGGTTGTTATTTTTTGCTGTTTTTTCTCTCTCTTGACGGCTGTAATTTTTCAGATATTAGTAAGTGGTCTGATCTTTGTTAAACTTTAATATAGTGTTAATTGCATTACTCTTACTACTTTTCAATCGCATGATCATGTTTCTAACGGTTGATTTTGATTTAGATTGCTTTTTAGTAAATATGTGTGAGTAGTTCCCAAATCTGGGATTTTGGTGGAAACCCCTTCGTGGGTCCTCCCCGATGCGTCCATAGGACTAGGAAATCGACAGGGATTAGGAATCTACCGGTTACGCGGGGTGTTTCATTGTCATCGGCGGGAAAAAGACCGCCTTTGACCGTTGGGCCAAGGGGGAATAAACTTGGCGGTTGACCCCCTAGCCATAGCTCACGCCCTTAGCGTAGACGTCGAATCCTTACGCGCGGGAGCGGCAGGACGAGACGTTGGGAGTTATCGTTGCGAGCTTAGTGCTCCCGGAGTCGGTTAGTGTTAATGGACATGGGAATGCCACTGACCGAACCCGGGAAGTCCGACGTATCATCCTGGGCACCGACCGGAATATCGGGCCCATGGGACGCTGGTACCACTCTTAGAGGCAACGTCTCACCATTAGACCCCAATTCCAATCGCTATCCTACCCGTAGGCCGTATCGGTGAGAATCGTACGATAGGGTGGAAACCGAAGTCCTGGGTTTCCCTTCATATTGTTTATCCCTCGCATTTCATTTTCAGTGACAACCCATCATCCGATTCGGGCTAGCTCGCCCACGGGGTGAATCCGATCCTTCATGACACAAGCATAACCACGCCTCCCTGAGTTCGACCCCCAAGCCAACTACAACACCGTGCGCTTGCGGTTATAAATATTTAAATCTCTCGCCCCCAATTTAACGTATCGCGCGAGCCCGTCGCGTAGCAAGCAAAAAGCCGGGGGGGCGTCAAGCTTTATGGCGCCGTTGCCGGGGAGGCAACGTGCTTGTTATTTTAGGATTTCATGAACCCTTGTGTCTAGCTCACACCTCTACCTCGCGATAATTTTCGCATTCTTCTTTTTCCATTTCTATTTTATTTTCTTATTTTTATTTTTATTTTTTATTTCATCTGTTTCTTTCCCACTTTTCGCTTCACGAGTGTTTGTTGTTTTTAATGCGTAGGAGTTCAAAAAGTCTCGACGACTTGATTCCCATTGACCCTGAGATAAACGCCACCCTAAGGCGTCTTGCCATAGAGAAGCGAAGAAGAGAGGATCCTGAAACCATGGGGGAGAACACCCCACCTCACAAGTCCCTGCTGGAGTACTCGATGCCATCCCTCGAGTCCACCTCCGCCATCCGTCCTCCTGATATTACGGCGTAAAGCTTCGAGCTTAAGCAATCTTTGGTGACGTTGATCCAGCAGGATCAATTCTCGGGGCACCCATGGAGAGCCCCATCGAACATTTGGACTCCTTCTTGGAGAAATATGACACCTTCTAGATAAATGGTGTCACAACTGAGACGATCCGTCTGAAGCTATTCCCCTTCTCTCTGCGAGATAAGGCCATGCTGTGGCTTAGGGGGAAGGACCCAAATACGTTCAACACCTGTGAGAAGCTCTCAAATGCTTTCCTGACGAAGTTCTTTCCTCCGGGGAAGACCATGAAGCTGAGGAGTGAGATCTCCTCCTTCTCCCAGGCCAGCCACGAGTCCTTGCATGAAGCTTGGACAAGATATAAGGATATGCAGCGACGATGTCCCCACAATGAGCTCCCCAAGTGGCAGATCATAAATCTGTTCTATAATGGATTGAGGGACGATTTGAAATCTTCCATGGACGCCGCGGATGGAGGTTCCTTTATGTCAAGAAGTGAAGAAGATGCTGGACAGATTCTGGAAAATATGGCATCAAACAATGAGCGGTGGTGTGACGAGAGAGCCACACCTAGATCTGGGGGTATCCACAGGGTCGAGGACGTCGACAAATTATCCAGTAAGTTTGACTTGCTGTCGACCCAGATCTCTGCTTTGATGGTAGGCACCGGTGGCGCTGGAGCACAACAGATTGCTGCGGTGGAATCTGAAGTCTTTGGAGAATTCGACGGTGGTGACATCTCACCACCGTTGGACCAGGCGAGCGCGTTATTTTACAATCCTATGGGGAATGCGTCTTTTCCACCATGAACCAACTCCAACCCGGCCTATTCTCCAAACAACCGAAATCATCCCAACCTTAGTTACCGGGCACCGTATCAGCAGCCGCCGCCTCAGCAGCAGCAACAACAGATATATCAGCCTGCTAGGCCTCAGCAGCAGCAGTTTCAGCAGCAGCAACCTCTACAACAATATCAGCAATATGCTCCCAGGAATCAGCAACCCGTTCAGCAGCAGCAGCAATATGGCCAAAAGAGGGCCATCTCTCCGGTTGAGTCCCTATTGACTCAATATATATCCAACCAGGAGAAGATAAATCTGAAGCTGGAAATGGGACATCGGGCTCTCACGGACCAAGTAACCCAGATGGGGTTACAAGTGGCAAACCTTTCAAGGTCGCAAAACTTATTGCCGCCACAACCGGAGGTGAACCCGAGGGGAGTCAGACCTTGGCACTCACGCACGAGCATGCGAACGTGTCCGCTATCGTCTTGAGGAGCGGAACAAAAATCCCCACAAGAGTGCCCCCAAAGGAACCGGAAGCACCATTGGTCGTGGAGCGACCGATTGAAAAATTGAATGACGCCGGTGCTTCGTCGCTAAAGCCAACAACTCCGGAGGTAGTTCCTAAAGAGGAAGGGAAGAAAAACGAGGAAGGGAGCCTCAGGGTATTCAAGGCCGTTGTGCCTTTTCCGCAACGGTTAGTCCAAGCCAAAATAGACGAGAAGTATGGCAAATTCTTTGCCATGGTCAAAGATCTAATTTTGCAAATCCCCTTCCTTGAAGCTATAGAGACGATACCCTCCTACGCGAAATTCCTCAAGGATTTGGTGACAAAGGGTTCTAGAAAGGAGAAGGTCGTTCTGACGGTAGAATGTAGTGCTCTTATCCAGCGAGCAAATCCTCCTAAGCTTAAAGACCCGGGGAGCTTCTCTATCCCTTGCGCGATCGGGGAGGTAAAGATACATCGTGCGCTCGTCGAACTTGGAGTGAGCGTCTGTTTGATGCCCTTGTCGCTGTATAAGAGGATAGGAATGGTCGACTTGGAGCCCACCGAAATGACCCTACAGCTTACAGACCGCTCGGTCAAGTATCCGGTGGGGGTTGTAGATGACCTTCCTGTCAATGTTAGAGGGGTGCATGTGCCTGTGGACTTCGTTGTCATGGACATGCCTGAGGATGCACACACCCCCATCATTCTTGGACGGCCTTTCATGGCCACTGCTGGCGTATTAATCGATGTGAAGAATGGGAAACTTTCCCTAAACGTCGGCACCGAAAAATTCGAGTTTGACTTGGGGTTGTCGAAGAAGCACACCGATCCCCCGGATGATCCAAGATGCAACGTGCTGGAGTTAGAAACAGAGAGAGATATGGAGGAAAGCTCCTGGAAAATTCTTTCAAGAAATCCCCCCAATAGCTTGGGGGACTCAGAAGAACCAGTCGGCCCGAAAAAGAATGATGTTGCTGGGATAACGGATGCGGCACGCACGATCCCTCCCGGATTCTCAAAGGCTCCTCCTACGAGGAGAAAAGGCAAAGAGCCCATGGGGCTCACCGGGGACGAGGTACGGATCCTTAAACAAGTGGCGGTGGATGCCAATATGAGGGAGAAGCCCCCGGACCCCGTCAACAAAGGGATAGTCATCGAACAAGTTTTCTTGTCGCCACTGACTATGCCAAGAGATACCAGCTCTGAAGCTGAAGTGATGCCAGACTTTGGGCATCACCCATATCGCCCACCTTGAACATCATCTACGGGCGTCGAGCTAACGACGTTAAACAAAAGCGCTTCATGGGAGGCAACCCATGCTCTAAACCTTTGTTTCCAATTTTTAGAACTATTTTAACTTTATTTCATCTATTTTAATAAATAAATCCAGCCGCAAGAACTTCCGTTGAGGGACTTAGGCCATTTGTGGACTTTTGCAGAAAACAAGGCCCCATCGAGCAATTGATAACTCAACCAATTGGTTGGGATGTATCAGCTACTGGCCGTATCAGTCACTCAACGAACCGATCGGGTGAAGACATGTGAGACCAGTTGGCTGACCGGGTGAACTGGGGCTGAAGTCTCGGGAATTTTTGGGAAATGATCAACCGATCGGTTGATACGAAGCGTGATCCGGTGACAGACCGGGTGAGCTGTACCAACCTCTTGGGAAAATTTGTGGAGCGGCCAACCGATCGGGTGAGTTATCAACCGACCGGTTAGCCTGTAGCGTCTCTTCAGCTGAAAATCTCGACCTAATAGTCAACCGATCGGGTGACAACTCACCCGATCGGTTCGACTTAAACCCTATAAATAAACCCCCCTACCCGTTCGTTTTCTCGCCCGATCTCGCAGAATTCACCGTCGTTTTGTCTCCCCCGCTCTCCCAATGGCCAGAAAACTTCTCCCACGACCTCCACTCCCCCTCTAGCCTCTCTCTCCACCTACCCCTTCCATCTCTCCATCGATTTCTCCCCCTTCCTCTTCGATTTCGCCTGCTGATCACTCCTTATTTTATACTTTTTTCCCGCATGTTTGCATGCCATTTAGATCGCCCAAATCGTGTTTTACACGATATATCGACGATATTGCAATGCTTTTCACGATTTGTTGTTTTTTCGCATTTCAGGTGATTTGGAGCGATTTGGAGTGATCTCGAGATACGCCTACTCCAGAGTGTCACCGATGACCTCCCCGAGGGGTATTTTGCCATTGGAGAGGAGCGGAAGAAGAAAGAACGTCGCAGGAGCGACGAGGAGGCCAAAACAAGCTGTTTGGGCATTTTTGGTGTCCCACTCGGCCGAGTGAAGGACTCACTCGGCCGACCAGCGAGACACTGCTCGGCCGACCAGATCGGATACGTTCCATACGTGCACTCGGCTGAGCATCGGAAGCCACATCGACCGAGTGACGAGACCCCGTCCGCCCGAGTGGCACCCAGACGACGCATGTCAAAAATCGCCAACTTACTGTTTTTCGTCTGCCTGAGCTTCAGAAGACCCACTCGGCCGAGTGGCAATTGCCGACCGCCTGATTACTAAGAAGCCGTCGGTCGAGTGACGACAACTCACTCGGCCGAGCGACTCCCGAAGTGAAGACCCCCGAAGACCCAGACTTACTGGAAATTTACAGGGTTTCTCACTCGGCCGAGCGACTTTTGTCACTCGGCCGAGTGCGACGCGCTGCCTGTAGCGAAAATTGCGGATTTCAGGCTGCGCAGGGGCATTTTGGTCACAGTTTTTGGACGATTTTGTGGGGTATTTAACCCCTGTTTTTACCCTAGGTTAGAGAGCTTTTCTCTTAGATTTTTGCAGCTTTTTAGATTAACTTTTTAGCTTTATTCTTGTGATTGGAGAGGAGACAAAAGTTGATTTTTGTTGAATTATTTGAAGAACTCCATTGGTTTGTGTCTCTCTCCCCTAAAAGTACTATTTTTATTGCTTATCTCAATATTGTGATGAATTATCTTGTTAAATTCATTGATTATTTTTGTGTTTGTGCTATGAATTGTGAGTAGTCTCCACGTCTTGGGGCGTGGGGATGAACCCTACGAGCCCAATTTCAGATTTGTGATGAATTGGTGGAAGTTTTGCTAGAATTTCTATTAGGGTTAGATTGGGATCGATTTATTACGGATGGATAGGTATTCATATCGATTGGGATTTGTAAGAGATTGGATCCCAATTCGATAGGAAACCCTAGAAATCTGAATTGGGTTGGAATCGAATTTCCGTAGTATCGATTTGCAAGAGATTGGACCGATACTAGGGTTTCCGGTTGCAATTCCGTGCCGATACCCGTTTGCAAGAGATTGGATGGGTATGAACTATCCTAACCTAGGTCGTGGCCCGAGTTTGCACGAGAGTGGACCCGGGGCGCGATTGAACGATGATGTTGATCCTAATGCTAGCTTCCCTAGGCTAGGGTTTGCAAGAGATTGGACCCGAACCTAGGATAGCTATAGACCGGCAACAGCGCGAGAGCGTGAGCTAGGTATTACATTCAGTTGCAACTAGTTCATCCGAAATTTTATTCTAGCAATTTTTATACCAATGAACCACATTGAGGAAATACGGTGAGTAGCGGGGATTCCCCATTCCCTAGACGTTCTTTATTTGATTTGATATTTCCGTACTTTGTCTGACGATTGCGACAGGATCGCCAAAGGCAAATTCTATCTTTTCTATTCTTAAATAGCCAGGTTGATTGGAGCAAGTACGGTCATTCGTCCTCCCTGTGTTCGATAACCCGCTCGCCGCTATACTGTGTGCTTGCGGTAAAACTACAACCGTTCTTCGGGTTACATTCCGGAGCGATCAAGTTTTTGGTGCCATTGCCGGGGAGGCGATTGCGTTTGATCTTACCACCCTAGCTATTTCTTTCTTTTTATTTTATTTCTTTATTTTTACCTAACCCTTCCATTGTGCTAATCACTTCTTTGAAACTTTGTTTTCCCGTGCTTGAGCACGAGATCAACGGCGGACCCTGAAGCTATATTATTTGATCCCGAGATTAAGCATACTGCGCGGAGAATCAGAGCAGAGAGAAGGCAAGATCAGGAAGGGAGGTGTATGACCAACCCGGAAACTGCGGAACAATTAGCGGCAAGAATGGCGAGGATAATTTCTATTCGCGATAGGCTCCGGCCTAAGACCTCTTCTACGACCTCATCCATTGTCATGCCGGAGTTGGCGGCTGACAAGAACTTTGAGCTGAAGACTGGGCTAGTGGTTCTGATGCAGCAGGATCCATTTCATGGGAATGCCCATGAAAATCCCCACTACCACATTCAGTTATTCTTGTCAAAGTGCGCCACATTTCAGATGACAGGGGTCTCCATCGATGCCATCAGACTGCGTCTCTTCCCCTTCACACTAAAGGACAAAGCACTCTATTGGTTGAGGATGCAAGCTGAGGGAGTCTTCACCACTTGGGACGAGTTGGCGAGTGCATTCATTGACAAGTTCTATCCACCCTCCAAGACGGTGAAGATTCGGAGCGCTCTTATGTCCTTCAAGCAAGGACCCCAAGAGACGCTCTATGAGGCTTGGGAGCGTTTTAAACATCTGCAGCATCAATGCCCGCACCATAGCATTGAAGATTGGGAGCTAGTTCATAGCTTCTACAATGGTCTCCAACCGGGGACCAAACAAATTATTGATGCCACGACGAATGGTGCTATATTATCAAAGACTCCCGAAGAAGCTACGGCCCTAATTGTGGAGATGGCCTCAAACAATCAACAATGGGGCGACGAGCGAGGACACTCTACGTCCTCCTTGAAGCCAACTAGCATCTACGAGGCGAAGGCCGTAGCGGAGCTTACAAGCAAGTTTGATTCTCTCCACAAGGTAGTGGAGAGACTGGAGAAGTTTATCACGGAGCCCCAAGGAACCCCTTCCACCTCCGCACCAACGAACCAAATGTGTGATTGGCAAGACCAATCTCAAGCCATGTATTTAGGAGGAGAGCAAGGAGAGGGATCCTTGGAGCAAGTACAATATGTCGCGGGGAACCAAGGGTATTGGGCCAATCCGGCCACAAGAAATCATCCTGGTTTCTCTTACGCCAACAATGAAGGAGCTTTAAACCCGTCACAACAACCACCTCAACAAGCTCGACCACCACCGCCACCCCAACAACAACACTATCCGCCGAGGGGGCCTCCACAACAAAATTTCCAACCGAAGCAACAAGTTCCACCCTATAGGCCGCCCGAATACAATCAAGGGTGGAGAAATCAAAATCAAAACCCTCCATAAGCTCAACAACGGTCCGACTTCGAAGCTAGAGTGGAGGAGTTTATGGTCGAGCAAAAGAAGGTCAATGCTTCCTTGAAGGCGGGCCAAGACTCCCTTACAACCGTTGTGGCACAAATATCGGAGCAATTGGCGTTGCTCAATCGAATTACTCAACAATTGCCGGCGCAACCCGAGCAAAACCCACGGGGCAACACCGGCCACATCAATGCCGTGGTTGCCGTTACTACTAGAGGCGGGAAGGATACCACCCCCACCATGATTCCTACCGAGGAGCCCGTGGAGGAAAGTTTGGAACCAATTGAGCCGGTAGTTGAAGTTGAGAAGGAGAAAGAGCCGCAAGAAAAGGAGAAATCTAGAGCGGAGCAATTGATTGAGGAGAGGCGCTTCATGCCACCGGTCCCATTCCCCCAAAGGCTTGCTAGAGCAAAAATGGAGAAAAGTCTAGCAAAGTTTCTCGAGTATCTGAGAGGGGTTAGCCTCAACATCCCCTTCCTCGACGCCATCGTGGAAATCCCCACATATGCTAAATTTTTAAAGGATTTGATTTCGGGGAGAAAGAGGAAGGAGAAAATTATGCTAGCCGAGGAGGGCTCTTGGTTCACCAAGAGAGAGAAGCAGCCGGCCAAATTCAAAGATCCGGGGAGTTTTCGAATTCCTTGCACCTTGGGCGGTGTCCCTCTACAAAAGGCGTTGGTGGATTTAGGGGCTAGTGTAAGCCTCATGCCTCTCTCCATGTTCTTAAGGCTAAACACCGGGACGAAGTTGAAACCTACCGACATGCGGATACAATTAGCCGATGGACGGATAACAAGGCCGGTAGGAATCGCCGAGGACATCCCGCTACAAGTCCCGGGGGGAATATGCTTGCCATGTGACTTCGTGATCATGGACGTTAAGGAGGAGGGAGAAACGTCATTGATACTTGGACGCCCGTTCCTCGCCACCACCGGAGTCATTGTCGATGTGCGAGAAGGCACCCTAACATTGAACGTCGGCAACATCGAGGTGGAGCTTCACATTCCTAAGGCTATGAAACACATGCCTTACCACGAGGAGCTAGACTATATGGACCTCCTTGACGAGGTAATTGAGGAGGCGATCCCCCACTCGATTGGCGCTCTATTTAAAGAGGATTTCGAGGAAGGCCCAGATTTAGGCCAAGATGAGAAGAAAAATGATTCCCCCGACTTCTCCGCTGAGATTGATGAAGGCGACGCTGATGTCGCAAGGATTCGAGAGCTCTGCAAGCTCTCGAAATTGAAGTCTCCGAAGAAAGCTCCGCCGATACGGAAATCGGCGTCACCGGTGAAACCGAGGACCGGAGCAAATGCTAGCTTGGGGGAGCCTCCTCCCAACACTATTCGAGACGGGAGACCACCGCGGGAGAACACGCCGTCGCAACTTCCGAATCCAAGCGTTCTCCCCGGAAAATTTGACGGGTGCATCCCATATGCACCAAACATCCCGCATTAATTGAAAATCATAGGGGGTCAAGCTCACGAACTTAAACGAGCACTTGTCGGGTGGCAACCTGACGGTTATTGCTTTATTTTCACTTTTCTTTTATTTTCGTTTTAGAAATTTTTAGTGTTTTGAGTCGTTCGCCCCAAAAATCTTGTGATAACGGGTCCTATTTTTCCTGACAGGAGAGGAGAACGAGGTACCTATCATTAGGAGGATGCACAAGGCGACGAGGAGCGACCCAGGAAGGCACTCGATACTTAGGAGGAAGATGAAATCGACTGGAGGAAGAAAGACAGAGTTTAGAGCCCAAACGAAGACAAACAGCAGAAGACAAGGCTCACTCGGCCGAGCATACTAGTCACTCGGCCGAGCACACAAGTTCGTCCGGCCGAGCCGTCCACGAACGAGGGAAGTCTGCTGTACCCAACTCTCTGTTTATTTTCCTGATTTCAGTATAACTGCTACTCGGCCGAGTATATATATTCACTCGGCCGAGTAAAACTGATACGCTCCTAGGGCGAGTCTTACCGAGTAGCTTGAGCCACTCGGCCGAATGGACTTACTCCACTCGGCCGAGGGTGGCAAGGCCACTCGGCCGAAGCGTAGTAGGGAGGAATTTTTCTTAAAGTTCCCTCGGCCGAGCGACCCAGTCACTCGGCCGAGTCGTAACTTTTGCTATAAATAGGGGAGAGGTCGGGCAAGTTTTTCGAAACGAAAAAATTCACAGCGCCCCGACCCTTCGCATTCCCTCGCCCGCTGCCCTCGCCCACTCGCCCGACCGTCGACCCCACGCCACCGCTCGGCCACCCACCGCCAGCCGAGCCGCCGCCGCTCCTCGCCCGAGTCGCCGCCGACGGCCACTGCTCCGGCCGACTCCGGTAACCCCATTTTGGCCTATTTCTCCTCTTTTTGTGTATTTTTCGAGGATCCATGTGCTTAACGAACCCCAAACCCAAATTGATTTCTATTTCTATCTATTATACCCCTAATGCTCCATACGTTTTGAATATTACTCGCTGATATCTCCGTTTCATGCGCAGGTTATTTTTGGGAGCTTAGGGGAGCACAAGGGGAGCTTCCAGGGACTGATTTGGGCTACGTGGAGGCGTCATCTTCGCACGCTTCCATAGCTTTTCACTCACGGCGTGTCGTGGTATATTCTCTCCTTTATTTTACACACGCCGCACTATTCACGCTTTCTGGTGCGCGCTCGGGGCCTATATGCCGCCCCGGACACGGCCGAGGTCGAGGAGAGCTTCTGCCAAGCGGAAGCGGTCGGATGATGCCGGCCCCTCCCATGAGTTGGAGGACTCTCCTCCGCCTTCTCCCACACACCCCGTCCGCCCAGCACAGCCTGCAGGCCCCGCACACCCCGCACAGCCTGCAGAGCCCTCACAGCCACTCCCTGCCGCTCCACAGCCATCACCTCCGGCTCCACTTATCAGGCCGCTGGGGATCATGTTCCGGAACGACGCACACCACGTCGCTTTCGAGCGTATCTCCCAGTGCTCGATCGTACCCTCCAGGTTCGCACACCTTACAGACCTAGGACACCTGGGGGTACTAGAGGGGATGCTCATGTTGTACGACAACGTGGGCTGGCGAGATTTCTTTCAGGTGTCGGCGGACACGTTTATCCGCCCGACACTTGAGATTCTTAGTTCGATCGCCCAGACCGACGAGGGATGCTCGTTTCGGTTCATGGACCGAGAGTGCCAGGTCACTCTCGGTATGATGAGAGCTTTCTTCTCGTGGCCCGACGTCCCCGGGGCCGACTGAGGTTACGCCCCCACCTATATCCCCCCACCTTCCTTCGATGCCGGTGCCTTCTGGGCCCGGATTACGGGTCTTCAATTTGCCTTTGACCCTAGTAGGGCCAAGGCCTCGGCCATTGTCCATCCCTGCCTCCGTATAGCTCAGCGCCTTATGGCGACGACCTTTTTGGCGAGATATGAGCCGGGCACAATGTCCACGCCAGAGCTCTATATGCTCTACACGATGACACGGCCCAGAGCTCTATCTAGGGAGGGCGATGAGTTGGTCCCCGCCGTCGTGATTGATGTCGCGGCTTGGTTTTTGGACCGCATCATCGTATCGGTGAGCGCTCGCTCACCGATATGCTGCGACGGCCTGATCACCTTGCTCGCCCTTATGACCGGCGAGGACTTCCCTGACGACCTGCGATGAGCACCGGGCCCCACTTCTCTGTCGATTGATGTTATGGCCCGGATGAAGATGTTGCGTCCGCACGGTAAGCGACACTGGGTCTGGCTGCACGGCCCTTACGGTGCCGATTACATGATTCTTCCGAGCCCAGCTCGGACTCAGATTGCACCGGCCCAGGTGGACTGGCTCCTTGCGATGGATGTTCTGATCCAAGCTGCATACGTGCTCGAGGCCGAGGAGGCCAAGCAGGCCCACGCTGCCCACGCTGCCCCCGCAGACCCTGTTGCACCTGCCAAGCCTGCTGCCCCTGTTGACCCCGTGGCCCCTCAGCCTATCCCTGATATTGCCGCTGCTCCCGACACCTCTGTCCACACTGCTGCCGGTGTCGGGAGTACCTTAGCTGAGCCCACTTCCACTGCTTCCACGCCTGTCACCACCACCACTGGCCCCTGTCTGCCGAGCCCGTTTCCTCTGCCCCACCCGAGCGACCGCCGACCATAGTTGAGTGCAGCGAGCCCTCCTTTGCCACCGCTGTAGAGACCGCGGTCTCCGCCTCCTTCTCCACCGCTGCTGTATTTTCCGAGAGTGTCGTGGCGTCTGTCCACACTTCTGTGTCACCGACCTCTCTGGCCACCTCGTTGCCACTTTTGTATTCTTCTTTCGTTGCTGCTGCCTCCACTTCTCACCGTCCTGCCCAGCCTCGCACTGAGGCCAGGCCCCCACTTACGAGCGCAGCACCTTTCGTTCCCCTGCCTGCTAAGCCTGTCACCTACGCCACCAGAGTACGCCAGCCCCGACCTGCCCAGCCCCGACCAGTGCGTCCCTCTGCACCACCTCCCCCCGACACTGTACTTCAGAGCATTCGTGCTCTCGAGGGGGTGGTGAGTGGCCTCAGAGGTGACCTTAGGACCCTGGCCGCCACCGTCACTGCGATGGCTGGCCGCTTTGACCTGCTCCCGCATATTCACTACTGCCTTACCCAGGTCCTAGAGCGTCTCCCCCGTGTACCACCACCCACCCAGCAGGTTCCCACCCCCACTACCACGCACATTCAGCCTGCTTCCACACCCACACCCGCTCAGCAGCCTGCACCACCACCACCTCCTCCTCCGCCTCAGGACGGAGACGGCACATCACCACCTTCTTAGGCACTCTTGATGCCATCGATTCTTTCTGCCGTTGTGCTGCCCGTCTCTGCTGGGTCCTGATGTATTTTGCCCACCCCCCTCCCCCTCACTGTTTTTCGGTACACATTTTCTATATATATCTTCATGTATCTTTTTTGGGAGAGAGGGAGAGTTTTTGGTGTCACACCTATATATCTGTATCACTCCTTTATCTGCATGCATCATGACCGCATCATATTTTTCATTTCATTATTTTCATTTTTTTTCTTCCGTCATGCATGCATCCTCACTTACCCCTCATATTACCTGTCTCTCGGTGTGCCACACTTTGCACATTGAGGACAATGTGCCATTTAGCTTGGGGGTGAGTTCTCACGTTCTTTTTGATTTACCACCTTTATTTTTAGTTTTTACGCCATTTTTCGCTTTTACACTTATTTTCATCATTTTTCTTTTATTTTACCATGCATCACGTTTTTCTTATTTTTCTGTGTGCCGCATTGTAAATAGTTTTATTTTCCCCTTTATCTTTATTTCTTTTTTTTCATCTCATGCTAGAGATGACTTTTCTGTGATGATGATGACGTGGAGTTAGCTTACTCTATATGCATGCTATATTTGTCATGTCTTAGACTTTATTTCTGATATCATATGCTGTGATTTGCCTTGCATTTAGAGATAGTAACCCACACTTTTTCCACATAAAAATGGATGAAATTTTATTGTTAGCTAAGTTTGAATATTCATATGTATGCTATCGCAGAAAATACACCAAGATTCACGCATTGAATGCTTATATCTGGAGTACCGACTTCTTTTCCTATATCACTTCTATATGCATGATTTGTACATTTCACTTCAGGATGATTGAATGATGTTAGCTATGATAAATCTGGATTAGTTAGCTTTTTTGTGATCGAAACTGAGTAGATTAGATTACCCTGCTGAAGTTGTCGTGCATGTCTTATAGAGTGAACCGAGAGATATATTTATTTCTTTCTCCACAAATCTTGAACATTATTTCTCTATTTTAAAATCATTGGTGAATCTCCCCTTAGCGATTCTATTATAAGGCATTTCCCCCGCTATTAATTCCTAGCTCCAAATCTCCCAAAACCAAAGAAAAAAAAATTCTTGTATGCTCTTACTTCTCTTTGAGTTGGGATCATTGTGTATATATGCTATTTGAAAAAAAACGAAAAGAAAAAAAAAGAGAAAAAGAGAAAAGAAAAAGAAAAGAGGAAAAATCCTCAATAAAAGATCCCATCTCATGTTCTTTCTTTCTTCTCTCTTTTCGTATTCATTTTCAGTACTTTTGGAGCTTTATAAAAATGGGGATGTAAATATTTTTTTATGCCACCACGCTTATAGATAAGCTTGGGGGAGGGAATCCAATGATGTGTGAGAGAGTGACTACTTGACGTTGCACGACAACCTAGGCTAAGTAATATCCTATACTCAGTGAGATTATTTCTAGCTTTACGAAGTCCAGAAATCTATGCCTAGCACTTATTTCATGAAATCCAAACATATCTATTCTCTCTATTCTATTGTGTGATATTCTTATACTCCACATAGAAAGCATTCAATTGAAAAGTGTGTGATCTGCGATTTGTATACCGCTTTAAATGATTCAGACGATGTTAATTCTAAAATTATTCCGTTTCTCATGGTTATATCGTTGTTCGTGGGTTTTCTATTTCTATTTGCACTATTATACTATGATATCAAATAAAACTCTTTGACATGTGTTTTTCATTCAGTGCATGCTATATGAGTAAGTGAGACCCACGTCCTGAGAAAATGATCTAGCAGCTCCCCTCTTCGGTTCTTTCTTTCTTCTTTGTTTTTATTTTGTTTTTCATTCTTCTCCGTTTTTCGTTTTTCGTCTTTCGCCGTTTTCTTTTTCCGAATCCACCGGGTTCGCCTTTTACTTATCTTCCTCGAGGACGAGTAAGAGGTAAGCTTGGGGGATTTTGATCACTCCTTATTTTACACTTTTTTCCCGCATGTTTGCATGCCATTTAGATCGCCCAAATCGTGTTTTTCACGATATATCGACGATATTGCGATGCTTTTCACGATTTGTTGTTTTTGTCGCATTTCAGGTGATTTGGAGCGATTTGGAGTGATCTCGAGATACGCCTACTCCAGAGTGTCACCGATGACCTCCCCGAGGGGTATTTTGCCATTGGAGAGGAGCGGAAGAAGAAAGAACGTCGCAGGAGCGACGAGGAGGCCAAAACAAGCTGTTTGGGCATTTTTGGTGTCCCACTCGGCCGAGTGAAGGACTCACTCGGCCGACCAGCGAGACACTGCTCGGCCGACCAGATCGGATACGTTCCATACGTGCACTCGGCCGAGCATCAGAAGCCACATCGGCCGAGTGACGAGACCCCGTCCGCCCGAGTGGCACCCAGACGACGCATGTCAAAAATCGCCAACTTACTGTTTTTCGTCTGCCTGAGCTTCAGAAGACCCACTCGGCCGAGTGGCAATTGCCGACTGCCCGAGTACTAAGAAGCCGTCGGCCGAGTGACGACAACTCACTCGGCCGAGCGACTCCCGAAGTGAAGACCCCCGAAGACCCAGACTTACTGGAAATTTACAGGGTTTCTCACTCGGCCGAGCGACTTTTGTCACTCGGCCGAGTGCGACGCGCTGCCTGTAGCGAAAATTGCGGATTTCAGGCTGCGCAGGGGCATTTTGGTCACAATTTTTTGGACGATTTTGGGGGGTATTTAACTCCTGTTTTTACCCTAGGTTAGAGAGCTTTTCTCTTAGATTTTTGCAGCTTTTTAGATTAACTTTTTAGCTTTATTCTTGTGATTGGAGAGGAGACAAAAGTTGATTTTTGTTGAATTATTTGAAGAACTCCATTGGTTTGTGTCTCTCTCCCCTAAAAATACTATTTTTATTGCTTATCTCAATATTGTGATGAATTATCTTGTTAAATTCATTGATTATTTTTGTGTTTGTGCTATGAATTGTGAGTAGTCTCCACGTCTTGGGGCGTGGGGATGAACCCTACGAGCCCAATTTCAGATTTGTGATGAATTGGTGGAAGTTTTGCTAGAATTGATATTAGGGTTAGATTGAGATCGATTTATTACGGATGGCTAGGTATTCATATCGATTGGGATTTGCAAGAGATTGGATCCCAATTCGATAGGAAACCCTAGAAATCCGAATTGGGTTGGAATCGAATTTCCGTAGTATCGGTTTGCAAGAGATTGGACCGATACTAGGGTTTCCGGTTGCAATTCCGTGCCGATACCTGTTTGCAAGAGATTGGATGGGTATGAACTATCCCAACCTAGGTCGTGGCCCGAGTTTGCACGAGAGTGGACCCGGGGCGCGATTGAACGATGATGTTGATCCTAATGCTAGCTTCCCTAGGCTAGGGTTTGCAAGAGATTGGACCTGAACCTAGGATAGCTATAGACCGGCAACAGCGCGAGAGCGTGAGCTAGGTATTACATTCAGTTGCAACTAGTTCATCCGAAATTTTATTCTAGCAATTTTTATACCAATGAACCACATTGACGAAATACGGTGAGTAGCGGGGATTCCCCATTCCCTAGACGTTCTTTATTTGATTTGATATTTCCGTACTTTGTCTGACGATTGTGACAGGATCGCCAAAGGCAAATTCTATCTTTTCTATTCTTAAATAGCCAGGTTGATTGGAGCAAGCACGGTCATTCGTCCTCCCTGTGTTCGATAACCCGCTCGCCGCTATACCGTGCGCTTGCGGTAAAACTACAACCGTTCTTCGGGTTACATTCCGGAGCGATCACCTGCACACAAAGCCCTAATTTTCGCCCATTTCCCCCCCATTTTCGAAATTTGCTGAAAGGATTCGCCACGGCTTCACACGTGTTCCTGTTGCATTGCGTTGCGTTGGGGTGTCTATGAGCAACGATCTTCATCTCAATTTGGTAACTTCGCTCCTTTGCTCAATTTTTATTTTGCCCAAAAATTTCATTTTGCTCGTTTGCCGTGTTAGTGTGTATTCATCGTATTTTGCACACACACACACACACACACACACACACACACACACACACACACACACACACACACACACACACACGACTCCTGCACGATGCCTCCTCGCCATGCTAAACCCACCAACGCCAGCACATCCAACCCTAGACCCACCCGTCGTGCTCGCCGCATGCAATCCCCTACCCAACCCACCATCGCCACCAATTCATCCACCACCCCACGCCCCTCTGACCCCGTTTACATTGGCGATACCGAATACGAGGTGTCATTCCATGACGACGACCAAGCTGACAGGTTCATGTCCATGCTCCTCCTAGCAGGAGTTGGTGGTCAGGTAACTCAGCAATCAGTCGAGCGTGACCTACCCGTCCTTCAAAGCCTCATTCGTCACATTCGCACTGACTCACCCGATGTCTCTGAGCTTCACATCCCACCCCCACCACTCCTGGTCCTCAGCACAGGCCCCCCATCTCCACCCCTAGAGGGTGGTGCCTCTGCTTAATATATTCCCATCCAGTTTTTGCCTCCCCCTATTTTTAGTGCCCATCTGTCTTTGCGGGGCCCTGCTTCACCACAGCTAGGGGGAGGGCCCTTCTTTTTTATTTTTTATTTCTTATTTCCATTCTTCTCTTTTATTGACCTCACCCTTGCTTATCTCTGCATATTCACGATCACATCTTATCGCTAGCACTATCTCGTCTAGCTTGGGGGAAGTCAATTTTTTCTGTGTGTCGTCGTGTGCTGTTTTCTGTGTGTGCTTGTTTTATCTATTGAGTCGTGCCATTTTCTGTCTTCTTTTTTCTATTTTTATGTCGTGTCGTGTGATTTTCCTTTTTTTACTTCTTTTATTTTCTGTTTATATGTCGCGTGGTGTGATTTCTTTATTCCCCCCCATATTCATTGCCCTCCCGTATTTAATTCTTTTGCATTGAGGGCAATGCAAACTTCAGCTTGGGAGAGTCGCACTTTATGAGTCATTTGAGTCTTTCTTTTTCGTTTTGAGTCCTTTTCATTGTGTTTTTATTTTTCTTTTCTTCTTTTTCATCTCCTTCTCCTAGAGATGAACCCTATGATGAATTGCCACAAAATCACACACACCTAGCATGGCATCGATAATCACATTCACTAACCCTAGGAAGTCGAGTCCTCTTGCATTTCATGCATCGTGGGTCCACTTAGCTTTTTTGTGAGTCGTGTGTCGTGACTACTGTTTGGTGTGCTTCTACTTTGTGATTTTATTTTATATACCTGTCCAGGAATGACCCCTAGATTATTATGTTTCGATTTGAATATGCGGTATTTGCTTCTCCTATCTGCTTCTGTATGCATGAATATATATATATATATATATATATATATATATATATATATCGTATGCTTCAATTCGCATGTGTCGGGATTCCACAGTTAGGACCAGAATAACCCATTCAGCCTACGCTCTGATTAGTGAAATATCTCCCTTGCCTAAGTGTCTAGAATCCGACTTCTTTTTTGTTTTACTTGGTGCAAATCGCCTCGTCGTGTACCGTTCTCCCACTTGGGAGAGTACACATGTGTATAGACAAAAACCCAAAAATTCCAAAAAAAAAGAGAAAAACCCAAAAAGAAAAGAGAAGAGAAAATTGTATAGCCAAAAATCCAAAAAAATACATATATCCAAAACCCAATATATATTTTTTTGACAGGTAATTGTTAGTCTTTATTAATAGCTATAATATACAATATCCCTAAACCAGAAAGCAATAATTATAATAAACGGAGAGGGGATAGGGCACAAGCGCCGTCACCCTCAACCATCTATTAGTCACTACTACCATCTGTTAGAAATGAGTATTCAAAGTATAATACAAAAATACAAGCCTACAAAGTAAAATCAAAGTCATTAGTCAGCTACAAGACCCCAATTTGTAAAAGGGGTTGTGTCTGACACATCATCAAATTCTAAGCGGCTAAGAGCAATCTTGACATCGGACTTAATTTCCTCAAACAATGCTGTTTTTGTAGTGGACTTATCCTCGAAGATGCGACTATTGCGCTGCTTCCATATATGCCAAACCATAGAAGATAAGGCCATTTTAGCCAACACGCTCAACGGATCCTTCTTCATAAACCTATTTTGGAGAAGATCACAAACTTCAGAAACTGATGATGGAACAAGATTTGCAATTCCGAGCTTGAGTAGGCTCATAGCAAGAATATATTTAGAATAATCGCACTCAAAAAAGATATGATTGATACTCTCCAATGCATTCCCTGAGCATAGGACACAAGATTGGTCTGAAATGTTTCCCCAATTATGCAGGATTTCTTTGGTTAATAATTTCCCACGCAGTGCCCGAAGTAATGCAAGTGAGAATTTGGGCACATGGTGGACAAACCAAACCGAGTCAAAGAATGGGAAGGCCGGCCTCTGTGTTTGGGTCTTCTCCCAGATTTCCCGTAAGGAGCAGTTGCGCCCAGACGCCCATCTCCATTCATCTCTCTCATCACAAAGAGTGATATGCTGAAGAGGGTTTCCCAAGCCAGGAATGACCGGTACATTTTCCCAGCAAGTACCGGTCCAAAAATCCCCTACCTGTAATTTTTCAGTGCCAACAAGAGGTTCATGCAGGAGATACAGATGCCCCATAGGATGCCAATTATCATACCAGTACGAAGTTGATTTCCCATCTTTAATAGTGCGCTTAATGAGTTGATGTGATAGATGGCGGCTCTTCAGCATGAATTTCCAAGAGCCCGAGTTTGTTGGGGTAGCTCTGGCCATATAAAAACCACCATCCACAGCAGTATAGTGTCTTCTCATATAGCTCGCCCAGATTCCTTTATTAGATAGCATTTTCCAAGTTAGACGAACTCCTGATGACTTATTCAAGTCCGCCAGGTGCCTTAAACCCACGCCACCCTCCTTTTTAGGGATACACATATCTTGCCAGGCCCATAGATTCCTCCTACCCCAAATAAACTTTCTGCAAACAGTGTTAATAGCTCTAATAACAGAGGAGGGGAAACAGTAAGCTTGCATCCAAAAAGCGACCATACCGTATATGACGGATCTCACCAGTTCAATTTTCCCAGAGGTAGATAGAAGAGTGGAAGACCATCCAAGAAGTCTTTTTTTACATTTGTCCACCAGTCTAGAGAACATAGAAGCTCTGTGATAATTTGATGAGAGGGGGAGGCCCAAATAAGTTATGAAAGAGGAAACTGAATTAATCCCTAAAATATCAGATAAGCTTCTCGAATTGCGGACCCCCTTGCTAAAGATGGCTGAACTTTTTCCCCAATTTATTTGGAGACCCGAGAGAAGTTTAAAGTTCAAAAGTAGATCCTTAAGACCATGTAGGGAATGTGAATTAGCTCGGCAGATACTAAAAGATCATCTGCAAAGAGGAGGTGTGAGATAGATCCAGATCTACGCATTGGTTGGATCGCACCAGTTGACTCTGCCACAGACATTAGGAGAGAGAAGGATTCCATAACGAGGACAAACAAGTATGGTGAAAGAGGATCGCCCTGGCGCAAACCTCTATTGGAGCCAAAGTATCCTTCTGGGGAGCCGTCAATTAAAACAGAGAACATAGGAGTGGATATACACTGGGAGATCCAATTAATGAAGGTGGCTCTGAAACCCATCTGATGAAGGAGAAAAAGTACGAACTCCCTATTAACACTGTCAAATGCCTTACGTAGGTCCAATTTAATACAGGCTCTGGATCCCATAGGGTTGCTAAAGTCACGGATCTGTTCGTGGGCAAGGAGGGTGTAATCTGCCAGAAGCCTGTCCTTTAGGAATGCCGCCTGATTTGAAGATATCAGATCCGAAATGACATGCTTAAGTCTGTTGCATAATAATTTGCTGATAATTTTATATAGCACATTGCAGCAGGCAATCGGTCTGTAGTCACCAAGACCAGAGGCGTTTGCATTCTTAGGGACCAGGGTCAAGAATGCATGATTAACACTTGGTATCATCCTACCAGATTTGAAAAAGGTAGAGACCCCAGCAATTACCTCAGGACCAACAATGTCCCAATTAAACTGAAAGAAATGTGCGTTAAACCCATCAGGGCCTGGAGCTTTGTCTTTACCAATTTGGAATAAAGCATTGTTGATTTCTGCAGGTTTCACAGGCAACTCAATCCAACTAGCCGCCTCCTCGGTGAGTTTCCGCTTTGGAATAATATTTGGAAATACATTCCAATAGTCTTCCTGATGGTATAAATTCTGGTAAAAGAGAGGCGCCTCCTTCCTCAATGAGTCAAAGTTAGAATTCATATTCCCATCCGAAGAAATAAGATGATGCAAATTGTTGTGACAGTGTCTAGCTTTCAGACAAGTGTAAAAAAATTTTGAATTGATATCCCCAAGCGTAAGCCAATTTTGACGACTCTTTTGTCGTAGATCTTCCTCCTCTATTTTAAGTGCCATTCCCAGATTGTGGATGGCAATATGTTCCTGCCTTTGTAAATTGCAATCAGATTTCAAACTTGGATCGGATTGCAAAGCACAGAGTTTAGTGCGGCAAAGGGTAACATTCAGATTTTGCAAATGATGAGCAGCCCAGGATTTAAGGACGTGCTTAATATTACTTAATTGCAATTGAAGCCCACGAAGGTCTGAGTTTCCAGTATGGCGCCTCCAGTTACCGCTAATGAACTCTTTGAAACCTGGAATAGAAATCCAGGAATTATAGAACTTGAAGGGTTTGGGTTTAGAACTGACCTTTGGAAGCAAGTGAAGTAGTAAAATAGCATGGTCACTAGTTCCCGTAGCGAGATATTCATAATAAGAGTGAGCCATCTGAGAAATCCAGCAGTCATTACAAAGGATGCGATCAAGTCTTGCAGATATGCGCTTACCCCCAATGCGCTTATTGCTCCAACTTAGGCATGGCCCTGAACTTTTCAGTTCAATCAGTTCGCAAGCCCCAATACAGGCGTTAAAGGCATCCAAAGCAAGATCATCAACATGCCGCCCACCATGCTTCTCATGGGAATATCTTACGCAGTTGAAATCCCCGCCCACCAACCAAGGCGTCTTATTTAATAAATTAAAATCTGCTAATAGATTGCTCCAGAGCGGTACTCTAGCAGTAGAAAGATTGAGGCCGTAGACAGCGGTAAGACCCATCACAAAACCCGATGTATTAGTAAAAATTGCTGAAATGTGTTGATTTGAGGCAGCAATTGGCGTGATACGCCATATAGCGGAGTTAAAGAATATAATTATGCGCCCCCTTTATGGTGGTCTCTATTGTCAATACTATCCCAGTCTTTTCCAAAACATCGAGAAATACGACTGGCATTATGCGATTCAACTTTAGTTTCAAGCAAACATACAATAGACGGACAAATCTTACGCAAAGTATGCCTCAGATCTGCTCTTCTAACTGTATTATTCAGGCCTCTTGTGTTCCAAAAAAAAATTGACATTAAGACAATATTTGGTTGGTTGGGAGCACACCTGATGATTGTGCTACTCTTGCACTACGACGGACAGATCCTGGAGATGGCACAACTTGCTTTATGACGTGTTGGCCCCTTGCATTACTTAACTCCTGATGCAATGCATGCCAAAGAGGATTCGGCAAGGTGGGGTTCTGGGGTGGGGCCGGGAGTCCATCCTGAACTGATTGGTCAATGGCTGATTGTTGAACCACAACTGCAGCAAATTGGGGGCCTGCATCAGCTGCATGCCAAAGAGGATTTGGTAAAGTGGAGTTCTGGGGATCATTGTCAATAGTATTAGCTGTTCCCACAACCGGCATGGAAGAACAAGCTGATTGAAAGTACCGCAGAAATTGTGCCCCACGAATTATGGTTCGCCAGGCCCTAGTAATTTTGTGATTACCTGCAGTGCTTAACAATATCTGATCAGAAGACTCTACAATTTGATTTTTAGATAGGCTGCATTCTCCCACCTCAAACGAATGGCCTGCCTTCGCTGAAATCTCTACAGACTTTCCCTTTACATCCCCAATAGAATCGACTATGTCCACAATGGGAGGATCAGCTTCATTTGGGATTTGCACATCGGCCTCAACAACACTTGGGGGTACAACAGGCTCTCCCATTGGACATTGACTGACAAGATGTCCAAAGCATGCGCAAGAATCACATCTTGGAGGCTCCCCTTCATACTTAACCTCAATAGCGATTGTGGATGAATCATCAAATTCAATAGGAACAGTCCGCTTCAATTTACTCTCAGAGTTCACCTCAACTAGACATCTTGCATATGAAATACGCTCCAGATTTGAAGTTGCTTTGTCCAAGCATAGCGGTGTGCCAATTACACTAGCAATTCGATTCAGTATATCAAGGGTCCACATTGGAAGCGGAAGATTATGTAGTTGGACCCATACAGGAACTGCCGTCAGGATATCCCTTGTATGATGTGTAGCAGGAGTCCAGTTTTGGAGCACAACAAGCCGTCCATCAAACAGCCAGGGGCCTCCGTGAAGAATTGAATCGCGGTCCTCCTTTTTTTCAAATTTGAAATAGAAGTATCCATTTTCACGGGAGAAGATCCGTAAACCACCTTTGATTCGCCAAAGTCTCTCAGTCCATGCTTTGATCTGTCCAAAATAAGGCACATCGCCAAGGACATAACCAACCAAAGTGTTCTGCCATCTAGAAGATCCTTCTAAAATCATGCTATTAGAGATTTTAGCCCTCGCAACACCATCAGATGCAACAGAAGGGGGAACAAAACTCATCACAAGGGGGTCTGCGTACTTTCGACGAGAAGAGCAGATATCCGACCAAGAACGTTTACCTTCAGAAGGAATAATGTGGAAGGGTGTATGAGGCCTAATAGGCAATTTCCCGCTGCCAATATCACCTTGCCTTTCAATTGAAATAGATCCACAGTTGTGCTTAGTATGATCACCATGATCATAGATTGATCCATAGATGCGATGCTAGGAAGCCTCACTGGAACGGCCCCCCAAATGAAATGACTTACCTCGCAAGACAGGGCGGCCACCAGAAAATCGATCACGGATGTTGATCGAAGTCCCCGGTTGCTTCCGCCTGTAGGAGACCTTGTGCCAGCCATCTTCATCAACAGCGGCATGAGAAGTTCTTCGAGAATCGGAAGGAATCCTGCCAGATCCGCCTACCTGAGCCCTAGGTTTGGCCGTCGCCCGCAAATCGCCATCACCGTGATTGTCGCCTGCCATTTTTTTTATTAAAAACCCAATATATATATATATATATATATATATATATATATATATATATATATATATATATATATGAGTGTGAATATTTTCCTACCTACCGAGAATAAAGAGAAGGCGAGAATTTGCACCGAGTGTTCTACTCCACATCATCTCAACCCCCGTCGCTTTCGAAAACACTTGGAATAGGGAATTTCTAGCTATTATCTAGGTGATAGTGTGGCGATGTCCGAGCCCCTAGTTGTGGAGTCCATGACACATGATGCATTTCTATTCTCATACTCTTCTTTTGCATGCTTGAGCCATATATTCACTGCTTAATTCAAATCGAATCGATATTTGGGTCATTTCTTGGATTTGTGTATATGGAGCTTATTGCACAATGTAGATAGTGACACCGTTTGCAAGCACATGACCACACTCACTCGCGCTTCACGGCGTGGGCCCACGGCACTTGTCTGGACTCGTATTCCTCGATTTGGTGGTGTGATTTGGCGTTTGTTATCTTGGTGTGTGTTTTTGATTTTGCTGGCTCTGACGGGCGATTTAGGATTTTCTGTTTTCTCCTTTCCTCTCTTCCTCTCTATTTTCTCCCTCCGAGCTCCAACTCTCACTCGTCTTCCTCGAGGACGAGGAAGAGTTCAGCTTGGGGGATTTTGATGTGCGTTTATATTTCATATATTCACGCACGTTTTCTTTTGTGTTTTTTCGTTGTTTTCCGCCGTCTTGTATTCGTTTTCTCATGTTTTCTTGTTTTCTTTCACTTTTCCGTGTTTTTTGTATTTTGCAGGAGTTTACCGGTATAGGGGACATATAACGATGATATCATGAGTCCCCGGAGCAACGGGAGGAGTCACGTGTGATCCATGGGATCAAACGACGAAGATAACATCTTTCAGCCCCTCACCCGACCGGTTGGTCGCTTCCAACCGATCGGGTGATGCACGCGTGCACCACCCGGACACAAGCTGAAGCGGGCGGAAAGTCAACCGGTCGGTACAGAGACCGGTTCAAACGCCCCAACTCTCTGGAATTTGATACTGAATGCCAATCGATCGGGTGACCTTCACCCGATTGGTTCACCTGTAGCTGATTCTCCAAAGCCGAGACATGGAGAGCTCAACCGATCGGTTCATCCGACGGCACGAAGATCCAACCGATCAGCTTCAACCCTCAACCGACCGTGCCATATGACCGGGTGAAGTCTTGTCACGACCCGCTTCCCTAAAATGGAGGCGAGACGTGAAAAGGTCCGCACGGGAGTGGAGCTGTGAAGCCCCAAACCCGATAAGCGTCAATAATACATAAGCAGGTCCCTGTAACCACAACAGAATAACAATAATAACACAAGGAGAGACTGAAATAAAATCTCACATCTCATACATTGTCCAACAAGAAAATAAGTCCAACATCCAGAAAAGCCACCAGGCTAAAGAAAAAGAGTCTAAAGGCCCAGAACAAGGCCAACAAAAGAAACGACATAACAAAGTATGGGTGCTACGCACCGATAACAAAACAACAGTCTAACAAAAGTAAAGCACAACGAAGACACTAGGACTGGTCCCCAGTGTCCATGTACTCCCCGTCAAACACAAGCTCGGGCTCGGCGTCAGCAAACACCTCGTCCTCAACAAGGTACTCGGGCTCAGGATCTAACATGTGTCACCCAAAAGAGTAAAGGGGCACATGTCAGCAAGTCTAAAAGACTTGAGCAAGGAAACTGAAAGTAAGGCTCTAGCAACCTAGCAGTTTAGCATGCATGACATGGCAGTTATAACATGAGTGCACAATTGAAACATGGCAAGGCAATTTGTACAAGAGAACAATCATCGGGACAAGACAAGACAAGACAAGAGTAGCCAAGCTACTATCAATCTCAATCAATTCACTATTCACGTTGTTTGTAGATGTTTACGCCTTACAGCTGAATGGTTTACATTCGCTGATTGGCCGCTTAACAACTACCCCAAACCCAAGAGTTTACGCCTTACCACTGCGGTTGCTGATCGGGCAGACTCCCAGTTGATTGGTCGCTTAACTCTTACCCCCAATACCCACACGTAATGGAGCCAGGGTCCCTGAACATGAGCCCAGCAAGTGAGCCAGGGTTGCCCCGCACATGAGCTCGCATTCTTAAACATTTGGCGTAGGGGTGCACCTAGCCGGAAACACGCAATTCGGGCATTGGCTATCAACCAACACATGGCCCGCTTCTGGAACACGAGCCAGGAACACAAGCATTGTAGCGAAGCTACGCATTCACAGAAATACTTAAAGGATGCAATGACATGACAATTAATTTGCGTACCGTTAATGGAAAGTAAACATGACATGGTAATTGTGCAACATGCTAAATGTCGGAACTAGCTTCGTTGTCAAGCTAGTTCCCCAATTTACGCCTAGGCGAGTATCATTTCGTCGCCTAGCCTCTTTTACGCCTACAACAAGCAAATGGCCTAAAACATGGCCTAAACCCTAAGTGGCAAGTTTCACTTGCCTAGCACCGGGGATGGCGACCACTTCGTCACACGGGTGCCAATCTACGGGGAAAATCGCTGTTTTGGGGAAACAATCATCAAACAACATGAAATTATATTAGGGTTTCCCAAAAATTATAAATAAGTTATGAAAACAACGGTAGATCGATTTCTTACCAAGAGGAGTCGGAAGAAACACTCCGGGGAACCCTAGGATCAGATCTGGAAAAGATTGGAGAAGTTTGGGGAAACTATGGTTTTGGGGGATTTGGGGATTTTGATGGGTTTTGGTGAGATTTTGGGGAAGATGAGAGGTAGATGGAGTGGATGGATGGTTTGGATGATGGATTTAGGGCTTGGAATGAAGGATTGAAGCTTGGAGGAAGATGGGGGCTGAAGGGGGAAGATTTTAGGGTTTTGGGTCGTGTTGGAGAAGATGAAATCGTTTGGGTTGGGTTTAAATAGGTTGGGCTGGCGGCTACCTAGAAATTAGGGTTTTAACACTGGTTAGTCGGTCAAAGAGCAACCACTGACCGACTAGTTTGGCAACTAGTCGGTCGGTCGACCAACGCAGACCGACTAAGTGCAAACAGTAACTCCTGAACGAAAATAGGATTTTAGAGTTAGTCGGTCCATGAACAAATACTGACCGACTAGTTTGGCATCTAGTCGGTCGATGAACGTTCTTAGACCGACTAAGAGTAAACAGTAGCTGATACAAAAAATAAGATGATGTGTTAGTCGGTTAAAGAAGCATTGCTGACCGACTAGTTTGCAACCTAGTCGGTCAACCAACGTTCTTAAACCGACTAACGATAAACAGTAACTCCTGGGAAATTTAGAAAGCTAACTAGTCGGTCCTAGAAGGATTGCCGACCAACTGGATCGTCATCTAGTCGGTCGGTGCCCCTTCTTATACCGGCTAATGAGCACAAAAAGTTCCGATACGGAGCGCGGGGCCCCAGGATCGATTCCTAAGACTCCTAGGCTTGATCTAATAGTTAGATACGACCGTTATGAAGTCCGTCACGAATGACTTACTTCGAAATCGACAATCCTAAGGAAGAAGCGAGAAAATACGACGAATCGATCGAAAATGAAATCTACGGAGACGAAAACCACACATGAGGAGAAAATCCACCAAAACATAAATTATATTATATTAAATCCAGATACATGAAAAGCAGTCGTTACAGTCTCGTGCTGAGCTGCCGAAGAAACGAAGCAGGTCACCCGATCGGTTGACTTCTCAACCGATCGGGTGATATCGTATTCTATATATAGGACCCCTAGGTTTTCCAGAAACGAGGGTTGTTATTTTTTGCTGTTTTTTCTCTCTCTTGACGGCTGTAATTTTTCAGATATTAGTAAGTGGTCTGATCTTTGTTAAACTTTAATAGTGTTAATTGCATTACTCTTACTACTTTTCAATCTCCTGATCATGTTTCTAACGGTCGATTTTGATTTAGATTGCTTTTTAGTAAATATGTGTGAGTAGTTACCAAATCTGGGATTTTGGTGGAAACCCCTTCGTGTGTCCTCCTCGATGCGTCCATAGGACTAGGAAATCGATAGGGATTAGGAATCTACCGGTTATGCGGGGTGTTTCATTGTCATTGACGGGAAATAGACCGCCTTTGACCTTTGGGCCAAGGGGGAATAAACTTGGCGGTTGACCCCCTAGCCATAGCTCAGCCCTTAGCGTAGACGTCGAATCCTTAAGCGCGGGAGCGGCAGGACGAGACGTTGGAAGTTATCGTTGCGAGCGTAGTGTTCCCGAAGTCGGTCAGTGTTAATGGACATGGGAATGCCCACTGACCGAACCCGGAAAGTCCGGCGTATCATCCTGGGAACCGACCGGAATATCGGGCCCATGGGACGCTGGTACCACTCTTAGAGGCAACGTCTCACCATTAGACCCTAATTCTGATCGCTATCCTACCCGTAGGCCGTATCGGCGAGAATCACATGATAGGGTGGAAACCGAAGTCCCGGGTTTCCCTCCATATTGTTTATCCCTCGCATTTTATTTTCAGTGACAACCCATCATCCGATTCGGGCTAGCTCGCCCACGGGGTGAATCCGATCCTTCATGACACAAGCACAACCACGCCTCCCTGGGTTTGACCCCCAAGCCACACTACAACACCGTCCGCTTGCGGTTATAAATATTTAAATCTCACGCCCCCAATTTAACGTATCGCGCGTGTCCGTCGCGTAGTGGGCAAAAACCCGGGGGATAAAGAATCTGGGCCGGTGGATCGAGAAATCGACGGCTCAGATCAAGTTAACGAATCGCCACAACAGTTAACAATCTACTGATGAACAATCGTCAGTCGACTGGTTGAAAGGATAAATATGGGCTTAGGTTGAGAGACAGTCGACTGTATATTACTCATCAGTCGACTGACTGAGAATAAAAAATTTGATGATATAAAACAGAGACCACTGAAGATATGGACATGCGCCTGATGAACAAACATCAGTCGCTTGACGATAAGATAGTCGACTCGACTGTAAGGTCGTCACCAGTCAACTGTAAAGTCGTCATCAGTCACATGTGCAAAAGATACAGTCTGTTGTATGAGAAAATTGAGTAGGGCAGTCGACTGTTGAAGGAATGCCAGTCGTCTAGCCTGGTCCAGACATACACAGTGAGGTTAAAATCCAGAGGATATAGACAACTCACCCTAGGACCTATAGTCTAACATAAATCTAATCAAGAAATCAAAATCAAAATATAAACGATTAACACACAAATCTCTTAAAACATTCCAAAAACTAACGAAATCATCAAAATCTCAATAGCCACTCAATTAAAACAAATATATGTGAAACAAATATAATCTATCAAAAGAAGAGAAGTACTATGATGATATGAGTCCAAATATGATATAACATGAAGGTTGAACTCCTAAATTTCAAATTCACCCATAATCTCTAATTCTCCACGCAATCTCACAAATGAATCTTCTTTAAGAGGTTTAGTGAAGATGTCGGCGATTTGTTTTTGGGTTTCAATGTATTCTAAGATGATGTCCTTCTTAGCTACTTGATCATTGATAAAATGGTGTCTCACATCTATGTGTTTGGTACGTGAGTGATGTACCAGATTCTTGGAAAGACATATGGCACTTTGGTTAACAACCATGATAGGGCAAGCATCACAATTGACACAATATTCCTTAAGAGTGTGTCTCATCCAAATAACTTGAGCATATGCAAGACCCACGTCAATATATTCCGCTTCAATCGTGGACAATGATACAGAGTTCTGTTTCTTGGAGAACCAAGAAACTAGGGAATTTCCAAGAATATGGCAAGTGCTACTAGTACTCTTCCTATCGGATTTGCTCCCAGCAAGTTGGAATTACTATACGAGATTAACTCATATGTGCTAGATTTAGGGTAAAGTAACCCATAATCTAGTGAATGATTGAGGTAACAAAAAATTCGTTTAACCGCAATCAAGTGTGACTCCTTAGGTCTAGCTTGATATCTAGCATACATGCATACATAAAACATGATAGCAGGCCTACTAGCAGTTAAATAGAGTAAGCTACCATACCTCGATATAGACGAACGTATACATCTTTTCCATTCTCATCCTTGTGTAGATGGGTTGTCGTACTCATGGGAGTCCTTTTGCTTGAAGACGATTCCATCCCGAATCGCTTGATAAGCTCCCCGGTGTACTTGGTTTGATGTATGAAAGTCACATCCTTCATTTGCCGAATTTGTAGTCCAAGGAAATAGTTGAGCTCGCCCATATGGCTCATCTCGAATTCATCCTTCATAGACTTAGAAAATTCTTGGCAAAGATTAAAGTTAGTAGAACCAAATATAATATCGTCTACATAAACTTGAATCAATAGGATGTCATTATCATAATCCTTAATAAAAAGTGTTGAATCAACTTCACACATTTTAAAACCTAAATCCAAAAGAAAGGTTTTAAGTCGATCATACCAAGCTTTAGGAGCTTGTCTCAACCCATATAACGCATTCTTAAGTTTGAAAACATGGTTTGGAAATTTTTCACGTATGAAACCGGGTGGTTGAGAAATATAAACTTCTTCATTAACAATACCATTTAAAAATACACTTTTAATATCTATTTGAAACAATTTGAAATTCTTACGAGATGCAAAAGATAAAAGCAATCTAATAGCTTCTAATCTAGCTACGGGGGCAAAAGATTCTTCGAAGTCGATACCTTCTTTTTGCCGGTAGCCTTGAGCTACTAACCTTGCTTTGTTCCTTGTGATGACCTCGTTATCATCGGTCTTGTTCTTGAAGATCCACCTGGTCCCAATCACTTCACTACTACAGATTTGGGCTTGTGTAACGCCACTTAGATAGCGCTTTTAAAAAGCGCTATCTAAGTGAGCTCTTGTATAGCGCTTCTGCACTTATAAAAAATAAAAATAAATCAAAATTAAGGTAAAAATCACTTAGATAGCGCTTTTTGTTAAAGCGCTATTCAAGTAATACCTTACATAGCGCTTTTTGTTAGCGCTATGTTACTAAACGTTACGTAAGCACTTTATTTTAAAAATATACATATGTATTACCCTTAGATAGCGCTTGTAATTTCACTGTGCGGCCGCCAAGCTTTTTCGTTTCCCCCCTTTTGATTCCAGGCCCTTCTCCTATCTCAAAATTCAGCTTCTCCTCTCACAGACACACACACACTCTCTCTCCCTCTTCCTTCGCTGCAAGCTGATAGGGAGATCGACGGGCGGACGTGGAGATCTTCGCCGATTAGGGGCATAAAATCTCACGCTTCTTGTGAAACGACACATACCCATCAACCCGTCTAACCTCTCAGTGTCTCTACGCTCTTCATCTCATCTCATACCCAGATTCATTTCATTTTGACTTCCTAAGATCGAAAAAGAAAATCTTTTTTGGAAAAAATTTCTACTTTTTGAGATCGAAGAAGATGGTGAGCGCTACTGAGCTCTGGCACACCCTCGAGCATGCCGTCGAGAGCTACACCGGACTCTCTACGGCGACATTCTCCACCGTCCTTGCGGTGGCGCTGGCGTTCTAGTACGTGGTGTCCGGGCTGTTCGCGGCCCCGCCGTCACCGAGGAAGAGGGAGGTGGAGTTTGAGCAGATGGAGCCCCTCCCGCCGCCGGTGCAGCTTGGCGATGTCACCGAGGAGGAGCTCAGCGCCTACGATGGGTCCGATCCTAAGAAGCCCTTGCTCATGGCCATCAAGGGCCAGATCTATAACGTCACGTAGAGCAGGTATAATTTCGCCGGTCTGATTTTGTTTTGAATTAGGGTTTTGGTTAGGGTTTGTTTTCTTCCCTCGGGGTTTTTTAGTTTCTTCGATAAAGTTGACCTTTTTCTTTTTGTAGCTTGGCGGTGTAATGAATTTTAACTATGAAGCTGACTTCTTTTGATGATCTATAGATTATTTTCTGTGTGTAAATGTTGGTAATTTTGCTGACTATAGTAATTCTTGAAAGAAATATTGAATCCGATTGGCTTCTGAGTAGATTAGATTAAATTTTCATTGTTCTTTTTCATATGCAGGTGTAGATTCTAAATAATTGATGCTCCGGGCAGTTTAGCTGCAGAATATACATTGATATTGCACAATTGGATTGTTGTGTACTCTTTGTTTGTTACAAGAATGTCATTCTCTGAATTGTTTCAATTCTCTTATACTTGCTTGTTCTATCTTGATACTGCAAAGGTTACAGTCTGCTCTAGGTAAAATGATACAATGTTAACTTTGAAATGTATAAATTTCTTTAGTTTCACAAACACCATTCATTATTCTCTAAAGACTGTAAGTAATGCTACCCAACCCACTACTTGCTCTTAACAACCACCACCACAAGAATGACATAACAATGGTTCCACAATCCGCTAAGAGCCAGACTACTCTCTCATTTTAATATGAGAGGGCCCATAAAAAAGAACAAATAACAATCAATCAACTTAAGAACATACATTCATTATAGGAAATGCTATTCCAAGCATAACAAACATTCTTATGAAGACTACAAACTATAATATCAAACTTTTAAACTGATAGGCACTCGCAATTGGACTGATATGCAGAAATTATGAGTTCTAGTTAAGAGAATCTAACGAATACAGAATATGTGAATTTAAGCATGTATTTTCTTGAATCCCCACAGGCTCAATAGTATAGCCAGTCGTGTCATTCCCTATATGATTCATCCAGTAAATCTAGAAATGAACATTGAGTTTATATATTCTAACATTAAGTTTTTTTTGGGACAGATTGAAACTGAGAAACTTCTAGCACAGCTACTGGAGACAGAGAAGGACATACGAACTGTGAGTTCAACTTCTACTTGCTTGGGCAATGGCATTTGAGCTTGATTCCAATCCGTATTATAACATAAGGATTTCATTTGCTGATGCATATGATTCTCTATTAGTTACATATGATTTAAAATTATAAATGTGCAATGCTGATACTATGCAAATACAGTTTAATCATTTTTTTGAAGTACATTACTTTACCGGAATATCAGTCAATTCATTACAATCAGCTCATGCCATATGATATGTGGGACATGTAAATTCACGAAAAATGCATCAGCAAACTCAGTGCACAACTTTTATGTGCACAACACCACAAGATATGAACTGTGAACCAACAAATCCATCTACTTCCTAGAATCATTCATGGATGATTTCTTGCTTTTGCTACTGTTCTTTTTGCCAATTCAAATTGATTTGCTTGCTTCATAATATGCAAAGGTAGAACTTGATATGCTTTCTTGTATGTGCACAGACCTATGGACACAGTTAATCAAGCTTCATTGATATCAATGTAGACTCATAAATGTTGGTCCACCACATGATAATATTGCCCTAATTACATCCACTAAAACTAAAAGAAATTCTGTAGTTTTTGTTGTCAGTATCATCTTCAGCTGAAGGCATGACCTTGAAGTGTTGAGTAGTCTTCATTTTCCCAATCAATTATGCCAATTATTTTACTGCTTTATAGCATGTCTTAATCTACTCTAAACTTCTTCAATTTGGTATCGACAGAAAAATGGCACATACAAAGGGAAAAAGTTCAATGCCATCTGCCATTTCTTCGGATATCAGGTGCGAGGGTCACTACCTTCTAAATTTGACTGTGACTATGCTTATGTGAGGAGTTTCATCCTTTAAACTGATTTTACATCGATAATTTCTTCTGTTGCAATTTAACGAACATTCACATTGGATTATATTTGGACAGGCTCTTGGGCATGTTTCTTATCATCTTATTGCAGCAGGGGTTAGTGGATATATGGCCACGGTGACCAATCTTAAAAATGATGTGTCTAAGTGGCGGTGTGGAGGTGCTCCATTAACAGTTAGTTTTCTACCAATCTTTTCTCTTAGTTTCTTTATATATAAACGAAAGTTTATATTCAACTGGGCATTATTCTATTATGCATTTTGGAAGCAAAACCTTCTGAATTCTCTTAGAGAATATCTCATGCTATTTTTTCTTATGAAAGGAACCACCATTAGTTTTTAGGATTTTTCATTCAGATGATGGGAACTGGTCAGTTTAATTTTTCGTTTCAATCCCCAACTGGCTCATCATGGTATCTCCAAGAGTTTGCTATACTGATTTCAATAATTATGGCATTACAATAGTTGTAGATATATGCACTTTATTTACCATCGAACGTAACATATTTGATGTGGTACTAGTGTTACTGGCCTCTAGCCAATTCATTTAAAGGCAAAAAATTGGCTGGTGTATGAAATAATCTAATTGATCCTTGTAACACTTAAGATTTGGTGCTGGTTGTTGTCCACAGTTGATGTGTGTCGTTACTCTTGTCTTGTTGACAAATTCCTATTAGCCAGTTATTCACAAAGGCTAACTTAAATAGATAGTTCAGATAAAATCCAGAATACTTTGTGCTTACTAGTTTTTTTTGGCATGCATCTGTTTCTTCTTCATGGGAGCTATATATGGAAATGCCTTGAACTCTTCCACCAAAGCATGTTGCACTGAACCACAGTGGCAGCTACATTCCAACATCATGATATTGTTACAAATCAAGTTTTTATCCCAATGGATTATGTGCGTTATTGAGATCAACACACTGTTTATAGTACTCAGAATTGTACTAATTTTGTTATATTGCCCTGGATTATAAATTATTTTCTTTCTGATGTGCATGGATTTTGCTTTGTAATAGTGAAACATATATATTCCTGTGACATTTCTATTTCATTCTGAACTATTTCAGCTCTTTCACCCTGGCTTTCTTTAAAAAAGAAATTAGAAACCCTTGAATATTCAATAAATTCCACAATGTAGCTATTTCTAGAAGCATACAATTGTGTTCTATTTGCAGGTCTCCTACCGAATGAATTCACTTTATGGATGTAAACAACATTGGCAAAGCCAGTTCAAAAATAAAAAAAATGTTAACATAGCTGAGTGTAGAAATAGAACTCATGTAGTTGATCCAAACATTTCGAAAAAGGCCTTGTTAATGATGCAAATTTAAAATTATATGCGGTTCATTGTTCTTTTTTTCATTTATTATTATTATTTTAAGAATTAAGTCTGGTTTACTTATTTCTGATGGAAGTTTATCCGTTTTATGTCTATCTATCTAGGAATTCTAGTATTATACGATGCTACTCTATCTATTCTGTTTATATTAACTTTTATGTCCTTATCTTCTTTGATAGGCAGCCATATTCTGATCACTTTTTTACCTTTCCTACAGGAGGGGGAGCTTTTGAACCTCTTTCCTGGAGCCTAAGACTGAAGATAGCCATTGGGGCGGCCCGAGGCCTTGCATTTCTTCACTCTTCAGAGAAGCAAATCATTTATCGTGATTTCAAGGCATCCAACATCCTTCTTGATTCGATACTGGTTGAGTTTAGCAACACTTATCAGGATATGATTATTATTTTATTATGTCCATCTAATCTTTTTAATTTTTCCTCTCAGAATTATAATCCGAAGCTCTCTGACTTTGGTCTGGCAAAGCATGGGCCGACTGGTGGAGATTCACATGTCACCACTCGCATCATGGGCACCCATGGTTACGCGGCACTAGAGTATGTAGCAACTGGTATGTATCACTATCACTAAGTCCTGCTGCTCATTTGTATGATTTGCTAACCACCACACCATTTTAAAAAAAGAATAAAAGAATCCCATCATTGAAGATTTATTAGAAGACCCGCATGATTGGTACCTTTCCATCAACTTAGTGGTTCACCATGAATGGTATTCAAATGATGATGTGCTCTTTGCTGTAGGGGACTCTATTGCAAAGCCTATGCCATGCTTTTATCCACTGACCATTATCCTGCCGCTAGATTTTTATAGGAAAAATTAATGGAATGCTAAGGGAGTCTTACAATGTTAAGGGAATGCTTTTTCAAATTAGATAACAACTCATTTTGCCAAACGAGGTGAACATATAAATTTAAAATTATATGTTCACTGGATAGTCAATTCGGAATTTTAATTGTACACATGTACAGATCTAACACCAGAGGTCTGGCATTGCCTATAATGTGCTGGATGTTATTGCATTACGCGAGCCAATTATTATTATACTTGCTGGAAAAGAATGATTTGGCATACATACTTTCATTTTGAAGTGTAACAGTTGGTTCTTCAATCTGCATGATTCTTGTTGATTCTCAATGGTGGTAAGCATTGCCATGTGATTTTCCACCAGAGTAGCAAGGAGTTCATCATCAATATTAGTCAATGATGTGATTTTAGTGGACTCGAATGCTGTTGCAAGTTTCACTTCACTCATTCTTCCACTGAAGTTTATCGTATGATCTGGAAGATCTTTAGGTGCTTGGCAAATCACAGAGTCTGTAGGATAAACCCAATTTTTCTTCTCTGTGCGGAATCCAAGTGCCCAAGTTTTCATCTTGTAATTGCATTACACGAGCCAAATAGTAGTGTAATCGCTGGAAAAGATCGATTTGGTGTCCATCCAATCAGGTTGAAGTGCAACATTTGTTGCTTCAGTCTACATGAATCTTGATAATTTGTGATAGTAGGTGCTTGGCAAATCACAGAGTTCTGTGTGAAGAGGTTAGTGAAGATAAAAAAGATTGTTCTAGCAAGTTGTTTAGAACTCTGGAATATATGTCAAATAAACTTGTTCATTCTTTTCTGTTTTGGCATTTAAATTGAAGAGCGTGATGAAGAGGCTCTTAAGTTCCTGAAGGATATCAAGTGGTCCAGAATTGATAATCCGAAGGGATTCAAGCTTGAATTCTAAATATGCTCTGAATGTTTTGTGATTTGAATTATGATATGCTATTTTCTAATATGCTATTTTCTGATATGCTTTGTGATATGCTATTTTCTGTATGGATTTTTGATTATTACAGAGGTTATTAGTTAATAATTTTTTCAATACACGCATCTCATTGGGATGACTTGCTATACGGTCTTTTACAGTGATTATAGACATCTAGTCATACCCAAACATTATGATTCCATGTCGTCTTGTATACCTGCTTTTATAATTATGGTTCCACAACGCTCTTATATATCTGAATCGTTGTTTCTCTCCGCAGAAGCTCTCTTTATTGGTGACCGAAGCCTACATGGATGCACATCAGAGAGCATACAGGTAAGAGTCAGATAATTTCAGACATCCACCCGTATTCGAATCCTGATATTTTATCCATTCTAATACGTCCTGTAGGCCATGAAAGAGAGAATGAGCAATCTTGCCCAGAGCCTTGGAATGCCACCAGGCATAAGCGAGTGACTCAAGCGATCGAGGTTGGCCTCAAATCAATCCGGTGACGAATGCACTTCAATTTTGTAAACTGGCAATAGGAAACGTGACCATATTCATTGTTACCATGATGCTGAAAGTTCTTCCCCTGCCCAAGACAAATTCCATCTGCTCATAATCATCGTTGTATGAAAATTTCCAAGATGTAAAAACTCCTGTATCGAAATTGTTGTTTTGGTTACTTCTTTTTTAAACGGCGATATTTATTGACGTGATACTACGATTTCTCCATTGGAGCTGGTACCCTGTATTTGTAATTGTGAAGTGTGGCTTATGCACTTGGATTCATAGATGTTGATGGCCTTGGTTTTGATTATTACAGAGATTTTTCGTAATGTTTCCAGTTCTTATGTTCATGCTCATGAGTTAGGCATAAAATGCCCTTATTAACTAGAAATATTATTCTGGGAATTTAAATTCTACATTTGTTTGATTTTTTATTTTTTTAAAAAATAAACATTAGCCACGGCCAGTCCGTGGCTAATTTGCATTAGCCACGGCCGGTCCGTCGCTAATGCTAATTAGCCACGGACTGGCTGTGGCTACTGCTAATTAGCCACGGCCAGTCTGTGGCTAATGCGAATTAGCCATGGCCAGTCCAAACATTAGATAGTTTCTTAGTAAACCACTTAGATAGCGCTTAAAAAGCGCTATCCAAGCTACCATAGCGGTAGCTTGGATAGCACTTTTATAAGCGCTATCTTAGTAAACCACTACGATAGCGCTTATAAAAGCGCTATCCAAGCTAACATAGCGGTAGCTTGGATAGCGCTTAAAAGCGCTATCCAAGTGTAAAAAAAAGCGCTATGCAAGCGTTTTTTGTAGTAGTGCTTGGTGACCACTTGGAAGGGGAACAAGCTCCCAAACTTCATTTCTCTCGAATTGCATGAGTTCTTCTTCCATTGCCACTATCCAAGCGCTATCCTCACATGCTTCTTAGATGTCCTTTGGCTCAATGGTAGATGGTTTAATTCAACAAAGCACACAGAGCATGGTGAAGCAAACCATAGGAGAAATGGCATAATGAGCAAGCCAACAAAGAGAAAGTTCTAGAAAACTCAAAATCTTTAAGACAAAGGGACAAAGAGGAAAACGAAGACCGAAGAGGAAAGATTTCAAATATACTCCAATTTCATGTCTCCGAGGAAAGCAAATTCTCTCATTTAATTCAGGAATCCTAAGCTCATAAGTAGGAGAAAGATAATATGACCGGATCTTGGCGGTCAGATTGAAAGTGAGCACCGACACATTGTCCAGGATCTCTCGAGGCACGGTGGGCAAATCATTAAACCGAATGATGGGAGATCGGGGTTCCAAGAGGAGTCTCTTCCCTTTTCCAGGAACCAGGATGTACTGGGAATGTCGAAGACACCACAAAATCTCAGATGGAGATGACTCTCTGATCTTCAAAGGCAGCCACATAATCGAAGGAACTAGAAAGAGCCTAAATGGGAAAGGGAAACTACCTTTGCATGGACTAATGAGCGCTAAAGGAAGCAAAAGCAAAGTCAGGCTTTTCAAAAATTGGGGACAAAGTAGGTGAGCATCTTTGTTTTCTTTTTCCCCTTTTATATCAAAAAACAAAGCCAAACCAAATGTGGTCGTTTGATAAGCGGCACATGTTCAAAGTTGATGCAACGCAAGATTCAAATCTCATGATCATGCAAGGATCAAAACAGATGTTAAGGGTTTTGGCGGCAGAAATCGAAAACGCCCGCTTTGGCTGCCGTGTCCATTGAATGTGATATCACATCATTCAGCCTCAATCAATGTCTTGCTTGAGCATGAATGATGGGGGCATTTTTTATACATGAGTTCTGCCCACGAAGCGGGGATATAACAATATATTGCAGGTGAAGCTAGCCCACTAAACCGGGTAAGCCCCGGCCCAATAACTCAAGAGTCCATCAGTGAGGATGAGCTATTACTTAGTCAAAGGAACAACTCATCCATACGTTGGGGACCCGCGGATTACGTGTGATTGGTTAATGAGGGCCAAGTAAATGGGTAGCCGTTATCAACAATCTCAGAGAAGATCTCGCCATCCTAAATGAGGAGCCGTTATATATTAACAAGGTAAATCATCAACTATAAATAGGGGAGACGACAACAAAAGAATGGTTCAAACTCCATAGGTACGAAATACTAGATACTCCGACAAAATTTATCTCCTTCCACTCTTAAATTTCTTCCTCCAAACGCTTAAGGTGACTGACTGGGGATACCAACCGAGTGGATTTGGGTCGAAACTAACTTAAGCATTTAGGTCGAAACTAACTTAAACATTGGGGGGATTTGGATCAGAACCCAGATCCGACCCTCCTGACGACTGTCTGTGGTGCAGGTTATTCGAGTCTCGACCCAGCAGTTAGGTCGAACGGTAATCTCAATCAACCGTTAAATCGATTGAGTTCCAGCCTAGTGTTCTTAGCTTAGCCTTCATCGACACTGGTGCTACCAACCGAGGGTCCTGCATCATCAGCTAACAAGGCTCCACCTTGGCATAGGAGTCCATGTCAGCCCTATCTACAGTTGACCGGAACACATCCGTCGACAATCCCAAAATTAGCTAGACATTTGCATGTGGAGTTTGTGTTTAAATTCGACCAGCAAAAAAAAGTAATTAAAATTTTAAAAATATGGTTTAGATGCAAACATGAGATTCAAGCTCATGACCTCATGTACACATAGCTAAAGTCTCAACCACTTAACTACTATTACAATGTTACATTCATATTTAAATCTATAATAAATTTTATAAAATAATTATTAGTAAAAAAGTCTTTATTTAAATTATAAGAAGACTATAGTGGGTTAGGATCATTACACACTCGTGTGCTCATGCACCTTAAAACTAAGCAACACACAAATTAATATGCACGTGCACGTGCACACACACACGCTTGTAAACCCTAAGCTTAACGGACACATACGCAATATCATGTACGCACACATATGCACGCTCTAAACATAACCAACTTACAAGCGCAACACACACATATCCATAATCCCTCACAAATATGCATTCAATTTTGGCTAATTACACAAAAAATCAAACATTATTTTGCATAGAATCATTCTTAACAAAGTAACTAATTATTTGCAATTCCATCAATTTTTTTTGATAATGAATATTACATTTGAATAAACATTCAAATTAAAATTTCATAAGCATGACTTTACCTTTTACCGAAAATGATATAGAGGCAAATGATCGCTTCGGCTAATAGGCTTTGACTCGGGCTTGCCCTCTGATCAAAGTCTCAAAGTCAGAGTCTCGGGGGTTAGACCGAGGGACAAAGAGAGCAAGAGAAGCAACTGAGGGAGGGAGGGAGTGTGAGTGAGAGAGAGTGTCAGAGTGTGAGAGAGGGGAAGGGTAAAAATGGGTGGCTCGCTGGCCACATAATTTTTTTGGCCAAGGTTAAACATCATCTACATGAAATCTGTGGGTGACTTTTGGACTTGGCCCATAAAAAAACATCATAAGCCAGGTGATATTGAAATTTCAGTGTGTTCTCTTTGCATAATCCCCGGACTGTTGCCCAAGAAAGTTTCCATGGGTGATGGTATTTTTTACCCATGGGTTTTTGTCACAGACAAAAATCCACAAGGAATGCAACTATTTTTACTTGTGAGCATCCATCCAAACACAACAGACGAAAGGCAAGGGAGAGGTAGGTCCAAACGTTAAGCTCCAACTTGTCAACTCGTGAGCTCGTAATCGACCTAACCCCGGGTCGCTCTCCCAAGAAAATGCATGCGACTGGCCACCTAACACTCAACTACGCTAGCGAGTGGCTTAAAACCAAAGTCAGGCATGGACAGCCTCAGCTCCTGGCATTGTGAACCCCCCCATCTAAGTGGAGTACAGCTACGCTGTGACTCCTTTGTAATCTCATGAATCATTGCAGTCTTATCTCATGGAATGCATAAACTATGTATGAAAGCTAGCTAGCTCCCCGTCATCAAATGCATATTTTATGCAGGGACAGAATGAGGCCTCACAGTAGAGAGAGGCCTGGAAAGAGGCATGTGTTTTCACGCTTTCCACCCTCTCACACCTCCGTAGGGCCTGCATGTGATGCTCGTCTCTACATGAGACGTGGGCACAAATACCCTCTTCTTTTTACTTCACGTGCCCGACTTAGAGCTACAACTTTCCTCAACGGGAAAAGGCCAGCTACCCATTCTTGCCTCCATGCATTTGGGACCTTTCTGCCAAGGCCGCAGTTGGAATTTGGCAGGACCCTCAAAAGCCTGGTCTCTATACAAGTTGCATGTTGTTGGAGAGTTGTTGGAAGAGAATTAACCATGGCAACAAGCCATGGTGATTTATTTATAAAAAAACACTTGGGCAACCTAAAGGACTAGGATACCAAAAGTCTCCACCACTTAATGTGGTGGAGTAAATAGGTGGATAAGTGGTGGGGAAGCCAAAGGCCTCCACCCCACTCACAACACTCCCTCGTATCTATCCATTACTTTGATCTTAGCGTATAAGGCTAAAAAGAGGTGGATACTTCTGGATCCTGAGTAATTGTGTTTGCCTCGTTAAAACCTTAGCTGTGGAAAACTCAGTGGGAAAAACCAACAGCTTAAGGGAAAAGAGTACAACACACATGTTACTCCCCCTCATCAGTACAAGCTTCAGGCTTGTATGTCTTTTAGTTGTCTCATACCGATTCCTTTTATAAGTTTTACAAAAATACATTTTGGTAAAGATTTGGTAAAAAGATCGGCTAAGTTGTTGCAGGACTGGATCTGCCGAACTTCAATCTGCTTATCCTCCTTTAGCTCATGTGTCCAGAAAAACTTGGGAGATATGTGCTTCGTCCTGTCGCCCTTGATGTAGCCCTTTAGAAGTTGAGCAATGCATTGTCTTCAAATAGGATGGTAGGCTCCAAATCATCGGTCTTCAGGCCAGTGGATTGAAGAATGTGGTGAACGACGGATCGTAACCAATAACACTCTCTGCTCGCTTCATGGATCGCAATGAGCTCTGAATGTTTGGATGACGTAGCTTTTGTGGTTTGGTTTACCGATCTCCAGGAGATAGCAGTACCTCCGTAGGTAAACACAAAACATGTCTGTGATTTTGCCGTGTGTGGATCTGAAAGATAACCTGCATCGGCATAACCAAACAAATTTGGGGAGGCACCTCTCTGGTAGTAAAGTCCCAGATCAATTGAACCCTGGAGGTATCGCAAAAGATGCTTTACTCCGTTCCAGTGGCGCTTTGTGGGTGCTGCACTGTGTTTGGCTAGGAGATTAACTGTAAACGCTATGTCGGGACGCGTAAAGTTAGCCAGATATAGAAGTGCTCCAATGGCACTGAGGTAGGGTACTTCAGGACCCAGTATTGCCTCCCCCTCTTCCAGAGGCCGGAAGGGGTCCTTATGTACATCTAGTGATCTTACGACCATAGGAGTACCTAAAGGATGACATTTATCCATATGAAACTTCCGTAGAAGTTTCTTTGTATAATTAGACTGGTGTAGTAGGATTCCACCTCTTAGGTGTTCTATCTGTAAGCCAAGACAATACTTTGTTTTGCCTAGGTCTTTCATTTCAAAAGTATGTTTTAGGCTTTCAGATATCTCATTGATCTCTGCAGGAGATCCTATGAGATTTAAGTCATCCACATATACTGCTATGATGATGAATCTTGTTCCCGTTCTTTTGATAAAGATACACGGGCAAACTTCATTATTCGTGAATCCTTGCTGTGCAAGGAAATCACTAAGTCTGTTATACCACATCTTTTCCGATTGATTTAGACCATATAATGATCTATGCATCCTTACAGAGAATACGTCCCGAGGTATCTCTTTCATCTCTGGGCGTAGATTAAACCCATCAGGAAGTCTCATATAGATATTTTTATCTATATCGCCATATAGATATGGAGTCACAACGTCCATAAGCTGCATTTCTCGGCTTTCCAGAGAAGTTAGGCTTATTAAAAATCGGAATGTGATCGAATCCATGACCGGGGAATAAGTATCTTCGTAATCAATCCCCGGTCTTTGGGAAAAACCCTGGGCTACAAGGCATGCCTTGTAGTGAACGATCACATTATTTTCATTTCTTTTCTTATGAAAACCCAATTATATCCCACAGGTTTTACACCTACTGGTGTTTGGACTACTGGTCCAAAGACTTCACGTTTCAAGAGTGAGTCCAGCTCTACTCTTATTGTCTTGTCCCACTTTGGCCAATCATCTTTGCGTTTACATTCGGCTAGAGATCGTGGTTCGACGTCATCGTCATATTTAGTGACGTGAACGACAATATCGAACGCAAAATCGTCGTCGACGACTGTGCTATTTCTGTCCAGTACCTCTCTAGTACGTACAAAATTTAATGTTTTTTCTCCTATTGTTTCCTCTGCAGGGGAAATAAGGAGGGGAGAAGTAGCTGGTCTGAGCTCAGCATCCTGTGGAGGGATAATCTTATTATCTCCAGGAGTCTTTCTCTTTCGAGGAAATTTATCTTTTGAACCTGGTGGGCGTCCTCTTTTCAAATGAGGTACAGCCAATTCTGCTGTCGGTGGATTGCATCCATCTATGGGGATGTCAATCATAGCTGGCGTATTAGCAGCTGGGACGTGTGAACGGACAATCTTCTGGTTGTCCGTGAACTTATCCGGCAAAAGATGTACTGTATTATGAATGTGAAGGATCTTCAGGATCTCATCTTCACACAGATTAGTACACGGATCATATATGGACAAAGACTTCTGGTCCCAACTAATGGTCTCAGTAGCTTTAGGCTTCTTAGACTGTGTGCCTAGTTTAGGAAAAAATTTCTCATCAAATTCACAGTCAGCAAAACGTGCCTTGAATGCGTCCCCCGTTAGGGGTTCAAGGTATCTGATAATAGAGGGCGAATCAAACCCAATATAGATACCTAGACGACGCTGAGGACCCATTTTGGTCCTCTGAGGTGGTGCTCTTGGGACATATACCGCACAACCAAACACTCTCAAATGAGAGATATCCGGAGGTGCGCCATATGCAAGTTGCATCGGGGATAAAGTATGACCTCCAGAGGGTCTTATCCTAATAAGTGATGCGACATGTAAAATAGCATGCCCCAAACATCCACCGGCAACTGGGATTGCATAAGCAATGGACGTGCAATCCATTGGAGTCTCTTTATAAGGGACTCAGCTAATCAGTTCTAGGTGTGAACATGTGCTACATGATATTCAACTTCAATACTCGTTGCTCGGCAATAGTCTTCGAAGACTTGTGAAGTAAATTCGCCCGCATTATCAAGACGTAGTTTCTTGATATGGTTATCGGGAAAATGAGCACGCAACCTTATTATTTGTGCCAATAGCTTTGGAAAAGCTAGGTTGCAGGTGGACAAGAGGCACACATAAGACCATTTGGTTGATGCATCAATTGTTGGATATTGGACTCCCCAGATTTGGTTTTGGATGATGAACAAACATAAATATAATGTGAACTAACACTTTGTGAGCGCAGTTATGGAGATCGTCGCCAAATTCATATGAATATCAATTACGACGTCTCAAGACTTCTCAAAGCACGTGATCGTATGCCTAAAGCTTCGTTGAAGCTTATGGACCAATTCAGAAGTCATGAAGATTCGATTGAAGCTATTGAAGACGGTATCGTCAAGTTTTATTTATAGTCTTTAAGCTTCTTTCGTAGAATGTTAAGCCTTGAGTAGGTCTTACGTTTTAATTCTTCATAACGCTCATATCTTAGATCTAGGATCTTAGTAGAAGTCCATACAATCCTTCCCGAAGCATCGCGCTTCGATTCGCGACTTCTTGTGCATGTTAGTTGGTTCAAGAAGAAGAATTGACCGACTAGATGGTGATCTAGTCGGTCGGCAAAGCTTCTTGGACCGACTAGTTCTTCTCAGTCTTTTCCAAGCTCTTTACTGTTTACAGTTAGTCGGTCTAAGTTGACTCACCGACCGACTAGTTTGTGAACTAGTCGGTCAGTGATGCTTCTGTGACCGACTAGTTGAGCTTTCCCTGTACATGCACATTTGAACCTAAGCTACTGTTTATCATTAGTCGGTCTGTGTTCATTGATCGACCGACTAGTTGATGAACTAGTCGGTCAACTTTCCTTCTTAGACCGACTAGTTTAGTTTACTGTACATACCAAATTTTTCACCATACTTACTGTTTATTGTTAGTCGGTCTATATTCATTTGGTGACCGACTAGTTGGTGAATTAGTCGGTCAACATTTGTTCTTGGACCGACTAAATCTATTTTAGCTCAGACTTCAGTTTTATCTGTTAGTCGGTCTACGTTGAGTAACCGGCCGACTAGTTGTGAAACTAGTCGGTCAGCTACTCTTCTTGGACCGACTAGTTCCTTATGTCTGTACTTTGATCTTTTCTCAGTTCACTCATTAGTCGGTATAAGTTAATTGACCGACCGACTAGTTGATGAACTAGTCGGTCGGTGGTGGTTCTTTGACCGACTAGTTGGGTTCAGAAAAGAGCCGTTGGAGCATTTAATGACTCGAATTTCTTTCTCTCTCTCCTCTATCCTATATATACTTGATGGGCTGCATTCATTGCTGCCAAGGCTGATATTATTGCAAGTTTAGAGATCAAGAGAATTCATTCCAAGCTCATTCAAAGCTCATTCATTCCATTCAATAATCTCTCCTAACTCTTCGTTTATACCTAAGAAAAGCATTTCTACTAAACGGCCACTAGAGCTATTACATCTAGACTTATTTGGGCCAACTAGAGTAGCTTCCTTAGGAAATGCAAGATATGGACTTGTCATCGTAGATGATTATTCGAGATTTACATGGGTATTTTCATTGTGTAATAAAAATGAAGCTTTTGAAAACTTCACAATTTTTGTTAAGAAAGTACAAAATCTCTTAGGAACCACCATTGTCACTATTCGTAGTGATCATAGAGGTGAATTTGAGAATGAGTCTTTTGAGACATTTTGTGATGAAGTTGGTATTACTCACACCTTCTCTTTCCCTCGTGCACCTCCTCAAAATGGTGTAGTTGAGAGAAAGAAAAGGACGCTAGTGGAGTGTGCTCGCACTATGCTTGATGATAGCCAACTTGGCCATCAATTTTGGGCAGAAGCGGTATACACCGCTTGCTATGTGTTTAATAGAATACTGTTGAGGCCCGGCACTAAACAAACTTGTTATGAATTTTTGTTTGTTAGGTTGCCTCAAGTTAAACATTTTCGTGTTTTTGGTTCGAAATGTTTTATTAAGAACACGTATGGTAGTTTGGACAAATTCGATCCAAGATCCGATGATGGGATTTTTGTTGGATATTCTTCGCGTAGCAAAGCCTACCGGATATTCAACAAACGAACCTCAACGATCGAGGAGTCGCTTCATGTCTCATTTAATGAAGGATTTGTTCCAACTAGAATTTCAAAAGATAATGATTCTATGGATGTTTTATGTGATTCGTTTGATAATTCTAAGTCTAATAATTCTATTGATTCTATTGAGACTAACCCAACTAATGAAGTTGTTGAGAATGTTCCTAGTGACCAAGGTATTCCCAAACGGCTTCATACCATTCGTGACCATCCTCATGAGCAAGTCATTGGAAATATCTATGATAGTGTCAAGACGAGATCGCAAGTGAACTACTTCGCTCATTGTGCCTTTGCCTCCTCGATAGAGCCAAAGAATGTTAATGAAGCATGTGAAGATAGCGCTTGGATCTTAGCCATGGAGGAGGAACTCATTCAATTCGAGAGGAATGAAGTTTGGGAGCTTGTTCCATTGCCATCAAAGAACCACACCGTCATAGGGACAAAGTGGATCTTCAAGAACAAAACCGACGAAAACCAAGTCGTCGTCCGGAACAAAGCTCGGTTAGTTGCTCAAGACTACCGTCAAGAGGAAGGTATTGATTTCGAAGAATCCTTCGCTCCGGTAGCTAGATTAGAATCAATTAGATTGTTATTGTCTTTTGCATGCCATACGGATTTTAAATTATTTCAAATGGATGTTAAAAGTGCATTTTTAAACGGAGATGTCGTTGAGGAAGTTTACGTTTCTCAACCTCCGGGTTTCATAAATGAAAATTTTCCAATTCATGTTTTTAAACTAAAGAAAGCGCTTTACGGCTTGAGACAAGCTCCTCGAGCTTGGTATGATCGCCTAAAGAATTTTCTTTTGGATTTGAATTTTAAAATGGGAGAAGCCGATTCTACACTTTTTGTTAAGCATGCGAATAATGATATAATTTTAGTTCAAATATATGTTGATGATATCATTTTCGGTGCTACTAACTTTGCTCTTTGCGAAGAGTTTTCTAATGTTATGAAGGAACAATTTGAGATGAGCCACATGGGTGAGCTCAAATATTTCTTAGGTCTCCAAATTCGCCAAATGGACGATGCAATCTTCATCCACCAAACGAAGTATACGGTGGAGTTGCTTAAGCGATTTGGAATGGAGAGTGCCTCCGGGAAGAAGACTCCAATGAGCACGACTACGCATCTTGACAAGGATACGAGCGGTAAGGATGTAGACATTCGTCTATATCGAGGTATGATAGGTAGTTTACTTTATCTTACCGCAAGTAGGCCCGATATTATGTTTTCCGTATGCGTATGTGCTCGTTATCAGTCTCAACCTAAGGAGTCTCACTTAGTAGCGGTAAAATGTATTTTCCGTTATCTAAGTTATACACTTGATTTTGGATTACTTTATCCAAAATCTAGCACGTATGAGTTAATCTCATATAGTGATGCCGATTATGCGGGATGCAAATCCGACAGGAAAAGTACTAGTGGCACTTGCCATTTTATAGGAAATTCCCTTGTCTCTTGGTTTTCCAAGAAGCAAAATTCCGTATCACTTTCAACCACCGAGGCGGAATATATTGCCGCCGGTGCCGCGTGTGCTCAAGTTCTTTGGATGAGACACACACTTAAAGACTTTGGTATAAATTGTGATACTTGCCCTATCATGGTTGACAACCAAAGTGCAATATGTCTTTCCAAGAACCCGGTACACCATTCCCGTTCGAAACACATAGATGTCCGACACCACTTTTTAGATGATCATGTTGCTAAAAAGGACATCATTTTAGTGTACGTTGAAACCCAAAAGCAAATCGCCGATATTTTCACGAAACCCCTAAAGGAGGACTCCTTTGTGTGGTTGCGTCGAGAATTGGGGATTATGGGTGAATCCGAGATATATGATTCATGTTTCATTCAATAATCTTGCATGTTATTATATTTCGAAATATTTCGTTCATGCTAGACTTATTGGATTTTTCGGGAATTTATGTGATAGTTTGAATTTTTGCTCGAATTCATGTTTTGAATGTCGTATTTGAGATTTCGATGCTTAATGGGGTAGTTTAGATGATTATTGAGCGTATTGCGATATATCGTCCAAGTGTATTGAGGAGAGAACTTGATTATCAACTTTTGGACTCTTTTAGTCGGTTTCAGTTCAACCACCAACCGACTAGATTCTCATCTAGTCGGTTAGTAGAAGAACTTAGACCGACTAAGTCAAGCTTTTTGAGTTTCCTCTCCATTTTAACTCTTTAGTCGGTTCATGTTCAGTGACCGACCGACTAGATTGAGATCTAGTCGGTCAGTAAATGAACACAGACCGACTAATTCTTGTCAGTTAAACTTGGATTCAGCCACTGTTTGCAACTAGTCGGTTCAAGCTCATTGACCGACCGACTAGATCGTGATCTAGTCGGTCAGTGCTTGAACTGTGACCGACTAGTTGTGCCAGGGACTGTTTGGTCTTTTGAGCTCTCGACCGACTTAAACCAAGTTTAGTCGGTTTGTTTTCATTCTAATCGATCGAAACCTCTTCTCTCCCTCAGCAAAACCCACGACCCTTCGAATTCCGATCGTCTTCTGGCCACCTTTCCGACCTCCTCCGCCGTCGCCGGCCGCCGTTCTTCCTCCTAGGGTAACCCTCTCTCCTCCCTCTCCTATATAGGGTTAGTTTTCCATTCCTAGGGCTAGGGTTAGTTCGGTTTCTAGGGTATCTAGGGCTTCTAGGGTTTAATTCATTTTCAGCTAGGGCATCCTTTTGATCTTCCTTGTGCCGTGTCTTGCTTCGATTATGGCAAGAACACGTATCCCGATCACTCCCTCTAGCCCCTCACCGATGAACATAGAACCAAACCCTACGGATCCCGAGCATCCAACCCCTCCGAAACGCCGAGCTAAGACCACCCAACCTTCGTCGTCTTCGCCTCCTCTCAAGAAGAAGAGGACGACGACCGCCAAGCCTAGAGGTCAACCCAAGCCCAAGCCTAAGCCCAAGACCAAAGATCTTGCCTCTCGTTCTTCTTTCCATACTCATACCGATTCCGATACGGAGTATAACCCCGAGACAGAGACTCATAGGGAACCCACTCCTCCTACCCATCCTGAGTCTAGCACCCACCCTCGTACGTCTACCCGTAAGCCTAAGGGAAAGGCTCCGATGCCGGTGGGCGGTGTCGATATCTCGTTGTGTCGCGACGACCTGTTGTGTCTCGCGGCGTACAACTGTATCGAACATTGCCCGCTGCTTCTGGAGCATTTCGTCCAGTTCAGTGACTTCATAGGGTTAGCTGATCTTCTTTCGTCGTCGGGTCTTCTCGATTATCTTCGATATGATCCGAAGGCGAACCCTCACCCGTACCCTCGATTAGTGAAGCTTTTCTATGCGAATAGGATCCGGGGTCAGTACGATCAGACCCACTCTGTTGAGACGACTGTTTTGGGGACTCCTATAGTCCTCACGGCAGAAATCTTAGGAGAGATTTTGGGTATCTCTTCGTCTGGCTTCCTCCCCTCTGATATCTCTGTTGACGATATTTCTTCCTTAGATCAGACCATCCTTTCAGAGATTTTCCACCAGATTCCTCTTGCCATGATTGGCATGCCATCTAAATCTTTCAAGCCGAATGCATGGGTCCTAAACTTGATTCTGAAGTCGTGCTTGCTTCCCAAGTACGGCTCCTCATCTCTCCCGTCCCAGCCCTTTCTGAAGCTGATCTATGCTATCTTCATTGGGAGCTCGATTAATTGGGCTCGCATTATACTCGATAAGATTGATTCTTTCGAGTGTATTCGCAAGTCCTCTAAATCGGCTCATATCCCATTTCCTTGCTTGTTGAACCTCGTGTTTCGTCACTTCTGTGTTACGTTGCCTCGTGACGATGAGCGTCCCCTTGGTCCTCCCCTGAACGCGACGGCCATCAAGAAATCTCTTGCGGCGCTTCGTCACGTTCAGAGGACGACACCTTCAGCGTCTGCCCCTGCCTCTGCCAGTGCCTCTGCTGCTCCCTCTGCCACCCTTGATGATGTCGTACGGTTACTTCGTCGTCACGAGTCTCGCTTGGCTCGTACCGAGGAGGTAGTTTGCCGTATGGCTCGTCTGATGGGTGTTGAGCTTCCTCCTTCCGTTTCTGAGGATGAGGAGTTAGATGAGTTGGCTGAGGAGGACGTTGAGGAGCTTTATCGTGCTTTGACTCGTGCCCCGAGGGCACTTCTGCTGGTACTGCTGCTACTGGTGCTACCACTTCCGGTGATGCTGTTGCTGCTTCGTCTGCTGATGCCCCCGAGAGCAGACCTGTTGCTGCCACTCCTGTGGTGGATTCTCCGACTGGTGCTCCCGAGGCCACTACGGTTGTTGCTCCAGAGGTTGCCACTTCTGCCGTCGCTCCTGCTGATCTTCCGGACGTTCCTGCTGATCCAGTCACCACCTCTGCTCCTGCTGTGCCTGCAGTTGCTTCTGATCCTCCCGCTGCCTCTTGAGTTTCTTCGAGGCCTCTCCCGATACTCATTGGATGACATATCTAGTTGTGAGAGATGTTGGGTAGGATAGTGTGGGTGGCTATGTATTTTGGGTCATTTTTGATGTCTTTTTGATATTTTTGATGATGTATTTGGATGTCTTTTGATGATGGTGTATTTTTTGTTGACACTCCGATATCTGTGATATGATGATGTATTTTGTGCCCCGATCAGTCGATCGATGTTTTGTATGTCGGTGATGTACTCTGCTTCATATTTTATATATTTATATATATACATCGCAGTTGACATTTCATTATATTGTGCAAAATTTATAATTTCTTCTATTAACTTGGTTGAATAGAAATTTCTTCTATGGAAACATAGAATTGTTTTCCATGCACTAAATTAACCAAGAATGTTGATATTGGAGAGTATATTCCATAACTCAATCCGTTAAATTGATTTGAGTTTTGATGATTTCGTTTTACGATTTTCCGACTATGGTTTCATTGACACGCCTTGATTTTATTCATATTTCTTTGGTGTCACTTGAACCGTCGTCGTATTCTACGACTCCCGTGCTTTTAATTTGAGGCCATTGTTGTTGTCGTTGTTATCCTCCCGCTCTTTTTGCTTATGCCAAAGGGGGAGAGATATAATAATAACGATGTGCTAAATGAAAATTTAAAGCATTACTCCAAGAATCTAACTTGATGTGTTAGATTCAGGGGGAGTTAAGATATATAAATAGATTTTCAAATCCGATATTTCAATAACCTACGTTTGGTATTTCAATAATTCAATAATCGATTCTCATTTAATATACTTCACTCGTCTGCTTGATGCGTATTATTTTTGTTTAAATTGGAATTAACGTGTCATCAATGCAGGGGAAGTAAGTAAATTTCCTTTGAATTATTATTTTTGATTATTATTTATGTTGGTTTGTCATCACCAAAAGGGGGAGAATGTTGGATATTGGACTCCCCGGATTTGGTTTTGGATGATGAACAAACATAAATATAATGTGAACTAACACTTTGTGAGCGCAGTTATGTAGATCGTCGCCAAATTCATATGAATATCAATTACGACGTCTCAAGACTTCTCAAAGCACGTGATCGTATGCCTAAAGCTTCGTTGAAGCTTATGGACCAATTCAGAAGTCATGAAGATTCGATTGAAGCTATTGAAGACGGTATCGTCAAGTTTTATTTATAGTCTTTAAGCTTCTTTCGTAGAATGTTAAGCCTTGAGTAGGTCTTACGTTTTAATTCTTCATAACGCTCATATATTAGATCTAGGATCTTAGTAGAAGTCCATACAATCCTTCCCGAAGCATCACGCTTCGATTCGCGACTTCTTGTGCATGTTAGTTGGTTCAAGAAGAAGAACTGACCGACTAGATGGTGATCTAGTCGGTCGGCAAAGCTTCTTGGACCGACTAGTTCTTCTCAGTCTTTTCCAAGCTCTTTACTGTTTACAGTTAGTCGGTCTAAGTTGACTCACCGATCGACTAGTTTGTGAACTAGTCGGTCAGTGATGCTTCTGTGACCGACTAGTTGAGCTTTCACTGTACATGCACATTTGAACCTAAGCTACTGTTTATCATTAGTCGGTCTGTGTTCATTGATCGACCGACTAGTTGATGAACTAGTCGGTCAACTTTCCTTCTTAGACCGACTAGTTTTGTTTACTGTACATACCAAATTTTTCACCATACTTACTGTTTATTGTTAGTCGGTCTATGTTCATTTGGTGACCGACTAGTTGGTGAATTAGTCGGTCAACATTTGTTCTTGGACCGACTAAATCTATTTTAGCTCAGACTTCAGTTTTATCTGTTAGTCGGTCTACGTTGAGTAACCGACCGACTAGTTGTGAAACTAGTCGGTCAGCTACTCTTCTTGGACCGACTAGTTCCTTATGTCTGTACTTTGATCTTTTCTCAGTTCACTCATTAGTCGGTATAAGTTAATTGACCGACCGACTAGTTGATGAACTAGTCGGTCGGTGGTTGTTCTTTGACCGACTAGTTGGGTTCAGAAAAGAGCCGTTGGAGCATTTAATGACTCGAATTTCTTTCTCTCTCTCCTCTATCCTATATATACTTGATGGGCTGTATTCATTGCTGCCAAGGCTGATATTATTGCAAGTTTAGAGATCAAGAGAATTCATTCCAAGCTCATTCAAAGCTCATTCATTTCATTCAATAATCTCTCCTAACTCTTAATTCCAAAGAGAGTTTCATTGAGTGTGAAGCCTTCCAAGCCAAGTGCTTGATTCTAGGTCACCAACATCCCCAAAGCTCTCCATCGCTGATCTACATCTTGGAGCTAGGGTTTGGTGCCACTTCTTCCTCAAAATCATCCTTGCCCTAATTCGTAAGCAATACTCAAGGCATAGGTATTTTGTTCGGTAAGAAGTTTTCTTATTTCATTTCATATTTGATTTGTAAGTTTCACTCTCGGTTGTGAGAGTGTGGTTGTGATCCTGGGTTGTGGGAGTCACAAATTACATTTTGTATGATTTGACTTGTGGAGGATTTTCACAAGTATTTCATAGTGGAAATCTTGAGTTAGGGTTTCTAACTCAAGTATCCGGAGGGGATCCGGGTGGTTGGGACGTAAGATCACCGGGAACAAGTCGGGGAGACTTGGGTGGCTCCGAACCCAGTAACATCTCTTGTTAGCATTGTTAATTTTGTTGTTGTCTTCAATTTAAGCTTCCGCAAATTGATTTGGTAGTTGTTTGCATTATAATTAGGAATTATACTCCTTGTTATTTTTAAAGTACTATTCACCCCCCCTCTAGTACTTGTGCAGTAGCTTGTAGGGCATTACATCAATCAGTACCATGAAGTACCGAAATGGGCCACTTGCAGGGTGAATAGGCCTGCAAATGTCACCATGGATTCTCTCAAGGAAGCCATGAGACTCTAATCCCACTTTCAGGAGGGAGGGTCTCCTTATTAGTTTTCCCTTGTAACAAGGGGGGCACGGAAATTCACCCTTATGAATAATCTTCATGTTCTTCAATTTATGTCGACGGGATTCAGTGATGATGCGTCGTATCATTGCTGATCCAGGGTGACTAAGTCTATTGTGCCAGAGTAGGAACTCTGACAGTGATTAGCACGTCTGGTGCTCAGTCATATTGGTTTCTATTGGTTGAATGTATGTATGGTAGAGTCCCAACGGGAGTCCCTTGAATCGCTCGCAGATGATCTTCTGGTCATCTTTTTGACGAGTTACATACAAATATTCAACCTTATTTTCATCTCTGGTTTCTAAGTGAAATCCGTTTAAACGGAAGTCCTTGAAACTTACGAGATTCCTATTTGATTTAGGAGAGAATAATGCATTGTTTATTTGAAGTCTTGTGTTATTTGGGAGCAATATAATTGCTTCACCAGATCCTTTGATTATTTGGAACAGTCCTGAAATTGTGATAACATGACCGTCATATTTATTTATGCTATTAAAATAGCAATGTTCGCGAAGGATTGTGTGTGTCGAGGCACTGTCCACTAGGCACTCATACTTCATTTATATAAGCAAAAACGAAATTTTATTTGAGTGAAATGTAGACAACACTCAAAAATAAAAGTTCGTACTAAAGCAAATAAAAGATGAAGATACATCGAATTTTAAATGCATAGATAAAGGATGATGCTCAATCGAGCAGGTCGTCGTTCTCGAAGTCTTTTGCAGTAAACATCGTTGGCGGCTAAACAGCCGCCAAGTTTGTTTCATGTAGAGCCTTCTGGCTCGCCTGGTATAGATCCTGGAGGTGGCGAGGAGTGCGGCAGTTTCTGGACCAATGGCCAGTCATGCCGCATCTATGGCATTTATCCTCCCAGTTCTTCTTAGGAAGTGACACTTGGTCGGTGTTCTTTCGCTTCCATGTGAAGTTTCTCTTTCCCTTATTTTTTTTGTTTTTCTGGGGAGCTGCACCTCTTGGTTGCTTCATTACAGCTTTCCCTTTGTTGTTTTTAGCCTTCCTCTTATTTTTCCACTTCTGGGGAGAAACGTGGTGGGCTTCAGGGATTGGGGCAGTGCCTGCTGGACGTAAATTATGAGTGACGAGCTGTAAGTCTCGATTCTGCTCTGCCCTAAGTAGGCATGCGATCAGATCAGAGAATTTTGTGATGTTGCGTTCACGATACTGCTGCATGAGGATTGCATCTTTCTCGTGAAACGAGGTAAATGTCTTTTCCAACATGCGTTGTTCTGCCACTTCTTCACCGCATAACTTCAAAAGAAAGTCCAAAGTCCAAAGTCCGAATGTGGGGATCGGCCAGATACCCAAATAAATACAAAGTCCAAGGTCTGAATATACAGTCCGTAAACAAAAGAAAAATACAATTTGGAAACCCAGAATGGGTCCCTATTTTTTTCCTATATATGCCTCCGTCTTCAGTGGTCGGTACACCGGTCTTTGCAATAATTACATATAATCCTCACTTACAAATTCTCTCAAAAAGAAAATAAAATTGCAAGGAATATAAATGGTATCAAATTGGCCGATCCCAAAAATCTCATTTTAGCTTATATAAACATCCACGCAGTTTATAAATGCCACAGGCACAAAAGAAGCAACCACGCATGTATATAACACATGCATATATTAAATGAAAAAATAGGCTAGAAAATATAATAATCTCTCAGACCACGGGGTGACGTCATGCACCGTTAGGTTAGTTTACTAACGGCAGAGTGGTCGCAGGATCCTTAAGATAATTATATTTTGAAAAAAACCTAATATTCCATAATAATGCAATAATGTTATAAGTTAAGCAATATGACGGGACAAGCCCATAACAAAGAAATAAAATAAATTAATAATTTGAATGGGGCTGCAGGCCCATAAAAATTAATCATTTTAATGTATTATTAACATTTGGGCTGCAGTCCCATTTGCCAAAAATTAATAAATTGCAATAGAATTTACTTGGCTTCTGGCCCTAATGAGTCAAATTAAAATTTTGTTAACAGTTGGGCTACAGGCCAAGTGTCAAAATTTTAATTAACACATTGAAAATTGCAATTTGAATAACTGGGCTTTAGGCCCGTTTTTGGTGTGTAAAACTAATTATTAAGTAAATTGAGCTACAGGCACATAGAAATAATTAACCAGGTTACAAATGAGCTGCAGGCCCAATAACAAAGGCATCTAATTTATTTAAAATAAACAGAATAGTGCCCTTCAGCCCATTTTTGGGCTGTGGAATTCCAAAAATCCCAAACCCTAAGTCTGTCCCTAAAATCCCTTTTACAGAGAGATTAGCAAAATTCCGCCTCCACCCTGCCTGTTACTGGGTTCGACCAAAGCCCCGCCCGCCGATGGCGTAAGACGTCTGGCCCCCCTTCGGGGGGGGGGGGGGCAGTGGATAGAAACCCCCCTCGCTGCGGGCCAGGGGGGTAGTCAGACAAAACCCCCCCCCGCCTGGGGGGTCGGCTCCTGCGGAAGGAAACGCCCCCCGCCTTGGGGGGCGGCGACTGTGGAAGGAAACGCCTCCTGCCTTGGGGGGTGACGACAGCGGACAGAAAACGCCCCCCGCCTGGGGGGGCTCGGCGTCGGCGAATGAATAAGCCCCCCCTTCAGGGGGGCCGGCCAGTGCAGAGCCCCCCTCCGGGGGGCCGGCGACGGAAGAGACCCCCCTTCGGGGGGGGTCGGCGACGGAAACCCCGCCCCCCCCCCCCGCCTGGGGGGTCGGTGACATAAAGACCCCCCCTCCGGGGGTGGCGACGGAACCCCCACGCCTGGGGGGGCGGTGACCGGAAAACGGCCCCCCCTCCGGGGGGCGGGGGACAGAAACACCCCTTCGGGGGGAACCGAGAGGTTTTTTTTCGTTATTAGTTGTATAATAGTATTAGCAGATTTAAACAAGTCGATAAATCGGCTATGTAAAATCTTTGCTAAAAAAAGTTGTTTGTAGCTATCTATGGGATTAACGGATATTACCTCTAGATTAAAAATCTAGGGAAGATCAAAAAGCTAGAAGATCAGTAGAGAGAAAATTCCACACTCCAAATACGCCCAAGTGGAAATCCGCACCGTACAGCCGCAACCAAAGATTCCTTCGCACATAATAAATTAGAGGAGCGTAATAAAGTAGGGGGTAGAATTTTCTGCGGGGAGAGAAGCTCAAAATTGAAGAGCCAAAAGTGCTGATAACGTGTTGGAGAGTTGTTGGAAGAGAATTAACCATGGCAACAAGCCATGGTGATTTATTTATAAAAATTCACTTAGGCAACCCAAAGGACTAGGATACCAAAAGTCTCCACCAATTAATGTGGTGGAGTAAATGGGTGGATAAGTGGTGTGGAGGCCAAAGGCCTCCACCCCACTCACAACACATGTATTAATCTTGTGGCACTTAAATTTATATTTGGCAATTTGTTTATTTATTTGTTTATTTTTTGATTTACGAGAATGGTATTCCTGGGCTTACCATAATTGCATCATGAGTGTATACCTATATGTATGTAGAGTCATGTTATTTGATCAATACACAAGACGAGATTACCTTCCCATTATGGTATCAAAGTTATACCTTCTTCTCTATCAATATGTTGGATAAAATTAATAGAAAATAATTTGAAGCTATAGTTTTAATCCAAGAAGAAGATACTTACCGTGGTCGAGACGTGTTTGACACCGTCCTTAAATGTATATTTCTGTCCCTCGGATGCTATGATCGCTATATGACAGGACTGACAGACTACCCTCTAGGATACGACGACCTATGGCCATGTAAGTGTGCACTTGCAATACAAGTCTACAACGAGGTATTTCTTTTCACAAGAAGAGAGGTAGAAGAAGAAAATATAACATAGAGGGTTATCGGGAGTAAGATGATGTTCAGAATATGTTCCGTTTTTTCACTAGTCTATGTATTTATCAAAATGAAAACTAGCTGTTTGAAGCTAGTTGTTAGTATCAGTCCTAGAATATCTTGGGTAGAACAGAGATTGGTTTCTAACAAGGACTAGTCAATTCAAGTCCGGCTTTTGAGCAGGCTAGAGACAGGTCAAATCAATGTAGGTTGATTTAAATCTTTGATTATTAACATTAAGTCAAACTGACATGAATCAAACCTCTAATCAATATCTCTGATTATTCAGGTCATTAAAAACTATAAGGCAACGAAATTGGTTCTGATTGCAAAATAATGTGACAAAAAATAATAATTTTAAGGAGAAGCAAAATAAGATCCAATTCATGTCCAATTCATGTTTGCACCTATGAACCCTGCTGCATAGGCATGTCGTGGGTGCACATACCCAGTTATTGTGTTTCCTGATCGATCATCTAGACTTTTCCTCGGCCCATCCAGATTTTGCCTCGACCCCTTACTTGGGCTTGTGTGTGCGCAAGCCTCATCTTATTTCCAAACCATACTATAAGCCTAATAGAACAATAGATAGAGTCCTAATATGAGCTCAACTTGGGTTTGTTCAGTTCTAATGTGAGACTAGATGTAATTGACTTCTCTTTAAATTTGTTAAATACTCTATATGTCCAACAATCCTCCAATATTTCAAAATTCAAAGGCAATGAATACAAGAATCATGCGACGAACTATTGAAGACGTGAGAAGGAATATGATAACTTAATATGTTGATAGTGGTGGATTTCTGTCTATGAACCACTACTTAGGGTATGCGAATGTGTCTCATAACAAGTTGGTTATACTAATAGTTTTTATGGACCAATATTGTTTATTGTAAATCATTGACTCATAGCCCATATTAAATTAACAATAAACATGCTGCTCTAACGGATTGGCACATTACGACCATGTGCCATTCCTTGATATTCATGAGTGCTCTAGCAAACCTACCTAAGTTTGCATAGGAAGCAGCCCCACTTCCACACTCATATAGGTGAACACATCAAGAGCTTGACGATCATGTACACCATTCAATAAGGGCTATGGTATTCATTAAGAGCTTTATGCTTATTCTCTCACATCATTGAAAGCACTATCTACACCATAAGACGATAAATATAAAATAACCATATGATAGTGCGTCTCCATGTCAACAGTAACTTGTTATTACCCATATGAACCCATGTCATGAGATCCTCAATCAAATAGGTTGGTTTACCGTCACTCCCGACTTTGGTTTTGGGCATAAATCACATTCCTCTCAATGTACTTTCCACTAATTTTTTATTTAGTATTTTTGTCAGAGGGTCTGCCAAATTTATCTCTAACATCACATAATCAAGGGTTATAATCCTATCATCTAGCAGCTGCCTCATTATAAGTGACTTAGCATATATGCCTACTCTTCCCATTAAAAATTTTATTTTTAGCTTTTGCAATTACAGCTTGACTATCATAATGGATAGACATAGATTACTCATTTTACACAAATGGAAAGATCTCTAAGAAGGTTATTAAGTCATTTGGCTCATTACATATCTTTTCTAAGGCAACAAACTCCGACTCCATAGTAGAATTAGCAACACATGTTTGCTTAGATGACTTCGACATTGCATCTCCACCAAGTTTAAAAACATCGTCAATAATAGATTTTAGCTCATCTAAATCAGATCCAGTTTGCATCAGTAAAATCCTCCAAGGATTTTAGCTCATCTGAATGAGATCTAGTTTGCATCAGTAAAACCTTCCGATACTGATGTCGAGCCACTAAAGAATATTCTATAATCAGTAGTTCCTTATAAAAATATCATAACTCTTTATAATGCATTCCAATGATCATGGTTATGAATTTGAGTGTAACGACTCAATCTACTAATAGCATATGCAATAGCAGTGTGAGTATAATTCATTAAATACATTATGCTACCAATGATTTGATCATATTTGATTTAAGAAACAGAATCTAGCCAAATGTAGATCAACATCATATGGAGTAGCTACATGTTTTTGATCATAATATCTAAATTACTCTAACACCTTTTCAATATAATATTGTTGTTGTGAAAGCATAATGCCATCAGGTGTTTTAGTTAATTTAATACTTAAAATCAAATTGGCCTCATCTGTATCTTTCATATGAAACTAGAAGACAAGAACAATTTTGTTTTGTTTATAATTTCCAAATCGGTGCCAAAAATAAGCATGTCATCAATATACAATTAAATAATCATACCAATATTATTATCAAACTTTGAATAAATGCACTTATCACCATCTTTAATATGATAACCATTGGAAAGCAAACCACTATCAAATTTATCATCCCATAGTTTAGGAGCTTGTTTCAAGTCATAAAGTGATTTAGCAAGTGTGCAAATGTTATGTTCATTTCCAGGTGTGACACAAACTTCAGGTTGTATCATATAAATTTTCTCTTCTAATTTCCCATTAAGGCAAATAGTCTTGACATCCATTTGATGGATAGTAAGCCACTAATAGATGGTAATGCAACCAAAACATAAATATAAGATATTCTAGTGATAGGAGTAAAAGTGTCAAAATAATTAATATCCTTCTTTTGGTTGTAACCTTTGGCAACTTATCTAGCCCTAAACTTATCAATTCATCCATCCAATTTTAGTTTCTTTTTGAATATCCACTTGCAACCAATATTTTTTTGTTTGGGTGGAAATTCAACAAGTTTCCAAGTGTCATTAGTCAAAATAGATTCCAATTCACTGATAATAGTTTCTTTCCAAATTATAGCTTTAGGTGATGTGATGGCCTCATTGTATGTTAGTTGATCATTATCAATAAGACCGCTATAAAAGTCAATACCAAAATCAGTCTCATTTCTATCTCTTTTAATCCTTTTCAATTCTAACTCATCATCATTATCATGAGATTGTGCGTTAATAGGGTGAGATGAATGAGGTGTAGATGTCAATATATCATTTTTTATTTTCATGGAAACGATGTGCTTAAAGAAATCCGTATCTTTAGTTTCAACAATAGGGTTAGGTTCCATGAGATTTTGCTCATTTTTAACAACAAGAAATCTATATGATGCACTATTTTGAGCATAAACAATAAACATATAATCAAATATTTTGGACATAATTTCCTCTTTTTAGGTTCTGGCAATAATACCTTAGCCAGACACCTCATATATACTTTGAGATAATTAAGGTTTGGAGAGTGATCTATCTAAAGTTCGTAGGGTGTCTTCCTCGTTTTCTTATATGGGATTCTATTTTGAAGGTGTCATGAGGAAAGAATTGCTTATCCCCACAAGTTTAATGCATGATCCACCTGAATTCATCATTTTCTTTAAAGTTTTAATTTTTTCTTTATGCTATAACATTAGATTCAGGAAAATATGAAGGTGTCGTTTCATGAATTATTCCATATTGTTTACAGTAATCATTAAATAGTATGATTTCTCCTCCTCTATCTGATCTAAGTCTTTTTATTTTCTTATTTAGTTAATTTTCACTTTTGCTTTATACTTAAAAAACATTTCAAATGATTCATCTTTAGACCTAAACAAATAAATATTAGTGTATATGGAGTAGTCATCAACAAATGTGATATAGAATCTTTTACCAGATCTTGTTTTTTGTATTTTCAAGTCACCATGATTGCTATAAATGAGAGCAAGCAATTCACTTTCTCTTTGAATTAATATATATGATTTCTTACTGGCGTTAGATTCAACACACACACACTACTACAAAAAGACATTTAATAGCATATGTTAGACATCGCTAGCCAATTATAAGCGTTGTTTATTAGAGGCACAAATAATAGGCATCGTTTCTTTCTGCAAGCACTGTTAAAGGTCGGATAAAAGACATGGCTTCTTTCTGCAAGCGCTGTTAAAGGTCTGATAATAGACATCGCTTCTTTCTGCAAGCGCTGTTTATTAGAGGCACATATAATACACATCGCTTCTTTCTACAAGCGCTGTTAAAGGTCAGACAATAGACATCGATTCTTTTTGCAAGTGCTGTTAAAGGTCAGATAATAGACATTGCTTCTTTCTGCAAGCGCTATTAAAGATCAGGTAATAGACAACGTTTCTTAGATTGCGCTTCTTTTTACAAAGCGATGTTAAATGGTTTTGTTTTAATAGAAATGTAAGCATATTATAATTATTTAAATAAAAAATACTACTTTTTTATCATACTAGAAATAAGTATTTTGATGTTATTAAAATTCTATTTGAAACCTTATAATTTATTAAATGGATAAATAATTAAATAAATTCCAAGTACCAACAACAAATTAACTAGGTTTTTGAATTAGTGCTAGGACTGCTCATGTTTTGGAGGAATATCCACGCCTCTTCTCGAATTTTAAGTACGCTAAATAAAAATCAATTCTAAAGAAAAATTAAACACGTTTTTTGTGAAGGATTAGCCACGTTTTTTGTGGAGGAGTTGAGAACAATTTATAGAGAAAAACGCACGACTCTTCCCATCAAAAAACCATAAATTCACCATGCTCTTTTAACCCTTCTATTCATCCCCAATCATTCCACCCCGTTATTTTTTCACTCTCAATCCTAGATGCCTCGAGTCCCTCCGACGTCGCTCTCGTCTGACGCCTCAAGTCCCCTCCGACGCCACTCTCCTCAGTGACTAACCCAAATCCTAATCACAAACCAACGGGTACACGGTCAAGTAACATAGAATTCTTGGATCCATCCGTTGAAAATTGATCCAAACCATCAGTTCTGTTTACGGGTGTTTTCTCACCACTGAATCGTTGACCGGGGGTTGGACGGTCAATGTGGTCAAGGGATCAGGTGAGACCCCTTGGTCCCACCAAGCGTGCGTGTGCTCGACGAGGGTTGCTTGGATCCTCGTGCCAACTCTGAAAACGGCTGGCTCTGTGACTCGAGGGCGAGCGGGCTCTTCGTCTGGGGCGCTTGGCCTCAGTCAGCAGGATACAGAGGGGTAGCCTCGGCACCTTGGAGAATGCTCGGCCTTGGTAGGTTAGGTGCAGAGGGGTAGCCTCGGCACCTTGAAGAACGCTTGGTCTTAGCTGATAGACAGGCTCGTCGGGGGCGAGCGGTCTCAATGCTGCGTATGCCTTGCCTCGGTAGGTGTTGCACTGAGGGATAGCCTCAGTGCCTTGGGATTTGCTCAACCTGGACAGACGAAGGAGCTCGTCAGGGGGTTGGACCTTGGTTCCAGCCAAGTCCCCTCCGATGCCTAAGTCAGAATGGATCTGAAAGATGCTCGGCGGGACCGGTACGGCTCACAGGAAGGCCGGTACGTGTATCCTCAGACCGAGGTAGGGGATGGAAGGTAATGTGGAAAACAAGGTCTTTTAGTAGAATACCTCCTCTATCGGTATCCGAGATCAGCTCCCTTCCTTGGTGGCTTCCAGAGTCCCTTTATAGGGTTCCTCCCATGATCGCTCCCTAACCACGTCCCCTGACTGCCACGTCCCCCACTCCCCGCCCCCACGATCCGCCTCCTTCAAGGCACCTGCATGCACCGTGGGGGTCTCCTTAATGGTCATTAAGGAGGCGTGTTTGTAGGGGAGTGGTTATCTCCTGCTGGCATGGGCTGACCGAGCACACGCCCGTTCGTGGTCGATCCGAATCCAAGTCCTTGCAATGGCCTCGTCGGTTGGGCCGAAATCCTTTTGTGGGCTTCTAGCTTCAAGTGTGGGCTTGGGTCGCTAGTTCCTGGGCTACCTCCAAATGGTCGTATCAATTGCCCATCGCTCGTGCCGATCGGATTCTGTCGGTTCGGTTCGGGCGATGTGACTTGGGTAGATCTTGTCAAGCGTGCCAGTCGAGACGGTGCCATTAAATGGGAACCATCATGATACTGATCGGTTGGACTTCTCCCTTCCTTGGTTCAAGATTCGAAGCACCGTCGGTCTCTAGAAGTTGCCATGTGTCCTCCTTTAAATGGCCCCGATCTCTGGGATTGCTCTTCATATAAAGACTTCGCCCTTCCGAATGTGATCTTTCACGCTTTTTAATCAGACCATGTTCTTACGAGTATCTGCGTATTCCCCTTCGTCATCCTCCATTCGGACTCGAATCAAGGTAACTTCCTTCTCCTTCCTTTGCCCCACTCAATCTTTCCTATGTCCGCGATTAGGATAGGTGGTTCCGCGTCGGGGTCCGGGGGTCCTCCGGTTCCTGAGTCAGGCGCTCCCCCGTCCTCCAGGCCCAGCAAACCCCGGTGACACGCCCAGTTTTGGACAAAGGGAAAGGCTTGCTTTTTGAGGACCCGGCATGTAGAGATGAGGTTCAGGCGACGGAGAGGTTCGACGTTCCCCCGGTGGTCCTCAGGTCATTGTCTACTGTCCCCTTCCCGATGGCCACAAAGATCCGGGAGAAGTATCTGTGTCATCCGTATGATGTCCGAATCCCCTTTAGCGATGAAAGGATCTGCTTCCCCCGGAGTTGTGAGGTCGGTGTTTACGTCAAAATGCTATGCATGGAGCTCCGCTTCCCCCTCCATCCGTTCATCATCCTTGTCATGGAGTTCCTGATGGTGGCCATGTGCCAGTTGACCCCATATTCGATGGCAGCACTGGTCGGTTCATTATGCTCTACAGCATGCACTGCTTGGAGCCGACCTTGCCCCTCTTCTTCTACTATTTTCGAGTTCAGACGATCGGCCGAGGGTCATGGCAGCATATTCGCGCCCAAGCAGGGGGGGAGTGCTTGCTTGGCCTGCCCTGTTGGGTGGAAAACTGGAGCTCGAACTATGTCTTCGTCATTTTCCCCGAGGATGCAGTGATCTTGATAGGATGGGGGGTCTATGTCACTATGACCTGTTCTTTGACCCTCTCTGAGGCCGATCAGGCTGCTGGTCGGTTGTTGTCGTCTCTGCCCTTAGTGGAGAAGTCGGTCTGGCCCATGCTGGACGACCTCCTCCTTAAAACCGTCATGTGGTCCCCTGGTAGGTGCTCCATTTTCGTGTTGCTGTGCTCTTTGCTTGCCCTGATCTTCTCTTTTCATGCAGAAATGACGGGACAGGAATTCAGCCGCGACGTCCATGAGCTTATTCACCGGGGATCTAACAATGGCCGAGGAAACCCCTCTGGCCATGCTCCTCGCCGCATGGTAGAGGACGAGATTTGCCGGGCCGACCCGACGGCCAGGAGGGTGGAGCAAGCAGTCTCCGCCACCCTGCTGGCCAAGGCTGCAGTTGAGCCCCATGTGGTGTAGACCGTGGTCGCTAGTCCACTCAGCTCTGCTCCTACCTAGGGAGGCAACGAGGTCACTAGTCCGGAGCCTCGAGCGTCCATGGGTGGTCGCGACAGGGAGCGGAAGCGTCCCCCTTCCGAGACCAGGGGGCTCGAGGAGAAGAAGAAGAGGAGGAAGACCATGGAGGTCCGCCCTCCTGCGGTCCCCGAGATGTCGATCGTCTCGGGCGCGACCCTTCCCCTGGTGGAAGTGGCCACCCCCATCGGTCTGGCCGAGCCCTCTCTGGCTGGCGCAGGTGGCGCCTTATTGATGCTTGAGGCTGGGCCCGAGGACGCACCGGGGAGTCGATCTTTGTTGACCAGGGTGTGGCCACTCAGTTGGCACGGAGCTCCATCCTTTCAAGGGACTGCTCGCTCCTGGAGAGGACTCTTGTCGTTTGGTTGGCGGACTCCCTGGTCTGGCAACTCCAACAGGTTGGTCTCTCTACTGCGTCCGACCCCGCCTCTTGGTGCCCCTGACTTACTTCTATTTTGTAGGCTACCGTGATGGCAGTGGAGGTGCAGTTTCGTGCAACTCAAGCGACCAGTCTCGAGGAGTCCTTGACGCGGGAGCACCTGAGGGCCGGTACGGCTGAGGTGGCAGTTGAGGAGTCCCACATGGAGGCTCACCAGCTGCGACGGTGGTTTAACGAGCTCACCTCTGAGGTGATGGATCTGCAAAATGCCCTGGCCGATGCTCAGAGGTCTGCCTGAGAGGTGGAGGAGGTGTCCCACCGGGAAGTGAACAAGCTTCAAGCCGAGCTGGGTGCCCTACGACAAGTGCACCCCACCCGGCTCGTCGAGGAGGTGGAGAGGGGCTACGAGGGGGTCCTGAGATCGAGGATCGCTGACGCCCTCAAGGAGGCCTTCGATTCCTAGGAGGACCTCTTGGCCCCCCGGATCATAAGAGCCTTCTGGGACTCCTTCGAGAGGTTTGAGGAGCGGGTCCGAACAGGTGCCTCCCTGTCCCCAACTGGTCTTGAGGAGCCTCCCTGATCTGAACAGGGGGAGGCTCCGGGTGATGCCTCCTCCCGAGCCCCGGCGTCCTAGGCGACGTCTCCCCCCTTTTGCACCATGCCTGCTTCCCCCTTGCACTGTAATCAAGGAATAATTTTTGAAGGCAATAAACAATTTGTTTTACAGGTTGTCGTACCTTTCCTTTTGTTGTAGTGTTCTCTTATGTCGAACTAATTTTTTGGCATCTGTTAATCATTTTTCTGGGTTGTTTCCCTCCGTAGCTCCTTCCTCGAAGGCAGTCCATTGCTGACCCCTTATTGCCTGCTGGATGGGACGGATGATCCTGGGGACGCCATGTTGATTCGCCAGGGGATCCTACGTATGTGGAGTGCTCCCGGCCGACCAGTCGTTAGGTCCGCAGAGGGCTCGTCACTGCCCTTGTTCCTTAGGTTGAGAAGGGGGTTGCCTCGCTGGTGGATTCATCTCCGGTCTTATGGTCGGTTGGGTGATCGGCCCGTTGGGGGAGCTGTCTCCAGCCTTATGGCTGATCGGGTCGGTTGGTCCACTGAGGGGGCTGCCCCTAGGCTTGCATCCAACCGATGTTCCGGCCTACTGGGGGAGTTTCCTTCAGCCTTACGGATGGTTGGGTCGGCCTACCTGCTGGGGTATCTACCCCCAGGCTTACCGTAGATCAAGGGATCGGCCCGCTGGAGGAGTTGCCCCCAGCCTTACGGTCGATCAGGTGATCAGCCTGCTGGGGGGTTGTCCCCAGCTTTACGATCGATTGGGTCGGCTGACCAGTTGAGAGAGATACCCTCAGGCTTATAGTCAGCCAGTAGGCCAACCTGCTGGGGGAGTTGCCTCAACCTTACAGATGGTTGGGTCATTCTACCTACAGGGGGAGCTACCTCCAGGGTCACGGTAGATCGATGGTTCGGCCCATTGGGGGAGTTACCTCCAGCCTTACGGTCGACCCGTGCAATCGGCCTACTGGAGGAGTTGCCCCTAGCCTTACAGTCGATTGAGGGTTCAGACCGCTGGGGGAGTTGCCCCCAGCCTTACGGTCGGCCGTGTGATCGGCCTAATGGGGGAGTTGCCCCCAGCCTTACGGTCAACCCTTGTGATCAGCCAGCTGGGGGAGTTGCCCTCAGCCTTATGGTCGACCCTTACGATCGGCCTGCTGGGGAAGTCGCCCCAGACTTATGGTCGATCCGTGTGATCAGCCTACTGGGGGAGTTGCCCCCAGCCATACGGTCGACCCGTGTGACCGGCCTACTGGGGGAGTTGCTCCCAGCCTTACGGCCGACCCTTGCGATCGGTCCGCTGGGAGAGTTGCCCCAGATTCACGGCTGAGCTGGATTCAACGAGAAGGAGCAGACTTGTACTAACGTGGATTAACATTTTGTTTTTCAAATCCGGGGGTACATTTGGAGGAAAGCAAAACAGGGAAGATAAAGGAAAGCTAGTCTCGCCTGGGGGTGGGGTTACTGCTGATTGTACCGTCTCCTCACTCGATCACACGCACTACGGTTTGGACGACATTCACCTTCTTCCCTTTGTCCACTTGCATGTAAGTCCCTTCTCCATGGGGTGCTGGTAGATTGTCGACGAAATTTTTCAAGTGGCTACGGCTGACCAATTTCTCTATATCCTTCTTCAGGTGCCAGCAATCGTCGATGTCATGGCCGCTGTCCTTGTGGTACTTGTAGTATTTTGCCTCGTCCCTTCCGCCTTTCTTCATCTTCGGGGGGGGGGGGGGGCTGCCAATGCGCCCCTCTTTCTGAGCTTGCGCGAGGACGACGTCCGGGGTAGCGTTCAGCCTGGGGGTCGTGTCTCCTCCTTGCATGGCCTTCCCTTGACCCTCTTCTCCCACCAGGATTCATTAGGCTCGCGGTGATCGCTTTCATCTCACTTGGAGCCCCGTCTGACCCATGTTGGATGACTTCCATCAACTGCGGCCAGCGCTTCCTCCGTCAGCATGTAGCGCTCCGACCAGGCTATCATCTCGACGAGGTCTTTCGTGGGCTCTTTGTGTAGTGACTTCTTTAGGCCCTGGTACGGGAGCCCTTTCTTCAGGGCCATTTTCACGACCAGCTTAGGACAGCTCTCCACATTCAGTCTCTCCGCATTGAAGCGACGCATGAAGTGCTTCAGGGTTTCTCCGGGACCCTGCACCACATTGAATAGGAGTTTTGAGCCCGGTTTTACCTGGCGTTCGGCCATGAACTGCTTGCAGAACTTCTGGAAAAGGTCCTCGTAACTGTCGATGGAACAGTTGGGGAGGCTGTGGTACCAACTCCGGGCGGATTTTCGGAGGGTGGAGTAGAAGCCCCTGCAGAGCAGGGTGTCGTCGGCTCCTTGGAATGCCATGACCCCCTCATAGTCCATCACATCATCTTTCGGGCCCCCCGTGCCGTCGTACTTCTCTAAGGTCGGCACCTTGAATCTGGAGGGCACCCGTGCCTCAGTTATCCTTCTGGACAACGTGCAACGGTCACCCCTGGAGCCCCCTGGACATCTCCTCGTGTTGACGCAGAGGTCGAGTTGCTGAGGCAAGCTAACAGGGTCACGTAGGGGGCATACCCGAATCCCAACCGAGCCAGGGATGGGCGTTGGTCAACGGGTGCTTCTCCTCTCCTGGCGGTATTCTCGACTCCTTCGCCTTCCGCGACGGGGACTTTCACTTCGGCTGGATCGGTCCCGGTGGCTCGCTGATCGGTTGATCACCGATTTGTTGAGCGTGGTCACCGAGACGAGGCGGTTGCCAATTTTTCTCCAGCTTACTAGGGACCCCCTTCATCCACATCCCGAAGTAAGGTCGGCGTGAGGGACTGCACCGGGACGAAGTTTGGCAGGGTGAACTGATATTCAGGGTTTGCTCCCCCATCCCTGTGGTCAGTGACCACGACCGAGCGTAAAGGCCGGTGGATTCCTCCTTGACCGAGGGCCCCCGCCGTTCCATATCCTAGGATGAACGGGTTATCGACGAGCTATTGAATCGTTGCGACCAATGTCCGAAGATGGGCATTGTTCTCCTGGGCAAAGAGATGGAGCTGCTCTTGGGTGACCGAATGCAAGTTGTCGGTCCCCTTGGTGGTGTGGCTATGTTGGTTCTCGGGAGGGACGTAATCGCCTTCCTCATGGATGGGGGCATATGCCCCATGCCGTTGCAAACTGGTTCTATTTCGGTGGTTTGATGTGGATTTGTGTTCGGTTCCCATAGACGACGCCAGATGTTTACGGGTGTTTTCTCACCAATGAATCGTTGACCGGGGGTTGGACGGTCAACGTGGTCAAGGGATCAGGTGAGACCCCTTGGTCCTGCCAAGCGTTCGTGTGCTCAACAAGGGTTGCTTGGATCCTTGCGCCAACTCCGGAAACAGCTGGCTCTGTGAGTCGAGGGCGAGCGGGCTCTTCATTTGGGGCGCTTGGCCTCGGTCAGCGGGGTGCGGAGGGGTAGCCTTGGCACCTTGGAGAACATTCGGCCTTGGTAGGTTAGGTGCAGAGGGGTAGCCTCGACACCTTGAAGAACGCTCGGTCGTAGCTGATAGAGAGGCTAGTCGGGGGCGAGCGGTCTCAATGCTGCATATGCCTTGCCTCGGTAGGTGTTGCACTAAGGGATAGCCTCGGCATCGTTGGATCTGCTCGTCTTGGACAGATGAAGGAGCTCGTCAGGGGGGCCGGACCTTGGTTCCGGTCATGTCCCCTCCGATGCCTAAGTCAGAACAGATCTGAAAGATGCTTCTCACTGGAAGGCCGGTATGCGTATCCTCAGACTGAGCTTGGGGAGGGAAGGCAATGTGGAAAACAAGGTCTTTTAGTAGAATACCTCCTCTGTCGGTATTCGGGATCATCCTCATTCCTTGGTGGCCTCCCGAGTCCCTTTATAGGGTTCCTCCCATGATTGCTCCCTAACCACGTCCCCTGACCGCTCCCAAACCACGTCCCCCACTCCCCGCCCCCACGATCTGCCTCCTTCAAGGCACCTGCATGCGTCGTGGGGGTGGGTTAATGGGCTCCTTAATGGCCATTAAGGAGGCGTGTTCTTAAGGGAGCGGTTATCTCCTGCTGGCGTGGGCTGACCGAGCGCACGCCCAGTCGTGGTCGATCCAATTTCAAGTCCTTGCAAGGGCCTCGTCGGTTGGGCCGAACTCCTTTTGTGGGCTTCTAGCTTCAAGTGTGGGCTTAGGTCACTAGTTCTTGGGCTGCTGCCAAATGGTCGTATCAAGTTCCAATTCCAATTCGGAGAGAACATACAACGGGTTATCCATAACAAGATATCTCACTCTTTGTCAACAATAATGAACCAATCAGAACAAAGCACGAAGATATTGTGTTTTCCACAAACCCTTTCCGACCGTCCGATTTACATCCACCCTCTCTCCCTCCCACAACAAAAGGTATGAAACCAACCTCGCACGTCTCCCACATGTCTTTCTCTCTCTAAATAAAACCACCAAATCTTTTAAGATTTTCGTTGAATTTGACATCTTCTTAATCCTTAAATCCTCACATAAAAATCAAGAGACCTAAACCCTAGCTCTCTCGCTTAAGAATCTCCGATGGCCCGTATGAAGCAAACTGCACGCAAATGATCGTGTCGGGATGTACACCCAAAACAATATAGTTTTACAGTAAGCGCACGGTTAAGTGGTGAGTAGGTATCGTATTACGGGGAGGAACTGTTGGTATTACCTTGGTCACTTGGCAGAGATGGAACAATGGTGAATGAATATGTCTGTCACGAACGTATAAAATTGTCGGTTGTAAATTCAATTAATAAGAATGTCTAGGACTAGGGAATCCCGAATATAGATTTTCGAGTATCAATGTGAATATGAACTTCTATATTACTAACTCTTAATTTAGGGTGAAATTGTCACAACTATATTGAGAACTAGCGCACGCTTTCGGACTACGCAAGTCTATAATGACTTAAGCTAGAGCATCACTTTCGCGCTAGCCTAGTCTAAATAATTAGCATTAAGATCCATAATATAATTCAATTCTAATCCAAGTTCACTCTCGTGCAACATGAGTTTGAATCTAGATTGTGATGGTTCGTATTCATCTTACCATCGTACATGCGAATATAATTATAGAAATATAATAAAGATGCTAGCATTGGTAGCTCTCGCGCACCAATTCTATAGGGTATCTCAATTATAGATCTAAATCAAATATCTATGGCTTCCTATAGATCAAGATCCTCTCTCGAGCTCCATGATCTAAGTAGAAATCCCTAGCTATTCGTAGTAGATCAACCATAATCTAACCCTAAAATAAGTTTAGCAACATGGGTTTTCAATAGATTACACATATCAAGATCTAAATCCATAGGGTTAATTCCTTTGCCCTAGAGCAAAGAGACTACTCATAGGTATTCATGATCAAAGCAATGAAATTGATAGATGCAATAGAAATCATCATAGACAAAAGATCTAAACAAGAAATAATCATAAAAACTAGAAACAACAAGAGTTTAGACAAACCATTGAGTTCCAAGCTTCAATCCAACAAGATATTTTAGAACTAGCTCTCCAATTCAAAACTATAGCAAAATAAAGTAGAGTCTTCTCTAAGATCTCTAGCCGTATCGTCTCTCCTTTTGACAACTCAAAAAACTACCTATTTATACTAAATCAAAAACCTGGGAAAAAGTTGACCAAAATGCCCTCAGACCTAGGCAAACCATAGTTTCAATTCTGGGCTGGTGGCGCACTCGAGCGAGTGAAAATGTCACTTGGTCGAGTGGTATTCCCTGTAGAAAATCCTCAAAACGGGCGTTCTGTCTTCTCTGGCCACTCGGTTGAGTGGTCGGCTCACTCAGTCGAATGGCCTTCTCACTCGTTCGAGTGAGAGTTCCTGCAGAAATCTTCAGAATCCTCATTCTGCCTCCATCTTTTCTTACCCCACTCGGTCGAGTGAAAGTTTCACTCGGCCAAGTGTATTTGCATCGCTTCTTGGCTGAGGCTGGTGATGTATCCGTTTCACTCGGTTGAGTGGTCTGCGCCACTTGGTCGAGTAGGCTTAGTTTTAAGCTTTTTTTTCTCGCTTCCTTTCTTCTCCTCTTCTCTTTCTTCTGCTTCCTCTCATCTTCATGCACCATGAGCTCCTAGATATTAACATTGCTGATGCTTTGGCACACTTATATATGCTCCTAGCTCCAATTTGCTCTCGATTGATAAAAATCCAACGAAACATAGAAGTAGTGAAATTCGTCAAGAAATCGTCGTTTAAGCTTTAAATTTGCAATATGAGCAATCGATATGGCATGGAAATATGCAGAAATAAAGTGTAAAATATGAGCATATCAAAATCCCCTAGCTTACCTCTTACTGTTCTCGAGGAAGATAAGTAAAAAGCGAAATTAGCGAATAAAAATAAAGAAAACCAAATAATTGAAAAGAAAGTGAAGAGGGGAAAATGCTAGATCTTGCTCTCAGAACTCAAATTCACTTACCCAAATGCACCAATAAGGAATATAAACATCACTATCGCTCTTATTTCAATATCATTTCATACTTTGCACACTTGATGTAAAAACTGAGAACGATGTGAATCTTATAAAATAAGAAATCATTTTAACGTTAAACATTGTCTAAGGCATAGAAAATGATATACATATTCATAGACAACACAGTTTTTAATTGACTGCATCTACTTGGAGTATAAGAGATATAACACAATTCGTACATATATGAATAGAAAGATGTGGTCGTATGAATTTCATGTCTATTTTTCAACCCATAGTTGTTGTCAGACTTAGAGTCATCTAGTTAAGTATTAGAGATTACCTAGTTTTGATAGTCATGCACATATAAGTAATCACTCTCTCACTTATCATTGGATTTTGTCCCCCCCAAGCTTATCTATAAGCGTAATGGCATCGAATGTATTGAATATGGTTTTTCCCAAGTATTGTGGCTCCATAAAAGAAAAGTAAATGAAAGAAAAGAAAGGAAGGGATTGCGTATACACAATAAAGTTCTCTTTTTCTTTCCTTTTCCCTTTTGTTTTCTTTTCTTTTTCTCTCTCTTTTTATTTTTTTGTTTTCTAATCCATATATACACACATACAATTCCCAAAGAAAAATAATTTTTTTAGTTTGGGAAAGATGCTAAAATAAGAGTCACTTTATGGGAGAATTTCCAATGACAGTATGTATGGAAATTTTTTCAAGATATGTGGAGAAAGAATAAATTATATCACTCAATTCACTCTTCGTATGTGCATAACTACTTTAGCATGGTAATGTCCTCTACTCAGTTTGATTTCTAAAAGCAAACTAGTCTATTCATATCGAATGATATTCAATTCATTAGACCTGTAGATTTAATACACAATTCATTCAATTAAGAAGTGATCTAGAGATACAAAAGTAGTACTCCAAAAATAAAGCAGTCAATGCGTGAATATTGGTATGTTTTCTACAAGAGTATACAATAAAGTAATTCTCAGTCGAGTCAACATTAAAATTCATTCATGGACAATAAATATCACATTGGGAGTCCTTTTTCTCAAATGCACACAAGTAATGATATTAGAAATAAAGACTATATCGTGGCAAAAGATATGTGCACAGGTAAAGGAGATTCAAACTAATTTCATCCAGCGAATTCATCTCTAACAAAGAAACTAAAAGAAGCATGGATAAAATAAAATCTAACTATACACATGTAAGCACTCTAACAGTAAAGAAAATATGAAGCATGGTTAAAATGAAAAAAGGTGTGAAATAAGTAAAAAATGAAGAAAAGTGAAAATAAAACGAAAAGAAAGAAAGTAAAAGTGCGTGGGTGCACTTACTCCCCAAGCTAAACAACACATTGTCCTCAATGTGCAAAGTGTGGTACATGGACAAATAAGGTAGGGGTGGGTGGGTGTGGACGTGAAAATGATGCAAAAATGAAAAGACAGGTAATAATAAAAGAAAAGAAACTAATGAATCTACATGATGGTATGTACATTAGAGTATGTCAGTCAAGCATGCAAAATGATGGCATGGATGCAAATGAGGTCAAAAATATTCTCCCCTAAGTTGGAATATATAGTGCCCTGATAGAGTGAAGACATAGCGACATGCAAAATAATGGGAAAAGAAGGGAGCAAAAGTGTGTTAGGCATCAAGTGAAGTGCCTACTAAGGTGTTGCGCCATCACCTCATTATGGTGGGCGTGGTAGTGGCAGAAGGGCTGGTTGATGTAGATGCTGCAAAATATGGGTCTAAGTTTACTGAATATCAGGGATAAGGGCAATGTGCATCTGTTGGGCAGCAACAGCCTATGTGAGGGCTTGGAAATCTCCTCTAAGTCCAGATACTATAGACTCGACTGCGCGTAGGTGCAAGTCTCTAGTGGTAGAAGTGGAGGTAGAGGGACGTGAACGTGCACGAGTTGGACTCACACGGCCTCCAAAAACTAGTGGGACAACTATAGGGTGCGTGTGTAGAGCGGGGATCACAACAGGATGCTCAGTTTCCAAGTGAGGATGAGATACATGAATGCTTACTAAGGTGGGTGCAACAGATGGTGTGATCAGAATATTGGTAGAAGTGGAGGATGGTGCATAGGTCGTGGCAACAGATGTGGTGACAGACACCATGACACTCTCTGAAAATACTACGGCGGTAGGGACATGAATATCGACAGCTAGGGTGGGCATGCAAGCTGAAGATAAGGTAACTCCAGATGTTGGTGCCTCAAGTAAGGCAGGGGTCTCTATGTACGAAGGAATGGATGGATCCGTACTCTCAAGAATGGAAGGGATAACATGCTCAACACTCTCCGAAATGATAGGGGCATCATCAGATACAGCTGTGGTACTCTCAGGGATGAACGTGGATGTGGAACCCTTAGCATAAGCAGAAGTGGAGACAGATGTGCTGGTTCCAGGAAGGGGCTCAGAGGCAGGCTGAACTATGGGGATCTCAGGTGGGTGAGGCTCGATGAGATGCTCCTACTGCTCATCATCGAGCTCTAGCACATATACAAGTGGGATGAGAAGGTCCATGGGGAACCTCCACTCCTTACCTGCTGGTCCTACATGAGTCTGAACATGGTTCAGAAGCACAATATAATCTACAGAGAAGGGACCATGTAGCTAGACCCAATGGCGATGTCCGTGTTCTCGGATCATGTGCATATGAGTCAAAACATAGTTAGAGAGAGAAGTGGGCCCCATAGAATGGCACATGTCAGTAGGAAACTGGATGTTGAAGATAGAAGCCAGACGGGTGATCAGACCACCACAAAAAATTTGCCTTGGTGGAGGCGAGTGTGGAAAGAATGCGGTCGAAATAATTGCTGGCGACATCAATAGATATGGTAGGGACTAAGGCATCCTCACCAGCCTCATATGCTCTCTCCCGTGTCATAGCCTATAGGATGAATAGCTCAGGTGTGGACATATTCCCAACCTCTGGTCTGGCTAAAATGTTGGTCTCTATAAGGTGTTGTGCAAGGCGTAGGCAGGGGTGAACTATGGATGAGGCCTTTGCCCTACTAGGGTCAAGGTGTGGGATAAATGTGATCAGATCCCAGAATGCATCAGCAGAAAATACGGAGGGGATGTGATGACTAGGGCCATACGCCCTGCTAGGGTCTGGGACCGGAGGCCAGTGAAAGTAAGCTTGGACCATGTTTTGGTAGATCTCACACTCACGGGCCATAAGTCTAAAGGAAGAGCCACTAGGAGTCCTATGAATAGAACTCAAGACCTCAAGTGTCGGTCAGATATAGGTGTACACTGACAAGACAAAAATTCACCCCAACCGACGTTATCATACAGCTGGTGCATCCCCTGGAATACACATAGGCGCTCTAGCATCTGAATGTGAGCGAACCTAGAAGGAATGATCTGACGTTTGGAGATCCTCTCAAATTTGGCGCAGTGTGCATCATCTTTGAAATTAATCACATACGTCTCTATGGGTGTAGGTGGCTATGCTGGTGACGATAAGGTGCTGGCAGTGTTGGGATAGGATCACTATGTGGTGGCGGCGGCGTTGTCCCAGAAGAAGAAGGGCCGGGGTTGTCGATTTCCTTCCTCTTGGTGGCAGGCTGCCTATCCCCAGACCTAGTCCTTGGAGGCATGGTATAATGCCGTGAGTATGGTGCACTCCACGAAAAACATGTGAATATAATCGCTCGAAATATGAAAAGGAACGAGCGATTATATTCATTTTAGTTGTGATTGGGTAAGGTTTCCATTTGAGTCAGTGTTCTAATCAAATAGTAGTCCCTCTTCTTTAGAACACCTATTGTATCCCAGGCTATATAAGGGGTATTTAGGCCAGGGGCTTTGAGAGGGAGAACATTGAGAGAACATTGAGCCATTATTTTTGAGAGCTAACTTTGAGAGATTGTTGAGGGCTTTTGGAGAGATCTTGAGTGCTTCTTCCTTGTTGGTGGAGGTTGAAGATTTGTGTATATTCTCTCCATATGTAATAAAGCTCATCGGTGTTCACTTGCCGGTCGACGGCCTAAAGTTACAATCTTCATAACGATTTATTTGGTTATTTCTCGTTCTCATCTCAGATCGTCTGACAGTCCGAGTATTCAACCCGCGCATTACAAATATGTTAGGTTTGTGGGTCGCAATATGGTCATCGTCGAGATGAAGTTTCTATTGTGTTGATTGGTGAGTAGATATTGTACCACATTCATTAAATTAAGAGTCCGAATATTGCTATATAATTGAGCAAGGTATGCCATTTATTTTTATACTTTTAAATATATATATTTAGTATGATCTTTTACATCTTTAATGTTAGAGAAATTTTTATTGCTTCAGTTTCTCAAATTAGATTAGGATATTCTGATGGTAGATTAATAACATTTGCGATGAACAACATCGAAATAACGCTGTTTGGGTACTAGAAGTTGAACATTTGATGCACCCCGAACTTACACCTAAATTCCACCTAGCGGTGTCATAGTCGCTAGGCGTGGTATGGTTCCTAGGTGTTAGCTCTGGGCTCTATCCACAAGCAGACGGTGTCAAATTATAGTATAAATGATTGTCGAATCCCACAGGGACAGTGACAGTGTATTGGGGTCTCAGATTATTTTTAGATCTCAGAGTGAGATAGCAGTCGGTTTAAGAAGATTGGTTGTGATGGTATTGTTGGTTTGATAATACAAGAAGCTTTGGCCGTAGGGATCACCGCTAAGACCGTCGGAGGTTGATGTTAGAATGTGGTCTTTACGTTGCATTGGATTTAGGGGTTGATCTCTCAACTCATACCACTCTCGTGGGTTATAATTTCAAGGTATCTCGATGGCTCTCATTGACACAATGGCGGTATCCGTCAATAAAGTGATATAGTTTTTCTGTGGATCCCCTTAAGGCACGAGCCGGGCATGGTCACGAGCCTTGGTTGGATCCACTAATTCCCTATTTAAATCCCAAAGATACTCCTTAAGCTCATCAATTCCACCGACTGAGGGCATGATCTCAGTACGAGTTCTCCTAAGGATTCGGAGGGATCGACCGAAATACTCCAGTTTATTCCCAAACAACCTAGAGATCCAGGTCTACACCTCTTTCTTAGAGTCTTAGGGCTAACCCGTCAACCCTAGGGGAAACTACTCACACATGACAATTACGACGAATAAAGATACAATTTTTATCAATGAAAACATTGTAGCAAATGAATCGAGTGAGAAATAAATAGCTTACGTACCGAAAACGAGGAAGAATGATAGCCAATAGGGATCCAAGAATTCTAGCAGATTCCAAGACAAAAGAAATAGCAAAAACTTAATCTTTCTCCAAAAATAACTCAATTCTCAAAAACCTAGATATAGATCTCCAATGGTTTTCGATCTCCTCTCTCCCCTCTCTACCCAGTTCAGAAAAATTGATAATTAAAAAGGGCTCTCTCTCCTCGTCACCAAAATCGACTCTTATCGCCTCGTTTGGTCCCACGAAATTAAATTCAAATTCTGGAGTCTGCGCCCGCTTGTTATCGACCGAGTCAGTGACTCGGTCTAGTAGCGCCTGCTCGGTCGGGCAGGCGCATGTGCTGCTCTTTGCTCGGGTGAAGGGGTCTGGGCTACTCGGTCGAGCAGCCCCTTGCTTGGTCGAGTCTGTCAGTGGATCGGGCTGCTTCAAAAAGTGTCGCTTTGCCTACTCTGCCCGAGTATGCCTTGCTCGGTCGAGTAGGTTGCTGACTCAGTCAAGTAGGTCCTGCTCGGTCGAGCAGGATGTTGGTGAGACTGAGCTCGAAAGTATGTCGACTCGGGCCGAGTTGCCACTCTGCTCGGTCGAGTCGGATGCACGTTCTGCTGCTTTTGTATGTCAGCTCGACTGAGCAGCTTGTGCTACTAGGTCGAGTCGCCTGCGAAAAATCCAAAACAGCTCCTCTCTCTTGCCAGATCCTCCTCCACTCCTCCCATAGGCTTCCGAACCTTGGCAAACTCCTATAGAGCCTCGCCAATGGGCTCACGGGTACGCTAGATGTGTTCATATCCAAAAGTGGTTCCGAATTGCTCCAAAATCCCTGAAAATCCACAAAACTCAATGAAACTCGAATATGGCGTTAGAATTGCAGTATCGTAAGAAAATGTGGGATTTAGATGCGGATATGACATGAAGTGCAATGGAATGATGCTATGAAAAGATAGAAAATATAGACACATCAAAATCCCCCAAGCTTACCTCTTACTCATCCTCGAGGAAGACGAATACTAGGTATGCCGGACGTTAAACAAAAGAAAATAAAAGAGGTAAGAGATGGAAGGGGTGCTAGAATATTCAATCAGATCTCAAGCCTCAACAGTATATCACGATGCTTCGAATAATAAAACACAGGCTAATAGTATCCTCAAGTCTTACTAATCATATGGCTAGCATGCAATAAAGGCAAAAGTAGGGATCTTCTAAAATCATGCCATCATTATATCAATTTCATGCAATCTATAGAGTCTAGTATAAAAAGAGTTAGCAATGCACTTTTTCAATCAATAGTTACAAGTGGAGCACAAAGAGATCACAACAACAGTCAATAGAGAATGGAAAAAGATCATATCATTCAAATATTCACTTCAAATCATGAAAAATCTCCAAAACTAAAATATTTTGTAAAGTTTAAGCATTATCGAATCTCCCCGTTGTGCACCATCTCCACTCTAATGTCATACTCACTCATATGATCAGTTGGCTCACCCCCCAAGCTTAGCTTGAGGCGTCACATCTATGAATAGGATATGAGAATTTTTGTATTTTCCCAAGTATTTGTAGTAGTTTCTAATAAAGGGATAGGAATTTTCTTTCCTTTTCTTTCTTTTTCTTTTTTTATTATTTGGAAGCTATCTTTTTCTTTTGGGATTTTGGGAAGTAGATACGGTGGAAGTAGCTGTAGGGGTTGTAACCAAATGATACGAGAATCATAAAGATATGAGGATCAGGAAAATAATATATCACTCGGTTCACTCATCAGAGGTGCACAATGATTCAATGGGATAATACTCTAACTAAACTCATAACTAGCATGGATACTTTCATTCATCTCAGTGAATATTGAAAGCATGCAGTATAAAGCACAATAATATCAGGCATGCAAACAGAAGTGGCTAAGATAACAAACAGGTGCTGCAAATGTACTAATGATGCGTGAACCTAGGTGCACTACGCAACAGAGAGCGTACTAGATACTATTTCATACATTCAATTACAATTCATATCAGGCAGTAAATTAGAAAGATCAGCAATAGAATATGCCATCATATAAATAATAAAATTGAGATTAACCTAAATAGCATGTCAACAGATATAAACATCGTGAGTAGCTACTGAGGGCTATGAGAAGTATCATCATACAGAACAATTCTAGCTAAAAGGAAGAAAAGTGGAGAAAGCAAGAAAATGAAAACGGGCAGCAAGCATGGCAAAAAGTGGAAAACGTGATGCTGAATAAGAAAAAAGATGAAAAAGGTTGAAAATGGGTGGAAAAGTAAAGTAGAAAGGTGAAAAAAATTGAATGAAAATATAAAAGAGGATGAAAAATAAAGAGATAGCGCTCATCCCTCCAAGCTAAATGCAGCAGTGTCCTCACTGATGAGAAAACGCTGGTATGCGTGAAATGATGCTAGTGAGGGTGGGTGGGTGAGGGGATAGAAAAGGAATAGAAAATAAAACTGTGCAGAAGAAAGAAAACGTGATATGATGCAATGATAAAGAGATGATGTAAATGCATGGGGTGATGCATGGAAGGTCCTCCCCCAAGCTGTGAAAGGCTAGGGCCCCGAAAAGACAGATGGACACAAAAAGAGGTGAGGGAAGGAAAACAAAAAGTGGACGGACGGCATCAAGCAGGGGCACCACCCTCTGGAGGTGGTGATGGGTCCCCCTACTGTGGACCAGGGATGGTGGAAGCTGGCTGTGGCTCGACAGCTAGGTCGGCCGGGAGATCAAAAGTGGTGGTGACGGGCGAAGCTGAAAATAGGACAATAGCAGTCTCGATTGGTGCAGAAGTGGGTGTGTCGACGACTGAAGTGGAAATGGCTTTGGCAACCAACTTAGGGGTAGAAGTGGCAGACCCTGCAGAAGCCTGATAGTGTGGGGCACTGAGTGGAGGGGCATTAGCTAGGATCACGGGAGGTGGGCCCCATGTCCGTAGTAGGTTTATGATAGACGCTAGGTCTACCTCGACTATCTCATGATAGGTGTCTATCGAGCAGAAGAAGGCATCGAAATCCCGTCGAAGGCAAGAAGTCGAGTCCTACAACGCAGTCAGACGAGCATCAGTGGTACGAAAGTCGATGGGAGGACGATAACTGTGAGACACCACTCTCGTAAAACGGCCCCGTGGAGATAATCCACGGTGCCTAGGCTGAAAGATCGGAGAGGGTGAACTAGATGGGATCTCGGCAGTGGAAGTGAGAGGTATAGTGTGGCCGAGATCAGGAGAAGTTGTGGTAGTAGCAGAGGCAGTGGCAGTGGAAGATAGAGCAGTTGTTGACACAGATGTGAGGACAGAAATCGAGACGCTCTCAGTGAGTACGGCCGCTACGGGTAAGGAAGTGGAGCCAGAGGTAGGTAGATGGGACCCTATGGATATAGGCAGGGATGCTAGAAGGTCCCTAAGCGGTGGAAGGGTGACGACTGGCTCGTGCTCCAGAAAGTATAAAGCAGTAGGCTCGGAAGCAGATAAGATATCAGTGCCCTCGGGCATGGGTACAGAAGAGATAGCGACAGGGGCCTCGGGGCAAAAGGTGGTGACAGTCCTCGAGGTCCCGACGGTGGAGGAGGTGGTGGGGACAATGGTGGAAGAGGTAGTGCCTCCTGGTGGCAGAGAGTGTGCAGGCTGTACTGGAAGGGCAGCCAGGTCGTGCTCCTCGTACTCGGAAGAGCGGGGTACCCTGTCGTCGGTGACTACCTCGACGGGGGCTCCGGGGGGCTCGAGGACATGGAGTGCTGGAAGTGGGTGGACCCTATCTGTCATCCAGCTCTGCTGGACAGACACTATTGTGGTGAGGTGAGGGGCGGGAAGGACAAGGTGGGGTGTGTGATGGGTGCCTACTAGATATGTCCAGTGACGGGCTCCATATGGTCTAATGATGTACATGTGCTCAAGCACACCGAAAGTCAAGCGGTGGGGCCAGGAGGGGTTACTAGATCATCTGAAAGATCGATAACTAGCATCTGTGCAAAAATGGTTAAGAATCAGCCGCAACATATATCGGTGGAGTAGTGAGTGTGGGCGGTCTGTAAAAGGAAATAATACAGCTAGTGGGCTGCGTCAGAAAGTACAAAAGGGTGAAGGGAGCCGTTGGGATGGAAGCGCAAAGGTCAGGTCATTTCCATAAGATGAGAGAGCTCAGGTAGGGACATGGTCCCGACCTCTGGCCTGTAAAAAATGGTGGTGGCGAGGTGTCGCTGCCCGTAGCGAAGGCAAGGATGCACAATGCATGAAGCCTTCGCTCAGCTGGAATAGTAATGATCCAGACCAGAAATACGATGCCAGAAAGCGGAGGCATTGAATGAGGCTAGGTCGTAGTATGGGGAGAAGGCGGCTCGGGGGTCAGGGATGGCTGGGAAATGGAAGTGGAAGCAGATCATGGCGTACGTGATCACGAAGTCATGGTCCAGCAGCCGGAAGGTAATGCCATCGCCTGCCTAGGTGCAGGCGATGGAACTCAATGCCTCCAGAGTGAGGCGTGTGTAGGTGGGTGCATGGACCGTCAGGAGTCGGTCAAACCAATGGTGCAGTATAGCCAATGGACTCCCTGCAGGAGTCCAAGGCTTCGGAGGGTGGGAATGTCGACAAACTGTGTGGGAATGAGTCTCCTCTACGAAAAGGCTATGAATCGGTCATGGTGGGTATCGTCCCTAAATGTGATGTCGAATGTCTGCACACATGGCAACAGTGCGGCAGGAACGGTAGTAGGTGCAGGAGGGGCAGGAAGTGCAGTAGTGGGGATAGTGGCAGAAGAGGCGGGGACGTGTGTGTGACGTGGGGGAGAAGAGTCGGACACAGACGAAGGATCGCCCGCTTCTCCTCCTCGACGGTGGGGGTAGTAGCACGGCGAGAGCGACGTGAGGGTCGAGAAGAGGAGGCACCAGTGGACTTCCTCTTTCCATGACGGGGAGGTGTGGGACCCCCTCTAGTGCGAGGCATCATGCGAAAGGCAAGCTGAAGTGTCGGTATAAAAGTAAAGAGTGTAAAGAGTGTACCGATGAGGAAATTGCTGCGAGAATGCTGTAGCAGGTATGTGACTGCTGCTGATCAGAGGTCTCCCCCAAGCTGATCCGAAACGTGTCCTCTAATGTAGGTGAAATGCACCTGAAATAGAAGAAAATATAATGTCAGGGGATGCAATGAGAAATAAGTAAGGGGAAGTGTGCCGTTGCTCGACCAAGCACAATCGTTTCTCGGTCGAGTAACGTAGGGCAGGTTTGGTGTGTGTAGGGTTGCTCGACCGAGCAGCAGTAGTGCTCGGTCGAGTAGGTCGGTATAGGAGGGTAGATGACTTGACTGAGCACTTATTGTGCTCGGTCGAGCAGTGTTGATGGGGAGTGGGGTGGCTAAGTGCCTGGTCAAGCACCATTCGTGCTCGATCGAGCAGATGGGGTTGCCCTAGGGGATTTTGGGGGTTGGAGCGATGGCAGGGTGGTTCAATAGGAGAGGGGTGTATGGGGGGATGTTTCATGAGGCAGGGGGGTGGGGGGTGGAGGGGCGACATAATGGGGGAGCGCCGCCGGTACTGGGTGGTGCCGGTGGTGTTGCTCTGATGATTCGAAGGGGGAGAGGGAATATGGGGAGGAGGAAAAGGAGAGAGAGAAAGAGACAGAGAGAGAGAGAGAGAGGGCGAACCAAAACGGTGGCACAGCTGACGGTGTGGACGGCGGAGGGGGTGGCGTCGACGTCGGTGTGGGTCGAGTAGGATAGAGGGCTGGGTGCTCGGGCAAGAGGATTTGGGAAAGTGAGAAAAGTTTAGGGCTAAAGAAGTCGTGTTGGGTTTTAATAACCCGACTCAGTCGGTAGTGGGTCCCATAACATTAAGGGTAACGCGACTCGATTGAGCAGCATAACTACTTGGTCGAGTCAAACAAAAATTAATACAAGTTTTAGAACACTCCCTCGTCTACTCGGTCGAGTAGGGTCTGTGTCACGTCCCGCTTCCCAAGTATGGAAGGCAAAACGTGAAGAGGTCCGCTCAGACTTGGAGCTATGAAGCTACAGTCTGATAAGCATATGGTAATCTATTCCATTATCAGGTTCTTTGCATTACGACGAAAGAACAACAATAATAATAAGGGATAAACAAATCAATTTATCCAACATTCAACATCCACTGATTTTATTCCAAACATTACAGAGATAGTCATAAAATAAAGTACAGAGTCTGAAAAGAAGCCCTAAGCGTGGTTGAACTACAACAAGTAATGGTGCTGTGCACCGAACAACCTAACAGCAGCTACTAAGAAGGTAACAACAACTAAAAGAGAGTCACCAGCTGAGACTAAAGGAAGGACTGGAATCCTCGAACTGGACGTCAATAACCTGTCGTCCCCATCAACAAAATCAGGCTCAAAACCTGACATGTGACACCCAAAGAGAAAAGGGCACATATCAGCAAAAATCTCCAAAGAGGGAAAATGAGACTTTTGTGCAAGGAAACATAAGAGCAAAAGTGTACAACTAGCAGTTCTAAAATAATGGAGATGACATGACATGAATGCAACAGTTTAAATATGAGCATGAATGTAGCAGTTTAAGATGAACTTGAAAGGTAACATTTGCACGACACGTTGTAGCAAAAGCTACAAAACAAGATATCACGTTTTCACGATGGAAACATGCATTCACATTGTGCACAGGGTTTACTCCTTACAGCTAAAGTGGCTGTACAAGCACACTTCTACGTTGCGTGATAGTTTAACCCTACCCCAATCCTAGAGTTTACGCCTTGCAACTGAAGTGGCTGTACGGGCACACTTCTACGTTGCGTAATCGCATAATCCTATCCCTTCACATGAATCGAGCTTTGGTTTCCCAACAACATTGTGCTCGCTTCTAGATCACGAGCCAAGAAGTGGTTTTCAATATGGCATAGGGTTGTGCCCATAAAGCAGGTGCCTAGCCTCAATAGTTACAATTATTGTAGCGTGTGCTATGCATTCACGATGAAACATTTTGATGCATGACATGACATGGAAATGAGCAGTTAAAGTGTGTACCGTTAATTGAAATTAAACGTGACATGACAGCATGAATGAAAGCATGGTAAAAGTGTCGGATCTAGCTTCGTTGTCAAGCTAGATCTAGTAAGGGCATCTAGACGACTATCATTTCATGGCCTAGTCTCTTTTACGCTACTACACAGGTTGGCCTAAAACATGGCCTAAACAATTACTGGCAAGTATCACTTGCCTGAACAACGTCCATAGTCTCATTTCAACAATGGTCCAGATCTCCCTATGTGCTCCAAATCAATCATCCCAAACCTACAGTCCCGTATTCATTATCTTCAATTAGTGAATTAACCATCACAATAAAATTACAGTTTTTATCTTGTTAACATGCAGGTGTGGGTTCCTACGGTTCAGGTATACCTTAACAAGATGCAAGAGCTACACTGACGTCGGATAGCAACGTCAGGGGTTGGAATCCGGTATCGCGAACGGTACGGTGGATAGCGACGATGAGCAACGATCAACCGGGTAGCGGTACGATCATCGATCAGCGACACGAAGGGGATGGACAGTGGTACAACGTCCTACATCATCGGGAGGGCACAGACAGCGGTATGCAACGCATGAGAGACGGTGGACAGATCTGTCTGCGGGTTTGGGCAGCGCAGATCTGAAATTACGCGTGAATCTGAAGTTTGCACGTGCGTGGGAGGAGCTCCAGGGGTTTTAGCGCTAGGAAAGGACTGCATGGATAGGGGGAAGGCCTGAGGGGCAGCCAGTGGCAGCGGGGTGGCTGACGGTGACAAGATAGCCCAGGCCGTGGGGTTTTGGTAGGGCAAACGGCAGTTTTTGGCGCGTATCCAAGTGTTTGCACGCTGTTTGCGGGAGGAGGAGGAAGATTTGTCGTGAGGGAAGCTAGGTGGTGATAGGGGACGTCGATGGGAGTTCACCGAAGGAGGGGGATGGCAGGTGGAGATAGGAATGGTGCTGGTCGAATTTTTGAAGGGGGAGGAGGCTGACAGTTTTTCTAGGGTAATTCGGTGTTTGCACGGAGTTTACGGAAGAAGGGGAGGAACTGACGTGAGGGGAGCCTGCTGGTGGATAGGGGAGGTCAAGGGGAGTGATCAGCGGCTGGTGGGGGTCGTCGGCAGAGGAGGAGGCGGCCGGTCGTCGGGTTTGAAGAGGAGGGCTGACAGCATTTTTGTAAAGAGTTCGGTGTTTGCACGGATTTTAAAGCGAGGTGGGGGAGGTGGTCGATGAGGGGAAGGTAGCCGGAGGTGGAGGAGGTCGAGGGGGAGCTAGGTCGGAAGTTTGGTGGTCGTCGGAGGTGGAGAGAGGCTTGGCCGAATTTTGGAAGAGGGGTGCGCCGCCCCGATTTTTTCCACAGAGCTAGGGTTCGGTTTCATGAAATAGGAGATGATTGCTATACAACTCTAGGGTTTTGGTATTTTGCGTATTATAGGAGGAGAGAGGGAGAGATAGTGGGGGTTTAGTTTGGTTAAAATAGTGGGTGGGTTGAATAGTCTATTTGGGTGAGTATAAGAAACTAGTTTTGATAAAGTGTTTTGAAAGGAGGGTATGTTTAGGTGATTGGAGAGAGAGGATGTGAGAGGGTGGGGGTAGACTGAGGTTTATATGTGATGTAGAATAGCTAGGAAAATGTTTTCATGTAACGTATTAGGCCTAGTTTAATTAAGTTAGTTAATTAATCAAGTTAATTAAGTTATGTGTATTAGAAGAGTATTAGTAGAAAAAGTGGGTCAAACGGTGTCCGATAATTATAAGAAAAATACCGGGACGACCGTGTCGACGAGAGAATCGAGACTAAGGAGATCAGTCACGGGCTAGGGCTACGAAAAGCGGAACTAAAAATAAAAAAGTCTAACGGCGAAAGTGAAAGCTACGACACCTCTACAAACAAGGTTGTTTTGTGGGAAAACGACCCGTGAAATGACGTTCCAAAATAATTCCACAAATACATACTCTTCCAGAGGGTCACAATAGCATATCACATCGTAGGTTCCGGATACAAGAAGAGGCTGAAATAAATAAGTGTACGAACAAAAGTACGCGCACAAAAATCATACCGTCGAAAAGCGACCGTGACATCCTACACACCTTAGAATAAAGTCCGTCCTCGAACTTTCAAACTAAAAATATATCTAGCCACTCTAGTAACTAACCCAATCATATCACGCTATAATTCAACCAGGTATAGTCACCACAAGTGCTTATCTTTGCACTAGATAGTCAAATTAACACTGCAAACATGTATATATATACACACACATTCTATAGTTATACCTATCATATATAGTCAAAATCTTACACGTACTTCAATCATTTATATAATCACGTACATCCTTATATAGCTATTATTCACTTATCATGTAACCATGGTACACATACTTACATACAAATAAATAGTTCACACCAGCAAATACAATCGTAATACTTCACGTTTAGATAACTACCTATGAACAAAACAACATGGATAACTAATCCCTATATCTCCTAGTATACATCCAACACCAATCACATCAACACATGTAATCACACCATACAATATTAAATTATGTTTGCTATATCTAATATACATTCACTACTACTATACTTTTTAAAATGTATAGTTATTCAAATGCACGCAGATACTTCACCATATATTCACATCACATACAGTCCTATAATTATATTTAAGACACACCACACATACCTTAGTCACAAATACATATAACTAAGCACATACCTACCCGTGCATGGTGCACGTCCACACACGCTAACATACGATTCATACATACCACTCATACCACTATATACTTAGCACATTCTAAACACCAAGTTTAGCTAACAAATATACATTCAAACATGTAAAACCAAATAACTATACTACCCGACCAACACCTATAACCATATAATGGTATAGCCACCTACAATCATATGCATAACACAACCATACACAACCAATCCTATCATTATACACACACACCATTCATTACTATGTTCATAACACTACACACCAATCACAGACAAATATAACAATATATATAGAGTATATCCACTCAAACTTGAGTGAGACTTTAAACACATATCAGAATACTCAATATACATAACTCGATATTTATACCTATACCGACACCACTCCAATATATATATATATATATATATATATATATATATATATATATATATATAGGGTAAAATGCGCCTGAGCTCGTGCTCAGATGGGATTCCTGCGCTCGACCCCTCCTGACCGTCCGATCCGATCCCCCGGCTGTTGTTAAAAGCGGAACATGAGGAACTTTTGGTGTAATTACCAACGCGCCCTTACGCGCCCGGAAATTTTGGGGCAATTACCATCCCGCCCTTATAGCCCCTATGAAAGAAACTTTTTAGAACTATTGGTGCAATTACCATCCCGCCCTTTATATCCTTTTCAAAGAAATAGTTTACACTATACGACACCGTTGTGCGCGTCGACCCAGAACAGAGTATATTACTCCCCGCGCACAACGCGCTACAGCCTACGCGTCGTGCGCGGCGTGGGCTTAAAATGCACAAGTGTTGAGAAGTTACCAACCGTGCGCACGACGGGCAAAATTACCCCCGTCGTGCGCGAGGGGGAAAACGCAACGTGTAAAGAATTTTCCATCCGTGTGCACGACGGGCAAAATTAACCCCGTCGTCCGCGGGGGTTAAAACGCCTAGTGTGAAGCAATTCACATCCGCGCGCACGACGGGCAAAATTACCCCCGTCGTGCGCGTGGGTTAAAACGCCTAGTGTGCAGCAATTTCCATCCGAGCGCACGACGGGCAAAATTAACCCAGTCGTGCGCGGGGGTTAAAACACCTACTATGTGAAGCAATTCACATCCGCGTGCACGACGGGCAAAAATAACCTCGTCGTGCGTGTCGTCCGCGGGGCATAAAACGCACAAGTGTCGAGCAATTTTCATCCGCGCGCACGACGGGTAAAATTACCCCCGTCGTGCGCGTGGGTTAAAACGCCTAGTGTGGTGCAATTTCCATCCGAGCGCACGACGGACAAAATTAACCCCGTCGTCCGCGGGGGTTAAAACGCACAAGTGTGCAGCAATTTCCATCCGCGCGCACGACGGGCAAAAATAACCTCGTTGTGCGCGTCGTCCGCGGGGCATAAAACGCACAAGTGTCGAGCAATTTCCATCCGCGCGCACGACGGGCAAAATTACCCCCGTCGTGCGCGTGGGTTAAAACGCCTAGTGTGGAGCAATTTCCATCCGAGCGCACGACGGACAAAATTAACCCCGTCATCCGCGGGGGTTAAAAGGCACAAGTGTGCAGCAATTTCCATCCGCGCCCACAACGGGCAAAATTAACCCCGTCGTGCGCGTCGTGTGCGGGCAAACGCACAAGTGTGGAGCAATTTACAGTCGTGCGCACAACGGGCCAAATAACCCCCGTCGTGCGCGAGGGGGAAAACGCAATGTGTAAATAAATTTCCATCCGCGCGCACGACTGGCAAACTTACCCCGTCGTGCGCGTGGGTTAAAACGCCTAGTGTGGAGCAATTTCCATCCGAGCGCACGACAGACAAATTTAACCCCGTCGTCCGCGGGAGTTAAAACGCACAAGTGTGCAACAATTTCAATCTGCGCCCACAACGGGCAAAATTAACCCCGTCGTGCGCGTCGTGTGTGGGCAAACGCACAAGTGTGGAGTAATTTACAGCCATGCGCACGACGGGCCAAATTACCCCCGTCGTGCGCGAGGGGGAAAACGCAATGTGTAAAGAAATTTCCATCCGCACGCACGACGGGCAAACTTACCCGGTCGTGCGCGGGGCTTAAAACGGACAAGTGTGGATCAATTTCCATCCGGGCGCACGCCGGGCAAAATTAACCCCGTCGTCCGCGGGGGTTAAAACGCCTAGTGTGAAGCAATTCACATCCGCGCGCACGACGGGCAAAAATAACCCCGTCGTGCGCGTCGTCCGCGGGGCTTAAAACGCACAAGTGTCGGGCAATTTCCATCTGAGCGCACGACGGGCAAAATTACCCCCGTCGTGCGCATTGTCCGCGGGGCTTAAAACGCACAAGTGTAGAGCATTTTCCAATCGCGCGCACGACGGGCAAAAATACGCCCCGTCGTGCAAGGGGGTTAAAACGGCTAGTGTGAAGCAATTTCCATCTGCGCGAACGACGGGTAAACTTACCCTGTCGTGCGCCTCGGTTAAAACGCCTATTGTGCAGTAATTTCCATCCGAGCACACGACGGACAAAATTAACCCCGTCGTGCGCGGGGGTTAAAACGCCTAGTGTGAAGCAATTACCCCCATCGTGGGCGTCGTGCGCGGGAAACGCACAAATGTGGAGCATTTACCAACCGTGCGCACGACAGGCAAAAATTACCCCCGTCGTGCGCGAGGGGTAACACGCAACGTGTAAAGCAATTTCCATCCGCGCGCATGACGGGCAAAATTCCCCCGTCGTGCGCGGGGCTTAAAACGGACAAGTGTGGACCAATTTCCATCCGGGCACACGACGGGCAAAATTAACCCCGTCGTCCGCGGGGGTTAAAACGCCTAGTGTGAAGCAATTCACATCCGCGCGCACGACGGGCAAAAATAACCCCGTCGTGCGCGTCGTCCGCGGGGATTAAAACGCACAAGTGTCGAGCAATTTCCATCTGCGCGCACGACGGGAAAAATTACCCCCGTCGTGCGCGTGGTAAATAGCATGGCAACTATTTACCAACAATGCGCACGACAGGCAAAAATTACCCTCATCGTGCGCGAGGGGTAAAACGCAACGTGTTAAGCAATTTCCATCCGCGCGCACGACGGGCAAAATTACCCCCGTCGTGCGCGTGGGTTAAAACGCCTAGTGTGGAGCAATTTCCATCCGAGCGCACGACGGGCAAAATTAACCCTGTCGTCCACGGGGGTTAAAACACACAAGTGTGAAGCAATTTTCATCCGCGAGCACGACGACAAAATTAACCCCGTCGTGCGCGTTGTCCGCGGGGCTTAAAACGCACAAGTGTAGAGCATTTTCCAACCGTGCGCACGACAGGCAAAAATACGCCCCGTCGTGTACGGGGGTTAAAATGCCTAGTGTGAAGCAATTTCCATCTGTGTGAACGACAGGCAAACTTACCACGTCGTGCGCGTCGGTTAAAACGCCTACTGTGCAGCAATTTCCATCCGAGCGCACGACGGGCAAAATTAACCCCGTCGTGCGCGGGGTTAAAACGCCAAGTGTGAAGCAATTACCCCCGTTGTGGGCGTCGTGCGCGGGAAACACACAAGTGTGGAGCATTTACCAACCGTGCGCACGACATGCAAAAATTACCCCCGTCGTGTGCGAGGGGTAAAACACAACGTGTAAAGCAATTTCCATCAGCGCGCACGACGGGCAAAATTCCCCCGTCGTGCGCGGGGCTTAAAACGGACAAGTGTGGAGCAATTTCCATCCGGGCGCACGACGGGCAAAATTAACCCAGTCGTCCGCGGGGGTTAAAACGCCTAGTGTGAAGCAATTCACATCCGCGCGCACGACGGGAAAAAATAACCCCGTCGTGCGCGTCGTTCGCGGGGCTTAAAATGCACAAGTGTCGAGAAATTTCCATCCGCGCGCACGACGGGCAAAATTACCCCCGTCGTGCGCGTGGGTTAAAACGCCTAGTGTGGAGCAATTTCCATCCGAGCGCACGACGGACAAAATTAACCCCGTCGTCCGTGGGGGTTAAAACGCTCAAGTGTGCAGCAATTTCCATCCGCGCCCACAACAGGCAAAATTAACCCCGTCGTGCGCGTCGTGTGCGGGCAAACGCACAAGTGTGGAGCAATTTACAGCCGTGCGCGCGACGGGCAAAATTACACCCGTCGTGCGCGAGGGGAAAACGCAATGTGTAAAGCAATTTCCATCCGCGCGCACGACGGGCAAACTTACCCCGTCGTGCGCGTGGGTTAAAGCGCCTAGTGTGCAGCAATGTCCATCCGAGCGCACGACGGGCAAAAATTAACCTCGTCGTTCGCGGGGGTTAAAATGCACAAGTGTGAAACAATTTCCATCTGCGCGCACGGCGTGCAAAATTACCCCCGTCGTGCGCGTGGGTTAAAACGCCTAGTGTGGAGCAATTTCTATCCGAGCGCACGACGGGTAAAATTAACCCCGTCGTCCGCGGGGGTTAAAACGCACAAGTGTGCATCAATTTCCTTCTGCGCGCACGACGGGAAAAATTAACCCCGTCGTGCGCGTCGTGTGCGGACAAACGCACAAGTGTGGAGCTATTTATAGCCGTGCACACGACGGGCAAAATTACCCCCGTCGTGCGGGAGGGGGAAAACGTAATGTGTAAAGCAATTTCCATCTGCGCGCACGACTTACCCCGTCGTGCGCGTTGGATAAAACGCCTAGTGTGTAGCAATTTCCATCCGAGCGCACGGCGGGCAAAATTAACCCCGTCGTGCGCGGGGGTTAAAACGCCTAGTGTGAAGCAATTACCCCCGTCGTGGGCGTCGTGCACGGGAAACGCACAAGTGTGGAGCATTTACCAACCATGCGGACGACATGCAAAAATTACCCCCGTCGTGCGCGAGGAGTAAAATGCAACGTGTAAAGCAATTTCCATCCCCGTCGTGCGCGTGGGTTAAGACGCCTAGTGTTCAGCTATTTCCATCCGAGCGCACGACGAGCAAAATTAACCCCGTCGTGCGCGGGGTTAAAACGCCTAGTGTGAAGCAATTCACAACGGCGCGCACGACGGGCAAAAATAACCGCGTCGTGCGCGTCGTGCGTGGGGCTTAAAACGCACAAATGTCGAGCAATTTCCATCTGCGCGCACGACGGGAAAATTACCCCCGTCGTGCGCGGGGGTTAAAATGCCTAGTGTGAAGCAATTACCCCCGTCGTGGGCGTCGTGCATGGGAAACGCACAAGTGTGGAGCATTTACCAACCGTGCGCATGACAGGCAAAAATTACCCCCGTCGTGCGCGAGGGGTAAAACGCAACGTGTAAAGCAATTTCCATCCGCGCGCACGACGTGCAAAATTCCCCTGTCATGCGCGGGGCTTAAAACATACAAGTGTGGAGCAATTTCCATCTGGGCGTATGACGGGCAAAATTAACCACGTCTTCCACGGGGGTTAAAACACCTAGTGTGAAGCAATTCACAGCAGCGTGCACGACGGGCAAAAATAACCGCGTCGTGCGTGTCGTCCGCGGGGCTTAAAACGCACAAGTGTCGAGCAATTACCATCCACGCGCACGACGGGCAAAATTACCCCCGTCGTGCACGTGGGTTACAACGCCTACTGTGAAGCAATTACCCCCGTCGTGGGCGTCGTGCGCGGAAAACGCACAAGTGTGGAGCATTTACCAACCATGCGCACGACAGGCAAAAATTACCCTCATCGTGCGCGAGGTGTAAAATGCAACGTGTTAAGCATTTTCCATCCGCGAGCACGACGTGCAAAATTACCCCCGTCGTGCGAGTCGTCCGCGGGGCTTAAAATGCACAAGTGTCGAGCAATTTCCATCCGCGCGCACGACGGGCAAAATTACCCCCGTCGTGCGCGTGGGTTAAAACACCTAGTGTGGAGCAATTTCCATCCGAGCGCACGACGGACAAAATTAACCCAGTCGTCCGTTGGGGTTAAAACGTACAAGTGTGCAGCAATTTCCATCCGCGCGCATGACAGGAAAATTTAACCCCGTCGTGAGCGTCGTGTGCGGGCAAACGCACAAGTGTGGATCAATTTACAGCCGTGCGCACGACGGGCAAAATTACCCCCGTCGTGCGCGAGGGGGAAAACGTAATGTGTAAAGCAATTTCCATCCGCGCGTACGACGGGCAAACTTACCCCGTCGTGCACGTGGGTTAAAACGCCTAGTGTGCAGCAATGTCCATCCGAGCGCACGACGGGCAAAAATTAACCCCGTCGTCCGCAGGGGTTAAAACGAACAAGTGTGAAGCAATTTCCATCCGCGCGCACGACGGCAAAATTAAACCCGTCGTGCGCGTTGTCCGCGTGGCTTAAAACGCACAAGTGTAGAGCATTTTCCAGCCGCGCGCACGACGGGCAAAATTTTCCATCTGCGCGTACGACAGGCAAAATTTTCCACAGTCGTGCGCGTCGTGCGCGGGGCTAAAACGTACAAGTGTGGAGCATTTTCCATTCGCGCGCACGACGGGCAAAATTACCCCCGTCGTGCGCGTCGTCCGCGGGGCTTAAAAAGCACAAGTGACAAGTGTGGTGAAATTTCCATACGATGGTAGCAATATGGGTAAACATATCTTTTAATTTCTTACAACAAGTGATTATTTTGCACAAAACCTAACATCAATTTTATACCGAATTTTTTTCAATATCAACATTCTTGTTGTCCCTTTTTACTCTGTGACGTGCATTATAAATTAATTTGCATGGAAGGTTGGATTTTCCTACATGACTTTCAAAATCTCAGCCGGCCTCATCGTGCTATTTGCCAAATCTCTTAATGATCCATCTCCATTCACTGCTACTGCCCTTCATCGGAATGGCCCTCGACATAATTAACAGCTTGATGGTTGTGCCTGCCCTCAACGACTGTTAACCTTCACTCCTCACCGCCAACGCCGACGCCCACCATTACCACGCAATGAGAACAGACATTGACACTTCTTGGTTTTAACTGGCCTGTCGGTCGTTTTTTCCTTTCGGTGTCACATGTAAACCCCGCTTCTTTCACATGCAAAGTAAACATCAGGAATCCTATTGGAAGTTTTACATGCAAAGCGACAACATTCTTGTTGTCCCTTTTTAATCGGTGACGTGCATTATAAATTTATTTGCATGGAAGGTTGGATTTTCCTACATGACTTTCAAAATTTCAGCTGGCCTCAGCGTGCTATTTGCGAGGTATTCCATTTGGTAAGTTCCGTATCTGCATGCATGTAAAATCACCAAATTTCTACATCATTTTCCACCCAATTGAATAAGAATTTCACCTACAGTGTATTTAAAAGTATATACTTACCAAATGGAATACCTGGAAAATCACTACTTTCAGACGCAAGAAAGGAAGAAAATGCAACTGTATCTTAGAAGGTCCGCTGACTGCTGAGATCTTCTGGGAAGATTTGAAGGTGCATTTTGGTTGCAAATGCTTCTTTATCCTAGAAGGTACGCTGACCGCTGAGATCTTCTGGGAAGATTTGAAGGTGCATTTTGGTTGTGAAGTTAGCCGTATTTCATTGGATTCATTTTCTACCGCCATCACATTCTCTTTACAGGCATCTACATCATGAAGGAAATGGTCCAAATAGAAATAGCAGGAGTAACTTTCAATTTTATCTTCCATTTACCATGGTATATATCTACATCAAGCAGAACGAAGCAATGGTTAGAATTTGTCTGGTTAAACTAAGAAACAAAAATATTGTAAGAAAAATACGTAGAATACCGTGGCTATACGAGGAAGATCCGAGAAGCAGAATACTTAGCAGATGTAATTGAAACCGATGTGGCGCGACCTCGGTGGTAATCGCTGTTGCCGGTTGCTCCCGAAGGTTAACACAGCAGCCCCTGGCCGCGTCAACACTTGGGTAGAGACTTTGGATTTTGCACAGTACAGCTACCAGGAGAACAGGATGAAGCAAAGAAGAATTTTTGGAGGAATCAATTTTTCCGTGTATTTTCTTGAGGAAAGAAGAGGGATATAAATAGAGTTCAAAAAATAGCTGTTATGAATTCAAACTGTCAAATATTAAACGAGTATTAAATAGGCTTTTGAATGCTGCAGTTATGAGGAATTGGACTGCCCATGGATTAGGATGAGACTACAGTTGATTTACTGTGAGTCATGGAAAGAACCCGTGAGTCTACAGTTGTTGAGCTCGTGAATATACAGTATATACAGATGTTGCGGTGTGAGTAATTTTTGAGGGTAATCTCAAACACAAAGCGAAATTTTTGAGGGCGTTCACGGTCCATTTATAGTGAAATTGACCATTCAAATTGATGAGTATAAGTCCGTTATCCTACAACGAGCCCTTCATTGCAAACATCTACGTAGACAATCATATGTATCAGTTTGTAAGAGCATAGGCTAATGAATCAGTTTGGGTCTGCATCAGTATATACATCAATATAGTTGAATTCGATTGAATATGCCTTCAGCTTGAATAAGTATCAGATTTAATTTTAAAGTTTGCATGTAGTTTCTGAGTCAGAGTGAATAAGTATCCGGTTTAATCTACAATGTTTTCAGATTGAACAAGTATAATAAGACTTAAATCTAAAAGCTTGCATGTAGGCTTGATTGGGATTCAGAATAAGTATGATTAAATTTATTCCCGTGGTCATGTTGAGAAAATTTGTCATCGATGAAACATAAGCTTAACACGCACAACGAGTAAATTCTGCTAGTTGTGCGTGTTAAACAATTGTTCATAAAATACCTTAGATGCTCAAAACGAACAGCTGGCTCTGGCTGTGCTTGTTGTGCACTTTGCGCAATTAAAGTAACCATTATAAATATGATCAACACGCACAATGGCCATAAATTAGTTGGTACTGAGCGTTGAGCAATTATGTAAGCGGCTATTAAGTTTTCCAGCTCACGTCCCACCGACCGGTCAAACATTCTTGAGAAATGCACATGTCTGGTATCAATCAACTGTAGATTTACGAACAGTCTTTTGTATATTCACGAGAACCCCTCAGTTTGTAAGAGCATAGGATAATGAATCATTTTGGATCTGTATCAGTATGTATATCAATATATTTGAATGGATGCATCATTTTCAAAATGTCATCAATTTGAATATGTAAGAGATTTAATCTAAAATTTTGCATGCAGTTTCTGAATTCGATTGAATATGTCTTCAGATTGAAAAGGTATCAGATTTATTTTTAAAGTTTGCATGTAGTTTCTGAGTCAGAGTGAATAAATATCCGGTTTAATCTACAATGTTTTCAGATTGAACAAGTATAAGAAGACTTAAATCTAAAAGTTTGGATGTAGGCGTGGTTGGGATTCAGATTAAGAATGATGAAATTAGGAATTTGATTGATTCACTGTGGTAGCGCGCATTGGGATTAAAATTATATCAATTCACAAATATGCTCAAAGTGCAAAACGGTCAAATTTATTCCCGTGGGGGCGTTGAGCATATTTGTCATCGACGCAACTATAGAGCTTAACGCGCACAACGGGCATAATTCTGCATGTTGTGCGCTTTGTGCAATTATGTTAGCCATAACAAATTTGCTGAACGTGCACACCGGCTCAAAGTGAACACCTGGCGATACTTGTTGTGCGCTTTGAGCAATTTTTTAAACCATTAAAAATTTGCTCACCGCGCACAACGGGCATAATTTTGTATATTCATGAGCACCCCTCAGTAGCTTGACGGGGTCTTCGATGTAGCCACACAGTAAATATGGTACTGCAGCATCACACCCTCATTGACCTATCTGCGTTGCGCGCATTGAGCAATTCCCGTTTTCCATGCGTTTTACGCGGTGATCAATTATAATAGTTTCTCTCTTCTGTATTATTTAGCCCGTGGTGCGTGTCGAATAAAATGTATGAAAAAATCTTAGTGGAGAGTAGTATTGTTGGGAGTAAGTTTTCTATTAGCATCAATGTTGATCAAGGCGAAAAATCGTTGAGTTTCATTGTTATGCGCGGAGAGTAATTAACCTATTTTGATCCAGATGCTAAAATAATTGGGATTACGCGATTTTCGCGTTGGTATTACGCGGTTTGCGCGTTGAGTAAATAATTGTTGATTCCCGAGATCCATTGCATTACTGTAGGATCAAGGACTTATTATACGCTTCATTTTGATTGCTCCAATTCCATATAGCAACTCCACCACAAATCTCTAAAAACCCCCCTTCAAAATGGAATATCTCTAAAAGATGCTATTTTTGAGGATGGGCAACTCCAACCCACCATCTTCAAATCCTATTTTCTCTTTGTTTAAGCTTTACTAATGAAAAATATTTATCATTAAAATGGGTTAATCTAATACATTATTTCTGCATGAAAGAAAACTATAAATAATATTATTCTTCAATGTTAATTTTTTTTAATTTTTAAGTATTTAGTATTTCTTGTAATATTGTAAATATTTTAAATTTGCTCGAAAAATATCTAATATTGGTCTCATGTAGTAGGTATAATTGAGATATTTCCATCGGTACTAAAATTATTAAATTTGGTCACGTGATTTGTAAAATACATTTGTAATAAATAGCTGTTACCAAGCCATGACGTTAATAAACGCAACAAAGGGCTGATATCAATTAGCCGTTGTGCGCGTCATGCGCGGTGGTTAAAAGTCATAGTGTTAATCAATATCCATCCGCTGTACACACACGGTCTCACATCTGAGGACTCCACATTACACACAAGGGCTTATAGTGGAACCAATTAACCCGCACGCACAACAGAAACAATTTGATTGTTTTTGTTGCGCTGGAAAATAAATAATTTTTCGAGTCTTTGACGGAGAGTAATTCAAGGCGCAAAACGGTTCAGTTTACTTGTCGTGTGGGGAGAGTAAATTGCCTCTTTTTCAGCTGAGCCTAAAATACTTAGGATTACTCGTTTTTCTCGGTGGGATTACACGTTGAGTAAATAAGATGTTCATTCCCGAGATCCCTAGCATTACTGTAGGATAAATGGATAGTGAATGCCGTGAATGCCCTGGAGAAACGTATGAAATCGGAGGACTACAGGCTGATGCAGTCGCCTCCCTAATATGCTTCTCTCCCTGGTCTGCGAAGAGAAGAATGGCCCCCCGGGCCTTTGCGCCCTGGTTGGCTGCTCTGGGTCAATTAGGTTGGCGGTGCATGGGTACCGTCTCTCTGAGGCACAAGCACTCCCTCCTTTCTTTTCGATCTCTTGGCTCGCAGGCAAATTGGCCAAATCTGACTGTGGATGAAGCAGATCATACTTGTCTCATAATGTAGAAGCTGGAAGCCTGGAACCTGTGCGGAAACACAAAAGGCATGGTTGTCTCAGATTTCCAGAAAATCAAATGATGTGAAGAGTCACACACCCATTTCCTCGTCCGAACAGATGATGTTGATGATGCTCAAGTAAAGCGATAGAAATTACAAAACGAGCAGGGAAGTGACTGTAATGACACGCCAATGACGGCATGTCGCGCCTTTGAACTATTTGAATTGGAAAATGTTTTGAACTATTTGAGTCTTTGGATAATTATCGGAGGAAGCCATCTTATGAACACTTTTTCTTGTGTATGCGTGTGCGGAGGCCCATGTCCAGTAGTGCACATATCATATTGGTCTCTTATATTGGTCTCTTACAGGCGGTGAAGATCTTCTCTGGATTAAGCTTTTACTTCACCGATCAGTTCGAGCCTCCTTAAAGGGGCTTCCTCGAAAAGGTGGATCTAGTTGCCGGTCGAACCGTCCGGAAGAATGTTGACCTGGTGATGGACGCATCAAATGCCAGTGTGTTCTCCGTAGGATCCGCCTTCATTGTCTACAACGAAGATCCTCCACCTACGTGCGCCTTAGCAGATCTTGAGGAGGTTGTAACGAAGAGATGCGACGAGGTTGGGGCCGCATGCAGTGTTTAGTATTCTCTTACTGGAACACATAGCCGCATGCAGTTCTTCATCTGAGCTTGTAAGTTGTTCAAAGACCAGCGGTGTTTAGTATTCTCTTACTGGAACACATCGCCGCATGCAGTTCTGCATCTGAGCTTGTAAGTTGTTCAAAGACCAGCTGTGTTTAGTATTTTGATCTGTTGGTGTTGTTCAACGCCTCATGTGAATCGGAGTTTCTCTCGGTGTCTTTGAAACGACTACATACATGACTGCAGGTTACACCGACACATGCTATGACTACACTCATATACAGCCGATGATGGAAGAAAATCGGCATCGACGGTAATAAACGGAACGAAGATGGTCGCCCGATGAACTCGTGAAAGTTGACGGGGAAGCACGCAGATCACACCGACAATCACATGTTTCAGTTTGTAAGAGCATAGGCTAATGAATCAGTTTGGATCTGTATCAGTATGTACATCAATATATTTGAATGGCTGGGTCATTTTCAAAATAACATCAACTAGAATATGTATGAGATTTAATCTACACTTTAGATAAACGCGCACAACGGGCATAATTCTGTTGGTTGTGCGTGTTTAAGTATGATGAAATTTGGAATGTGATTGATTCAATGCGCTGGTGCACGGTGGAATTAAAATTATTGCAATTCACAAATATGCTCAAAGCGCAAAACGGTCAAATTTATTCCCGTGGGGGGCGTTGAGCAAATTTGTCATCGACACAACTATAGAGCTTAACGCGCACAACGGGCATAATTCTGCTTGTTGTGCGCTTTGCGCAATTATGTTAGCCATAACAAATTTGCTGAACGCGTACACCGGGTCAAAGTGAACATCTGGCGATACTTGTTGTGCGCTTTGAGCAATTTTTTAAACCATTAAAAATTTGCTCACCGCGCACAACGGCCAAAATATAAATTTTGCCATCTCACTTGCCACTGGTCATACATTCTTGGGAAAATCATATGTCTGGTATCAATCAGCTGTAGATTCAGGAGCAGTATTTTCTTATTCACGAGCACCCTTCTGTAGCTTGACGGGGTCTTCGATGTAGCCACACAGTTAATATGGTACTGCAGCAGTCACATCCTCATTGACCCATCTGCGTTGTGCGCATTGAGCAATTCCCATTTTCCATGCGTTTTGCGTGAGGATCAATTATAATAGTTTCTCTCTTCTGTATTATTTAGCCCGGGGTGTGTGTCGAATAACATGTATTAAAAAATCTTAGTGGAGAGTAGTATTGTTGGGAGTAATTTTCCTATTAGCATCAATGTTGATCAAGGCGAAAAATCGATGAGTTTCCTTGTTATGCGCGGAGAGTAATTAACCTATTTTGATCCAGATGCTAAAATAATTGGGATTACGCGATTTTCACGTTGGTATTCCGCGGTTTACGCGTTGAGTAAATAATTGTTGATTCCCGAGATCCATTGCATTACTGTAGGATCAAGGAATTATTATACGCTTCATTTTGATTGCTCCAATTCCCCTATAAAAATGGCGGACAAGGAGCACTCATCTTCTCACAACTTCATCTACTTTCTTCCATCATCATCTTCTTTATTTCCCCCACAACCTCCGTATGGAAACAGTAAGTCCTTCAGCTGTTCGTGGAAGTCGAAATCCTCACATCTGGAAACCCTTTTTCGGGCATGCCTGATTATAAATGGACGAACAGCTGAATGAATGCTATCGTCCATATCTGATATCTATATCATGCCCGTTACTCTGTGGTGTCTCTTGCCGAAGATGAAAGAACTCACCCTCAGATGGATACCCTGCACAACAACCTCGTTTTCAATCCTGTCATGCTTGCTGAATAGCTGCCCGAACCTGGAGGATCTAGTCATTGGAGTAAGTACAAATTTTCTAATTATTTCCTCTGAATAATTCAAAACTACGTATGTATGTATGATGGCATTAAGCATTCTGTTTTGTTACCAGGATGAAATGTTTGATTTTCCAGACCCGGAAGCTTCAACGCTAGAATACTGGGATCAGCAGATGCCTTCGGATTGCATGACAAATACGCTGAGCACGGTAACTGTAAACGTGGTCGATGTACACCGCAAAGGCTCGCATCCAACGAAGCAGTCTAGAACCTCTGGATCGATGCTAACATGAATTTCACCTTTTTTCATATTCCCTCTAGATTCTTCGTCATTATCTTCTTCAATTTGGAATCGAGCCAAGAGATCGAAAACAACAGGAGGAAGTGCTTGTGCCTCGGAGGTACGGTAGCCATGCACCGCCAACCTATGTGACCAAGGGCCGCCATCCAGGCTTAATCATATGTATCAGTTTGTAAGAGCAAAGGCTAATGAATCAGTTTGGATCTGTATCAGTATGTACATCAATATATTTGAATTCGATTGAATATGTCTTCAGATTGGTTGTGCGCGTTAAACAATTGTCTATAAAATACCTTAGATGCTCAAAGCGAACACATGTTAAAGCGCACAACGACTCAAAGCGTCTACACCTGTCGTTTCTTGTTGTTCGCTATGAGCAATTATTTAAACCATTAAAAATTTGCTCATCGCGCACAACGGCCATAAATTTGTTTGTTCCTAGCTTTGTGCAGTTATGTTAGCGGCTATTAATTTTTCCAGCTCACATCCCACCGGCCGGTCAAACATTCTTGAGAACTGCACATGTCTGGTATCAATCAGCTGTAGATTGACGTGCAGTCTGACCGAAATCCGTGCCACGCCTGCGGCTGGACCGCGTGGCAGACAAGGGGTTTAGATATTTGTAACCGCAAGCGCACGGTGTTGTAGTGTGGCTTGGAGGTCGAACACAGGGAGGCTAGGATGTGCTTGCGTCAAGGAGGACCAAAATCACCCCGTGGGCGAGCTAGCCCGAATCGGTTGATGGGTTGTCACGGTATAGGAATGCAAGGTATGAACAATAGGAAAATAAACCCGGGACTTTGGTTTCTACCCCAACGAGCGACTCTCGCCGATACGGCCTTCGGGTAGGATGGCGTCGGAATTAGGGTCAAATGGTGGGACGTTGCCTCCGAAAGTGGTACCGGCATCCCATGAGCCCGATATTCCGGTCGGTGCCCAGGACGATACACCGGACTTCCCGGATTCGATCAGTGGGCACTCCCGTGTCCATTAACACTGATCGATTCCGGGAGCACTAAGCTCGCAACGATAACTCCCAACGTCTCATCCTGCCACTCCCGCGTGCTAGGATTCGGCGTCTACGCTAAGGGCGTGAGCTATGGCTAGGGAGTCAACCGTCAAGTTTATTCGCCCTTGGCCCAACGGTCACAGGCGGTCTTTTTCCCACCGATGACAATGAAACACCCCGCGTAACCGTTAGAATCCTAATCCCTATCGATTTCCTAACCCTATGGACGCATCGGGAAGAGCCCCCGAAGGGGTTTCCGCCAAAATCCCAGATTTGGGAACTACTCACAAATATTCATGAAAAAGCGATCTAAATGAAAATGAACCGTTGGAATCATAATCAGACGATTGGAATGCGGAAGTAATAGAGTAATTAAGACAATACTAAAATTTGAGAAAGATCCAAAAACTTACAAAAGAACAGTAATTACAGCCGTCATAATAGGAGAAAACAGTAAAAACTAGCAGCTCCCCTCGTTTCTGGAACCCTAGGGGTTCTATTTATAGACTCTCGTATCACCCGATCGGTTGACAAGTCAACCGATCGGTTGATCCGTTACAAAATAATAACAGAAAACGGCGAGCTTTCACCCGGTCATATGAACTGGTCGGGTGAGTTCTTGGAGTGACCGGTTGGATCTTGACGCCATCGGGTGAAGGGATCGGTTGGGTGCCCGTGTCTTCAGCTCTTCAACATCAGCTACAGATGAACCGATCGGGTGAGAGTCACCCGATCGGTTGGAATTTGGCTCGAGAAGACAGAGAACAGGCCCCCGCTGAACCGGCCTGTGAACCGGTCGGGTGACTTTCACTTGAGCTCCGGCTGAGACCGGGTGGTGCACGCGTGCATCACCCGATCGGTTGGAGATGGCCAACCGACCGGGTGAGGGGCTGAAAGATGAGATCTTCGTCGTTTGCCCCCTGTATCACGCGTGACTCCTCCCGTTGCTCCGGGGGCTTGCGATATCGTCGTTAAACGTCCCCTATGCGGTCAATCTCCTGCAAACATGGAGAAACAAAGAAAAGTGAAAGAAAACGAGAAAACACGAGAAAACGAATAAAAGACGGCGGAAAACACGGAGAAACACAAAATAAAACGTGCGTGAATATATGAAATATAAACGCACGTCAAAATCCCCCAAGCTGAACTCTTCCTCGTCCTCGAGGAAGACGAGTGAGAGTAGGAGCTCGGAGGGAAAAAATAGAGAGGAAGAAAGAAAAAGAAAACTCTATATCCTAGATCGTCCGTCAGAGCCAACATAATAAAAAACGACACACCAAGCAAGCAAACGTCAAATCACATCACTAAACCTAGGAAAATGAGTCCAAATAAGTGTCGTGGGCCCACGCGGTGAAGCGCGTGTGAGCACAGTCGTGTGCTAGCAAATGGTGTCGCTTTCTACAATGTGCTATGAGCTCATATACGCAAATCCAGGAAATGACCCAAATACCGAATCGAATTTGAAATTGCGGTGAATATTAATTCAAGCATGCATGAGAAAAGTATAAGAAGTGAAGCGTATCATGCATCGGGGACTCCACAACTAGGGTTAAGGAAATCACGCCACTATATCCTAAATACTGGCTAAAAAGTTCCTAAGCCAAGTGTTTTCGAAAACGATGGGGGTTGAGATGATGTGGAGTAGAACACTCGGTGCAAATTCTCGCCTTCCCTTTATTCTCGGTAGATAGGAAAATATTCACATGGGAATTTTTTGGGGTTTTGGGTATTTGTATTTTTTTTTGGCTTTTTGGCTATACAAAATTTTTCTTTTCTTTTTTTTTTGGGTTTTTCTTTTCTTTTCTCTTTTTCTTTTTTGGATTTTTTGGGTTTTTGGCTATACACATGTGTACTCTCCCAAGAGGGAGAACGGTACACGACGAGGGGCTTTGCACCAAGTAAAACAAAAAAGAAGTCGAAAACTAAACACTTGGGCAAAGGAAACTATTCTCGCTAAATAGAGCATAGGCTAGATGGGTTATCCTAGTCCTTAATTGTGGAATCCCGACGCATGCGAATTGAAATATACGATATAAATATAGCATGCATATAGTAGAAGCAGATACCACATATTCAAATCGAAGCATGATAAACTAGGGGTCATTCCTGGACAGGTATATAAAGTGAAATCACAAAGTAGAAGTATACCAAATAGCTAGGCACGACGCACGACTCACAAAAAGCTAAGTGGGCCCACGATGCGTGAAATGCAAGAGGACTCGAAATCCTAGGGTTAGTGAGTGTGATTATCGATGCTATGCTAGGCGTGTGTGATTTTGTGGCGGTTCATCATAGGGTTCATTTCCAGGAGAAAGAGCTAAAAAGAAGAGAAGAGAAAAAGGAAAAAAAATAAAAAAACACGATGAAAACGACACAAAAACGAAAAAGAAAGACTCAAATGATGCACACAGTGCGACTCCCCCAAGCTGAAGCTTGCATTGCCCTCAATGCAATATGAGTGAGTACGGGAGGGCAATGAAGATGGGGGGAAATACGCACCGACACAAAAAGAAATGGAAACGAGGAAAACATAGAGATGAAACTGAAAATAGAGAAAAATCAAAATCACAATCAAACGACACGAAAAGAGAAATAAAACCACACGACACGACACGCAAAAGGGGGAAACCAAGCACACACACACAAATTGAGAAAAACAACAAAACACGACAGCACACCAAAATGGACGTCCCCCAAGCTAGACGTGACAGTGCTAGCAAATAAAACGTGATCGTGAAATGCTGAAATATGCAAGGGGGAGTCAAAAACAAACAAGGTGAAATCAGAAAGCAGGCGAAGGTGAGTCCTCGTCCTCCTCAGAAGAGGGCGTGACTGGGTGGTCGGGTGAGGCTGGGGGTGTGCGTAGAAGTGGGGAATGAGGTGGAGGAATAGGTGCAGCGGTGGTGTGAACAATGGGAGGAGTGTCGGTGGAGGTGGGTGGTGGTGGTAGGAAGGCGATCAAGGCGGGTACGACGGGTGGGCCTAGGTTTCGAAGAGCTGGCGTCGGTGGGCTTAACACGGTGGGGAGACATTGTGCGGGTGTCATGCGTGTGTGTGAGTATGGAAAAGTACAATGAATCAACACAAACACGAAACACGACCAACGAGCAAATGGAATATTTGGGGTAAAATTAAAATTCAGCAAAGGAGCGAGTTTACCCAAATGAGATGAAGATCGTTGCTCGTAGACGCCCCGATGCTACTCGATAGGAGCACGCTGTGAAGCCGCTGCGATTTCTTCAGCAAGTTTCGAAATTGGGGAAAACGGGTGGAGGTTAGGGTTTTGTGTGTGGGTGGAATCGAGGAGAATGGAGAGAAATCGATGGTGGATGGGTAGGGAGATGGGGGGAAGGTGATCGAGGTTGATTTTAGGGAAGAAAGAGGGCAGGCGCACGAGGAGGAGGCGAAACATCGGTTCTGGGTTCGAAAATGGCGAGTGCGGATCGAACGGGCGGTCGGGGGTATTTATAGGGTTTTAAGTCGAACCGATCGGGTGACTTGTTACCCGATCAGTTGACGGTTAGGTCAAAAATTCTTGCTGAAGAATTGCTACAGGCGAACCGGTCGGTTGACTTTTCAACCGATCGGTTGGCCGCTCCACTCATTTTCCTAAGAATTGAGGGTTGCTCACCCGGTCGCTTCAACCGATCGTGCTCTAACTCAACCGATCGGTTGATATTTCCCAAAAATTTCCCGAGAATTCTCCCCAGCTCACCCGGTCTGTCACCCGGTCTCTCCATTCTTCAATCGATCGGTTCATTTGGGGACAGATTGCGGCTTGTATCTGATACATCCCAACCGATCGGGTGGGAACTCACCCGATCGGTTAAGGCTTTGTTTTCTGCAAAACCCAAAAAATTGTCTAAGTCCCTGAATGGATGTTCTTGCGACTGATCTTATTTATAAAAATAGATAAAATAAAGTAAAAAATAACACTAAAATGTGGGGAAAAAGTTTAGAACATGGGTTGCCTCCCATGAAGCGCACTTGTTTAACGTCGTTGGCTCGACGCCCACAAGAGATGTTCATGGTGGTTGATACGGGTGATGCCCGAAATTCGGCATCTCTTCTTCATCGGAGCTTAAGGCCTTTGGAGTAGTCAGCGGCTGGAGAAAGATTTGCTCGACTACCCTCTCCTTGTTCTTGGGATCCGGGGGCTTCTCTTTCGTATTGGCACTTACCGCCATCTTCTTTAGGATCCGGACCTCGTCTTTGGTGAGGCCCATGGGTTCTTTCCCCGCTTTCCTCACAGGAGGAGCCTTGGGGAACCCGGGAGGGGTCGTTCTTGCTGCACTCGCTTTCCCAGCAGCATCATTGTTCTTAGGGCCGTCTTGGTCTTCTGAATCCCCCAAGTCATCGGGGGGGTTTCTTAAGAGAATCTCCCAGGAGCTCTCTTCAGCAGCCTTTTCCTCTTCCACTTCCAGCAAATTACACCGAGGGTCATCTGGGGGATCGGGATACTTCATGGACAACCCCAGATCAAACTCAACCTTTTCTCCGCTGACGTTTAGCGAAAGTTTTCCGTTCTTCACATCAATCAAAACGCCAGCAGTGGCCATGAAAGGCCGTCCCAGGATGATGGGGGTGTGTGCGTCTTCAGGCATGTCCATGACTACGAAGTCCACTGGCACATGCACCCCCTTTACATTAACGGGGAGGTCATCCACAATCCCCACCGGATATTTGACCGACCGGTCAGCAAGTTGTAGGGTCATACCAGTGGGTTCCAAATCACCCATTCCTATCCTTTTGTACATCGACAAGGGCATCAAACTTACACTCGCTCCGAGATCGACGAGTGCACGATGAATCTTTACTGCCCCGATCGTGCAAGGGATTGAGAAGCTCCCCGGGTCTTTAAGTTTCCGCGAATTTGCCCTCTGGATGAGAGCGCTACACTCTACCGTCAACACTACTTTCTCCTTTCTAGACCCTCTCGTCACCAAATCTTTCAGGAATTTCGCATATGAGGGGATTGTTTCGATTGCTTCCAGGAAGGGGATTTGCAAGCTCAGGTCCTTGACCATGGCGAAGAACTTGCCATATTTCTCGTCGATTTTGGCCTGAGCTAACCGTTGCGGAAATGGCACAACGGGTTTGAACACTTTCGGGCTCCCTTCCTCGTTCTTCTTCTTCTCTTCTTCAGAGACTCCCTTCGGAGTCGTAGGATTTGATGACGAAGCACCAGAGTCGTTTGATTTTTCGATCGGTCGCTCGAGGACCAACGGTGCTTCCGGTGTGTTAGGGGGCACTCTAGTAGGGATTTGTGTCCCGCTTCTCAGAACGATAGCGGACACATTTGCGTGATCGTGCACGAGTGCCGACGTTTGTGTTGCTCCCCTCGGGTTCACCTCCGGTTGTGGCGGCAATTGGTTTTGTGACCTCGAGAGGTTCGCCACTTGTAACCCCAGCTGGGTTACTTGGTCCGTGAGGGCCCGCTGACCCATTTCCAGCTTCTGATTGATCTTCTCCTGGTTGGTTATATATTGAGTCAAGAGAGACTCAACCAGAGAGACGGCCCTCTGTTGGCCATACTGCTGCTGCTGCTGGATTGGCGGCTGATTCCTGGGGGCGTAAAATTGTTGCTGAGGTTGCTGCTGATATTGTTGCTGCTGAATCTGACTTTGCTATGGCCTAGCCGGCTGATATGATTGTTGCTGCGGCTGCTGAGGTGGCGAGGGCTGAAATGGTGCCCGGTAACCAAAGTTAGGGTGGTTCCGGTTGTTTGGAGAGTAGGCCGGGTTGGAATTGGTTCTTGGCGGATATGGCGCATTTCCCGTGGGGTTGTAAAATAGTGCGTTCGCCTGATCCAACGGTGGTGAGATGTCACCACCGTCGAATTCCCCAAAGAATTCGGACTCTACCGCTGAAATCTGCTGTGTACCGGCTCCACCAGCTCCTACCATTAGTCCGGAGATCTGGGTCGAAAGCAAGTCGAACTTGCTTGAAAGTTTGTCGACGTCCTCGACTCTGTGTATACCCCCAGATCTGGGTGTGGCTCTCTCGTCACACCACCGCTCATTGTTGGATGCCATATTCTCCAGAATATGTCCGGCATCTTCTTCGCTCCTTGACATGAAGGAACCCCCAGCCGCTGTGTCCATAGAAGATTTCAGGTCATCCCTCAGCCCATTGTAGAACAGATTAATAATCTGCCACTTCGGAAGCTCATGGTGAGGGCATCTTCTTTGCATCTCTTTGTATCTCGTCCAAGCTTCATGCAAGGACTCGTGGCTGGCCTGGGAGAAGGAGGAGATCTCACTCCTCAACTTCATGGTCTTCCCCGGAGGAAAGAACTTCGTCAGAAAAGCGTTGGAGAGCTTCTCCCAGGTATTGAAAGTGTTGGGGTCCTTCCCCCTAAGCCATTGCTTGGCTTTGTCTCGCAACGAGAAGGGGAACAGCTTCAGACGGATCGCCTCAGTCGTGACACCATTAATCCGGAAGGTGTCACATTTCTCCAAGAAGGAGTCTAGATGCTCGATCGGGCTCTTCATGGGTGCACCCGCAAACTGGTCCTGCTAGATCCATGTCACTAAAGACGGCTTTAGCTCAAAGCTTTGGCCGTAATAGCTGGAGAACGGATGGCGGAAGTGGACTCGATAGATGGCATCGAGTACTCCAGCAAGGACTTGTGAGGCGGGGTGTTCTCCTCCATGGATTCGGGATCCTCTCTTCTTTGCTTCTCGGCGGCCAAACGCCTAAGGGTGGCGTTAATCTCTGGATCGAGGGGAATCAAGTCGTCGAGACTTCTTGAACTCATGCACATGAAAAACAACAAACACCCGTGAAGCGACAAGTGGGAAAGAAACATATAAGATAAGAAATAAAAATAAGAAAAATAAAAAGGAAAAAGGAGAATGCGAAAATTATCGCAAGGTATGGATGAGAGCTAGACACTAGGGTTCAAAAGATCCTAAAATAACAAGCACGTTGCCTCCCGGCAACGACGCCATAAACTTGACCGGAAGCCGTGCCACGCCGGAGGCTGGACCGCGTGGCAGACAAGGGGTTTAGATATTTGTAACCGCAAGCGCACGATGTTGTAGTGTGGCTTGGGGGTCGAACACAGGGAGGCTAGGATGTGCTTGCGTCAAGGAGGACCAAAATCACCCCGTGGGCGAGCTAGCCCGAATCGGTTGATGGGTTGTCACGGTATAGGAATGCAAGGTATGAAGAATAGGAAAATAAACCCGGGACTTTGGTTTCTACCCCAACGAGCGACCCTCACTGATACGGCCTACGGGTAGGATGGCGATCGGAATTAGGGTCTAATGGTGGGACGTTGCCTCCGAAAGTGGTACCGGCATCCCATGAGCCCGATATTCCGGTCGGTGCCCAGGACGATACACCGGACTTCCCAGATTCGATCAGTGGGCACTCCCGTGTCCATTAACACTGATCGATTCCGGGAGCACTAAGCTTGCAACGATAACTCCCAACGTCTCATCCTGCCGCTCCCGCGTGCTAGGATTCGGCGTCTACGCTAAGGGCGTGAGCTATGGCTAGGGAGTCAACCGCCAAGTTTATTCCCCCTTGGCCCAACGGTCAAAGGCGGTCTTTTTCCCGCCGATGACAATGAAACACCCTGCGTAACCGTTAGAATCCTAATCCCTATTGATTTCCTAACCCTATGGACGCATCGGGAAGAGCCCCCGAAGGGGTTTCCGCTAAAATCCCAGATTTGGGAACTACTCACAAATATTCATGAAAAAGCGATCTAAATGAAAATGAACCGTTGGAATCATAATCAGACGATTGGAATGCGGAAGTAATAGAGTAATTAAGACAATACTAAAATTTGAGAAAGATCCGAAAACTTACAAAAGAACAGTAATTACAGCCGTCACGATAGGAGAAAACAGTAAAAACTTGCAGCTCCCCTCGTTTCTGGAACCCTAGGGGTTCTATTTATAGACTCTCATATCACCCGATCGGTTGACAAGTCAACCGATCGGTTGATCCGTTACAAAATAATAACAAAAAACGGCGAGCTTTCACCCGATCATATGAACCGGTCGGGTGAGTTCTTGGAGTGACCGGTTGGATCTTGGCGCCATCGGGTGAAGGGATCGGTTGGGTGCCCGTGTCTTCAGCTCTTCAACATCAGCTACAGATGAACCGATCGGGTGAGAGTCACCCGATCGGTTGGAATTTGGCTCGAGAAGACAGAGAACAGGCCCCCGCTGAACCGGCCTGTGAACCGGTCGGGTGACTTTCACTTGAGCTCCGGCTGAGACCGGGTGGTGCACGCGTGCATCACCCGATCGGTTGGAGATGGCCAACCGACCGGGTGAGGGGCTGAAAGATGAGATCTTCGTCGTTTGGCCCCCTGGATCACGCGTGACTCCTCCCGTTGCTCCGGGGACTTGCGATATAGTCGTTAAATGTCCCCTACGCGGTCAATCTCCTGCAAACATGGAGAAACAAAGAAAAGTGAAAGAAAACGAGAAAACACGAGAAAACGAATAAAAGACGGCGGAAAACACGGAGAAACACAAAAGAAAACGTGCGTGAATATATGAAATATAAACGCACGTCACAGTCTTTTGTATATTCACGAGAACCCCTCCTGTAGCATGACGGGATCTTCGATGGAGCCACACATTAACTCTACTTCGGTCGCATCCTCATAAACCAATACAATTCGCTGCCACGCGTTGTGCGTTGTGCGCCTTGAGCAATTCCAGTTTTCCTTGCGTTTTGCGCGGTGAGAAATTCTGATTGTTAGTTTGTTACTCGCTTCTGTATTATTTAGCACGGTGTGCGCGTCGAATAAAATGTTTTAAAAAGGATTAGTGAAGATTAGTATTGTTGGGAGTAATTTTCCAATTGGCATCATTGTTGATCAAGGCGAAAAACCGTTTAGTTTCATTTTGATTGGTCCAATTCCCCTATAAATTGGCGGACAAGGAGCCCTCATCTTCTCACAACTTCCTCTAATTTCTTATATCATCTTCTTCTTTTTGCCCACACAACCTCCGTCTGGAAACAATAAGGTCTTCTTATGTTCGAGCATGATGCATGAGGTAGAAATGGACGAGATGGAGATGGATATGGGGTGTAAAGATGAGATGGTTTTCTACTGTTCGGGCCTGATGCTTGAGATAAAAATGGACGATAGAATTCAACCAGTACTTTTTTCACGCATTCACGTGGAACGGCCATCTCCTCTTTTACACTATCTTCTCCTCCATCCCCTTCATATTTGTACTATAGATCGTCTAAGACACATAAACACCTCCTCCTACTGTCCTTTCCGATCTCGAAAATGAAAATCTCATTCTATTTATAACGAACCATGTGTTGGTGTTCACCGCCTCTTGGGAATCAGAGATCTTTTCGGTGTCTTTGAACCGGCGTCATACTTGACAGCTGGGTACAACGACGCCTGCAATGACGACACTCCTATAAGGGCTACGGTGGCAGATAGTTGGCAAACACGTCCATAAACGCAACGAAGATGGTCGCTTCGTTGCGTTAGTTAACGTCATTGCCGACTTTCGGTAACCGTAGGCAGGATAGGAGTGTCGTCATTGCAGGCGTCGTTGTAGGGTGAAGCACGCAGATCACGCCGACAATTTATCCGGTAAAAAGCCCCTTCATTGCAAACATCTTACGAAGACAATCATATGTATCAGTTTGTAATGAGCATGGGGTAATGAATATGTTTTTTTCTGTATCAGTACGTACATCCATATAGTTGAATGGCTGGGTCATTTTGAAAATGTCATCAATTGGAATATGTATGAGATATAATCTAAAAATTTTCAAGCAGTTTACGAAGTCGATTTAATATGTAGCCGATTTAATCTGAAATGTCTTCAGATTGATTATGTATCAAAGATAATCTAAAAGTTTGCATGTAAACAAGTTAATTTTCTCATACACGGAATTTAACAACTTGCATGTAGGGACATTTACGCGTTCTTTACAATACGTCGATAAAGACGCCAGTGGTTGAAGGCAGGCCGTTGGATGGTGGGCTGGGGCGCTGTCGAGGAGTGGAAGGCAGGCCGTTGGATGGCGGTCTGGGGGTTCGTTTCAATTTACTGTAAAATGCATCAGGATGTGCGACGGGAGGTCGAGGAGTGGAAGGCAGGCCGTTGGATGGCGTGCTGGGGTTTCGTTCCACTACAGGATGTACGACGGGAGGTCGTTGAGTGGAAGGCAGACCGCTGGATGGCGGAGGGACCCGTTGTCTGGGAACGGTGGTGCCCAGTGGGGTGATTGGAATGGCGATGCCTTCACATGTGATTTGGACTGACAACCCGCGGACGGCGACGCCTCCCCCGGAGGTGGAGGTTGTCACGGAGTAGGCGCTGCAGGGGAGGAGCGGTCCGCCCTAAGTCCCCTGGCGTAAGTTCTCCAAGGGAAGTCGGGGAGTGGAAGGCGGGCCGCTCCATGTGTAAGAGGAATAACTCGTTGGCGATCCGCCTGTAAGAGGAAGAATTCGTCAGGAAGGAGAGGTCCGGTATCAATGGAGGCTATCCAACGATCGGGCCAACGGGAGGTTTCTTTTGAGAGGGGAGAAGTGTCTAGAGGCAAATCGTCCCTAACGCCCTGGGTTTGTGAGGAGAGATCGAATACGGGGGCGTCTCGCCCCCTTTCAAACTTCATGGTAAGGCTTTTCTTTCTTTGCTTTGATCAATTATGTCAGCGGCTATTAATTTTTCCAGCTCACATCCCACCGGCTGATCAAACATTCTTGAGAAATGCACTTGTCTGGTATCAATCAGCTGTAGATTAACGAGCAGTCTTTTGTATATTCACGAGCACCCAACCTGTAGCATGACGGGGTCTTCGATGGAGCCACACATTAACTCTACTTCGGTCGCATCCTCATAAACCAATACAATACGCTGCCATGCGTTGTGCGTTTTACGCCTTGAGCAATTCCAGTTTTCCATGCGTTTTGCGCGGTGAGCAATTCTGATAGTTTTTTACTCCCTTCTGTATTATTTAGCACGGTGTGCGCGTCGAATAAAATGTATTAAAAAAGGATTAGTGGAGATGAGTATTGGTGGGAGTAATTTTCCAATTGGCATCATTGTTGATCAAGGCGAAAAACCGTTGAGTTTTATTTTGATTGGTCCAATTCCCCTATAAAATGGCGGACAAGGAGCCCTCATCTTCTCACAACTTCCTCTACTTTCCTATATCATCATCTTCTTTTGGCCCACACAACCTCCGTCTGGAAACAATAAGGTCTTCTTATGTTCGAGCATGATGCATAAGGTAGAAATGGACGAGATGGAGATGGATATGGGGTGTAAAGATGAGATGGTCTTCTACTGTTCGGGCCTGATGCTTGAGATAGAAATGGACGGTAGAATTCAACCAGTACTTTTTTCACGCATGCACGTGGAACGACCATCTCCTCTTTACACTATCTTCTCCTCCATCCCCTTCATCTTTGTACTATAGATCGTCTAAGACACACAAACACCTCCTACTGTCCTTTCCGATCTCGAAAATGAAAATCTCAATCTATTTATAACGAACCATATGTTGGTGTTCACCGCCTCTTGGGAATCAGAGTTCTATTCGGTGTCTTTGAACCGTCGTCATACTTGACAGCCGGGTACAACGACGCCTGCAACGACGACACTCCTATAAGGGCTACGGTGGCAGAAAGTTGACAAACACGTCCATAAACTCAACGAAGATGGTCGCTTCGTTGCGTTAGTTAACGTCGTTGCCGGCTTTCGGCAACCGTAGGCAAGATATGAGTGTCGTCATTGCAGGCGTCGTTGTAGGGTGAAGCACGCAGATCACGCCGACAATTTATCCGGTAAAAAGCCCCTTCATTGCAAACATCTTACGAAGACAATCATATGTATCAGTTTGTAAAGAGCATGGGGTAATGAATATATTTTGTTCTGTATCAGTATGTACATCCATATAGTTCAATGGCTCGGTCATTTTGAAAATGTCATCAATTGGAATATGTATGAGATATAATCTAAAAATTTTCAATCAGTTTACGAAGTCGATTGAATATGTAGCCGATTTAATTTAAAATTTCTTCAGATTGATTATGTATCAGAGATAATCTAAAAGTTTGCATGTAAACAAGTTAATTTTATCATAGACGGAATTTAACAACTTGCTTGGAGGGACATTTTCACGTTCTTTACAATACGTTGATAAAGACGCCAGTGGTTGAAGGCAGGCCGTTGGATGGCGGGCTGGGGTGCCGTTCCACTTTACTGTAAACTGCATCAGGATGTGCGACAGGAGGTCGAGGAGTGGAAGGCAGGCCTTTGGATGGCGGTCGGGGGTTTCGTTCCAATTTACTATAACCTGCACCAGGATGTGCGACGGGGGGGTCAAGGAGTGGAAGGCATGCCGTTGGATGGCGGGCTGGGGTTTCGTTCCACTTTAGGATGTGCGACGGGAGGTCGATGAGTGGAAGGCAGACCGTTGGATGACGGAGGGACCCGTTGTCTGGGAACGGTGGTGCCCAGTGGGGTGATTGGCATGGTGATGCCTTCACCGGTGATTTGGACCGACAACCCGCGGGCGGCGACGCCTCCCCCGGAGGTGGAGTTTGTCACGGAGTAGGCGTTGGAGGGGAGGAGCGGTCCGCCCTAAGTCCCCTGGTGTAAGTTCTACAAGGGAAGTCGGGGAGTGGAAGGCGGGCCGCTCCATGTGTAAGAGTAATAACTCGTTGGAGATCCGCCTGTAAGAGGAAGAATTCGTCGGGAAGGAGAGGTCCGGTATCAACGGAGGGCCTATCCAACGATCGGGCCAACGGGAGGTTTCTTTTGAGAGGGGAGGAGTGTCTAGAGGCAAATCGTCCCTAACACCCTGTGATTGTGAGGAGAGATCGAATACGGGGGCGTCTCGCCCCCTTTCAAACTTCATGGTAAGGCTTTTCTTTCTTTGCTTTGATCAATTATGTCTCAGCGTTGAGCAATTAAGTAAGCGGCTACAAAACCACTCATACCTCAGAATTACTCACCGCACACAACCACTCAAACTCAGAATAAGCTCACCGCACAAAACCCACTCAAAACTCAGAATTGCTCAGCGCACAAATCCACTCAAAACTCAAAATTGCTCATCGCACAGAACCACTCAAACTCAGAAGTGATCACCGCACACAACCTCTCAAAAATCAGAATTGCTCAGAGCACAAAACCACTCAAACCTCAGAATTGCTCACCACACAACCAATTTTGTCACAGTGAGGGTGAACTGCCACAATGTTCTCCACTGGGTCACAGTTGCTCTTGCTTTTAAGGACATTTGTGTCATTTTTCGGGTCAAAGGTCTCCCTGAGAGCTTTCAAATCGCTCCAGCTACATCAATTCTCTCCCATCGCAATTAAAGTCTCTTCATATGTCTGACATCAATCCGCTGTAGATGAGCAGTCTTTTGTATATTCACGAGAACCCCTCTGTAGCATGACGGGGTCTTCGATGTAGCCACACATTAACTCTACTTCTTCTCATCAATACAATTCGCTGTCATGCGTTCTGCATTTTGCGCATTGAGCAATTCTCGTTTTCTAAACATTCTGCGTGGTGAGCAATTATGATAGTTACTCGCTTCTGTGTTATTTAGCCCGGTGTGCGCGGCGAATATAATGTATTAAAAAATCTTAGTGGAGAGTAGTATTGTTGAGTGTAATTTTCCTATTATGTGATCAAGGCGAAAAACCGTAGGGTTTCATGGTTTTGCGCGGAGAGTAATTAACCTATTTTTTTTCCACATTCTAAAATAATTTAAGGAGCCCCTTTGGAGATGCTTAAATGTTGATTCCCGAGATCCATTGCATTACTGTAGGATCATGGACTTTTTAAACGCTTCATTATGATTGGTCCAATTTCCCCTATAAATGGCGGACAACGAGCACTCATCATCTCTAAACTTCGTCTACTTTCTTCTATCATCTTCTTTATTTGCCCACACAACCTTCGTATGGAAACAATAAGTCCTTCAGCTGTTCGTGCATGCTTGATATAGATATGGACGATAGCATTCATCCAGTACTCTTTTCACGTAAAGGTAAATGGTTCATGTTGGAAACTTATGCAACGAAGGGCTATCGTCCATTTATAATCAAGCATCCCCGACAATGCTGGGGGGTGTTGCAACTGCGTTGAGAAAATTTGTCCCAAACAACACTATGAAAAATGTGTACGATGATCATACCATATTCTTTTGGGGTGATATTGGCTATGCAGTCTCACATGTTTCAGGAAAGCTGCTGGGTGTTGTACCATGATAGATTGTTATTCCCTCCTATTATGAATTGTGGCTATGTATTTGTTTTGCGTGTCTTCCTATACACTCCGTATCCATCTCCATCTCCTCTTTATACACTCCATCTCCTCCATCAAACCCTTCATCATTTCACTATACATCATCTTTGACGCACAGACACTCCATCCTATCCTTTCCGATCTCTTACACTCCCAAACACAACTTCTTATGCAACCCTGTGTTGTTTTACATCATCTCCGGTAACGGAGTTCCAATCGGTGTCTTTTGTCCTGACTTCATGTTACAACGACGACAGCAATGACGGTAATAAGCGAAACGGTCTGCCGACTTTCAAATTCACGGGGTCTCCTACAAAGGACAAAGTGCCACGTCATTTCACACATCTGGTATGACAATCATCTTGAGCAGATCAGGGCAGAAATTCGGCAACTGCAACGTAGATGTGGAGTGCATTGCACGTGTCGTACATCGCCACAGGGGAATCGGGGTTCCAGGCGTTGTGTTTGACACGGCTACATACTTGACTGCAGGTTACAACGACGCGACACTCATATCCAACTATCCAAGGACGTTAATAAACGCAACGAAGATGGGCGCCCGATGAACTCGCGGAAGTTGAAGGGGGAAACACGCAGATCACGCGCCACTTCATTGCAAACATCTGCGAAGACACTCAAATGTATCAGTTTGTAAGAGTAAAGGGATATGTATCTGTTTGGATCTGTATCTGTACGTACTTCAGTATGTTAGAATGGGTTGGCCATTTTGGAATGGTCACCGTTTGAATATGTATCAGCGTTAATCTAAAGGTTTGCATACAGTTTCTGAATCAGATTGACTAGGTATCAGGTTTTATATAAAATGTCTTCAGAATGAATAAGTATCGGTCTTAATCACAATTAGGTAAAGTTTCTAAGTGAAGTTTGACTGTTGGCATATTGCGGAATCACAATTTTAATTAGTATGATGAAAATAGGAGTGTGAATGATTGACCGTTGGAACAAAAATTACAGCATCCAACAAATATGCTCAAAGCGCACAACGGGCAAAATTAGTCCGTGTGGGGCGCGTTGAGCAAATGCGCTATCGTCGCAACTTAGCTCAACGCGCACACCGGGCATAAGGCTACTAGGTGTGTGCGCGTTTAACAATTGTTGATAAACTACCTTTTATATGCTCAAAAAGCGAACCACCGGCTTTCCTTTTTGCCCGTTGTGCGTGTTGTTTTGCCCGTTGTGCGTGTAATTTTTGCCCGTTGTGCGCGTTATTTTCCCGTTGTGCTCGTAATTTTGCTCGAGCCTAAGGGCATAATTTTGCCCGTTGTGCGCGTTGGGCTATTTTTTTAGTGGCTACAGTTTATCCCAACGCGCAAAACTTAGGCAGGCATTAATCATTATAGAGCAGAACATCCGGCTGGTAGCAATCCGCTGTATATTAACGATCCCTGCTCTGTATGTTCACCAACACTGCTCTGCAGACTCGAGGGGTCTCTTAGTCTATTAGTAAGACCAAAGGTTCCAATATATCGCCGTTGTGCGATGTGAGCATTTCTGTTAACCATTAAAAATTTGCACGGTGCGAGCAGCAATAAATGTGGATATATCAGCAAATTTTATTGAGTGGACGAGTAGGAGTTTTTTTTTCGCACTAACAAAATTGCTCACCGCGCACAACCGGCCAAAATTATTTGTTCTGATCGTGGTGAATGGTGAGCAATTGTAGTAACCACTAAAAAATTGGCTAATAAATCCGCTGTATATTAACGATCCCTGCTCTGTATGTTCACCAACACTGCTCTGCAGACTCGAGGGGTCTCTTAGTAAGACCAAAGGTTCCAATATATCGCCGTTGTGCGCTGTGAGCATTTCTGTTAACCATTAAAAATTTGCACGGTGCGAGCAGCAATAATTGTGGATATATCAGCAAATTTTATTGAGTGGACGAGTAGGAGTTTTTTTTCACACTAACAAAATTGCTCACCGCGCACAACCGGTCAAAATTATTTGTTCTGATCGTGGTGAATGGTGAGCAATTGTAGTAACCACTAACAAATTGGCTAATAAAGGTGCTCAACGGGCAAAACTTATCAATGGGAGTTTGTGGTAAGCAATTGTCATACAATAACATATATGATACGATAACCCTACTCTCACTTGGAGTATTGGACACACTAACAATGACACATTCTCATCACATAACAATTTGGAACAAAGGTTGATGTTATTAAAAATACCCAGAGCGCAAAACCGGCACTAATATTTCCAGTTCTTCGCGTTGAGAAATTTGGTAGGTAAAGACATAATTACTCAAAGCGCAAAACGGGCAATATTACTGCAGTGTTGCGCTCGGTGTAATTGGTATGATACACAACATCAATCCATACCGATGATGACATTTGCACATTTCGGAAGCCATGATAAAATTTCATCTGCCAAAGTGGTCCATTTTTATACCAAAAAAAACTTATTACATTGATAAATGTTTTATCTTACAGATACTAAAAATCATCAGCGGTAGCAATATCCGTACCTTTTACCCTATCAACGAATGACTGCATCCTCTGCTCATAACCAGCCGGCCATCCATCGGCCACAGGGTCATGCGATCTTGTCCACACAACTGAAGTCGGAGGGACGTCATCTGTTGGTTCAAGTTGAAGGATAAAAAAGTGATTTCTGTTCACATAACCCAACGTTATGTGGAGTCTGGAGGCTCGGTTTACTGGAGGACTTCTCAATGGAAAAAATGTCACACACATATCACTTGCAATCAAATGTACTACACAGTTGTAGCATGAGGCAATGACATGTCCCATGTCTGGCATCTGCATCCAATTTTCCTCTCCTGCACCTTTATCAGTAATAAAATAGTTCACTGCCTTCAAATTATTATTATATGAAACCTCACTCAGAACACGCATGTACAAGACACTGTATGTCCGCATCTCACGGAGCAAATCAGCTCTGACAGTCCGCCAATCGGATTGATCCAAGCCCAACTGAACTACCACAGCCCTGTACCCACAGTTGCCATCTGAAGCCACGTCTTCGCCGCCCACCATGAGGGATTGTAGCTTGGGATGAAAATCCAAATAATATGGTATGAGGAAGTTGGCAGGCAAATCATCAACATAATCATCACGGGGAAACGAAGGTTTCGGCTTCTTTATTTGAAGTTTCGGACGCCTACTACTTTCCTTCGAAGGCCGCCTCTTCCATTTAGGCTTCTCCTTCGCCGCCGCCTTATGCTCCGCAATTGAATGCAACCGTGGAGCCTTAACAGGCTTCCTCATAACTGTAGGCATCTCTGTCACATCCGAAAAATGATCAGAAATCTCATCAACCAGGGGAGAAAGTTGTTTAAGCATGCCATCCATCTCCTCGTGCTCATCAAAATACGAGGCCACAGCCGTCTCCTCCTCCCTCCCAGCAGTCTGAGCATCCACATTATGATCCCCCATCTCCACCGTCGCCCCCAACTCCAACGTAAGCTCAGCTTGCATCAACCCAGCATCCTCTATCTTCTCATCCTCCACATCCTCCACATTCACCTCATCCTCCTGCGGCTCCTCATTCTCCCCAGCTGCATTCTCCCCCTCATCCATCTCAGCAGTCTGGTCAGCTACATTACGTTCCACCGTCCCCGCCCGTATCCACCAACTTCCCAGTATGCTCCTCAGCAATCAAATCAGTAGCCACTTCCTTATCATCCTCCTCCTCGTTCGCCTTCTCCTCATACACCTTCGGCTCCACAGTCTCAGCCGCTGCATTATCCTCCACCAGTACCTCCTCAGCATTCTGCACCTCCACGTTAAGGGCAACCGTCTCCTCCGTCTCCACCATCTCCCCAATAACATAATCATCTACAGTCAACTCAGCAGCCACTGCATTCTCAGCCTCATCATCCCCATAAACATCATGCACCCTCAGCTCCACATTCTCATCCGCTGCATTAACCTCATCCTCCTCCGCAGCATTCTGCTCCTGCCCACTAAGAGCCAACTTCTCAGCACCCTGCTCCATCGCATTACGATCCACCACATCATCCTGCCAATAAGCAGCCAATGCAGTCGCCTCCTCAGCCTCATCCACCTTCTCCTCATCTCCCTTCTGCTCCTCCTCAACATTATCCACATGCACCACAAGCTCATCGCCCACAATTCTACACGGTGATGCTAACTCCTTCAACTTGTTTACCATACCCGCACTCTGTCCCCTTAGTAATTGGGAACGTGCATTATAAATTGATTTGATTGGTGTTTCATTGAAGGATTTAGTTTCCTTCAGGCCTTTCAAAATTGCTGACGGCGGCACCTTTCTATTTGCCAAGTCTCGCAATGCTTCCACCTCTTTTCCCTGCAACATCCCGTCGTCGGAATGGCCCGCGACATAATTAGCAGCTTGATGGTTGTGCCTGCCATCAACGACCGTTAAACTCCACTCACCACCATCGCCCACCTCATTACCACGCAATTTGAACGGGCATCCACACTTGTTGGTTCTAACTGGCCGGTTGCTCTTTCGTACTGGTCGGTGTCCCCTGTAGTTCCCGCTTCTTGCACATGCATAGTAGGCAGCGGGAGTCCTATTGGACGATTTACTCATACTCGACGCACTGGTAACAATCACATGCCCCTGTTGTCGTCCGACGCTCTTTATCCACTGAAAGAGCTCGTCTCTACTTTTAAAACGTTGAATCGTTGTAAATTCGGCTGTATAATCCATATACACCTGTATCAAACAATTCATGCAACTAATTGGACCGGGAACCAAACATTAGTTACATTATTGACGTAAAGAAAAATCAATATTACCTCGGAATTTTTTAGCATCTCCATCAATCTCAACTGTATATGCAGGCAAGTAAAAACCAAAAATTTCTCCTCCTATTTCTACACATTGTAATTGTAATAAGAATATCAAATAAAATGTACTTAACATTGTATACTTACCAAATCGTGATTTCGACAAATTTAGGTTGAAAACCCCTAAATCGATTGCTATCGCTTCACCGATTTGTTTGAACGCAGCAGTTGCCACTGTGATGTAAATGTCGAGCCCAGTAATAAAAATCAAATCTTTGGAATTTCCGTCTGTGCGCCTTGAGTAATCTACGAAAAACTTGCCATTTGATATTCCGCCTTGAGCAATCTGTGGAAGGTTATGGCTGTGAGCGGTGAGCAGAATTTATCAAGGGATGAAAGAGGGTCCTAACGGGTCAAAACAGGTAAAAATTTTAACCCGTTGTGCGCTTCGAGTAAATTCGGTGGTTTAGTTGGCTTATTTTACTCAACACGCACAACGGTTATATTTTAACACGATTTGAACCGTTTTGCGCGCTGAGTAATCTTATATGGATTGTCAGGATTGACATTAGTAACGGTAATCGTTATTAATCGCGACGCTGAGAACGATTTTGACCGTGGTGCGCGCCGAGGAGTTCTAAATTTTGTTTTTAATATTTATTCTATTGGATTACTCATATTCTTATGCCGATGTTAACAACATTATTGATACGTATAAAATAATATAATACCAACGTGATAACTATCATTAGTTGTATTAATTAACACCCTTAAGAAAATCTGGATAGATTGCGTGTGTTATTAAGCTTTCAAAATCCGGTATATATCAGTTTGTACCCGTTCACCAAAAAGTTAGTAAGAGGCAAACTTGATTAGTAGGTCTATCGTTGAGCATAACTTATAGATACGATACACCACAGCACGGCATACAGATGATAACATTTCCACATTTAGGCAGACATGATAAAATTTCATGCTACCAATCTGTCAATATGAAATAAACAATCCATAGTAAAATGATACAACGTTTTATCCTACAATATTTCAATAACGTCAACGGTTGCAATATCGTGACCAAATACTATTGACTGGAATTGATGCATCATATCCTCATAAGCAGCCGGCCATCCGGCTGACACATCGGAACGGTATCTTAGCCACATACTTGAAGTCGGAGGGACAGGACCATATGGGGCAAGTTTAACAATAACGAAGTGATTATTGTTCACATGACCCAACATTATGTGGCGTCTGGATGATAGGGGTACTGGAGGAGTTCTTAAAGGAAAATATGTCACACACTGATGAGGTGCAAGAATATGTACTACACAGTCGTAGAATGAGGCAATGACATGTGCCATTTCTGGCATCTGCATCCACCATTTAGCTTTTGGACGGTCTAACAAATGGCCCAGTGCCACTACATTCTTTTTAAATTCCACGGCACCCATAAGTTGCCGGTACAAGCCGTCGTGGTTCTGCATCTCTTCTCGCAAGTCATATTTCACCTGCCTCCATTCGTCCTCACCCAGTCCCAACTGAGCTGCCACAGCCCTATACCCACAATTTCCGTCTGCTTTCACATCTACGACATGCACTATAATGGGTCGTAGACACACATGAAAAGCGTTCCAATATGGTATTATTATGTCGGCAGCCAAGTCCTCGTCACTATCATCATGTGAAATTGATTGTTTCGGCTTCTTTATTGTACGTTTCCACAACGGTCTACTTCTTCCCTTACCCGGCTTACACGTCAATGTAGACGTATCCGTTATCTCAGCATGCTGCTTAGCAATCTCCGCTACCAGGGTAGAAATTTGAAGACGTAGAACCTCATGCTCCTTCTCAAAGGCCTTAGCCACTGCATTCTCATCATCATCATCCTCCTCCTCAGCAGTTTGCTCCGCCTCATTACGATCCACCTTATCATCCTCCCCACCCATCTTCCCAGTATGATCCTCCTCCTGCAACTCAGCAGGCACTGCATTCTCCCAAAACGCCTCCCCCACCTTCTGATCCTCCCCCTCATTATTCACAGCCTTCACATTTTCAGCACCCACAATTTTATCAGCTGATGCTAACTCCTTCAACTATTTTACAATACCAACCTTCTTCCCCCGTTGTAACCGGTTTCGTGCATTATAAATTGCTTTGATTGAGGTTGCACTGAAGTTTTTATTTGCCTTCAGTACTTTCAAAATTTCAGCTGGCCGAACCTTACTATTTGCCAAGTCACGCATTGTTTCCATCTCCATTCCCTGCAACGTCCCGTCATCGGAATGGCCATCGACATATTTAGCTGCTTCATGGTTGTGCCTGCCACAAACGACTGTTACCTTCCACTCCTCAACGCCCACGCCCACCATATAACCACGCAATGAGAAAGGACATGAACACTTCTTGGTTTTAACAGGCTGGTTGGTCTTTTTTAGCTTTCGGTGTCCCCGATACTCACCGCTTCTTTCACACGCAAAGTACACAGCATGATGCCCTTTGGCCGTTTTACTTAATCTCCCCGAACGTGTAACAATCACATGCCCATGACTTAACCCGACGTTTTGTATCCACTGAAACAGCTCTTTTCTATCCTTGAACAGTTGATTGGTGGTAAAGTCGGTTGTAAAATCCATAGTATCCTGTATCAAACAATTCATAACCTGATCCTCAAAGATTTAATGCATTATTGCCGAGAAGATAAATCAATATTACCTTGGATTTTTGTACCGACTTCATCAACCTCAACCGTGGATGAATGCATGTAAAATCAAAATAAGAAAGGCAGATAAACTGTAGTTAAAAGTATAGACGTACCAAAGAGTCGATGTTGATAAGTTTAGGTCAAAACCCCCTAAATCGATTTCTCTCGATTCAGCTCTTTGTTTGATCTCACCAGTTGACTAAGTGATGTATCCTTCGAGCAATTAAATAAAAATCAAAGCTTTTGGATTTCGGTCTGGGCGACTGGAGCGATCTTTGAAAATACTTGTCGTTTGAAATTCCGCCGTGAGCAATCTGTGTAATTGTCTGTCAATTCGCTGCGAGCAGAAGGTATCACAGGACAATTTCGGGTCCTACCGGGTCATATCGGGTCTACAATAATTTACCCGTTGTGCTGGTTGAGTAAACAAGTCTAGTTTGAAATATTACTAGCAAATAACCCGTCCACATGTGCACGTGGACTTGACCAAAACGGTTGTGTGCGGTGAGCAATTACGGGTTTTGGGTGGTTGTGTGCGCTGAGCAATTCCGAGTTTTGCGTGGTTGTGTGCGCTGAGCAATTCCGTGTTTTGATTGGATGTGAGCGGTGAGCAATTCCGAGTTTTGCATGGTTGTGTGCGCTGAGCAATTCCGTGTTTTGCGTGGTTGTGGGCGGTGAGCAATTCCCAGTTTTGCGTGGTGGTGTGCGGTGAGCAATTCTGAGTTTTGCGCGGTTGTGTGCGGTGGGCAAACAGCTAGACGGTTCACAGAGGAGATCTTTTACATTTTTGCCCTCCCAGTGTTCGCGATGAGTAATTTACACTATGAACCAATATTTTTACGCATCCGTATATACAAATGCATCATAACAGCTTCCATATGCGATCAGTTTTGTGACCTAAGGCGGGAAAAGCTAACGAGATAGGGTTTGATCAACAGAAATTATTCTAATTCGCTGATGTATATAGACTATAAGAGTTCCTGCTTATATCAAACGAAGGTCCTTAAGGCAGATCAAAAGATTTGTGTCATTGGGTTGGGGTGCCCTAAAATAGTCGACTGCGGACGCATTGCATCGTAAAGTTGGTAAGCCATTAATTGATACTAATTAATTTGGTATTTTTTAATAATTTCAGAAATTGATTGCTGCAATGTACATTTGAAACATGATTGCGTAGAAATTACGAAGATTGAGATGGGCTCGGTACACATTGAGGGGATCTGGGATGAAGCGGACAAAGAAGCAAAGGTTTGAAATTATTTTGCTTTGTTAACTGACTAATTTACTAGAAAATAAAGCTTAACATTTAGTGACTATATTGGTATCTGGTACTTAATTCAGCGTATTGTTGAAGGCTCAGAGGTTAATGAAGATTATACAAATCAGTTCACAACAAATAAAATTTTCCCCAGCATAGAAGAGCTTGGTAAATGGGTAAAAGGGGTCGGTGTGAAAACCGGGAATTTGGTTGTTACAAAATCATCAAATATGAGTACAAAGGGCAATAGGGTCCCAACTTATTATTTTTGTTGTGAAAGAAGTGGGACATATCGGCCACACAGGCCGGATATATCGGCCAAAAAATCAACTCGAAGCAAGAAGTGTTCATGTCCCTTCTACTTGAGGGCTAATGGTATGGCAACAGATAAGTGGATTTTGACAGTTGTACGTGGCAATCACAACCATAAACCCGCAATGTACATCGAGCGACATCCAGATGAGAGGAGGTTCGGAGGTGGGGAGATGGCCACGGTGAGAGACTTGTCAAATAGATTGCTTAGGCCAAGGGAAATCTTGAAATACCTGAAGGAAAAGGATAATGCAACATCTACCACAATCAACACTATTTATAAAGCCAGACAGAGGATGAAGGCAGGGGAAATGGCCTGGAGAGCAGAAATGCAGCTATTCCTTAATCTACTGACACAGGGTAATTACATTGTGTATCATGAAGTGGACGAAGTGACAACTACAGTAAGGACTATATTTTGGGCACATCCGTAGTCGGTTGAGTTATTATGAAAATTTCCAGAGATTCTGGTTATGGACTGCGCGTTGAAGACCAACCGCAACAGGCCACCATTGATGGAGATGTATGGGGTGACGTCCACAGATATTCAGTTCGCAGCGGCATTTTGTTACACGGAGGCCATACGTGAGGAGAACTACTTGTGGGCCTTGGGGAAGTTGAGCTCTTTGCTGCATGGATACAGGATGCCACGTGTAATTTTGTCAGCACTGGAGCCAGCACTTATGAATGCCATTGGCCATGAATTTCCCCTTGCGGTGCACCAAATATGTAGAATGCACATATCCAAAAATATTGCCAAAAATTGCCAGCCCTCTTTTGAAGATCAAGAAAAATGGTTAGGTTTCATCTCTAGCTGGAATTTATCGGTGGGGGCACGCAAGGAGGAGGAGTATGTTGCTAAACTGAAGGCATTGGAGACCGAGTACAAAGATTACACAAGGGTCGTGAGCTATGTGAAGACATCTTGGTTGGACAAGTACAAGGAGAATTTTATTTCTGTATGGACAGATGGCAATCTCCACTTTGGAAATGTCAGTACCAACAGAGCACAGACCAAAAGAGCCCAGACTGAACATTCTAAGCTTAAAAAGGCATTGGGTTCATCGACCTTCAGTTTATCCGCTTCTTGGCCAACCATACATGAATCATTAGAGGGGCAGCATATCGAGATCAAGGCATCATTCGAGAAATCTAAGATCATGTTGCAACATAATGTGCATGTGTTCTTGTTCAGGGAGCTGATAGGATTTACAGCCGCTGCGGCGTTGAAGATAATGTCTGTGGAAGCTGATAAATCTGACCCTATGGGAACGGACCAATGCACAGGTGATTGTCTAGCTAGAATGATTTATGGTGTACCATGTGCCAATGAGATTGGCGAATTCACAAGAAAAAATCGCCCCATTCCCTTAGATGCCGTAAATTCTCATTGGAAGCAGCTAGACATGGAGGCTAAGACGGAATTGATGTCTGAAGAAGATGGGCTTATACATGCTGAATTAGAGCGAATACACAAGCTCTATGCTCAACTTGATGGGCCGATGAAGCAGGAGTTGTTAATTAAGTTGAAGGAGCTAGCTACCCCGGCGACAAATCTGATTACAGAGCCGCAAGTTAATGTCGTGTTCAATGGAAGAAGAAAAAGGGATAATAATTTGACAAATGAAGATACAGCCACCCCCATTCATCCTGCTCATTTTGATCATGTCTTAGCCGATGTGGCTAGTTGCTCTGCTCAAATTCCAACTGAAGTCTCATCGAAACAAGAAAGCGTCGGCCGTGTCCAGCCGAGACGGTCCCAAAGGATCAAAAATACGTCTGCCCCACCAATTCCTCCTCAACTTGCTAGAAAGAAACCAACTGTCAAAGCCGCGACATCTGGCAGTATGACTAGGGTTTTTGCTACAGCTTCATTTGCAGCAGCAAATTATGAAGCAAAGGACGCTAGAGCCGTTCAAGGAGGCATACCTTATCTTGATCAATTCCCCGCTGCAATCGCCAAATATATATCGAACGTCACAGATGTGAAGGCAGATGGGAACTATGGTTACAGGGCTATATCTTCACATCTAGGGATGGGAGAGGACCAGTGGAAGGTGGTCAGAAGAGAGTTGCTTCAAGAGCTGCGTGACCACTATGATGTGTACTCAAAGGTGATGGGTGAGGAAAGTGCACAAGAATAGGTAGTGTCAATTAACTATATGGGTGACCACCCCCCGATGCAATATTGGATGACATTCCCTGAAGTTGGACATATAATCTCAAGTCGTTATAACTGTGTAATACATCTGCTGTCAATGCAACAATGTCTTTCATTTTTTCCGTTAAGATCAGGACCAGACCAAGGTACGAAACGTGGTCCCTTCACCATAGGTTTTGTAAATAATAATCACTTTGTAAAGATTCAACTTAAAGATAGAAGCCCGGTCCCACCGGTAATAACGCATTGGAAGGCTAACCGCCTGCCTGCGGCCAAAGGATGGGTGGAAGGCCTTGAAGAGAGGATGCGACAATTCGAGACATTATTCTGTAAAGATGTAGGCAAATCTCCCACTGTACTTACCGTATCATCAGATGATTGAATTTATAATTTTTTGCAAATGTAGTGTCTGAGTTTATAATGAAAGAATATATTGAATTTTTTGGGATTTTTGTACAAAATTTATGGGATTTCTGCACAACGGGAATTCAACGCGCCATCATGTCTTTGCTTGTTGTGTGCTTTGAACATTTATGTTATGGGATACAGTTGCTAAATTCGCACGACTGGCATAATTTTGTCCGTTGTGTGCTTTGAGCAATTTATGTTACAGTATTAAAAATTTGCTCACCGCGCACAACGGACATAAAGGAGAATGCTAAGAGTTGGACTCATAATTGTGTGCTTTGGTATGTTATTGATGTTGAAGACCGTATACTGCATTAAATGTGTTATTTATGTTGCATGAAGTGATTTCCACCTCTGCGTATTCTTGAATCTTTCTCTCCTTGACGATGGTCTACTTGAATTTATGGCATAAGTCCAATATCCCAAGTTCGTTTAAAGGAAAACTCTATACGTAACAATCTCGATGCATGTAGAGGCTATGTGAATGCTGCAGAAAATGACTCCAATGAAACACACTGACAAATCAGATTCATCCATACACATCAGGTAAAAGGTGGGACCGGTGTGAGCAATGAGAAAAAAATTATATATCTGGTACACTGTGATGCTAAGCTTAATTCCAACGCAGTTCACGTGCACTAAGTATATTCCCGGACAACTTTGATATTTCACACCATCCTTGTCCATTTCTTTGATGGATGTATGCTAATAGTTTTAATATCCACAAGAAATTAAGAAATCGGTGTACGAAGATCGCTAATGGTTGGCAAACAGATATTTAAACTAACAATCGGTAAAAGACTGCACCAGACGGTGTTCATTGCCAATTGAATGTTCGGGGTTCATTACTAACACATAAACCATCACATGTTCACCTCTCAAAATATGAAAACCATTTGGTGTACTAAGATGGCCACGATTCACACAGACGCCTCGCTGGAGGGCGCATTGGTAGCCAAACCGTCCTACGTTTGGGCCGATCCTCCACTGGACTCCCGACCAGATCGCTGACGCTTCCTCGCCTCAGCCTCATGCCTCACGTCTGCAATCGAGTTTGGAGGAAGCGAGTTTCTCTCCAACTCGGCTATACGAGCCAGGAGACTGCTCTTCTCTACGTACCATCGCTCTTCGGAGCTCTTCCGAACCGCTGACATAGAGGCCGCCCGATCTTTAGCTTTCGCAACCTCCCACTCCGCCTGAGATCTGCGGTCTCTCTATTTCATCAGCTGCTCCTTCAAATCCTTAAGTTGAGATTCGAAGGAAACCGCCTTTTTCCGCTCGGCAATCAACAATTGCACCACTCAGCGACGCAGTTCCACCCCGACCAATGATGTCTGTAGGGAATCATGGATAAGTAAGACTGTAAGAGTAAGGCAACATCACAACGAGACGACATTAGTACTTAACCTGGTAACTGCCATAAACGACTGAGTTAGCGAGCCTTTCAATGTCAATTTGACCCAGGACACTTTGGTCAATGGGAAGGATGGAGTCTCCACCAGCCGACTGGCCACCCCCATATCCACCAATGCAGACTCGCCGTCCCAGACGGGGAAGAAGGGTCAGTGACGGTTCCCCCTAGTACCTTCCGATGGAACGTCAGTGGGCGGATTCAACAGCAATGCCCCCTCGTACGTCGGGGGGACATAGCCTGCCGGAACGAGACCTCCCCATGGCCACGTATCCCTTAGGGGAGTCTCAGGCAACTGCGGCTGCACATCCCCCCTGTCATGAAGGGAACGGTTATCATCTACGTCACCGTCTCTTCTTCCCTCTGAAGACTGGCCTTGCAAAGTTTCTTCGTCCCACTGACACGATTTCTCAGCCATATCTGCAGTGAAGGCACAAATCAAGGCGAATGGTGATATATCCCCAAATTTGGCGGGATAAATATCCTCCACTTGACCGGACGCATGTCGGGGTTTTCTGGGGTCTTCGCGGGGTTTTTTTGTGGTCTGCTACATTAATACTCCGAGTTTGGCGGCAACTCAAATTTTTTGCCGGGTCCGGCATTATGGGTGGCCATCTTGATTCTTGACTCTCTCGCTCTTCCGTTTGTTATTACAAGTATAAATAAACGGAGGATTAATTACTGAGCGCGCAAAACGGGGCAAAATTTGAACCGTTGTGCGCGGTGAGCAAACATAATTTAGTCACACGCAGTATATGCGTAAATGAGGGATAGTTGTGCGCGGTCGAATATTTGGATTTATTATACGAATTTCCTCATCGCGCACAAATGGCATTACTGTATACAGTTGTGTGTGGAGATATATTAAACGACTAAACTGTTTTACTTGTCAGAATGGATACAAATATTCGCTGATATGGCGCTTACGTGAAAAACTTTTCTCAAACAAAGTACCAGCAAATTCGGCAGATGGATGAGTAGATGACTGGTCGAATTCTTGTTTGTGGTCCCACCAACCTCTCACCTCATCCACCTCATCCATCTCTACGTACCATCGCTTTTCGTCTTATTAATAGTAACACATGAAGTGGAGCCCACAGAGGGAAAAAGATAGAATTTTTCAACGCAACACAGCGGAACGACGCGAAACCTACTGCAAATTGCCCAGTTAACAACATTCGAACGCGAAGGTACACATATTGTTTAGCGGGCCCCACAATATATTCTCGAGTCTCGACACCCCACTATCCAACCCCATTGAATCTAGTTGGTAGATGATGTGACATTTAATTAGGTATTTTTCCCATATTTAGTTTACGTGAATTAAGCTATATTCGACGACTCCAAACAAGTCTAAGCGGAAGTTGGCCGGTTATATCATCTCCAAACCACACTGCAACAACACGCCAAATATGGCGTTTTCCCTCCATCAACCGCCCTGCAAAACTGGAATCATTTTACCGGTTTGCTACAGGGCCATCCAAATTTGGAGAGTCAATGTAGCAACCTCCGATGTATAAAAAAAACAGTGTAGCAACCTACATCCAGTTTTTGTATATCGGTTTATTCGACCATACCTAGAACATTCATTATAATTCTGTTTGTTTATTTCGATCCCCCTATGGCATTATCCAAAAGGCGGGAGTAAAATAACAACAATCGTGCCAAATAAGAGTCTAAATATATATAAAATCCAAAAAATCATAAAACCACATTATAAACTTAGGTGATAAGAGGAACGAAAGTCCAATATCAACATTGAGATACACGAAGGAAACTTAACGTCTCAAATCACAACACATATAGAATATAGCATACATGGAGACCATATCACAAAATTCACACATATATGATATATGATCAACAAATATAGTGCGGAATTAAAATTAAACCCAAATAATAAACAAATGCAAACGCAATTACGTTTCAAGGGTTCGGATTACCCAAGTAACTTCCCGCCTTGTTCCCGGTTATCCTACGTCCCTTCCACCCGGATACCTCCGGATACTCAAGTTAGAACCCTAACTTGAGGTTCCCTTTAAACCCACTTGTAGCAACCCTACAAGTGAAATCGAATACAATCGATGTCCTTCACTCCTACAACTTGGGAGTAAGCAAACCGCTCTCGCAAACCTAGCACAAAAACAAAATAACGAAAGTTATGAAATTATGAAAGCAACACTTACAATCCCATATGCCTTGAAGTAGAACTTGAAGAGGAAGTGTGTTGTGTGTTGAAGACTCTCTTGGAAGAGAGGAGAAAGCCCTTTCTCTTGACTGCACCTATTACCTTGACGATCACTACCGTTTGAATACACATCGCTCCTGCCTTTGCACCGGCTCCATTATATCAGTTCCCGCCTGTTAATCATGATTCCATGTCAATAGAGAGGACTACAGACGTAAAGGTGGAGGCCGAGGTAATAGATCGGGTAACAATCGGCGGCTCAAGGCTGGACCGATATACATGCACCTCATGGGCATTTACTTTCCGTTTGAATACACATCGCTCCTGCCTTTGCACCGGCTCCATTATATCAGTTCCTGCCTGTTAATCATGATTCCCTGTCAATAGAGAGGACTACTGACGTAAAGGTGGAGGCCGAGGTAATAGATCAGGTGCCAATCGGCAGCTCAAGGCTGGACCGATATACGTGCACCTCATGGGCATTTACATTCTGTTTGAATACACATCGCTCCTGCCTTTGCACCGGCTCCATTATATCAGTTCTCGCCTGTTAATCATGAATCCCTGTCAATAGAGAGGACTACTGCCGTAAAGGTGGAGGCCGAGGTAATAGATCGGGTGCCAATCGGCGGCTCAAGGCTGGACCGATATACGTGCACCTCATGGGCATTTACATTCTGTTTGAATACACATCGCTCCTGCCTTTGCATCGGCTCCATTATATCAGTTCCCGCCTGTTAATCATGAATCCCTGTCAATAGAGAGGACTACTACCGTAAAGGTGGAGGCCGAGGTAATAGATCGGGTGCCAATCGGCGGCTCAAGGCTGGACCAATATACGTGCACCTCATGGGCATTTACTTTCCGTTTGAATACACATCGCTCCTGCCTTTGCACCGGCTCCATTATATCAGTTCCCGCCTATTAATCATGATTCACTTTCAATAGAGAGGACTACTGCCGTAAAGGTGGAGGCCGAGGTAATAGATCGGGTGCCAATCGGCGGCTCAAGGCTGGACCGATATACGTGCACCTCATGGGCATTTACTTTCCGTTTGAATACACATCGCTCCTGCCTTTGCACCGGCTCCATTATATCAGTTCCCGCCTGTTAATCATGAATCCCTGTCAATAGAGAGGACTACTGCCGTAAAGGTGGAGGCCGAGGTAATAGATCGGGTGCCAATCGATGGCTCAAGGCTGGACCGATATACGTGCACCTCATGGGCATTTACATTCCGTTTGAATACACATCGCTCCTGCCTTTGCACCGGCTCCATTATATCAGTTCCCGCCTGTTAATCATGTATCCCTGTCAATAGAGAGGACTACTGCCGTAAAGGTGGAGGCCGAGGTAATAGATCAGATGCCAATCGGCGGCTCAAGGCTGGACCGATATACGTGCACCTCATGGGCATTTACATTCCGTTTGAATACACATCGCTCCTGCCTTTGCACCGGCTCCATTATATCAGTTCCCGCCTGTTAATCATGAATCCCTGTCAATAGAGAGGACTACTGCCGTAAAGGTGGAGGCCGAGGTAATAGATCGGGTGCCAATCGGTGGCTCTAGGCTGGACCGATATAAGTGCACCTCATGGGCATTTACTTTCCGTTTGAATACACATCGCTCCTGCCTTTGCACCGGCTCCATTATATCAGTTCCCGCCTGTTAATCATGAATCCCTGTCAATAGAGAGGACTACTACCGTAAAGGTGGAGCCCGAGGTAATAGATCGGGTGCCAATCGATGGCTCAAGGCTGGACCGATATACGTGCACCTCATGGGCATTTACATTCCGTTTGAATACACATCGCTCCTGCCTTTGCACTGGCTCCATTATATCAGTTCCCGCCTGTTAATCATGTATCACTGTCAATAGAGAGGACTACTGCCGTAAAGGTGGAGGCCGAGGTAATAGATCGGATGCCAATCGGTGGCTCAAGGCTGGACCGATATACGTGCACCTCATGGGCATTTACATTCCGTTTGAATACACATCGCTCCTGCCTTTGCACCGGCTCCATTATATCAATTCCCGCCTGTTAATCATGAATCCCTGTCAATAGAGAGGACTACTGCCGTAAAGGTGGAGGCCGAGGTAATAGATCGGGTGCCAATCGGCGGCTCTAGGCTGGACCGATATACGTGCACCTCATGGGCATTTACATTGCGTTTGAATGCACATCGCTCCTGCCTTTGCACCGGCTCCATTATATCAGTTCCCGCCTGTTAATCATGAATCCATGTCAATAGAGAGGACTACTGCCGTAAAGGTGGAGGTCGAGGTAATAGATCGGGTGCCAATCGGTGGCTCAAGGCTGGACCGATATACGTGCACCTCATGGGCATTTACATTCCGTTTGAATACACATCGATCCTGCCTTTGCGCCTGCTCCATTATATCAGTTCCCGCTTGTTAATCATGAATCCCTGTCAATAGAGAGGACTACTGCCGTAAAGGTGGAGGCCGAGGTAATAGATCAGGTGCCAATCGGCGGCTCTAGGCTGGACCGATATACGTGCACCTCATGGGCAATTACTTTCCGTTTGAATACACATCGCTCCTGCCTTTGCACCGGCTCTATTATATCAGTTCCCGCCTGTTAATCATGAATCCCTGTCAATAGAGAGGACTACTGCCGTAAAGGTGGGGGCCGAGGTAATAGATCGGGTGCCAATCGGCGGCTCTAGGCTGGACCAATATAAGTGCACCTCATGGGCATTTACTTTCCGTTTGAATACACATCGCTCCTGCCTTTGCACCGGCTCCATTATATCAGTTCCCGCCTGTTAATCATGAATCCCTGTCAATAGAGAGGACTACTGACGTAAAGGTGGAGCCCGAGGTAATAGATCGGGTGCCAATCGGTGGCTCAAGGCTGGACCGATATACGTGCACATCATGAGCATTTACATTCCGTTTGAATACACATCGCTCCTGCCTTTGCACCGGCTCCATTATATCAGTTCCCGCCTGTTAATCATGAATCTCTGTCAATAGAGAGGACTACTGCCGTAAAGGTGGAGCCCGAGGTAATAGATCAGGTGCCAATCGGTGGCTCAAGACTGGACCGATATACGTGCACCTCATAGGCATTTACATTCCGTTTGAATACACATCGCTCCTGCCTTTGCACCGGCTCCATTATATCAGTTCCCGCCTGTTAATCATGAATCCCAGTCAATAGAGAGGACTACTGCCGTAAAGGTGGAGCCCGAGGTAATAGTTCGGGTGCCAATCGGCGGCTCAAGGCTGGACCGATATACGTGCACCTCATGGGCATTTACATTCCGTTTGAATACACATCGCTCCTGCATTTGCACCGGCTCCATTATATCAGTTCCCGCCTGTTAATCATGAATCCCTGTCAATAGAGAGGACTACTACCGTAAAGGTGGAGGCTGAGGTAATAGATCGGGTGCCAATCGGCGGCTCTAGGCTGGACCGATATACGTGCACCTCATGGGCATTTACTTTCCGTTTGAATATACATCGCTCCTGCCTTTGCACCGGCTCCATTATATCAGTTCCCGCCTGTTAATCATGAATCCCTGTCAATAGAGAGGACTACTGCCGTAAAGGTGGAGGCCGAGGTAATAGATCGGGTGCCAATCGGCGGCTCTAGGCTGGACCGATATACGTGCACCTCATGGGCATTTACTTTCCGTTTGAATACACATCGCTGCCAGCTTTGCACCGGCTCCATTATATCAGTTCCCGCCTGTTAATCATGAATCCCTGTCAATAGAGATGACTACTGCCGTAAAGGTGTAGGCCGAGGTAATAGATCGGGTGCCAATCGGCGGCTCTAGGCTGGACCAATATAAGTGCACCTCATGGGCATTTACTTTCCGTTTGAATACACATCGCTCCTGCCTTTGCACCGGCTCCATTATATCAGTTCCCGCCTGTTAATCATGAATCCCTGTCAATAGAGAGGACTACTGACGTAAAGGTGGAGCCCGAGGTAATAGATCGGGTGCCAATCGGTGGCTCAAGGCTGGACCGATATACGTGCACATCATGAGCATTTACATTCCGTTTGAATACACATCGCTCCTGCCTTTGCACCGGCTCCATTATATCAGTTCCCGCCTGTTAATCATGAATCTCTGTCAATAGAGAGGACTACTGCCGTAAAGGTGGAGCCCGAGGTAATAGATCGGGTGCCAATCGGTGGCTCAAGACTGGACCGATATACGTGCACCTCATAGGCATTTACATTCCGTTTGAATACACATCGCTCCTGCCTTTGCACCGGCTCCATTATATCAGTTCCCGCCTGTTAATCATGAATCCCAGTCAATAGAGAGGACTACTGCCGTAAAGGTGGAGCCCGAGGTAATAGTTCGGGTGCCAATCGGCGGCTCAAGGCTGGACCGATATACGTGCACCTCATGGGCATTTACATTCCGTTTGAATACACATCGCTCCTGCATTTGCACCGGCTCCATTATATCAGTTCCCGCCTGTTAATCATGAATCCCTGTCAATAGAGAGGACTACTCCGTAAAGGTGGAGGCCGAGGTAATAGATCGGGTGCCAATCGGCGGCTCTAGGCTGGACCGATATACGTGCACCTCATGGGCATTTACTTTCCGTTTGAATATACATCGCTCCTGCCTTTGCACCGGCTCCATTATATCAGTTCCCGCCTGTTAATCATGAATCCCTGTCAATAGAGAGGACTACTGCCGTAAAGGTGGAGGCCGAGGTAATAGATCGGGTGCCAATCGGCGGCTCTAGGCTGGACCGATATACGTGCACCTCATGGGCATTTACTTTCCGTTTGAATACACATCGCTCCCAGCTTTGCACCGGCTCCATTATATCAGTTCCCGCCTGTTAATCATGAATCCCGGTCAATAGAGATGACTACTGATGTAAAGGTGGAGGTCGATGTAATAGATCGGGTGCCAATCGGCGGCTCTAGGCTGGACCGATATACGTGCACCTCATGGGCATTTACATTCCGTTTGAATACACATCGCTCCTGCCTTTGCACCGGCTCCATTATATCAGTTCACGCCTGTTAATCATGAATCCCTGTCAATAGAGAGGACTACTGCCGTAAAGGTGGTGGCCGAGGTAATAGATCGGGTGCCAATCGTCGGCTCTAGGCTGGACCGATATACATGCACCTCATGGGCATTTACATTCTGTTTGAATACACATCGCAACTGCCATTGTACCGGCTCCATTATATCAGTTCCCGCCTGTTAATCATGAATCCCTGTCAATAGAGAGGACTACTGACGTAAAGGTGGAGGCCGAGGTGTAATGCCCTACCAGCTACTGCACAAGTACTAGAGGGGGGGTGAATAGTACTTTAAAATAATAAGGAGTATAATTCCAAATTAAATTGCAAACAACTACCAAATCAATTTGCGGAAGCTTAAATTGAATGACAACACAAAATTAACAATGCTAACAAACGATGTTAATGGGTTCGATCCACCCAAGTCTCCCCGACTTGTTCCCGGTGATCCTACGTCCCAACCACCCGGATCCTCTCCGGATACTTGAGTTAGAAACCCTAACTCAAGATTTCCACTATGAATATCGTGTGAAAAACCTTCACAAGATCAAATCATACATGCAATGGCAAAGTGAATCCCACAACCCGGGATCACAAACTTCTCTCACAACCGAGAGAACCAATTAGCAATATAAAAGAGTTATATTGAAATAAACAAATCTTACCACAAAATCCTATACCTTGAGTTTTTCTTACTCAAATGGTGAAATGAAGGATTTGAGGAAGATGAAGTCACCAAGACCTAGCACCAAGGAAATGACTAGCAATCGGTGCCTAGGAATAAGTTGGAGACTTGGATCAAGCAATAGCTTGAAGAGCTCACCAAGAACAAGCTTCTCTCTAGATCTAGAAATGAGAGAGAATGGGTTTCTTGTGAGGAAGAGAGCTTTAGATTTGAGGGAGAATGGCTATCTCTTTAGAACTCAATGAATCTCTGAATGGAAGCTCTAACCTAGATAGAAATGACCTAGGTTCGTATTTATAGGAACCCAAAAACACAAGTTAGGTCATTCACCAACGGATAGAAATCGGTAAGACTTAGTCGGTCAAAGAACAATCACTGACCGACTAGTTCATCAACTAGTTGGTCAGCCAAACAACGTGGACCGACTAAGAGTAGATCTGAGAAGAGATAGAATTTCAGACCTAAAAATCTAGTCGGTCCAAGAAGACTGTCTGACCGACTAGTTTCACAACTAGCCGGTCAGCCAATGAACGTAGACCGACTAAGAGGCAAAATAACTTAGTCTGAATGCAAAGTGACTTAGTCGGTCCAAGAACAAAAGTTGACCGACTAAATTGTCAACTAGTCGGTCACCAAACGTTCTTAGACCGACTAACGGTAAACAGTAGCTTAGGAGAAATTTAGAGTGAACAGTAAGTCACAACTAGTCGGTCAAAGAAGCATCACTGACCGACTAGTTCACAAACTAGTCAGTCGGTGAGTCAACGTAGACCGACTAACTGTAAACAGTAAAGTCCAAGAAATTAAGGAATCAAACTAGTCGGTCCAAGAACAGTTGCCGACCGACTAGATCACCATCTAGTCGGTCAGTACTTGTTCTTGTACCAACTAACATGCACATACAAATCCGAATCGAAGCGCGACGCTTCGAGGAAGTTAGAATGAACTTGTGCAAGGATCCTAGAGCTACGAAATGAGCGTAATGAAGATAGAAACGTAAGATATACTCAAGGCTTAACATTCTATATATCGAAGCTAAAAGACTATAAATAAAACCTTAATAAACGGTCTTCGAGAGCTTCGATTGAATCTTCATAACTTCCAAAGCGTCGCAAGAGCTTCAACGAAGCTTTAGGCATGAATATGAGCTTTGGGAAGTGTTGAGATGTCGCTTTGATTGTTTACATGAATTTGGCGACGATCTCCAATACTGCGCTCACAAATTGTTAGTTCATGGATTATTTATGTTTGCTCATCATCAAAACCAAATCCGGGGAGTCCAATATTCAACATTCTCCCCCTTTTTGGTGTTGACAAACCAACATAAATAATAATCAAAAATAATAATTCAAATGTAAAATACTTACTCCCCCCTGCATTGATGACACGTTAATTCCAAAATGAATATATATGAATTGCATCAATCAGACGAGTAAGATATATAATGAGAATCGATTTTTGAAATATCGGATTTTGAAAATCCTTATATATATCTTAACTCCCCCTGAATCTAACATATCAAACTAGATTCTTGGAAATTGAGTTAAATTTTCATTTGCGCTATTTATTATCATTATCTCTCCCCCTTTGGCATTATCCCAAAAATGGGGGGCATACAACGACAACAATTAGGAAATGTAAAATCCAACATCGGGAGTCGTAGACAAGACAATGGACCAACTTGACACCTAGGGAAAAGTGTGGAAATCAAATCAAGGTGTGCCAAAATGTCCATTATCAAAAAAAATCAAAATCATCAAAAATTCCAAATTATTATTCATTTCTTGAATAAAGAAACACACTCTTCAATATTCAATATTCTTGGTTAATTTTGTGCATGGAAAACAATTCTATATAATTATAGAAATATAATCTATTTAACCAAGTTTTTAATAGTCGAGCGACGAATTCACATTTCAAATGCATTCAACGAATATAAAAAAAAATGCACGACGAATAAATGACAAAGTGAATGATGATGAACATATATATATGTAGAGACAACATGAGTACATCCAAAAAGATATCACATCGAATATATGAGGTACATCATATCAAGTGCTACATATCATCAAAAAGAAATACATCATACATCATCGACATCATCAAAGTATATCAACATACATCAAAACAACATCATATCATAACATCCAACTCCGACATCCAGAAATCACAAAAATACATCAAAATATCTCTCAAACCCCATCCTAACCAAAAATACTCTCACTAAGATATATCATCCAAAGCGAAGTGGAGAGTCCTCGAAACCAGCGATCACGAGGAGGTGGCAGGATCTGCAGTCTCCGTGGGTCCAGTCGACGGAGTGGACTCAGGCTCTGCAGGGAGTAGAGGTGTCTCAACAGATGGAATCGTCGGGGCAGGAGTGGAGATCTCAGCAACAGGCTCATCAACGGGAATATCAACAGCAGCAGGGGTCTCGACAGAAGCAGCAGCAGTGGCAGTGTCAACAGCAGCAGGAGATACATGAGCAGGCTCGGAAACAGGGTCAGCAGCAGGCTCAGAAGGCTGAAGAGCTGAAGCAGTAGGCTCTGGAACACCGGTAGTGGTGCCAACTCCAGGAGCAGAAGTGGAAGTACCAGCAGCAGCAGCAGTGGCCTCATCGCCACGGGCAAAAGAAGTGACAAGCTCCTCAAGCTCCTCATCGTCCATCTCCTCGGCCTCAGACACTGAAGGAGGAAGATCAATCCCCATCATACGAGCCATACGGCAGACTACCTCCTCAGTACAAGCCAAACGGGAGTCGTGCTGACGAAGTAGGCGTACGACATCGTCCAATGTAGCAGGGGAAGAGGAGGCTGCAGCAGCTGACGGAGTAGACTGGGATGCAGATGCGGTAGACCTCTGCATGTGACGAAGTGCCGCTAGAGATTTCTTCACGGCCGTCGCGTTCAGAGGCATACCCAAAGGACGCTCATCGTCAGGAGGGAGAGGGACTCGGAAATGTCGAAATACAAGAGTCAACAGGCAAGGGTATGGAATGTGCGCAGACTTATTGGTCTTGCGTATACACTCGAAAGAATCCATCTTATTGAGTATCACGCGAGCCCAATTAATCTCGCACCCCAAGAAAAGAGCGTAGATCAATTTCAAGAACGGCTGGGAAGGGAGTGAAGAGGATCCATACTTAGGGAGGAGACATGACTTCAAAATCAGGTTAAGAACCCACGCATTCGGCTTGAAAGATTTCGAAGGAATACCAATGAATGCAGAGGGGATAACCTGGAAAATCTCAGAAAGAATAGACTGATCCAAGGAAGAAATGTCGTCTACGGAAATGTCCGAAGGGAGGAGACCACACGACGAGCAACCAAGAATCTCCCCCAAGATTTCTGCCGTGAGAACTATAGGAGTTCCCAAGACAGTCGTCTCAATGGAGTGGCTGGCGTCGTACTGGCCTCGAATACGATTGGCATAGAAAAATTTCACGAGGCGAGGATACGGTTTGGGATTGGCCTTGGGGTCGTATCGGAGATAATCTAGGAGACCACTATAGGACAGAAGATCAGCAAGGCCGAGAAAATCAGAAAACTGAACGTAATGCTCTAACAACAGTGGACAGTGCTCTATACAGTTGTACGCTGCGAGACACTGAGGGTCATCGTGGCACAACGATATGTCTACACCGCCAACTGGCATAAGAGCTTTACCCTTAGCCTTACGGGTCTTCGGAGGTGGAGTGGGTTCCCTAGTAGGCTCATCCTCTGGGATAAATTCAGTGTCGGAATCGGGAGGAGTAGCCGGAGTCTGAAGAATAGTCTTCTTGGTCTTAGATTTGCGTGGTTTAGCTATGGAAGTCCTAGGCTTCTTAGGAGGAGGCGAAGATGGAGAGGCTTGGGTTGACTTGGCACGACGCTTAGGTTTCGGGGGATTCCTAGGGTCGGAAGGCCCTACGGTCATAGGAGAAGCCCCGGAAGAGGCGATAGGAATTCTCGTCTTTGCCATAGCACGACGAGCACAAGCAACTGAAAACGAAGATCAAATATCCTAGCACAAACCCTAGAAGCTAACACAAACCCTAGGATGAAAAACTTAAATCCGAAACCCTAGAATACCTAGGAGGAGAAATCGAACCCTAGGGCAAGAAATCGACCTAGGAGAGGGAGGGAGATACCTAGGAGGTGGAGTCGACGGCGGCGGACGGCGGGGGTCGCCGGAGATCAGGCCGGAGTCGACGGAATTTGAAGGGGCTCGAGAGGGGTTTGGGGGTTTTCGAGTTTGAGCTGGAGAGAATACCGACTAAAAGAGATTTTAGTCGGATGAATTAGAGTATAAGTCGGTCGGGATACGAAAAGACTCAACTGCCCTAACACACTTAGTCGGTCACAGTTCAAGCACTGACCGACTAGATTACGATCTAGTCGGTCGGTCAATGAGCTTGAACCGACTAAGTCGAAACAGAGGCACAGAGGGATTTTTAGGGCTAGAATTAGTCGGTCGCAGTATATTCACTGACCGACTAGTTTTCAATCTAGTCGGTCGGTAAGTGTACTGTGACCGACTAACGAAAGAAAATGATAGGAGTTAGATATAGGCTTGATCTAGTCGGTCTGAGTTCATTTGCTGACCGACTAGATGAGCATCTAGTCGGTTGACAAGTGAACTGAAACCGACTAAAAGAGTCCAAAAATTGATAATTGATTTCTCTTCACAAACCACTTGGATGAAACATCATAACTCACTCATTAGTCATCTAAATTACCCCATAAAACGTCGAAATCTTAAATACGACTTTCAAATACGAATTCGATCATAAATTCAAATATATCACATAAAATTCCCAAAAATTCAATTAATCTAGCATGAACAAAATATCGCGAAATCGAATAGCATGCAAGATAATTGAATGAAATATGAATCCTATATCTCGGATTCACCCATAATCCCGAATTCTCGACGCAACCGCACAAAGGAGTCCTCCTTTAGGGGTTTCGTGAAAATATCGGCGATTTGCTTTTGGGTTTCAACGTACACTAATATGATGTCCTTTTTAGCGACATGATCATCTAAGAAATGGTGTCGGAAATCTATGTGTTTCGATCGGGAATGGTGCACCGGATTCTTTGAAAGACAGATAGCACTTTGGTTATCCACCATGATAGGGCTAGTATCACAATGAATACCAAAATCCTTCAATGTGTGTCTCATCCAAAGAACCTGGGCACAAGCGGCACCGGCGACAATGTATTCCGCCTCGGTGGTTGAAAGTGATACCGAATTTTGCTTCTTGGAAAACCAAGAGACAAGAGAATTTCCTAGAAAATGGCAAGTGCCACTAGTACTTTTCCTGTCGGATTTGCATCCCGCATAATCAGCGTCACTGTATGAGACTAACTCATACGTGCTAGATTTCGGATAAAGTAATCCAAAATCTAAAGTGTAACTTAGATAGCGAAAAATACGTTTAACCGCTACTAAGTGAGAATCCTTAGGTTGAGACTGATAACGAGCACATATACATACGACAAACATAATATCGGGCCTACTCGCGGTAAGATAAAGTAAACTACCTATCATACCTCGATATAGACGAATGTCTACATCTTTTCTGCCCGTATCTTTATCAAGATGCGTTGTAGTGCTCATAGGAGTCTTTTTCCCGGAGGCATTCTCCATTCCAAATCGCTTTAGCAACTCCACCGTGTACTTTGTTTGGTGGATGAAGATTGCATCGTTCAATTGGCGAATTTGGAGACCTAAGAAATATTTGAGTTCGCCCATGTGGCTCATCTCAAATTGTTCCTTCATAACATTAGAAAACTCTTCGCAAAGAGCAAAGTTAGTAGCACCGAAAATGATATCATCAACATAAATTTGAACTAATAATATATCATTATTCGCATGCTTAATAAAAAGTGTTGAATCGGCTTCACCCATTTTAAAATTCAAATCCAAAAGAAAATTCTTTAGGCGATCATACCAAGCTCGAGGAGCTTGTCTCAACCCATAAAGAGCTTTCTTTAGTTTAAAAACATGATTTGGAAAATTTTCATTTATGAAGCCCGGAGGTTGAGAAACGTAAACTTCCTCAACGACATCTCCGTTTAAAAATGCACTTTTAACATCCATTTAAAATAATTTAAAATTCTTATGGCATGCAAAAGACAATAATAATCTAATTGATTCTAATCTAGCTACCGGAGCGAAGGATTCTTCGAAATCAATACCTTCCTCTTGTCGATAGCCTTGAGCTACTAACCGAGCTTTGTTCCGGACGACGACTTGGTTTTCGTCGGTTTTGTTCTTGAAGATCCACTTTGTCCCTATGACGGTGTGGTTTTTCGATGGCAATGGAACAAGCTCCCATACCTCATTCCTCTCGAATTGAATGAGCTCCTCCTCCATGGCTAAGATCCAAGAGCTATCTTCGCATGCTTCATTAATATTCTTTGGCTCTATCGATGAGGCAAAGGCACAATTTGCGAAGTGGTGAACTTGCGATCTTGTCTTGACACTATCATAGATATTGCCAATGACTTGCTCATGGGGATGGTCACGAACCGAATGAAGCCGTTTGGGAATACCTTGATCACTAGGAACATTCTCAACAACTTCATTAGTTGGGTTAGTCTCAATAGAATCAATAGAATCATTAGACTTAGAATTATCAAACGAATCACATAAAACATCCAAAGAATCATTATCATTTGAAATTCTAGTTGGAACAAATCCTTCATTAAATGAGACATGAAGCGACTCCTCGATCGTTGAGGTTCGTTTGTTGAATATCTGGTAGGCTTTACTACGCGTAGAATATCCAACAAAAATCCCCTCATTGGATCTTGGATCGAATTTGTCCAAACTACCATATGTGTTCTTAATAAAACATTTCGAACCAAAAACACGAAAATGTTTAACTTGAGGCAACCTACCAAACAACAATTCATAACAAGTTTGTTTAGTGCCGGGCCTCAAAAGTATTCTATTAAACACATAGCAAGCGGTGTGTACCGCTTCCGCCCAAAATTGATGGCCAAGTTGGCTATCATCAAGCATAGTGCGAGCACACTCCACTAGCGTCCTATTCTTTCTCTCAACTACACCATTTTGAGGAGGTGCACGAGGGAAAGAGAAGGTGTGAGTAATACCAACTTCATCACAAAATGTCTCAAAAGACTCATTCTCAAATTCACCTCCATGATCACTACGAATAGTGACAATGGTGGTTCCTAAGAGATTTTGTACTTTCTTAACAAAAATTGTGAAGTTTTCAAAAGCTTCATTTTTATTACACAATGAAAATACCCAAGTAAATCTTGAATAGTCATCTACGATGACAAGTCCATACCTTGCATTTCCTAATGAAGCTACTCTAGTTGGCCCAAATAAGTCTAGATGTAATAGCTCTAGTGGCCGTTTAGTAGAGATGCTTTTCTTAGGTTTAAATGAAGATTTAGGAAGCTTGCCACGTTGACAACAATCACAAAAACTTTTCTTTTCAAAAACAAGCTTCGGAAAACCTTTAATAGAATTTAATTTCGAAAGCTTATAAAGTGTTCCAAAGTTCACATGTCCAAAGCGTCGATGCCATAAGTGTTGTTCACTTGTGTTGGCAACGAGACATTGTTCATATGACTTAGGAAGATCCAAAATATAAATGTCTTTATGACGAGTTCCGGAAAATAATAATTTATCATTATCTTTTCTTAAAATATGACACAATCCTTTCGCAAAACTAACTTTGTAACCTTTGTCACAAAGTTGGCTTATTGAAATAAGATTGTGATTTAAACCACTGACAAGATAAACATCACTAATTAAGGGTTTAGAGGGGTTACCGACTTTACCAACACCTATGATGGTTCCGCTCTCGTTGCCTCCAAATACGACACGGTTTCCATTCGCAATGGGAACCACTCCGGAGAGCAATCGAGCGTCACCCGTCATGTGTTTTGAACACCCGCTATCGAGTATCCAATTCCCTTTGGAGCTAAATTTAAATTTGTTGCTCCTCTTCTTTTTCTTTTCCTTGAGTACCTAAAGATAGAGACTTTCATATCATGGTACCCAAGGTCATTGGGTCCAAGGGATTAGACCTTTGGAAGCCAAGTCCAAGTGGACTTAGACTTCCCCACATAATTCTTACTATGCACAACATCCGAAAAATAAGCATTCATATACATTTGTTTTTCATCCATGCTTGTGTCCTTTGGGCTCCAAATAGTGAAAATTTTGGGAGCCATCATCCTATTGGGTGCATGCATGCGACGTTGATTTCTACGTGATGCATGTTGTGGATAGGCATACGGGACATGATGGAATGGTGCACGACAAGAATTATTTATATGATGAGGTGGGTGTACATATGCTTGTGTGGGAACACGTGCGTGAGGGTGTCTCACATGGTGTGCACGTGCCCGAGAATGTGTTGCATAAAAATCATCATATGTGTGAGCCGGTGGAGTAGGACGTGTGTTCCTACGTGGCATGGTATTGGTGTACATGTAGGCATGCCCCTTCTTTGGAGGTCCACCCAAAGTGGGTTTCTTTCCGAAAGAGGGTGTGGACGAGGTGGAAGCACCATTGGTAGATGAACTACCAATAGAGTGTTTGCTCCCACTCGTTGAGGCTTCGGAAGTTGGCCTTACAAAAGTAGTGACCGACTTGGATGAATTTCCCATCATATACCCCAAGCCAATGTGGTGTTTGGCCGGAAGTAAATCTTTTAGGATATTATCCAAATGGCCCTTACCCTTGTTGAATTTGTTGATTCGGCCCAATGTGTCCTCATATTTCTCTTTGAGAGAACGCAAAGAAGTATCCAAAGTGGATATTTGCGATGTGAGCACATAAACACGAGATTTAAGATTTTCGTTCTCAATACTCAAAGTCGAGTTTTGAGAAGTTAAATCCGCTATCTCATGTTCTTCCGCATCCTCAATGCTAACATGTTCAAGTTTAGATTTGAGATTCACAATCTCATTTCTTAACTCTTCAACAACGGTGTCGTTGTTGGTGATGATATTCTTAGGCGATGTTTGAATGCTAGCTAGGTCATCTTTTACCTTAGTATATCTATTTACTAACTTAGTGTATTTTGACCAAAGTTGAGAGTTAGCATTTCTAAGATCATCCATGGTTACCTCATCGCTTTCGACATCACTATCATCGGAAGAGGAGGATCCTTGATCGTGCTCCTCTCTTGCCATGAAACACATGTGCGCTTGCTCCACGTGCTCATCGTCCGACTCACCGCTTGAAGAAACATCGGAGTCGGTGAAGGTAGCTCCGACAAGTACCTTCTTGTTTCCTTTTGTGTACTTCTTGGACTTGTCATACTTTGGCGCCTTCCACTTCTCCTTTTGCTTATTGAGGGGACACTCCGCTTTCATGTGTCCCGGCTTATTGCACTTAAAACACAAAGGAGAGGAAGATGCGTTAGAAGAACCAAATTTACCTTTGGTCTTGAAGTTACCTTTTCGGAAGAAACGGTTGAACTTCTTGGCCATGAGTGCCATGGATTCCAAGTCCAACTCGTTTTTCGATTCTTCATCATCGGTTGATGTGGATGTGGATGGAGCGGCTTTAAAAGCAATAGCCTTCTTCTTTGGCTCGTCTTGCTTTAGGTACGACTTCATCTTTTCTTGCAATTTGAGCTTGCTATCCTTGCGTACCTTGTACGACATTAAAGTACCCATTAGTTGAACTACGGTATATTTGTTCATGTCATTACCTTCCTCGATGGCGAAGGTACGTTTTTCCCAAGAAGAGGGAAGTCCTTCAATAAGCTTTGAGCACTTCTCCTTTTGAGTGTAGGACTTGCCGAGGGCCTCTAACTCGTTTATTATGTCAACAAAACGAGCGTAATATTCTTTCATCTTCTAGCCCTGTTGCATATGAAACATTTCGTAATCTTTGTTTACGACTACGAGTTTAGAGTCTCTTACCCGACTCGTCCCTTCATGTAGTATGAGGAGGGAGTTCCAAATTTGATATGCACTCTTACATGTGCATATCTTATTGAAGTCCTCGGGCTCCAATGCGCATTGCAAGGCGTTCATTGCCTTGGCATTGCTTACCTCCGCGGCGACCTCCGCGGTTGTCCATTTCTCAAAGTCTTCTTCTTCAGGCTCGATGTACTCCTTCATTGTAGTTCTCCATAAGGATGCACTTCGGAGGAAGGTTTCCATCCGACATTTCCAGTACCCATAGTTGGTACCGTTGAAGAATGGAGGCCTCGTAGAGGAATGTCCTTCCATCACCGAAGATGCTCCTTCACGGTTCCTGAAGGTGTCATAGTTGGAAGGTGGACGCACGGTCTTGTTGTCGTTGGCAGACATAGCTGTGTATCTGGCTTTGATACCAAATGTAATGCCCTACCAGCTACTGCACAAGTACTAGAGGGGGGGGGGGGTGAGTAGTACTTTAAAATAATAAGGAGTATAATTCCAAATTAAATTGCAAACAACTACCAAATCAATTTGCCGAAGCTTAAATTGAATGACAACACAAAATTAACAATGCTAACAAACTATGTTAATGGGTTCGATCCACCCAAGTCTCCCCGACTTGTTCCCGGTGATCCTACGTCCCAACCACCCGGATCCCCTCCGGATACTTGAGTTAGAAACCCTAACTCAAGATTTCCACTATGAATATCGTGTGAAAAACCTTCACAAGATCAAATCATACATGCAATGGCAAAGTGAATCCCACAACCCGGGATCACAAACTTCTCTCACAACCGAGAGAACCAATTAGCAATATAAAAGAGTTATATTGAAATAAACAAATCTTACCACAAAATCCTATACCTTGAGTTTTTCTTACCCAAATGGTGAAATGAAGGATTTGAGGAAGATGAAGTCACCAAGACCTAGCACCAAGGAAATGACCAGCAATCGGTGCCTAGGAATGAGTTGGAGACTTGGATCAAGCAATAGCTTGAAGAGCTCACCAAGAACAAGCTTCTCTCTAGATCTAGAAATGAGAGAGAATGGGTTTCTTGTGAGGAAGAGAGCTTTAGATTTGAGGGAGAATGGCTATCTCTTTAGAACTCAATGAATCTCTGAATGGAAGCTCTAACCTAGATAGAAATGACCTAGGTTCGTATTTATAGGAACCCAAAAACACAAGTTAGGTCATTCACCAACGGATAGAAATCTGTGAGACTTAGTCGGTCAAAGAACAATCACTGACCGACTAGTTCATCAACTAGTCGGTCAGCCAAACAACGTGGACCGACTAAGAGTAGATCTGAGAAGAGATAGAATTTCAGACCTAGAAATCTAGTCGGTCCAAGAAGACTGTCTGACCGACTAGTTTCACAACTAGTCGGTCAGCCAATGAACGTAGACCGACTAAGAGGCAAAATAACTTAGTCTGAATGCAAAGTGACTTAGTCGGTCCAAGAACAAAAGTTGACCGACTAAATTGTCAACTAGTCGGTCACCAAACGTTCTTAGACCGACTAACGGTAAACAGTAGCTTAGGAGAAATTTAGAGTGAACAGTAAGTCACAACTAGTCGGTCAAAGAAGCATCACTGACCGACTAGTTCACAAACTAGTCGGTCGGTGAGTCAACGTAGACCGACTAACTGTAAACAGTAAAGTCCAAGAAATTAAGGAATCAAACTGGTCGGTCCAAGAACAGTTGCCGACCGACTAGATCACCATCTAGTCGGTCAGTACTTGTTCTTGTACCAACTAACATGCACATACAAATCCGAATCGAAGCGCGACGCTTCGAGGAAGTTATAATGAACTTGTGCAAGGATCCTAGAGCTACGAAATGAGCGTAATGAAGATAGAAACATAAGATATACTCAAGGCTTAACATTCTATATATCGAAGCTAAAAGACTATAAATAAAACCTTAATAAACGGTCTTCAAGAGCTTCGATTGAATCTTCATAACTTCCAAAGCGTCGCAAGAGCTTCAACGAAGCTTTAGGCATGAATATGAGCTTTGGGAAGTGTTGAGATGTCGCTTTGATTGTTTACATGAATTTGGCGACGATCTCCAATACTACGCTCACAAATTGTTAGTTCATGGATTATTTATGTTTGCTCATCATCAAAACCAAATCCGGGGAGTCCAATATTCAACACGAGGTAATAGATCGGGTGCCAATCGGCGGCTCTAGGCTGGACCGATATACGTGCACCTCATGGGCATTTACTTTCCGTTTGAATACACATCGCTCCTGCCTTTGCACCGGCTCCATTATATCAGTTCCCGCCTGTTAATCATGAATCCCTGTCAATAGAGAGGACTACTGCCGTAAAGGTGGATCTCGAGGTAATAGATTGGGTGCCAATTGGCAGCTCAAGGCTGGACCCATATACGTGCACCTCATGGGTATTTACATTCTGTTTGAATACACATCGCTCCTGCCTTTGCACCGGCTCCATTATATCAGTTCCCGCCTGTTAATCATGAATCCCTGTCAATAGAGAGGACTACTGCCGTAAAGGTGGAGCCCGAGGTAATAGATCGCTTAAGGCTGGACCGATATACGTGCACCTCATGGGCATTTACATTACGTTTGAATACACATCGCTCCTGCCTTTGCACCGGCTCCATTATATCAGTTCCCGCCTGTTAATCATGAATCCCTGTCAATAGAGAGGACTACTACCGTATAGGTGGAGCCCGAGGTAATAGATCGGGTGCCAATCGGCGGCTCAAGGCTGGACCGATATACGTGCACCTCATGGGCATTTACATTCCATTTGAATACACATCGCTCCTGCCTTTGCACCGGCTCTATTATATTAGTTCCCGCTTGTTAATCATGAATCCATGTCAATACAGAGGACTACTGCCGTAAAGGTGGAGCCTGAGGTAATAGATCGGGTGCCAATCGGCGGCTCTAGACTGGACCGATATACGTGCACCTCATGGGCATTTACTTTCCGTTTGAATACACATCGCTCCTGAACGTGCAGTGGCTACTAAACAATAGATATTTATAGATGGGTTGCGAGACGAAATCGGTATGCCACGTAATGATGAAAGTACAACCGTCACCTCGTACAATCTCATTTCGGAGGTACGTAATGATGACAGTAAATGATTCTGCTTTCTTCTTAACAATGTTCACGTGTGGTAACTGGAGAATGAGTCAAGTAGAACCTCGGTTTCCGTGTAAGCCCTTCATTACGATTTTTTTGCCCATCCGAACGGATGCTTTACCCCAGTCGTCTGATGAGATCGTTTTAGTCAGTTCCACTTCCATATGTAATCCAGCGGCTGAGATTAAAATAACCAATCGTTATATATATATGGAGTCAGTAGACCAGGGGTTTCGCGGAAAATTTCATTCCTCTTTCCTTTGGTCTGTCGTTCCGTTTTCTTCTTCATCTCAACACTCTCGCATTTCGTACTCAGGTTTCTTCATGCCGCCAAAACGATCTCGTGAGTCGACTTCTTCTGACTCTTGGGGAGTTAGTGATGATGATTCACCGTCACCTGAACATGATGATCCCCTTCCCTCATCGTTCCCGGCCAATAGACCCATTCTGCGTGATTCGCTTTCGCTTGGTTTAACTCAAGGTAAACACAATGTGATGTTGCCTCCTCCTGGGTTTCCTCCTTTACATGCAGATTCATCAGTTCAATCTCCGGCTGAAAAATCCCCACTCGAGGACAATAGTAACGGCCTCCTCTCTATGGTTGGGATGTCTCGCCGTCAGGACTCTGTTCTGCACAACCTCCGTAGCAAACTCGAGGAGCTTACTACGTCTGTCTCTGTACTTACAGATGAACAATGTCAGCTTAAGGATATACTCATAGGCAATGTAAGACCCGCATCTGCTGCTTCATCATCCTCCCATCAGCCGGTGAACTTTACTCGTAGATTAGGAGAAATTGAAACCCATCTCTCCAACACCAATCTGGCGATCTCACTTCTGCGTAGCGACTTCGACACTATGATGCTCATAATGTCGAACATACAAGAGAAGATGGAGACTCTGGTGCCCTCTCCTAGAGACATACGTACTGTTGCCCCACCATCACCACCACCTCCTCCGCCTCCGCCTCCAGGTTTTTGAGGTGGCCTGGCCTTTGGCGCACAAGCCTCTCTTGTCTTATAATGTATTTTTGATCATCGACGGAGAAGAGTGTTTGTGGGTAGATATTCTTTGGTGTTTTATATCATTATGTACGAAATGTAGTTTCAAATTTGTTGTGGTATGTACAGTATAACGTATAAATGTTGTAGTATGATAGAATTCAGACCTTAATACACTGTCATTTAATTTGATACAATTGCATGACATTACGAAATTGATATATGTTATATATACATCGATGCTTACTTGAATCAATGTCCGAAATTGAAATTACCTATGTAAAAACTTTTTACCGATATATGATTTACCCAGCGAGCACAACGGGCATAAATTGTGACCGTCCTTATATACGTTGTGATAAAACATTTACGTTTGCACACAATTACTCAGCGCGCACAACGGTCACATAATGTGTTTGACCGATGTGCGGGCTGTGAGCATACCCGTATCTGATTATCCACAATTACTCAGTTCACACAACTGCACGTAATTGTGACCTTTTTGCGCGTGGAGCCAAACTATTCTATATTACAATTGAGAAAAGCTTTTGAATTTGTCCTGTGTGGTAGTGTCATGTCAAGTTTTGGGGGGAAATATCTTGGATTGAGAAAATATGTTGGGAATACACAAAAGCATTGTAGAGAAATTAGTTGGGAGAATACAAAAGCTTTTCTTTTTTGAAATTGGTAGCATTAGCACTTAAGTCTTAATATATCCACATTGAAGCAAATAGATGGGTGTAGATACATACTCCTTCCCCTTTTGTATTTAGGTCCTGTCCTTTTGGCATCCGTATTTACGACACACATACCCGACGTTGACGACACGCACACCCACACTTTCCTCTCCTTCCCAGTTTCGCGTGTTAACCGCTATCGTGTTCATGGGGAATTATTTTTGCTCCGTGCACAATTTGCATGGGAAATTTCTAGTATACATATAAGTGAAAAGACAACACATATCGTACTGTTTACAGAATAAGACACCATATATCTTTGTGAATGATACTCATCTGTCACGCTGTTGGATTTGATGGTGTCCCATTTTGTAACGTCCCATTATGAGTAATATTGTACAAACATAAATAATTTGCTCAACTTGCACAACAGCCATTATTTTCCCCGTTGTGCGCATTGAGCAATTTTGTTATTGGCCTTCAAGTTTGCTCAACGCGCACCGTAAAGGCCAAACCTTCTTGGGAACATCATCTGGCTGGTAACAATATGTTGTAGATTCACTCGTCTTTATGTCCGATACAATTTCACGCACAGTGACTCTACTGTAGTCTATCGTCCTCATCAATGGGCTAGTCCAATTCGTCTATAAATAGCCTCTATTCCCACTAGACCTTGTCAACCACTGCACTTCTTAATGATAGTATTCTAACTGATTCTATCTGTTTCTACTTCATACACTATTTTTTCTTCACAATGCTAAATATTTCCCGTTGTTCATCACTGCTTCGTCTTCAACACACAAAGATGAACAATATACTACCGGCAATTGACATGTACTGGAAGATGTTATTTGCTCCTTCATATGTTCTACTACAGCAGCAGATTCTTCAGAGAAGAAGCAACCGTGATATATTTTTATATCAGTGCCTAAACGTAAAGTTGCATGTCTTTATACCCTATTTTTTACTTAAATATGCTTTTTATCGTTCATAATTGATGCTTCTTTAACGCATACTGTGGCATGCGCTGACGAATCCAGATCAGCCAACTTCGTTAAAGTAGTGGCTACGTATACCGTTATGGACGATCTGGATGCTAGTGATGATGGTGTGTGCTATTGGAGCTGATCATAAATGCCATCTTGCTTGAGCTGTTCAGCATGACTATCTGAACAGTTTTGCATAGTGGGATTCAATGTACCATTAGGATATTCCCGTGATTGAATTTCATACCAGTTCCAAACTGTGAAGTTGCAAAATGTTTAGCTGTAGTTACAACTTTGTTGTGTAATGTACAGAATAATGCATATATGTTGTAGTATTTTAGAATTCAGACCCTAATACAATGTCATTTTATTTGATACAATTGCAGGACAATACAAAAAGGATATAGGTGATATATACGTCCGACACTGATATTACTGGGCAAAATTGTTTACCGAACTATAAATTACATTTATGCATTATGTACATTATAAAGCATAATGCTGTAGTTTGCTAGAATTCAGGCCTTAATAATATGTCATTTAATTTGATATAATTACAGGACAATACAAAATTGATATAAGGTGATATATACATTAATGCTTACTTGAATCAATGTCCGACATAGATATTACTGATCAAACACTGTTCACCGAACTATAAATTCCCCAGGGCGCACAACATGCTCATGCTATATGTTGTGATAAACTATTTACGTGTGCACACATTTACTAGCATGCACAACGTTCGTATCGATTTGTTTGACCGCTGTGCGCGCTGAGCAAAACCGTATCTTGTTATCAACAATTACTCAAATCACACAACTGGACGTAGATGTGACCCTTTTGCTCGCAGAGCCAAACTGTATGCAATTAAACACAATAGACCATCGCATACAACAGTCAGATGCCATGACCGTTGTGCGTGCTGAGCAAAACTGTATTACATGCTCCATTACCCACAGTTAATCATCCCGTCATATGGGCAACATAAGGTAAGGTTGCGAGCACTGATCAAATTACACCCACCTGGGCGCGTTGAGCAAAACGGTCGTAACGAATAATTGCTCTGCGCGCAAAACGTTCAATAAAAAATACCAAAATATAAAAGAAACACAAAATCGGGCGAGAATTAAATAATGTTCAGTCTGACATTATTTAAAAAATCAAAATTGAAGCAAATTTGATGCGCAGCAGTTGATTGATGGGTGTAAAGACATTTAAGTGATAAGACAACACATATCCTACTGTTTACATAATAGGACATCAAAAATATCTACATTTATTTGATTTGTTTAAAAAATATACATTTTGGATATATAATACAGCGCGCACAACGGATCAAAATACACCCAGCTGTGCGCGTTGAGCAAAGTGGACGTTACGAATAATTACTCTGCGCCCACAACGCTCAATACAAAATCCTCATAATTAATAACTTCAGCGTGCACAACGTTCAATAAAAAATCCCAATAATAAAGAAGAAAACAAAATTGGGGGAGAATTAATTAATGTTCAGATTGACAGGCCAGTTAAAAAAATTACCATTGAAGCAAATCTAATGCGCAACAGTTAATTGATGGTGTAAAGACATTTAAGTGATAAGACAACACATATCAGACCGTTTACAGAATAAGACAGCAAAAATATCTACATTTCTTTGATTTGTTAAAATTTGATCCTTAGTGCGGGGTATATAAAAAGGTATACATTTATAAAATATAATACAGCGCGCACAACGGATCAAAATACACCCAGCTGTGCGCGTTGAGCAAAACGGTCGTAACGAATAATTCCTCTGCGCGCACAACGTTCAAAACAAAATTCCCATAATTTATTACATCAGCGCGCACAACGTTCAATACATTTAAGTGATAAGACAACACATATCCGACTGTTTGCAGAATAAGACAGCAAAAAGATATACATTTCTTTGATTTGTTTAAATTTGTCCCTTAGTGCGAGGTATATAAAAACGTATACATTTAGAATATATAATACAGCGCGCACAACGGAACAAAATACACCCAGCTGTCCGCGTTCAGCATAACGGTCGTAATGAATACTTACTCTGCGCGCACAACATTCATTACAAAATCCCCATAATTAATAACTTCAGCGCGCACAACGTTGAATAAAAAATCCCAATAATAAAGAAGAAACACAAAATTTTGGGAGATTAATTACTGTTCATACTGACATGCAAGAAAAAAAAATCAAAATTGATGCAAATATAATGGCAGCAGTTGATTGATGGGTGTAAGGAAATTTAAGTGATATGACAACACATATCTGATAGTTTACAGAATAAGACTGCAAAAATATTCACATTTCTTTGATTTGTTAAAATTTGAGTTTTAGTGCGCACCGTGCGGAGTTTTTAAATTGTATACATTTTGGATATATAATACAGCGCGCACAACGGATCAAAATACACCCAGCTGTGTGCGTTGAGAAAAACGGTCGTAACGAATAATTACCATGCGCGCACAACGTTCAATACTAAATTCCCATAATTAATATCTTCAGCGCGCACAACGTTGAATAAAAAATCCCAATAATAAAGAAAACACAAAATTGGGGGAGAATTAATTAATGTTCAGACTGACATGCCAGATAAAAAAATCAAGATTGATGCAAATATAATGCAGAGCAGTTGATTGATGGGTATATAGACATTTACGTGACAAGACAACACATATCCGACAGTTTACAGAATAAGATAGCAAAAATATTCACATTTCTTTGATTTGTTTAAATTTGAGTCTTAGTGCGGATTGTGCGGGGTATTTAAAAAGGTATACAGTTTGCATATATAATACAGCGCGCACATCGGATCAAAATACACCCAGCTGTGCGCGTTGAGCAAAACAGTCGTAACGAATAATTACTCTGCGCGTACAACGTTCAATACAAAATTCCCATAATTAATTACCTCAGCGCGCACAACGTTCAATAAAAAATCCCAATAATAAAGAAAACACAAAATTGGGGGAGAATTAAATAATATTCAAACTTTTGGGTGTACAGACATTTAAGTGATAAGAAACACATATCTTACTGTTTACAGAATACGATATAAATGGATGGGTGTACAGAATAAGGTGTACAGACATTTTAGTGTTGATACTCATGGGTCACGCTGTTTGATTTGAGGAGTTCACATCGCTATAAATGGATTTATGAGTAATACTGTATAAACATAAATAATTTGCTCAACTCGCACAACTGCCATATTTTTACCCGTTTTGCGCTTTGAGCAATTTTCTTAGTGGCAATCAATTTTGTTAGCGTCAATTTCTGTAGCCCACAGTAACCCAACTGTAGTCTCAGCCTCATCCATGCGGACCATACCCAGTCCAATTCGTCTATATAAAGTGATTCACTTCCCTCTAGACATCGTCAACCACTACTCCTCTCGATGATAGTGTTCTATATGGTTATACCTATACAATATATTTTCTTTTACATGCTAAATTTTTGTTCTTACTACTGAATGCTTCGTCTACGACACACAAAGATGGCCAGCCAATAACCTTGCGACAATTGCCATGATGCTGAAATTGAATTCGTCACATTTATATGGGCATCAAAGATGGAGTCTGCTACTTCAGATATCATCAACGATGGTGTTGGCTCCTTTAGAAGAAGCACACGATGTTTTCGAATGCTTCACATTGCCATCAACGATGTGTATTCACACGATGTATCGGCTCTCAAACTGCACAATCTTCTCTGAAACTGTGCATCCTCATTTGTATCCATGCTCAGAAGAATTTCTTACGAGTGCCATTATTGCATTTCATACCAGTGCAAAAATGTGAAGAATCTCTATTGGAGCTGCTCATAACTGCAATATCCACAGGAGACACGGTCACGGCATGAGAACTTGTCATATGAGCAAAACTGTATTCCATTGCTCAAAGTTAATCAGCCCGCCCTACGTGCAAAAGTAGTTGCCTTTGTGTCCACTAAGCAAAAATATTTACTATACTGTGATTTGTTACAGTTATTGTCTTCTGAGATGATGCTGTATGTTTTTTTGGAAAAACTTGGATAAGCACCGCAAGAGTATCGGTGTATTTAGATTTTGCACTTTCCTAATCGAAACCAGATGTTTTTTTGCCGTTGTGCGTGTTGAGTATAAAAAGGTATACCTTCAAGCAATTTTTCTCTTCTCGCACCACCGCAGTCGGATACTATTTGGAACAACGTCTGGCTGGTATCCATCTGCCATATATTCACGAGCACGAACTGTTACTCTACGGTGTTTCCATCCTCGTACTTGGTCAGTCCAACTCGTCTGTATATGGTTTCCATACCCACCAGACCTCATCAACCACTACCCCAGGTGAATATAGTTCCTTTATCTGATTCTCTCTGATTCTTCTAATACAATGTTTTTTCTTCAAATTTGTAATTTTGTTGTTGTTCATGAGTGCGTCGTCTACAGCACACAAAGATGGCCAATATACTAGCGGCAAGTGTCGTGATGCAGAAATTGAATACATCACCTTTATATGGCGGCGAAGATGTTCTTTTGCTCCTCTTGGCATGATCTGTTCATCTTTATTGCAAACCTCAAATGAAGGCAAAGATGTTCTTGCAACCATTACAGCTTCATTCTCGTCCATGCCAACTTGCAAATATTCTTTGACCCTTCTTAAGTTCCGTTCAGATTCATTACATGCATAACTGCTTGATGATAACAACTGTTCTATCTTATATCTATCTAAGTCTAATTATATTTACTTTTTTATTCTATCTTTTCCTATGGGAGTTTGTACTTGCTGGTATCCCTCCTGCTCCCAAGGGTGTTCGAAGTGTCATTGTTTGCCTTGAGATAGATGCCGACGGTATCTTGAATGCCTCTGCAGAGGAAAGTATGTGTGCAGAAAAATAAGATCACTATCACTAACGATAAGTGCCAGGTAGACCTAGGAGGAGATTGAAAGGATGTCCCTTGATTCAAAGAAGTATAAAGTAGAAGATGCAGCGAACAAGAGAACGGCGGAGATGGTGTGTTATGTTCATTGGAATGCATAAATGTTGTAGTATGTTGGAATTCAGACCTCAATATACTGTAATTTAATGTGATACATTTGCAGCCCATTACAAAGACCTTAATACAATGTCATTTACTGTGATACATTTACAGCCCATTACAAACTTGTGATTGGTGATATATACATTGATGCTTGCTTAAATCAAATTCCAACAATGAAATTTAATGGGAAAAATTAGTGAAAGTAATATACTAAGATTTACACAGCGCGCACAACTGGCTAACGGCGTGAACGTTGTGCGCGTTTAGAAATTTTGAACGAGGCCAACGATTATGCTCACATCGCTCAGCACGTCAGTGGATCTTTATTTGGGAACATCATCTGTGTAATACATACAATAAATACCCGAGGTACAAGATTATTCTGTATATTCACGAGAAATCGTCTGTTGACTTTTATTTAGTAGAAGTGCTACTTTTGTTTATACCAGCTTCCATTTACCCCTAGACACTAATTAATCATCCCACATAATTGCTCAGCGTGCACAACTTGCAACAGAAATGAAAGGTGTTCGCGCTAAGCAACGCTTTCTACAATTACCGAGTTTTGCTCGTCGTGCACAACGGTGTTATTTAACAATCCGTTGTGCGCTCAGAGCTAAACTGTATACAATTACACAGTACACACAATTACTCATCGCGATCATATACGGAAGGTCATTCTCCCGCCAGTCTCATCCTCGGTGATGGGGCAGTGTCGGCCGTCCAACAGGGTTCCCGGGTGTCGACCTGGAATCAGGGGGAGGAAGTAAACGCTCTCACTCAGCGTCTATTGCAAAAATTCCCTTCATTAAATTCTGAAAAAATTACATATGACTCGCTCGCGAGCAGTAGTCTTACAAAAGTAACGATTCCCAAAATTTAGGAAGACGACGCACCGTCGACTGTAAAGAGGTCCTTTATCGCTTTCGCCACCCTTTCCATCTTGGCGGTGGCCCGAGCTTTGAAAGCGTCGACCTCTTGCTCCTTCTCGAGAAGCTTGGCCTGAAGGTCAGCAACCTCCTTCCTCGATGCCTCAAGATCAGCTCGGAGTTGAGAACGCTCTCTACCCCACTGATCTTCCAACTGCTTCTTGGCGCTTGACAAGGCGGCGAGGCTGGATGTCGCCTCCGAGGCCGCCCAATCCGACTTGCCCTTGGCGGCCATTATCTTCCCCAAATCTTCCTCCAGCTTCTTCACCTGAGCTCTGAGCTCAGAAGCCTCGTTCTCGGCATCCGCCACCCGGCGCTGTCCCTCGATCAGTTCGCAGGCCCTGCGGCGCAGACCTGCCCCGAAAATGGTCACCTGCAGATGGCGACAATCAGCAAAACCAGAAGGGGAAGCAAAATTTGGAATGCACATTGGCAACGAACCTGAAGGCCACTACGAACGAAGAAGTTGGCCATCGTCTCAAGGTTGACCCCATTCAGAAAATCGACATCCCTTGGCAGAGTGATATTCTCCGCCAGACGAGCCCCCGTCCCAAAGTCCAGGAGGGCCGACTCGGCCGTCCCCACGATGTACGGTGGCCGATAGGTCTCCCCGTGAATCTCCCCATGATGGCCAAACCCAATACGGTTCGACTGCAGAAGGTGGCCGAACTCTGGAGGTATGGGGCCGACGGAAGGGACCGGAGGATCAATGTCCTCGTATGGCCACCCGTCGTGTGGCGTGCTGGAGGACGATGCGCCCCCAACTCGAGGATCATAAGGAGCCGCCTTCAAAGACCGCGCAGCTTGACTTGAGGAGCATCCAGCCTCCCCCAACTCCAGCATGAGGTTCCCCGATTCCTCCGATTCCTCCGATTCCTCCCATTCATCCTCTTCCTCCTCTGCCCTCTTCCTCTTACGGCCTTCTTCATTGGCCCGCTCCATCGCTGAAGTAACCTCTCTGTATGCTCCTCCCGCCATTTTTGTTTCTGGAAGAAATAATAAGATGATGAGATTTTCTCGGAGCGCAAAAGCCATTGGCCTCACCTCCAATTTCTTTTATTACGCGAACGAATGGACAAGATGATCGACACGTGTCAGAATTTTGGCAAAAACAATGGTTGAGATAGGCGAAAGGTTTTGGCGGCCTTAATCCAAATTCGATGCTTCGAATGCCGTGCCATATTAAAGGAAATTACCTATCAGTCGGCCTCGATCCGCATTTATAATCGAGAACAAATCCCGGGGGCCAATGTTGAACCCGTGTACGGCACCGAAAAGGCATGGGTTATTGCTCATCGCACAAAACGACTCAAACCCTATAATTGCTCTCCGCACACGCCCACTCAAAACTCACAATTGCTCACAGCACACAACCATTTTTTTTCCCATCCACGTTTACATGTGAAAGGGTAAATTTATTATTCGTATCACCGTTGCATAATTGTTAAGAAATTCCATGTCACAACTAGTCCTTACATAAAGTTTGGAAATGGTGCATGTCAGCAGGCAGAGTGTATGTCATGGCATATACATCTACTGTAGTAAAGGCAGTAACAACTATACTTATGAACATGTGAAAGCGTGCACGTGCAACATGCAAGGTGTACAATAATGGATCGACACATGCAACAGGCAGAGTGTAATGCAAGACTGAGGTGCATTCAATCATTGAGATACAAAACCAATCAATTCAAAGTGTCAAATAATACATCTTATGCATATGGGTAATGCTAAGTGCACCGCAAACCATGCGGTGCACTGTACTTTTTTTGCTTTTTTGAGTTAAAAAAAGATAAATCAAGGTCTCATCATGAACATTGGTTTTATTTTTTTCCAAAAAAGACTAAAAGTACAGTGCCCCGATACTAAAAGTACAGTCTACCCGTACAATATTTTTACTTAATTATGCTTTGTTATGTGTTCATCACTGATTCTTCTTCAACGCAGACAGGGGGGACGGATGGCCAAGATACAAAGAAGCAAGTGACGCTGATGCATCTGATGGAGCAGCTCATAAATGGCAACAAACTTTAAATTTTTTCATGGTGTGAATCCCTGTATCCCTAGTATAGTCTAGTGCTTTAATTGCTTAGTCGGGCAAAAACTGTGATGTTGCAAAATGTTTAGATGTAGTTTCTACTTTGTTGTTTTATGTACATTTGAATGCATAAATGTTGTAGCATGTTGAAATACAGATCTTAATACAATGTCATTAAATTTGGTGCAATTGCATCACATTACAAAATTGCATGATGCTAACTTGAAGTACCCACAATTACTCAGCTCGCACCAACGGCAACAGCATTGAACGTTGTGCGAGCTGAGCACAACTGTCTATGATTACCAACATTTACTCAACGATCATAACCGTCAAAGTTATGAACCGTTGTGCGCGTGGGGCTTAACTGTTTACAATTACCCATATTACTTAGCGCGCACATCCGTAACATTATTGAACGTTGTGTGCGCTTATTAGGAAGCCGGTAAAATTACCAAGTTTTGCTCAGCGCGCACAACTGGTAAAAGTTGTAAACGTTGTGCGCGCGGAGCTAAACTGTATACAATTACCCACCATTACTCATCGCGGACAGCTACATGCCTCATTCTCTTGAATCTTCATTCTCTTCAGCTCTTCTGCTTCTGCTTCTTACTCCTTAATCCCATTAATTTTCTTGACATTTGTCAGGTTCTGCAGCAACAGAGAAATTATAAGATATGAGATCCATAGCATCGGATATAGGTCTCGAATGATAGGCATCATCCTCATAGGCTTATAACCAAGACTTAGTGTTTAATGTTCAATTTGGACCCCCAGCCCTATTAATTCAACTCCACGATGGCTGCATTTTGGACTAAAAATATAGGAGGCTGCCGTTTTCAGATGACCATTTTTAAAGAGAACCAGTTTACTTACAGCCCATTTACACTGATATGTCCGTGACAGATGCATGTAGTATATTTCTTCCAAGCTGATACAAAATTGTTACCTTTAGGATATAAAAATGTCGGCCTTCATATCACAGCCTTGTTAAGTCATCGGGCGAAGATTTTTCCTACAGAGATTATGGAGCAATGATGTTACAATAATTTATACTAGTATATAAAATAGTAACCAGCTGTGCTCATATATACCTTATTTCTACCAGTTGTGCTCATACGACAAGTTCTCATGTCATGACCCTTTTCTGCACAAACACTGCATGTCCTTGTTCTTGTTTGACTTTGTTCTTGTGAGACTTGTATTCCAGACTGAATTCTTGACGCCACTCGTGGTCGGCCTTTAGTTCTAGCTTTTGCAGGATCATGCATAATGACATCATTTACTCCCACTTCTTGTTTGATAGGTGCACTGGACCCCACCTGTGATCTTGGCTCTTCAGAAGCAGTTTGCGCTTTATTAGTCATATTATGCTGGTCCAAAAAACTGTTTGCCCACCCAAAGACGACATCAAACAGAAGGGGATCTCTTGTTACTGCCTCCACGACTTTATCGAATGATGAACGAAGTCTCCAGGCTTGAAGTGGAGTAATTTGAGTTAGACGCACTCCGTGTACTGTGCTAGTCGACGAGGCCCCAAGACTCATGATGCTATGTCTTGCATTTAGAGTCCACCTGGGTAAAATATATCTCTCAGGGATGGCTTGCATATCATACTTTTGCTTCATCATATATAAAATTTACATGCATAGCAAACCTTCAGTCACAGCCCTTGCACACGTACACCTGAACATTCCCTTAGATATATTGCATTGAACATTATGCACGTAGCTCTTTCCATCATCCGCATAGTTACTCTATACGTGCTCGTATCCCCATCCGTGCTCACCCTTTCGTGCCGACAGTATAAAGTATTTTTGAAACGATTTTGAAAAATGGGAAATATGTTTCTAGTATATACCTTTGCGGCATGAACCTCTAACTCATGCATGCCGCTAAATTCTGGTTTGTTCCGCATACAAAAAGTATCTTCTCTCTCCTCTTTGTCTCGCTGAAATTTTACAGCTTTATCATATTAATCAATGAACTCGTATAATGGAGTCATACAGTTTACGTATCCATCAAAATACGCGTTCATGCTTTCACTCCTTTGGCTGGATGCCATGCCTACACACAAAACAAGAAATGAATACCATGTGCTGAGTATATTTTGATCATATATTTTTACACCAATCTCTATCGTATTAACATTCATACCCGCAAAGAAAGTATCCAGTAGGTACGCCTTAATCCAATGCTGTGCTTTCTCATGCATCGTATGCAACCACTTCCAGGCTTTCATTTCATTTTTTTTGTTTTTCTGTCAATGGCTCCTAAAATTCCGTTTGGTACTTCTCCATTAAGATGCACCAACAATTCTCAGCTTCTTCAACATTTTGAATGTTCTTACACCAGTTTGCATAGTCTTCTTCAAATTCAGGGTTATAAGAAGACCGTAATGAACGTAGATGCTCATCTTCGTGCAGACTGATATGCCATATGCAATACCTGTGTTTTGTATTTGGAAAAACTCTTTTGATTGCATTGCATATTGCCGGGTCTTGATCGGTGATGATAGCTCCTGGTGCTTTATCCCACATACATGTTAACCACTGTCCGAATAACCAAACAAAGGATTCTTCCTTCTCATCAGCAAGAAGAGCACATCCAAATAAAATAGACTTTTTATGATGATTAACACCTGTAAAAGGTGCAAAAGGCAACATGAATCTATTTGTCTTATAAGTGACATCAAATACAACAACATCTCCAAACTGGCTGTATGATGTCCTCGCCCTTCCATCAGCCCAAAATATACTCCTGCATACATTCTCTTCATCATGCTCAATAGCATAATAGAACTGAGAGTCTGTAGCTTGCCTTTTAATAAATTGTTCTATTACTCTAATGCATTCCTTCCCAATGTTGTTCTTTCTTTCTACTCTCCCATGATCAATGCATTGTTGCGTAGTAATATTGACATTACTACTACTCGTGGCATTTAGAATCCTTACAATCTTTGCAGGTCCTACTCCACAGCCACGCATCTGATCAACTAAATTCCTACATGTTCCGTCCATCTGCGATCTTTTATGTGACCGTAGCATCTGGATCTTCGCTGGGCTTTTTATCAACTCATGATTATGATCATCATTAAAGGAGTTTATGCGCCATACTCCTCCGGTGATTTTATGAACTGTCATTCGAGCCATACAGCCTTCTCTCTCGTTTTTCCTTTGATTAACGTCCCTCCCTATCTCCCTCTTATCTTTTAAGCTTTTATACCCATCTTTGTTGCACGTATACTTCCTCCTCGTGGTATTGCCATCTTTTCCCTTTCCCGTAGATCCCTTTCGGGTTGCAAAACCTTTCATTGCTGCATATGTATTATAAAATTGATACGCATCTTCTTTTGTTTGAAATGTCATTCCAACATGTGGGCTGCCTTTTTCACTATCACTATGCCTATCCTCTTGATATACGCTGTTTGCACTGTCATTTTCAGCTTCAATCTCATTTGGCATCTCCTGATCATGCACATAGGGTTCACTCTCTTCGATTTTCATTTTCTACATTAGAAACAAGTAAAAATATCAGTAATATTGACGCAACATGACTGCTATACATGTCTATCCAAGTATCAGTAGATCATCTTCAGCATGTTAGTTGAAACCACACTACTATTACTAATCATGTTAAAACCTTGCGTATTATATCTATTCTTTTTCAATATGATCTAATTGTTACCATCATATTTGATGACCGGATCAAATCCATCAAAAAATCAAACATATCAACCGTTTTGCGCGGTGGGCAATATTATGTACGCCATTCGCTCCATGTTGTTGTGCTATATGAGCTGCTTCGGCAAGTTTTGATGGACATCTCATATTGCTCAACGCGCACAACGGGTGCGATGTTTGAAGGGTTGTGCGCGGAGAGTAATTTTCATCGCAACACTTCGCTAGTTTGGAAATTACTCACCGCGCAAAACGGGACAAAAATTTAGCCCGTTATGCGCGGAGAGGAATTTCCAGCACTAATCGTCCAAAGGTTGGAAATTACTCCCCGCGCAAAACCCTTCAAAAATTTATCACGTTGTGCGCGTTGAGCAATATGAGATGTCCAACAAATTAGGGATGACGATCCTTACCTCGATGGAGGAGAGTAACAGGGGAATCAACGAGAGTGTGATGGCCTGGATTTGGGGGCGATCTTAGGCGTGGGCTGTTAAAATCGAAGACCTTGTGCAAAACTGGGGATCTACTCCAGCTTCTGCGTTTTGCGCGGGAGTGAGCAAAAGAATTGGTGGCGATTGCTCCAGCTTCTGCGTTTTACGCGGGAGTGAGCAAAAGAATTGGTGGCGATTGTATTTTAGTACAAAAGGGGTTAAAGGTAATTTAGTACAGAGGCGCGTTAAAAAGAGCTTAAAGGGCGTTTTGGTAATTGCACCAAAAGGTCAGATATTACCATGATCGCTGATCGGATCAGACGGTCAGGAGGGGTCGAGCGCAGGAATCCCATCTGAGCACGAGCTCAGGCGCATTTTACCCATATATATATATATAGGGTAAAGTGTTCCTAGGGTGACTCCTTAGATTAAATCTAAGGAGTCGCCCCCATTTTCCCTCATATCCCACAATTTTTTTGGATTTTATTTTTTATGGGGTTGTTGTTCACCTCATGGATGATCAACATACCAAAAATCAAGCCATTCCAATACTTTTAGAGCCACCATCTAACCCTTACAACTTCAACGGTCTGAAAACGTGCTGAAAACCCATGAAGTTGCAAGGGGTAGATGGAGACTCTAAAAGTATTAGAATGAATTGATTTTTGGTATGTTGATCATCCATGAGGTGAACAACAACCCCATAAAAAAATTCCGAAAAAATGTGGGATATGGGGAAAATGGGGGCGACTCCCTAGATTGAATCTAAGGAGTCCCCCTAGGAACACTTTACCCATATATATATATATATATATATATATATATATATATATATATATATATATATATATATATATATATATATATATGGGTAAAGTGTTCCTAGGGGGACTCCTTAGATTCAATCTAGGGAGTCGCCCCCATTTTCCCTCATATCCCACTATTTTTTTGGATTTTATTTTTCATGGGGTTGTTATTCACCTCATGGATGATCAACATACCAAAAATCAAGCCATTCCAATATTTTTAGAGCCACCATCTATCCCTTGCAACTTCAACGGTCTGAAAACGTGCTGAAAACCCATGAAGTTGCAAGGGGTAGATGGAGGCTCTAAAAGTATTGGAATGAATTGATTTTTGGTATGTTGATCATCCATGAGGTGAACAAGAACCCCATGAAAAAAATTCCAAAAAAAATGTGGGATATGGGGAAAATGGGGGCGACTCCTTAGATTGAATCTAAGGAGTCACCCTAGGAACACTTTACCCATATATATATATATATATATATTGGCGAGTAAAAGCTATCTTTATTATCAAAAAAATATATACAAGTACAAAACACAAGCTATACATAGTGGTTTGTGGGGAGAGGAAGGATAGTGCACAAGCGCCGTCACCCCCTACTTCCTACTAACTACCTGTATCAACTGTGTAGCAATCAAAACTTAACCAGCATCTATGAAACCCCAATTAAAGAAAGGGGTAAGATCTGAAGCACGTTCCAAGTCGATGCCACGGAGTGAAATAAGAATATCATAAGCAATGTCATCAAATAATACTGTCTTCTGCATGGCAATACCCTCAAAAATCCTCTTGTTGCGCTCCTTCCAAATGTGCCAAACCATGGACGATAATGCCCCTTTAGCTAGATACCCCACAGGGTCAGATTTGGTGTATCGCATCATAATCAGATCACAAACACCAGCAAGGGTAAGAGGAGGGGCGCCAGAATAACCCAATTTGAGAAGCCCCCTACATAAAATGTACCGGGAATAGCTGCATTCAAAAAACAGGTGGGTGGAAGACTCAGGGATGTTGGAGTCACAGAGAACGCAGTGCTGATCAGCAGTAACTCCCCACTTAGAGAGCCTGTCTCTGGTGGGTAACTTATCCCGAATGGCTCTCAAGAGTGTGAGGGACATCTTAGGAACATGTTTAGGGTGCCACACTATGGAGTGATACTCAAAATTCGGGCCAGGTATACGGACTCCCTCCCAGGCCGATTTGAAGGAGAAAGAACTGCCACCCGCCCACGCCCATTGGTCAGGGCCGAGCTGCAATGTAACTCCATGTAGGAGTTGGGAAATAGACCGGGTGCAATGATGATTACGCCGGCTGCCAGGAGTACAAAAATCTTTCACCGTGAAGTGCTCAGTTCCAGTGGCCGGTTGGTGAAGCAAATGTAGTGGACCCAAAGGATGCCAGTTGTCAAACCAGAAAGAAGTTGTTGAACCATCACATACAACTCGTTTAATAAGGTGCTGAGAAAAATTACGATACCTGAGCATGAATTTCCATGTCCCGGAATTTGTAGGTTTCGGCTTGACAGTGTAGAAGTCACTTGCAACTTCCTTGTAACGGGATCTCATATAATTCGCCCAAATAGAATTATTAGAAATGAGCCTCCATGTGAGGCGAACTCCAGAAGCAGCATTCAAGTCTTTCAATAATCTCAAACCCACACCCCCTTCCTTTTTGGGAACACAAAGGTCCTTCCATGCCCATATATAGAGTTTGCCACAAATGAAATTCCTACAAGCCAATGTGATAGCACGAATAACAGATGGCGAAAGATAGAAAGCTTGCATCCAGAAAGCCATGATCACATAAATAACAGATCATACCAACTCGATTTTACCAGAGGTGGAAAGAAGCGAAGAACTCCAGCTTTGCAATCTTTTTTTGCACTTATCAATTAGTCGGCTATACACAGTTGCTTTAGGATATGTAGAGGAGAGTGGCAGCCCAAGGTAAGTAGTAAATGCTCTGACCAATTTGACACCCAAGGTGTTAGCGAGGCTTCCAGGATGTCGAACACCCTTACTGAAAATGACGGAGCTTTTTTCCCAATTAATGGAGAGTCCAGAGAACAGATTGAAAGTATGAAGGAGTTCTTTTAGGCCGGTAAAGGACTGCTGGTTGGCTCGACAGAAGACCAGTAAATCATCTGCAAATAGAAGGTGAGAAACAGATCCCATACGTCGCATAGGCTGGATGGATCGGGAAGATTCGGCTCTCGCCATGAGAAGAGAAAAGGCTTCCATCACAAGCACAAAGAGATAGGGAGAGAGGGGATCACCCTGTCTAAGGCCCATATTAGAAGAGAAGTAGCCTGCCGGTGAACCATCAATTAACACCGAGAACATAGGGGTGGATATACAAGCTCTTATCCAATTTATAAACCTGCTACCAAAGCCCATTTGATGTAGAATGAAGTAGATGAACTCCCTATTTATACTATCAAAAGCCTTGCGGAGATCCAATTTAATACAAGATCGCGCCCCCATAGGATTGCTAAAATCCCGAATTTGTTCGTGAGCAATTAAAGCACAATCAGAAAGAAGCCTACCTTTCAAAAATGCAGCCTGATTAGGGGATATTAAATCACATATGGCATGCCGTAACCTGTTGCATAAGATTTTACTGATGATTTTATAGGTGACATTGCAACATGCGATGGGTCTGTAGTCTCCCAGCTCCGTTGCGTTAGCATTTTTGGGGACTAGAGTGAGGAAGGTATGAATGACACATTGGGGCATATAGCCTGTATTGAAGAATGAAAGAGTACCAGAAGTAACATCCTTACATACGATGTCCCAAAATTGCTGAAAGAAGTTAGCATTGAATCCATCGGGACCTGGGGCTTTATCTTGCCCAATTTGGAAGACTGCAACTTTAATTTCAGAGGGCGAGACAGATCTATCCATCCAATTAGTTGCATCAAGGGTAAGCTTCCTTTTCGGGGTAAGCTTTGGGAACATATTCCAGTAATCAACTTGGTTATACATGTCCCTATAGAAAATAGGGCCTTCGGTTCTCAGAACTTCAGAAGTAGAAACCCGAACACCATGCCTATCAATGAGGTGACTTAGATTATTACGGGAGCGCCTACATTTCATCGCATTGTAGAAGAATTTAGAATTCCTGTCTCCCATAGTTAACCAATCCTGCCTGCTTTTTTGGCGTAAATCAGATTCCTCAATGTCAAGGGAGTTAGCAAGATTGAAGATCAAATGCCTTTCAAGTTCATGAGTGTATGGTTCAGTAATGTGATCATTGGAAGATTGAATTTTGTCAAGTTCAGCCCTCCAGAAACTAGACTTCATGGTGTCTTTATTTGAAAAAGACCAAGGTTTAATTACACCTTTCAAGTACCTGAGCTTAGAGGCCAGGCTAGCCAAAGAATTAACCAACGGCTGGCTCTCCCAAGTGCCACGAACAAGATCCCTGAAGCCGGGAATAGAAATCCAGGAATTGTAGCATTTAAATGGCTTGGGATGAGAGACCACCTTATTAAGAAGATGCACAAGCAAGGTGGCATGGTCACTGGTACCCCCAGGAGTGAATTCCACAAAAGAGTGAGGGAGGAGATCGATCAAATCCGTATTGCAAAGTACTCGATCTAATCTAGCAGAGATGCGGGAAGGCCCAATGCGTCGATTATTCCAACTCATTCTATTCCCGATACTTTTAAGTTCCATAAGCCGACACCCCACAATACAATTATTGAAAGAATCCATGGACGCCGAATCTACAGGACGTCCCCCAATCTTCTCAGATGAACTACGGACACAGTTAAAGTCACCACCCACCAGCCAAGGGATGTTATTTAGTGCACAGGAATCGGCAATAAGATCACTCCAAAGTGAGAGCCTAGAATGCGGCAAATTGAGACCATATACCACAGTAAGCCCAAGAGTAAGTCCCGCACAGTTTGCAAAAATGGAGGAGATGTGCTGCGGGGACAGCGAGATGGGAGAAGAAGTCCACACCAATTTATTAAAATAGATTACAATCCGGCCACCTTTATTGGAACATCTGTTGTCAATCATATCCTAATCATCGCAGAAGCACTTAGTCAACCTGGCGGCATTACAAGATTCAACTTTAGTCTCTAATAAACAAACAATAGTTGGCTTGAACTTACGCAAACGGTGCTTCAAATCAGCTCTACGCGATGCATTATTGAGGCCTCGGCAATTCCAGAAGAGGATAGTCATGAGGATGATAGGGTGGGAGAGTGCCCCGAAAGCCTGGAGCTTCTTCTGATGGAAGAGGGAGAAATACGTACTGATTTATTCTTGCATTGAGTAGCCTGAGCCTGGAGGGTGGTATGCTCCAATACCCACTCGGGGTTGGCCTCAGTAGGACTAGAAGGGCCCTCTAAGTCAGTAGTAGAATCAATCAGGGATGGGGAAGGGATTCGGACGCCAGATGAAGTCACCGTACCCACAGTGGCCGCAGGAGTGGGGGATAAATTGTGCTCGGCCCTAGAAGACGAGGCACCAATATTAGATAGCTTGGATTGGGGTCTCGGCACTGTACTGCTCGGCCCTCCGGACAGTAACACAGGGGTAACACAGCTACTATGAAGCAATGAAGAAGTAGAGCTAGCTTCATTACTGCCGATTAATTCATTAGGAGCTTTGGCGCTAGGCGAGCTCAGCAATTCGTGGTGAGCGGGGGACGATTCAGTCGTTGCGGACTCGGGATGCGCAACATGTTGTGCGCTAGGGGGTTTCTCAGATTGGATTGAAGGTTGCTCAGATGTCAATTTTCATGGGCATTGGTTATCAAGATGACCGAAGCATGAACAGTCCCCACACCTAGGTGGCTCCCCTTCATACTTGACTTCAATAGTAATTGTAGGTTGTCCTTCACATCAACTAGTACTTTCCTTTGTAGCGGAGTTTTAGCATCAACTTCCACTAAGCAACAAGCGTAGGAGATCCTATCAAGACTTGCAGTGGCCTTGTCTAAGCAAATGGGATTTCCAACACCGCTTGCGATTATAGTTAGGATTTCCAACGTCTACATGGATAACGGGAGATGATGGAATTGTACCCAAACTGGGACCGCTGTGAGGATGTCGCGACCAAGTTGGATACTTGGAGACCACTTCTGCAATACCACAAGTCTGCCATCAAAAAGCCATGGTCCCCCATGTAGAATATTGTCCCGATCATCACCATTTTCAAATCTAAAATAGAAGTATCCATTCTCGCGTGAGAAGATACGGAGACTTCCTTTGATCCTCCATAATCTTTCTGTCCAGGCTTTGATTTGGCCAAAATAGGGAACGTCTCCGAGGACGTACCCCACTAAAGTGTTCTCCCAACTCCTACAGGAACGTCTCCGAGGAACGTCTTCGAGGACGTACCCCATATAGACACACACACACACACCCACCCACCCACACCCACACCAACGTAACCACACACATACCATAATACCGATCACTAGTCAGGTAACACCCACATAATTCAATCACTTTACATACCATAATAGGATTACAAACATCAACACACATATACAATTACATACATCATTCTAAGCAAGCATACATCGTATAGTCACATACGTATAATATACACACCATAGCAATTTACCTATAATTAGTATACCAACACATATACTTATCCATACATAGTTTAAGACATACCATAATCGTGTATACCTCACGGTATACATGCACACGCACAACATCCCGTAAGGCAAGCAATACCAACAAATCTATAGTCCTATTACCATACGTATACCACACATATTCATTTAGTAAGCACATACCTACGTACGAGCACACGCTCACACGTACTAACATATAGATCAAATAATAGGCATGCACATTTAACTATAAGCTCTCTATTATCATTACACTTAACCTGCACATGACTTACTAATATATTATTTCAATCATTTACAAGTATCTTCAAACCACATATCATCAGTAAATATATCCCAACACTACTTCTAATATACACAGACATCCCTAAAGTGATATAGCTATCCACACATGTATTATAAACAATATCATTTATACAACTTCATGTATATATCTTGAATAACACTGAGTATTCATACATAACGCAAGAGACAATCATTAATATCCTAAGGATAGCACACTCACACTCTACATATAAACATGCACTACCACGACATCACAAAAATCAATGAGCCCACTACTAAACTAGAGTTGACACAGGCAACGACAAGCACTATTGGCTAAACAATAGAAAGGAAACCGAAACCAAAAGCGTAACAAAGAAGATCGGAAAGAACGAGTTCTGTTAAGGTGAGGATAAAGAGATAGCTGGTTGGGTGAAACATGGATATAATTGTGAATGTTTAGGTGGGGAAAGAAAGATGTAATAATACTCTTATAGGGTACATGAAAATATTGTGTAAGTGACATAAGTTAGAATACGAAAAGTATAAAAACTGTCGTACTTCAAAAGTTGGAGTTCTTTTTTGCATAGAAAAAAATATTTGGAGGTCGATAAAATGAGTTGTTCGAAACAAGTTTGAGTCGTATATACATAATAAGAGAAAAATGGTTTATTGGCTTATTGAGAAATCATTATAAGAAAGAAGTAAAACATTCACACGAACATTAAAGATATAGGTTAGAAAATGTTATACGGCAATAATGTAATAATTTCGGCAAAAGTTTCGAAATTCAAAGAATGAATTTAGATCAACTGAAGTGTAGGAAATTTAAGCTCATGCTAAATGTTTTCAAAGTCTTTAAACAGGGGAGAAATTTAAAATAAATAATATAGAAAATATTTTTAGAGAAACCAGGATTTGCAATGGTGAAGATTCGAAAATTGACGATAAGAGTCATGAAGCGATCACGTGAAACGAGGGCAAAGAATAAGATCGCATGGTCTATACAAAATACGCCTAGGATATGATTCAAGAAGAGCTACGATGGAATTCTACGGTCGATAACACAGAAGTGCAATGATTAGGAAAATGATAAAGATCAGTGGTTCTATTCACGTGGTGAACTAGAGATCAGGAAAACTTAGCGCTAAGACTCTCTAATGGACTAGACTGTAATAGGGATATTAGTGAAGGGTCCTAAGAGTATCAAAATTTCGTTCTGCTGGGCCCGAAATTGATGGACTCAACGGACGACTAAAGGAAAAGCTCTATAAATCTAATATGGTCAGGGCTGGGTGAGAGACTACTAATGCAACTTAAGACGAGTATAACTAAATCTTGACAAAGGCAACTGGCTATCAAACCTAGACGTCTACCTAAGTCTTCCTACCATCTAAGACAAGAAAAACCTTCAGGTTAGACTCAATTCATGACTTGAATGTTTTGAATATTTAAATGAATATTGTTATCATTATTGTTGTTCAGATATTTCGCAGATGCAAAGAGGACCTGCATGGCCACCACTAAAACTTGCTACGCCCCGCTTCCCAAGTATGGAAGGCAAAACGTGAAGAGGTCCGCTCAGACTTGGAGCTGTGAAGCTACAGTCTGATAAGCGTCTGGTGATCTATTCCATTATCAGGTTATTTGTATTACGACGAAACTGAAATTTCAACCTGTATGGATCAATACACTAGAGGGGGTGAATAGTGTATATAATAAAAAACTGTTGCAAATAAAACGTTACTGATATTTGCAAAGATGGCACAGAAATAAACTGACAAGTATTGAAAATTAAATCAATCACAAACACAAAGATGTATTCTGCTTCGGATCCTGTTGATCCTACTCCAGTCCTCTACTCCCCGTAGAGATTTTCAATTCACTATAATCACTTGTCCCGCAAGCACTAACTTACAAAAAATGGCGACACTCCCTGTGTCCTAAACTTTGTACAATCTCTAAACAGAGATTCAAATCTGTTAAATAATGAAATAGAAAACACCTTTAGCCTTGGTATGAATATCAAAGAATGCATTCAAGGATGGTGTTTAAAAGACAAACTTCAATGTTTCAAGGTATATAATGGTGAAACATAATTGAAGTTCTTCCGTTCTTAAACAAAGAGAGAAATCTAATGATTTCTTCTTACAAATAAGAAAAGAACAACTTTCCCAAATAGTGTTGAAAATCCAAGTTCTTCCGTTCTTAAACGAAGAGAGAAATCTAATGATTTCTTCTTACAAATAAGAAAAGAACAACTAATGGCCAAATTGCTTAAGAAAATTAATGGCTTGATTTCAACAAGTAAGAGTAAAGAAGAGGAAAGTGTGTGGAGAAAAGAGAGGGGGTACCCCTCCTTTTATAGCTTTTAGAAACGGATATGAACGGTTCTGTAAGAGACGTTGCACAACGTTCAGAAACCGTAAGGAACGTTGGAGAACGGTCAGAAACTGTTCTGGAAATTTCGGTTGAAAAAAAGACTTGGCACGCTAGGAAAATTCGTAGCCTGCTAATTTTGAAACGGTCACAAACGATCACAAAAATTTGGTGATGTGGACTAGACAACGGATAGATCCTTGTCTAAAAGTATCAAGTCAAAAGTCAACGAAAATATAGTTGTTTTAGTAGGCTAGGAAAAATCCTAGTCGACCGATTCTGAAAATAGGAATTTTGGCTTAGGATCAAATGGGTTAGGAGATGATGTAATTTTAAGCTTAGGGATGAATGATATGTTATACTCAAGGCCCTGAAGCTATCGAAAAAGTAAAAAATTACATCATTCCGTAGATACGTTATACAAACGTAATATGAGTAGCAAGGCTGTTTTTGCAGAGAGTCCTTGTACTTTGATTATATGCGTGATGTGAATGAAATAGCATTGTGTCTGTACATCTGCTTAGATAGAGTTAGTAACATAACATATATTGATTTGTCACATCAAAACCATATGGAAGAGAGGATGGAAAATACCAAGTTCTAATATTCTCTCCATTTTTGATGATGACAAACAATTAAATATAAAAAGTGAGTTAACATGGTTTAATGAGTTTATTACTCCCCCTGAATATATTACTCCCCCTGAATATATGCCCATTCTCCCCCTTTGTCATCCACAAAAAGTGGAATAGAAAAATTGGCAGGCTATGTAATTTTGTAGGCTGCTAATTTCAAAAGTGAGAAAATTGGGCACAAAATTACAAACATGAGGAAATAATAACATAATAGGGAAGATAATCAGAGACATAACGAAATATAACAATGTTGTTCACATAGAATAAAAGCGAATAAAATTAAAAACACAACTTAGTATTACGAAACAATGGAGTACATAGATGACATAACAGAACGAAAAACAGAGTACATTAAGTTGTAGTACCACATATAACCAGCATACTGCATGAAACCATGCTAGCCAGAGCAACTAACATACTAGATACGAACAGACAACAATCATAGTTAAAGTACTGAAAAATAACAACCATCTAAGCCAACCGACCGAGCAAACAACAAAACATGATATGAAACACCATAACACGAGGTGAGGCAAAGGCACGGATTTGAGGAATCAACCAAGATAAACCGAAACGAGGGGAGACAACAGGGCACGCAAGAGAAGCATCGGATAACCAGTCATGCAAGGAACGAAGCCAAGAAACAAAGGAGTCATGGATGATAGGAGGAGGAACTAGGGGAGGAACGACGAGTGCGGGTGCGATGAGTGGGTAGGATATTTTAGGCTTCAAGAGCGGAACGAAGTTCGGACTGATTGACTTGGATTTGATCCAGAACCTCAGAGTGATGTTTGAGAGTTTCGACATAAGAACTCATTTAGATCTGGATGCCTGCAAAGCCTTCGGATACTTGCTCAGAGAGACGGCAGAGGAGTACTGCGTTGGTCTCTCGGGAAGGGGAGACGCCGTCTTTTGAAACAAGAACCTTCTTGCCGCACTTGGATCGAGAGCATCCTGGGTAAGTCAAGAAAGGCACTGGGGCGTAAGGGGTGGAGGTCGGAGCAGTAGGCGTTGCGGAGTCATCAGCGACATCGTCATCGTCTGCGTCGTCTTCAGAGGCGGAGGAAGTAGAATCAGGATCGGGAAGTCCCATACTGTGAATAGTATACTCATCAATATGAACGTCATTCTGGAGCACGTATTCACCGTCTGTTGGAACGGCAAATGCACGAAGGATCAAATGATCATGCTGGGTAAGTAGAAATGAGTTGAAACTCGTTTTGTGAGGGTATGAAGAAGAAGAGTGCCCCAATTGATAGGAAAGTCGGCCAAAATTGCATACAGACAGTGTTCGTGGGTGTTACTAAGATAGTTAACGGATCTGGCCTTGGGGAGCAAATTGTTGATAATGATCTTATATAGAAGTCGAGCCTTTGGATGGAGTTTGGCAGCAGACGTGTGAGGAGTAAATTTCGGGGTTAATTTGGCGAGAACAGCGGGGTTGTTCATTGGGAAGGAAGATGGCCAACGAAATTGGGTGGCTGATTTATAATGGTAGCAATGGTGTTCCCAGTGACAGTGAAAGAAACACCACAGACCATGGTTGTGAAATGCTTTTGGCCGCGGTGAATCGAGGGCTCAAGATTGGAGTAAAATTCGCGGACAAGTGTGGGACATTAGGGGACTTTGTTGGCTAAGGACCATATTTGATGAAGACCGATAACCATAAGGATATCCTTCACATTCATCATCGCAACCGTGTCGTAGTTGAGATAGCGTTCTGGGTGGAAACGCATAGCTTCGAACGAGAGATAGCGGTCCTTTGTGGCCTGGGAGCGGACACTGTCGCCGTGAGAGGGAGGAGCGGATTCAGCCATGTGGAGGAGAAAGGAAATAACGCAAGGAAGAAGAAGATTGAACAGAAAGTAGAAAAATAAGAGAGATTTGGAGACAAATTAATAGAAGGAGAGAGAGACCGATCAGTTGCCATGATAGGAGTAGTGGAAGAGGTTGCTAAAACCGAATGGGTTAGAGCAACTGAAAAATTCAAAATCCAGAAACCGAACAGAGGGGAAGACGAAGAGACGCAATGAATGGAGTTTCCGTTGGTTTTATATAACCCCAAAAATTTAAACCTTGAACATATAATATATAAAAAGTACAAGAAATAAATTCGGGTAGGTGTCATGGGAACTTGGTGGAAGGAAAAAAAATAAAACCGAATGAAACGTGCATAGTGCGGTTTGAGAGGGCAACATAAAAGAAATTAAGAAGTTGTAGTTCCAAGGACATTGGAAGTTGGAGAGAAATTGAATTGGGCATGGCCGAAATAAATGGGAGGGTACGGTTGGTGGGTTGAATAAATAAAAAGAAACCATGATTTAATGTAGTGTTGTCATTCCAAGGCAAAAAGTAATGGAGTGTCTTTTTAAAAAAAATTTGAATGGAAGTGCCCAATAAAGAGAGAACACTTGGTGTATGAAAAAAAAATAAAGATAAAGCAACAATCCAAAATCTTTTATCATTATCGAGTAGGAAAGAGTGGGCTCAGTTCCCATGTAAGAGAAGTGAATGAAGTTGACTTCAAAAGTAAAAGGACGGGTAGGTGGAAGAAAACATATAGGAGAAGGCCATGTGTCTTCTTATTTTTCCTTGGAAAGAGGTATGAGTTAAGAGCTTGTTGTCTTCATGTGATGTCTTACTTCAAGTCAACATGAAGTACGGTGGGTGGAAACCACATTCCAAAGAGAAAAATTGAAGACAAGTGGTAATTACCAAGAGAAGAGGATGGTTGGTGGAGTAACCGAATGGAGAAGTGCCACTTGGAAGGAGAAGAAAGCATTAGAGAAAGGGCAATCAAATGATATCTTGAGCAAATTCCAAGAGAAGAGGGAATAAAAATGAAACCAATCTCGAGACAGAAAACCGGATACAAGTAAGTACGGGGGAAAACAGATAATGGGTAAGTGGTTTATTATTGTAAAAAAATTGTTTTTTAAAAATAAACAATGCCAAAACCATATATGAAGAGTTATGAGACAAAATTCTGAAGACATGAGTCAATAAGTAAATGACATACGATAGTCATAAAACGAAGAAGACAGAATAGACTTTAGAATTAGCATGCTACGAAATTTTGTAGCTGGCTAAAAATAATAGGGACCAGAAAAATTATAGTAAAATTCACAAAAATAAAAAATAAATGAACATACTTATAAATCAAATTCTGATTCACTAATAATGCCCAGATTTCTTCTAAGCTCAATGAAAGATTCCTCCTTCAAGGGCTTAGTCAAAATATCGGCAACTTGATGTTCAGTTGAAATAAATTTTAAAATAATGTCTCCTTTCTGAACATGATCATCTAAAAAATGATGACGTACATCAATGTGTTTTGTACGTGAATGATGCACATGATTTTTAGATAAATTAATAGCACTGGTATTATCACACATAATAGGGCATGTGGAATAATTAATACCATAATCTGAAATAGTTTGTTTCATCCATAAAATTTGAGCACATGCTAAACCGGCGGCAATACATTCTGCCTCGGTTGTAGATAATGAAACAGAGTTTTGCTTTTTGCTAAACCAAGAAACTAAAGCATGTCCTAACAAGTGCCATGTACCACTAGTACTTTTACGGTCTGATTGCAACCAGAAAAATCTGCATCACTATATGATAATAAATCAAATGTGTTTGTTTTAGGTTAACATAAACCAAAATCAGAAGTATACTTAACATATCTAATAATCCGTTTTACGGCAGTTAAATGCGAAAACTTAGGATCTTCCTGACAACGTGCACATAAATATACTGAAAACATGATGTCTGGTCTACTTACAGTTAGATAAAGTAAGGAGCCAATCATACCTCTATAAAGACGTTGATCAACACTCTTACCATTTAAATCTTTGTCGAGGAAAGTAGATGTACTCATTGGAGTACGTTTGTCTGCAGAACTTTTAAACCAAAACGCTTGATGAGTTCTTTAGAATACTTGCTTTGGTGAATGAAGATTCCTTCCTTCATTTGTTTGATTTGAAGATCGAGGAAGTAATTGAGTTCACCCATGTGACTCATCTCAAATTCTTTCTGCATAATGTTAGAAATATCTTGATAAAGAGATTCATTAGTAGAACCAAAAATAATATCATCAACGTATATTTGAATTATGATTATGTCAGATTTTATGTTCTTAATAAATAACGTGGAATCTATTTTACCAACTGAAGAACCCGAATTTAAAAGATAGCTTTTAAGTCTTTCATACCAAGCACGAGGTGCTTGTTTGAGACCATATAAAGCCTTTTTCAATTTGAAAACATGATTTTCTAAATTTTCATGAATAAAACCAGGAGGTTGTTCTACACAAACTTCTTCTTGAAGAAAACCATTTAGAAAAGCACTTTTGACATCCATTTGAAATAACTTAAAATATTTAAAACATGGAATGATAGCAACATTCTAATAGACTCAAGACGTGCAACTGGCACATAGGTTTCATCATAATCAATACCTTCTTCTTGATTATAACCTTGTGCAACCAATCGTGCCTTGTTTCTAATTACCTGACCAGATTCATCCAATTTATTTTTGAATACCCACTTGGTACTAATAATTGAATGATCTGATGGTCTGGGAACTAATTCCCAAACATCATTCCTTTGAAATTTATTGAGTTCTTCCTGCATAGCAATAATCCATTAACTGCCTTCACATGCATCTTTGATGTTCTTTGGTTCAATGGTTGAGAGAAATGCACAATGTGCCATTTGATCTATTTGGTGACGAGTTCTTACTCCATCTGTAATATCTCCAATGATTAACTCTGATGGATGATTTGAAACTTGTACAAATGCCTTAGGAAGATCTTCATTATCTGAAATAGACTCAACAGAGGGTTTTGTTCAGTATTGATTCCCCGGATTTGGTTTTGATGTGAACAAACATAAATATCGTGAACTAACTCTTTGTGAGCGTAGTTATGGATATCGTCACCAAAATTCCACGTACATCAAAAGCGACGTCTCAAGACTTCTCAAAGCGCGTGATCATGTGCTTGAAGCTTCGTTGAATTTCAAGGACCATTATTGAAGTCAAGAGATTCGGATTGAAGCTATGAAGACGGTTCGTCTAGCTTATTTTTATAGTCTTCTAGCTTCTTTTTGTAGAATGTTAAGTCTTGAGTAGGTCTTACTTTATAATCGTCATAACGCTCATATCTTAGAGCTAGGATCATCTTAGAAGCCCATACAAACTTTCCCGAAGCTTCACGCTTCATTTCGCGGCTTCTAGTGCATCTTTGTTGGTTCAAGAAGAAGAACCAACCAACTAGATGGCAATCTAGTCGGTCGGCAATCCTTCTTGAACCGACTAGATATCCTACTCAAATTCAGCTCATTCACTGTTTACAGTTAGTCGGTCCAAGAAGTTTCACCGACCGACTAGTTGTCAAACTAGTCGGTTAGAAATCCTTCTTAGACCGACTAGTTATGTCGTTCATTTCACAGCCTGAGCTACTGTTTACAGTTAGTCGGTCAAAGAACAACTATCGACCGACTAGTTGTGAAACTAGTCGGTTGGAATTTGTTCTTAAACCGACTAGTTCTCCTTGAATTCAGCCTATTGTTTTTCAACTCTTAGTCGGTTAAAGAACACTCACCGACCGACTAGTTGTCAAACTAGTCGGTTGGCAAGTCTTCTTAGACTGACTAGTTCTATATTCCCTGAACTTTCTATATTGGCTGTGAACTATTTAGTCGGTCCATGTTGAATCACCGATCGACAAGTTGTGAATCTAGTCGGTTAGTGATCCTTCTTAGACCGATTAGACTGCTTCAGAAATAGATCCGTTGGAGCATTAAATGCACGAATTTTCTCTCTCTCTCTCTTCTCTATCCTATATAATCTTGAGATGCTTCTTCATAGCATACAAGGTTGATATTAATTGCATTTTAGAGAATCAAAGAGAAGCATTTATTCTCATTTTCCAAGCTTTCATTTCTCACAAGAATCTCTCCTCATTCTTATTCCTAAAGAGAGATTCTCATTGATTGTGAGCCTTTCAAGCCAAGAGCTTGATTCAAGGTCACCAACTCCTCCCTAGGCTTCTACTGCTGGTCAACTTCTTGGATCTAGGGTTTGGTAACTTCTTCTCCTCCAAAATCCTCCTTGCCCTAAAATCGTAAGTTTACTCAAGGCATATGATTTTGTTGGTAAGCATTTCTTATTTCATTTGCTTTGATATTGCAAGTTTTACTCTCGGTTGTGAGAGTTGTGTGTGATCCCGGTTTGTGGGAGTCATATTTTCATTTGTGTATGATTTGATCTTGTAGAGGTTTTCTACAAGAATTTAATAGTGCAAATTTTAGTTAGAAGTTTCTAACTCAAGTATCCTGAGGGGATCTGGGTGTTTGGGACGTAGGATCACCGGGAACAAGTCTGGGAGACTTGGGTGGATCCGAACCCGTTAATTCGTTTGTTTGCAATTGTCTTTTATTGTTGTCTATTTTCATTTCCGTATTGTTGGTTGAGTTTGCAAGATAATTAGGAATTATCCTCTTGATTATTTTAAATTACTATTCACCCCCCTCTAGTACTTGTGCAGTAGCTATCAGGGCATTACATTTGGTATCAAAGCCAAGTTCATAGCTATGACAAACAACGACTACAACGTCTTCACGAACCTTGAAGGAGCTTCTTCGGTGATGGAAGGACACTCCTCAACTAGGCCTCCCTTCTTTAACGGTACCAATTATGGGTACTGGAAATGCCGAATGGAAACGTTCCTCCGGAGCACTTCACTATGGAGAACTATGTTGACGGAGTATGTCGAGCCCACCGAACCAGACTTCGCCAAGTGGACTACCGGGGAGGTCGCCGCGGAGGTGAACAATGCCAAGGCAATGAATGCCTTGCAATGTGCATTGGAGCCCGAAGACTTCAACAAGATATGCACATGTAAGAGTGCATATCAAATCTGGAACTCACTCCTCATCTTGCATGAAGGAACGAGTAGGGTAAGAGACTCCAAACTCACCGTTGTCAATAAAGATTACGAATTATTTCACATGCAACAGGGTGAGAAGATGAGGAGTACTATGCTCGCTTCGTTAACATTACAAATGAATTGGAGGCTCTTGGAAAGACTTACACCCAAAAGGAGAAAGTCTCAAAGATCATTGACAGACTTTCTTCTTGTTGGGAAAAGCGTACCTTCGCCATCGAGGAAGGTACTGATATGAATAAATATATTGTCGTTCAACTAATGGGTACCTTGATGTCTTATGAGGTACGCAAGGACAGTAAACTAAATATGCAGGACAAGATGAAGTCGTACTTAAACCAAGACGAGCCAAAGAAAAAGACAATTGCGTTCAAGGCCGTTCCATCTACATCTACCGATGATGAAGAATCGGAAGACGAGTTGGACATAGAAGCTTTGGTCGATTTGGCAAAGAAGTTCGACCGATTTTTTCGAAAAGGTAAGTTCTAGAACAAAGCTAAATTTAGCTCTACTAAATCATCTACTCCTATGTGTTATAAATGCAACAAGCCAGGACACATCAAGCCGGATTGTCCTCTCAACAAACACAAGGAGAAGTGGAAGGCACCCAAGTACGACAAGTCGAGAAAGTACAAGAAAGGGTACAAGAAAGGGCTTGTCAGCTCATTCACCGACTCCAAAGACAACTCCTCAAGTGGAGAGCCGGATGATGAACAAGTGGAGAAAGCAAACATGTGCTTCATGGCTAGAGAGGAACATGATCAAGAGTCCTCCTCCGATGAAAGTGAGGATGAAAGCAAGGATGAAGGCGATGAGAAAACTATGGATGAACTTAGATTAGCTAATGAACAACTTTGGTCTAAGTTTTCTAAATTGGCTAGTAGATATATTAAGATTAAAGATGAGCTAACTAGTCTCTAAACCTCACCTAAGCCTATCATCATCAACAACGACACCGTTGTTGAAGGGTTGAGAAATGATATCGTAAATCTCAAATCTCAACTTGAGCATGTTCATATTGAGGATTCGGATGAACACGAGATAGCGGATTGGATTTATCGAAACTCAACTTTGAGTATTGAGAATGAAAATCTCAAGTCTCGTGTTTATGTACTCACATCGCAAGTGTCCACCTTGGATGCTTCTATGCATTCTCTCACCGAGAAGTATGAGTACACATTAGGCCGAATTAATAAATTCAATAAAGGTAAGTGCCATTTGGATAATATCCTAAATGACTTACTTCCGGCCAATCATCACATTGGCTTGGGGTGTAAGATGGGAGACTCATCCAAATCGGTCATGACCTTTGTTAGGCCATCTTCCGAAGCCTCAACTAGTGGGAGTAAACACCCCGTGGGCAGTTCTTCTACCAATGGTGCTTCCATTAGGTACACACCCCCGTTTGGAAAGAAACCCACATTGGGTGGACCTCCAAAGAAGGGTCATGCATTTATGTATGCCAAAGCTATGCCACGTAGGAACACAAATCCTACCCCACATGTTCGCACATATGATGATTTTTATGCTCCACGTCCACGAGCACGTGCACACCATGTGAGACACACTCATGCACGTGTTCCTCCACATGCATATGTTCATCCACGTTACTATCATATGAACAATTATCATCATGCACCATTTCATCATGTGCCATATGATTATCCACGTCATGCATATCCTAGGCCACTTCCTCGTAGGTCACGTGCATCACATAGAAATCAACAACATGTGCATGCTCCCAATAGGACTAGGGCTCCCAGACATTTACTATTTGGGGCCCAAAGGACACAAGCATGCATGAAAAACAAGCGTATATTAATTCGTATTTCATAAATGTTGTGCACAATGATGATTTTGTTGGGAAGTCTAAGTCCAATTGGACTTGGCTTCCAAAGGTCTAATTTCTTAGGACCGAATGACCTTGGGTACCATGGAAGGATATTTTTATCTTCAGGTACTCAAGAATAAGAGAAGGAGCAACAAGTCAAAATTTAGCTCCAAAACTAATGGGATACCAACCCTACCAACTCCTTGATTTGCAAAGATTTTCATTCAAATAGAGTTGATGGTGCTTAAGTGATGCACCAAAGTAGGGGGAGCTTAATGTTGTAAGTATATTCTTACATATGGTATCCATGTGTGTTGAATGCATGTAGATGTCTCTTTATGTTTTAGACTATCTCATGCATATCTTGATGCTAGTTTTGAGCTTATGATTATGAACTTATATTTCTCTTGCTCATGGCATTCCATGCTTATTATTGACTCATTTAGTGAGTATCTCTTTTGGAATGCAGGCTAGTACTAGATTTGTGTATGCCATAAATTTTACGAGGTTTCTATCTCTATTTTTGGCATAACACTGTTGCATGTTATTGATTACATTTGATTGCATATTTTTTTAATCACCTTGTCACCTCACATCGCACACTTCACTTAGATTTGGTATGCTTACCCTTTGTGATCCTTTTCGATCGATGTTATGACATTTGGTGTTGTATGATGTGTGCATCTTTTTTTGTGCACATTGGATTTATGTCTCTGATATTGATTTCATCGCTCGACGATTATATTGATTTAATAGAAATTGTTTCTATGAAAACATAGAATTGTTTTCTATGCACTAAATTCATTAAGAATGTTGATATTGGAGAGTATGTTCCATAACTCAGTATGTGAAATTGATTTGAGTTTTGATGATTTCTTTTTTCTTTTTTCGAGTATGGTTTCGTTGACACACTTTGATTTTCTTCGTGATTTTACTTTGGTGTCATTTGAACCGTGGTCGTATTCTCGACTCTCGTGCTTTTATTTTTAGCCATTGTTGTTGTCGTTGATCTCCTCCCGCTCTTTTTGCTAATGCCAAAGGGGGAGAGAATAATAATGACAATATGCTAAATGATAATTTAAAGCATTTTACCATGAATCTAATTTGATATGTTAGATTCAGGGGGAGTTAAGATATAAAAATGGATTTCAAATCCTATATTTCAATAAATTTTATACTTTCCTCGTCTGCTTGATGCGTATGATTATTATTTAATATGGAATTAACGTGTCATCAATGCAGGGGGAGTAAGTAAATTCCTTTCGACTCATTATTATTGATTATTATTTATGTTGGTTTGTCATCACCAAAAAGGGGGAGAATATTGAGTATTGATTCCCCGGATTTGGTTTTGATGATGAACAAACATAAATATCGTGAACTAACTCTTTGTGAGCGCAGTTATGGAGATCGTCGCCAAAATTCCACGTACATCAAAAGCGACGTCACAAGACTTCTCAAACCGCGTGATCGTGTGCTTGAAGCTTCGTTGAAGTTCAAGGACTATTATTGAAGTCAAGAGATTCGGATTGAAGCTATGAAGACGGTTCGTCTAGCTTATTATTATAGTCTTCTAGCTTCTTTTCGTAGAATGTTAAGCCTTGGGTAGGTCTTACTTCATAATCGTCATAACACTCATATCTTAGAGCTAGGATCATCTTAGAAGCCCATACAAACTTTCCCGAAGCTTCACGCTTCATTTCGCAGCTTCTAGTGCATCTTAGTTGGTTCAAGAAGAAGAACCAACCGACTAGATGGCAATCTAGTCGGTCGGCAATCCTTCTTGAACCGACTAGATATCCTACTCAAATTCAGCTCATTCACTGTTTACAGTTAGTCGGTCCAAGAAGGTTCACCGACCGACTAGTTGTCAAACTAGTCGGTTAGGAATCCTTCTTAGACCGACTAGTTATGTCGTTCATTTCACAACCTGAGATATTGTTTACAGTTAGTCGGTCAAAGAACAACTATCGACCGACTAGTTGTGAAACTAGTCGGTTGGAATTTTTTCTTAAACCGACTAGTTCTCCTTGAATTCAGCCTATTGTTTTTCAACTCTTAGTCGGTCAAAGAACACTCACTGACCGACTAGTTGTCAAACTAGTCGGTTGGCAAGTCTTCTTAGACCGACTAGTTCTATATTCGCTGAACTTTCTATATTGGCTGTGAACTATTTAGTCGGTCCATGTTGAATCACCGACTGACTAGTTGTGAATCTAGTAGGTCAGTGATCCTTCTTAGACCGATTAGACTGCTTCAGAAATAGATCCGTTGGAGCATTAAATGCACGAATTTTCTCTCTCTCTCTCTCTTCTCTATCCTATATAATCTTGAGATGCTTCTTCATAGCATTCAAGGCTGATATTAATTGCATTTTAGAAAATCAAAAAGAAGCATTTATTCTCATTTTCCAAGCTTTCATTTCTCACAAGAATCTCTCCTCACTCTTATTCCTAAAGAGAGATTCTCATTGATTGTGAGCCTTTCAAGCCAAGAGCTTGATTCAAGGTCACCAACTCCTCCCTAGGCTTCTACTGCTGGTCAACTTCTTGGAGCTAGGGTTTGGTAACTTCTTCTCCTCCAAAATCCTCCTTGCCCTAAAATCGTAAGTTTACTCAAGGCATATGATTTTGTTGGTAAGCATTTCTTATTTCATTTGCTTTGATATTGCAAGTTTTACTCTCGGTTGTGAGAGTTGTGTGTGATCCCGGTTTGTGGGAGTCATATTTTCATTTGTGTATGATTTAATCTTGTAGAGGTTTTCTACAAGAATTTAATAGTGCAAATTTTAGTTAGAAGTTTCGAACTCAAGTATCCTGAGGGGATCTGGGTGTTTGGGACGTAGGATCACCGGGAACAAGTCTGGGAGACTTGGGTGGATCCGAACCCGTTAATTCGTTTGTTTGCGATTGTCTTTTATTGTTGTCTATTTTCATTTCCGCATTGTTGGTTGAGTTTGCAAGATAATTAGGAATTATCCTCTTGATTATTTTAAAGTACTATTCACCCCCCCCCCCGCTAGTACTTTTGCAGTAGCTATCAGGGCATTACAGGTTTAGTAGCATCAATTTTATCAAGTTTCATATTATCTAAAGAATTAGAAAGAGGTAATATATTCTCTTCATCGTCAATGATGGGAGAATTAGATGATGGGTTCTCATCAAATGTGACATGTAGTGATTCTTCAATTGTTGAAGTTCTTTTGTTATATACTCTGTAGGCTTTGCTACGTGTTGAGTATCCAACAAAAATACCTTCATCAGATTTAGAATCAAATTTGTCAAGTGTATCTTTAGTATTAAGAATGAAACATTTACATCCAAACACTTTAAAATATGATACACGAGGAATGAGATTAAAGAATAATTCAAAACAAGTTTTATTAAGCAATGGCCTAATAAGAACTTTATTCATAATGTAGCAAGCAGTTGCGACAACTTCTGCCCAAAAATATTTTGGTAATTTACTATCACAAAGCATTGTTCTTGCACATTTTTGTAAAGTTCTATTTTTCCTTTCTGCTACTCCATTTCGAGGAGGAGTACGAGGAAAAGAGAAATTATGTGAAATGCCATTTTCATTACCAAACTTGGTAAAAGATTGATTTTCAGATTCTCTCCCATGATCACTACGAATAGTGACAATGTTAGAGGATCTGATCTTTTGTATCTTTTTACAAAATACTGAAAATTCTTCAAAAGCATCATTCTTGTTTTGCAATAATATAACCCAAGTGTATCTTGAGTAATAATCAACAATGACAAATGCAAATCTACTGCTATTCAAAGAAGCTACTCTTGAAGGACCAAACAAATCTATGTGTAGGAGTTCTAATAGTTTTTTTGTTGAGATAATGTCCTTTGATTTAAAAGAAGATTTGTGCATTTTCCTTGTTGACAAGCATCACAAAAATGTTTGTGTTTGAAAGAAATATTTGGCATTCGATTTACTAACTTGTATTTTGAAATATGTGCTAGGTTTTTGAAATTAGTGCGTCCAAAATGTTTATGCCATAAAAGTGTATCATCTGATGTAATCATTAAACAGTGATTATGAATGGTAACAGACATGCATAAGATATAAATGTTATTCTTACACTTACCACGGAATAGAATAGATGACATATCAGAATCATAAATGATGCAATCATTTTGTTCAAAAACTATTTTGTAATTTTTATCACATAATTGACTAATGGAAAGCAAGTTGTGTTTCAAACCGTCAACCAGGAGAACATTCTCAATGATAGGCTGATTTGTATTACCAACTGTTCCCGTGCCTATGATTTTGCCTTTGTTGTTGTCACCAAATGTAACTGTGCCTCCATCTTTATATTTAACGGTTGAAAGTAAGTTGACATTTCCCGTCATATGTTTTGAACATCCACTATCCAAAATCCATCTTTCTTTTCTGGGTACCTGAAAGGTAAAACATTAAGCATTGGTACCCTTTGTTTGAGGGTTCTTAGGATTAGATTTTAGGAAGCCAAACCCAAGTGGAATTTGGCTTTCTAATATAATCACTAGAATGAACAATAGAATATATATAATGAGAAATATAAATATTTCTATTTTTTAAGCACGAATCTTTATGAACCCATATACTAATCGTAGTAGGTTTTCTAGGAGATGATTTTGAAATGTTAGTAACATTTCTTTGTGAAGAAGAAGTAGGAATGTTTACTTTCTTCGTGTATATGAATGCGTGATTCTTCTTTTGTGGTTTAACAAAAATTGTTTTTCCACTAGATGAAGATGTGTTACAAGACTTAGGTGCATTCTTATGAGAATATCCCAATCCTTGTCTATGATTTGCTGGATATTGAATTTTTAGCTAATCATCGAGATTTGTATTTCCTTTGTTAAATTTATTAACATTGGATGACATCTTGTCGTATTTAATCTTTAGTGATGAGATACTTTTATCCATTTCAGATATTTGTGTATGCAATTTTAGATTCTTAGTTTTGAGAAGATCATTCTCTTTACTAAGATCCAAATCTTGAGAAGAAGTATTCTCAATAGGTAGAGAATTAGGTGTAGTGCTTTTAGAAGATGATAATTCGTGATATTTAAGAAGGAGATCATCATTATTCTGTTTCAAAGATTTATGTTGACCATTTAATTTTTTGAAACGAGAATAAAGATCTTTTAATGCATCTAGTAATTCTTCGCTATTAAAAGAACTTACCTCATCTTCATCATCTTGTGCCATAAAGCACATGTTAGCACTTTCATTAAGATCATCTTCATCATCTGAAGAATCATCCCATGTTGCTACAAATGCTTTCTTCATTTTATCAAACTTCCTTTCTCTTCTGGATTGATCATTGTTGGAAGTTTTGAACTTAGCCTTGAGAAGCGGGCAATCTTTCTTCATATGTCCAGGCCTATTGCAATTAAAGCAGAGAGAAGAATCAGTATTCTTAGATTTGAAATTATTATACTTACCTTTTTGAAAGAACTTTCTGAAGTTCTTGGCAAAGAATGCCATATCATCATCTGAGTCTTCATTTTCTGATGTAATGTTGAAGGAGGCAGTCAATCAATATAGATTGATTCGAAATCTGATTCAAATCCAAACTTGCATCAGTATCTCAGTTTCAATTCAAACATGGGTTTGATTCACACTCCATGTGCGAGTACTTTCTTCTTTTGATCAGATTCTTCTTTCTGATCTTGTAATGTAACTTCATGGGCCATTAAGTTACCAATACGACTTTCAACAGATAAAGTTGAGAGATCGTTGGCTTCTTCAATTGCAGTGATCTTTGGACGCCATTCTGGAGTTAAAGCTTTAAGAATCTTGCGAACCTGTTCAAGAGAAGTGTAAGTCTTTCCAAGAGCATTTAAAGAATTTATAATATTAGTAAACCTGGTGTTCATTTCTCCAATTGTCTCTTGGTCCTTCATCTTGAACAACTCGAATTTGTGAACCAAAACGGAAATCTTAGTTTCCTTCACTTTACTGGTTCCTTCATGAGTTATCTCGAGTATATGCCAAATCTCTTTAGCACTTTTAGCTTGAGATACTCGATTAAACTCATGTTTATCCATGGCATAGAATAAAGTATTCATGGCCTTTGAGTTGTTGGTTTTTGCAGAATTTCCATTGGCGGTCCAATCAGCAACATGAGTTGTTGGCTTTGTGTATCATGTCTCTATGATGTCCCAAATCTCATAATGCATACTTTGGAGATAAATCTCCATTCGTATTTTCCAATTTGAGTAGTTAGAACCATCAAATAGAGGAGGACGAACTTGAGAATGCCCTTCAGGATGCTGATTTGTGTTGTAGTTGTGTGGAACAGCGTTCATGCTTGATTCTGCCATCTTAACCTTGCTTTGATACCAAATGAAATTTCAACCTGTATGGATCAATACGCTAGAGGGGGTGAATAGTGTATATAATAAAAAACTGTTGCAAATAAAACGTTACTGATATTTGCAAAGATGGCACAGAATAAAATGACAAGTATTGAAAATTAAATCAATCGCAAACACAAAGATGTATCCTGGTTCGGATCATGTTGATCCTACTCCAGTCCTTTACTCCCCGTAGAGATTTTCAATTCACTATAATCACTTGTCCCGCAAGCATAAACTTACAAAAATGGCGACAATCCCCGTGTCCCTAACTTTGTACAATCTCTAAATAGAGATTCAAATCTGTTAAATAATAAAAACACCTATAGCCTTGGTATGAATATCAGAGAATGAATTCAAGGATGGTGTTTAAAAGACGAACTTCAATGTTTCAAGTTATATAATGGTGAAACACAATTGAAGTTCTTCCATTCTTAAACGAAGAGAGAAATCTAATGATTTCTTCTTACAAATAAGAAAAGAACGACTTTCCTAAAAGGTGTTGAAAATCCAAGTTCTTCCGTTCTTAAACGAAGAGAGAAATCTAATGATTTCTTCTAACAAATAAGAAAGAACAACTAATGGCCAAATTGCTTAAGAAAATTAATGGCTTGATTTCAACAAGTAAGAGTAGAGAAGAGGAAAGTGTGTGGAGAAAAGAGAGGGGGTACCCCTCCTTTTATAGCTTTTAGAAACAGATATGAACGGTTCTGTAAGAGATGTTGCACAACGTTCCGAAACCGTAAGGAACGTTGGAGAACGGTCAGAAACTGTTCTGGAAAATTTCGGTCCAAAAAACGACTTGGCAGGCTAGGAAAATTCGTGGCCTGCTAATTTTGAAACGGTTACAAACGGTCACAAAAATTTGGTGACATGGACTAGACAACGGATAGATCCTTGTCTTAAAGTATCAAGTCAAAAGTCAACGAAGATATAGTTGTTTTAGTAGGGTAGGAAAAATCCTAGTCGACCAATTCTGAAAAATAGGAATTTTGGCTTAGGATCAAATGGATTAGGAGATGATGTAATTTTAAGCTTAGGGCTGAATGATATGTTATACTCAAGGCCCTGAAGCTATCTAAAAAGTAAAAAATTACATCATTTCGTAGATACGTTATTCAAACGTAATTTGAGTAGCAAGGCTGTTTTTGCAGAGAGTCCTTGTACTTTGATCATGTGCGTGATGTGAATGAAATAGCGTTGTGTCTGTACATCTGCTTAGATAGAGTTAGTAACATAACATATATTGATTTGTCACATCAAAACCTTATGGAAGAGAGGATGGAAAATACCAAGTTCCAACAGAAACAATAATAATAATAATAAGGGATAAACAAATTAATTTATCCAACATTCAACATCCACTGATTTTATTCCAAACATTACAGAGAATGTCATAAAATAAAGTACAGAGTCTGAAAAGAAGGCCTAAGCGTGGCCGAATGACAACAAGTAATGGTGTTGTGCACCGAACAACCTAATAGCAGCTACTAAGAAGGTAACAATAACTAAAAGAGAGTCACCAGTAGAGACTAATGGAAGGACCAAAATCCTCGAACTGGACGTCAACAACCTATCGTCCCCAGCAACAAAATCAGGCTCAAAACCTGACATGTGACACCCAAAGAGAAAAGGGCACATGTCAGCAAAAATCTTCAAAGAGGGAAAAGGAGACTTTTGTGCAAGGAAACATAAGAGCAAAAGTGTACAACTAGCAGTTCTAAAATAATGGAGATGACATGACATGAATGCAGCAGTTTAAACATGAGCATGAATGTACCAGTTTAAGATGAACTTGAAAGGTAACATTTGCACGACACGTTGTAGCAAAAGCTACAAAATAAGATATCACGTTTTCACGACGGAAACATGCATTCACATTGTGCACAAGGTCTACTCCTTACAGCTGAAGTGGCTGTACAAGCACACTTCTACGCTGCGTGATAGCTTAACCCTACCCCAATCCCAGAGTTTACGCCTTACAGCTGAAGTGGCTGTACGGGCACACTTCTACGCTGCGTAATCGCATAATCCTATCCCTTCACGTGTATCAAGCTTTGGTTTCCCAATAACATTACGCTCGCTTCTAGATTACGAGCCAGGAAGTGTTTTTCAATATGGCATAGGGTTGTGCCCGAAAAGCAGGTGCCTAGCCTCAATAGTTACAATTATTGTAGCGTGTGCTACGCATCACGATGAAACATTTTGATGCATGACATGACATGGCAATGAGAAGTTAAAGTGCGTACTGTTAATTGAAATTAAACATGACATGGCAGCATGAATGAAATCATGGTAAAAGTATCGGATCTAGCTTCGTTGTCAAGCTAGATCTAGTAAGGGCGTCTAGACGACTATCATTTCATCGCCTAGTCTCTTTTACGCTACTACACAAGTTGGCCTAAAACATGGCCTAAACAATTACTGGAAATTATCACTTGCCTAAACATCGTCCGTAGTCTCAGTCAACAATGGTCCAGATCTCCCTATGAGGTCCAAATCAATCATCCCAAACATACAGTCCCATATTCATTATCTTCAATTAGTGAATTTACCATCACAATAACATTAAAAATTTTATCTTGTTAACATGCGGGTGTGGGTTCCTACGGTTCAGGTATACCTTAAAATGACGCGAGAGGTACACTGACTTCGGGTAGCGACGTCAGGGGTTGGACTCCGGTAGCGCGAATGGTATGGCGGATAGCGGCGACGAGCAATGATCAACCGGGCTGCGGTACGATCACCGATCAGCGACACATATAGGATGGACAGCTGTACAGCATAATACGACATCGGGAGGGTACAGACAGTGGTACGGAACGCACGAGAGACGACGGATAGATCTGTCCGCGGGTTCAGGTAGCGCAGATCTAAAACTACACGCAAATCTGAAGTTTGCACAAACGTGGGAGGTGCTCCAGTGGTTGTAGCGGCTAGAAAAGGACCTACACAGATAGGGGGAAGGCTTGAGGGGCAGCCGGTGGTAGCGGAGTGGCCGGCGACGATAAGATAGCCCTGGCCCTGGGTTTTTGGTAGGGCAAACGGCAGTTTTTGGAGCGTATCCGGTTGTTTGCACGCTGTTTACGGGAGGAGGAGGAAGAGTTGTCATGAGGGAAGCTAGGTGGTGATAGGGGACGTCGATGGGAGTTTACCGGAGGAGGGGGACAACTGACGGCGATAGGAATGGTGTTGGCCGAATTTTTGAAGGGGGAGGAGGCTGACAGTTTTTCTGGGGTATTTCGGTGTTTGCACGGAGTTTGCGGAAGAAGGAGGAGGAACGGACGTGAGGGGAGGCTACCGGTGGATAGGGGACGTCAAGGGGAGTGATCGGCAGCTGGTGGGGGTCTCCGCCGGTGGCGGCAGCGACCGGGCGTCAGGCTTGAAGAGGAGGGCTGACAACAGTTTTGTAAAGAATTGGGTGTTTGCACGGATTTTAAAGCGAGGTGGGGGAGGTGGTCGACGAGAGGAAGGTAGCCGGAGGTGGAGGAAGTCGAGGGGGAACTAGGCCAGAAGTTTAGTGGTCGCCGGAGGTGGAGAGAGGCTTGGCTGAATTTTGGAAGGGGGGTGCGCCGCACGGATATTTTCCAAAGAGATAGAGTTCGGTTTCATGAAATAGGAGATGATTGATATACAACTCTAGGGTTTTGGTATTTTGCGTATTATAGGAGGAGAGAGGGAGAGATAGAGAGGGTTTAGTTTGGTTAAAACAGTGGTTTGCATAGTCTATTTGGGTGAGTATAAGAAACTAGTTTTGATAAAGTGTTTTGAAAGGGGGTATGTTTAGGTGATTGGAGAGAGAGAGAGAGAGGATGTGAGAGGGTGGGGGTAGACTGAGGTTTATATGTGATGTAGAATAGCTTGGAAAATGTTTTCATGAAACGTATTAGGCCTAGTTTAATTAAGTTAGTTAATTAATCAAGTTAATTAAGTTATGTGTATTAGAAGAGGATTAGTGGAAAAAGTGGGTCAAACGGTGTCCGATAATTATAAGAAAAATACCGGTACGACTGTGTCGACGAGAGAATCGAGACTAAGGAGATCGGTCATGGGCTAGGGCAATGGAAAATGGAACTAAAAATAAAAAAAGTATAACGGTGAAAGTGAAAGCTACGACACCTCTACAAACAAGGTTGTTTTGTGGGAGAACAACCTGTGAAACGACATTCCAAAATAATTCCATAAATACATACTTTTCCAGAGGGTCACAACGGCATATCACATCGTAGGTTTCAGATACAAGAAGAGGTCGAAATAAATATGCGTACGAACAAAAGTACGCGCACAAAAATCATACGATCGAAAAAGCGACCCTAAAAGTTTGCTCGGTCAAGTCAAAAGACCATGCTGTTGTTGTTTCCCATGTTCTATTTTGCTCGGTTGAGCATGTGGCTTCTCGGTCGAGTAAGAGACTACTCGGAGTAGAGGCTACACGGACCATGTAGGCAGAGCGTCGTTTTTCCAATATTTCCATGTGCCTTCTTTAGCTCGGTCGAGGACGGTGCTGCTCGGACACGTAGGTGTCTACTCGGACCGAGTAGAGGCTACTTGGGCCGTGTAGACAGAACGACGTTTCCCTTTGCTTATCGTGTGCCTGCGCTACTAGACCGAGTAAGTGGCTGCTCGGTCGAGTCACCTGTGGCTCTTTTCCTTCAGCTTGCTCTTCTATCAGCTACTCTCTTTCCAGTCCCCTTTCATTCATAACATTGATTTTTGCACTCCCCTAACATTCAACCTGTGAAAAGGAAGAACCTGTCAGATTTTTATAGTTTTACTTTTCTAAGAGAAATAGATGTCGTTTTTATTTGGTTTTCTTGAATAGATAAAGAAAAACAAAAATTGAAAAAGATAATCTAAGATATAAAAGATCGGGTTGCCTCCCGATAAGCAGTTGTTTTGAGTCATGAGCTCGACTCCTTCAAGTTCTTCAATTGTTATTTGGCACGTATGGGATGCACGCATCATACTTGCCAACGATACTGTGTGGCGGTATTTGGCATGCTTCCTCTTCATGGTTTTTCTTGGCTATATGATTAATGGCTTCCGGCTTCTTGTGGTGCACAGAGATGTCTATGGGCTCCTCATCAAGCACACGAAGATAGGCGACAACCACCTTGTTGTAAATGGGGTCGCCATAGTCATCAACACTCGTTCTCATCGGGTCCTTCATGAACCCCTCAGTGGTATACTCCCCTCCGGCTTCATCTTCTAGGAGCTCCAAATAACTAGCTCCTTCTTCACAGGCATGCTCCCTCATAGACTTTTGCAACTGGAATTGGGCTTCAATATTACCCACATTCATTGATAGAGTCCCTTCACGAACATCAATAAGGGCGCCGGTCGTCGCCATGAAAGGGCGGCCAAGTATGAGCTGGGAACTTCCTCCTTCCGGTATATTCATGATGACAAAATCCATCGGCACACACAGTCCGGGAGGTATTTACAAAATGATGTCTCTGGTAATGCCTACCGGATACGTGATCGGGTGATCCGCCAGCTGTATGGACATGTTTGTGGGCTACAGCTCACTTCCAGGTTGTAGTGTTTCAAATATGGAGAGCGGCATCAAGCTGATGCTCGCTCCCAAGTCGATCATTCCTCGGGAGATGGTTCTTTATGATGGAGGTAGAGTCCTCCATAAGCTTTATTTCCTCGTGCTTCCGCTTCCCGGTGATATGATCCTTCAGAAACTTCGCATAGATATGAATTTCTGTAATGGCATCCATAAAGGGGATGTTAAGCTGGATGCCCTTCAGAAGTTCCGTGAACTTTTAGTACTTCCTCTCCATTCTAGCCAAAGCTAGCATCTGTGGATACGGCGGAGGGGGTCGGCTTCCCTTGTCCTTTGCAGCATTCTTAGGAGATGGCTCACTGGAACTAGTTGCATCTTCCCTTTGCTCTGGTTTGACGGTGGATGTAGTGGAAGGCGAATCCACCCTCTCTCTGTTCACAATAGGCTCATCTGTAGCCTCTTCTTCATCATTGCCCATAGTGGCATCCTCAATTGTGACTTGTTCTTTGTTTGAGACCGGCACCATCACAACGTCAGTTGTCCGTTCTCCATGCATGGTAATGGAGACCATGGCATTAGCTTGAGCTCTTGGATTTGGCTCCGGTTGCGAAGGCAACCTCCCTTGATTCTTAAGTAACTGGGACATCTGACCCCTCAGCTTGTCAAGCGACGAATTTATGTTCTTGAATTGAGTAGACGTGTCTTAGTTGAACGTGACTTGTCTGCTCATGAACGTATCTAACGTGGTCTCCAGATTGGAACGCGGTGGCGTTGGTGCATAACCTTGCTGGGTGACGTGCGTCTATATTTCATATATTCACGCACGTTTTCTTTTGTGTTTCTCCGTGTTTTCCGCCGTCTCTTATTCGTTTTCGTATGTTTTCCCGTTTTCTTTCACTTTTCTTTGTTTGTCCTTGATTGCAGGAGTTCGACCACGTAGGGGACCTTTTACGATGATATCCCAAGTCCCCGGAGCAACGGGAAAAGTCACGCGTGATCCAGGGGGTCAAACGGCGAAGTATTCATCTTTCTGCCCCTCACCCGGTCGGTTGGTCATCTCCAACCGATCGGGTGATGCACGCGTGCACCAACCGGTCGCTACCGCAGCTCACGAAGAAGTCACCCGACCGGTTCACAGACCGGTTCTGCGGGTGGCTGTTCTCTGTCTTTTCGAGCAGAATTCCAACCGATCGGGTGACTCTCACCCGATCGGTTCATCTGTAGATGAGAAAAAGAGCTGAAGACACGGGCGTCGAACCGACCGGTTCACCCGACTGCTCCAAGATCCAACCGGTCACTCAAGAACTCACCCGATCGGTTCGTGAGATCGGGTGAAAACTCGCCGTTTTCTGTGATTTATCTGTAACGGATCAACCGATCGGTTGACTTGTCACCCGATCGGTTGATCCGAAAATCTATATATATGACCCCTAGGGTTCCAGAAACGGGAGAGTTGTATTTTTTTACTGTTTTATTTCCTTGTGACGGCTGTAATTGTTACTCTTAAGTAAGTTTTCAGATCTTTCTAATTTTTTAGTATTGTCTTTACTACTCCTTTACTTCCGCATTGCAATTGTCAGATTATGATTCTAACGGTTAAATTTCATTTAGATTGCTTTTTCATGAATTTTTGTGAGTAGTTCCCAAATCTGGGATTTTGGTGGAAGCCCCTTCGGGGGCTCTTCCCGATGCGTCCATAGGGTTAGGGAATCGATAGGGAGTAGGAATCTAACGGTTACGCGGGGCGTTTCATTGTCATCGGCGGGAAAAAGACCGCCTTTGACCGTCGGGCCAAGGGGGAATAAACTTGGCGGTTGACTCCCTAGCCAAAGCTCACGCCTTTAGCGTAGACGCTGAATCCTAGCACGCGGGAGCGGCAGGATGAGACGTCGGGAGATATCGTTGCGGACTTAGTGCTCCCGGGATCGATCAGTGTTTATGGACACGGGAGTGCCCACTGATCGAATCCGGGAAGTCCGGTGTATCATCCTGGGTACCGACCGGAATATCGGGCCCATGGGACGCCGGTACCACTTTCAGAGGCAACGTCTCACCATTAGACCCTAATCCCGATCGCTATCCATACCCGTAGGCCGTAGCGGCGAGAGCCTCTCGTCGGGTCGGAAACCAAAGTCCCGGGTTTACTTTCTTTTTGTTCATACGCTTTCATTTCCTTTCGTGACAACCAACCACCGATTCGGGCTAGCTCGCCCCTCGGGGTGATTTAGGTCCTACCTGACCCAAGCACAACCTCGCCTCCCTGAGTTCGATATTCCCGCACCCTACACTAACCGTGAAACTTGCGGTAAACGACACCGCGCCGCCGCGACGCAAGCGGGGCACCGGTCAAGTTTATGGCGCCGTTGCCGGGGAGGCAACGTGCTTGATATTTTAGGATCTCTTGAACCCTCGTGTCTAGCTCACACCCCTACCTCGTGATAATTTTCGCATTCTCCTTTTTCTTTTTCTTATTTGTTTTTCTTACTTTTATTTCTTATTTTATCTGTTTCTTTCCCACTTGTCGCTTCACGGGTGTCTGTTGTTTTTCATGCGCAGGAGTTCAAGGAGTCTTGACGACTTGATCCCCCTCGATCCAGAGATTAACGCCACCCTTAGGCGTTTGGCCGCCGAGAAGCGAAGAAGGGAAGATCCCGAATCCATGGAGGAGAACACCCCACCTCACAAGTCTCTGCTGGAGTACTCGATGCCCTCCATCGAGTCAACTTCCGCCATCCGATCTCCAGCTATTGCGGCCCAAAGCTTTGAGCTGAAGCCGTCTCTAGTGACATGGATCCAGCAGGACCAGTTTGCGGGTGCACCCATGGAGAGCCCGATCGAGCATCTAGACTCCTTCTTGGAGAAATGTGACACCTTCCGAATCAATGGTGTCACGACAGAGGCTATCCGTCTGAAGCTGTTCCCTTTCTCTTTGCGGGACAAGGCCAAGCAGTGGTTAAGGGGGAAGGACCCCAATACTTTCAACACCTGGGAGAAGCTCTCCAACGCTTTTCTGACGAAGTTCTTTCCTCCGGGGAAGACCATGAAGCTGAGGAGTGAGATCTCCTCCTGCTCCCAGTCCAGCCACGAGTCCTTGCATGAGGCTTGGACGAGATATAAAGAGATGCAAAGAAGATGCCCTCATCATGAGCTTCCGAAGTGGCAGATTATCAATCTGTTCTACAATGGGCTGAGGGATGACCTTAAATCTTCTATGGACGCCGCGGCTGGGGGTTCCTTCATGTCCCGAAGCGAGGAAGATGCCGGGAATATTCTGGAAAACATGGCATCCAACAATGAGCGGTGGTGTGACGAGAGAGCCACACCAAGAACTGGGGGTATACACAGAGTCGAGGACGTCGACAAACTTTCGAGCAAGTTTGACTTGCTTTCGACCCAGATCTCCGCACTGATGGTTGGAGCCGGTGGGGCCGGTACACAGCAAGTTTCTGCGGTGGAGTCCGAATTCCTTGGGGAATTCGACGGTGGTGACATCTCACCACCGTTGGATCAGGCGAGCGCACTATTTTACAACCCCACGGGGAATGCGCCATATCCGCCAAGGACAAATTCCAACCCGGCCTACTCTCCCAACAACCGGAACCACCCGAATTTCAGTTACCGGCCACCATTTCAGCCCTCGCCGCAGCAGCAGCCGCAGCAACAAATCTATCAGCCGGCTAGACCACCGCAGAATCAGGGTCAGCTGCAACCATTTCAGCAGCAACCTCAGCAACAAACGTACGCTCCCAGGAATCAGCAGCCGTTCCAGCAGCAGCAGTATGGCCAACAGAGGGCCGTCTCTCCGGTTGAGTCTCTCTTGACTCAATATATTACCAACCAGGAGAGGATCAACCAAAAGCTGGAAATGGGCCAGCGGACCCTCACGGACCAAGTAACCCAGCTGGGGTTACAGGTGGCGAACCTCGCAAGGTCACAAAACCAATTGCCGCCACAACCGGAGGTGAACCCTCGAGGAGCAACACAAACATCGGCACTCGTGCACGAGCACGCGAATGTGTCCGCTATCATTCTGAGAAGCGGGACACAAATTCCTACTAGAGTGCCCCCTAGCAACCCGGAAGCACCATTGGTCGTTGAGAGACCGACTGAAAAATTAAACGACACCGGTGCTTCGTCATCAAATCCCATGACTCCGGAGGGAGTATCTGAAGAAGAGAAGAAGAAGGAGGAAGAGAGCCCAAGAGTGTATAAACCCGTTGTGCCATTTCCACAACGGTTGGCTCAGGCAAAAATTGATGAGAAATATGGGAAGTTCTTCGCCATGGTCAAGGACCTAAGCCTGCAAATCCCCTTCTTGGAGGCAATTGAGACAATCCCCTCCTATGCAAAATTCTTAAAAGATTTGGTGACCAAAGGGTCGAGAAAAGAGAAAGTGGTGCTGACGGCAGAATGTAGCGCTCTTATCCAGAGGGATAACCCGCCAAAGCTCAAGGACCCGGGGAGCTTCTCTATCCCTTGCACCATCGGGGCTGTGAAGATTAATCGTGCACTCGTCGATCTAGGAGCGAGTGTTAGCTTGATGCCCTTGTCGATGTACAGAAGGATAGGAATGGGTGATTTGGAGCCCACCGGGATGACCCTACAACTAGCTGACCGGTCGGTCAAATATCCGGTGGGAATTGTTGATGATCTCCCCGTGAATGTGAGAGGGGTGCATGTGCCTGTGGACTTTGTAGTCATGGACATGCCCGAAGACGCACACACCCCCATTATCCTGGGACGGCCTTTCATGGCCACTGCTGGCGTTCTAATAGATGTGAAGAACGGAAAACTCTCCTTGAACGTCAGCGGAGAGAAAGTTGAGTTTGACCTGGGACTATCTATGAAGCATCCCGACCCTCCTGATGACCTCCGGTGTAATCTGCTTGAGATAGAAGAAGAAAAGGGTGTGGAGGAGAGCTCCTGGGAGATTCTCCTGAGAAACCCCCCCGATGAATTGGGGAATTCTGAAGATGAAGAAGGCCCCGAAGACAAAGAAGTTGCTGGAAGACCGAGTGCAGCGAGAACGACCCCTCCCGGGTTCCCCAAGTTTCCTCCTGTGAAGAGAACGGGGAAAGAGCTCACGGACCTCACTAAAGACGAGGTCCGAATCCTGAAAAAGATGGCGGGAAGCGCCAACACCAAGGAAAAGCCCCCGGATCTCAAGAACAAAGGGAGGGTGGTCGAGCAAGTATTTTTCCAGCCGCTGACTACCCCGAGCGCCTTCAGCTCCAACAAGGAAGATATGCCTAAGATTGGGCATCACCCGTATCAGCCACCATGAGCATCTCTTGCGGGCGTCGAGCCAACGACGTTAAACAAGTGCGCTTCATGGGAGGCAACCCATGTTCTAAACTTTTTCTCTAATTTTTAGCGTTATTTTTTACTTTATTTTCTCTATTTTTATAAATAAAATCAGCCGCGAGGACATCCGTTCGGGGACTTAATCAAATCTCTTGGTTTTTGCAGGAAACAAGCCTCAACCGATCGGGTGACATCCCACCCGATCGGTTGAGACGTATCAGATACATGCCGAGATCTGTCCCCATATGACCCGATCGGTTGAGTAATGAAGAGACCGGGTGGCAGACCGGGTGAGCTGGGGAGAACTCTCGGAAAATTTTGAGGAATATCAACCGATCGGTTGAGTTTGAGCGCGATCGGTTGACCTGACCGGGTGAGAAGCCCTAAGTTCTCGGGAAATTTAGTGGAGCGGCCAACCGATCGGTTGGCAAGTCAACCGACCGGTTCGCCTGTGGCATTTCTTCGGCAAAATTTTCGACCTAACCGTCAACCGACCGGGTGACATGTCACCCGATCGGTTCGACTTAAAACCCTATATAACCCCCCCGACACCCGTTCGTTTTCTTCATCGCCCGATCGCCCGAACCTCTGCCGTTTCGTCTCCCGTCGTGCGCCTTCCTGCTTTCTTCCCCAAGATCAGCCTCGATCTTCTTCCCCAACCATTTCCCTACCCATCCACCATCATTTCTCTCCATTCCCCCGCCATCTCCCTACACACAAACCCTAGATTTCCCCCATTCCCCCCCGTTTCGGAACTTGTTGAAGAGATCGATGCGGCTTCACATCGTGCTCCAATCGAGCAGCATCGGGGCATCCACGAGCAACTATCTTCATCTCATTTTGGGTAACCTCGCTCCTTTGCTTAATTTTAATCTTTTCCCAAATATTCTGTTTGCTTGTTGGTCGTGTTTTGTGTTTGTGTTGAATTCGTTGTACTTTCACACACCTACGCGCACAAACACACCTACACAATGCCTCCCCACCGTATTAAACCCACCGACGCTAGCTCTTCGAACCCTAGGCCCACCCGTCGTACCCGTCGCACACAACCTACCACCTCCAACCCATCCACCACACCACGCCTCACTTCCCCACCTCCAGATTACGATCCCTAATATGGGATGCAATTCCAATCCGATGACCATGCCGACCGATTCACAGCCATGGTCCTCCTTGCTGGTCAGGGTGGTAGGATAACCCAAGAATCCGTCGACCGTGACCTCCCCTTCCTTCAAAGCTTCGTTCGCCACATCCGCGAAGACCCACCCGACGTCTTCGAGCTCCACATTCCACCCCCACGACTCCTGGTCCCCAGCGCAGGCCCCCGTCACCACCCCCAGAGGGTGGTGCCCCTGCTTGATTTTTCTCTCCCGCTTTTGACCCCCCCCCCCATTTTTGTGCCCATCTGTCTTTTCGGGGCCCCGCTTTGTCTCTGTCGGAGGGAGGGGACTATTTGCATGTTATTTTCTAGATTCACCCCTTTTGTCTTTGACTCCCCCTTGCACATATCTGGAGTTCATTGATCATATCATTTCGCTAGCACTTTCTGGTCTAGCTTGGGGGACGTCTGTTTTGGTGTGCTGTCGTGTTTTGTTTGTTTTTCTCATTTTTGTGTGTGTGTTTGTTTTTCACTTTTTGAATGTCGTGTCGTGTGATTTTATTCTATTTTTATTTTCGTATTGTTTGATTTTGATCTTGTTTTTTTTATTTCTTTTTCAGTTTTATCTATGTGTTTTCCTCGTTTTCATTTCTTTTCGTGTCTGTGCGTATCCCCCCCATTTTCATTGCCCTCCCGTACTCACTCTTATTGCATTGAGGACAATGCAAGTTTCAGCTTGGGGGAGTCGCACTTCGTGCGTCATTTGTGTTGTTTTTCTACGTTATTTGAGTCGTTTTCCATCGTGTTTTTCTTTTTTTTTCTTTTTCCTTCTTTCTTTAGCTCTTTCTCCTAGAAATGAATCCTATGATGAATCACCACAAAGTCACACACACCTAGCATTGCATCGATAATCACACTCACTAACCCTAGGATTCCGAGTCCTCTTGCATTTCACGCATCGTGGGTCCACTTAGCTTTTTGTGAGTCGTGTGTCGTGACTAGCATTTGGTGTGCTTCTGCCTTGTGATTTTACTTTATATACCTGTCCAGGAATGACCCCTAGATTATCATGCTCCGATATTGAATATGCGGTATTTGCTTCTAATGTCTGCTTCTATATGCATGCTATATATATATCGTATACTTCATTTCGCATGCGTCGGGATTCCACAACTAAGGACTAGGATAACCCAATTAGCCTGAGCTCTATTTAGCAAGAATAGCCGCCTTTGCCCGAGTGTTTAGATTTCGACTTCTTTTTTGTTTTACTTGGTGCAAATCCCCTCGTCGTGTACCGTTCCCCCACTTGGGAGAGTACACAAGTGTATAGCCGAAAAAACCAAAAAGCCAAAAAATGGGAGAAAAGAAATGAAAAACCCAAAAAGAAAAGAAAAGAAAAAGATTGTATAGCCAAAAAGCCAAAAAAAATTATGCAAATACCCAAAACCCAAAAAAAATCCCCATGTGAATATTTCCTACTTGCCGAGAATAAAGGGAAGGCAAGAATTTGCACCGAGTGTTCTTCTCCACATCATCTCAACCCCCCGTCGTTATCAAAGACACTTGGCTTAGGAGCTATTTATCTAGTATCTAGGCTATAGTGGCGTGATTTCCTTAACCCTAGTTGTGGAGTCCCCGATGCATGATACGATCCTATTCTCTCTATTCTCATGCATGCTCGAACTTATATTCGCCGCTTAATTCAATTCGATTCGATATTTGGGTCATATCTTGGATTTGTGTATATCGAGCCTCGTAGCACATCGTAGAAAGCATCACCATTTGCTAGCACACGACCATGCTCACTCGCGCTTCACTGCGTGGACCCACGACACTTATTTGGACTCGCTTTCCTACGTTTAGTGGTGTGATTTGGCGTTTGCTTGCTGGGTGTGTCGTTTTTGATTTTGATGGCTCTGATGGACGATCTAGGGCTTAGAGTTTTCTTTTTCTTTCTTCCTCTCTATTTTTCCCTTCCGAGCTCCCACTCTCACTCGTCTTCCTCGAGGACGAGGAAGAGTTCAGCTTGGGGGATTTTGACGTGCGTCTATATTTCATATATTCACGCACGTTTTCTTTTGTGTTTCTCCGTGTTTTCCGCCGTCTCTTATTCGTTTTCGTATGTTTTCCCGTTTTCTTTCACTTTTCTTTGTTTGTCCTTGATTGCAGGAGTTCGACCACGTAGGGGACCTTTTACGATGATATCCCAAGTCCCCGGAGCAACGGGAAAAGTCACGCGTGATCCAGGGGGTCAAACGGCGAAGTATTCATCTTTCTGCCCCTCACCCGGTCGGTTGGTCATCTCCAACCGATCGGGTGATGCACGCGTGCACCAACCGGTCGCTACCGCAGCTCACGAAGAAGTCACCCGACCGGTTCACAGACCGGTTCTGCGGGTGGCTGTTCTCTGTCTTTTCGAGCAGAATTCCAACCGATCGGGTGACTCTCACCCGATCGGTTCATCTGTAGCTGAGAAAAAGAGCTGAAGACACGGGCGTCGAACCGACCGGTTCACCCGACTGCTCCAAGATCCAACCGGTCGCTCAAGAACTCACCCGATCGGTTCGTGAGATCGGGTGAAAACTCGCCGTTTTCTGTGATTTATCTGTAACGGATCAACCGATCGGTTGACTTGTCACCCGATCGGTTGATCCGAAAATCTATATATAGGACCCCTAGGGTTCCAGAAACGGGAGAGTTGTATTTTTTTACTGTTTTATTTCCTTGTGACGGCTGTAATTGTTACTCTTAAGTAAGTTTTCAGATCTTTCTAATTTTTTAGTATTGTCTTTACTACTCCTTTACTTCCGCATTGCAATTGTCGGATTATGATTCTAACGGTTAAATTTCATTTAGATTGCTTTTTCATGAATTTTTGTTAGTAGTTCCCAAATCTGGGATTTTGGTGGAAGCCCCTTTGGGGGCTCTTCCCGATGCGTCCATAGGGTTAGGGAATCGATATGGAGTAGGAATCTAACGGTTACGCGGGGCGTTTCATTGTCATCGGCGGGAAAAAGACCGCCTTTGACCGTCGGGCCAAGGGGGAATAAACTTGGCGGTTGACTCCCTAGCCAAAGCTCACGCCTTTAGCGTAGACGCTGAATCCTAGCACGCGGGAGCGGCAGGATGAGACGTCGGGAGATATCGTTGCGGACTTAGTGCTCCCAGGATCGATCAGTGTTTATGGACACTGGAGTGCCCACTGATCGAATCCGGGAAGTCCGGTGTATCATCCTGGGTACCGACCGGAATATCGGGCCCATGAGACGCCGGTACCACTTTCAGAGGCAACGTCTCACCATTAGACCCTAATCCCGATCGCTATCCATACCCGTAGGCCGTAGCGGCGAGAGCCTCTCGTCGGGTCGGAAACCAAAGTCCCGGGTTTTCTTTCTTTTTGTTCATACGCTTTCATTTCCTTTCGTGACAACCAACCACCGATTCGGGCTAGCTCGCCCCTCGGGGTGATTTAGGTCCTACCTGACCCAAGCACAACCTCGCCTCCCTGAGTTCGATATTCCCGCACCCTACACTAACCGTGAAACTTGCGGTAAACGACACCGCGCCGCCGCGCCGCAAGCGGGGCGCCGGTCACTGGGGCGGGCGATTATATTGGTAGCCCGGTGGTCGATACCGCCCAACTGGCCTAAATCTGCTCTGTTGTTAATGTGGTGGCTGTCCTTATTGTTGTTGAGGAGGGGCGGTGGCCTCTGAAACTGTGGAGGTTGTAGCCCTCCACTTGGATTCCCATAAGACAGTCTGGGGTGATTCCTTGCTGCCAGATGTTGCCACTGATTTCGCCTATCCCATTGGACATACTGTATCGACTCAGATGATTCTGCTTCGTCATAATGCCCCTCATTGGGAACGAAGCTTTGCTCTCGTATTCCTCTGTAGGATGGTATGCTGGGATACTGGTAGTCATTGGAATGGAATCCAACTACTGCTCAATCCAAGCCAACTGTTTACACAAAGCCTCAATGTGAGAATCGAGGTGGCTAACTGCTTTTACCTCAGGGGTCCTGGTGATAATGGTGCACTCCATGCTCCACTGTTGGTTATTCACTGACATATGCTCAAGTAGATCAATGGCTTCCTCAGGCGATCTATCCAGCAGGGTGCCTTGTGCGGTGACATCAATTATCATCTTCGTGCTGGGTTGCAGCCTATTGTAAAAGCTTTGTACCAGATCCCAGGACTGGATTCCGTGATGAGGACACTGATGCTGAATGTAATGGCCCAGAGTGCCATATACGTAGGGCCTATATTTTTGGGTAAAATTAGGGTGTATATCTGTGTACTATGTATTGTGTATAAGCTTGAATACAAGTGAGTACACATTTGCGTGTTCTTTATATGGTTGGTTGTGCTAGTAGCGTGTGCAGTGAACTATGAGGTGGTATAATACTATTGTATGATTGTGTGGAGCAGTACTATTAATTGGCCTTACTATTAGTGCTACTAATTGATGTTAATGGTGTATTCTTATTAGGCGCTTCCATGGTTGGCCATGGATGCTTGTTGAATGCTTATATATTGGTAATGTAGTGTGTTTAGTAATGCGGGTGTAGTATACATGCAGGAATAGTGAGATCATGCATGGGTATGTGATGCATGAAGGAGGATATGTGATGGTATGTGTATGTGTGTGAATGGGTGTGTATGACTGGTGTAGAGAGGCTAGTGTGAAAGGGGTTAAGGTTAGTGGCATTCCTGTAATTAATATGAGAGTGTGAGAAGTAATGGCATACTTGTAATTAAGGTTGGGTGGGTGTGTATAGTGGGAGAGATATTTGTGGAGGATGGCAAACTTGTAAATATGACTTCTTGACCTTTCTATTTATATGCCATGGCTTAATTTCACAAATTTACCTTTGAAATTCTTAGTAAAATCATCACCATTGAAATTCTGAAATTCTGAAGTTTGTATGGTTTTGTGCATTGAGCAATTCTGAAGTTTGTATGGTTTTGTGCATATAGCTTCTTGACTCTTCTACATAATTCTTGGCTCTTCTACTCTTTTCTCCCAAATTCTCCTCGTTTCTAAACTCTTCTAAAAATATCTCACTCTCTCCCCAAGATCAGGCCGAATTCATCCCTTCCCATCGCTTCCTCTTAGACTTTAGGGAGGCTGAGCACCCGTAAGGCTACGCCACCCTCACTCTGCACACACCCGTAGCATCCCTGTCGTCGTTTGGGTGCCGTTGCTCATTCTGGGAGCTTGTGGAGGAGAAGAGAAGGAGAAGGAGAAGGATTTGAAGAAGGAGGAGCCATAGGGATTTGGGCTACCCCCTAATCTCTCATCACACATAAGGTAGGATTCCATAACCAACTAGTATTAGAGTTGCAAGCTTAGTTTCATGGTTGTTGTTGTTGTGGTTTTACCTTTTCTTATGTTAATCCTGAGTTTTGTATGGTTGTGCGCGGTGAGCAATCCTGAGTTTTGTATGGTTGTGCGCGGTGAGCAATCCTGAGTTTTGGGTGGTTTTGTGCGGTGAGCAATCATGAGTTGGGCGGTTGTGTGCGGTAAGCAAATCTGGACAGATTTATATGCCGATTGTTTTGCTTAATTCTTCCAATCTAGACTTGAGTTTGCTTTGAAATTTTTATGACCTGGACTGTCATCTATAACTTTTATGTTGTAAACATTTACCAATTCGAACTGGAAATAGGGTTAAAAATTCTATCTTTACAACATGTCGGGATTTCATCCAATCTGGACACAGTTTGGTAAAACATAGATCAGTCCCTGCACACTTCATAGAAATTAGTAATCTTGGTCCCGTTGGAAAGATAACAACTTTCTCTACAATTTTCCCTGAGATAATGTTTTCATAATTCTGACTGTAATATGCCCAAAATCAGCAATCAAGACAGACTCTGAAATCTATCTGGAAGACAGATTTGGCAGACTTCACTAAATAATTCACTATAAATCAGCTTCTTAATATTTTTGCCTGAAATTTTATCTGTGAGCCCAAAATTACCATACCTACAACTTTCATCTATATTTCATTGTTATGTTCTATACACAAATATGGAGTAAACTGCCATTCAATCTGACTGTTGTGCAATTTCCAGCAAGCTGAAGTGTATTCTAGTGTTTCAAACGATGTGTTATGGTTAGTTCTGTTACTACCATTAATGAATGTTGTCATTAACTAAAAGGAAGCTTCATGATGATAATTGGTGATGATATTATAGTGTGCTAATAACCATGTTAATAATACCCCTTAGGTGTTTGTGGAAATGTTGAGTTAGTCTCATGTTGCTATTCGTTCATGTTGATATTAGTCTCATGTTGCTAATAGTTTCATGCTATCATTTTCATGTTGCTAGAAGAGGATGTCATCTTGCATTTGATTTACTAATTTCATATTGGATTAAGTGATGTTGGCATATGTTTTGTTGGCTCATGCTTAATTAATTTCATGTGGCAATCAATGGTGAAGTTGTATAATTACATGTGTTGGGAACATATGTGTTGGAAATGAGAACTATGTGGCGAATGTTGTGGTTGGAAAGATTATATGTGTTGGAATGAGAGGAGGTGAAAATGGTGATTGTTATGTGATTCCTTTTATTGAAATGATGATAAATGAACAAGCCCTCTTAAATGAGGATGACACGGGGATTGGGGGACACTAAGTTGTGGGGAAAACATGAGGGGCTGGACTGGTGGTTAGTGGCCCTTCTGTTCTTGCCCAAGTGGCAGGGAGTGGCAGAAATGAGGAGAAATGGAGAAAATGTGAAGGGGGAAATAAGGGAAAACTGGGCTCCTTTAGTAAGAGCTTGTCTCGGGGAGTTTGCCTGTTCCATCCCAACTGGGGTGATGTCCAGTCCCAAGATGGTCTACCCATTACTTAGGGTCCAAAACACTTCAAATAATGTTCATTACTTTTGTAGCATTATCAATTGTTGCTTACATGTACGTGCTTTACTTGTAGCCCTTCCATGTTATATACCTTTGTTATATAACTCGCCTATGGTAGTTCTTGTCGCTTGCGTTTATTTTACTTTTGTTGTCTCACTCTTTAGTTGTTGTACCTTTGTTTATGTTACGCATTCATTGCCTTATGTCATACACGCTGCCTACTCACGTGCACCTTTTCCACACTTCATGTAAGGGCTAGTTGGGTAAGGTATTCCTACTGGATCACGCTTTGACGTGCCCCACTGTTGACTTTTTAGGTTCAGATGTTGGAGTTGGTTGATGGCAGTGAGGTGGAGCAGTGGAGTTCTGTGGATGAGTTAGGTTGGGATGGCGAGGGGAGAGGAGAGAGTGTTGTACTTTTGGGGTTTTGTTTGGGTAGTGACGAGATGTTTATGATGGATGTATGCACAGATGGATGATGTGTGTGTGTGTGTGTGTGTGTGTATTTATATATATATATATATATATATATATATATATATATATATATATATATATATATATATATAAGACTTATCTTTGGGTTTATTTGTTGTACAGGTTCCCTCTGTGTTTCTTTCTATGTTTATGTTTTTGGTTGTTTGGTTGTGCTTTGGGAACATTGCAGGTACTATCCCAGCAGTGGACTTGCTAGAGTTTTTGTACTTTTCCTTTCGTAACACCCGCCTCTTCAGTAATACCTGATACAGATTCGTACTTATCGGGTATCCCGGAGAGCGGGGTTTTACACTGAAGGTCTTTGAACCTCTCCAATGCCTCGTAGAGAGATTCTTGTGGAAGCTGCTTGAAATTGGAGATGGCTCCTCTTATCCGCACCATCTTTGAGGGTGGATAGAATTTGTCTACGAAGGCGAGCGCCAATTGCTTCCATGTAGTAAAGTGGTTGGACGGGTGGGCTCGTAGCCAATATGAAGCTTTATCCCTCAAGGTGAAGGGAAAGAGCTTCAGATTAATGGCATCATCACTCACATCTTTGGCTTTGAATGTATCACACTTCGCCAAAAAAAGTGTCGATATGATGGTTTGGACTCTTGTGCGGATGCCCGTGGAAGGGATCCTGCTGCATCAGATTTATGAGCCAAGTCTTTAACTCGAAGCTAGTTGCCACCAGTTGCGGTCTCAAGATGGAGGAATTGTTTCGAAGCTCGGTTTCATATGGTCCCGGATGGACCCGGTGCGAGGTGGAGTGGCGATATTTTCTGCCATTTGCTCAGAGAGTGTCTGACTCATATTCGAGGCCCTGAGAGCTCTTGCTGTTTTCCCGATTTCGGGATCGAATAACAATTCTTTATCAAAAGCCCCAAAGCGAGTGATCATGCACAAGACAGCTCAGAAAATACCATGAATAGCAAGATAATAATTAAAAAGAATGAAAAGGGTGGAAAGATAAGGAATGGTGAGAGTTGCTAGCAAATTCTTCAAAATAAAAATAAACTGAGATACACAGTAACCGTCCCTGGCAACGGCACCAAAAACATGACGCACCCCGAACTTACACCTAAATTCCACCTAGCGGTGTCACAGTCGCTAGGCGTGGTATGGTTCCTAGGTGTCAGCTCTGGGTGCTATCCGTAAGCGGACGGTGTCAAATTATGGTACATAAGGTTGTCGAATCCCACAGGGACAGTGACAGTGTATTGGGGTCACATATTATTTTTAGATCTCAGAGTGAGATAGCAGTCGGTTTAAGAAGATTGGTTGTGATGGTATTGTTGGTTTGATAATAAAAGAAGCTAGGACATTAGGGATCACCGCTAAGACCGTCGGAGGTTGATGTTAGAATGGGATCTTTATGTTGCATTGGATTTAGGGGTTGATCTCTCAACTCATACCATTCTCGTGGGTTAGAATTTCGAGGTATCTCGATGGCTCTCATTGACGTAATCACGGTAGCCGTCAATGAAGTGATATAATTCATCGGTGGATCCCCTCGAGGCACAAGTCGGGCATGGTCACGAGCCTTGGTTAGATCCACTAATTCCCTATTTAAATCCCAAAGATACTCCTTAAGCTCATCAATTCCACCGACTGTGGGCATGATCTCAGTACGGGTTCTCCTAGGGATTAGGATGGATCGACCGAAATACTCCCCTTTATTCCCAATAAAACCTAGAGATCCAGGTCTACACCGCTTTTCTAGAGTCTTAGGGCTAACGAATCAACCCTAGGGGAAACTACTCACACATGGCAATTACGACGAATAAAGATACGATTTTTATCAAGGAAAACAGTGTAGCAAATGAATCGAGTGAGAAATAAATAAATTACGTACCAAAAACGAGGAAGAATGATAGCCAATAGGTATCCAAGAATTCCAGCAGATTCCAAGAAAAAAGAAATAACAAAAACTTAATCTTTCTCCAAAAATAACTCAATTCTCAAAAAACCTAGATCTAGATCTCCAATGGTTTTCGATCTCCTCTCTCCCCTCCCCACTCAGTTCAAAAAAATTATTAATTAAAAAGGGCTCTCTCTCCTCGTCTCCAATATCGACTCATGTCGCCTCGTCTGGGCCACGAAATTAACTTCAAATTCTGGAGTCTGCGCCTGCTTGTTGTCGACCGAGTCAGTGACTCGGTCGAGTAGCGCCTGCTCGATCGAGGAGGCGCATTTGCTGCTCTTTGCTCGGGTGAAGGGGTCTGGGCTACTAGGTCGAGCAGCCCGCTTGCTCGGTCGACTCTGTCAGTGGATCGGGCTCCTTCGAAAAGTGTCGCTCTGCCTACTCGACCCGAGTAGGCCTTGCTCGGTCGAGTAGGTTGCTGGCTCGGTCGAGTAGGTCTTGCTCGGTCGAGCAGGATGTTGGTGAGATGAGCTCGAAAGTATGTCGACTCAGGCCGAGTTGCCACGCTGCTCGATCGAGTCGGATGCGCGTTCTGCTGCTTTTGTGTGTCAGCTTGACCGAGTAGCTTGTACTACTCGGTTGAGTCGCCTGGGAAAAATCCAGAACAGCTCCTCTCTCTTGTCAGATCCTCCTCCACTCCTCCTACAAGCTTTCAAACCTCGGCAAACTCCTGTAGAGCCTCGCTAACAGGCTCACGGGCACGCTGGATGTGTCCATATCCAAAAGTGGTTCCGAATTGCTCCAAAATCCCTGAAAATCCACAAAACTCTACGAAACTCGAATATGGCGTTAGAATTGTAGTATCGTAAGAAAATGCGGATTTGGATGCGGATATGACATGAAGTGCAATGGAATGATGCTTTGAAAAGATAGAAAATATGGACACATCAACATTCCTATCTATCACCCAACTTTCTTTACATTATATGGATAATACAAATTCATAAACATCATCATAAAAGATAATGAAGTATGCAACAGATACTTTCACTGCAAATATAATATTTAAGCTGATGTCTAATGTTTGTTCGCTTATTGTATTTTCTATTAAAAGAGTTATATTCGTGCATGAAATCTTCAATTTATTATTTTGGCGCACGATGAAGCATATTTTACTGTACATATATACTTTTCAATGACATTTTGTTTGATCCTTTGGAAAGTAGGAAACATGGGCCGTGGAACACATGCACAACCGTTATGATCATTTAACCCTAAACACAGAGAAGCCATGCATCCATCGGAGCCTTAAAAGCTGGAAAATAAAGAAAATTAAAAGGGGATATGTGGTAGTGAGATTCGAACCCGGGCCTCCACTAAGGCAGCCAGGTGATTCAACCACTCGGGTTAGCATCGGAGCTCTTCAATGACATTTTTGATATAATAAATGTGCGTGCACCTGACCGGCGCCCCGTGTACGGTTTGGGCATAGTGTCGTTTTATCGCAAGTGCACGGTCAGTATAGGGGGTGGGTTTATCAAACTCAGTGAGGTGGATGGCTTGAATGGCTACTAGCCTCACCCAGGTTGTGTGCTAGCTACGCAGACAATGTGGGTGGAAGTGTAGAAATAAACGAAAGAAATAAAAAGACACGAAATGAATCCCCGCTAACACGGGCTAGAGCATTCATGACACTTGGCATTTGACTTGACCCAGGGTGAGACATTGCCCCAAAAGGTGGTACCTAGCGTCCATGGCCCGATATTCCGGTCGGTGCCTAGTACGCTAGGTCTACCCGGTTTTGGACGGTGGGCATTCCCATGTCCATTAACACCTTTCGCAACTGAGAGCATTAAGGCCACAATGATAACTCCCAACATTTTGTCCAAGCCGTTCCCATGTGCGAGGACTCGATGTCTATGCTAGGGGCGTGAGCTATGGCTAGAGAGTCAACCGCCAAGTTTATTCCCCCTTGGCCCGACGGTCAGAGGCGGTCTTTCTCCCGCCAATGACAATGAAACACCCCCGCGTAACCCTAATGGCCAAATAGGTCGAATGTGATTTCTAGCAATACATCGAAGCGGATCTTGACAGGACAAGACACCGGACCCCAATCCCCAACACATCTAGTGTGTTGCCTTACGAATTGGACTCAGATTGCTAGAAATCCCCATTGACACATTTCATCGAACACATACCATGCAATCAAGTCAAATGTAGTTTTCCAAGCATCAATCCTACCCTAACCCGTATTAGGGTTCATCAAACACTACTTAATGATGAAGAACATGATAGTAATCAATAAATCCAAACAAACATTCATCATTGAGCAAAATAAAAATAACACAAAACAATGAAATGGGAAAGAAATACTTATCTTGCCATTGATTCTTCATTCCTTTACAAGATTTATTGCAATAAAAAACCAAATTTAACCTAACCTAAAACTCCCAAGAAAGGAGAGGAAAAACTACTGAAAAATGGGAGAAGATTCTCAAAGTCGTGCCCAAACTTGTATTTAAACGCCCCCTCAAAACCTTTAAGAGTTCGGGTCCGAAACCCACTCAAAACTGCTAAAACAGGCCCACCCGATCGGGTGGAATGAAACAGAGGCTCAAAACAGCAAAAAATGAACGCCCAAACTTGTATTTAAAAGCCCCCTCAAAACCTTTAACAGTTCGGGTCCGAAACCCACTCAAAACTGCTAAAATAGGCCCACCCGATCGGGTGAAAGTTCACCCGATCGGGTGGAATGAAACAGAGGCTCAAAACAGCAAAAAATGAACTCACCCGGTCGGGTGGATAGCTCACCCGATCGGGTGAAGTTCAATTCCAGACAACACCCATTTTCAGCACACAGCTGCGCTCAGAAAATTCCAGAAAAATGTACAAAAATCGGATTTGGGCATGCGACCTATCGTTGGAAAGCTAACGACGATGCCGACACTAGAAAAATAAGAGATCATCCAAATTCACTCTGGAATGATAGTAGATCTTCAATGAATGAGCAGTGGTACACGAAAGGGGAACAAAAGGCCACCCGATCGGTTAAAATATCAACCGATCGGGTGAGCTGCTTGTTGCTTTGGCCATTGGGCTTCGGGAGCATCAACCAGTCGCTGAGGAGAACGGGTGGCGTGACCGAGTCGTCGTTTGGGAAACTTCAGCTTCAGATGAACCGATCGAGTGAGATATTACCCGATCGGTTGGAATTAAGCTCCAAATTCCCGAGAACTCTGTTGGGATGAACCGGTCAGCGAACCAATCGATTGACCTTGCACTTCACTCCAGCGTCAGTCCGGGTCGTTTGACCCCCTGGATCACGCGTGACTCCTTCCGTTGCTCCGGGGACTTATGATATCTTTGTTATATGTCCCCTACGCTGGCAAACTCCTGCAAACACACAAAAACACGGAAAAGTGAAAGAAAATTAGAAACCACAAGAGAAAGGGTACGGAACGACGGAAAAAAGTGGAAAATCACAAAGAAGACGTGCGTGAATATATGAAATATAAACAGACGTCAAAATCCCCCAAGCTAAACCCTTCCTCGTCCTCGAGGAAGACGAGTGAGAGTAGGAACTTGAAGGGAAAAAATAGAGAGAGAGATAGAAAGAGAAAGGAAAATCCTAGATCACCTATCAGAGCCAATAAAACCAAACACGCCACACTTAAGCATGCATGCGACAAAACACAATGCTAAGCAAGTAATATGTGTCCAACAAGTGTCATGGGCCCCCGCGGTTAAGCACGAGTGAGTGTGGTCGTGTGCTAGTAGACGGTGTCACTATCTACATCGTGCAATAAAGCTCCATATACACATACCCAAAGAAAGACCCAAATATCGATTCAATTTGAAATGACGGTGAATATTAGCTCAAGCATGCATGAGAAGAGTATAAGAATAGAAGCGTATCATGCACCGGGGACTCCACAGCTAGGGACAAGGAAATCACCACACTATAGCCTAGATAATCGCTAGAAGGTCCCTATGCCAAGTGTTTTCGAAAACGATGGAGGTTGAGAAGATGTGGAGTAGAACACTCGGTGCAAATTCTTGCCTTCCTTTTATTCTTGATAGATAGCAAAAATATTCACACTGGAATTTTTTTTGGGTTTTGGGTATTTGTATTTTTTTTTGAATTTTTGGCTATAATATTTTTTTCTTCGTCCTCTTTTCTTTCCTTTTTTTGGGTTTTTCTTTTCTCTCCTTTTTGGATTTTTTGGATTTTGGGATATATACATGTGTACTCTCCCAAATGGGAGAACGGCACACGACGAGGGGATTTGCACCAAGTAAGACAAAAAAGAAATCGAAATCTAAACACTTGGGCAAAGGAAACTATTCTCGCTAATTAGAGCATGGGCTAAATGGGTTATCCTAGTCCTTAATTGTGGAATCCCGACACATGCGAAATGAAGTATACGATATATATAGCATGCATATAGAAGCAGACAGTAGAAGCAAATACCGCATATTCAAATCGAATCATGATAATCTATGGGTCAACCAAGGATAGGTATATAAATCAAAATCACAAAGTAGAAGTACACCATAAGCTAGTCACGACACACGACTCACATAGAAGTGTGGTGAAGCCACGAAGCATGAAATGCAATAGGACTCGGCTTCCTAGGGTTAGTGAATGTGATCATCGTAGCTATGCTAAGTGTGTGTGTGTGTTTCAGTGGCAATTCATCATATGGGGTCATCTCTAGGAGAGAGAGAACAAAAGATGAGAAGAAAAAGAAAAACACGATGGAAAACGACTCAAAAACGAAGAAAAACGACACAAATGACGCACCGACACAAAAAGTGAAAATTGGGAAAACTTGCATTGCCCTCAATGCAATAATAGTTTATACGGGAGGGCAAAGAAAATGGGGGGGTGTGCACCGACACAAAAAGTGAAAAACATGAAAAACACATGAACAATACTAAAAATAAAGAAAAAGAAACACTCAAATAAAAGATATAAAACACGACGAAAGAACACATAGACACAGACACACAACAACGACACGCGAAAACATGCACACAAATCGATTGCCCCCAAGCTGAACATGACAATGCTAGCGAAATGATATGATCAATGTGATGCAGAAATATGCAAGGGGAAGATCGGAAAAGAAAAGAAAGAAATCAAAATGCAGGAAAGACGGAGTGCTCATTCTCCTCGGAAGAGGATGTGGGGTGTGGATGGTAGAAGTGATAGAGGGGCACGACATGATGGGTTATTATGATGCAAAAGCAAATCCTAGATACGCTCTCCTTGCTAATGAGAGGAGACAAGATTATTCAAATCTAAACTAAAAAGCGGTAAATTTTTACACTACTGGATTAGGATACACCTGAGCATAGGCGGATCCAAGATCTGAAGTGGGACAGGTAGCTGCTCTAACTGCTCCTTCTGTGGCTCCACCAGAAGCGTTGTGCCACGAGTACCAATGGACCCAAGCAATGCACCTCCAAGCATCCCTCGTAGGTGTCCACCTGTGACCTGTAAAGGACGAGGTGCATTAGTCCATGGAAAGAAATTATTTCCCAAAATAAATGTATCCCAGAGATAATCGTCAACATGATATGGAAAAATAATAAACGGGTGAAGAATACTCCCTGAGAATGGGTCGCTATCCTCTGTACTAGCGACGACCAAATCCTCGCTCTCCATGAGAAGTGGCTCTCCAGGTGGTGACACACCGCAGCATACCTCAAGGGAAGTAGATCATGTGTCCTGTGAGAGATATGGTATGTCAAATATATACGAGTCTAAAGAAATATGAAGTGAAAAGCGAGACTCAAAAGTGGAGTGAGAGTAAGTATGAAAATCTCCCTGAATAGGGGCAATATGCTCAAGTAGATGCTCAGCCTCAGAAGAAGTGGAGAGTGGCGGTAAAGGTAGATGTGACTCAGGCTCCATGCAGTGGACCATCGTATCCAAACCCTCATGCACATTCTCCTTGACGATATGCTCATACTCCACCATCTGCCCGATGTCCTGAATGACATCCTCGTGGTTGACCACAGACCAATGAAGAAGCTGCGACAAAGATGGCTGTGGAGGTGGAAGTAGAGTGGACCCCTCGTATGTGGTCGTGGTGTTCTTGTCCTCACGGACATCCTCCTCGTTAGTATGCATAAACTCTGTAGTTTCCTCGGTCTCGTGGGACTCATGTGGGGTATCCAAATCAAGACAAGAAGTCTCTCCCACAAATCCTAGAGACATCTCCCCATCCTCACTATCACCATCAAAAAATGCTTCGTCATCCAAGTGGTAGTATTGGAAAAATGGGGTATCGGCATAAGATTTGTCTATGGGGGCCGATGAGATGGTGGTCTCAACCATGAAAGTGTGTATATCCTCTCCTTCATCCCCTCTCCTCGGTGTAGGATCAGTGATTGATCACTCCATATTTTACACCTTTTTTCTGCATGTTTGCATGCCATTTTGATCACTCGAATCGCGCTTTTCACGATTTTTCGGTAATATTGCGATGCTTTTCATGATTTCTTGTTTTTGTCGAATTTCAAGAGATTTAGCGATTTGGAGTGATTCTGAGATGCACCCACTCTGGAGCATCACCCATGACTCCTTGGAGGGGAATTTTGCTGTTGGAGAGGAGTGGGAGAAGAAAGAACGTCGTAGGAGCGACGAGGGAGCAAAAATATGAAGAATGGGCATTTTCAACATGTCACTCGGCCGAGTGAAGGAGTCACTCGGCCGACCATTGAGAGCCCGCTCGGCTGGCCAGATCTGACACGCAGAATATAGAGTATCAGCGTCCACTCGGCCGAGCATCACCAGCCCACTCGGCCGAACCACGGAGACACCACTCGCCCGAGTGGCATCAAGACGATGGCAACAAAAAGTCCAGAGTTACTGTAAATTGTCAATCGAATCCCGAGTTCCGACTCGGCTGAGTGAAGAAGTCCCCTCGGCCGAAGCAAAGAAAGTCACTCGGCCGAGTGACTCCCGAGGAGCTGACCCCCAAAAGTCCGAACTTACTGGAATTTGTCAGGGTTTGTCACTCGGCTGAATGACATTTGTCACTCGGCCGAGTGAGCCACGCTGCCTGTAGAGTAAATTGCGATTTTGAGACTGCGCAGGGGCATTTTCGTCACAGTTTTTTGGGCGATTTTAGGGGGTATTTAACCCCAGTTTTTAACCTAGTTTAGGGAGCTTTTTCAGAACTTTTTGCAGCCCTTTTTAGATTACTTTTAGGAGATTAGATTTAGCTTTTAGAGGGGAGAGAAAAGTGTTATTTTGTTGGATGCTATTGGTTCTTCATTGCTTTGTCTCTCTCCCTATCAAAAACTCCATTTTTATTGATATATTGAATATTGCAATGAATTCTATTGATTTTATTTGTGAATTTCTATTGAATTTTATTATGAATTGTGAGTAGTTTCATCGTCTTAGGGCGTAGGGATGAACCCTACGAACCCTATTTCTAATTTGTGATGAATTGGTGAAATTATTGTTAGAAATGATTAGGGTTAGTTTGGGATTGATTTAATACGAATAGTTAGGGATTCATACCGATTGGGATTTGCAAGAGATTGGATCGCAACTCGATAGGAAGCCCTAGATATTCGAATTGGGTTACAATTGAACTTCTCCGGAATCGGTTTGCAAGAGATTGGACCGAAACTAGGGTTTTCGATTGCAATTCTATGCCAATACCCGTTTGCAAAAGATTGGACGGGTAGGAACTATCCCAACCTAGGTCGTAGCTGGAGTTTGCACGAGAGTGGGCTCGAGATGCGATTGAACGATGATGTTGTTCTTCACGCTAGCTTACCTAGGTTAGGGTTTGCAAGAGATTGGACCCTACCCTAGGTTTGCTATAAACCGGCAATAGCGCGAGAGCGTGAGCTTGGTTCTACATTTAGTTGCAACTAGTTCACCTGAATTTCAAGTCTAGCAATTGTGAAACCTACGAATCACAATGACGAGATACGGTTTGTAGCGGGGATTCCCTATCCCCTAGGCGTCTTTATTAAATTGATATTCCTTTTATATAATTGAACGACTGTGACCGCTTCATTGCGAACATTTCTCGACTTTTCATATAGCCAGATGGATTGAAGAAGACACTGTCATTTGGCCTCCTCGTGTTCGATACCTGCTCGTCGCTACACCGTGCGCTTGCGGTAAGACTAGCGAGTCGCGTGCCCGGGGTGTGCATCCGGGCTCCGACCAAGTTTTTGGCACCGTTGCCGGGGAGGCAATAGTGTTTGATTCTACCTACCTAGCTATTTTTATTTTTGTTCTATTATTTCTATTTTTATTTTACCCTTCCTTTGTGCTAACTATTTCTTTGAAACTCGGTTCTCCCTTGCATGTACACGAGATCCTCGGCGAACCCCGAAGAAATACTATACGATCCGGAGATCGAGCGTACATTAAGGAGGATCCGAGCGGAAAGGAGACCCGTTACGGAAGGAAATTTTATGACCCATCCTGAGACACCCGAAGAATTGGCGGATCGGATGGCGAGGATCATTTCCATTAGAGATAGGCTTCGGCCTAAGACTTCTTCCACGACCTCGTCCATAGCCATGCCGGAGTTGGCGGCCAACAAAAATTTCGAGTTGAAGACCGGATTGGTGGTTCTTATGCAACCAGATCCTTTTCATGGGAACTCCCATGAAAACCCCCACTACCACATCCAGCTCTTCCTATCAAAATGTGCCACCTTCCAAATGCCGGGCGTCTCCATAGATGCTATCAGACTGCGCCTCTTCCCCTTCACACTCAAGGACAAGGCCTTATATTGGTTGAGGACGCAAGCTGAATGAATCTTCACCACTTGGGATGAATTGGCGAGTGCCTTCGTCGACAAATTTTACCCGCCCTCCAAGACGGTGAAAATAAGAAGTGCTCTCATGTCCTTCAAGCAAGGACCACAAGAGACTCTCTATGAAGCATGGGAGCGCTTCAAAGACTTGCAACATCAATGCCCCCATCACAGCATTGAAGATTGGGAGCTTGTCCACATTTTCTACAATGGACTCCAACCGGGCACGAAGCAGATTATTGATGCCACCGCAAATGGAGCCATTTTGTCAAAGACTCCCGATGAAGCTACAGCCTTGCTAGAGGAATGGCCTCCAACAACCAACAATGGGGGGACGAGCGAGGACATTCTTCATCCTCCTTGAAGTCCACGAGTATTTATGCGGCCAAGGCCGTGGCGGAGCTTGCTAGCAAGTTTGACTCTCTCCACAAGGTAGTGGAGAGGTTAGAAAAATACATCACCGAGCCTCAAGGAGCCCCTACTACATCCGCACCGACAAACCATATGAGTGATTGGCAAGACCAATCCCAAGCCATGTATGTAGGAGGAGAGCAAGGAGAAGGAGCTTTGGAGCAAATTCAATATGTTGCGGGAAATTCCGGATATTGGGCCAACCCGGCCGTTAGAAACCATCCGGGTTTTTCTTATGCTAATAATGATGGTGCCTTGAACCCCCCGCCTCAACAACCTCCTCAAGCTCGGGCTCCACCACCACCACAACCGAATTATCAACCAAGGGGGCCGCCGCAACAAAACTTCCCACAAAGGCAACAAGTGTGACCTTATAGGCCACCCGGGTATAATCAAGGGTGTAGAAATCCGAACCCTCCGCAAGCTCAACCGCATTCGGATTTTGAAGCTAAGGTGGATGAGTTTATGGCGGAGCAAAGAAAGATTAACGCCACGTTGAAGGCGGGACAAGATTCTCTGACCACCGTCGTCGCTCAAATCGGGGAGCAACTTGTGTTGCTCAATAGAAATAACCAACAATTGTCGGCTCAACCCGAGCCAAATCCATGGGGCAACACCGGCCATATCAATGTGGTTGTTGCGGTTACAACAAGAGGGGGGAAGGATACCACTCCCCCCATGACTCAAATCAAGGAACCCGTGGTGGAGAATCTAGAAGAGAGCGAGCCGGTAATTGAGATGGAAAAAAAAGGAGCCGCAAGAAGGAGCAAAATCTAGAGTGGAGGAACCTATTGATGAGCACCGATTCATGCCACTGGTGCCTTTCCCTCAACGGCTAGCTAGAGCCAAGATCGAGAAGAGGCTAGCCAAGTTCCTCGAATACTTGAGAGGGGTGAGCATCAATATCCCTTTTCTTGATGCCTTAGTGGAAATCCCGTCCTACGTGAAGTTCTTAAAGGACTTGATTTTGGGAAGGAAAAGGAAGGAGAAGATCATGCTCGCGGAATAAGGGACTTGGTTTACTAGGAGAGAGAAGGAGCCCGCCAAATTTAAAGATCCCGGGAGTTTCCAAATTCCTTGCACACTCGGAGGCGTCCCCTTACAAAAAGCATTGGTTGATTTGGGCGCTAGTGTGAGCCTCATGCCTCTCACCATGTTTCGAAAGTTGAACACCGGCACGGATTTAAAACCAACCGACATGAGGATTCAAATCGCGGACGGTCGGATTACAAGGTCAGTTGGGATCACGAAGAATATTCCACTGCAAGTTCCGGGAGGCATATGCTTGCCTTGTGACTTTGTGATCATGGACATTAAGGAAGAGGGTGACACATCGCTCATACTTGGACGCCCATTCCTCGCCACCGCCGGTGTAATCGTCGATGTGCGAGAAAGGACTCTTACCTTGAATGTAGGAAACATTGAAGTCAAGCTCCATATACCAAAGGCTATGAAGCACACGCCATATCATGAGGAGATAGATTATTTGGACCTCCTTGATGAGGTCATTGAAGAGGCTATCCCCTACTCCATCGGTGCGCTCCATGATGACGGCTTTGAAGAAAGCCAAGATTTGAGCGAAGAAGAGAAGATGGAGGACTCTCCCGATAGCTCCACGGAAAATGATGATGGCGACGCTGATGTCACGAGAATACGGGAGCTTTGCAAGCTCTCGACATTGAAGAGCCCGAAGAAAGCTCCACCGATTCGAAGATCAGTGTCACCGGCGAAGCCGAGGACTAGAACAAGCTCAAGCTTGGGGTAGCCATCCCCCAACATTGCTCATGATGAAGGGGCGCTGAGGAAGGCCACACACCACCATGATCCAAACCCAAGCGGTCTTCCCGGCAAGTTCGACGGGTGCATCTCATACGCACCCAACATCAAGCGTTAATTGAAAAACCAAAGGGGTCGAGCTCAAGACCTTAAACGAGCGCTTATCGGGAGGCAACCTGATGGTTTTTGCATTCTTTTTATTTTGGTTTTTATTTTTGTTTTAGACTTTAATAGTGTTTTGAGTCTTTTAGCCCATAAAAATCGTGACAACGGGTCTTAATTTCTATGACAGGAGAGGAGAAAAGGAGATCTCTCATATGGAGGAAGATAGAGGCAAGGAAGAGCGCTCCAGGAATGCACTCAGGCCTTAGGAGGAGGAAGAAACTAATTGGAGGAAGAAAAACAGAGAGTAGAGCAAAAACGGAGCCCCGAAGCAGAAAACAGCACGTCACTCGGCCGAGTATCATATGTGACTCGGCCGAGTAAAGGACCCCATTCGGCCGAGTGGGGCACCAAAAAGAGAAGTCTACTAAACCCAACTCTCTGTCTTTTTTGTGCATTTCAAATTAACTGTCACTCGGCCGAGTACGTTTAGTCACTCGGCCGAGGGAAACGGATACCCTCCTAGCCTGAATATTGCCGAGTAGCTTGTGCCACTCGGCCGAAGGAGTCTTTTTTCCCTTCGGCCGAGTGAACATAAGCCACTCGGCAGAGTCGTAAGTAGTGGGAAGAAATTTAAATTTTTTCTATCGATACGTCACTCGGCCGAGCAACATAGTCACTCGGCCGAGTCGTATCTCCCCTATATAAACCGTTTGGGCTCGGCGCGAACTTCGAAGCCACTATTTTCAGTTCTTTTTGCCCGAGCCCGCGACCTTTCGACTCCCTCGCCCGCGACGCACCAACCCTCGCCCAATTCACCTCGCCGCCGGCCCCGATCGCCGCACCACCGCCGGCGACGACCATCGCTGACCCTCGCCGACCTCCGACGACTTCCCCCACCGCCAGCCGACCTCCGATGATCCCCTATTTCGTGCAAAACTCTTTTTCTATCCATTTTTGACGATCCGTAGACCCGTTGAGCCCAAAAATCAAATTAACCACTTTATCTATCTATTATACCCCATCTCTCCCATGTATTTTGAATATTACCCGCTGATATCGTTGTTTGAATTGCAGGCTATCTTGGGGGAGCTTCAGGACACGTTTTTAGCTCCGCGGAGGCGGCGATCTTCGCACGCACTTGCTAATTTGCTCTCGCGGCATGTTCAGGTACACTCGCTCCTTTTATTGAGCACGCTGCATTACATTCTTGTTGGGTGAGCACTCGCGGCACACATGCCGCCCCGCACTAGGCCACGCACGCGGGGAGCCTCTTCCAAGCGGAAGAGGACCGATGACGTCGGTCCCTCTCACGCTAGGGAGGACTCCCCTCCACCTAGTCCACCACCACCCACACAGCCGCTTCCTGCCGATCCCATACACGCACAGCCCATCCCCGTCGATCCTGTCCCACCACCGGCTCCCGTTGTCGGGCCGCTGGGGATCACGTTCAGAGACGACGCACATCGCGTCTGATTTGAGCGTATCACCCAGCGATCTATAGTGCCCTCTATGTTCACACACTTAGCAGACCTGGACCGCCTAGGGGTGCTTGAGGGGATGCTCACGTTGTACCACAACGTGGGTTGGCGAGACTTTTTGTCCGTGTCGGCGGACACCTACGTCCGTCCGACACTTGAGGTACTTAGCTCGATCGCCCGGACCCCTGGAGGATGCACATTTCGCCTCATGGATCGAGAGTGCGAGGTCACTCTCGACATGCTTCGTGCATTCTTCCAGTGGCCCGCTGTCCCCGTCCCCGACCGAGCCTATGCACCCACTCACATCCCACCACCATCATTTGACACTTCCACGTTCTGGACACGTATCACGGGCTCCCACCATGGCTTTGACCCTAGTAGGGCCAAGGCCTCAGCCATCCTACACCCCTACCTTTACATAGCCTAGCGCCTAATGGCGACCACCTTTTTGGCGAGGTACGAGCCTGGGACGATGTCTACGCCGGAGCTCTATATGCTCTACACGATGACTCGCCCCAGAGTTCTCGATAGGGATAGTGATGAACTGGTCCCCGTCGTTGAGATTGATATTGCTAGCTGGTTTTTAGACCGCATCATTATTTCGGTGGGCGCTCGCTCACCGATTTGCTGCGGCGGTCTGATTACTTTGCTAGACCTGATGACCGGCGTGGACCTACCTGCTGACCTTAAACAAACCCCGGGCCCCACTGCACTCTCGATAGACGTCATGGCCCGGGTGAAGATGCTTCGTCCCCTCGGCCAGTAGCACTGAGTGTGGTTGCACGGTCCTTTCAGTGTTGATTACATGATCCTCCCGAGCCTTGCTCGGACACATATAGGACCGGCCCACGAGGATTGGATCCCAGCGATGGATCTCCTCATCCCAGCTACTTACGTTCTTGAGGCTGAGGGCGCTGAGTGGGCACCCCCTACACACCCTACACCTCCTGCTAACCCCGTGATCACTCAGCCCTAGCCTACACTTTCTGCACCTCCCGGCACTTCTGTCCCCACTTCTGCCAGTGTCGGGAGTACCCTTGCTGAGCCGTCCACTACGTCCACCACCCCCACCCCCACCACTGCTGTGCCTATCTCGGTTGAGCCTATTTCTTCACTTCTTCCCGAGCGTCCACCCACCATACTTGAGTGCGGCGAGCCTTCCTTCGCTGCCGTCGTGGGGACCCTGTCCGGTTTGATGTCCACTGGGGTGTCACCTTTTGGTCCTTACACTTCCACCCCAGTAGTAGACCCTTCTGTCTCCACCGCAGATGTCCTATCCGAGAGTGTCGTGACGTCTGTCCTCACACCTGTGTCACTGACCTCTCTTGCTGCCTCGTCGCCGATTTTGCCACACACCACCACTGCTGCTGCCTCCTCATCCCAGCCTGTGTCCCAGCCTCGTACTGAGGCTGGGCATCCACTAGTGAGCACATCACCTTTTCCACTCCTACATACTGGCTCGATTACTTACACTGCCCGTATCAGACAGCCCCGACCTTCACAGCCTAGACCTGTCCGTCCCTCCGCTCCACCACCCCCTGACGCCCTAGTTCAGAGCATTCGTGCTCTTGAGGGGGCGGTGAGTGGACTCAGGGGCGATTTTAGGGCTCTCTCTGCCGCGGTCAGTTCCATGGAGTCCCGCGTCGCCATGCTTCCTGATATTCAGGCTTGCCTGAATCAGATAGTGGCGCGACTCCCTCCACTACACCAACCCACCCAGCAGACACATCCACCACCCACCCAGTAGACATAGCCACTACCACCCCTGCCACCACCTCCACCTCCGCCACAGGACGGAGCTGGTGCAGCACCACCAGCTTAGGCACACCCTTGATGCCATTGCTCTTTTTGTCGTTATGCTGCCCTTCTCTGCTAGGTCCTGTCGATATATTTTTGCCCCCTCCTCCTCCCCTCACTATTTTTGTCCCTACCTTACTCACATTATTATATATCTTTTTTGGGAGAGAGTGAGAGTATTTTTGGTGACACATATCTGCATCACTCCCATCTTTGCATGCATCATTCACATCATCATATTTTCTTTTTATTTTTACTTGTTTTTATCTTGCATGCATCCTCACCCTCCCCACCCATTTCACGTCTCTCGGTGTGCCACACTTTGCACATTGAGGACACTGTGCACTTTAGCTTGGGGGAGTGAGTCCTCACATTTTTTGCTTTTATCACCTTTATTTTTAGTTTTTTCACGTTTTTCCGCTTTTGCACCCATTTTTCATCACTTTTTCATTTTTTAACCATGCATCACGTTTTTCTTATTTCCTTTGTGTGCTGCATTGTAAATATTCTGTTTTCCTTTATCTTTATTTCTTTCATCTTTTGCTAGAGATGATTTTTCTGTGATGACGATGACGTGGTGTTAGCTTTTCTATATATACATGCTAAATTTTGTCATGTCATAGCTTTTGTTTCTGATATCATATGCTATGTCCTGTTTTGCATTTAGAAATAGTAACCCACTTCTTTTTTCGTATGAAAATGGATGAAATTCTATTATTAGCTGATGTCTGATGATTCATATGTATGCTATCGTAGAAAACACACCAAGATTCACGCATTGATGCTTATATCTGGAGTACTGCTTTCTTTTCTCATATCACTTCTTATTGCATGATTTGTACGCTTCACTTCAGGTTGATTGAATGTTTGCTAGCATTGACAAATCTGGATTAGTTTACTGTTTGAGATCAAACTGAGTAGATTAGATTACCCTGCTGAAGTTGTCATGCACGTCTTATAGAGTGAACCGAGAGATACATTTATTTCTTTTTCCACATATCTTGAACATTATTTCTCTATTTTAAATTCATTGGTGAATCTCCCCTTAGCAATTCTATTATTGGCATCCCCCCGTTATTATATCACATGCTCCAAATTCCCCAAAACCCAAAGAAAAAAATACTTGTATATCCTTCTCTTTTGATTTGGGATCATTTGTGTATATATGTTATTCAAAAACAAAAGAGAGAAAAAGAAAAAGAAAAAAAAAAGATTTGAGAATAAGATAATAAAAGAGAAAAGAAGTTTGAAAACGATCCCATCTCATACCCTTCCTCTCTTTCTTCCCTCTTTTGCCTTTTTTTATTTTTCTTTGACTTTTGGAGCTTCATAAGAAACGGGGATGTAAATATCGTTTTGTATATGCCACCACGCTTATGGATAAGCTTGGGGGAGAGGATCCTATGATGTGTGAGAGAGTGGATACTTGACGGTGCATGACAACCTAGGCTAAGTAATATTCTATACTCGGTGAGATCGCTAAAGTTTCACGAAATCCAGAAATCTACGCTTAACATTCATTTCATGAAAACCACACTTTTCTATTCTTACTACTCTATTGTGTGATATCTCTTATACTCCTTATAGAAAGCATTCAATTGAAAAGTGTGTGATCTACGATATTGTATACCGCTTTAGATGCTTCAGACGATGCTAATTCTAGAATTATTCCATTTTTCATGCTATATTGATATTCTTGGGTTTTCTATTTCAAATGCACATTTATACTATGATATTGAGATAAAAGGCTTTGACATGTGTTTTTACTTTCGATGCGTGCTATATGAGTAAGCGAAACCTACGTCCTGAGAAAAATGATCTAGCAGCTTTCCTCTTCGCTTTCTACTTTGTTTTTCGTTTTACATTTTCCACTTTTCCACCGTTTCTATTTTTCTTTATCCACAGGGTTCGCTTTTTACTCATCTTCTTCGAGGACGAGTAAGAGGTAAGCTTGGGGGATTTTGATCACTCCATATTTTACACCTTTTTTCTGCATGTTTGCATGCCATTTTGATGGCTCGAATCGCGCTTTTCACGATTTTTCGGCAATATTGCGATGCTTTTCACGATTTCTTGTTTTTGTCGAATTTCAGGAGATTTTGAGCGATTTGGAGTGATTCTGAGATGCACCCACTCTGGAGCGTCACCCATGACTCCTTGGAGGGGAATTTTGCTGTTGGAGAGGAGTGGGAGAAGAAAGAACGTCGTAGGAGCGACGAGGGAGCAAAAATATGAAGAATGGGGATTTTCAGCATGTCACTCGGCCGAGTGAAGGAGTCACTCGGCCGACCATCGAGAGCCCGCTCGGCCGGCCAGATCTGACACGCAGAATATAGAGTATCAGCGTGCACTCGGCCGAGCATCACCAGCCCACTCAGCTGAACCACAGAGACACCACTCGACCGAGTGGCATCAAGACGACGGCAACAAAAAGTCCAGAGTTACTGTAAATTGTCAGTCGAATCCCGAGTTCCGACTCGGCCGAGTGAAGAAATCCCCTCGGCCGAAGCAAAGAAAGTCACTCGGCCGAGTGACTCCCGAGGAGCTGACCCCCAAAAGTCCGAACTTACTGGAATTTGTAAGGGTTTGTCACTCGGCCGAATGACATTTGTCACTCGGCCGAGTGAGCCGCGCTGCCTGTAGCGTAAATTGCGATTTTGAGGCTGCGCAGGGGCATTTTCGTCACAGTTTTTTGGGCGATTTTGGGGGGTATTTAACCCCAGTTTTTAACCTAGTTTAGGGAGCTTTTTCAGAACTTTTTGCAGCCCTTTTTAGATTACTTTTAGGAGATTAGATTTAGCTTTTAGAGGGGAGAGAAAAGTGTTATTTTGTTGGATGCTATTGGTTCTTCATTGGTTTGTCTCTCTCCCTATCAAAAACTCCATTTTTATTGATATATTGAATATTGCAATGAATTCTATTGATTTTATTTGTGAATTTCTATTGAATTTTATTATGAATTGTGAGTAGTTTCATCGTCTTAGGGCGTAGGGATGAACCCTACGAACCCTATTTCTAATTTGTGATGAATTGGTGAAATTATTGTTAGAATTGATTAGGGTTAGTTTGGGATTGATTTAATACGAATAGTTAGGGATTCATACCGATTGGGATTTGCAAGAGATTGGATCGCAACTCGATAGGAAGCCCTAGATATTCGAATTGGGTTACAATTGAACTTCTCCGGAATCGGTTTGCAAGAGATTGGACCGAAACTAGGGTTTTCGATCGTAATTCTATGCCAATACCCGTTTGCAAGAGATTGGACGGGTAGGAACTATCCCAACCTAGGTCGTAGCTGGAGTTTGCACGAGAGTGGGCTCGAGATGCGATTGAACGATGATGTTGTTCTTCACGCTAGCTTGCCTAGGTTAGGGTTTGCAAGAGATTGGACCCTACCCTAGGTTTGCTATAGACCGACAATAGCCTGAGAGCGTGAGCTTGGTTCTACATTTAGTTGCAACTAGTTCACCTGAATTTCAAGTCTAGCAATTGTGAACCCTACGAATCACAATGACGAGATACGGTTTGTGGCGGGGATTCCCTATCCCCTAGGCGTCTTTATTAAATTGATATTCCTTTTATACAATTGAATGACTGTGACCGCTTCATTGCGAACATTTCTCGACTTTTCATATAGCCAGGTGGATTGAAGAAGACACTGTCATTTGGCCTCCTCGTGTTCGATACCCGCTCGCCACTATACCGTGCGCTTGCGGTAAGACTAGCGAGTCGTGTGCCCGGGGTGTGCATCCGGGCTCCGATCAGTGATTGGTACCATGAAGTTTTGTAATAGTTGGCCTTGGTTAAACATGGCACTTTCAAGGAGAGACACGAGGCTTGATTCTTCTTGTGTTGGTTTAGGGATATAAGGTTGAGGAAATGGATGGGAGGTGTTTGGGCAATGGTTGTGGGAAAATGTATGGCCTTGGTGTAGGGGGAGGCTCTCAAGCGTAAATGGGAAATCATAATACATGTGCCCAACCATCCCATAAGTCTCACAAACCACAACTGAATAAGGATCGTATCCTCCCATCTGACCATCGAAATTTGATATCCATATGGTAATATCAAAGATACCTGGACAACAAAAATAAGAAAACTTGAGAGGAGCGTCAATAGCACAAGAGAATAACAAAAAGATAATATAATGGTGGGGGAAAAATTTCTTTAAAAAAAATTTGTTTTTTGTGTTTTTATGCGTAGTCTAACGAACCCAAGCTAAGCTAATATCAAACCGAACGCCTCCCCGGCAACTGCGCCAAAAACTTGATCGGCGCCCCGTTTACGGTTTGGGCGCGGTGTCGTTTTACCGCAAGTGCACGGTTAGTGTAGGGTGCTGGTTTATCGAACTCAGGGAGATGGATGTCTTGAATGGCTACTAGCCTCGCCTAGGTTGTGTGCTAGCTACGCGGACAATGTGGGTGGAAGTGTAGAAAAAAAAGAAAGAAATAAAAAGACACGAAATGAATCCCCGCTAACACGGGCTAGAGCATTCATGACACTTGGCATTTGACTTGACCCAGGGTGAGACATTGCCCCAAAATGTGGTACCTAGCGTCCATGGCCCGATATTCTGGTCGGTGCCTAGTACGCTAGGTCTACCCGGTTTTGGACGGTGGGCATTCCCATGTCCATTAACACCTTCCGCAACCGGGAGCATTAAGACCATAATGATAACTCCCAACATTTCGTCCAAGCCGTTCCCACGCGCGAGGACTCGATGTCTATGCTAGGGGCATGAGCTATGGCTAGAGAGTCAACCGCCAAGTTTATTCTCCCTTGGCCTGACGGTCAGAGGCGGTCTTTCTCTCGCCAATGACAATGAAACACCCCCGCGTAACCCTAATGGCCAAATAGGTCGAATGTAATTTCTAGCAATACATCGAAGCAGATCTTGACAGGACAAGACACCAGACCCCAATCCCCAACACATCTAGTGTGTTGCCTTACGAATTGGACTCAGATTGCTAGAAATCCCCATTGACACATTTCATCGAACACATACCATGCAATCAAGTCAAATGTAGTTTTCCAAGCATCAATCCCATCCTAACCCGTATTAGGGTTCATCAAACACTACTCAATGATGAAGAACATGATAGCAATCAATAAATCCAAACAAACATTCATCATTGAGCAAAATAAAAATAACACAAAACAATGAAATGGGAAAAGAAATACTTATCTTGCCATTGATTCTTCAATCCTTTACAAGATTTATTGCAATAGAAAACCAAATTTAACCTAACCTAAAACTCCCAAGAAAGGAGAGGAAAAACTACTGAAAAATGGGAGAAGATTCCCAAATTCGTGCCCAAACTTGTTTTTAAAAGCCCCCTCAAAACCTTTAACAGTTCGGGTCCGAAACCCACTCAAAACTGCTAAAACAGGCCCACTCGATCGGGTGGAAGTTCACCAGATCGGGTGGAATGAAACAGAGGCTCAAAACGGCAAAAAATGAACTCACCCGGTCGGGTGGATAGCTCACCCGATCGGGTGAAGTTCAATTCCAGACAGCACCCATTTTCAGCACACAGCTGCGCGCAGAAAATTCCAGAAAAATGTAGAAAAATCGGATTTGGGCATGCGACCTATCGTTAGAAAGATAACGACGATGCAGACGCTAGAAAAATAAGAGATCACCCAAATTCCCTGTGGAATGATAGCAGATCTTCAATGAATGAGCAGCGGTGCGTGAAAGGGGAAGAAAAGGCCACCCGATCGGTTGAAATATCAACCGATCAGGTGAGCTGCTTGTTGCTTTGGCCATCGGGCTTCGGAAGCATCAACCGGTCACTGAGGAGAATGGGTGGTGTGACCGGGTCGTCATTTGGGAAACTTCAGTTTCAGATGAACCGATCGGGTGAGATATCACCCGATCGGTTGGAATTAAGCTCCAAATTCTCGAGAACTCTGTTGGGATGAACCGGTCAGCGAACCAGTCGGTTGACCTTGCACTTCGCTCCAGCTTCAGTCCGGGTCGGACACGCGTGCATCACCCGATCGGTTGGCTGTGTTCAACCGATCGGGTGGGGCTGAAAAGTGGAAATCTTGGTCGTTTGACCCCCTGGATCGTGCGTGACTCCTCCCGTTGCTCCGGAGACTTATGATATCTTCGTTATATGTCCCCTACGCTGACAAACTCCTACAAACACACAAAAACACGGAAAAGTGAAAGAAAACTAGAAACCACAAGAGAAAGGGTACGGAACGACGGAAAATAGTGGAAAATCACAAAGAAGACGTGCGTGAATATATGAAATATAAACTCACATCAGCACCCCACCCCACCCCCCACCCACTAACCCCCCCCACTAAAAACCAAACGCACGCATGCACGCATGCCCCAAGCATTTCGCCATAAGGTATCACTTTGTCTAACGCTATGTGGGAGAAGAAGATGATGACATCAATTTGCTGAAGATCGAAACAGATGACAACCATGTAGACATGTTAATTAAGGTTGTATCTGGAGCTAAGTTTAAGCAATGCTTGGACTTGCTTAATGTTTTTCCAAGATGATGAAAATGGCGGCCTCAGTTGGGGGGGGCATTGAGGCTCAGTGGAGCCAAGTGAGCTCCAGAGAGGGCATTGGGCTCATAGGAGCAAAATTGAAGGGAACCCTAAAGGTGACTCTATCAAGTTGGTGCACTGAAGGTCGACTGTGTGACGGAGGCCTAAATTTCATACAGGTGGAGAATTGTGAAAGTTAGCTCGATTGAGACGTTGAAAAATATTGGGATGTGTAGACGAACTATCTTATGCAGGGCTAGCTCGCTTTTGCTCAGATCATGTATATCTGACTCTGCACAAGTCAGATATGGGGACGTCGAGCAAATGGACTTCTTCAGTGCATGGATTCTCAGTTCAGATGGTCGTCGGCTTATAAATCGGTAACTCTACAGTCCGAGCATCGAATAGCTTGACTTGACACTTCATTAGCTCGGCCTTTAGCTGGAAGCTCGACAACACTGATGGGCATACTATAAGACGTGACGTCCTATTCTAGTTAGAGTTGTAATTGGGTTAGTTTCCATTTGAGTCAGAGTTCTAATCAAATATGAATCCCTCTTCTATATAACACTTGTTGTATCCCAGGCTATACATATAAGGGGTGTTTAGGCGAGGGACTTTGAGAGGGAGAACATTGAGAGAACATTGAGCCATTATTGTTGAGAGCTAAGTTTGAAAGATTGTTGAGAGCTTTTGGAGAGAACTTGAGTGCTTCTTCATCGTTGGTGGAGGTTGAAGATTTGTATATATTCTCTCCTTATGCAATAAATCTCATTGGTGTTCACTTGACCGGCCGATGGCCTAAAGTTACAATCTTCATTACGATCTATTTGATTGTTGCTCATTCTAATCTCAGAGCGTCTAACGGTCCAAGTATTCCACCTGCGCACTACAAAGATGTTGGGTTCGTGGGTTGTAATATGATCATCGTCGAGATGAAATTTCTATTGTGTTGATTGGTGAGTAGATATTGTAACACATTTATTAAATTAAGAGTCTGAATATTGCTAAATATTTGAGCAAGGTGTACCGGTTATTTTTATTCTTTTAAAATTATATATTTTTTGTTTGATCTTTATAGCTTAAATGTTAGAGAAATTTTTATTGCTTCAGTTTCTAAAATTAGATTAGGATATTCTGATGGTAGATTAAAAACATTTGTAATGAGCACCCTCGAAATAAAGGCTTTTTCGGTACCAGAAGTTGAACATTCCTATCTATCACCCAACTTTCTTTACATAATATGGATAATCCCAATTCATAAACATCATCTTGAAAGATAATGAAGTATGCAACAGATACTTTCACTGCAAATCTAATATTTAAGCTACTGTCTAATGTTTGTTCGCGTATTGTATTTTCTATTAACAGAGTTATATTCGTGCAGGAAAACTTTATTTTATTATTTTGCGCACGGTGAAGCATATTTTAATGTACATATATACTTTTCAATGACATTTTTTGATCCATCGAAAAGTAGGAAACATGGGCTGTGGAACACGTGCACACTCTCTATGTTCGCTTAACCCTGAACATGGAGAAGCCAGGTATCCATCGAAGCCCTAAAAGCTGGACAATAAAGAAAAGTAAACGGGGATAGGTGTTAGTAGGGTTCGAACCCGGTCCTCCACTAAGGCAGCCAGGTGATTCAACCACTCGGGTGAGCACCGGAGCTCTTAATTGACATTTTTGATATAATGAATGTGCATGCACACCCCCATCCCCATGTTGTGAATAAAACAACACGGAAGTGGCAGAACACAGCAACACCTTGGGATCCACGCGGAATACCAATCCTAATAAACTGACCAGTAATCTAGGGCTAGCAAAAGAACCCCAATTTACCCAACAATAAACCATTTGACCGTGCAATAGAAAGTAGCAAACGAATAATAGCAACAATCAAATCAAACCCAGACACGAGAGAAATTACACTGGTTCACCTGTAAACAACCTACATCCAACAATTCGAGATGATTCCACTATCAGAGAGATCCACCAATCTAAGGTTACAATCTTGCTTCTGATCACGTGAGTAATAACTTGGCCAATAGCACAAGCCCTCATAAACTCACTCAAGGAAGAAGAAATCAAAGGAGGAATAGAGAAGAAAACACTCACCTTCTCAATCAAGAACTCCAAACCCTAATCTCTCTCTAGAGTCTCTAAGGAGGTGGCTTTTGGCTTTCAAAAGCTCCAGATATCAAACAGAGGCTTAACCTAACTTGAAAGAACAATTAGGTTTAAGTAGGGACCCCAAACAATGGAAAAAATCAGACCGTCGGTTACTGACGTCCCCTAGATGTAACAATGTGTAGTTGGAACGGGGATATCGGATTTAAATATTTATAATCGCAAGTGCACGGTGTTGTAGTGTGGCTTGGGGGTCAAACACGGGGAGGCTTGTGGTGTGCTTGTTGTCAAACAGGAACCGGATCACCCGGTGGGTGAGCCAGTCCTATCACAAGGTGGGTTGTCACGAAATGAAACTACGAAGGATGTAAGATATAAAAGGTAACCTAGGACTTTGGTTTCTACCCTATCATGTGTTCTCTCTATTACGACCGGTGGATAGGAATACGACTGGATTCTAGGGTTTAGTGGTGAGACGTTGCCTCTAAAAGTGATACCTAGCATCTCATGGGCCCGATATTCCGGTCGATGCCCAGGATGATACGCTAGGTCTTTCCGGGTTTAGACGGTGGGCATTCCTATGTCCATTAACATCGACCGACTCCGAGAGCACTAAGCTCACAACGATTACTCCCAACATTTCATCTTGCCGTTCCCATGTGCTAGGATTCAATGTCTACTCTAGGGGTGTGAGCTGTGGCTAGGGGATCAATCGCCAGTTTTATTTTCCTTTGGCCTGACGGTCAGAGGCGGTCTTTCTCCCGCCAATGACAATGAAATGCCCTGCGTAACTGACATCCCCTTGATTTAACAATGCATGCAATACAGATCAGGGATACCAGATTTAAATATTTATAACCGCAAGCGCACGGTGTTGTAGTGTGGCTTGGGGGTCGAACTCAGGGAGGCGTGTGTTGTGCTTGTCGTCAAGAAGGAACCGGTTCACCCGATGGGTGAGCTAGCCCGAACGATCGGTGGGTTGTCACAAATGGAAATACGAAGGATGTAATATATAAAAGGGAACCTAGGACTTTGGTTTCCACCCTATCGTGTGCCCTCTCTATTACGACCGACGATTAGGACTACAATTGGATTTTAGGGTTTAGTGATGAGACGTTGCCTCTAAGAGTGATACCTGCGTCACATGGGCCCAATATCCCGGTTGATGCCCAGGATGATACGCTAGGACTATCTGGGTTCATTCGGTGGGCATTCCCATGTCCATTAGCACCGACCGACTTCGAAAGCACTAAGCTCGCAACGATTACTCCTAACATCTCATCATGTCGTTCCCATGCGCTAGGATTCAATGTCTACACTAGGGGCGTGAGCTGTGGCTAGGGAGTCAAACGCCAATTTTATTCCCCCTTGGCCCGACGGTCAGAGGCGGTCTTTCTCCCGCCAATGACAATGAAACACCCTGTGTAACCATTTAAATTCCTAAACCCTATCGAAATCCTACTCTTATGGTCGCTCTAGGGAGAACCCACGAAGGGGTTTCCACCAAAATCTCAGATTAGGGAACTACTCACAATTCATGGCAAAAATACAATCTAAATGAAATTCAACGGTTGAAATCATAATCAGACAATAGAAAAGAGTTACTAGCAATGGTATTAATATAATATTAAAGTTTCAGAACAATCGGAACACTTACAAAACAAAAGAAACTTCCAGTCGTCACAAGTCCCAAAAATAGAAAATACAAAAGGGGATTCCGTTTCTGAAAACCTAGATCAACTATATATAGAAAATGAGGTCACCCGATCTGTTGAAGCATCAACTGATCGGGTGAGCTGACGGTCGCTTTGGCGATCGGGCTTCAAAAGCTTCAACCGGTCTGTGAGCTGAGCGGGTGGCGCCGTCTGTTCGTCAATTTGAGGAATGAGGCTACAGATGAATCGATCGGGTGAGATGTCACCCGATCGGTTGGAATTAAGCCCAAAAAGACAGAGAGCTCTGTCGATTTCACCCGATCAGTGAATCGATCGGGTGAGCTTCGCTTCTCTTCAGCTCCTGTCCGGTCGGATACGCGTGCATCAACCGATCGGGTGGCTCTGTCCACCTGATCGGTTGAGGGCTGAAACTTGGTTTTCTTCGACGTTTGGCCCTCTGAATCGCGTGTGACTCCTCCCGTTGCTCCGGGGGCTCGTGATATCTGCTTTGTATGTCCCCAATGCTGGAAACTCCTGCATTTGCACAAAAATACGGAGAAAGTGAAAGGATACCAAAAACACAAAAGAACGGGTACGGAGTGATGGAAAACAACGGAAAATCACAAAGAAAATGTGCGTGAATATATAAAATATAAACACACGTCAAAATCCCCCAAGCTGAACCCTTCCTCATCCTCAAGGAAGACGAGTGAGAGTAGGAGCTCGGAGGGAAAAGTAGAGAGGAAGAAACGGAAAGAAAGAAAACAAAATCCTAGATCGCCCGTCAGAGCCAACAAAATCAAACACGTCACACTAAGCAAGCATACGACAAAACACATCACTAAACCAGGGAATATGAGTCCAAACAAGTTTCGTGGGCCCACGCGGTGAAGCGCGAGTGACTGTAGTCGTGTGCTAGCAAACGGTGTCACTATCTACATTGTGCAATAAAGCTCCATATACACATACCCAAGAAATGACCCAAATATCGATTCAATTCGAATAAGCGGTGAATAATAGCTCAAGCATGCATGAGAATAGAATAAGAATCGAAACGTATCATGTGTTGGGTTTTGGGTATTTGTATATCTTTTTGGATATTTTGGCTATACATATATTTTTTCTCCCTTTTTTCTTATTTTGAATTTTTCTTCTCTCTCCTTTTTTTGGATTTTTGGAATTTGGGCTGTATTTTTGTGTACTCTCCCAAGTTGGAGAACGGTACACGATGAGGGGATTTGCACCAAGTAAAACAAAAAAGAAATCGAATTCTAAACACTTGGGCAAAAGAAATTTTTTTCACGAATCAGAGCATAAGCAAAATGGGTTATCCTAGTCCTATTTGTAGAGTCCCGACACATGCGAATTGAAGCGTAAATATATAATTCATGCATAAAGAAGCAGACAGTGGAGGCAAAATACCGTATATTCGAAATTGAAGCATGATAGTCTAGGGGTCATCCAAGGACATGTATATAAATCAGAATCACAATGTAGAAGCACACCAAACAGCTAGTCATGACATACAACTCACACAAAAGCAAAATGAACCCATGGAAGCATGAAATGTAGTAGAGTTCGGCTTCCTAGGGTTACTGAAAGTGATTATCGTAGCTAAGATAAGTGTGTGTATGGTTCAGTGGCAGTTCATCATGTGGGGTCATCTTTAGGAGAGGGAGAATAAAAAAGAAGGAAAGAAAAAGAAAAACATGATGAAAACGACTTAAAACGATGAAAAAGACACAACTGACGCACATAGTGCGACTCCCCCAAGCTGAATCTTGTATTGTCCTCAATGCAATAATAGTGAATATGGGAGGGCAAAGAAAATGGGAGCGAAGTATGTACCGACACAAAAAGATGAAAAATATAAAAGACACACAAGACGAAAATAGAAAAATAAAGAAAAGAAACACTCAAACCAACTATATAACACACATGCACCCGAACACATATAAACATGCACACAAAAAAGGCATGACACGATGACAGACACAAAAAGTGATTTCCCCCAAGCTGATCATAAGAATGCTAGCAAAAAAGTGTGATCATGGTAATGCAGAATAAATGGCAAGGGGGAAGTCAATCTGAGTTGATGTCGGAAGAATTGTAGGGAGATGGTGAGGAGAGTAGGGAATAGTGGACGAAAGAAGATGGTGAGGACGAAGGAGAGGGTGTGCCGACAGGAGAAGGAGGGGCAATGGGTTGGATCACAGGCGCATCGAAATTGATCGGTGGATCGTGGTGGATAATGATGGTTCCAGGTGACCCGGCATAAGGTTGCCAATCGGGAGGATCCAAGGGTGGAAAATGGATTAGTGAAGAATACCAAGGATCTGGATAGAATTTCCATGGTAAATGAGAAGTGTGAATGGGGATTCGCTCAAGAGATGATGGTGGGGGGACGGCAAAAGGAGTATTGTCAGGACTATAAAGGTAGACGGCGCGCTCGGGACCAAAAGGAGTGATCATGCCGATATCGATCAAGTAGTCGCGATCGATACGGGTTCGACCCGGCAAAATTTGGAGGTTGGACGGCAGCCTCAAAATATGACTAACAATTAGAGTGATCATCCCACCATAACAAATAGGTTCGAAAGTTGCACGGCTAACAAATAAAATCTCGTGGATGATCCAATGGCCGGTGTTAATGGGTAATGGGTCATGTCCACGGATCCTGTCATGGGACATGGCATATAGGAAGAAAAGATCGTCCCTAGACACAGTGGAAACATCCACGCGGGAAAAAATGATGTTGGCAAAGAGGCAATGGGCGAAGCGGTAACACATGTGTATAATATAGGAGGCAAGTGCCCCCGATGGAAAGGTAGGATACCAAGTGAATCGTTGCCAAACACCATCATTTCGGAAGTAAGAATAGATATCAGACCGATCATGAGTTGAGCATTCAACATAACGATCAGGGTGAGGGAAATTTAGCGAATTGTTAAGCTCGGCAAACGTCATTGAAAAATCGAAATTGAAAACGCAGAAAGCGAATCTCCAATCGTACACTTCGAGAGAAGAAAGGAACTCGAGTGTGAGGTTCCGATGTGTGTGGGCAAAAGCACGCAGAAGGAAATCGCACCCAATGCATTCAAGAAGTTTAGCGATGCCCCTAAAAAGTCCAAGAGATTCGAGTGTTGGGCGATCAGCAAAAAGGGTAGGTCGCATGGGGTGATGAAGAAGGGCATGTAAACGTGCGGATTGTTCTTCAGATGAAGGATTAATGCCAAGGTAAGATGGGGGAAAAGGGCCGTACAGGTGGTGTCTGCGTGATGAAGATGTTGGCTCTTTTTCCTTCCTAGACATGGTAATGACGTAGGGGAAGAACAATAACGTGGGGGAGGGTGTCTACGATGATGATAAAGCAGATGTAGTAGACAGACACAAAATCAAGACATTGCACATAAGAAAAGAAACACGAAGTTTGGAAAGAGGTTACCCAATAATGATGCAAGCCCCAGCTCCCGAAAGATCCCATGCTGTATGATGTATTGATTTGGGCAACCACCGCTCGCTAATCCAATAAGAACTGAATTTCGAAAATTGGGGGCTAGGGTTTGGGTATTTTACGGTTGAATGTGATCGATGTAAGGTTTTTGATGGTGGAAGTATGGGAGGAAGTGGAGGAGTGATTTTAGGAGTAAAGGGAGTGATGGAGGAGATCGATTTGGAAGAAGGAGAGATCAACCGCGCGAATGAAAAGTGGACGTCGAGTGAAGTGAAATCGAGTGAAGGGGGTAGTTATAGGGTTAGGCGAACCGATCAGGTGAGATTTCACCCGATCGAATGGGTCGATTTCGAAATTTTCTTGTTGGAAAGCAGCTACAGGTGAACCGATTGGGTATGATTTCACCCGATCGGTTGACCGCTTCATAAATTTCCCGAGGGATCTGTTATCTCCACCCGGTCTGCCACCCGATCACAGCTTCTATCACCCGATCGGTTGGTTTTTCATCAAAATTTCCGATAGCTCTGTCATCTCCACCCGATTTGCCACCTGATCGCTGCCTTTGTCATGCGATCGGTTGGCCTATGTGCTGATACAAGGCCATCTTCTGATACTGGCCACCCGATTGGCCGATGCATGAACCGATCGGGTGGGGGCAATTTCCTGCACAAATACAAAAAATATCTGATCGCTCCTTATTTTACACCTTTTTTCTGCATGTTTTCATGTCGTTTTGATCGCACATATTGCGTTTTCCACGATTATTCGACGATATCACGTTGCTTTTCACTATTTCTTGTTTTTGTCGTATTTCAGGAGATATGGAGCGATCTGGAGCAAAAATGAGATCAAGGAACTTTCGAGCACACTGGAGCATCGTTCACGGCTTATTTGAGGAGTTAGCAGTACTAGAGGATGAGCAGAAGAGGAAGAAATTCGATAGAATCGACGAGGAGGCGAGGAGGAGAAGAAAAGAGCCCAGAAGAAGCTTACTCGGCCGAACAGAGTGTCCACTCGGCCGAGTAACAAGCTGTGTTTGGCCGAGTGAAACGGATACACACAGCAAATTTTCGATGTTTCCTCGGTCGAGCAAGAAATTCTACTCGGTCGAGTAGAGAAGCTCACTCACCCGAGTAGAACAGGGATTTTCAACCGAGAAAGGGCCAAGTTACTGGAAATTTTGAGAAGCATACTCAGCCGAGCACGATTGCTTACTCGGCCGAGTAAAGAGCCTACTCACCCGAGTCAATCAGAGAGACAGACCTCCGAGACCCCCAGATTCTCTGTTTTATTATTGGGTCTGTCACTCGGCCTAGTGACATTGTTACTCGGCCTAGTGACGCATTCCGACTACTACACAGATTGCGAATTCTGGGCTGCGCAGGGGCAATTCTGTCAGGATTTTTTTGGACGATTTTAGCTTGTATTTAAACCTAGTTTTATTCATAGTTTTAGGAGAGACCTCTATTATTTTTTGATGGCTATTCTTTTGTGAAATTTCAGCTGGAGATCATAGGCGACAATTTTGGTTTGTTCTTTCTTGCTAAAAATCTTATTTTTATGAATTGTCTCTTCTTTGCAATGAATTGTGCTTTGATCTATTACTTTATTTCTGAGATTTTCATGATGATTTATGAGTAGTTTATTCGTTCTAGGGCATGGGGATGAACCCTATGGACCCGATATTTTGAATTGTGATGAATGAATAGAATTGTTGCTAGGATTGAAGAAAGGTTAGGTTTTGATTGATTTATTGCGAGTAGTTAGGAATTTCCATCAATTGGGATTTGCAAGAGATTGGATCTCAATTGATGGGAAGGCCTAAATATTCGACTTAGGTTTATAATCGAAATTCTTTAGATTTGGTTTGCAAGAGATTGGACCAAAGCTAGGATTTTTATTATAAACCTACACTAATATTCGTTTGAAAGAGATTGGGCGAATACGAACTATCATAACCTAGGTCGTAGCTCGAGTTTGCACGAGAGTGGGCTCGAGTTACGATTGGACGATGATGTCGATCTTTACGCTAGTGGTTTAGGTTAGGGTTTACACGAGAGTGGGCCTTAATCTAGGTTGCTATAGACCGGCAATAGCGTGAGAGCATGAGCTTGGTTCTACATTAAGTTGCGACTAGTTCACCTACATTCAAGCCTTGCAACATTGATATTCATGATCCACAAGGATAAGAAACGGTCCGTAGTGGGGATTTCCTATCCTTAGAAGCTTTTATTATATTGATATCTATTTTCTATTTGAACGATTGTGACACTACCATCAAAACTATTCTTATTCCATCAATAGCTAGATGATCAAAGTAAGATACTGTCAATTGTCATCCCTGAGTTTGATACCCGCTCGTCGCTACGCCGTGCGTTTGCGGTAAAACTAAAGTCATTTTCTGGGTGTATATCCGGGGCCGACCAAGTTTTTGGCGCCGTTGCCGGGGAGGCGATGGTATTTTATTTTCTTTACTTAGTTATTTCTTTTTCTTTTTATTATTTTTATCTTTTTATTCCTCTATCGTGCTAACAATTCCATCGAGACTCTCTTTTTCTGTGCATATACACGAGATCAAAGGCACATCAAGAAGACATATTATTTGATCCTGAGATCGAACGTACGGCAATAAGGCTTAGAGCTGAGAGGAGACTTGCTATAGAGGACAATCATATGAACCGACCGGAGACACCGGAGGAGTTAACAGCACACATGGCTAGGCTTGTTTCTATCAGAGATAAGCTACGTCCTAAGACTACTTCAACTACCTCGTCTATTGTGATGCCGGAGTTGGCGGCTGATAAGAACTTCGAGCTCAAAACGAGACTTGTGGTGTTGATGCAACAAGACCCATTTCATGGGAACTCTCACGAGAATCTACACTACCACCTACAGTTGTTCTTGTCCAAATGTGCCACTTTTCAGATGCCCTGTGTACCGGCCGACGCTATCCGATTGCGCCTCTTCCCATTTACCCTTCAGGACAAAGCATTGTATTGGTTGAGGACGCAAGCAGAGGGGATATTTACCACATGGGATGAGTTGGCGAGCGCTTTTTTTAACAAATTCTACCCACCATCCAAGACAGTCAAGATAAGGAGTGCGCTCATGTCCTTCAAGCAAGGACCTCATGAATCCCTATTCGAGGGATGGGAGCGCTTTAAAGATCTCCAACACTAATGCCCCCATCATAGTATTGAAGCATGGGAGCTTGTACATAGCTTTTACAATGGATTGCAACCGGGCACCAAGCAAATCATCGATGCAACCGCTAATGGAGCCATATTATCTAAGAAGCCGGATGATGCTACGGCCCTACTTGAGGAGATGGCCTCGAATAACCAACAATGGGGCGACGAGAGAGGACATTCTTTATCCTCCTTGAAGCTAACAAGTATTTATGAGGCAAAGGCCGTAGCAGAGCTCTCTACGAAGTTTGATTCTCTCCACAAGGTCGTGGAGAGATTGGAGAAGTTGATGAGTGATCGGCATGGAACCCCCACCACATCTACTCCGGGAGGAAGTATGGGTGATTGGCAAGACCAAGTCCATGTCATGTATGTTGGAGGAGAGCAAGGAGAGGGAGCTATAGAGCAAGTCCAATACGTTGCGGGAAACACCGGTTATTGGGCAAACCCGGCCACGAGAAATCACCTGGGATTTTCATTTGCAAATAATGTTGGAGCCTTAAACCCACCACCGCAACAACATCAAGCTCGGCCTCCACAACAACCGCAATATCAACCTAGAGGGCCTCAATAACAAAACTTCCAACCGAGGCAATAAACGGGACCATATAGACCTCCAGGGTATAATCAAGGGTGGAGAGCACCTAATCCGCCACAAGCACCACCGAGGTCCGACCATGAAGCGAGGGTTGAAGAATTCATGGCGGAGCAAAAGAAGGTAAATGCTAGATTGATCGCTCAACAAGACTCTCTCAACACAGTCGTGGCACAATTATCGAAGCAACTAGCATTGCTCAACAAAAATACTCAACAATTGCCGGCTCAACCGGAGCCAAACCCACGGAGCAATACCGGCCACATCAATGCGATGGTGGCGGTAACTACTAGGGACGGGAAGGACACCACTCCCGCCATGATTCAAACCAAGGAGCCGGAGTAAAAAATTTTGGATGACAAGGAGCCGGCTAATGAGGAGGAGTGCCCGAAAGAGCCAAAGGATGGTGAAAATTCTGAAATTATGAAGCCACGTGAGGAGCGCAATTATATGCCACCGGTACCCTTCTTACAAAGGTTGGCAAGAGCTAAGATTAAGAATCGGCTAGCCAAGTTTTTTGAGTACTTGCGGGGGGTGAGCCTAAATATCCCTTTCTTGGAGCCATTGTAGAGATCCTGTCTTACGCCAAATTACTAAAAGAATTGATTTCGGGAAAGAAGCAAAAGGAGAAGATAATGCTCACCGAGCAATGTACATGGTTGACCGGCGCCCCGCTTGCATCGCGGCAGCGCGGTGTCGTTTACCGCAAGTTTCACGGTTAGTGTAGGGTGCGGGAATATCGAACTCAGGGAGGCGAGGTTGTGCTTGGGTCAGGTAGGACCTGAATCACCCCGAGGAGCGAGCTAGCCCGAATCGGTAGATGGTTGTCACGAAAGGAAATAAAAGCGTATGAACAAAAAGAAAGTAAACCCGGGACTTTGGTTTCCAACCCGACGAGAGACTCTCGCCGATACAGCCTACGGGTATGGATAGCGATCGGGATTAGGGTCTAATGGTGAGACGTTGCCTCTGAAAGTGGTACCGGCGTCCCATGGGCCCGATATTCCGGTCGGTGCCCAGGATGATACACCGGACTTCCCGGATTCGATCAGTGGGCACTCCCGTGTCCATTAACACTGATCGATCCCGGGAGCACTAAGTCCGCAACGATATCTCCCAACGTCTCATCCTGCCGCTCCCGCGTGCTAGGATTTGGCGTCTACGCTAAGGGCGTGAGCTATGGCTAGGGAGTCAACCGCCAAGTTTATTCCCCCTTGGCCCGACGGTCAAAGGCGGTCTTTTTCCCGCCAATGACAATGAAACACCCCGTGTAACCGTTAGATTCCTACTCCCTATCGACTTCCTAACCCTATGGACGCATCGGGAAGAGCCCCCGAAGGGGTTTCCACCAAAATCCCAGATTTGGGAACTACTCACAAAAATTCATGAAAAAGCAATCTAAATGAAATTTAACCGTTGAAATCATAATCGGACAATTGCAATGCGGAAGTAAAGGAGTAATAAAGACAATACTAAAATTTTAGAAAGATCTGAAAACTTACTAAAGAGTAACAATTACAGCCGTCACAAGGAAATAAAACAGTAGAAAAACAGCAACTCCCGTTTCTGGAACCCTAGGGGCTCTATATATAGACTTACGCATCAACCGATCGGTTGACAAGTCAACCGGTCGGTTGATCCGTTACAGATAAATTACAGAAAACAGCGGGTTTTCACCCGACCTCATGAACCGATCGGGTGAGTTCTTGAGCGACCGGTTGGATCTTGGAGCGGTCGGGTGAATCGGCCGGTTCGACGTCCGTGTCTTCAGCTCATCTTTCTCAGCTACAGATGAACCGATTGGGTGAGAGTCACCCGATCGGTTGGAATTCTGCTCGAAAAAACAGAGAACAGCTGCCCGCAGAACCGGTCTGTGAACCGGTCGGGTGACTTCTTCGTGAGCTGCGGCAGAGACCGGGTGGTGCACGCGTGCATCACCCGATTGGTTGAAGATGACCAACCGACCGGGTGAGGGGCTGAAAGATGAATTCTTCGACGTTTGACCCCCTGGATCACGCGTGACTTCTCCCGTTGCTCCGGGGACTTGGGATATCATCATTAAACGTCCCCTACGTGGTCGAACTCCTGCAATCATGGACAAACAAAGAAAAGTGAAAGAAAACGGGAAAATATACGAAAACGAATAAGAGACGGCGGAAAAACACGGAGAAACACAAAAGAAAACGTGCGTGAATATATGAAATATAAACGCACGTCAAAATCCCCCAAGCTGAACTCTTCCTCGTCCTCGAGGAAGACGAGTGAGAGTAGGAGCTCGGAAGGGAAAAAATAGAGAGGAAAAAAGAAAAAGAAAAAGAAAAATCTAAACCCTAGATCGTCCATCAGAGCCACCAAAATCGAAAACGACACACCACGTAAGCAAACGCCAAATCACACCACTAAACCTAGGAAAGCGAGTCCAAATAAGTGTCATGGGTCCACGCGGTGAAGCGTGAGTGAGCGTCGTCGTGTGCTAGCAAATGGTGATGCTTTCTACGATGTGCTATGAGGCTCGATATACACAAATCCAAGATATGACCCAAAATATCGATCCGAATTGAATTAAGCGGCGAATATAAGTTCAAGCATGCATGAGAAGAGTGGGAATAGAAGCGTATCATGCATCGGGGACTCCACAACTAGGGTTAAGGAAATCACGCCACTACAGCCTAGATACTAGCTAAAAAGTTCCTAAGCCAAGTGTTTTCGATAACGACGGGGGTTGAGATGATGTGGAGAAGAACACTCGGTGCAAATTCTCGCCTTCCCTTTAGTTGTGGAATCCCGACGCATGCGAATTGAAGTATACGATATAAATATAGCATGCATATAGTGGAAAGAAATACCGCATATTCAAATCGGAGCATGGTAATCTAGGGGTCATTCCTGGACATGCATATAAAGTAAAATCACAAGGCAGAAGCACACCAAATGCTAGTCACGACACACGACTCACAAAAAGCTAAGTGGACCCACGATGCGTGAAATGCAAGAGGACCCGAAATCCTAGGGTTAGTGAGTGTGATTGTCGATGCAAAGCTAGGTGTGTGTGACTTTGTGGCAATTCATCATAGGATTCATCTCTAGGAGAAAGAGCTAAAAAAAGGAAAGAAAGAGAAAAAAAGAAGAAAAGATAAAAACACGATGAAAACGACACAAAAAACAGAAAAAGAAGGACTAAAACGACGCACACAGTGCGACTCCCCCAAGCTGAAGTTTGCATTGTCCTCAATGCAATATGAATGAGGACGGGAGGGCAATGAAAATGGGGGGGATACGCACTGACACAAAAAGAAATGAAAACGAGGAAAACACATAGATAAAATTGAAAAAGAAAGAAAGATCAAAATCAAAATCCAACAAAGCGAAAATAAAAAATAAAAGGCACACGACACGACACTCAAAAAAAATGAAAAACAAGCACACACACACACACAAAATGAGAAAAACAAACAAAACACGACAGCATACCAAAATAGACGTCCCCCAAGCTAGACCAGAAAGTGCTAGCGAAATGATGTGATCAATGAAATCCAGAGATGTGCAAGGGTGAGTCAATCGGAATTGCTGGTACTGGAATGGTAGGGGGAGGGGGAGGAGGGAGGGGAATAGTGAATGAAAGAATCCTCAGAGGAAGAGGAGGGTGTGCCTATGGGTGAAGGAGGGGCGACAGGCTGGAGCACGGGAGGATCGATGTGCGCCGGGGGGCTGTGGTGGAAGAAGATCGTACTATGTGGGCCGACAGTGGGGTGCCAATCGGGAGGATCCAAGGGTGGAAGATGCACTAATGGAGAATACCAAGGATCGGGGTAAAACTCCCAAGGAAGGCGAGACGGGGTATAGGGTACCCGCAAAGGGGCCAAAGGTGGCAGGATCGCGAAAGGTTCGCAGGCGGGGCTGTAGAGGTAGACAGCACGGTCTTCACCGAAGGGAGTGAGCATATTGATGTCGATCAAGTAATCACGATCAATACGGCTACGCCCAGGCAAAATAGGGAGGTCAGGAGGTACCCTCAGAACACAACTGACAATAAGAGTGATCATCCCACCACAACAGATGGAGCCAGAAATGGCGCGGCTAACAGCGAAAATTTCGTGGATGATCCAATGAGCGGCGTCTATAGGCATAGGGACGTGCCCAAGGATCCTGTCATCGGACATGGCATAGAGAAAGAAGAGCTCATCTCTAGATACAGTGGACACATCCACGCGGGCGAAAACAGTGTTGGCGAGGATGCAATGGGCGAGGCGGTAACACGGGTGAATAATGTAGGAGGCAGGAGCCTCGGGTGGAAAGGTGGTGTACCGGGTAAATCATTGCCAAACACCGTCAGCCCAAAATTGAGAGTATATGTCAGTTCGATCGTGGGTGGAATGTTCAGTATTAGGGTCGGGGTGATTGAGATTAAGCATATTGCTCATCTCGATGAAACCCAGAGAAAAGTCATAATTGAAAGCGCGGAAGGAGAAACCTCCATCAAACAACTCGAGGGAACTGAGGAATTCGAGCGTGAGATTTCGGTGCGTGTGAGCATGGATGTGAGAGAGGGTATGGCACCCGATACAGTTGAAAATTCTCGCTACGCCGTTCGAAAGCCCTAGAGCTTCGAGTGTGGGGCGATCGGCGAAGAGTGTGGGTCTCATCGGACGATGAAGCAGTGCTCGTAAACGGTCAGACTGCTCTTCCGTAGAAGGGTTTATGCCAAGGAAAGAGGGGGAAAAGGGGCCGTGGAGCGGATCACGGCGCGAAGACGATGCAATCTCTTTCCCCTTCTTAGACATGGCGGCTACGTGGGTAGCGAACTTAAGATGAATATAGGGCAAGTGAAGGAGATACCACACCAATTTAGGATAATGCAGATAAAGTTGAAGATGTGCAGAGTGGAAGAATGTTACCCATCGATGTAGCGAGATTGAGCGCCCGGGGGTCTCGTGCAGTAGGAGAAAACAATCCGGGAAGCCGCCGTCCGTTGATCTGACAAGAACAGAATTTTGAAAATTTTCGGGCTAGGGTTAGGATTTGGGCGTTTTGATGATGGAGTGTCGACTATGGCGAGGTGGCGGAGGTGGGGAAGTATGGGAGCGAGTGGGGATGAGGGTTTAGGGATAGTACGTGGGGTAGAGGAAGTCGATTTCACAGCTGGAGGGTGTGAAATCGCGTGAAGGGGGTTTTCTGAGGTCGGGTGGCGGTCGCCGTGTATCGAGGTCATTTATAGGGGGGAAAGTGAACCGATCGGGTGGGAACCCACCCGATCGGGTAGCCAAATTTCGAAAGTTCAGTCAGTCAACAGCGACAGGCGAACCGATCGGTTGAAATGTCAACCGATCGGTTGGCCGCTTACCAAGCTTTTCCCGAGAATTTAGGGCTGCTCACCCGGTCGCGTCAACCGATCGCCCTCGAACTCAACCGATCGGTTGATATTCCCCAAAATTTCCCGAGAGTTCTTCCCAGCTCACCCGGTCTCCTCATTTTCCAACCGATCGGTTCATTCGGGGACAGTTCATGGTTTGTATCCGACACATCCCACCCGATCGTGTGGGAACCCACCCGGTCGGTTGAGGCCTTGTTTTTCTGCAAAACCCAAGAGATGCCTGAGTTCCTTCATAGAAGTTGATCCGGCTGGATTTATTTATAAAAATAGAGAAAAAATGAAGTGGAAAAAATACTATAAAATGAAGTATAAGTTTAGAACATGGGTTGCCTCCCATGAAGCGCACTTGTTTAACGTCGTTGGCTCGACGCCCGCAGCGGTGGTCAATTAGGATCCGGAGGGTTAGAGGAAGAGTTGTCGCGCGTGAGGGATCCGACCGGAGAGAATTCTGGTTCTCCTACTGCATAGTGTTTCAGACGCTGCCCGTTTACTTTAAATGGCTCATCCCTTCCCATTATCTCGATAGCCCCATGCGGGAAAACTTTGGTGACGCGGAATGGTCCCGCCCATCTTGACTTGAGTTTCCCAGGAAAGAGCTTCAGCTTTGAGTTGAACAGGAGAACTAAGTCCCCTTCTTTGAATTCCCTTCTTGAGATTCGCTTATCGTGCCACCGCTTCAGCTTCTCCTTGTAGATCTTGGCGTTCTCATAGGCGTTGAGCCGGATTTCGTCGAGTTCGTTGAGTTGTAGCTGCCGGTGCACTCCTACCTTCTTGGTGTCAAAGTTCAGATTCTTAACCGCCCAATATGCCTTATGTTCCAATTCCACAGGAAGATGACAAGCTTTCCCATAGACGAGCCGGTAGGGAGTGGTACCGATAGGGGTTTTAAATGCCGTCCTGTAAGCCCAAAGCGCGTCGGGGAGCTTTGATGACCAGTCTTTCCTGGAATTGGCCACCGTCTTTTCTAGTATGCTTTTAATCTCCCGGTTAGAGACTTCCGCTTGACCGCTGGTCTGCGGGTGATAGGCACGCCCCACCCGGTGTTGTACCCCGTATTTTTTTAAGAGGGCCTCAAATTTCTTCTCTATAAAGTGGCTTCCTCCGTCGCTGATCAGGACACGAGGTACACCGAACCGCGGGAAGATGTTGCTTTTAAAGAACTTGGCCACCACTCTGGAGTCGTTGGTTGGACTGGCCACCGCTTCAACCCATTTCGACACGTAGTCTACGGCCACCAAGATATACTGATTCCCCGAGGAAGAAGGGAACGGTCCCATGAAGTCCACCCCCCATACATCGAAGATCTCTATCTCAAGGATGTAATGTTGAGGCATCTCATTTCTTTTGGAGATATTCCCAGCTCTTTGGCACCTATCGCAGGCTTGGACATAAACATGTGTGTCCTTGAAGAGCGTAGGCCAGTAAAATCCGCTCTGGAGAATTTTCGCGGTGGTCTTGTAGGTGCTCGCGTGCCCTCCACATTGCTGCCCGTGGCAGTGGGAAATGATGGAAGTCGCCTCAGTTTCAGGGATGCATCTTCGTATCACCCCATCATTGCAGGTTTTGTATAGGTGGGGGTCATCCCAATAGAATTTGCGGACCTCATGGAAAAATTTCTTCTTCTGCTGAAAGCTCATATTGTGGGGAACGATGGCGCAAGCCAGATAATTTGCGATGTCGGCGTACCAGGGGGTCCAGGAGGAAGAGACTGAGAAGAGATGCTCGTCAGGGAGAGAATCATCGATCGGTGTAGCATTTAAATCGAGAGTGGGCATCCTGGATAGGTGATCGGCAACAACATTCTCCACCCCCTTCTTGTCTCTGATTTCCAGGTCAAACTCCTGGAGGAGGAGAATCTATCTAATGAGTCGTGGCTTGGCTTCTTTCTTGTTCAATAGGTATTTGAGAGCCGCGTGATCCGTGTGTACGATCACCTTGGCGCCAACGAGATATTGTCGGAACTTATCCATGGCGTAGATCACCGCGAGCAATTCCTTTTCCGTGGTGGTATAATTTCTTTGGGCGGTATCAAGGGTTTTGCTCGTATAATATATGACATGAAGATTTTTATCTTTCCTCTGCCCTAGGACGGCACCAACCGCATAATCACTAGCGTCACACATCAGCTCAAAGGGGAGTTTCCAGTTTGGCGGCTGTATTATGGGTGCGGAAATCAATGCTTGCTTCAAAGTACGGAAGGCCTCCATACACTCCTCGCTGAAGACGAAAGGTGCGTCCTTCACGAGGAGCTGGGTCAGAGGTCTGGAAATCTTCGAGAAGTCTTTTATGAAGCGGCGATAAAATCCCGCGTGTCCTAAGAACCCACGGACTCCTCGAAGATTATGCGGTGGTGGAAGTTTCTCAATCACTTCGACTTTAGCCTTATCAACTTCGATTCCCCTCGAAGAGATGACGTGTCCCAGCACAACTCCCTCTTGGACCATGAAGTGACACTTCTCCCAGTTTAGGACTAATCCCTTTTCCTGACATCTCTCCAGGACCTTAGTGAGATTACTGAGGCACGAGTCAAATTTAGTTCCGTAGACCGAGAAGTCGTCCATGAAAACCTCCATGATATCTTGGGAGTAGTCGGAGAAAATAGCGGACATGAGTCTTTGGAATGTAGCAGGGGCGTTACATAGTCCGAACGGCATTCTTCTATAGGCATACGTCCCGAACGGGCAAGTGAAAGTCGTCTTCTCCTGGTCATCGTTATGAATAGGGATTTGAAGAAATCCTGAATACCCGTCCATGAAGCAGAAATAATTATGCTTCGCCAGCCTCTCGAGCATCTGGTCAATAAAGGGGAGGGGGTAATGATCCTTCATCGTAGCTTTGTTTAGCCTTCTATAGTCAATGCACATTCTGTACCCCGTGACGGTTCTCGTTGGCACAAGCTCGTTCTTTTCATTGCGAACTACCGTCATCCCCCCTTTCTTGGGTACAACGTGCACCGGGCTAACCCAACGACTATCGGAGATAGGGTATATAATACCGGCATGTAGAAGCTTAACAATCTCCTTCTTCACAACTTCCATCATTATGGGGTTTAACCTCCGCTGTGGCTCAATCGAGGAGGCTTGCTCATCTTCAAGCAGAATTCTGTGCGAGCAGAGGCCTAAGCTAACCCCTTTTAAATCCTCAATTGCATATCCAAAGACTCCTTTAAACCTTTTTAGGACTCCAAGAAGTTTGGTCATTTGGTCTTCGGGTAGTGAAGAATTGACTATAACCGGAAGGGTCGAGCCTGCTCCCAAATATTCATATTTAAGCCCCGGCGGTAATTCCTTCATCTCAACTTCCTGGGGCCCTGACGCATACCTCTCAAGCTGAGCATCCTCAAGGGAAAAGAGTTCTTCGTGGATTTCACTGAAGCCGGCATCCGGAATTTCATTCTCGGCTGTGGCTCCGCACGGCGAAGTTTCGCAGGGTATAGTGGGAACAATCGAGGGATGCATCGGGTCTCTTCCGAGCTCATCATAACTATCCGGGAAGAAGGCTTGTTGGTGAAAACATGTTTCAGTCATCGACGATTCTCCGCAACCATTTCCATTTTCTCCATTGTCCAAAGACCGGGGACACTCAATAGAAGTCTGTAAGGAATAGATTGGTTCCTGTTCGGCGTTGCCTCCAAACCTGGTCGGGTGGTTTTCCTGACACAACTCTGCGATTAACTCTTCTTCACTACATTCGAGACCATGGTTGTCGATATACGCCACTTCTCCGCGGGGAAACGGAGTTGCCATGGCAAGGTGCTCCTGCGCATCTCGATATCTCTGGCCTTCCAAGGCGGCAAACAGGAGGGATAGTATATTCGAAGTGTTCAGTGATTCTGCTAAGCTCCGCGCCAAACAGCGGATATGGTGAGAGTGATCCCAGATGTCTCCTGAAACTGCATGCAACATCTTTGCCGTGGGGCCTGGACCTTATACGAAAGGAGAGAGAGAGAACTGCACAAGTGGCAAACACGTCAAAAGCACAAGTTGCATACACGAGAACCGCAAGTTGCGTTTGAAGCACGGCGATCCAGTCAATCAGCTCTATACAATTACTATCCACAGTATACCCAAGTGAAATCTAAAAGTGTAGAGAGTGCGAAAATTATCGCGAGGTAGGGATGTGAGCTAGACACGAGGGTTCATGAGATCCTAAAATAACAAGCACGTTGCCTCCCCGGTAACGGCGCCATAAACTTGACCGGCGCCCCGCTTGCGTCGCGGCGGCACGGTGTCGTTTACCGCAAGTTTCACGGTTAGTGTAGGGTGCGGAAATATCGAACTCAGGGAGGCGAGGTTGTGCTTGGGTCAGGTAGGACCTGAATCACCCCGAGGGGCGAGCTAGCCCGAATCGGTAGATGGTTGTCACGAAAGGAAATAAAAGCGTATGAACAAAAAGAAAGTAAACCCGGGACTTTGGTTTCCAACCCGACGAGAGACTCTCGCCGATACGGCCTACGGGTATGGATAGCGATCGGGATTACGGTCTAATGGTGAGACGTTGCCTCTGAAAGTGGTACCGGCGTCCCATGGGCCCGATATTCCGGTCGGTGCCCAGGATGATACACCGGACTTCCCGGATTCGATCAGTGGGCACTCCCGTGTCCATTAACACTGATCGAACCCGGGAGCACTAAGTCCGCAACGATATCTCCCAACGTCTCATCCTGCCGCTCCCGCGTGCTAGGATTTGGCGTCTACGCTAAGGGTGTGAGCTATGGCTAGGGAGTCAACCACCAAGTTTATTCCCCCTTGGCCCGACGGTCAAAGGCGGTCTTTTTCCCGCCAATGATAATGAAACACCCCGCGTAACCGTTAGATTCCTACTCCCTATCGACTTCCTAACCCTATGGACGCATCGGGAAGAGCCCCCGAAGGGGTTTCCACCAAAATCCCAGATTTGGGAACTACTCACAAAAATTCATGAAAAAGCAATCTAAATGAAATTTAACCGTTGAAATCATAATCGGACAATTGCAATGCGGAAGTAAAGGAGTAATAAAGACAATACTAAAATTTTAGAAAGATCTGAAAACTTACTAAAGAGTAACAATTACAGCCGTCACAAGGAAATAAAACAGTAGAAAAACAGCAACTCCCGTTTCTGGAACCCTAGGGGCTCTATATATAGACTTACGCATCAACCGATCGGTTGACAAGTCAACCGGTCGGTTGATCCGTTACAGATAAATTACAGAAAACAGCGGGTTTTCACCCGACCTCATGAACCGATCGGGTGAGTTCTTGAGCGACCGGTTGGATCTTGGAGCGGTCGGGTGAATCGGCCGGTTCGACGTCCGTGTCTTCAGCTCATCTTTCTCAGCTACAGATGAACCGATCGGGTGAGAGTCACCCGATCGGTTGGAATTCTGCTCGAAAAAACAGAGAACAGCTGCCCACAGAACCGGTCTGTGAACCGGTCGGGTGACTTCTTCGTGAGCTGCGGTAGAGACCGGGTGGTGCACGCGTGCATCACCCGATCGGTTGAAGATGACCAACCGACCGGGTGAGGGGCTGAAAGATGAATTCTTCGACGTTTGACCCCCTGGATCACGCGTGACTTCTCCCGTTGCTCCGGGGACTTGGGATATCATCATTAAACGTCCCCTACGTGGTCGAACTCCTGCAATCATGGACAAACAAAGAAAAGTGAAAGAAAACGGGAAAATATACGAAAACGAATAAGAGACGGCGGAAAAACACGGAGAAACACAAAAGAAAACGTGCGTGAATATATGAAATATAAACGCACGTCAATGGTTCACCCGAAAGGAGAAGGAGCCTATAAAGTTTAAAGATCCCGAAAGCTTCCGCATCCCTTGCATGCTTGGAGGAGTCCCGCTATAAAAAGCTTTAGCAGATTTGGGAGCAAGTGTGAGCATAATGCCCCTAACAATGTTTAAAAAGTTGAATACGGGAACCGACCTAAAGCCGACGGATATGAGAATACCACTTGTAGACGGTCGGGTCACTAGGCCAATAGGAATTGCAAAGAACATACCGATCCAAGTACCGGGAGGAATTTGCATGTCGTGCGACTTCGTGGTAATGGATATCAAAGAGGAGGGTGATACGTCACTAATTCTTGGACGCCCCTTCTTGGCCACCGCCGGCGTGATAGTTAACCTGAGAGAGGGCACCTTATCTTTGAATGTCAGAAACATAGAGGTGGAGCTTCACATTCCAAAGGCAATGAAGCACATGCCTTGGACAGAGGACGTCGATTACGTGGACCACCTCGACGAAGTCATCGATGACGCTATGCCGCATGCCTTACACAATGATGGCTTCGAAGAAGGCCAATCTTCAAGAGATGGAGAAAAGTTGGGAGACCCGTCGGATCATTCTATGGTTGATGAGAAGGACGACGCTGATGTCGCAAGAATTAGGTAGCTATGAAAGCTCTCCACGACAAAGAATTTGAAGAAAGCTCCGCCAGACAAGAAATTTCCATCACCGGCAAAGAAAAAGAACACTAAAAGCTCAAGCATGGGGGACTCATCCCCCACTACCACCCATGATGAGGGGGAGCCGATGAATGCCTACGAACAATAACAATTAAATCCAAGTGGCCTTCCCGGTAAATTTGACGCGCGCATCTCACATTCATCGAACATCGAGCATTAAACGAATATCTTAAGGGGTCGAGCTCAAGAACTTACACAATCGCTTGTCAGGAGGCAACCCGACGGTGTTTAGTTGAATCTTTCATTTTTATTTTTGTTTTAGATCTTTTTTACTGTTTAGAGTCTAGAGTTGATAAAAATCCTGACATCGGGCTCTATTTTTCATGACAGTAGATGGAGAACGAGTAACCATTTGAATGGAGGATGACCATGGCAAAGGGGAGCGCTCCAGGAATGCGCTCAGGCCTCAGGAGGAGGAAGGAACTGACGGGGAGACAAAAAATAGAAAGTAGAGCAAAAACAGAGAGTTGGAGCTGAAAACAGCAGGCCACTCGGCCGAGTGACTTAGTCATTCGGCCGAGCAAAGACCCTACTCGACCGAGTAGGGTACTGATCAGGGAAGATCCTAAAAACTACTCTCTGTAATTTATAAGCCACTCGGTAGAGTAACATAGTCACTCACCCGAGGGAATTAGATACTTGCTTGCATTTTTTTAGCCATGAGTAGCCTTTCTACTCGGCCAAATGACATTTGTCTACTCGGCCGAGTAGTAAGATCTACTCACCCGAGTCGTGACTTTTGTGGAATAATTTCGAAAAAAATTTAACAGTACCATTCCGCTGAGTGAACGCGTCACTCGGCCGAGTGAACACGTCACTCAGCCGAGTGACCCATCCTTTATATACCCAGCGCCCGCGGCTCAAATTCCAAAACGAAAAAAAATCCAAATTCTCCCTGAGCCTGTTCGTCTTCCCCACGCATCACCAAAACAGATCCCTCCCCTCGCCCGAGCCGCACCCACACCGGTTGCCGACCACCGCCGTCGGTCAACGACCACCCACTGCCGACACCCTTCGCCGGCGCTGCCGCCCCCGCTGCCGTACACCCCCAATTTCGCTCAAATCCTAGTTTTTCTCCATTTTCTCCAATCCGTAAGCCCATTAAGCCCCAAAATCGAAATTAATCTTTATATATATCTATTATACCTGATCTTGCCCCATACGTACTGATATTCATTGCTAATTTGCGAAATTTTGTTTCAGGCTAGCTTGGGGGAGATTCAAGACGTATGTGGAGCTTCTCGGAGGAGACGATTCTTCGAACGCTTCCACTGCTTGCTCTTGCATCGTGCTCAGGTATACTCGTTCCATATTTTCAGCATTTCGCATTTTTATTGGGTGGGCACGATTCGCGGCTCACATGCCACCCCGCACTAGGTCTCGCATGAGGGCGCCTGCTTCGAAGCAGAAGAGGACTGGCGAGCCTGGCCCCTCTTCTACTAGTGTAACGACCACTTTTTGTTGTACGATGTTCGTGCACGTGCTTTTGACCGTGCACGTGTTTATTTTAGACTTTGTTTGTTTGTGAACACTTCAGTGTGATATGCCGTTGTGAACGTCTCTGAGAGTATTAAATAGTGGCACTAAAATGGAACGATGTTTCTCGAGTCGTTTTCCCACAATTTAATCTTATTCGATGAGACGTTGCGATTCCCACTTTTGACGGGAGACATTTCTATTTTTAGTTTCGTCGTCCAACGTCGAAATTGAGATCCGTCTTCTTAGTTAGCTCACTTTCGTCATCACGATCACCCCGATATTTATTTTATAATTTTTGGAGTTCATTTGACCACTTTTATATTTTTAACAAGGTTTATAATATTTTTAATAATTATGTTTTAAATTAATTTCGGCCAAATAAAATTTATTTGAGTTTAAAACGTTTTAAAGAATTTTTGAGCCAATTTCCAGCTCATTTGGACCGCATCAAATCCTTGTGTGAGTTGGAGAAGTTGAGATTCAAATTTTAAATTATTTTAAACTCCTAATCTCATTAGGATTAGCCCTAGACCTAGTCAACCCATCTACACTATATAAACAACCTCTAGGAAGACCTATTTTAGCAAGAAATTAACCCTAACCACTTCCAAAACCCAAATTTGACGTTGCGACGAATCGTCGCAACGTTGCGACAAGCATCTGCCGCACGACCGGAGAAACGAGCTCCGTTCTCCCGCCCTGACCGACGCCCAAGCCCGCACCAAGCTTGCACAGCCGCTCCGCATCACCTCCGCTAGCACCCCTGTGTCTGACCGAGAGAATCTCTCAGTCAGACCGAGAGCTTTCCCCGCTCAGCTCCGCACCCGCATCACAACAAGCCCCCGCACCAAGCTCCGCTCCGCTCCCGCTCTGCACCGTGTCTGACTGAGGCGCCCACCCGCCAACGCCGAAGCCCGCAACATTGCAACGGTTGCAACGCTCCAGCGCTCCGACCCCCCGCATCCAAGGCGCCCGACCGAGACACTGCCCCGCACCGACCGAGAGCCCGACCACCGCACCGACCCCAAGCACTGCACAGCCCCGCCCCTAGTGCCCGACTGATGGAATCCCCTGCACCGAGGCTGTACGACCGAGAGCCAAACGTCGCAACCCCGCACCCGTCGCACCACTTGCCACCGTGGGCCCCCCAAGTTCTCCAGAGGTATTGTGGGTCCCCCATAGGACCCTAGGACTACTGTGGGCCCCACCTAGGTGCTTCCTCTCCGACGATTTGCCGTGTACGACGTTGCGACACGTCGTAGCCCGTCGTTGTACGTGCTAGCTTTGGAATCTGGATTCGTCGCTCCGGTTGCTGCTCTGAACTTTCCAGCGAGGAATCTATATTGGAATCAGGACTTGGAGCGCGTACTTTTATTCCAACCCCTGGCGTCGCTACCCGACGCCAGTGTAGCTTTCGCGTCGTGTTGAGGTAACGCTTTGCACCCCTAGGACCCCCAACCCATTGCCTACTAATCAAGACTAAAATTGATGTTTTTAAAATGTTTTAAATGTTTTAAATTCACTAATCAAGATTAATAATATGGACTTTAGGCCGGTGGACTTGTGCACGTAGGATAATTGTGATTTTGGACTCTCTTGGATGGTGTTTCTCAGACGTTGTGCTTGCAGGCAAGTGAAACTTGCCAACTCTTGTGTAGGGCCATGTTTTTAGGCCACTTCCTTGTTTTAGCATAAAAGAGACTAGTCAGTGAAATGATAGCTGGCTAGACGCCTACTTGATCTAGTTTGACAACGAAACTAGATCCGTCACCTAATTGATCTAGTTTGACAACGAAGCTAGATCCAACCCTTTAAACTTGTTTTTCATGCATACTAAACTGTCACGTTTACTTTCCTTATCTGTACGTACTTTTAACTGCCATGCATTGCATCTTACATGTCATCCAAATTGATTGTTGCATCGTAGCACACGCTACAAAATACTTGTACAATCCGTGTTTCCGTGTTTCCGGCTAGGTGCACCCCTAGGCCATCATGTTAAAACACTTCCTGGCTCATGATCCAGAAGCGGGCCTCATGTGTTGGTCAAAAGCCAATGCCCGATACACGTGGAGGGGTAGGGATAAACGGTCACCTGAGCTTAGGAGTGGCCCGATCAGCCACTCTAGCCAGAAGGAGGAATCTCTGTGCACGAGGTGCTTACTTTACTTGTCTTGTACCAGTGAGTGTTACTTGTATAACTTGTCATCCATGCCATGTTTGAATGCCATGCTCGTACCTTACTTTACTTTACTTGTTGCACTCATACTTTAAACTGCCATGTCATTGCATACATGCTAGAACTGCTAGGTTGCTTACCTACTTTCAGTTTCCTTACACAAGTCTCTTGTAGACTTGCTGACATGTGCCCCTTGCTCTTTTGGGTGTCACATGTTAGACCCTGAGCCAGAGACCGTTGCTGAGTACGTGGTCTTTTGCTGACGCTGAGCCTGAGCCCAAGTTTGCCCAAGAGGAGTTTTGCGGACACCGGTGACCTTTCTTTGTGACCATACTGAGTTCTCCTTTTGTTTAGGTTTTCTGTTAGTTGTCGGTGCGTGGCACCTTTGTTTTGTACGTTGTACTTTTGTTGGCCATGTTTGGGCCTTTAGTCTCTTTTCTTGTAGCCTGGTGGCTTTTTCTGTGATGTTGAAACTTATTTTATGGATATTCTGAGATATCTCTTTTGTCTCATTTCATTATTATTATCTTTGTTTCGTTCGCGTTGTAAGGACCTGCAGTTTTAAATTTGATTGACACTTATCGGACTTAAAGCTTTGCAGCTTCAAGTCCGAGCGGACCTTCTCACGCTTCTCCTCCATATTTTTGGGAAGCGGGGCGTGACAGGTTTTGTTGGTGGCCCATGCAGGTCCAGTCTTGCAATTGCAAATTAACGAAACAACGATAATAATAGAATGTCCATTAAATAAATTGCAACATCCGAGTCAAAAGCCCTGAGTCTAGTCGTTTTCTTATGACACTAGGTGGTAAGAAGACTTAGTTAGACGTCTGTGCTTACTATTTAGAGGCCCCTGATTGATAGTTAGACCCCCTTCTAGTAATTGATTTAATCGTCGTAGGAGTTACCTTAGTGGTTCATGTCTACCCCTGACCATATTAGACTTCTAGAATTTCCTTTAGTCGTTCGCTTGGGTTCATCGATTTCGGACCAAGCAGAACGCATTTCTTTACCGTCTAGCCTTTAGAAGTCTTAGCGCTTAGTTTTTAATCTTTAGTTGGTCGACCGTAGGAGTTCCCGTAGACTTTCCTGATTCATATCCTAGACGTATGTATGTTTTGATCATCCGACCAATTTCCTTGCCTCGATTCACGAGATCGCCTCATGACGATCGTCGTCAATCCTCGAACCTCCCTATGACGAACCTTGAATCTTCTGAAAGTATTCTCTAATTTCCTCCTTCCCTAAGTTTAAATTTGCTCAATCTTTTATATATATATATCTTATATTTCATACTCCTTCGTTGACTTGAACTCTTAAAACTTTTTCGAAATTTTGAATACTAGCTTATGGTATTTTTCCCAGCCTACACTTTTGTACCTATGAAAATACACTTTCCCTTTCATATATTAATTTTAATTCTGAACCATACTTTTATATTGCCCAAGTCGATTTATAATTTTCCTTCCTAATTTATGCCATTCATGTAATTTTCAAGTCACTTGGGATTTCAGCTTCCCACAAGTCAATGTTATACTCATCATTTTCCTTATTTCAGATTTTGTAAAATTACTATTTCATAACCATTTCCTAATCTGGACCTTCCATAGTTTGGTTTTAAAGCTTTGCTATCGATTTCGATAATTCTACTACTAAGTTAATATTATTTTTCCGTGTACCATACATACTTTCAATTATTTTTATATCCGTACCAGACTTGTTGTGCTCGTATATTAAGAACCTTGTGTAAATCAGTTTCTCATTTTTTGGCAAACCCTGGTTCTCTAAAAGTAGTTTCAAAAATTGATTATTTTAAATTTTCCATAGCCTAAAAGTTTTGAAAACATTTAACACGAGTTTAAATTCTTCCGTTACTTGATTTCATTCTTTGACTTTCAAAACTCTTGACAACATTATATTAAATTACTGACGTATAAAATTTTCTAAACCATGTCCTTAATATTCGTGTAAATGATTTTACTTCCTTTTTAAAAAAAATTTAGCCAATAAAACATTTTCTCTTATTATGAATATTTGACTCAAATTTATTTTTGAACAACTCGTTTTATCAATCCCCAAATATTTCTTTACAGACGAGGATTTTAACTTTGAAGTACGACAGTTTTCAAACTCCACGTATTTTAGCTTATGCTATTTACCCTATTTCTTTTCCCCCTCCTATATAAGCATCACTACATCTCCCTTTTCCCTCAACCTAAACATCAGCATTGAGGCAAAGTTTCGTCTAACCAAGCTGTCCCCTTGTATTCGTCCTATCTGAACTCGTGCTTATCGATCCTTCCCTCGTCACGCCTTCGACCTCGACCTCCCTTGTTGCTTAAACTTTAGTGCCCGTCAAGGTCTGTGTCAACTCTTAGTTGTTAGTAGACCCTTGGACCTTTGTGAGGTGTCGTAGTGCACGTACCTAAGTTGTGTACGTGGGCTTGAATGAGTATACCCCCATAGTATATTGATGCTTGCCTATTGTGTTATATATATATATATATATATATATATATATATATATATATATATATATATAGGAAAATTTTCAAATGAGAACATTTCGCACCGTGCGAAAATGTTTTTAGTTTTTTTAGAATTTTTTTTTTCCAAAAATTCTTTTTTCCACCCTCATTATATGTTGTTATACCCCCCTCAAAAAATAATCATTGAGAAATAATGTCATTTGGCCTTCGATCAAGGCATTTCATCAAATTCGCACGTTTTGAGACCGTTAAATTTGTAACGGGTGGATGTGTGCTCTAATGCCCAACGGGTTCACCCATTATTTTCCCTGGGGTATATATTTGTATGGATTAAACATCAAAAAAAGAATTTTTGAAAAAAAAAATTTCAAAAAAAAGATAAAATTCTTTTCGCACGGTGCGAAAAGCCCCTTTTTCGCAACCGAAGATCGCCCTATATATATATATATATATATATATATATATATATATATATATATATATATATATATATATATATATATATAGGGCGATCTTCGGTTGCGAAAAAGGGGCTTTTCGCACCGTGCGAAAAGATTTTTATCTTTTTTTTGAAATTTCTTTTTTCAAAAATTCTTTTTTTGATGTTTAATCCATACAATTATATACCCCAGGGAAAATTGTGTGATATATAAATATACATACTCGGAGTTATTCGTGATATTATGAAGTTGTTTATGTGTTAGTATTTATATATTTGGGTGTGGTTAGCTATACCATACTAGGGATGCTTGTGTATATAAGAATTAGTGTGGGGATATCTGATGGAGTGTATGTAATTAGAGATACTTATAATGGTTGAAATAAAATGATTGGTAAAGCTATGTATATGCTAGGTGTGATAATAATAGGTGGACTTATAGATAAGAAAGTAGGCCTATTGAGTGACCCATATATTAGTACATATGAGTATGTGCTCGTAGGTAGATATGTATTGTGCTTAGACGTAAGTAGTTATGTTTCGTTGCATGAGTATATAGGTGTTATGCATATGATAGTAGAATTATAATTTTGATTGGTATTGCTTGCTTTTGCGGGATGTTGCATGCGTGCATACCGTGAGGTATACACGACTATTGCACATCTTAATTATGTATGCGTAGACGTGTTAGTATACTAATTATAGGTAGTAGGCTATGGTGTGAACATATATGTTACATGTGTGTGGCTATACGATGAATGTGTATGTATCAAGGAGTGTATTACAATTATACGTGTGCTGATGTTTGTATTATTATTATGGTATATAGAGTGATTGAACTATGTGAGTATTACCTGACTAAATATTAGGTGTGATTGACTTATGGTATGTATATGGTTGTATTGGTAGACATATATATATATATATTGGAGTGGTATCGGTATAGGTATAAATGCCGTGTTACGTATATAGAATATTCTGATATGTGTATTGAGTCTCACTCAAGCTCGAGTGGGCATACCCTAAGTATATTGATATGTATGTCTGAAGTTTGAATATAGCGATGTTTGATGTATGTATAGTGATAGGAGTGTTTGTGCCTGGTTGTGTTACGCACATGATTGTGGGTCGCTACACCAGTATATAGTTATAGGTGTTGGTCTTGTGGTATAGTTAATTACTAAGGACTTGCCCGTGTGAACGTATGTGTGCTAGCTAAACTAGGTGTGTAGATGTACTAGTAATATAATAGTATGATTGGTATGAGTAAATGAAATGTTAGCGTGTATGGGTATGCACCATGCACGGGTAAGTATGTGCTTAAGTTATAGTTATTGGTGACTATGGTATAGGTGACGCGTCGTAAATATAGTTATAGGACCGAATGTGATGTGAATATACGGTGAAATTATTGCATGCATTTGTATGACTATATAATGAGTGAAATATGGTAGTAGTGAATATATATTAGATATAGTAAAATTTGACTTAATAAAGGTATGGGTGACTACTTATGTTGATGTGCTTAGTATTGGATGTATACTAGGAAATACTAGGGAGTAGTATACCCAAGTTGCTTGTGCATAGGTAGCTATCTATACGTAGAGCAATGATTGGAGTTGCTAGTGTGAGACCATACTTATATGAGTATCTGAAATATTGTTTTGTGATTAGGTAAGTAGTAGTTATATAAGGGATGTATGCTTATATATATATGATTGAAATACGTATATGAATTTGACTGACTATAATGGGTGTAAGTGTATAACGTACGTGAATATATATATATATATATATATATATATATATATATATATATATATATATATATATATATATATATATATAGGAAAATTTTCAAATGAGAACATTTCGCACCGTGCGAAAATGTTTTTAGTTTTTTTTTGAAATTTTTTTTTTCAAAAATTCTTTTTCCCACTGACTATAATAGGTATAAGTGTATAACGTACGTTAATATATATATATACATGTTGGTAGTGCCCTATATATATATATATATATATATATATATATATATATATATATTAATGTTTGAATACCTAGTGCATATATAAGCACTTGTAATGACTATACCTGGTTTGAATTATAATGTGACTTGATTGGGGTAGTTACTAGAGTGACTAGCTATGTTAGAAAGTCCGAGGACGGACTTTATTCTAAGGTGGGGAGGATGTAACGACCACTTTTCGTTGTACGATGTTCGTGCACGTGCTTTTGACCGTGCACATGTTTAGTTTAGACTTTGTTTGATTGTGAACACTTTAGTGTGATATGTCGTTGTGAACGTCTCTGAGAGTATTAAATAGTGGCACTAAAATGGAACGACGTTTCTCGAGTCGTTTTCCCACAATTTAATCTTATTCGATGAGACGTTGCGATTCCCACTTTTGACGGGAGACGTTTCTATTTTTAGTTTCGTCGTCTGACGTCGAAATTGAGATCTGTCTTCTTAGTTAGCTCACTTTCGTCATCACGATCACCCCGATATTTATTTTATAATTTTTGGAGTTCATTTGACCACTTTTATATTTTTAACAAGGTTTATACTATTTTTAATAATTACGTTTTAAATTAATTTCGGCCAAATAAAATTTATTTGAGTTTAAAACGTTTTAAAGAATTTTTGAGCCAATTTCCAGCTCATTTGGACCGCATCAAATCCTTGTGTGAGTTGGAGAAGTTGAGATTCAAATTTTAAATTATTTTAAACTCCTAATCTCATTAGGATTAGCCCTAGACCTAGTCAACCCATCTACACTATATAAACAACCTCTAGGAAGACCTATTTTCTCAAGAAATTAACCCTAGCCACTTCCAAAACCCAAATTTGACGTTGCGACGAATCGTCGCAACGTTGCGACAAGCATCTGCCGCACGACCGGAGAAACGAGCTCCGTTCTCCCGCCCTGACCGACGCCCAAGCCCGCACCAAGCTTGCACAGCTGCTTCGCATCGCCTCCGCTTGCACCCCCGTGTCCGACCGAGAGAATCTCTCGGTCAGACCGAGAGCTTTCCCCACTCAGCTCCACACCCGCATCACAGCAAGCCCCCGCACCAAGCTCTGCTCCGCTCCCGCTCCGCACCGTGTCTGACCGAGGCGCCCGCCCGCCAATGCCAAAGCCCGCAACGTTGCAACGGTTGCAACGTTGCAGTGCTCTGACCCCCCGCATCCAAGGCGCCCGACCGAGACACTGCCCCGCACCGACCGAGAGACCGACCACCGCACCGACCCCAAGCGCTGCACAGCCCCGCCCCTAGTGCCCGACCGATGGAATCCCCCGCACCGAGGCTGTACGACCGAGAGCCAAATGTCGCATCCCCGCACCCGTCGCACCACTTGCCACCGTGGGCCTCCTAAGTTCTCCAGAGGTATTGTGGGTCCCCCATAGGACCCTAGGACTACTGTGGGCCCCACCTAGGTGCTTCCTCTCCGACGATTTGCCGTGTACGACGTTGCGACACGTCATAGCCCGTCGTTGCACGTGCTAGCTTTGGAATCTGGATTCGTCGCTCCGGTTGCTGCTCTGAACTTTCCAGCGAGGAATCTATATTGGAATCAGGACTTGGAGCGCGTACTTTTATTCCAACCCCTGGCGTCGCTACCCGACGCCAGTGTAGCTTTCACGTCGTGTTGAGGTAACGCTTTGCACCCCTAGGACCCCCAACCCATTGCCTGCTAATCAAGACTAAAATTGATGTTTTTAAAATGTTTTAAATGTTTTAAATTCACTAATCAAGATTAATAATATGGACTTTAGGCCGGTGGACTTGTGCACGTAGGATAATTGTGATTTTGGACTCTCTTGGATGGTGTTTCTCAGACGTTGTGCTTGCAGGCAAGTGAAACTTGCCAACTCTTGTGTAGGGCCATGTTTTTAGGCCACTTCCTTGTTTTTAGCGTAAAAGAGACTAGTCAGTGAAATGATAGCTGGCTAGACGCCTACTTGATCTAGTTTGACAACGAAACTAGATCCGTCACCTAATTGATCTAGTTTGACAACGAAGCTAGATCCAACCCTTTAAACTTGTTTTTCATGCATACTAAACTGTCACGTTTACTTTCCTTATCTGTACGTACTTTTAACTGCCATGCATTGCATCTTACATGTCATCCAAATTGATTGTTGCATCGTAGCACACGCTACAAAATACTTGTACAATCAGTGTTTCCGTGTTTCCGGCTAGGTGCACCCCTAGGCCATCATGTTAAAACACTTCCTGGCTCGTGATCCAGAAGCGGGCCTCATGTGTTGGTCAAAAGCCAATGCCCGATACACGTGGAGGGGTAGGGATAAACGGTCACCTGAGCTTAGGAGTGGCCCAATCAGCCACTCTAGCCAGAAGGCGGAATCTCTGTGCACGAGGTGCTTACTTTACTTGTCTTGTACCAGTGAGTGTTACTTGTATAACTTGTCATCCATGCCATGTTTGAATGCCATGCTCGTACCTTACTTTACTTTACTTGTTTTACTCATACTTTAAACTGCCATGTCATTGCATACATGCTAGAACTGCTAGGTTGCTTACCTACTTTCAGTTTCCTTGCACAAGTCTCTTGTAGACTTGCTGACATGTGCCCCTTGCTCTTTTGGGTGTCACATGTTAGACCCTGAGCCAGAGACCGTTGCGAGTACGTGGTGTTTTGCTGACGCTGAGCCTGAGCCCAAGTTTGCCCAAGAGGAGTTTTGCGGACACCGGTGACCTTTCTTTGTGACCATGCTGAGTTCTCCATTTGTTTAGGTTTTCTGTTAGTTGTCGGTGCGTGGCACCTTTGTTTTGTACGTTGTACTTTTGTTGGCCATGTTTGGGCCTTTAGTCTATTTTCTTGTAGCCTGGTGGCTTTTTCTGTGATGTTGAAACTTATTTTATGGATATTCTGAGATATCTCTTTTGTCTCATTTCATTATTATTATCTTTGTTTCGTTCGCGTTGTAAGGACCTGCAGTTTTAAATTTGATTGACGCTTATCGGACTTAAAGCTTTGCAGCTTCAAGTCCGAGCGGACCTTCTCATGCTTCGCCTCCATATTTTTGGGAAGCGGGGCGTGACAACTTGAGCAGACTCCCCTCCACCTAGCCCACCACTGCCTACACTTCGGCCTCCTACCGCACATATACCACCACCACCGGCACAGCCCGCCCCCGCATTCGACACACTGGGGATAACGTTCAGAGATGACGCGCAGCGCGCCAGATTTGAGCGTATCTCCCATCGCTTGATCGTACCCACTAGGTTCACGTACATAGCAGACTTTGAGTTCCTAGGGGTACTTGAGGGGCTACTCCAGTTGTATGAAAATTGGGGTGGCGTGACTTTCTGTCGGTGTCGGTGGATACCTACATCCGTCTGACACTGGAGGTCCTAAGTTCTATAGCTAGGACTCCTAGGGGTTTCTCTTTCCAACTGATGGATCGTGAGTGCGAGGTCACTCTCAACATGCTCCGAGCCTGCTTTCAGTCACCCCCAGTTCCGGACCCAGACCGAGCCTACAGTCCCACGCACATCCCACCGCCGTCATTCGACACACACGCATTTTGGACACGTATCACAGGTTCTCCTCTCGCCTTTGACCCTAGCCGAGCCAAGGCCTCCGTTATCCTCTACCCATTTCTCTGCATTGCACATCGTCTTATGGCGACCACTTTCTTAGCGAGGTATGAGCCGGGGACGATGTCGACGTCGGAGCTCTACATGCTCTATGCGATGACTCGATCGCGGGCCTACGAGAGGAGTGGGGAAATTTTACTCCCTGCCATTGAGATTGATATTGCCAGTTGGTATTTAGACAGCATCATTATTTCTGTCAGCGCTAGGACGCCTATCTGTTGCGACGGTCTGATGACCCGTATGGCTCCTTTGTGCGGAGTAGACATCCATGCTGGCTTGCTTAGACCACCGGGCTCCACTTCCCTTTCCATAGATGTTATCACCCGGATGATGATGCTTCGTCCTCATGGTCAGCACCACTGGGTGTGGCTGCCTGGCCCTTTTGGCGCTGATTATATGATTCTCCCGAGCCTCGCTCGGACTCATATTGGACCCGCAGGAGGGGAGTGGATTCCAGCGATGGACGTCCTTATCCCTGCTACGTACGTGCTTGAGCCTGAGGGTGCTCAGCAGGAGCCCCTCCTTCCACCCCTGGACCCTGTGATACCTCAGCCTGCACCTGCTTCGTCTGCACCTCCTGACACCTCTGTCTATACTTCTGTCAGTGTCGGGAGTACACTTGCTGAGTCCACCACCACCACCACCACCTCTGTGCCGATTTCCAGTGACCCCATTTCTACTGTGAGCCCTGAGCGTCCTGCCACCATTATTGAGAGCGACGATCCCTCTTTTGCCTCCGCAGTGAAGACCCTATCCACCTTCTTATTCTCGACCCCTGGGGAGTCATTTCCTTCACACTTCATGTCCTCCCCACTCGTCGACCTTACTGTCTCCACTGCCACTGTCTTCTCTGAGAGTGTCGTGACGTCTGTCCCCATTTCTGTGTCACCGACCTCTCTGTCCTACTCGCCCTCTGTCACCATTTCAGCCTCTACTGCTGCTCCTTCCTCATAGAGGCTGAGTGTCTTTTTGTGAGCACAGTACCACAGCCCAACCAGGTAGTCGCACCCGTCGTTTATGGTAGCCGTGCGAGACAGCCCCGTTCCTCACCTGTACGACCCTCTGCCCCACCTCCCCCCCGACACTCTAGTTCAGCACGTCCGTGCTCTGAGGGGGCATTTAGTGGGCTCAGAGGGGATTTCCAGGCTCTCTCCGCTACCGTCACTGCTGTACAGAGGCACGTCTCTTTACTTCCTGGTATTTAGGCTAGCCTAAACCAGATACTTGTGTGTCTGTCACAGCCTCCACCTGCCACTACCCGCACCTCTACCCAGCAGCCCCCACCACCACCTCCCCCACAGGACGATGCGGGTGCTCTTCCACCCCCTTAGGCACACACTGATGCCTCTCATACTTCTGCTGCTGCTATTCTGGATATTTTTTGCCTGCTGATTGTGCACCTCTCCTCCATACACGTTTTGGTCACCTTTTGCTCATACTTGTCTATATCATTTTGGGAGAGAGGAGGTACTTTTGGGGACACTTATATTGCGTCATTTTGATCTCTGCATGCACCACATGCATCTCTGCATACATCATTTGCATACCCATCTAATTTTTATTTTATTTCCATCATGAATGCATCCTCACCCACCCCACCCATATCATTTTTCTCGGTGTGCCACACTTTGCACATTGAGGACACTGTGTAGTTTAACTTGGGGGAGTGAGTGTCTCACATACTTTTCATTTTCTTCATTTTTCTTTTATTTTTTCCCACCTTTCTTTATTTTACACTTATTTTCACCCACTTTTTCATTTTTTTCTCATGCATCACATTTTTCTTACTTTTTGTGTGCTGCATATGTATAGTACTTTTCATTTTCTTTTATCCTTATTATAATGCCCTGCTAAGCTACTGCATAAGTACTAGAGGGGGATGAATAGTACTTTAAAATTATTAAGAGGATAATTCCTAATTATCTTGCAAACTCTACCAATTAATGCGGAAATGCGGAAATGTAAATAATGACAACAAAGAAACAATCACAAACACACGATGTTAATGGGTTCGGATCCACCCAAGTCTCCCCGACTTGTTCCCGGTGATCCTACGTCCCAACCACCCGGATCCCCTCCAGATACTTGAGTTAGAAACCCTAACTCAAGATTTGCACTATGAAATACTTGTGGAAAACCTTCACAAAGTCAAATCATACACAAAGGAAATTGTGACTCCCACAACCCGGGATCACAAACAAACTCTCACAACCGAGAGTGAATCACTTACAATATCAAAGTAAATTGAAATAGAAATTCTTACCGACAAAATCCTATGCCTTGAGTAAACTTACGATTTAGGGCAAAACGGATTTTGGGGAAGATGAAGAGGCACCAAACCCTAGCTCCAAGTAGATGACCAGCAATGGAGTCCTAGGTGGATGTTGGTGACCTAGAATCAAGCACTTGGCTTGGAAGGCTCACAATCAATGAATCTCTCTTTTGAAATAAGAGTGAGGGAAAGATTCTTGAATGGAAATGAATGAGCTTTAAATGAGATTGAATGCTTTCTCTTTGATCTCTAAACTTCTCTTAATATCAGCCTTGAGTGCAATGAATGCAGCACACCAAGTATTTATAGGATAGAGGAAAGAGAGAGAGAGAGAAAAACGTTTCAATTAAAGCTCCAACGGCTCTATTCTGAACCAAACTAGTCGGTCAAAGAATAACCACTGACCGACTAGTTCATCAACTAGTCGGTCGGTCAAACAGCATGAACCGACTAAGAGGTGAACAGTGAATAGATGAAGTTTCAGACTTAAAGAACTAGTCGGACCAAGAAGACTTGCCAACCGACTAGTTTCACAACTAGTCGGTCGGTGAGTGAACTTAGACCGACTAAGAGATAAAACAAATAGTCTGAGTACAAATTGAATTAGTCGGTCCAAGAACAAATGTTGACCGACTAGTTCATCAACTAGTCGATCGCCAAATGTACATAGACCGACTAACGATAAACAGTAACTTGGCATGTACAGGGAAAGCTCAACTAGTCGGTCTAAGAAGGATCACTGACCGACTAGTTCACCAACTTGTCGGTCGGTGAGTCAACGTAGACCGACTAACTGTAAACAGTAAAGAGCTTAGAATTGAGAAGGCAAACTAGTCGGTCCAAGAAGCATTACCGACAGACTAGAGCACCATCTAGTCGGTTGGTTCTTCTTCTTGAACCAACTAACATGCACTAGAAGTCGTGAATCGAAGCGCGAAGCTTCGGAAAAGTTCGTATGGACTTCTACTAAGATCCTATATCTAAGATAGGAGCGTTATGAAGATTAAAACGTAAGACCTACTCAAGGCTTAACATTCTACGATACGAAGCTAGAAGACTATAAATAAAACTTGACGAAACATCTTCGAAAGCTTCGATCGAATCTTCATGACTTCAATAATGGTCCAAAAGCTTCAACGAAGATTTAGGCATACGATCACGCGCTTTGAGAAGTCTTGAGACGTCGCTTTGGATGTTCATATGAATTTGGCGACGATCTCCATAACTGCGCTCACAAATAGTTAGTTCACGATATATTTATGTTTGTTCATCATCCAAAACCAAATCCGGGGAGTCCAATACTCAACACTTATTTCCTTTAGCCCTTTTTGCTCGAGATGAATTTTCTGTGATGACGACGATGACGTGGTATTAGCTTATCTCTATATGCATATTATCTTGTCATGCCATCGTTTTTATTTCAGATATCATATGCCATGCTTGCTATGCATTCGAGATAGTAACCCACAAATTTGTTATATGAATGTGAATAAAATTCTTCTATTAGCTAGTCTGATGATTTATATGGTATACTCTTCATAGAAAACACACCAAGCTTCACGCATTGATTGCCTATATTTGGATTATTGCTTTGTTGTCTTATATCACTTCTTATTGCATGAAAATTGTACGCTTCACTTTCAGGTTGATTGAATGTATGCTATGTTGATATAACTGGATTAGTTTACTTTCTGAGATCAAACTGAGTAGAATACATTACTCTGCTGAAAGTTGTCGTGCACATTCTATAGAGTGAATCGAGTGTGACATATTTTCTTTCTCCACATATCTTGAGCATTATTTCCGTACTTAAAATCATTGGTGAACCTCCCTTTAGCGAATCTTATATTGGCATATCCCCCTTGATGTAAAAATATCCATGCTCCTACCCCCCAAAACCAAAAAGAAAAAAAATATTCATGTAAATCTCTCTATCTTTTGATTTGGGATCACATGTGTATATATTGATATGAAAAAAAGAGAAAAGAAAAGAAAAAAAGAGAAAAGAAGTTCGTATATGATCCCATTTCATTTTTATTTTTCTGTCTTACTTCCCTCTTTTATTTTTATTTCTTGGAGCTTCAAAAATGGGGAATGGTCTTATTGCTAAATTTGATGCCACCACGCTTATAGATAAGCTTGGGGGATGATCCAATGATGTGCGAGAGAGTGGTTACTTGTCTGTGCATGACAACCTAAGCTATGTAATTTTCTATACTTGGTGAAATTACTAAAATATTTACAAAACCCAGGAATTGAGACTTATCATGCATTTCATAAAAACCACTCCTTTCTATTCTTATTGCTTCATATTGTGTGATACCTCTTATACTCCAAATAGAAAGCGATCAATTGAAAAGTGTGTGGTCTATGATTATGTATATTGCTTTAGATGCTTCAGACGATGCTAATTCTAGAATGATTTTATATTTCATATTGTTTTGATATTCTTAGGTTTCTATATTGAATGCATCCTTAAATGATCATGATATCGAGATAAAAATCTTTGGCATGTTTTTATTCGCCGTGTGCTATATGAGTAATCAAACCTACGTCCTGAGAAAATGATCTAGCACCTCCCTCTTTGTTTTCTTTTCTCTCTTCTTTTTTCCTTTTTCCTTATTTTTACCCGCCGAGTTCGCCTTTTACTTATCTTCCTTGAGGACAAGTAAGATGTAAGCTTGGGGGATTTTGATCGCTCCTTATTTTACACCTTTTTTCTGCATGTTTTCATGTCGTTTTGATCACCCATATTGTGTTTTCCACGATTTTTCGACGATATCGCGTTGTTTTTCACTATTTCTTGTTTTTGTCGTATTTCAGGAGATATGGAGCGATCTGGAGCAAAAATAAGATCAAGGGACTTTCGCGCACACCGGAGCGTCGGCCACGGCTTATTTGAGGAGTTAGCATCGCTAGAGGATGTACGGAAGAGGAAGAAATTAGATAGAATCGACGAGAAGGTAAGGAGAAGGAGAAAACAGCCCAGAAGCAGCTTACTCGGCCGAACAGAGTGTCCACTCGGCCGAGTAACAAGCTGCGTTTGGTCGAGTGAAACGGATACGCACAGCAAATTTTCGATGTTTCCTCGGCCGAGCTAGAAAGTCTACTCGGTCGAGTAGAGAAGCTCACTCGCCCGAGTAGAACAGGGATTTTCAACCGAGAGAGGGCCAAGTTACTGGAAATTTTGAGAAGCCTACTCGGCCGAGCAAGATTGCTTACTCGGCCGAGTAAAGAAGCCTACTCGCCCGAGTCAGTCAGAGAGACAAACCTCCGAGACCCTCAAATTCTCTATTTTATTATTGGGTCTGTCACTCGGCCGAGTGACATTGTTACTTGGCCGAGTGACGCATTCCGACTGCTACACAGATTGTGAATTCTGGGCTGCGCAGGGCCAATTCTGTCAGGATTTTTTGGATGATTTTGGCTTGTATTTAAACCTAGTTTTATCCCTAGTTTTAGGAGAGACCTCTATTATTTTTTGACGGCTATTCTTTTGTGAAATCTCAGCTGGAGATCATATGCGACAATTTTGGTTTGTTCTTTCTTGCTAAAATCTTATTTTTTATGAATTGTCTCTTCTTTGCAATGATTTGTACTATGATCTATTACTTTATTTCTGATATTTCCATGATGATCCGTTCTAGGGCATGGAGAAGAACCCTATAGACCCGATCTTTTGAATTGTGATGAATGGATAGAATTGTTGCTAGGATTGAAGAAAGGTTAGGTTTTGATTGATTTATTGCGAGTAGCTAGGAATTTCCTTCAATTGGGATTTGCAAGAGATTGGATCTCAATTGATGGAAAGGCCTAGACATTCGACTTAGGTTTATAATCGAAATTCTCTAGATTTGGTTTGCAAGAGATTGGACCAAAGCTAGAATTTTTATTATAAATCTATACTAATATTCGTTTGCAAGAGATTGGATGAATACGAACTATCATAACCTAGGTCGTAGCTCGAGTCTGCACGAGAGTGGGCTCGAGTTGCGATTGGACGATGATGTCGATCTTCACGCTAGTGGTTTAGGTTAGGGTTTGAATGAGAGTGGGCCCAAATCTAGGTTGCTATAGACCGACAATAGCACGAGAGCATGAGCTTGGTTCTACATTAAGTTGCGACTAGTTCACTTACATTCAAGCCTTGCAACATTGATATTCATGATCCACAAGGATAAGAAACGGTATGTAGTGGGGATTTCCTATCCCTAGACGCTTTTATTATATTGATATATATTTGCTATTTGAACGATTGTGACACTACCATCAAAACTATTCTTATTCCATCAATAGCTAGGTGATCAAAGTAAGATACTGTCAATTGTCCTCCCTGAGTTTGATACCCGCTCGCCACTACGTCGTGCGCTTGTGGTAAAACTACAGTCGTTTTCCAGGTGTATATCCGGGGCCGACCATTATCTAAGTCTCCCAACAAAAATACCCATAGCAGAATTTATACACTAGGACTAGTAAACTATCCCTATAAATAATGACAAAAGTTCAGAACATGTGTTGCCTCCCATGAAGTGATGTTGTTTAAAGTCATTTGCTCGACTCCTTAGTTCGTGATCAATTTGGATTCGGAGGATTTGTAGCTGAGCTATCGGTCGTTGAGCCTCTAACTGGAGAGATTGCGGGCTCGTTGATCGCATAGTGTTTTAAACGCTGCCCATTGACTTTGAACGGTTCATCTCTTCACATTATCTCAATTGCTCCATGCAGGAAGACCTTGGTGACTCGGTAGGGTCCTGACCATCTAGACTTGAGCTTGTCGGGAAAGAGCCTCAGTCTTGAATTGAATAAGCGAACTAAGTCTCCTTCCTTGAATTCTTTCTATAAAATGCGCTTGTCGTGCCACCGCTTCAACTTCTCTTTGTAGATCTGGGCATTTTCGTAAGCGTTGAGCCAGATCTCGTCAAGTTCATTTAGTTGTAGCTGTCGGTGTCTTCCTACCTCCTTGGCATCAAAATTCAGATTCTTGACAGCCCAAAATACCTTGTGCTCCAATTCCACAGGCAGGTGACATGCCTTCCCGTAAACAAGTCGGTAAGGGGTCGTGTCGATCGAAATTTTGAATGTAGTCCTGTAGGCCTAGAGCGCATCTGAAAGTTTCGATGACCAATCCTTCCTAGAGCTAGCCACAGTCTTCTCAAGAATGCTCTTAATTTCTCTGTTTGAAACTTTCACCTGGCCGCTTGCCTGCAGGTGATAGGTACGCCCGATTCGGTGCTGCACTCTGTACTTCTTCAAAAGAGCTTCAAATTTCTTCTCTATGAAGTGGCTCCCTCCGTCACTGATTAAGACTCGAGGCACACCAAATCTCGGGAAGGTGTTGTTTTTAAAGAATTTGGCCACCACCCGGGAATCATTGGTGGGGCTAGCTATCGCCTCTACCCACTTGGACACATAATCCACGGCCACCAAGATATACTGATTTCAATAGGATGAGGGAAACGGCCCCCATGAAGTCGATTTTCCAAACATCGAAGATCTCGACTTTCAAGATGTAATGCTGAGGCATTTCGTTCCTCTTGAATATGTTTCCCGTCCTTTGGCACTTGTCGCAAGCCTGGACATAATCATATGTGTCCTTGAAAAGAGTAGGCCAATAGAATCCACTCTGGAGAATCTTCATCGTGGTCTTATAAGCACTCGCATGGCCTCCACATTGTTGATCATGGCAATGAGAAAGTATGGAGGTCGCTTCTGTTTCGGGGATACACCTTCGTATCACCCCATCATTGCAAGTCTTGTACAAATAAGGGTCATCCCAATAAAATTTCCAGACTTTGTGAAAGAATTTCTTCTTTTGCTGATAGCTCACACTGTGGGGTACGATGGCGTATGTTAGATAGTTGGTGATGTCAGCATACCATGGAGTCCAAAAAGAGGAGATAGAGAAAAGATGCTCTTCAGGGAGTGAGTCATCAATAGGAGTGGCATTTGGATCGAGAGTAGGCAACCTGGACAGGTGGTCGGCGACGACATTCTCCGCCACTTTCTTGTCCTTGATCTCTAAGTCGAATTCCTGAAGGAGGAGAATCCACCTTATGAGGCGCGGCTTTGCCTCCTTCTTGCTCAAAAGGTATTTAAGGGCGGCATGATCGGTGAGCACGATTACCTTGGCACCCACAAGATACGACCAGAACTTGTCCATGGCATGGATGACGGCTAGTAATTCTTTCTCTGTAGTCGTATAGTTCCTTTGGGCTTCGTCGAGGGTCTTGCTCGTATAGTAAATGACGTGCAGATTTTTGTCCTTCCTTTGCCCCAAGACGGCCCCAACTGCATAGTCGCTAGCATCGCACATTAACTCGAAAGGTAGACTTCAGTCGGGCGGTTGAATCACAGGTGCTGAAATAACGGCTTGCTTCAAAAGGTGGAAGGCTTCCATACACTTGTCATCGAAGATGAAAGGCGTATCCTTCACAAGGAGTTGAGTCAAGGGCCTAGAAATTTTAGAGAAGTTTATGAACCGGCAGTAGAATCCTGCATGCCCTAAGAAACCACGGACTCACCAAAGGTTAAGTGGAGGCGGAAGATTTTCGATCACATCTACCTTTGCCTTGTCCACCTCAATCCCTCTTGAAGAAATAATGTGCCCCAATACGACTCCTTCTTGGACCATAAAGTGGCATGTCTCCCAATTTAGAACTAGCCCTTTATCTTGGCACCTTTTCATGACTTTAGTCATGTTGCGGAGACACGAGTCGAACTCCGTTCCATAGACGGAAAAATCATCCATGAAGACCTCCATTTTATCCTGGAAGTAATCTGAGAAAATTGCATACATCAGTCTTTGTAGCCAGAGCGTTGCAAAGCCCAAACAGCATCCTCCTGTAAGCATACGTCCCAAATGGACAAGTAAAAGTTGTCTTTTCCTGGTCATCATTGTGGATGGAAATTTGCAGAAAGCCAGAGTATCCATCCATGAAGCAGAAGTAGTTATGCTTGGCCAGTCTTTCGAGCATCTGATCAATAAAAGGGAGAAGATAATGATCTTTCTGTGTGGCCTTGTTCAATTTCCGGTAATCTATGCACATCCAATATCCGGTGACAGTCCTCGTGGGTATAAGCTCGTTTTTCTCATTACGAATGACCATCATTCCTCCCTTCTTGGGCACAACATGTACCGGGTTAACCCTGCGACTTTCGGAAATAGGATAGATAATCCCGGCCTGGAGGAGTCTAACAATCTCCTTCTTGACTACTTCCATTATGATGTGGTTCAATCTTCGTTGTGGCTCAATGGAAGAGGCTTGCTCATCTTCAAGCAATATCCTATGTGAGCAAAGCCCCAAGCTTACCCCCTTCAAGTCCTCAATCGCATACCCGAAAACATTCTTGAATCTCTTCAGAACATCAAGTAATTTAGTCATTGGTCTTCGGGTAGCGAGGAGTTCACGATGACCAGCTGTGTCGAATCTGTAGCAGCCTGCCAAAACAGAGTTAGGATCGATAAATGAAGTTGAGACTTACGCTTGCGTATGCAGCACGGTAGTCTACGAACTTCGCCTTCGGATTCGCCATAACGGATCGAGTCTTCTCACGAACGGAGTAAGGCTACTAAATCCACAATCTAAATCTCTACTTTTAGATTAAGAACTTGGATAAAGGGAGAGGAAGTATTTCGGCAGAGCTTCGCTAGAATGAAGATGCATGCAAGAATGCCATGCAAAGTGTAAGGAAAATGGCTAACCCTTGGGTCTTATTTATAGCCCCCAAGGTAGTTATTTTAGGGTAAATTGTTCCTTTGGAACAATTTAACTAAGGTGTACAATCTTACATGGCATATTATAAGCTTAAGTTGTACCACATGCATGGTACAATATAAGCTTAAGATATTACCCCTTTATTAGCCATATGTCGCATGCACTTATGCACATATAATGCGACTTTCCCATCAATCTAGAGATCCTCTCCGAAAGGGAACATATTCTCTTTGCGAACGACTTCGTGTACGCGACGTTCGAGGTCCGTATTCCCTCGTACATCCCCCACAAGGGTGTACTAACGTCTTCCATATCCAACATCTCCCACTCACACTTGAGGGGATTGTAAGAGAATGTCTTTCTCTTAGTTCTTTCATCTATCATACCGAGAAATAGACCGTGCGACCGTCATGCGCGTAGAGTCTGTTGTTGTGCACTTGTTAGAGATACACAACGACCTCGAAGGTGCAAAGTTGAGTAGTTCAACGCATGCTTTACCCTAGATTATTTCTTCACATTTCTTATACTTTATATTCAACAATTGAATCCCATCTGGATTACAATTGGCTGGCCAGCTTTGAATCATTAAAGTCCAAATGCGAATATGAAATCAATCTTCCTCTTCTTACGAACCTTCTGATCTTGACTAGACTCGCTTTTCTAACGTGCCCCGCCGAGCCGAATTATCATAGCCCATAAGTAACACGCTAAGATAGCGATCATCTCGTCAAATCTAAAGGAACCAATTGGAGTCCTTGAGGGTAAGAGTTAAGACCCGTATGGCCTTTGAGTCTCACATAATAGCAAACACTATTGCTACTAACTCAGTGGTCGAAATGCATACGTGGTATGAACACGTATTACAACATCACTCCTTTCCCAGGGAGAGTATGTCTTAATGATGTTGTACGGATGAAAGATCAGACACCACAGTGCCTATCTTTTGAGTCCCCTTACTACCCATGAAATATTCCCGGACTCTCATCATGCATAAGACAGATAGGATTTAAAAAATCCAATGAGATATTTATATCCTTGTGATACAGATCTCAGATCTTTTGTAAGCATCCATATGATGCAGATCTTTCATTCGACTATCTTGTTAAAGTCATGACTCTAAATCATTCGTCTAATGATTTTGACTTTAAACTAGTCTCATCTCTATCTTATCCATCTGATAAGATAAGGCGGTTGCTCATGTGAGAGAGCCAACCTTAATCTGTCCGACATACACACAATTCAGCTGAGATTTCAAAAATGTACACAAACATTTCTTAAGAAATTCATATGCAATGTTGGAAAAAGAACTTATTCTTTTATTAATTTTGATCATTTACAGACATGGGAATTTACATTGGTACAACTCAGCTCTTACGCAATCCTTGAGATGATAAGTGTTTGTAAAACACATCTCTGGGGATCGCCTTCGTAAGCGGATCCGCTATCATCTCATGCGTAGATATGTACCGTATGTCTACCTTCTTGGTCTTATCATAGTCTTTTGCAAATTTGTAGCGGATATCTATGTGTTTGGTCTTACAATGGAATTTCGGATCTTTGACATAGGCTATAGATGCTTGACTGTCGCTGTGTATAGGTACAGCACCTGAGTCACTTGCATTAATTAGCCTGTCTAAGAACTTCCTAAGCCAAACAGCCTCTTGAACTGCCATGCTAAATGCTACAAACTCGGCTTCCATGGTTGAAAGTGCGATGCAGGATTGTTTCTTGCTACTCCAGGATATTGCACCAGATCCGAGTAGAAAAACATATCCTGAGGTCGATCGTCGCTCATCGAGATCACCCGCCCAATCAGCATCAGTGTAGCCTTCGAGCCTCAAGGCATCTCCTTGATAGCATAAAGCAAAGTCTGCAGTTCCTTTGAGATACCGCATTATCCTCTTAACCGCTTTCCAGTGTACTTGCCCTGGGTTGGATTGGTAACGACTTACCATTCCAACGGCAAAACAGATGTCCGGTCTTGTACACATCATAGCGTACATTAGACTACCAACTGCACTGGAATATGGAACTTTTTCCATAATCTCCTTCTCTTTTTGGTTCTTCGGACATGATTTCAGACATAAATTGTCGCACTTGCTTATTGGAGTATCAATGGACTTGCAGTCCTGCATATTAAAACGTTCTAGAACCTTCTTTATATAAGTCTCCTGTGAAAGAGAAAGAAGTTTCTTCGAACGATTCCTTGAAATCTTAACTCCAAGGATATATGCGGCTTCTCCCATGTCTTTCATCTCAAAAACTGATGAAAGCCAAGCCTTGATATCCATCACAAAGCCCTTGTCATTTTCGGCTATTAAGATGTCATATACATATAGAGACATAATAACATACTTGTTCTTATTCCTCTTGATATATACACAGTTATCTTCATCAAGCATGGAAAATCCATTTGATAAGACAACCTCTTGAAATCGTATATACCACTGGCCTCGAGGATTGTTTAAGACCATATATGGATTTAAGAAGTTTACAAACCTTATGTTCGTTTCCTTCTTTTACAAACCCTGTTGGTTGTTCCATATAGATCTCCTCGTCCAATTCTCCATTGAGAAAGGCAGTCTTTACATCCATTTGATGTAATTCGAGGTCTAAGCAAGCTACCATTGCCAGAATCAGGCGAATTGAGGTAAAACGAACAACAGGTGAGAAGGTCTCTTCGTAGTCTATCCCTTCCTGTTGCGTAAAACCTTTCGCGACAAGGCGAGCTTTATATCTGTCAATAGAGCCATCAGCCTTATGCTTGATCTTGAGAACCCATTTGTTCCCAATAGCTCTACGTCCTCTGGGTAAGTCAACTAAGTCCCAGACTTGGTTAACTTTTATGGATTCTAACTCCTCTTGCATCGCTTCCATCCATTTGTCTTTAGCAGGGCAAGATACGGCCTGTTTGAAAGTAGCAGGCTCGTCATCTTCTTATAGTAAAGTCATAAAGGTTTGCGGAAATTCATCCTCAAATCTTAGAGGAGCCAACCTTGTACGACTACTACGTCGTATTTGAGATTCTTCAAGTCCTTGTTGACTTGAATTTAGATCAATTCTAATATCACTCCCACTTGGAATGTCGTTAGAATTGCTCCCACTTGGATCATTATTCCCGTATGGAATAGGATAATCGTCATTCGTATAATCCATTGGTGAAGGTTGAAACGTATTTTCATTTTCACCAAGAATTCTCCCACTCGAATGAGGTAATCCTTCTTGATCATAAATCTCAAATAGAGATAAGTCCTGACTTATCTCGCCCTGTCTTGGAAACTCGTTTTCCAAGAAAGTGACATCCCTCGACTCAAACTCAATTAGCCCACCATTGTCTTCCTGACTAACAAAAACATAACCTTTGGAGTTTTCTGCGTATCGTATAAAGATACATTTCCTTCCCCTTGGCCCAAGTTTGCCATACTTATGGGAGGAAATATGTGCGTAGGATGCACAACCCCAAGGTTTCAAAAAATTTAAGTCAGGAGACCTTTGGTTCCACAACTCATAAGGAGTGGAGCTAACTGATTTCGAGGGTACACGGTTTAAAATGAAAGTGGCCGTCAATAATGCATCTCCCCAAAAGGTGATTGGCAAGTTAGCTTGCGCCATCATTGAACGGACCATTTCCATTAAAGTCCTATTTCTCCTTTCTGCAACACCGTTTTGTTGAGGAGTATAAGGCATAGTTACCTGATGTACTATGCCTTTTTCATCACAAAGTTCCTTAAAACTTATTGATTGATATTCACCGCCCCTATCGGTTCGCAAGACCTTAATCTTGCGATCTAATTGATTCTCCACTAAACTCATATAGTTTTTAAAGCAAGCCAAAGCTTCACTTTTGTGGGATATCAAATAGATATGTCCGAATCGGGTGAAATCATCAATAAAAGTGATGAAATAGGACTTTCAGCGTCTTGTCTTGACATTCATCAGACCACATATGTCCGAATGGATAAGCTGTAATGGAACCTCGGCCCTTGTGCCGGTTCCAAACGGCTTGCGACAAGATTTCCCCACAAGGCAATGTTCGCAGGTCGACATTTCAACCTTTGAAACATTGGATAGAAGGCCACGTTTGGCAAGTCTATCCATACGCGTTGGTCCAATATGACCAAGCCTTGCGTGCCAATAATTCACATCAGACTCATAAGTCTTAGAATTTGCAATAAGAAAATTTTCATTACATGAGGAATCATACATTGTACTCATTACAATAAATCCTTTAAATACAAACCCAGTACCAATAAGAGTATTATTACAACTTAAGTCCACATTACAATCATGAAAAAACCAGTTATAGCCAAGACCCATTAATACAACCACAGAAATTATATTCCTTCGAATATCTGGAGCGAAGAGGACATCATGAAGTAGGAGAGTGCGGCCGTTGTCCAAGACTAGCTTGCAAGTCCCAACGCCTTTCACTTCAACACGTGTGTTGTTTCCTACATAGATCCACTTCGTTCCTTGGGGTATCCGGTGATACTCCACGAAGGACCGTCTGTCCCTTGCTATGTGGTCGGTGGCATCTGAATCAATTATCCAAAACGGATTAGATTCCACAAGAAATATCGAACTAGAAACACATATGTAACCAGTATATTTACAAGTTACCTCGTCCCCTCCACTCGTACACGAACGAGCATAGTAACCGAGCTTGTTGCACTTGAAGCACTTGATCCTCTTCAAGTCTTTCTTCTTGTGCCATTTCTTGTGCCCACCCTTATGTTTGGGTTTCTAGGAAGACTCAGGTTGCTTATTACGTTCATTAGTGAACTTCGAACGATTTTTCCGTTTCTTTCCCCCGTGTGAGGAACTAGCAACCATGTGCACTTCTGCACTTGGTTTGGCAGCCGCAAGCCGCTCTTCCTCTAATTCGAGGTGCTTGGAAACATCGCTGAAGGTCTTGATGCTCTCATTGTGAGTGAGATGCATCTTCATTTGATCTCACCCATTTGGTAGGGAACGTATGACTGCTTGGATTTGTTGCTCATCAGTGAGCACATGACCTGCATCCTTTAACTCCGAGATAATGTTCGCCATATGTCGCAGATGTTTCCCCATGGAATGATCTGGACGTTTCTTATATGTATCGAACCTTATAGTTAAGGCGCGAAGTTTGGACACCGATGTGCCACCGAACTTCTCCTCTAGCTTGGACCATATGTCCATGGCTAGGTCATGTTCTCGGAAGATGCGCATTACGTCATCAGCCATAATGCTTAATAACGTAATGCGCGCTATCTTGTTCTTCCGAGACCAAGCATCAAAAGCTTCCTTGTCTCGTCGGTGTTGGGCCGTAGTGCCCAACTCGGGTTCAATCATAACGTTCTTTAGAGTTTCGAGCACTTCTTGCTCCTCTAGAACGTATTGTATCTTGATGGACCAAAGGTTGTAATTATCGCCGTTGAGTTTTTCACCTTTGTTTAACTCAGCGACGATATTCTTTGAAGCGGAAGACATTTTACTTTTAAAATGCTGCAAAAGACATAAAACCAAAGGTTTGATCAAAAAATTGCATTGAAAAATTCTTGGAATACAATTCCCATTTGAAGTGAAAGTAGAATATCCCTTTTGGATGGTTCTAACTTCAACTCCCACTTGGAATGATATTTATAATTTGATAAGTTACTTTCGAAAAATATTGAAGATGTTACTCTAGAATCGGAAAGGTCACTATGTTTCCAATCACCATCTAGATTAACTTTCAATATTTCTCCCTCACTTTATCAAAAGTTAGTACTCTTATAGTACTTTGCAGCGGAAAAGCGTTTTTGAAAACGTATTTTTCAAAACGTATGAAAACGTATTTTTCAAAAAATTATATTTCAACTTAGTACCCTTATGATACTAGTGAAATATTCGACACTTCCTGACCATTTGTCGGGAATGTGCCGTAGCCGTGCCTAAGTCGGATCCCCCTTTTGGGGATTCTTCTGCAAATTATCGTCGCCGGCTCCCGTATGGATCCAGGCGTTTCCCCTCGTATGAGAGAATTTTGATGCAGACGACTGTTGTTTGGCCCCGTATGGGCTAGTTGGCACGTTCATGTTCAACCAAGGCCTTTTGCCGAATTGGTCGACCAAAACACCAAAATTGGTCGACCAAAATCTGGTTTTCTTCACTCCCGGCCAGGGCCCCTGCCCTGGCCGGCCAAGGACGGCCTGCGGCAGCCCTGGCCACTGCCAGGGCCGGCCTGGCCACCGGCCTGGCCTCGGCCAGAGGCCGGCCAGGCCTCTGCCTGGCCTGGCCAAGGCCAGAGGCCCCTGGCCGGGGCCAGGGCCCCTGCCCTGGCCTCGGCCAGGGCGGCCAGGCCCTGGCCTAAGGCCAGGGCGCTGCCCTGGCCTCCGCCAGGTTGGCCAGGCCCTGGCCGGGGCCGGGGCCTCTGCCCTGGCCTCGGCCAGGGCGGCCAGGCCCTGGCCGGGGCCGGGGCCTCTGCCCTGGCCTCGGCCAGGGCGGCCGGGCCCTGGCCGGGGCTGGGGCCCCTGCCCTGGCCTCGGCCAGGGCGGGCAGGGCGGCCAGGGCCTTCTGGCCCTGGCCGTGGCCGGCCAGGGCCGGCTGGCCATGGCCATGGCATTTTTGCCTTGACCGACCATGGCCCTTTGGCCATGGCCGGTTTCCCCTTTCATGGGTGGCCGCACACCCCCGTTGGAGGGGGTTGTCGCGGTGGTTATTGGCCGTAGCCAACCCCCTCCGCATGGGGAGGGGGTGCATGGACTTCATAACCCATTTGGTCATGGTGCACATGCACAAAATATTCATCTTCCCCGATGGGAATAACCACCACCTTCTTCTCCAGTGAAGCACCCGTTCGTCGAGGAAGTAGTTGTCCTCCAATGGCCGTGTGCCAAAAAAATGAACCCACTTCAAAACTTCGTAAACTACGCGCTCCACATGAAGAGAGCGCCCATTCCCTATGAATGGAGACTCAGCATCCATGAAGAGAGCGAGTTTGACGATATGAACGGTCGGTTCTTCCCGTCACGGAGAGTTCCTGTCATATTCGTAATGACAGAAGACCCTAACGTGAAAAGAACAACCGCTGCGTTCTCTCCGTCACGAAGCGTTCCTACCATATCCGTAATGGTAGGATACCCATCCGTGAAAAAGACAACGACTCGTTCATAGTTTCTCCGGGGCGAACCCGTATGGCTCTGATACCAATGTAGCAGCCTGTCAAAACAGAGTTAGGATCGATAAATGAAGTTGAGACTTACGCTTGCGTATGCAGCACGGTAGTCTACGAACTTCGCCTTCGGATTCGCCACAACGGATCGAGTCTTCTCACGAACGGAGTAAGGCTACTAAATCCACAATCTAAATCTCTACTTTTAGATTAAGAACTTGGATAAAGGGAGAGGAAGTATTTCGGCAGAGCTTCGCTAGAATGAAGATGCACGCAAGAATGCCATGCAAAGTGTAAGGAAAATGGCTAACCCTTGGGTCTTATTTATAGCCCCCAAGGTAGTTATTTTAGGGTAAATTGTTCCTTTGGAACAATTTAACTAAGGTGTACCATCGTACATGGCATATTATAAGCTTAAGTTGTACCACATGCATGGTACAATATAAGCTTAAGATATTACCCCTTTATTAGCCATATGTCGCATGCACTTATGCACATATAATGCGACTTTCCCATCAATCTAGAGATCCTCTCCGAAAGGGAACATATTCCCTTTGCGCATGACTTCGTGTACGCGACGTTCGAGGTCCGTATTCCCTCGTACATCCCCCACAAGGGTGTACTAACGTCTTCCATATCCAACAGAATCCTCTCCCAAATATTCATATTTCAACCCCGACGGTAACTCCTTCTCGACTTCCTGTGGTCTTGACACATATTTCTCAAGCTGAGCATCCTCCAATGAAAGGACTTCTTCCTTGGTCTCTTGGATGCTAGCATCCGGAATTTCACTTTCAGCCGTGGTTTCGCATGGCGAGGCCTTGCAAGGTAGTGAGGGGATCACGGAAGAAGGCTCTGGGTCCCTTCCAAATGCATGATAATCATCCGTGAAGAAGGCTTCAACGTGAAAACTGGTCTCAATAGTGGATAGTTCTCCACCACAACTTTCAGCTTCCTCATGGTCCTAAGATCCAGGGTGCTCTGTAGAGGTCTGCAAGGATAAGATAGATTCATGCTCACCGCACTCAATAAACTCTGCCTGATGATCCTCTAGAAAAACCTCCCTATAGGTGCATAGCTCTCCCCCACTGAAGTCGGTACTGGGCATGTCAATAAACACTGCTTCATCGGGAGGACAAAAATTGTCGTGTCAGAATGATGATGAACATCATGATTCTTCTTTTGATTTTCTACAGCAACTGACAGAAAAATAGGATGCTCGAGGCGCTTAGGATTCTGCCAGGCCCTTGGCCAAACAGCTGACGTGGTGTACATGTGCCCAGATATTGCCTGAAACGGTACACAACATTCTTGCTGTAGAGCAGAAAACCTGTAAGAAAAGGAGAGAAAGAGGACTGCAAGGATGGAGATCGCATTAATAGCACAAGTTGTTTGAATGCAGAGATAAGAAATAATGATGGCGGTATGGAGACATAGTCTACCAACCCTATACATCGAATATGTACAATATGTCCAAGTAAAATCAAAAAGTGAGTAGAACGTGAAAATTATCACAGGGTAAGGATGTGAACTAGTCTTAGGGTTCACAGGGTCCTAAAAGAAACAAGCACGTTGCCTCCCCGGCAACTACGCCATAAAGCTTGACGTCCCCTAGATTAACAATGTGTAGTCAGAATAAGGATACCAGATTTAAATACTTATAACCGCAAGCGCACGGTGTTGTATTGTGGCTTGGGGGTCGAACACAGGGAGGCATGTGGTGTGCTTGTTGTCAAACAGGAACCGGGTCACCCGGTGGGTGAGCTAATCCTATCACAAGGTGGGTTGTTACGAAATGAAACTACAAAGGATGTAATAACCTAGGAATTTGGTTTTCATCCTATCATGTGTTCTCTCTATTACGACCGATGGATATGAATACGATCGGATTCTAGGGTTTAGTGGTTAGACGTTGCCTCTAAAAGTGATACCTAGCATCCCATGGGCCCGATATTCCGGTCGATGCCCAGGATGATACGCTAGGTCTACCCAAGTTCGGACGGTGGGCATTCCCATGTCCATTAACACCGACCAACTCCGGGAGCACTAAGATCGCAACGATTACTCCCGACATTTCATCATGCCGTTCCCACGCGCTAGGATTCAATGTCTACGCTAGGGGTGTGAGCTGTGGCTAGGGGATCAAAAGCCAGTTTTATTTCCCATTGGCCCGATGGTCAGAGGCGGTCTTTCTCCCGCCAATGATAATGAAACATCCCGCGTAACCATCTAAATTCATATATCCTATCAAAGCCCTAATCCTATGGTCGTTCTAGGGAGAACCCACGAAGGGGTTTCCACCAACGTCCCAGATTAGGAAACTACTCACAATTCATTACAAAAAGAGCAACACAACAAATTATAGCCATTAAAATCAAGATCAAGCAATAGAATAATGGAGCAAATAGTATTAAGAACGCAATGTCAAAGTATTAAGACAACTAGAGAACTTACAAAACAAAATAAATTCACAGCCGCCAAAATCCCACAAAAACTGCTTAAATGGGGATATGTTTCTGGGAAAACCTAGGGTTGTATTTATAATAAAACATCCAACCGATCGGTTGAATCATCAACCGATAGGTTGAGACAAATGTCGAAACTATCTTCAGCCTTTGAGATACTTCACCCGATCGCTGAACCGATCGGGTGAGTCGTCGGGTCGTGAGCTAGGAGAACTTCGGCTACAGATGAACCGATCGGGTGAGATTTCACCCGATCGGTTGGAATTCAGCTCCCAAAGACAGAGAAGACTACGGCATCCACCCGATCACTGAACCGATCGGGTGGGGTCTTCTTCACTGCTGCTCCAGATCGGGTCGGATATGTGTACACGAACCGATCGGGTGGGTTTGTCCACCCGATCGGTTGAGGGCTGATATGTGGTATTCTTTGATGTTTGCCCTCAAGTTCTCGCACGACGCCTCCCGTTGCTCCGGGGACTCATGATATTTGCTTTATATGTCCCCAGCGCTGGCAATCTCCTGCAATGGAACAAAAACACAAAGAAAGTGAAAGAGAACTAAAAATCACAAGAGAATGGATACAAAACAACGGAAAACAACGGAAAATCACGGAGAAGACGTGCGTGAATATATAAAATATAAACGCACGTTAGTTACGCTGTTGGCCCCGCGCACTACTCGGCCCGAGTAGCCTCCACAGCTCGGTCTGCTCGACAGAGCTGACATGTGCCGCTTCTACCGCTGGGTGGAGTTGAGTCGACTCAGTCGAGTAGCATAGCTACTCGACCCGAGTAGGTATTCCCTACAGAGCTCTCTCAAAGAGCAAACTCTCGGACTTCTGAGACCATCAGAATCCTACAGTAGCTCGACCGAGTAGCAGGCTACTTGACCGAGTAGCCTCCTGCTCGACCGAGTAGAACATCGCCCGAGTCGGCTAAAACTCCCTACTACTTACTATCTCTGCTCTGCTCCTGTAGCTCGGTTGAGTAGCATACTACTCGACCGAGTCGCCTAGGAAACCTTCACCCATGATACTTAAATCACAAAAAAACAACATTATACCTTGATTCAAATCTCATCACCAATGACTCATGCACCTCCACGTTGCACGCCATGCCCATCTCTCTGAGTATCATCGTTGCCTCGGAACACGCGCCCTCCGGCACCACCTAAGTGATCGCTCCAGGACGTACACCCAAAGAACGGTTGTAGTTTTACCGCAAGCGCACGGTATAGCGGCGAGCGGGTATCGAACACAGGGAGGACGAATGACCGTGCTTGCTTCTAATCAACCTGGCTATTTAAGAATAGAGAGAATTTCCTTGGGCGATCCTGTCACAATCGTCAGACAAATGTGCGAAATACCAAATCAAATAAAGAACGTCTAGGGAATGGGGAATCCCCGCTACTCACCGTATTTCATAAATGTGGTTCGTCGGTATCAAAATTGCTAGAATGAGAATTTGGATGAACTAGTTGCAACTAAATGTGGAACCAAGCTCACGCTCTCGCGCTGTTGCCGGTCTATAGCTATCCTAGGGTCGGGTCCAATCTCTTGCAAACCCTAACCTAGGAAAGCTAGCATTAGGATCAACATCATCGTCCAATCACGCACCGAGTCCAATCTCTTGCAAACTCGGTCCACGATCTAGATTGTGATAGTTCCTACCCGTCCAATCTCTTGCAAACGGGTATCGGCACGGAATTGCAACCGGAGATCCTGGTATCGGTCCAATCTCTTGCAAACCGATACTTCGAAAGTCCGACTCCAACCCAATTCGGATTTCTAGGGCTTCCTATCAAATTGGGATCCAATCTCTTGCAAATCCCAATTGATATGAATACCTAGCTATCAGTAGTAATTCGATCCCAATCTAATCTCTAATTATTGATTCTAGCACAATTTCTACCAATTTATCACAAATACGAAATTGGGCTTGTAGGGTTCATCCCCACGCCCCAAGACGTGGAGACTACTCACAAATCATAGCAATAGCACAAAAATAATCAATGAAATAGGCAATGGAATTCATCACAACAATGATATAAACAATAAAAATAGAGTTTTTGGGGAAGAGAGATGCAAACCAATGTAGTTCTTCAATTAATCCAACAAAAATCCAAGTTTTTCCTCTTCTCCAATCACAAATAATAAATCTAAAAAGTAATCTCAAAAAGCTGCAAAAAATCTAAGAGATGGCTCTCCAAACTAGGGTAAAAACAGGGCTTAAATAGCCCCAAAAATCGTCCAAATATCCTGACCAAAACGCCCCTGCACAGCCTGTTTTCCGCAAATTTCGCTACAGGCAGCGCATCGCACTCGGCCGAGTGACAAAAGTCGCTCGGCCGAGTGAAAACCCTGTAATTTTCCAGTAAGTCGGGGCTTTCAGGGGTCTTCAGTTCGGAGGCGGCTCGGCCGAGTGAGTTGTCGTCACTCGGCCGATGGCTTCATTGCACTCGGGCGGACGTGGTTTGCCACTCGGCCGAGTGGGTCTTCTGAAGCTCAGGTGGCCGAAAAACAGAAACTTTGATATTTTGGAGGGGCTTCGTCTGGGCGCCACTCGGGCGGACGTGGTATCGTCACTCGGCCGATGTGGACTCCGACGCTCGGCCGAGTACACATGGAAATCGTGTCTGAACGGGTCGGCCGAGCAGTGTCTCGCTGGTCGGCCGAGTGGCTCCTCCACTCGGCCGAGTGGGACACAAAAGATGCCTAATCTGATTGTTTTGGCCTCCTCGTCGCTCCTGCGATGTCCATTCTTCTTCTGCTCCTCTCCAACAGCAAAATATCCCTCGGGGAGGTCGTCGGTGGCCGTCTAGAGTAAGCGCGTCTCGAGATCACTCCAAATCGAGCCAAATCACCTGAAATGCGACAAAAACAACAAATTGTGAAAAGCATCGCAATATCGTCGATATATCATGAAAAACATGATTTGGGCGATCTAAATGGCATGCGAATACACGGAAAAAAGGTGTAAAATGAGGAGTGATCAAAATCCCCCAAGCTTGCATCTTACTCGTCCTCGAGGAAGATAAGTAAAAGGCGAACCCGGTGGATTCGGAAAACGAAAACGGCGAAAAAAAATGAAAAACGAAGAAGAATGAAAACCAAATGAAAATAAAGATGAAAGAAAGAAGCGAAGAGATAGGATGCTAGATCATTCTCTCAGGACGTGGGTTTCACTTACTCTTATAGCATGCACCGAATGAGAAATACATGTCAAAGAATCTTATTTTGATATCATAGTATAATAGTGCAAATAGAAATAGAAAACACACGAACAACGATATAATCATGAGGAACGGAATGATTTTAAAATTAACATTGCCTGAATCGTTTAAAGCGGTATACAAATCACAGATCACACACTTTTCAATTGAACGCTTTCTATCTGGAGTATAAGAGTATCACACTATAGAATAGAGAGAATAGGAAAGTTTGGATTTCATGAAATGAACGCTAGGCTTAGATTTCTGGATTTCGTAAAGCTAGAAACAATCTCACCGAGTATATAATATTACTTAGCCTAGGTTGTCGTGCAATGTCAAGTAGTCACTCTCTCACACATCAATGGATCCCCTCCCCCAAGCTTATCTATAAGCGTGGTGGCACAAAAAATATTTACATCCCCATTTTTATATAGCTCCAAAAGCAAAGAAGAGAAAGAAGAAAGAAGAAAGTGAGATGGGATCTTTTATCGAGGATTTTTCCTCTTTTTTCTCTTTTTTATCTTTTTTTTTCAAGCAATATATACACAATGATCCCAACTCAGAGAGAGATAATGATATACAAGAATGTTTTTCTCTCTTTTATTATTATTATTTTTTTAGAAGAAGGGATTTGGAGCTAGGAATTAATAGCGGGGGAAATGCCATAAAATAGAATCACTAAGGGGAGATTCACCAATGATTTTTAAAAGTAGAGAAATGATGTTCAAGATTTGTGGAGAAAGAAATATATATAACTCTCGGTTCACTCTATAAGACATGCACGACAACTTCAGCAGGGTAATCGAATCTACTCAGTTTTGATCACAAAAAAAACTAACTAATCCAGATATATCATAGCTAACATCATTCAATCATCCCGAAGTGAAGTGTACAATTCATGCATATAGAAGTGATATAGGAAAAGAAATCAGTACTCCAGATATAGGCATTCAATGCGTGAATCTTGGTGTGTTTTCTGTGATAGCATACATATGAATATTCAGGCTCAGCTAATAATAAAACTTCATCCATTTTCATGTGGAAAAAGTGTGGGTTACTATTCTAGATGCAAAGCAAGTCTTAGCATATGATATCAGAAATAAAATCTAAGACATGACAAATATAGCATGCATATAGAATAAGCTAACTCCACGTAGACATCATCACAGAAAATTCATCTCTAGCATGAGATGAAAAAAAGAAAGAAATAAAGATAAGAAAAATAAAACTATGCAATGCGGCACGCAGAGAAATAAGAAAAACGTGATGCATGGTAAAATGGGAAAAAATAATAAGTGAAAATAAGTGCAAAAGCGGAAAGTGGCGTGAAAAACTAAAAATGAAGGTGGCAAAACGAAAAAGAACGTGAGAACTCACTCCCCCAAGCTAAACTGCACAGTGTCCTCAATGTGCAAAGTGTGGCACACAGAGAGACAAGTAATGAGAGGGGCAAGTGAGGATGCATGCATGATGAAAAGAAAAAAGATAATAAAACGAAAAATAAAGAAATGAAAATATGATGCGGATATGATGCATGCACAGATATGAGTGATACGAGTATAAATGGGTCACCAAAAGCTCTCCCTCTCTCCCAAAAAAGATATATAAAGATACGGCAAAATGAGAATCCCAAAATAAGTGAGGGGAGGGGGGTGGACAAAAAGGCATCAGGACCCAGCAGAGACAGGCGGCACAACGGCAAAAGGAATCGATGGCATCAAAGGTGCCTAGGAAGGTGGTGCTGCGCCGTCTCCGTCCTGAGGCGGAGGTGGAGGTGGTGGTGGTGTAGGCTGCTGAGCTGGGGTGGGCGTGGAAGTGGAAGCAGGTCTAGTGTGTGTGGGAGTGTGTGTGGGAACCTGCTGGGTGGGTGGGGGTACGCGCGGAAGACTCTCTAAGATCTGTGTCAGGCAGTAGTGGATCTGAGGGATCAGGTCAAAGCGTCCAGCCATCGTAGAGACGGTGGAGGACAGGGTCCTAAGGTCACCTCTAAGACCACTCACCGCCAACTCAAGAGCACGTATGCTCTGCAGTACAGTGTCGGGCGGGGGTGGTGCAGAGGGACTCACCGGTCTAGGCTGCGCAGGGCGGGGCTGGCGTACGCGAGTGGAGTATGTAACGGGCTCAGCAGGGAAGGGGACAAAAGGTGCCGCGCCAGCAAATGTGGGCCTGGCCTCAGTGTGAGGCCGGGACACCGGCTGGTGAGAAGTAGAGGCAACGGCAGCAAAGGAAGCGTGCAAGAGTGGCAACGAGGTGGCAAGAGAGGTCAGTGGCCCAGAAGTGTGGACAGACGCCACGACGCTCTCGGAGAATACGGCGGCTGTGGAGACAGAGGACTCTACCGCTGGGGCGGAACTGTGTGAACCAAAAGGCGCAATCCCAGCGGAGATCATGCTAGCCATGGTCTCCACGACCGCGGCAAACGAGGGCTCTCCACTCTCGGCAAAGGTCGGCGGGCGCTCGGGGAGTGCGGAGCAAAGGGGCTCCACGGACAGAGGGCCAGAGGTGGCAGCGGGAGTGGTGGGGACAGCCTCGGAAGTGGTGACAGTGGTGGGAGTGGGCTCAGCAAAAGTACTCTCGACACTGACAGAGGTGGGGACAGAAGTGTCAGGAGCAACGGAAACGTCAGGAACAGGCTGAGGGGCCACAGGGTCGACAGGGTCGGCAGCAGGCTCGGCAGGGTGTGCAGCAGGGTCTACGGGAGCAGCCTGGGCAGCGTGGGCAGCGTGGGCCTGCTTGGCCTCCTCGGCCTCGAGCACGTACGCAGCGGGGATGAGGACATCCATCGCTGGGAGCCAGTCAACGTGGGCCGGTGCAATCTGGGTCCGAGCTGGGCTCGGGAGAATCATGTAATCGGCCCCATAAGGGCCGTGCAACCAGACCCAGTGACGCTCACCATGCGGACGCAGCATCTTCATCCGGGCCATAACATCTATCGACAAGGAAGTGGGGCCCGGTACGCGTCGCAAGTCGTCGGGTAAGTCCTCGCCGGTCATCATGGTAAGCAGGGTGATCAGACCGCCGCAGCAGATCGGTGAGCGAGCGCCCACCGATACGATGATGCGGTCTAAAAACCAAGCCGCAATGTCGATCACGACGGTGGGGACAAGCTCGTCTCCATCCCTAGATAGAGCTCTGGGACGTGTCATCGTATAGAGCATGTAGAGCTCTGGCGTAGACATCGTGCCCGGCTCATATCTCGCCAAAAATGTCGTCGCCATAAGGCGCTGAGCAATGCGAAGGCAGGGATGTACGATGGCCGAGGCCTTGGCCCTACTAGGGTCAAAGGCGGCGTGGTGGCCTGTAATCCGGGCCCAGAAGGCACCGGCGTCGAAGGAAGGTGGGGGATGTGGGTAGGGCCGTAACCGCGATCGGCTCCGGGGACTGCGGGCCATGAGAAGAACGCTCTCATCATATCGAGAGTGACCTGGCACTCTCGATCCATGAACCTGAATGAGCATCCCTCATCGGTCTGGGCAATCGAACTCAAAACCTCAAGTGTCGGGCGGGTGAACGTGTCCGCCGACACCTGAAGGAAGTCGCGCCAACCCACGTTGTCGTACACCGTGAGTATCCCCTCTAGTACCCCCAGGCGTCCAAGGTCAGCGAGGTGCGCAAACCTGGAGGGTACGATCGAGCGCTGGGAGATACGGTCGAAGACGGCACGGTGTGCGTCGTCTCGGAACGTGATCCCGAGCGGCCCGACCAGTGGAGCCGGTGGTGGTGGCTGTGCAGCGGCGGGGAGTGGCTGTGCGGGGTGTGCGGGGCCTGCAGGCTGTGCGGGGTGTGTGGGAGAAGGCGGAGGAGAGTCCTCCACCAAGTGGGAGGGGCCGGGCTCGTCCGACCGCTTCCGCTTAGCGGAAGCTCTCGTCGACCGCGGCCGTGTCCGGGGCGGCATATCGGCCCCGAGCGCGCCGAAAAATGAAAAAAGTGCGGTGCGTGTAAAAGAATGGAAAGAGTATACTCAAACACGCCGCGAGTGCTAAGCAGTGGAAGCGTGCGAAGTCCGCGCCTCCACGAAGTCCTGAGCAGCCCGTAGAAGCTCCCCTGAGCTCCCCTAAGCTCCAAAAAGCAACCTGCGCATGAAAAAGCGATATCAGCGAGTAATAATCAAAATGTATGGAGCAATAGGGGTATAATGGATAGATATAGAAATTGATTTGGGTTAGGGGGGCGTTTAGCACATGGATCCTCAAGAAATACACGAAAAGAGGAGAAAATAGTCGAAATAGGGGTACCGGAGGTGGTCGGACGGCGTGCCGCCGGCGGCGACTCGGGCGAGGCACCGGGGCGTGCTCGGCCGGCGGTGGTGGACCGAGCGGCAGCGGGGCGAGGTCGTCCGGGCGAGTGGGTGCTGGGTGAAGCGAGATCGGGCGAGGGGAGCTGAAGGGGCGCGGGCGGATTTGGGATTTGCGATTTCGAAATCCGCGCCCCCCCACGCCACTTATATATAAAAGAGTTACGACTCGGCCGAGTGACGTGCTCACTCGGCCGAGCGAGGCAAATAAAAATTTTCTCCCCGATATCGCTTTGGCCGAGTGGCTTTGCCAGCCTCGGCCGAGTGGAGTAAGTCCATTCGGCCGAGTGACTCAAGCTACTCGGCATGACTCGCCCTAGGAGGGTATCCGTTTCACTCGGCCGAGTGAACATATACACTCGGCCGAGTAGCAGTTATATCGAAATCAAGAAAATAAACAGAGAGTTGGGTACAGCAGACTTCCCTCGTTCGTGAGCGGCTCGGCCGGACGAACTTCTGTACTCGGCCGAGTGACTAGTATGCTCGGCCGAGTGAGCCTTGTTTTCTGCTGTTTGTCTTCGTTTGGGCTCTAAACTCCGTCTTTCTTCCTCCAGTCGATTTCATCCTCCTCCTAAGCGTCGAACACCTTCTTGGGGCGCTCCTCGTCGTCTCGTTCATCCTCCTCATGATGGATCTACCTATCTCCTCTCCTGTCGAGAAAAATAGGACCCGTTATCACAAAATTTTTGGGCGAACGACTCGAAACACTAAAAATTTCTAAAACGAAAATAAAGAAAAAGTAAAAATAAAGCAAAAACCGTCGGGTTGCCTCCCGACAAGCGCTCGTTTAAGGTCGTGAGCTCGACCCCCTATAATTTTCAATCAATGCGGGATGTTTGGTGCATACGGGATGCACCCGTCAAACTTTCCGGGGAGCGCGCTTGGATTTGGACGTGGCGGCGGCGCGTTCTCCCGCGGTGGTCTCTCGTCTCGAATAGTGTTGGGGGGAGGCTCCCCCAAGCTAGCGTTTGCTCCGGTCAACGGCTTAACCGGTGATGCCGGTCTCCGTGCCGGCGGAGCTTTCTTTGGAGACTTTAATTTCGAGAGCTTGCAGAGCTCTCGAATCCTTGCGACATCAGCGTCGCCTTCATCTTCATCAGCGGAGAAGTCGGGGGAATCGTCTTCACTCTTTTCATCTTGGCCTAAATCCGGGCCTTCTTCGAATTCTTCATCAAAAAGGGCGCCAACTGAGTGAGGAATCGCCTCTTCTATCACCTCATCAAGGAGGTCCATGTAGTCGAGTTCCTCGTGATAAGGCATATGCTTCATAGCCTTAGGAATGTGGAGCTCCACCTCGATGTTTCCGACGTTTAAGGTTAAGGTACCTTCGCGCACGTCGACGATGACTCCGGCGGTGGCGAGGAATGGGCGTCCAAGTATCAATGAAGTGTCTCCATCCTCCTTAACGTCCATGATCACAAAGTCACATGGCAAGCATATTCCTCCCGGGACTTGTAGCGGTATGTCTTCGGCGATCCCCACCGGCCTTGTTATCCGTCCATCGGCTAATTGAATGCGCATGTCGGTGGGTTTCAACTTTGTCCCGGTGTTTAGCTTTAAGAACATGGAGAGGGGCATGAGGCTCACACTAGCCCCTAGATCGACCAACGCCTTTTGAAGAGGGACGCCGCCCAAGGTGCAAGGAATCCGAAAACTCCCCGGATCTTTGAATTTTGCCGGCTCCTTCTCTCTCTTGGTGAACCAAGAGCCCTCCTCGGCTAGCATGATCTTCTCCTTCCTTTTCCTCCCCGAAATCAAGTCCTTCAAAAATTTAGCATACGTGGGGATCTCGACGATGGCGTCAAGGAAGGGGATGTTAAGGCTAACTCCTCTTAGGTACTCGAGAAATTTTGCTAGCCTCTTCTCCATTTTCGCTCTAGCGAGCCTTTGGGGGAATGGGACCGGTGGCATGAAGCGCCTCTCCTCAATTAATAGCTCCGCCCTAGATTTCTCCTTGTCTTGTGGCTCCTTCTCCTTTTCAATCTCAACTATCGGCTCAATCGGCTCCAAGCTTTCATCCACGGCCTCCTCAATAGGAATCATGGCGGGGGTGGTGTCCTTCCCGCCTCTAGTAGTAACGGCAACTACGGCATTGATGTGGCCCGTGTTGCCCCGTGGGTTTTGCTCCGGTTGCGCCGGTAATCTTTGAGTGTTCCGATTGAGCAACGCCAATTGCTCCGATATTTGAGCCACTACGGTGTTAAGAGAGTCTTGCCCCGCCTTCAAAGTAGCATTCACCTTATTTTGCTCGACCATGAACGCCTCCACTCTAGTTTCGAAGTCGGATCGTTGTGGAGCTTGTGGAGGGTTTTGATTTTGATTCCTCCACCCTTGGTTGTATCCGGGAGGCCTGTAAGGTGGAACTTGTTGCTTCGGTTGAAATTTTTGTTGTGGAGGCCCCCTCGGTGGATAGTATTGTTGTTGGGGTGGTGGTGGTCGAGCTTGTTGAATTGGTGGTTGTGGCGGGTTCAAAGCTCCTTCATTGTTGGCGTAGGAGAATCCTGGATGATTTCTTGCGGCCGGATTGGACCAATACCCTTGGTTCCCCGCAACATATTGTATTTGCTCCAAGGATCCTTCTCCTTGCTCTCCTCCCGCGTACATGGCTTGAGATTGGTCTTGCCAATCACACATTTGGTTGGTCGGCGCGGAGGTGGAAGGTGCTCCTTGGGGCTCCGTGATGAACTTCTCCAATCTCTCCACCACCTTGTGGAGAGAATCAAATTTGCTCGTGAGCTCCGCTACGGCCTTCGCCTCGTAGATGCTAGTTGGCTTTAAGGAGGATGTGGAGTGTCCTCGCTCATCGCCCCATTGTTGGTTATTTGAGGCCATCTCCTCAATTAGGGCCGTAGCTTCTTCGGGAGTCTTTGATAAGATCGCACCATTCGCCGCGGCATCAATAATTTGTTTGGTCCCCGGTTGGAGACCGTTGTAGAAGCTATGGACTAGCTCCCAATCCTCTATACTGTGGTGCGGGCATTGATGCTGCAAATCCTTAAAACGCTCCCATGCTTCATAGAGCGTTTCCTGTGGTCCTTGCTTGAAGGACATGAGAGCGCTCCGGATCTTCACCGTCTTGGATGGCGGATAGAATTTATCAATAAATGCACTCGCCAACTCGTCCCAAGTGGTGAAGACTCCGTCAGCCTGCGTCCTCAACCAATAGAGTGCTTTGTCCTTAAGCGTGAAGGGGAAGAGACGCAATCTGATAGCATCGTTGGAGACCCCCGGCATCTGGAATGTGGCGCACTTCGACAAGAATAGTTGGATGTGGTAGTGGGGGTTCTCATGTGCGTTCCCATGAAATGGGTCTTGTTGCATCAAAACCACCAATCCAGTCTTTTGCTCGAAGTTCTTGTCAGCCGCCAACCCCGGCATGGCAATGGATGAGGTGGTAGAAGAAGTCTTAGGCCGAAGCCTATCGCGAATAGAAATTATCCTCGCCATCCTTGCCGCCAATTCTTCAGGAGTTTCCGGGTTGGTCATATACCTCCCTTCCGGATCTTGTCTCTTTTCCGCTCTAAGTCTCTGCGCGGTACGTTCGATCTCGGGATCAAATAATAAGTCTTCTGGGTCCGCCGTAGATCTCGTGTTCATGCACAGGGGAAACAGAGTTTCAAAGAGATGATTAGTACCGTGGAAGGGTTAGGTAAGAATAGTAAAGGAAATAATAATGGTAACAATAAAAAAATAAAAATAAAAGAAAGAAGTAGCTAGGGTGAAAAAGAATCAAACGCAATCGCCTCCCCGGCAACGGCGCCAAAAACTTGATCGCTCCGGGACGTACACCCAAAGAACGGTTGTAGTTTTACCGTAAGCACACGGTATAGCGGCGAGCGGGTATCAAACACAGGGAGGACGAATGACCGTGCTTTCTTCTAATCAACCTGGCTATTTAAGAATAGAGAGAATTGCCTTGGACGATCCTGTCACAATCGTCAGACAAATGTGCGAAATACCAAATCAAATAAAGAACGTCTAGGGAATGGGGAATCCCCGCTACTCACCGTATTTCATAAATGTGGTTCGTCGGTATCAAAATTGCTAGAATGAGAATTTGGATGAACTAGTTGCAACTAAATGTGGAACCAAGCTCACGCTCTCGCGCTGTTGTCGGTCTATAGCTATCCTAGGGTCGGGTCCAATCTCTTGCAAACCCTAACCTAGGAAAGCTAGCATTAGGATCAACATCATCGTCCAATCGCGCACCGAGTCCAATCTCTTGCAAACTCGGTCCACGATCTAGATTGTGATAGTTCCTACCCGTCCAATCTCTTGCAATCGGGTATCGGCACGGAATTGCAACCGGAGATCCTGGTATCGGTCCAATCTCTTGCAAACCGATACTTCGAAAGTCCGACTCCAACCCAATTCGGATTTCTATGGCTTCCTATCAAATTGGGATCCAATCTCTTGCAAATCCCAATTGATATGAATACCTAGCTATCAGTAGTAATTCGATCCCAATCTAATCTCTAATTATTGATTCTAGCACAATTTCTACCAATTTATCACAAATACGAAATTGGGCTTGTAGGGTTCATCCCCACGCCCCAAGACGTGGAGACTACTCACAAATCATAGCAATAGCACAAAAATAATCAATGAAATAGGCAATGGAATTCATCACAACAATGATATAAACAATAAAAATAGAGTTTTTGGGGAAGAGAGATGCAAACCAATGTAGTTCTTCAATTAATCCAACAAAAATCCAAGTTTTTCCTCTTCTCCAATCACAAATAATAAAGCTAAAAAGTAATCTCAAAAAGCTGCAAAAAATCTAAGAGATGGCTCTCCAAACTAGGGTAAAAACAGGGCTTAAATAGCCCCAAAAATCGTCCAAAAATCCTGACCAAAACGCCCCTGCACAGCCTGTTTTCCGCAAATTTCGCTACAGGCAGCGCATCGCACTCGGCCGAGTGACAAAAGTCGCTCGACCGAGTGAAAACCCTGTAATTTTCCAGTAAGTCGGGGCTTTCAGGGGTCTTCAGTTCGGAGGCGGCTCGGCCGAGTGAGTTGTCGTCACTCGGCCGATGGCTTCATTGCACTCGGGCGGACGTGGTTTGCCACTCGGCCGAGTGGGTCTTCTGAAGCTCAGGTGGCCGAAAAACAGAAACTTTGATATTTTGGAGGGGCTTCGTCTGGGCGCCACTCGGGCGGACGTGGTATCGTCACTCGGCCGATGTGGACTCCGACGCTCGGCCGAGTACACATGGAAATCGTGTCTGAACGGGTCGGCCTAGCAGTGTCTCGCTGGTCGGCCGAGTGGCTCCTCCACTCGGCCGAGTGGGACACAAAAGATGCCCAATCTGATTGTTTTGGCCTCCTCGTCGCTCCTGCGACGTCCATTCTTCTTCCGCTCCTCTCCAACAGCAAAATATCCCTCGGGGAGGTCGTCGGTGGCCGTCTAGAGTAAGCGCGTCTCGAGATCACTCCAAATCGCGCCAAATCACCTGAAATGCGACAAAAACAACAAATCGTGAAAAGCATCGCAATATCGTCGATATATCGTGAAAAACATGATTTAGGCGATCTAAATGGCATGCGAATACACGGAAAAAAGGTGTAAAATGAGGAGTGATCACTAAGCCAACAAGGAAATCAGCTCCAGAAATACCTAGAGCTTGACGGCGTGAACTGGCTTGGAAAATATGTCTGTATGGTTCTTCTCAGTCGGGATCTACTGAAGCTCTATTTTCGTCTTCTCCAACTTAAGGAAGGAATCACGCCCCTCAATACGCTTCGACCTCGAACTGTATGCCTGGTGCTTTGCCAGATGAATGGCACTCTGGCTATCACAATGCATATGTGATGAATCCCATGGTACCTCCAAATCTCTCAGCAAACTCCTCAAATACTTGGCCTCCTTCACAGCTTCCAGCGCTGCAATCAACTCTACCTTTGTGGTTGATAGCGCAACCACAGACTGTAAGACCGACCTCCACGATACCGCGGTAGTGACCAAAGTGAATACATACCTTGTGGTAGATCACCGCCTGTCTCTATCACCTGCATAATCGCTATCGCGGTATCCTTTCATCACCTTTCCGTCTCCTCTCCCATAGAGGATCCTGACACTCGCCGTGCCTCGCAGATATCTCAGAATCTACTTGACGACCTGCCAATTCTCCTTGCCTGGATTAGCCATATATCTGCTAACCACTCACATGGCATGTGCAGTATATGGACATGTGCAAACCATTGCATACATCAAGCTTCCCACTGCACTCGCATATGGCACCTGAGACATGCATGTCTTCTCCTCATCGGTGCTTGGCGACTGATTCACCAACAGCTGAAAATGAGCTCCCAAAGTTGTTGTCACGGGCTTTGCGGTCTCCATCCTAAAACGGGGTAGCACCTTCTGAATATACCCTTTCTGTGACAATATCAGCTAATGCTTCTTCATATCTCGGAAAATCTCCACTCCGAGAATCTTCTTAGCTGGCCCCAAGTCCTTAATGTAAAATCTTGCCCAAGCTTTGCCTTCAGCTTCTTCACCTCAGCCATGCTATTAGAAGTAATAAGCATGTCGTCCATGTAGAGCAACAAATAGATATTCAAGCCATCCTCAAGTGTGCGTACATACACACATTAATACTTGATGCTCCTCTCGAAGCCTACTCCCATCATGAAGCTATCAAATCATTTGTACCACTGCCTGGGTGATTGCTTCAACCCGTACAATGATTTCTTCAACCTGTACACCAAGGTTTGTTTTCCCTCAACTCTGAACACCTCAGGCTATTGCATATAGATTTCTTCATTATGATCTCCATGCAGAAAGGCGGTCTTCACATCGAGTTGTTCCAACTCCATGTCCATGCTAGAACGAGCGCCAACGACACCCGAATGGATGTATGTTGCATAACCGAAGAGAATATCTCGTTGTAGTCTTCTCCCTCCCGTTGTGCAAACCCCTTGGCTACCAACCTTACCTTATACCTGACTTCATTGCCATCTTGAGTTGAGCTTTTCTTTACCTTGTATATCCAACTACAACCAATGGCACGCTTCTCGCTGGGTAATGACACCAACTCCCTTGTGTCAGTCTGGTGAAGGGACTCCATCTCCTCCTCCATAGCTCCTTGCCACTGAGCGGCATCTCCTAAGACTATGGTTCCACCATATATCGCTGGCTCCTCATGCTCTAAGTTGAGTGCATAAGACGCCATATCATCGAAAGAATAACCCGCATAATCCCATGCTCCAAATCTTTCTGGCACCTTCTTCACCCTCTTTGATCTTCGCATTCCATCATCACCTGCATGGGTGTCAACGCGTACCTGAGATGACCCAGGTGTCTGCACTTGGTCCTCAACATAGACCTCATCATCTCCCATAGCTGGGACATCAACCATCAACTCTTTGCTTGGTCACTGAGTGGGCTGGACTGGAAGATTGACTCTATCCGTCAAAATCTTTTCTGCAGACGTGTCCTCTTTTGAATGAGAATGCTCCGCCATGAGCATTGCATCCTCATCAAAAGTGACATGTCGGCTCACAATCGGTTTCTGATCCTCTGGATCCCACAAGCGATATCCCTTGACGTCGTGGCCATATCCAAGAAATATACACTTCATTGCTCTTGGATCCAACTTGTCGTTCCTCTCGTGCATAATACGCCGGGCAACCCACATTGAGCAAGTAAGAATAATCTCCAGCTTCACCAGTCCACAGTTTCTCAGCAATCTTGTAACCTATCGCCGCTGATGGAACTCTATTCACTATGTGAACTGCAGTGCTAAGGATTTCATCCTAAAATTCCTTCGCCAAACCGGCTGAGTGCCTCAAGCATCGTACTCGCTCCAACAATGTCCGATTCATCTGCTCCACCACACCATTAGACTGTGGATCTCCAGGTGTGCTAAAATAATGGCGGATTCCATGGAGTTTGCAGAAATTTCTAAACTCTCTTGAGGTATAATCTCCTCCATTGTCAGATCTTAGCACCTTCATGTGCTTTCCGATTTGTATCTCCACCACGGTCTTTCACTCTCTGAACATGTCAAATGTCTGGTCCTTTGACTTCATTAAGTACATCCAGACTTTGCGAGAGTAGTCATCAATGAATAAGACAAAATACCTAGCTCCCCCTCTTTACGGCTATGTGCATGGACCCCACACATCTGTGTGTACATATTCAAGTGGTCCTTTGCTAGTATGCTTCCCTGTGTAGAACTGCACCTTTGTCTTCTTTCCGTACACACAGGATTCACAGAATTCTACACTCTCATTCGAGGCTTCAATTAGTTTTCTTCTTCGGAGTACATCGAGGGTTTTGTCACATGGATGCCCCAAGCGATAATGCCATAACTTGGCTGAATCTCTGGGAACTGAGCTCGTAGTGCTTACGTCTGCTTCACCTTCAACTGTGGTACCTTGAAGGGCATATAAGTTTCCCATTTTCCTTTCCTTCATCACAACCATGGCTCCTTTGGAGACTCTCAGTTGGTCTTTTTCAAAGACCGACTTACATCCGGCATTGTCCAATATGCCTATGGAGATTAGGCTCTTCCGCAGATCTGGGACATGCCTCACATCGGCAAGTGTTCTCACTATGCTGTCATGCATCTTTATCCGGACGGTTCCAATACTCGTAGTCTTGCAAACTGCATTATTCCCCATGAGGATTAGCGAACCAACTCCTATGAGGATGCATATGGTATGAGCAACCACTATCCATGAGCCATGCCATATTTGCATCACCTGCAATCCCTGCAGCAAACATCTCGGTATCTCTACCTTCATCACGGACTTGCTCACCATCAATCCCCAAACATGCCGAACCAGACTCTTTCTCGGCCTCCTTGCCTTTCTTCCTAACCTTGTTAGGACACCGGTTCAAAAAATGACCCTTCTTCTGGCAAAGGAAACATGTGATATTCGCATACCTATCCTGCGAATGTCTCGACTTAGAGCGGTCATTGTTCTTCTTGAAGCCTCCTCTCCTTTCCGGTCGACCCCTCACATGTAATTCCTCCTCGCGGTTACTCACATGATCTCTACCTTGAACCATGCCACATAGTTGCTCGGTGTGAACCGCTGCCTTCACCTCTTCCACGGGGAGAGTTGTTTGGTTATAAATCATCGAACACACGAATTGGTTAAACTCCTCATGCAATGAAGACAACAAGATAACAGCTTGTTGTTCATCCTCAATCTTCACATCCATACCCCGCAACTCCAGCACTATCCGATTCAATTCATCCATGTGATTCTTCACCGCTGGCCCAGATTCATCTTGAGAGTTGATGTGTCCATATTTTCCATCTTTTTATAGCATCATTTCATCTCATTCCATGTCATATTCGCATCCAAACCCCTTATTTTCATACATATACGCGCTTCTAATGCTATATTCCAGTCTCATATAGCCTTTTGTACTTGCAGGGATTTTGGAGTGATTTGGAGCTGATTTGGGATGCCAACACATCCAGCACGTCCAGGACATCATAGGCAAGGCTCCGCAGGAGTTCGTCGAGGTTTGGAAGCAGGTAGGAGGAGAGGAGGAGGAGCGAGCGAGAGAAAGGAACAACAGCCAAGGCCTAAGCCACTTTCCCAGGTGACTCGACCCGAGCAGCATTATGCTGCTCAATCGAGCTGATACACAGATTTAGCTAGGAGATGTGCACGAGCCACTCGATCGAGCAGAGAGGTGACTCGACCCAAGTCAACCCAACTTCGAGCTTTCACCATCAGACATCCGACTCGATCGAGCAGTACCTACTCGACTCGAGCATGCAGAGCGAGGTTTTGGACGAAGAATCTAGGCTTTCTGACAACTCCACTGAGCAGGACCTACTCGACCCGAGCAGACAGAACGACAATTTGAGGAGAAGCTCAGATCCACTGATGACTCGATCGAGCAGGTGGGCTACTCGACCGAGTAGTCCGTATCAGTTCCAAGCAGTGCAGCAGCAACCCACTGTAGCTCGACCGAGCACGAAGGCTACTCGGTTGAGTAAGGCAAGCGCCCAGATTTTCAGACAGCCTCTCACTCTTTTGAGATCTTCTATCATTTTAGTTGGTACAAGTATTTTTCTCATATTTTTATGGATAGTAGACTTCATAACGGTTCCAATGCCAATAAGAATGTGCCAATCAGAGGTCAGATAAAATCTAGAAAATTTCAACAAGTTGACGCTGCAGTGCTGAAATTGCTACTCGACCGAGCAGCATGGGCTACTCGACCGAGTCAGCTGGGGCCCAGAACTTAAGTTGCAGCCAGATTTGATTTTGTGCACGAATTTCCGAGGGTTTCTTGGATTATTTGCTAGGGTTTTGAGGGGACTATATATATGAATTGTAGCCGTCATTAGAGGGGGACCTTAGAGAGTTTTTTGGGGAGAGGTTGGATCTTATTTTCTTAGGAGTTTGTGGAGACTTTCTTTTGGAGTTAGGCTATACCCTAGGCCCCTCCCTTGTATCAAGATAAGTATTTTTGTTCTCTTTAATTCTATTTTAGTTCTTCTTATTGATTGCTTATTGAATTTCTCTTTGATGCATGTAATGAAGTTTTCTATCGTTCTTATATATATTGTTATGATGCTTGTGTAGTCTTTTCTGGGGCTAATAGATTAGCCATATGATTTTAGGATTTAGATGTAAAGTTGGGATTTTTATGATGCGTTGGTATCGAAGGGAAGTATTTTGATTGATCTTGCAAAGTTTGTAGGAGAACTCGTACTGAGATCGTGCCCATGGTCGATGGAATCGATTAGCTTAAGGAGTATCCTATAGGCTTAATTAGAAAGTTAGTGGATTCAATTGGGACACGTGACCATGCCCGGCTCGTGTCTTTATGGGATCCACCGACGAACTATACCACTAATTGACGGCTACCGCCATTGTGTCAATAAGAGCTACCAAAATACCTCGAAGCTCTGATACACGAGAGTGGTATGAGTTGAGAGCATTCGAACCACGATAATGGTGAGATTATTGTAGATCCTTAATGCACATACCGTATGCATCTATCATGCAATCGGGGTGAATACGGTATGTTAGATTCATGTAGCCTTGACGCATGAATTCACTTCCTAGATGCTACAATCCCCAATAAACCCAATACAACGTAGGAGTCCTAACCTAGCATCGACCTCCGACGGTCCTAGTGGCGAGTCCTAATGCCCTAGTCCTTTATTCCTTTCTTTGTGGGGTTCCCTGTTTGCAACGTTGGGTGACACGACTTTCGCATCCATTACCATCACGACACTCCATAATCCATATTCACCAATAAATCTACAAGTCTAACTCAACCTAGGAGTAGATATGTAGTATAGCACAGCTTCACCGTGTTCGATACCCGCTTGCCACTATACCGTGCGCTTGCGGTTAAACGATATCGTTTCGAAGTTAGTTCCGGACCGATCAAGAGTATACAGATGCTGAAGCAAATATAGGTGACTCGTGATGGATTTCATCATATATTGTCCCCCAAGCTTCTTCCATAAGTCAGATGTCGTAACCTCATCTAAGACTTCCCTTAGAACATTAGCTGATAACGACAACTGGATTGCGTTGTAGGCCTTCCCTCCATCTCCGCCTTAGCAAATTTTTTCACCTTCTTATCGATATTCGACACATCGAATACGATCTGGTAACATCCCGTCTGCATCAAAACATTCTTCACCTTCGTCTGCCAGATTCAAAAATCATTCTAGTCGGTGAGCTTCTAATTGTTCAATGTTGCTAAAGACTCCATCTTTTTGCCACTAACTTCCTTTACAAACGAACCACAAGCTCTGATACCACTTGTTCGGAATAAAACAACACGGCGTGGCAGAACACAGTGATGCCTTGGGATCCAAGCGGAATACCAACCCTAATAAACTGATCAGGAATCTAGGGCTAGCAAAAGAACCCCAATTCACCCAACAATAAACACTACGACCTTGCAATAGAAAGTAGCAAACTAATAATAGCAACAATCAAATCAAACGCAGACACGAGAGAAATTACACTGTTTCGGTTGTAAACAACCTACATCCAGCAATCCGAGACGATTCCACTATCAGATAGATCCACCAATCTAAGGTTACAATCTTGCTTCCGCTCACGTGAGTAATAACTTGGCCAATAGCACAAGCCCTTATAAACTCACTCAAGGAAGAAGAAATCAAAGGAGGAATAGAGAAGAAAAACTCACCCTCTCAATCAAGAACTCCAAACCCTAATCTCTCTCTAGAGTCTCCAAGCGGGTGGCTTTTGGCTTTCAAAAGCTCTAGATATCAAATAGAGGCTTAACCTAACTTGAAAGAACAATTAGGTTTAAGTAGGGACACCAAACAATGGAAAAAACCAAATCCTGCCGTCGGTTATGCTGCTGGTCCCGCGCACTACTCGGCCCGAGTAGCCTCCACAGCTCGGTCTGCTCGACCGAGCTGACATGCGCCGCTTCTACCGCTGGGTGGAGTTGAGTCGACTCGGTCGAGTAGCATAGCTACTCGACCCGAGTAGGTATTCCCTACAGAGCTCTCTCAAAGAGGAAACTCTCGGACTTCTGAGACCATCAGAATCCTATTGTAGCTCGACCGAGTAGCATGCTACTCGACCGAGTAGACTCCTGCTCGACCGAGTAGAAGGTCGCCCGAGTCGGCGAAAAAAACTCCCCACTACTTACTATCTCTACTCTGCTCTTGTAACTCGGTCGAGTAGCATACTACTCGATCGAGTCGCCTGGAAAACCTTCACCCATGAGACTTGAATCAAAAACAACAACAAAAACACCCGGCCACCCCCACTAAAAACCAAACACACGCATGCATGCACGCATGCATACACTATATATAAAGGTAGACGATTGATGGATGGATAGTCCATAAAGGATTAGAATCTTTACCACTTTCGTGCCCATGCTTTCCACCATCGTCTAGCTCTCATACGAATGCACAATTATACACCATTTGTCTGTAGACCGATTGCTTTTTGTTCTCCTTCCCACCGTTCCATTATGGCAGCTACATGTGTCGGCCTATAGACTGAAAACTGATTGGCGGCCAATTTTATACCACAATATTTACAGGAGATTTAAATTGAGGAATCTAAATTTAAAACAAGCTTTTCACCAAGTATTGGCCCTGACAAAATATATAACGAACGGCTTTTTTCTTGAGGAGAAATGCATAAACAAATTTATATTCCGTAATAAACCCACTTGATGCATAGGTTAAGAGCTCTCTGTAATATATATTTCCTGTCTGTATGCTGATATTCTTAATCAATTTGAAGAACATGGACTTCTCATTTGGACATTCTTCAAACATCGCTTGCAAAGGAAATGGAAAAAAACTACCCGACAACTACTACTGACGTCTGACTCTACACGGAATATTATATCCTGGAGTCTTGGCTGATTGGATGCTTTGCTTCCCAATATGGTAGCTTTTAGCTGTTCAGTTTGGACTAAGTTGCCTTTTGATCGGGACGTTGGAGAGTTGTCAAGCTTGTTTCCATGTACAAAAATCATGATCATCAATACGACGATGAGACTGAAATGTTGGAGGGCGAATTATGGAAGGGCTGTCAACACTTTCCATGCGTTTCGCTGTTTGATTTCCAAGCATAATTTCAATGAAGAATCGGTCGTGATTGCTTGCTATTCACCAATGCATATCAATTTATAATCAGCGCAAGAGCGGGCAAAATTCACTAGCAATTAACCTCTCTCATATCCCAAACCTCTCATTTCTTGAAAATTGGATGACAAATTGGAAGAAAGATATGCTATACAAATACAAAAAAGGTAGGCATGCCATAACCAAGAAACATATTGAAGTTCATTTCCCATTCTTTAGGCCATCATCTGCTAAGAACTCAATCTGGCTCTCGATGCATTCAAATTTATCCGAAAGCAAGAAGCTGGTTCCCTCAACCTCCATGGTGAACATGGCCCTCACCGGCCGATGGTCGGACAAACTAGTCTCGCATCGCTCATATCGACTCTGTCTGCAGCCCTTGCCATACCAAATAATCCGATCGCACCTAAGAAATCCGTAGCACGAATGAATCAGTACAGAAAACAACACTACTGGAAAAATTATTCAAAAATTAACTTTCAAATTTCATCATTTTTTTTGCAAAAATTACCATGCGGGAGCACGCCGCTTCTCTCCCTTCTTGCCTTGAAGGCAGCCATAATACTCATTCGAGTTCGGATAATACTTGTAGGTTGGGGAGAATGTGATCGGGCCCTCTTGCCATCCCTGAAAGGTTCGGCCTTTTGAGATCTCTGCAAGCAACTGCCAAAAGAGAAATATGACAAAAAAAATTATTAACATTACAAAAATAATAGATGTAACGATTGCTAATGTTTTTGCAATTCTCGGGCACCTGATCTTTCTCTAGCAATTTGGTCCACTCCTTTTGTCCAACAAGTGATCGAGTTGTATCCTCTGGCAATGATATTCTATAGTTCAAGTCGCCGAGCATGATGATTCGGCTGCATGAAAAATATATTATAATATTGATCGGACAACTTATGCAGGGTTACAATTTGGAATATAATTGATACAATATTAGTAATAATAATACTATTGTTGTTGTCGACATTATTGTTCATTATTCTTTAATAGCCATTGGAATAAAAACTATGGTTTTTTTTACGTCGTTATCAAGTTATTGTTTTCAATATACCACTGCCCGTTTTAAAGTATATGTCCAAGTGGTACGTCTTCATGCTTTTCAAATTAGGTTTAATAAACCTGCACAGATTCTCCAATATTTTGTACAGTTATAATTTGAGAACCCTTGATTAATTTATCCCATGACCGTCCAATTAGGCCTTTGGTTTAAAATACGAGTGAAGTGGGTGAAGATTTGAGCTACATGAGCTTATAATAATGCTACAATCTTATAGCCTTACCTGCTTACTCTATTACATTTACAAGATACATCAAGGCCCATGAACAAAATATAGATACTTTAAAATAGAGAGATTCTAGTTGCCATAAGTTAAAATTATTGATCAAATTTGAAACTGATTCTTCACGGTATAATCTATAACAGACTGTTAGCTAGATTACTCACTCGTGATCGAGGATTTTTTGAGGCAGATCTTGGGAAATATCCGGGACTCGAGGAAAGCTAGTCCGAGAGAATATCTCCGTGGCGTCTGAGTTGCGACGAACCTCGTCGCCTTCCTTTCCTCCGGAGGCCAAATGGCAGCACACGATGCAGAAGCTCGTGCCGTGCAGGCAAAATCTAACCGACACCGAGCCCTGAACACAAGGGATAGAGATCTGAAAACTTTGCGACGATCGATATGGAGGTTGTTATGGAATCAAGTAGTGAATTGCGCATATATACCTTGTTTCCTAGGCACCCCATGATGCCACATCCGATACACGATACGCTTGTATGGCGAATGTGATGCGTAAGATCGCTTCGAGCCCATACGGAGACGAAGACGCCGACCATGTGCTTGCTTGCTATGCACCTGAAATCCTTGGCCCCGTTTCCTGCGAGTTTGTCACTCTTGAAAGGATGCACCTTCTGCTTCTCTCCTGACTTGGGCTCTTGGCTCCCCTTTGGGTCCGACGCTGACTTGTTCAGCGTTGCCCTAATGAGCGAGTTCCATTTCGCAGGGATCCTGCTCTTCTCCGGGCCTAGGATGTTCTTGGCTTTAAGTGGCACGACCTCTTGAAATCTTTGATTTGAGCAAAATGTTTTGTTAGTCCTAGCTGATCATCATTTTATGCGAGAGCATACAATACCGAACGTACCCAAGAACGTAGATGTCATATTGGTTTTCGCCAGCATCCAACCAATCATCCAAGTTTAGATCGTCTGATGGCTGGACTCCTCCGACATTCCACGTGCTAGCAAACACCCTTGGTATAATAAAGATGCATGGTCGTATTAGTACCTTAATCTGCATGTAGTATTGAATATTAAGCTGATAGAATGTTTTGCAAACTCACTGGTACTTGTGGATAGCCCTCTTGTCATTAGACAGCCTACTGAGCGACCCCGAGGGATCGTCTGGGCCGGCGACCTCGATCAAGTTCTCGGAGCCCGGGAAGTCTGCTACGAACCGGTGGTTTCCGGATGGCATGCGAAAGAGCTTGTTGGCGACCAGTTTCGGCCACATGACCTAGAGACATGAGACATAGATAGAGAGAGATTGGTTATGGCTTAGCCTTTACGATGATTGATGTTTTAAATTGAAGAGGAGGGAGAAGAAGGTAGACCTCTTGCTTTTGGTTCTCTTGCATGATATGATGATAATAGGGGAAGGGTGAGGAGAAGTGGGGGAGGGGAGCAAGGAAATAAAAAGGGAGGACTAAAGGAAGTACTAGTGGATGTGAGGGGGGTGTTGGAATCATTTGTGGGAGCCTTGGGGGGCTCCATGAAGACAAGTTGGGGGAGGGGGAAGCAAATTGGGTTGAAATGACGTCCAAGGTGATGCAAGTCAAGGTACTATTCTTTTGGATTATTCTATTGGATTGTCCCAACTTAGATTATCCCAAACTTAGAAAAATGTTAAGAAATGAGAGGAATTCGTGGGGTTTTAAGGTCTAGCAGTGTTTCTAGCTTTGGCCTCTTTCCATTGTTCTCTAGTTTTACTTTAATTTACTTTTCTTTTTCCATTTATATTTAAGTTTCTTTTTATTATGATCTTGATGCTTGTGTCCCTTATGTCGACAGCTTGTAGCTTTTTGCGCTTGACTTGTTTGATCTCCTTCTTTATACTTACACAAGTGTGTCTATGAACTTACATGGGGTTGGGTCTTTTTGAATATATGTCAAATATATGGAATATATATACCTTCATTTTCCACCTGAAGAAGACTAAAATCATAGAAAAAAATGTGTTCAGATGCTAAAGAAAACCATGGTGCCTCCTATGATCTTCTTGAATTTTTTACTCTCTCATTTCGGTAAGCGGAAGCAAAATGGAAGGAAGGGAAAAGAATTAAAAAATGAAAATTTTAATCCTTAGTTTTTACGAATATGACTATAAATATTATATGACATTTAGATACATGATAATGGTAAAGTAATACAATTAGTTATTTTAACCACACGTGTAGATATTATAACTCCATGTTGGATGATGGTTGGAGCCGTAAACAAGAAGTCTTCCTCACACGCAATGAACTAGTCTTGTGATTTTCTTCATCATTTTCATATGGATTGTTGAATAGGCAAGGAAGAATAATAACAATCGGATTTGATATTTTGGCATGGAAGGAAGTATGATTCTTGTTTCGGGGTGTTTTCTCACCACTGAAGTTGTTGGAGTATGAATTAGATGTAGCAGCTGATGTGGGATGTCGTGGGCTATCCACTGGACACCAGATGAACTAACCGCAAGCTGAATGAACTCCGATCCGAGCTATATGAGTCAGATCCGAGCTATCTCCAGCCTACCTGCAACACAAGAATCTCGTCAGGAGGGTCGGATCTGAGATCTGACCAAATCCCCTTTGATGCCTAAGTCAGTAGATGACTCAATGAGGCTCGGTGGAAATATGTCTGTCCTGTCAAGAGGTCGTCTGATTGTTCTCAGGCTGAGCTATAGAGAAAATGTATGAGGCAAAGTGGAGTAGATATCGAGTGTAAGAGTACCTGAGTATCTGTTCTCTGAGAGTCGTCCCGTCTCTCGTTGTTCGAGAAACTATTTATAGGCGATGGTGTTGTGAATGTCATCTAACTGTAACAGCCAAGAATTTATGACACTTTATAGCATTTGGCCAAAGCTATCGACATTGATGATGAGCTAACAGTCAATCATTGAATGCTTGGATTGTAAATGGACCCATTAATTGAAGGAATCCAACGGTCAGTCGAGAAATCGCTTTGAATGAGAAGGTGATAGGCCACACGTGAATGCTTTCAGACTGCTGGGCTGAAGTCGTGTGCCTTAGTGGGTTAATCAAGTAGAGATAAATTGCTGGACGGTCTTTTATCAAATGCCCCATCTCCTGAACTCAATCGACGTGGCAGTTGAGGCCGGGTGATGTGACACATAGAGATTGGACGTGCACGTCAGTCGAGACAATGCATTTAATGTTAGCCGCCAAAGCTCCATGCCCTAGGGTTTGCACACCAAAAGTGCACAGAGTTTGGAAGGTTGGTGCTTCGAGATGTTGACACGCGTCCGAGATCAGATCGTTGAACTTTCTTCAAAGGAATGCAATAATGTATAAGTAGAAAATGAAGGCTGAAGAAGACGTTTCCTTTTCTTTCTGATGAATTTGTGTTCCATCTCGTCTATGTTGTTTTCTTCTCCAATCAAATTCATAGTCGCTCGAGTAATTCCTCCATATTCTTCTTCAAATTCTGAATTTCACAAGTTGTATGTTGAAAGGGAAAGAACCGGAGCTACTTTAGAGCCCAAACGGGTCTCTGAAAAGGGAAGGACGTGCTTGCCAACCTCTAGGACGTGCCTATAGAGCCCCTCTGCTCAACAGCCCCAATCTTTCAAGCTAGGAAAGAGAAGTCATATGGTTCCTGGTGACCCTACTTCCTGGATCCCAAAAATCCAAAATGAATACATTCGAACTCCTTACAAAGTTCGAGTCCCCCAGCACAATGGGAGGATCAGTTTTCCTGGTAAAAGAGAGGTTGGGGTATACTCGAAGACTTTTTCTTACGTACTTCATCTCCCTCTTCACCCATTTATTCTCGAAGCCGTCAACTTCCTCGAACTCCCCCTTTGCCAATTGATGTCGAACTCCATTGGGGCTTTGGTTGGCTTCATTATGCTCTACGTGTTGAAGTGGTGGAGCCGACTTTAGCCATTTTCAATCATTTCATTTCTTCCAAATGAAGCATTGTGTCTTTGTTGTGTGGTACTACATCACCGCCAGGAAGAAGAGACAACTTATCTTCAACCTTCTGCGTTCTAATTATGGCTGCAAGGGAAATTTTGTTTCTATTACCTTCCCTAGGGAGGCCTTCATCCTTACCCATTTGGGTTACCTTGGCCGCATGTGTTCAAAAGAAATAGCCATTTCAGATGTTGAATTCAAGGCAGTCGTGCATTTGCTAGCTTTACTAGCCGATGAGAGATCCATCGCTGCTCTGCTGACGGACAAGGTGTTGAGGAGCACCGTATGTGCTGAAGGTAAAACCAAACTTCAAATCTTGTACTCGTAATTGCTCACACTAATCTTTTTCTTTTTGCAGACTTGGTCGGTCAAGAGTTCTCAATGGACTCCAAGATGCATGTCTCCTTAGGCTTGGACTTAAGAATGTTGGGACATGTGGCTACACAATACACTAAACGAAGGCGTAAATATTGTAAAGGCAAGCAATATGCGTAATTAAAAAGTTACTAATAACTCAACGCACAATACGCAATGAAAATAAAAATAAAGTGCTCAACAACAACAAGCACAAAGAGATACTCCAATGCAAATGCAAACAAAGAGACATATCCTGGTTTGGATCCCTACACCGGCAATCCTACTCCAGTCTCATCATAATGTTGGCTTTCCACTAATGCTCCCTAAACCGAGACACAAAAGCACGCTCTTCACGAGCTACAATCCTACACCGGGACAATCCTAACACTGGGATATGGAGAAAGATCTCCAAGTAAAGTAATCCACCACAATGTACTCTCAACCTGAGTACTTGGCTTTGTAACCAAAAGAAACAAAAACAACAATCTTACCTACGCCTTGAATAGATCTCACGAAAGTGTATGTGAAGGCATGGAAGACTGAAACCACTAAGTGCTTGATGAAGAAGTTGATGCACTTGGAAAACTGTTTCTCTCTTGATGCAAGATCAATGTAATACAACGTTTACCAAGTGAAGAGATGAGTGAAAGAGAGAATGAGGGAAAGGAAGTCACTTCATGAAAACCCCTCACAATGCACCCCCAATTGATATCAATATGTGTGGAGTGAGTGCCCAAAACAGCCTCTCAAAGTGGCCTAAAAGTCCATCAAATAGCCCATAAACGGACAAAAAATTACTAGAAACGACTAGCTCGAAAGTCATAACAGCTAGAATTTGGGGTCGACCAGGCACCTAATGTACAATGACCAGACGTCTGGTGAAAAGTGGCCAGACATTTGGTCCAACGTTGTGCAGCGTCTGGTCTGACAGAGTACTCTTCACAGAAAAACACGTGATCACCAAAACATTCATAACTTCTACAAATGAACTCTGATTGAGGTGAATCAAGATGTGTTGGAAAGCTAACAAAGAGTGCAATCGAATGGGCTTGGAATGGACGAAAAATCCAACGACAGAAAAACTGACAGCCGATTGAATTCAGAAACAGATTGCAGAATTTCCAACAGATTCAACCGAGAAAAAACTAGATCACAAAAATGGTCATAACTAACACAAATGAACTCCGATTGAGGTGATTTAAAATGAGTTAGAAATCTAACAGGGAATGCAATCTAATGGGCTTGGAAAGGATGAGAAATTCCAACCATAAAAAGCTGACAGTGGTTTGAAGTCGAAATCAAGTTGTAAAAGTTCCAATGTTAGGCAACCAGACGTCTGGAGTTCACCACTCAGGCATCTGTGATACTGTGCAGGCGTCTGAGAATCCTTATTCAGACGACTGCAAAATATGGGTCCAATAGACAGAGAGCACAAGAAGGTTGCTCACACTGTCCAGGCCCCTGGAGCACATGACCCAGACATCTGACCCACTGTTCAGACGACTGGTCATAGACCATCAGGGGACTGACCCAAGGCTGTGTCAAGCAGAACAAAATACTGACATGCCAGGCGTCTAGTGACCCTTCACCAGGCTCCTGTCCTGCTCCAAAATACACAACAAAGAGTGTATTGAGCAATGGACCAAATAGGATGGGTTCTACAAGATTTCTAATGAACCCTAAGATGGATATGCTGCAAATGTGCGTGTGTGTGTATCTATTCAAGGCAACAAATATTCTATGTAACAAAGGTAAAATTACATGACGAATAAAGTAATAATAATCTTGAATCTTCATGCTTCATGCAATGCTTTGCTCCATAGCCTTGAACCATCATCATCCCATCACCTATTGTTTGTCTCATCAGCAGGATAATCAATTGTTAAACTGAGACTAAAACAAATGAGATGATTTGCGCACAACATAATATTGATCATCATCAAAACAACATTAGTCATGAACTCAAGAATCAATAAAGAAGTCCAGAAGAATTTGTCTATCCACTCGTTAGCCCCTCTGATGATGAAGGGGATGCAAATCAGGGACAAGGATGTTGGTAGCTCTGCCAAAGGTGTAGGGAGTTCGATCAAGGTGAGCACTGCTCAGCAGGCCATCAATGAATCAAATAGGAAAATGGACATCCGCTCCACTGGGATTGACGAAGTCCAAAAGAAACATAAGAGTGATGAGGTCGTCCCTCCATGTCCAGTCTCTAAAGAATCTTCTCTTACTAAAGCTGGGGTCTCAGTGATGTTGGTAATTCCCCTAGCATAAAGGGCCATGAAAATATATGGTCGTGGGGAAGCCTCATCCCTCCGATGCCATCCATGATCCCTTTTAAGTTTGACCAAGCTTTGATGGCATTTAGGTCGACTCAGGTCGACCTACAAATCCCAAAAGGTCGCTTCCATAAGACTATATTCTTAATGGGGGTTATGGAATCACAGCCTAGGTAGCTGAGAATTATCTTCTTCTGTGGGACTGAGCCGTTCTATGGAAGGTTGATTCAGAGTGACTGGCCAGCATCGTGGTGTGGTATAGTCAACTAGTCGACACTTTTCCTTTCTTCTTCTTTATTTGATTTGGTTAAATGTTAGGTTTGAATGTTTTCTAATACTACAGATGTCCTTGCTGTCTGTTGAGTTGCGTCGTCGAGCAGTGAGGGCTGCCAACGCTGAGGCGATTATCACTATAGAGCACAAGAGGATGATGGTTGCAAATGAAATCACCCATGAAGCTAAGGCCCAATTGGAGGTGTATACACTTAAGGTTTCCAAGCTCCAATATAGGCATTGATCTGCTTGGAAAGGGGAGATGGAGTCCATTGGCCTTGGTTTTGAGGTTGGCCTTCTATGATAAGCTCATGGTTAGATTTTGATGGTGGAGATGGATTATTAGGATAGGAGGGTTCATGAGGTAGGTTGTAGGTGTATGATGTTGGGTTGTAAAGGCGGTTGTAATGTGGGCACGGGGTAAATAGATGCCCATGCATTCCACAAAATTTGCAACATGCTGCAACCAGTGAAAAATTATTGTAACCTCCCATCTGAGCACCCTATGATAATGAAGCATCGAAATTACCAATGTACGATCCATTAGTCACCACATAATCTCTGATAGGCATATGGAAAGTAAAATATATGACCAAGAGAAGCGCTTCAGTGGTAAAAGAGAATATCAAAAAGTTAAGCCGGTGGTATGGAAAAATTTCGTTTATTATGATTTTTATAAATTTTTGATACGTACGTAGTCTAGCTAACCCAGAATCTAACTAGTATCAATCAATTCAACCTCTCCGACAATGGCACCAAAAAACGTAATGTGAGCTTTAATAATTATAACCGCAAACGCACGGCGTCGTCGTAGCGCTATACGGGCACGACGTCGTCGTAGCGCTATACGGGTCGTCCACAGGAAGGTTGATTGATTGAGTACTAAATCGATTCCAGGTCGTTGTTATCTACGTAAATCGGCTTTACGTGGTATGAAATTACGGGGATTTAATGAAGGATTAAGATATGAAACATTAAGAACGAAAATAATCATAAGAGATAAGGATTAAGAGAACAATGGAATACAATAGAAGGCAGAAATCAATAGCAAATAATAAGAAAAAACAAATAAAGAAGAACAATGGATACTTAACTTATTGATTTGCTCATGGAAGTCGTTAATTTCCAATTACAATCCATCAGAAAACTCCCAAAAACTAATCTAAACTCTAATCTACTCCTAAAACTAAGAGAAAACATCAAAAAGGGGTAAAAACGAAGCTAGGGCATGCTCCTCTAGGGTTGGCGGCACCCAAAAGCTTAAATTCTAACCCAAAACCTTATTGGGTTTGCAGTAGACCCGAATCTAAAACGGTCGTTTGGGGTAAACGATGTGGTCGCGGCGTTTTCTGCAACTTATGCATTTGGTATATTCTTCATTTCTTCATTTGACGTGGTCGTTTGGAATTTCCAAAAGGACACGTCGTTGTAGCTTGATCTCTCTGGGCCTCGACTAGATGGGGAATGACACGGCGTGTGAGAAGTTCACATGACCGTGTCAAGGCAGTTTTGCTCCTTTAGCTGAACATCCTACACGGCCATTGAAACGACTGTGTGGGGGTAAGCTGAGACTTCTTGCCGTGTTGTCTCACATGACCGTGTGAGACATTTCACATGGTCGTGTGCGTGCTGCTACTCACCAACTGCCTCCATCTTCTTGGATTGAATCAAATCACGTCGTTTATTGCTCTAAAAGCCCGTATTCTCGCTCTTTTACTCCAAAAATCCATTAATTCACATGAAACACACCAAAGAGACCAAAAAATGTAAATGAACAAAAAGCAGAAAAACTGCATGGAAAATGTGGCGAAGTGGCGTAAAACGTTGGGAAAAAGTACGTGAAAACTATATATAAAAACCACTCATCACCATGAATAAATGAACTTGCAAACTTTAAGTGTAGAGGCAATGAAGTGTAGTTGTCCAAGTTCTAGGACGTAAGTTTGATGCACCTATAGACTTCCCTTGAGCTTGGATATCAAATCAACATGATGATGCTCAAGGGTTGAGAGAGAAGAAGAGAGTGAAAGATTTTCTCTTGGTTTTTGGCTCAAGATTGATTCTCAATTCTGTGTATCGGTTCCAAAAACTCTCTCAGAATGGGATATAAATACTATCCCAATCGGGCTCAAAAACTAAGAAAACGGCTCCTTGAAAAGGCTGTCCAATGGCTATAAACGGGCATAATTCTCAGCGACCAGACGTCTGATGACGAGTGACCTGACGCCTGATGTACTGTGCAGTTGTCTGGTCCTACTTCATCCGACGGCTGGACAATGAGTTGGTCATGAATCAAAAATAGAGAAGACCAATCTCCAAGCAACAAACGTCTGAAGTAGACATACCAGACGCCTGATGCATTGTTCAGGCATCTGGCAAGACTTCTTAAGATGTCTAAGCAAATGTGAGATAGAAAGACAGAAAGCCAAGAAAAACTAGTCTTACTGATCAGGCGACTGAAGTTCATCCCTCAGACATCTGTACCACTGTGCAGACGCCTGGTCTTTGAACTTTAGACGGCTGATCTAAACTAGGTTTTGGCCATCACTAAAACAGATACGCTAGATGTCTGGCGGGTGTAAACCAGATGCCTGGTGATAGGCTGAAAGCAATATCTAGGGTGTTTTGGCCAATCAACCTAATAAGATGGATTCCAAGAAATTCCTATGGATTCATATGATGGAAATGATGCATATGAATGTGTAAGTGCATCTAATCAAGGCATACAAATATTCTACTAAAGAAAGAGCAAAATACATAAAGAATAATAAAATATTTACAATGAGATACATGATTCTTCATGGCTTCATTAATCCAATGCTACATGCCTTGATTCCATCATCTCAGGCAAAACTTGTTTTGTCCCTCTCTTGATGTAAGCATTGTTAATTTCTAAGACTAAAACACTTTGAGACAGTAATTATCACATAATGTGGTGATCATCATCAAAACTATATTGGGCTTAATGGCCAAAATCCAACAAATCGTGTACGGCCATGTCATCCTCAAGAGCAACAAAAGCCACAATCTTGCAAAGAATGAATTTGTGCTCACAATCTCATGGTCATTTCGTCCCCATCTTATTTTTAGTTGAAAAGGGTGTTAAAGATTCTAACGCGTATATATTTGTAATTTTCTGAGCTCGGGGTCTAGAAGACAAAACAGCAAAGCTGGAATTTTTGCATGGCAGTGCAACTTTATGACACAGCCATGAACCCGACTTTTTCAGATTTCAAACCCGAATTTGCTTAGGATTTATGGGGGTATTTATACATTTTTGTGAGTGATTGCAAGGGATTTTTAGATGGGCTTAGCCATGTTTGGTCACCCTCTCCTAGGGCTTTCATCTTATTTAAACTTGTTTGGATTCGGAGCTTGTGGGACGAATTTTGGTTGTTCTTCAATATCAAGCTAAGTATCTTTTCTATTTTCTTTGTATTTTGAATTCCATAATGCTGGATGATTGTTTCTTTAATACGTAGCAAGTAGCTTTCTTACCTAAGGCATAGTTGAACCCTGTTGTAGATTGGTTGTATAGGTTGATCGTCCCAAATATCATTCTATTGATTATTGTTAGGGTTTAGCATAGGAATGTACATAATATTGATTTCGTCATTAAAATGCTATATAATCGTAACCACCGATGAGAAATCGGGGTTCTGGTTTGATGCATATTAATGTTAGATTGATTTTCTATAATCAAGGTACTAACGAGACATCGGACTAAGATTATTAGAGCAACTAAATTAGGGCTACCGACAAGACATTAGTGTTCTAGTTAGAGACCTTGACTTTGATCCGAGTTCTCCTCCCTGGCAAGACGTGGAGAGATGAGGATTGGGATTTAATTCTCACACATTTCTTTACTTTGATGGATTGAGAAGCTAGATCAACCTTACAATTAATTTGCAATAGGGGGATACTTAGCCCTGGCTTTTTCCCTTTTGGTATTTTTAGTATAATTCCCCCATCCTCAAAAAGATATGTGTAGCTAACTAAAATCCATAATTAATCGATAATCAACAATTGTATCCATGTGTTCGACCTATAAGCTACAACTACACCGTGCGCTTGCGGTACATATATAAAACTCCACATCCAGTTTTTGGTGCCATACTGAGGAGGCAATCGGCTTGATATTGATTTAATTGTGGATTTGTTAGACTACGTATAAATAATAATAATAAAAGAAAATCCCCTACCTCTTTGCTACTCATTTGTTCTACTGATGATCTCTTCCAAGTTCTTTTAATTGTGTGACCAGTTGAATTTGGAACTGCAATGTGGATGCCAAATGAGATGTACACTGATGATTTTCATGCCTCGACAAATCAGGGTGCTCACATGGGAGTATATGACTATCTTCTGTAGGTTGTAGTAAGCTGCGAGATTTATGGTCTGCAGGGGGCATGCGTCTTGTAAGGACACTGTCTATGGGAAAAACACTAGAAGGGGGGTTGAATAGTGTTTATGCAAATTTAAAAGGAATTTACGCCAAATAAAATGCAATCCAACAAATAGTGCGGAATAGAAAAAAAACCCAAAATGAAACACACGCAAACGCAGAGATGTTTCAAGGGTTTGGATTACCCAAGTCAACTCCCGACTTGTTCCCGGTAATCCTACGTCCCTACCACCTGGATACCACCGGATACTAAAGTTAGAATCCTAACTTGAGGTTGTAGTGCCCTGTGAAGCTACTGCACACGTACTAGAGGGGGGGTGAATAGTAATTAAAATAATTAAGAGAGTTATTCCTAACTATTGTGCAAGAAACAAACGAAAATGCGGAATTAACAACAATCAACAAGAAATAGCAAACGTAAACAAAGCATGTAACTGGTTCGGATCCACCCAAGTCTCCCCGACTTGTTTCCGGTGATCCTACGTCCCAACCACCCGGATCCCCTCCGGATACTTGAGTTAGAAACCCTAACTCAAGATTTCCACTAACCCACTTGCAGAAACTCCACAAGTGCAATCGACCTACAATCGATGTCCGTGAATCCCACAACCCGGGATCACGCAAACTCTCACAACCGAGAGTATACAACAATTCAATGAAATGAAATGAAATAAACACTTACCTATAAAATCCTATGCCTTGAGTAAATCTTACCAAATTAGGGCAATGATGGATTTTGAGGAGAGAATGTCACCAAACCGAATCTCCACCAATAAGATCAGCGATCGAAGGCTAGGATGGAGGATGTTGACTTTGGATCAAGCTCTTGGCTTGGAAGGCTCACAATGGAGAGAATCTCTCTTGAGGAAATGGCTCAAAGAGTTGAGGGAGAGATTCTTGTGAGGAAGAGAAAGCTTTAGAATGGAGTTGAATAGCTTCTCTTAGATTTCTCCAAATCTCTAAAATGGCTGCCTTGAAACTTATGAAAGAGCCCCTCCAACTATATATAGGATAAAGGAGGGAGGGAGAGAAAAACGTTTCAAGAAAGGCTCCAACGGCTCTATTCTGAACCCAACTAGTCGGTCAAAGAACAACCACCGACCAACTAGTTCATCAACTAGTCGGTCGGTCAATCAACGTAGACCGACTAATGAGTGAACATGGAATAGGTCGAAGTTCAGACAAAAGGAACTAGTCGATCCAAGAAGAGTAGCTGACCGACTAGTTTCATAACTAGTCGGTCGGTTACTCAACTGAGACCGACTAAGCGATAAAACTGAAAGTCTGAGAACAAATTGATTTAGTCGGTCCAAGAACAAATATTGACCGACTAGTTCATCAACTAGTCGGTCGCCAAATGTGCATAGACCGACTAACGATAAACAGTAAGTCAAGTGAAAATTGGCATGTACAGTAAAGCTCAACTAGTCGGTCTAAGAAGGAAAGTTGACCGACTAGTTCATCAACTAGTCGGTCGATCAATGAACACAGACCGACTAATTTTAAACAGTAGCTCAGGCTCAAAAATGAAAGTTCAACTCGTCGGTCCAAGAAGGATTCCAAACCGACTAGTTTCACAACTAGTCGGTCGGTGAACCTTCTTTGACCGACTAACTGTAAACAGTAACTGAGCTGAAATTGAAAAGGCAAACTAGTCGGTTCATGTAGAGTTGCCGACCGACTAGATCGTCATCTAGTCGGTTGGCTCTTCTATTTGATCCAACTAACATGCACTAGAAGTCGCGAATCGAAGCGCGAAGCTTCGGGAAAGATCGTATGGACTTCTACTAATATCCTAGCTCTAAGATATGAGCGAAATGAAGATTATAAAGTAAGTCCTACTCAAGGCTTAACATTCTATTCTATGAAGCTAGAAGACTATAAAATAAACCTTAAAAGCCGTCTTCAAAGCTTCAATCTTCATTCTTGACTTCAATAAAACTCCTTGAGCTTCAACGAAGCTTCAGGCATATAATCACGCGTATTGAGAAGTCTTGAGACGTTGCTTTTGATGTTCATATAGATTTGGCGACGATCTTCATAACTGTGCTCACAAAGTGTTAGAATGTTAAGCCTTGCCCAAAGTGGGTTTCTCTCCATAACTGCGCTCATCATCTAGTCGGTTGGCTCTTCTATTTGAACCAACTAACATGCACTAGAAGTCGCGAATCGAAGCGCGAAGCTTCGGGAAAGATCGTATGGACTTCTACTAATATCCTAGCTCTAAGATATGAGCGAAATGAAGATTATAAAGTAAGTCCTACTCAAGGCTTAACATTCTATTCTATGAAGCTAGAAGACTATAAAATAAACCTTACGAGCCGTCTTCAAAGCTTCAATCTTCATTCTTGACTTCAATAAAACTCCTTGAGCTTCAACGAATCTTCAGGCATACAATCACGCGTATTGAGAAGTCTTGAGACGTCGCTTTTGATGTTCATATAGATTTGGCGACGATCTCCATAACTGCGCTCACAAAGTGTTAGTTCACGATATATTTATGTTTGCTCATCATCCAAAACCAAATCCGGGGAATCAATACTCAACATTCTCCCCCTCTTTGGTGATGACAAACCAACATAAATAATAAGCAATAATAATGATTCAATTGAAATTTACTTACTCCCCCTGTATTGATGACACGTTAGTTCCGTATTCAATAATATTCATACGCATCAAGCAGCGAGGGAAATATAAAATATGAATCCTATTATTGACATATAGGATCTAAATCCATTTTTATATCTTCACTCCTCCTGAATCTAACACATCAAATTAGATTCATGGTAAATTCCTTTGAATTATTAATTAGCACATTGTCATTATTATATCTCTCCCCCTTTGGCATTAGCAAAAAGAGCGGGAGGAGATCAACGACAAAACCAATGGCTAAAAAATAACGCATGGGAGTCGAAGAGTACGAACATGGTCCAAATGACGCCAAAGTAAAACATCAAATGTGAAATACCGAATAAAAGCAAAGCGTACCAATGATACCAAAGTCAAAAATCGAGATACGACATCATCAATCCATATGCGAACATCGAAAAACGAAATCACCAAGCCATAGGCGAAAATCGAAAAGCGAAATCATCAAAACATAGGCGCAAATCGAAAAACGAAATCACCAAGCCATAGGCGAAAACCGAAAAACGAAATCATCAAGTCATAAGCGACAATCGAAATACGAAATCCGAAATCATCAAAACTCAAATAAATTTCACGTATTGAGTTTTGGAACATTCTCTCCAAAATCAACATTCTTAGTTAAATAGAGTGCATGGAAAACAATTCTATGTTTCCATAGAAAGAATTCTATTTAACCAAGACAATATCGTCGAGCGACGAAATCAACATCAGAGACAAAAATCCAATGTGAAAACCAAATGTAGCAAAAATGACACCAAAAGTAATATGCAAAAATGTTATGCCAAACATAGATAGAACATCATAAATCTATGGCATACACAATTCTAGCATACAAATTGAAACATAATGATACCAATCGTAATAAAATCTAACAATGTATGCATTCAACCTACATGGATACCAAATGTATATCAAATGTAAGAAGATACTTATAACATTACGCTCCCCCTACTTTGGTGCATCACTTAAGCACCATCAACTCCAATTGAATGAAAAAATTTGCAAATCACGGAGTTGGTGAGGTTGATATTCCATGGTGGATTTAACCTAGAGAATATCATTTTGGTATCCAAAAATCTCTTTGGATCCTATGGGTTAGGCAATAAATTTAGCGAACTAAATTCAAATTAAATGTAACCCATATCCTAACTAAATTCTAATTCAATATGAATTTAAGTTATAAATTAACATGCACATAAAAAATAACCAAATCTTACCACAATTGCTTTGGTACCCATAAAAATGAAATTAAACTTAAGGTACCAAGCAATGAAGGGTTAAAGGAAACTAACCCTTCGGAAACCAAGTCCACGAGGACCGTGATTTCCCAACATAATCATCATTCAAAATAATGTCATTAATATATGATTGCACATACAAATTCTTATTATGCATGCTTGTGTTCTTCGGACCCCAAATGGTGTATACCTTGGGAGTCCTAATCCTATAGGGAACATGCATAAGTTGTTGGTTTCTATGTGATGCATGTCGTGGGTAAGCATATGGCATACGATGCAATGGTGCATGATGATAATTATTCATATGAGAATGAGGATGAACATATGAATGTGGAGGAACACGTGCATGAGTGTGTCTCACATGGTGTGCACGTGCTCGTGGATGCGGAGCATAAAAATCATCATTCGTGCTAACATGTGGGGTAGGATTTGTGTTCCTACGTGGCATGGTATACATGAAAGCATGACCATTCTTTGGAGGTCCACCCAAAGTGGGTTTCTTTCCAAATGGGGGCGTGTTCCTAGCGGAAGCACCATTGGTAGAAGAACTACCCATGAAGTGTTTACTTCCACTAGTAGAAGCATAGGAAGATGGCCTAACAAAGGTGGCGGATGATTTGGATGAATCTCCCATCTTATACCCCAAGCCAATGTGATGATTGGCCGGAGGTAAGTCATTTAGGATATTATCCAACTTGCCCTTACCTTTGTTGAATTCATGAATTCGACCTAATGTGCTCTCATGCTTCTCGGTGAGAGAATGCAAAGAAGCATCCAAAGTGGACACTTGCGATGCGAGTGCACAAACACGTGACTTGAGATTTTTATTCTCAATACTCAAAGTTGAGATTTGAGACGTTAAATCCGCTATAACATGTTCATCCGAATCCTCGATATGAACATGCTTAAGTTGAAATTTGAGACTTTCAATCTCATTTCTCAACCCTTCAACAACGGTGTCGTTGTTGACGATGAAAGGCTTAGGCGAGTTTTTAAGACTATCTAGCTCATTTTTAGTCTTCATGAATCTAGTAGCCAAATTAGAAAACTTATTCCATAGTTGTTCGTTGGCTAATCTAAGTTCATCATTGGTTACCTCTTCGCCTTCATCCTCGCTTCCATCCTCGCTTTCATCGGAGGAGGTCTCTTCATCACGATCCTCTTTGCCCATGAAGCACGTGTGTGCTTTCTCCACTCTTTCATCGTCCGACTCTCCACTTGAGGAATCAGAGTCGGTGAAAGTGTCGACAAGTCCTTTCTTGTGCTTTCTTGACTTGTTGTGCTTGGATGCCTTCCACTTCCCCTTGTGTTTGTAGATAGGACAATCCGGCTTGATATGTCCTGGCTTATTGCATTTATAACACACGGGAGTAGAAGCATTAGTCGAAATAAATTTAGATTTACGATTCAACTTACCTTGTCGGAAGAACCGGTTGAACTTCTTTGCCATATCGGCCAAAGCTTCCATGTCCAACTCATCGTCCGATTCTTCTTCCGATTCTTCATCATCGGTAGATGGAGCGGCCTTGTATGCAATCGCCTTTTTCTTAGGCTCGTCTTGCTTCAAGTACGACTTCATCTTTTCTTTCATCATGAGCTGCTATCCTTGCGTACCTCGTATGACATCAAGGTACCCATTAGTTGAGTAACAGTATAAGTTTTCATGTCATTACCTTCCTCGATGGCGAAGGTACGCTTCTTTCAACAAGAAGGAAGTCCATCGATTATCTTTGAGACTTTCTCCTTTTGGGTGTAGGTCTTCCCAAGAGCCTCCAATTCGTTGGTAATGTCAACGAATCGAGCATAATACTCTTTCATCTTCTCACCCTGTTGCATGTGAAATAATTCGAAATCTTTATTAACAACAACAAGTTTGGAATATCTTACCCTACTTGTCCCTTCATGCAAGATGAGGAGGGAGTTCCATACTTGATATGCACTCTTACATGTGCATATCTTATTGAAATCCTCGGGCTCCAAAGCGCATTGCAAGGCGTTCATTGCCTTGGCATTGCTTACCTCCACGGCGACCTCCGCGGGAGTCCACTTCGTGAATTCTTGTTCGGGCTCGACATATTCTGTCAATATGGCTCTCTATAGTGAAGCGCTCCGGAGGAAGGTTTCCATCCGGCATTTCCAGTACCCATAGTTGGTACCGTTGAAGTGAGGAGGCCTGATTGAGGATAGCCCTTCCAAGAATGAAGAAGCACCTTGACGATCCTTGAAGACATTGTAGTCGTTGTTTGTCATAGCTTTGACCTTGTAGCTTTAACCTTGGCTCTGATACCAATTGTAGTGCCCTGTGAAGCTACTGCACACGTACTAGAGGGGGGGTGAATAGTACTTAAAATAATTAAGAGATTTATTCCTAACTATTGTGCAAGAAACAAACGACAATGCGGAATTAACAACAATCAACAAGAAATAGCAAACACAAACAAAGCATGTAACGGGTTCGGATCCACCCAAGTCTCTCTGACTTGTTCCCGGTGATCCTACGTCCCAACCACCCGGATCCCCTCCGGATACTTGAGTTAGAAACCCTAACTCAAGATTTCCACTAACCCACTTGCGGAAACTCCACAAGTGCAATCGACCTACAATCGATGTCCGTGAATCCCACAACCCGGGATCACGCAAACTCTCACAACCGAGAGTATACAACAATTCAATGAAATGAAATGAAATAAACACTTACCTACAAAATCCTATGCCTTGAGTAAATCTTACCAAATTAGGGCAATGATGGATTTTGAGGAGAGAATGTCACCAAACCGAATCTCCACCAATAAGATCAGCGATCGAAGGCTAGGATGGAGGATGTTGACTTTGGATCAAGCTCTTGGCTTGGAAGGCTCACAATGGAGAGAATCTCTCTTGAGGAAATGGCTCAAAGAGTTGAGGGAGAGATTCTTGTGAGGAAGAGAAAGCTTTAGAATGGAGTTGAATAGCTTCTCTTAGATTTCTCCAAATCTCTAAAATGGCAGCCTTGAAACTTATGAAAGAGCCCCTCCAACTATATATAGGATAGAGGAGGGAGGGAGAGAAAAACGTTTCAAGAAAGGCTCCAACGGCTCTATTCTGAACCCAACTAGTCGGTCAAAGAACAACCACCGACCGACTAGTTCATAAACTAGTCGGTCGATCAATCAACGTAGACCGACTAATGAGTGAACATGGAATAGGTCGAAGTTCAGACAAAAGGAACTAGTCGGTCCAAGAAGAGTAGCTGACCGACTAGTTTCATAACTAGTCGGTCGGTTACTCAACTGAGACCGACTAAGCGATAAAACTGAAAGTCTGAGAACAAATTGATTTAGTCGGTCCAAGAACAAATATTGACCGACTAGTTCATCAACTAGTCGGTCGCCAAATGTGCATAGACCGACTAACGATAAACAGTAAGTCAGGTGAAAATTGGCATGTACAGTAAAGCTCAACTAGTCGATCTAAGAAGGAAAGTTGACCAACTAGTTCATCAACTAGTCGGTCGATCAATGAACACAGACCGACTAATTATAAACAGTAGCTCAGGCTCAAAAATGAAAGTTCAACTAGTCGGTCCAAGAAGGATTCCAAACCGACTAGTTTCACAACTAGTCGGTCGGTGAACCTTCTTTGACCGACTAACTGTAAACAGTAACTGAGCTGAAATTGAAAAGGCAAACTAGTCGGTTCATGTAGAGTTGCCGACCGACTAGATCGTCATCTAGTCGGTTGGCTCTTCTATTTGAACCAACTAACATGCACTAGAAGTCGCGAATCGAAGCGCGAAGCTTTGGGAAAGATCGTATGGACTTCTACTAATATCCTAGCTCTAAGATATGAGCGAAATGAAGATTATAAAGTAAGTCATACTCAAGGCTTAACATTCTATTCAATGAAGCTAGAAGACTATAAAATAAACCTTACGAGCCGTCTTCAAAGCTTCAATCTTCATTCTTGACTTCAATAAAACTCCTTGAGCTTCAACGAAGCTTCAGGCATACAATCACGTGTATTGAGAAGTCTTGAGACGTCGCTTTTGATGTTCATATAGATTTGGCGACGATCTCCATAACTGCGCTCATAAAGTGTTAGTTCACGATACATTTATGTTTGCTCATCATTCAAAACCAAATCCGGGGAATAAATACTCAACAGAGGTTTCCTTAAAGCCCACTTGTAGCAACCCTACAAGTGCAATCGAATACAATCAATGTCCTTGACTCCTACAACCAGGGATCAAGCTAAACCACTCTCACAACCGAGAGCACAACTCAAATAATGAAAGTTATGAAATAATGAAAACAACACTTACAATCACCTATGCCTTTAAGTAGAACTTGAAGGTGGAGTGTGATGTGTGTTGAAGAACTCTCTTGGAAGAGAGGAGAAGCCCTTTCTCTTGACTGCACCAATTGCCTAGAAGATCACTCTTTGGTTCTAGGTTGGAGAGCAAGAGAACAAGATTTGGAAATACTTAGGGCGTTGGATTTGAGAGCTTTGATCTTTGGAAATGAAAGCTTGAGAGATTTTGCAATGAATGAGTAACCTTCCAATGGAACAGTAAAAGCTCTATTTATAGTTTTCTCAAATCCACAAAACAATTTAGGCAAAAACCCAATTGGAATCCGTGAGAAAAATCTCAACGGATAGAATCTGAACTCGCGACAGTCGATTGCTGAACAATCCACAGTCGACTGTTGCACAGTCATCAAGGGTAGGTGAGAATTCATAACGGTAACTTACCACGTGGACAGTCGACTGATGAAGCAAAGACAGTCGACTGTTAAACCAACAGGCGACTGTAATTTCTTCTACAGGTGACTGGCCGAGAGATAAGTAAGATAGAATAAGATACTGGAAATCTCACAAGTAACAGGACAGACGACTGATGCAAGGAACACATTCGACTGTTAATCAGAAAAGGCGACTGTAAATCCTTAAACAGACGACTGTCAAAATCCTGAAAAATTTCCAGAGAGCCGAGTCAAAGAAATGACTCACAGACAGACGACTGTTGTAGCATAGACAGTCGACTGATCCAAGAGACAGTCGACTGTATATACAGCATTAGTCGACTGGCCGTAAAAGTCAGATCAAACAGAGTTTGGGCAAAGAATATACATGCAAATGATTTACAAAACACAGTCGACTGTCACAAGGACAAGCGCCTGTGAATCATCCATTAGTGGCCTGTACGAAATAAACAGAGAAGGCCTAAAACTATATTGTAATAGTCTGTGCATAACATGCGACTGTAGAACAAAACACAGTCGACTGTTTTTGAGACAGGCGACTGCAAACTGTTCAGCAGTCGACTGTTATAAACAATCCTAGCACAATCAATAAAGAAATGAATTGGGATCAAAGGACAAATGATCTAATGAAGTCCTATGACTGAATGTAGATGTGTGTGAGTGCTCCATCAAAGTTCTACTTCTAAGCAACATACTAGAAGAGATAAAAGAAAATTACATTGACGAATAATCTCTTCTCTCCATCGTATGAGCTTGAAGTCTTCACGAAGCTTCAATCATATCTACGATCATCCAATTCATGTCATTTGCCTTCAATGAAGTTTGTGAGTCATCCATTGCTAGTAGATCTTCATAAATAGCTTAAGCAATGGATCAACTGCAAAATTGGGGATTAGTCACAAGTATTTATGTTTGCTCATCATTAACACCAAGTAGGGAGAAGTCCAATACTCAACATTCTCCCCCTTTTTGATGATGACAAACAAACATAAACAAGAAGATAAATAATTGTGCGCAATGAAAACTTACTCCCCCTACATAGATGCCAATCAAGTTAGTAACAAATATTAGAGCATTTACATATCAATTGAAGCAAATGAGTAAGAAATGCATGAATATAAATTAAAAAAAATCTAGGAATTACAATCCCTATTCATTGTAATCTTACTCCCCCTGAATCTAAGGCAACTTCAATCTTAGATTCAAGTGTTAGAACATACTTTGCCCATTCATTATGAATCTTGTATGTTTATTTCTCTCCCCCTATGGCATTATCCAAAAAGGTGGGAGCAAATAACAACAACAATAACAGTGCTAAATGCGAACTAACAACAATCAAGGAGCATAAAGATATATAGAATCAAAACTCATAAAATCACATCATATACACATGTGAGTAATGGAATTGAAGTCCAATATCAACATTTTAGATGTACACACAAAAATAGTTTCAAAAGAGATTTCACAAATGCATCATACCAGAGATAGCATGGAAAATCGAATTTCAAATTCATATATTGTCTCAAAAGCACATCAGAGAGAGTATAGCATACATGGAGACAACATAACATACATCACACATATAAGATAAGCAGTATAGCATAGTGTGACACACGATAAACAACATCATATATATATATATATATATATATATATATATATATATATATATATATATAGAGGAAAATTTTCAAATGAGAACATTTCGCACCGTGCGAAAATGTTTTTATCTTTTTTTTGAAATTTTTTTTTCAAAAATTCTTTTTTCCACCCTCATTATATGTTGTTATACCCCCCTCAAAAAATAATGGTTGAGAAATAATGTCATTTGGCCTTCGATCAAGCCATTTCATCAAATTCGCACGTTTTGAGACCGTTAAATTTGTAACGGGTGGATGGGTGCTCTAATGCCCAACGGGTTCACCCATTATTTTCCCTGGGGTATATAATTGTATGGATTAAACATCAAAAAAAGAATTTTTGAAAAAAAAAATTTCAAAAAAATAAAACAAAAGTTTTCGCACGGCTTTCGCACGGGATTTTTCGCACCCGAAGATTACCCTATATATATATATATATATATATATATAAGATGAGTACATCAACGGATGGACATCTACATGTCCATCACAAAAAAATACATCATAATCAAGACAAAAAATACATCATCATGACAACATCGAAGTACATCACCATACAGAAGTGAAGATAACATCAACAAATCCATCATACATCAAAATACATCCATCACCAAGCTAACACCACACAAACACCTATTTAAGAGTGAGCGTCTCCAGGGGCTGCAGAAGAAGAAGTAGGCTATGTGACATCAGGTGTATCCTCTGGAGGAGGGTCAAAAGGAGCAACAGCAGCATCAGCAACATCCTGAGTAGAAGCTACACCAGGATGCTCAACGACATCAGTGGGCGAGGAGGCACATGAAGCTGGGGAACAAACTGTCTCAGATCCTCAGGGAAGGGTATTCCCTGATGGAGGAAAGAAAGAGACATCAATCTGTAAAGTCCAGAGACCATCTCCAAAAGAATATCACAAGATGGTGGAGCAGAGGTGGGGCATGTCAGCTGGAGAAACAGTGGAGGAGGACGGAGCTGAAGTAGATTACCTCTTCTTCGAGGCAGTCTGCAGAGCCGAAGAAGATTTCGACTTTGCAGATGTGTCGAGGAGAGGACCAAAGGGCATGGGCTCGTAACGAGTCAAATCAACACCAAAATGACGGAAGACAAGAGTCAAAAGACCACCGTAAGGAATGTGAGACGAGGAGGTCGTGAACTCAATCTTGTCCATCCTATCAAGGAGGACACCGGCCCAGTTCACGGGCATGCCAGAGAAAATAGCATACATACACTTCAGGATATCCTGAGACGGCTGGTCAGATGATCCATAACTCAGCAGGATGTTGGACTTCACAACTAGGTGAACTACCCAACCTCTCGCAGAAAACCTAGATGACCTGACACCCGAATCAAGGGCTAAAGGTACCTCTCGAAACATATCCCGGAGGACAGACTGGTCAAGGTCGTCAATATCGGAGATGCAGATATCAGAGGGAAGGGAGCCAACAGAGGGAATCCTAAGAATATCGACGCTGAAATGAAATGTCACGCTTAATATAAAAGTTGGGGAAATAATCTGGGCTGTTGGATCAATGAATCGACGACTCCGATCAAAGCAGTGAACCGTCACGAACAGTACACAGTCGACTGATGAACAAAAGTCGGTCGACTGGATGCAGTGATAACAATAAAGCTCAAAAAGATTGGCAGTCGACTGACAAGTAACTTGCAGTCGCCTGTCCCTTGGACAGTTGACTGTAATATACTCAGCAGTCGACTAGCCGAGAATCAATACAGTTCATCAAAACAACAGAGAGCACTGTAAAATTTTGTCAGAGAGAACAGTCGCTTGATGACTACAGTACAGTCGCCTGTTAAAATAACAGTCGACTGGAAAACAGTCATCAGTCGGCTGTGCGAAAGATATAAATTCTCAGATTGAGGAGATAGAGTATGGCAGTCGACTGTCGAAGGAAAGGCAATCGTCTGTCCTGGTCCAAAAATGCACAGTGATATAGAATTCCAGAGAGTAAGAACACTCACCCTAGGAACTATACTCTAATCACAAATACATCGTAAAAATAATCTAAAAACAATAAATCCATTGAAACACAACTCACTACTATCAATCTCAAAAACTCATGAAATCAAATAAATCACAATTGCCTTTCTTTAAAAACAAATATATGATATATCACAAGAAGATAGGCAACATGATGATATGAGCTCAAAAAGTGTTATAATATGAATATTGAGCTTCTAAATTTCAGATTCACCCATAATTCCTAATTCTCCACGCAACCTCACAAATGAATGTTCTTTAAGAGGTTTTGTGAAGATGTCGGCAATTTGTTTTTGGGTTTCAATGTACTCTAAGATGATGTCCTTCTTAGCTACATGATCATTTATAAAATGGTGTCTCACGTCTATGTGTTTGGTACGGGAGTGGTGTACCGGATTCTTGGAAAGACATATGGCACTTTGGTTATTAACCATGATCAAGCAACTATCACAGTTGACACCATAGTCCATAAAAGTGTGTCTCATCCAAAGAACTTCTGCACATGCAAGACCCGTGGCAATATATTCTGCTTCAGTCGTGGACAATGACACCGAATTCTGTTTCTTAGAAAACCAAGAAACTAAGGAATTTCCTAAGAAATGGCAAGTGCCACTAGTACTTTTCCTGTCGGACTTGCATCCGGCAAAGTCGGCATCACTATATGATATTAACTCATATGTGCTAGATTGAGGGTAAAGTAACCCATAGTCTAGAGATTGATTGAGATAACGAAATATTTGTTTAACTGCAATCAAGTGTGACTCCTTAGGTCTAGCTTGATATCTAGCACAAAGGCAAACGGAAAACATGATATCGGGCCTACTAGCAGTTAAGTAAAGTAAGCTACCGATCATACATCGATATAGACGAACGTCTACATCTTTTCCGCATTCATCCCTGTGTAGATGAGTAGTAGTACTCATGGGAGTCCTTTTGCTCGAAGACGATTCCATCTCGAATCGCTTAATAAGCTCCCCTGTGTACTTTGTCTGATGTATGAATGTGACATTCTCCATTTGTCGAATTTGCAATCCAAGGAAGTAGGTGATCTGTCCCATATGGCTCATCTCAAACTCATCCTTCATAGACATAGAAAATTCTTGACAAAGATTAACGTTAGTAGAACCGAAAATAATATTGTCTACATAAACTTGAATCAAAAGAATGTCATTTTCATATTCTTTAATGAAGAGTGTAGAATCAACTTTTCCATTTTAAAACCTAAATTAAAAAGAAATGTCTTAAGTCGATCATACCAAGCTCTAGGAGCTTGTCTCAACCCATACAACGCTTTCTTAAGTTTGAAAACATGGTTTGGAAATTTTTCATGAATAAAACCGTGAGGTTGAGAAAAAAAAACTTCTTCATTGACAAACCCATTTAAAATGCACTTTTAACATCCATTTGAAATAGTTTAAAATTCTTATGGGATGCAAAAGATAAAAGCAACCTAATAGCTTCTAATCTAGCTATGGGGGCAAAAGATTCTTCAAAATCAATACCTTCATCTTGCCGGTAGCCTTGAGCTACTAACCTTGCTTTGTTCTGTGTGATTACCTCGTTTTCATCCGTCTTGTTCTTGAAGATCCATTTGGTCCCAATGACTTGGTGACCACTTGGAAGAGGTACGAGTTCCCAAACTTCGTTTCTCTTGAATTGCATTAGTTCTTCTTCTATTGCCACTATCCAAGAGCTATCCTCACAAGTTTCTTGGATATTCTTTGGCTCAATGGTAGAGACAAATGCACAATGAGAGAATTCTTCAATTCTCGATCTCGTTCGAACACCCACACCAATATCTCCAATAATTTGGTTATGAGGATGATTGCGAACGGTCGGGTAAGCTTTGGGTATACCTGTATCACTAGGAACAACTTCAACAATTTCGTTAGAAGTGTTAGTCTCAACAATAGAATCATTAATCTTAACATTATTAAGAGAATCACAAAGAGTATCTACACAATCATCAACATGAGGAAAATCAAAATCTTCATAAAAAGATACGTGAAATGATTCCTCAATCGTTGAAGAAGTTTTGTTGTATATCCGGTAGGCTTTGTTACGTGTGGAAAATCCAACAAAAATTCCTTCATCGGATCTTGGCTCAAATTTGTCTAAATTACCAAATATGTTCTTTATAAAACATTTTGAACCAAAAACACGAAAATATTTTACTTGAGGCTTTTTATCATAAAACAACTCAAAACAAGTTTTGTTCGTTCGGTGTCTCACTAGGATCCTATTGAGCATATAACATGCAGTGTGCACCGCCTCTGCCCAAAATTGTAGTCCAAGATGACTATCATGGAGCATAGTGCGTGCACACTCAATAAGAGTCCTATTCTTTCTCTCTACAACACAATTTTGAGATGGTGCCTGAGGGAAGGAAAAATTATGAGTTATCTCGGTGTCATCACAAAACTTAGTAAAAGATTCATTCTCAAATTCTCTTCCATGATCACTACGGATAGTGATAATGGTGGATCCTAAGAAATTCTGAATCTTCTCTGCAAATTTGGTAAACTCTTCATAAGCTTCATTCTTATGAGTTAAGAATGAAACCCAAGTAAATCTTGAAAAGTTGTCAACGACAACTAATCCATAATGAGCATTACCTAAAGAAGCGGTTCTAGTTGGCCCAAATAAATCTAGATGAAGAAGTTCTAGGGGCCTCTTAGAAGAAATCCCTTCTTTAAGCTTAAATGAAGATTTACTTAGTTTACCTCTTTGACATGAATCACAAAAGTTTTTCTTATTAAAAACAATCTTAGGAAAACCTTTGACTAGATCATGCTTAGCTAACTTATATAAGTGCTTGAAGTGAACATAAACAAAACGGCGATGCCATAATAGTTGTTCACTTGTGTTAGCAACTAAGCAATGTTCTACGGTTTTAGGCAAGCAAATAATAAATATGTTTACGCCTAATACCGAAAAATAAAACATTTGAATCACAATCAACAATAGTACACAATGCTTCTCCAAAGTTAACCTTGTAACCTTTGTCACAAAGTTGACTAATGGAAATGAGATTGTGACACAAACCACTAACAAGATAAATGTTAGTAATTAAGGGTTTGGAAAGATTACCAACGATATGTACTCCTATGATGGTTCCCTTTTGATTACCTCCAAAAGTGACCGTTGCACCATCCTTGATGCTAATCACTTCGGAGAGCAATGGGAGATCTCCCGTTATATGTTTGGAGCAACCACTATCGAGAATCCATCCTTTCCCTTTAGAGCTAATAAGACCTTTGTTTCTCTTCTTCTTTCTCTTGGGTACCTATATGATATATCATAAGCTTATGGTACCCAATGTTTGTTGGGTCCAAGGGGATTAGCCCTTTGGTAGCCAAGTCCAAGTGGACTTCCACTTCCCAACATAATTACTATTTCTAATCACATCATGAAAATAGGAATCAACATAAGCATTCCTATCATTAAGACTAGTGTTCTTAGGACCCCAAATAGTGTAAATCTTGGGAGTCCTCTTCCTAGTTGCATGCATATGTGTTGGATTTCTATGTGGTGCATGCTTCTTAGGAACATAATTTCTAGCATAAAGATGTGGTGGAGGATATGCATTGTACATTCTAGGATGATATGTATGCTTGGGAACATGCATATTATATGAAGCATATGGATCATGCATGACATGTGGAGGATGAGCATACATGAAAGAATGATGCGTATGAGCATACGGGTGTATAGGAGCACGTACATGAGTATTTCTCATGTATGGTTGTGTACGTGTCCGTGGGTGCGGAGCATAAAATGTGTCATGATTATCCACTTGTGAAGTAGGAGGTTTCCTACGTGGATGAGTGTTAATGTACATGTAAGCATGGCCTTGCTTTTGGTTTCCACCCTTAGTTGGTTTCTTGCCAAAAGGAAGAGAAGGTGAAGTGGTGACTTGCTTGGTAGGTTTGCTACCTATAGTGTCTTTAACACCACTTGTGGATGCACCGGAGAAAAGCCTCACAAAATCTATAGTGACACCACTATAGGAGGTGCGATCATTAGATGCATTGGCTTTAACAAACCCCAGACCAACACGATGTGTGGCCGGAAATTGGTTTGCTAGCAAATCATCCAATTGTCCTTTTTCTTTATTGAATCTCACAATACGGGAGGACATGAGCTCATATTTCTCCCTTAAAGAAGAAATGTTGGTATCCAAGGTGGACACCCGCTCTTTGAGCTCGTGCACTTGAGTTTTAAGAGAATCATTCTCTAAACTCAATTATGTGTGACGTGTAACTAGATCACTATTATCCTTAGGATGTGTTTGATCTAGTTGAGATTTGATGGAATTCACCTCATCTCTCAATGTGACATTTTGAGAAGCTAAGTTTGCTTTCTCAAGAGTTAAAGTATCAACAATGGTGTCATTGTTGATAATACATGGTATGGATGACTTGCTAATATTCAATTTATTTAAGCTAGTATACTTAAGCATTAAAGATTGGTATTTAGCAAATAGTTCTTCATTAGCTTTGCGAAGTTCATCCATTGTTACCTCGGTGTCGTCCATGTCGGAATCACTCTCATCGTAGAGTGGGTCTTCTAGGGCCATGAAACACATGTGGGCGCTCTCACCCTTCTCATCATCGAAATCGCTTGATGAGTCATCACTTGAGTTGTTGAAGTTGCCTACGAGTCCTTCTTGTCTCTCTTGTTCTTATCGGACTTGTGGTACTTCGGTGCCTTCCACTTCTCTTTGTTGTTTAGCATTGGGCAATCCCTCTTGATGTGCCCTGGTTTATTACACTTGTAGCAAAGAGAGGAAGTAGCATTAGTAGACTCAAAATGTTTATTTGAGGAAAACTTACCTTTGCGGAAGAAGGGTTGGAACTTCTTCGCCATTTGGGCCATTTCACCCAAATCCATCTCGTTCTCGGATTCCTCACTATCGGAGGATGATGAATTGGCATTGAATGCCAAAGCTTTCTTCTTGGCATCTGAAGGATTCATCATTGCTCGAATCTTTAATCGGTTCTCTCGTCTTATCTTATAAGACATGAGAGTACCGATAAGATTCACCACGGTGTAGTTCTTCAAGTCATTGACCTCCTCGATGGCGATTGCTCTTCATTCCCATTTGGATGTCATTCCTATGATGATCTTCCTTACATTTTCAGGTTCGGTGTATATTTGACCAAGGGCTTCCAATTCATTCGTGATGTCGGTAAAGCGTCCATACATCGATGCAATGGTCTCATTATCCTGCATATGAAACAAATCGAAGTTTTGTACTGCAACATATAACTTTGAAAGCTTTACCTTGTTCATTCCCTCGTGGGTAACGATGAGATGGTTCCAAATTTGATATGCACTCTTACATGTGCATATCTTGTTGAACTCATTCGGGTCCAACGCACAATGAAGAGCGTTCATTGCTTTAGCGTTGTTGACTTCGGCGGACTTCTCGGAAGTCGTCCATTTCTCGAAATCCTCTTCGGTGGGCTCGACGTACTCCTTGTGGAGAGTTCTCCAAAGTGAAGCACTCCTAAGGAATGTCTCCATCCTACACTTCCAATATCCAAAATTAGTACCATTGAAACGTGGAGGACGTACCGTAGATTGACCTTCGAAAAGTGTGGACGCTCCATCACGATCGTGATTGTTGTACGAAGGAGGCGGAGGTACGTTGTTGTTGTTGGATGCCATAGATATAACCTTGCGCTTTGATACCAATTGTAAGGACCCTGTTTATGGGGAAAACACTAGAAGGGGGTTGAATAGTGTTTATGCAAATTTAAAAGGAATTTATGCCAAATAAAATGCAATCCAACAAATAGTGCGGAATAGAAAAACAACCCAAAATGAAACACACGCAAACGCAGAAATGTTTCAAGGGTTCGGATTACCCAAGTCAACTCCCGACTTGTTCCTGGTAATCCTACGTCCCTACCACCCGGATACCACCGAACACTCAAGTTAGAACCCTAACTTGAGGTTTCCTTAAAGCCCACTTGTAGCAACCATACAAGTGCAATCGAATACAATCGATGTCCTTGACTCCCACAACCAGGGAGCAAGCTAAACCACTCTCACAACCGATAGCACAACTCAAATAACGAAAGTTATGAAATAATAAAAACAACACTTACAATCACCTATGCCTTGAAGTAGAACTTGAAGGTGGAGTGTGATGTGTGTTGAAGAACTCTCTTGGAAGAGAGGAGAAGCCCTTTCTCTTGACTGTACCAATTGCCTAGAAGATCACTCTTTGGTTCTAGGTTGGAGAGCAAGAGAACAATATTTGGAAATAGTTAGGGCGTTGGATTTGAGAGCTTTGATCTTTGGAAATGAAAGCTTGAGAGATTTTGCAATGAATGAGTAACCTTCCAATGGAACAGTAAAAGCTCTATTTATAGTTTTCTCAAATCCACAAAACAGTTTAGGAAAAAACCTAATTGGAATCAGTGAGAAAAATCTCAACGGATAGAATCTGAACTCGCGATAGCCGACTGTTGAACAATCCACAGTCGACTGTTGCACAGTCAACAACGGTAGGTGAGAATTCATAACGGTAACTTACCACGTCGAAAGTCGACTGATGAAGCAAAGACAGTCGACTGTTAAACCAACAGGTGACTGTAATTTCTTCTACAGGTGACTGGCCGAGAGATAAGTAAGAAAGAATAAAATACTGGAAATCTCACAAGTAACAGGACAGACGACTGATGCAAGGAACACAGTCGACTGTTAATCAGAAAAGGCGACTGTAAATCCTTAAACAGACGACTGTCAAAATCCTGAGAAATTTCCAGAGAGCCGAGTCAAAGAAATGACTCACAGACAGACGACTGTTGCAGCATAGACAGTCGACTGATCCAAGAGACAGTCGACTGTATATACAGCATTAGTCGACTGGCCGTAAAAGTCAGATCAAACAGAGTTTGGGCAAAGAATATACAGGCAAATGATTTACAAAACACAGTCGACTGTCACAAAGACAAGCGCCTGTGAATCATCCATCAGTGGCCTGTGCGAAATAAACAGAGAAGGCCTAAAACTATATTGTAATAGTCTGTGCATAACAGGCGACTGTAGAACAAAACACAGTCGACTGTTTTTGAGACAGGTGACTGCAAACTGTTCAGCAGTCGACTGTTATAAACAATCCTAGCACAATCAATAAAGAAATGAATTGGGATCAAAGGACAAATGATCTAAATGAAGTCCTATGACTGAATGTAGATGTGTGTGAGTGCTCTATCAAAGTTCTACTTCTAAGCAACATACTAGAAGAGATAAAAGAAAATTACATTGACGAATAATCTCTTCTCTCCATCGTATGAGCTTGAAGTCTTCACGAAGCTTCAATCATTATCTATGATCATCGAATTCATGTCATTTGCCTTCAATGAAGTTTGTGAGTCATCCATTGCTAGTAGATCTTCATAAATAGCTTAGGCAATGGATCAACTGCAAAATAGGGGATTAGTCACAAGTATTTATGTTTGCTCATCATTAACACCAAGTAGGGAGAAGTCCAATACTCAACACGTCTGTCAATTGCCAATATAATCCCCATCCATATGACCCAAATCCATATACCTGTAACCACTACATAGAGTACTCCCTTCAACAAGGCCAAGCTTATATGCCTCCACCAGAACAAGAAAAATCACACCTTGAAACCATGATGGATGATTTCATAGCCAACAACAACCCAGCCGTATTGAAAACTAGAGATGCAGTTTGGGAGGAGCTAGACACTCTGACCCGAATGCAGAACAGGTTCCTTCAGGATCAGAACACACTGTGGTCAAATGTCGGATCAAGGATCTTTAATGGTGGAGGAAGTTGTTCTATCTGTTCCTTGAGCTCCTTGGCGAGCAATCCTCCTCTACTAGCAAAGTTGGACCCCAGCGACATAACTCCCAGTACCTCTATAAATTGTTCACCAATTCCCTCCAAGAGATGAGTTATGTGAGTACAAATTAGTCTAAATTTTTTTCGTAATAAACATATTCCAAACATAGCCATTAAAGTACGTTAAATAAAGTAAGGCAGGTTGATGACTACTCCCTGAAAAATGTGCACTGCTCTCGGTATGATACTCAGTCATTCGGGAGAGGGATGAATGATTTTTGGCAAAAAACTGGGGGGAAAGAGTGGTTCGGGCTTCATAGCGATAAGCTCTAAACTCAAGTCCATTGTTATCGCCTCCTCATGTTCATCCAAAAATTTTAGCTCGTCCTCTCCTTTGCACACATTTCTAGCCATGTAATATTATGATCTGTACTTTCATCGTGACATGGCTCGCTCGATATACCTGCAATAGAAGATGAACTCATATTAGATTCTTGAAGTAGAATTTCAAAAGAATTACGTTCTTCTAAGCAAGTGGCAATAAGAGTAAGATTTTCAATGGATTGCTAAATTTGCTGGCTCCGAGCAAGGAAGTTTTCTTGGAATTGATTGGATGTAGCATCTTGTGTCTGAATGAGCAAATAAACTTCCTCTTTCAAGAGTTGCAATGGTACGTCTACGCTTTGCTCTCCTTGATTAAGGCATGAAGGCTACATTGAATCGCGCTCTAAAGTCTCATTAATGGTTTGATCATTCTCTTGTAAGGACTCCATGTATTTCCATGCCTCTGTCGGCGTCATGACTCCGAAAAATTCCTGTAGCTGTGGTTGTAGTCCAAATAAGAAGGACTCCATAAGCTCTTTCTTTGAGTACCCATGCTGCGGATAGCTCAATTCTATGTCTATGAACCTCCTCCAGGCCTGATAGAACGTTTCATAGTCTCTCTGATTGAAATTAACGATCTTGAGATTCTCCATTCTATGTTTGTATGCAACATCATACTCTGCATCACACCAATAATCTGTGCCATAGAAATTCATGTATTCCATTTTTTTTGAATTATTTATTTTTTTAAACAAGTGAAAAGAAAACAAACAAAAAAACTAATAAAAATCCTAAGCAATACGATGGAAGGATCTTACTGAATATTCCTCCATACAAACTGAAATTGTAGATCACAGGTACTATTATCCCCGACAACGACGCCAAAAAATTAACTCGTCTCAAAATGTGCGAGCGCTACTCCCAAGTGTAGGAGATCGAACAAGTAAAAATCCTGGTGAGTCCATGTACCGTATCCACGGGACAACTAACCTGCAAAATCACGAATTTTAGTTTATAAAGAGTACTAATATGACGAGAAACAACCACGTTTTGAAGGTGAAATAATCGTGCAAGGGTTTTTAATACGAAAAAGAAATCCTACGATAACTACGGGCAAGGCAATATATCTATATGAGAGTATGTGTTGGTCGTGATTTTGTTAGGGTCTATGCCATCAATGATTGTCAATGTATTTTCTAGAACTCAACGTTTCATCCCGCAAGGGTATGAGAACTTCGGAAAATATAATGATAAAAGAACATCGAAAAGGTCCTTAAGTATCAAATAAAGTAAAAGTTTCATGAGGAAAATAAGCTTATGTGCCCGCAAGGGTCATGATAATTTCTGCAAGGATCATGCCACGAATAAGTCTGCAAAGATCATATTCGATCCAAGTACACCAATAACGATAATACTTGAATAATACGTGTAGAAACTAGCAAAATACGCAATATAACGTGCAAATTAGGGCGAAAAGATATTAAAGTCAAAGATTACAAAGATCTAACTACATCACATGTAACGGCCTGTTTTCGTCAAGACAAACTATTACCTATTTAACCTATTTTTCAATTTTATAATGGTTTGTCAGGAGTTTTACGATTTCAAAAAAAATTCTTATAAAAATATTTTGAAGTATCAGACTAGTTATGGAGTATTTTAGTAAGTTTGGATTTCATCAAATACTGCTAAATAATCTGGTAAAAATTCATTTTCAATTATTGCCGTTTTGGCTTAATGAATTTATTTTCTATACAAACATCATCAAAATAATTTCAAACTTTTACAGTAACATTCTATGATCATTTAGGGCTTTCCATAATAATTTCGTAATTTTCTGAATCCAAATCAATAGAGAACCCACAAACCCGCTTCCTAAATGTTTTGGCCTAAAATACGTGTCTCCGTAGCTCAAACCCTGAAACAAATCTCATATTCGCGATCCTCGCAACGATACGATCCCGTGGGTATGTTTTCATAATTTTTCGGACACGTTTACTAGTAGGGGCAAAATCGTGATTTCGTTACAATTTTCACTGCTACCGTCACTAATTACACTAGCTAAATTACTAACCTAATTAACTATTAAACTTACCCAAACCAGGACTTAAACGTGGGGGGGACACGTTTAAATCTTTCTTCATTTTGTCAAAAGATAAACCTAATCACAATTAATACCCACCTAATATCATTTATTATCTTTGACTAATTACAAAATTAAACCCTATTTAAACCCTCACTAATCCTCTCTCTCTCTCCCAGGCTAACCTATCCCCTTCTTACCTAAGCCATGCACTCACGCACACGACCCACGCGACCCAGGCTCACTCCGATCACTCTCTCTCCCCCTCTCAACTATCTCACTCTTTCTCCCTCTCTCTCTCCTTCCTCAGCGAACCCACGACAACCATGCCCTCGCTGTCGATCGCCTCAGCTCCACCGGAGCGTCGCACCTCTGAAAACCCAAGACCCCCTCCTCTGACGCTCTGAACGTCAGCTCCGAACGAGCCCCGCACTCACCCTTCCGTTTAAGCTCAACCCACAGCGACCCACCGCTCGAAGTAGCTCGACCCACCACTGGAGCTCCTCCGAGCTCGAACGCCCGCGAGCTCTTCGTTGGCATTCTCTGTCACCCCATGCCGTCGAAGTCGCCTCTGCTTCGCTATCCCCGACGTGTCGCTCCAATGTCTTCCGCCCTCGACAACCCCCGAAGCGCCCATCTTCATCACCGCAGAGCTTCGCCCAGTACTTCCTCCGACGATGCCGCGGTGCCTTCAGCTCGAGACGAGCTCGAGCCCGCTCCCACCGCCTTGCCGTCGCCACAGCACCACCCGCTGACGCCGCTACCACTGCCCGCCGTTGTCTCCACCTCATGCCACCGCCGCCTCGCCTGACCCCGCATCTCCCCTCCGCCGTCGACGTGAACGAGCGAGCCCCCGCTCTCCCGCTGCATGCCGGCATAAGAAAACGAGGTAACGACTCTAAATACGGATAGTATATACTAGTGTATATACGTATTTAATAATTATAATAAGGATTTCTTGGACTAAAATTGATAATAAATAATATAAGCATTAGAAAAATACAAGACCAGCTCCAGAAAATCAGAAATGACATTCTGGACCCAATGGCACTGATTTTATCTCAATCAGACGCTTAGTTTTTTCGGAATTAATTTTCAAGTCTAAAAGTTAAATATGTTATTTTAGTTCAAAAATCCGTAACTTGTTATTTTCACGTAAACTAATACGTGATAAAAATATATGTTAAAGTACTCTTCGAGACGGTCATTTTGACAGCCCATTTGCGACTTTCCGATGCAGATTGCATCCGGAATAAATTATTGAATAATTATGCACTTAATTAAAAATTAGTTTTTAAATCTATTTTGACCTTTTAAAATTATAAAAATTACTATAAGCTTCCGAAAAATATTTTCTCCTACGTTAAAATTATTTTCATCATATCTAACTTATATAAAAATTTAGAACACTTTTTGACGACATTCCAGTCAGTTATAAAATCAAAACGATCAAATTAAATAGATAGCAAATAGGGTAGCCTGTAATTAATGATTTCTTGTGTTTGCAGGTACCAATTCTCGTGCACCAGCATCTTTATAAACTCTAGCTCCAATCTCGTCTTACTACGACGATCTCGATGGTAAGTCACTCTAATTCTAGTTTTAGAAATTTAGACAGTGTACTCGTATGAACTTACGACCTCATATATATTCTCAGAACAGCTATTGACTTGAACCAATGATTAGAGACCTAATTAACTAGAGAACTAATCAATAGTAGAATGACCAAAGGACTAAATTGAGATAGTGCACTTTCTTGGAATTAAATATCATAGTTGTTGGACTTCAAAGCATTGCTCAGGACTAAATTAAGATAGTGCACTTTCATGGAATTAAATATCATAGTTGTTGGACTTCAAAGCATTGCTCAGGACTGATATTCTCTGTTGAGGCTTCTGCCTTGAATTTTCAGCAAGTAAATACCATATATATGTATTTGTTGTACTCATTGTTGGATGCATTATTGTACACATTGTTGGATGTACGAGATGATGGGCCTGTGAGGCCATACGGATACGGATACGGACATGTATACAGATATGAATATGGATACGGTTGTAAATGTGTAATGTGATACAACACGGGTTATGGGGTAGTCTTCAGCTACGAAGTGTGCGGAAGTGACCGGGTCCACCCTTATTAGTTAAGCTGTACCATCACCTGAAAGGAATGGTAGGTAGATATTCCACGTGTTGCTCCGTGGGATGGGTGCACTTCTGGTTGCATATCGTACACTCGAGCTAAGACTGTTGCACTAGCTTGATTGGTACCAGGGCCTATGAGGCTATATTGATACGAATACCAGTATGAATATTGGATTATGATAATGCACGGGATACGGGGTAGTCTTCAGCTACGAAGTGTGCGGGAGTGACCGGGTCCACCCTTATTTGGTAAGCTGTACCATCACCCTGCAGGAATGGTAGGTAGACATTCCACGAGTTGCTCCGTGAGATGGGTGCACTTCTGGTTGCATATCGTACACTCGAGTTAAGGCTGTTGCAAAGTTTGATTGATGTTGCACTAATTGATTGATACCATTGTTTTATCATGACTACTGACCCGACATCATTATTCTGTTACACCACCGACTAAGTCGAGACTACTCGAACGTGATAGAACGGTACAATAATAAGCAGTCTTAAATTACTACTGAATCAGTTTCTAGAAAGGAATGGGAAAGGGGTTGGTCAACCAAGGGACTTGTTCCTGCGGTCATTGAAGTGACATGTGCCTTCAAGCCCTGACTGCCTGGCTGATTTGGGAGTTAAACTAGACTTCTTATTATTAGGCCTGCCTACACTATTAGATAGTCAAACGACACTTATCTTCTTAGTGTTACTACATCCACTGGATGTCTTACTATCCCATTGCATGTTGGTCAAAATATTGTTGCTACCATATTCCATGCCACAGCTATTACTCTCGTACAGTCACCTTTACTTTATGCATTACATGCACTACTTACCACACCTGAGCAGTTACCAGTACTGTACTTATCACTCTTACATACCTGTCAGCTCATACTTTACTTTTTGTACCTACATGACCATATTTTGTTTACTATAGTCTGTTCCATACCTTTGCACTACTTTGTTTCTATTGCTAGAATTGCTGTGACTTACCTACGGTTTCATCTCTGTGGCACTGCAGATGACATATATATGGAGTTAGATGCTCTTGAGTTAATAGCGTCAGAGTTCGACCCTGAGACCGCAGCTTTCAGAGTCATTTTCAGTTGTATTTTCTTTCCTCCATATACGTTCATTGGAACATTTTGTACAGTATGAAATGTAATAATTGGACACTATTTGGGTATTCTTATACATTTCTGCATCGTGGCTATTTTATTTTCACTAGTAACCTGCAGGACCTGCGCAAATATCAAAAAGTAACAGGCCCCCTGAAAGCGGGTCGTTACATCACAACTAGCACATGAGGGTATTAGCCATGCATGGAGAGAAGAGAATCAATATTCATAGACAAATACATCTTCAATACTCAAAATACGTTCTAAATACGCAAAATACAAGAGTAAAGTTTAGAATTCTATCACCAAATCTCTGCAATTGAACCCCAAACTCCGTCAACAATTGCTCCTAGTCTCTGTCTATAGGGCCTCCAAATTTCATGGCCAAATACGGCTCCTAGATCCCCAAATACGCCAGAATACCCCAAAACCCTAGAAAATACGCTTAAATAGGAGTATTGCAGGTTTGGAGGCTTAACGGGTCCAGATCCGCTTAAAACTCACTCAAAATCCAAACCCATCGAGCGGTTCAAACCTCAACCATTCGATCTTGGCGGGATCTGACGAGATCCCGCCATGTGTCCAAGCGGATCTCCCTGCTTCGTTCCCTCTTTGCAGATCCGAGTTTGACATGGGTTCAAAACTGGCCATCTGATCTCCATCGGACGCTTAATGTGGAGCCATGTCACCCACCTTGTTGATCAGCTATACGTTGATCAGAGACGTTAGATCCCAGATATGCGGCTACAAACGGGCCACATCGCCGCTTCGCTGCGCCCATCTGATGCGGGTGGGATTCGCCTGGAGCTGCCACGTGGCCTACCAGATGAGTGGAGGACGTATCAGCGGCATATTTACGCCGTATTTCAAGCGTATTTCGACTGTATTTCATCATTTAATTGGTATTCTGCATTAAAAATTCATAGAAATTAGCACAGATCTCAGAAAAATACAAATAAATAGTCGTTGGAATCGTGAGATCGATATCTTTATTTGAAAAATACTAAAAGAGCAGAAATACTCAATATATTGCATTTTGTGCTTAGAATGAGAGTTTTCTCTAATAATTGACGATATTCAAAATACAATTGTATTAGAGACCAAATATGTATCATATAAGCATAAAATAGGGCTAAATGAGATGTTAAATATTCAATATTCAACCCGAATAAGGCATCCCCATCGATAGAGCGCTAATTGACTTGGGGGCAAGCATTAGCTTGATGAAGCTCTCCATCTTCAATAGATTGAACACGTGAATGGAGCTAGAGCCCACCGATATGAGCATACAGTTGGCGGACCAATCCTCACCTGCCTGGTTGGCATCGCCGGCGACGTCATTCTACATGTACCGGGAGGAATTAGCGTACCGGTGGACTTCGTTATTATGGACATGTTTAAGGAGGAGAGTTCTCAAATCATCTTGGGACGTCCTTTCATGGCCATAACTGGAGTTTTGATCAACGTCCGTCAAGGGACGTTATCTATGAACATTGGAAATATTGAGATCGAGTTCTATCTACAAAAGCTGATGAAAGAGTGCTTCCCGTGCGAAGATGCTAGCTACCTTGAGCTATTAGAGGATGAAGCTACCGAAGAATATACCATGGAGGAGATGGCAAGAGATCCTACGAGGAAGGGCATAGACTATGACGACGACGTCATACATGATAAGGCGTTGGCCGCCTACTTGAAGGTCTTGGACGAGGAGCCACCCGGTATACCACTTCATCAACAACAACCAGAGGCCGTGATCTTTACAATTTTTGAAGACCAACGAAGCGAGTCGAACCAACTCCCACCTCATGGCCTAATAGGAAAACATGATGAGCGCATCTCATACGCACCCAACATCAAAGAGCACCATTGACGATCATACTGAGTCGAGCATATGACTTTAAACAAGCGCTTATCGGGAGGCAACCCGAATTTTTCTTTATTTCTAGTTTTATTTATTTCATTTGTTCTTCATTTAACTTAAAAACCAAATAAAAATGTTTTTAATTCATTAGAAAACTACAAAAAAATAAAAATTATAAAAATTTCTGATGCATTCCATCTTGTGCAGGTGACCAATCAAGGGAGAGCTCAAAACGATGAAAAAGTGGATAAGGAACCAAGAAGAGACGAGGAGGAGAGCTATACCTACATTGGAGACAAAGGGAAAGTCACTTGACCGAGCAGATACAGTGCTCGGTCGAGCTAGGGGCAGCTGAAGGGATGAGCTTGAAAAGGCATTATGTAATCAATTTGACTCGACCGAGTACCCATAGTACTCTACCAAGTTCTGGTGCAGTCAAATATGAGCTGAAAATGATGATATGTAGTCAATTGGATTCGACCGAGTAGCCACAGTACTCAGTTGAGTTCAATGCAGTAACGTTTCAGCTCGACCGAGCTGAGTAAGCATCTTGGTCGAGTAGCTGGGCCATAGATTGGGGATTACTTTTGTTTTATATTCAGCTCGATCGAGCAGCCTGAGCTGCTGGACCGAGCAGCGACTAACGGAGGGGGGCCATTCATTTTAAATTAGCAGCGAGACCGACCGAGCAGCCTGAGCTCGGTTGGCCCCATACATATAACCACCGACCACCCCCCAAATCACCACCAACTTAAAATCCCAGCCGAGCTCAGCCCTCCCTCTCTCAAAACCCCCACTCAATCGCTCCTCCCGCTCGGCCGCCGCATGGGTCGCCAAAAGCCGCCGCATGGCACTCAGTCCGACCCCTCCCTCTCACTCCATTCCACCTCTCTTTCGCCCCTCTCTCCCCACATCTCCTCCTCTCTCTCTCCATCCTTATTCCAACCCTATAATCTAATATTTCCTATATTTGAACCCTAAATCCAATTTATTTTCTTAATCTGCCACTAATACAATTCTTATAATCCAATGCAGGTTCATTTGGAGCGTTTGGAGGAAACACTTGGGTTTGGATTACGTTCACTGGCTTGAGACCATCTTGGGAGAAGACTCGCTTAGTGACGTCGTTCTTACACTTGCTTTTGCAATCGCTTCACTTCACGATATTGGGTACACTTGTTCCTTGCATTACTTTATATATCCATATCGTGTTTGCACCTATTCGCACACTGCACTCAATATGCCACCTAGGACACATGGTAGTAGGAAGCCCTGGTAAAGAAGATGAAAGCCGATGACGTAGGTGCTTTCTCTTCTCGCCAGACACGACGTCGACCATCTCCACCCCCTCACCACCACCCTCACGCTCCCCATCCACTACACCTCTCGCACTAGAAGGAAAAAACGTTAGTGCCGCCACTTCCATCCCCACTCTACTCCACCACCACCTCTCCCATGCCCTGACCATACATGCATTCAGCCGGTCCACTTAGACTGGCTACTTCCCGGCGTGCTCCCTATCCCACCCATACACGTCCTGGAGCCCAGAGGAGCACTCGCTGAGGAGGGTGATGTTGATTGGGAGCTTAGCTCTGAGGCGGACCGTGAGAGAGCAGCCATCCCCACCACTTTCGCACCATTAGTGAGCACTTCTGTCCTCACTTCTGTCAGTTTCTCTACCACTACCACACCTTCCACCACTCGAGCCGAGAGTTCCTGGGAAGTACACACTTGTAGCCCTGAGGTCACTGCACCATCATCATCACTACCAATATCTGAGGGCATTTCTGTATCTCTTACTCCTGAGCCTACACTTGAGCCCACATATATTGAGCATGTCGACATAGAGCATACCGGCTCCACTGTCCATGCCACCACCATCTCTGCACCTGTAGAGTATGGACTCCACTTCTATTACCCCTATCATTCCTGAGTCCACACTTACCATGGCTACACCCCTTTCTGGCTGCACTTCTGTCTCTACCGATGCCATTCTCACTGAGAGCGTCATGGTATCTGTCCCCGCGCCTGTCGCCACGACGACTCTCCCTTCTGATATACCCATTCCGACCTCTGCACCTGATCTCACATACATTCCTGCTTCACCTTGTGTTGAGATCCCTGCTATGCCGCCCTCTCCTTATTTCTCTTTCAGACCTCGTGCAGCCCTTGCTCGAGTCCATGAAGAGAGAGGTGCAACTGGTGGTGCACGTCAACCTCCTAGATCCTGCCACACTAACGCACATTTGACGACGATAGAGACTGAGGTTGCTGGGCTGAGGCGTGACTTCCTCACCTTCATCCAGTCGATCACTTCCCATCACCAGTCACATCGAGAGGACATTCGCGAGATTTTTGATATTCTGAGGGCACTGGGTGCACCACCTGATACACTTGCACCAGCATCTCCAATCACTCCAACACCACCTACTAAGACCGTTGCACCACCTGTCGACCCTCCATCTTCTGGTCCACAGTAGCGGGACCCATCACCACTTCCAGATGGTGCTGCTGCTGCTTGATTTGCATTTTTGCTCATGTTCTCCCCTCTTACTCTTTCTTGTGCCCATCTATCCATTCGGGGCTTAACACTGCATAGCTTGGGGGAGAACCCATTTTCATCCATCTGCATATACATCATCACATCATTTGCATGCTTGTTCATATATTAGGTATTAGGACCATGCATTTGCTATCATTCATTTTTTCTTCTTATCCTTTTAGTTTTCTTATTTTTTTAGGATTTCTTATTAACCACCCACCCCACCCTAGCATCATTCACTATCTTTCATTAGTGTTCTCAGTAGTGAGCACACTGATGTGTTTAGCTTGGGGGATGAGCGCTATCGCTTTTTATTATTTCTCTTTCACTTTGCATTATTTTCACTTTATTTTACATCCATTTTCCACCACATTTTTTCTTTAGCATCATATTTCTCATCTTTTGGTTTGCGTGCATGCTTGTTTTATTTTATTCCACTTTTTATTTTATTTTTTTGCGAGATGAGTTCTTTATGATGACATCTCTTATTGCTTTCATAGCCATCACGATGCTTATAATCCATGCCATGCTACTTAGAGTTATTTTATTATCTTGCTATTCATAAGTGCTTGCAAAATATATTTCTTTTGTTGACTCCTCTAAGTGAATGCATGATACTTGTTGAAACTGAATGTATAAAGTAGTGTTTAGTATGCCTTCATTGGAAATGCCCCAAGATTCATGGATCACTAGCATATCTGAAGCATTGCTTTTATTATCTTATCCGCATTCTTATTGCATGCCTGATATGATTGCAAAACCTTCACTGCTTGACTTCACTACTAGTTATTAAGATGATTGAGAATAACCATGCTTGTATATGAGTCTAGTTGATGTATTATTTTACCAAACCATTTATGTACACTTATGAGTGAACCGAGTGTTATATTAAGTCGTTCTCTACATATATCTTATATTCTCTACACGTCACTTGAGTTCACCTTTCAAGGCTACTTATAATGCATCCATTACCACAAAATCCATACAAAAGAAAAGCTTGCTCCAAAAAGTACAAAAATCCAAAAAGGAGCCAAAAATAAAAAATATAAATTCCATAGCTCCTACAAAAATCCAAAAAGAAAAGGATGAAACAAAGTTTCAAAAGTCGAAGAAAAGTTCAAAATTTCATCCCTTGGAGCCACAAATATACTTGGGAAAACCAAAACAAATTACACAATTATTTTTTTTTGGATGCGCCGCCTCAAGTTAAGCATGGGGGTTGAATTCTTTTGACTAAATAAGTGAGCATGACATTAGAGTGTAGTTGTGCACGAATGGAAAAGTTTAATAATGCTGAAACTTAACGAAATAGATTAGCTATGGAGATTTCTTATGATTTGATGCGAGTGTGTGAATGTCTTGACTCTTATTCTATTCTTTATTGCATGCTTGGTATGAGTCTTCTATGCTTCAGTTATAGCTTTTGATTGAAAAGTGCATCGCCAATGTTTTGTATATTCAATACTATGAAATGCATGACGTAGATATGAGTTGATTGCATGAGCTTTAGAAAAGTCCCTTTTGTTATCTTAAAAGCTTGCAAGTACTATATTCACTTAAAATATGAAATCTCTTGATAGCATGTGATTCATTTTCGGAGTTATCGTGATGAGTGGTGATTGGCCCGGAACTAACTCTGAAACGATGTCATTTACCGCAAGCGCATGGTATAGTGGTAAGCAGGTATCGAACACGAGGAAGCGGTGCTATACTACATATCTACTCCTAGGTTGAGTTAGAATTGCGGGTTTTGTTGGTGGATGTAGAGTATGGAGGGTCGTAATGGTGATGGATGTGAAGGTTGTGTCACTCAACGTCGCAAATAAGGGATTCCACACAAAGAAAAAAAGAAATAAAATATAGAAGATTAGGACTTTAGGACTCGCCGCTAGGACCGTCGGACGTCGATGCTAGGTTAGGACTCTTACGTTGCATTGGGTTTATGGGGATGGTTTCTCATGGACGCAATGGCGTAGCCGTCAATGTAGTGATATAGTTCATTGATGGATCCCCTCAAGGCACGAGCTGGGCATGGTCATGAGCCTTGGTTGAATACACTAACTCCCTAATTAAATCCGTAGGATACTCCTTACGCTAATCGATTCCACCGACAGTGGGCACGATCTCAGTACGAGTTCTCCTAGGGATTTTGCTAGATCAACCAAAATACAACCCCATTTATATCCAATGCACCATAAAAATCCCAACTTTGCATCTAAATTCTAAGATCCATGGGCTAATCACTTGGCCATAGAAAAGACTACTCAAGCATAGCAATAGCAATAGATAATAGAGCGCACAAAGATTTCATTGCATGCATCAAAAGGGATAAACAATAAGAAATCACAAAGAAAATAATAATAGAATTAAAAAGGGCAAAAGTACTTATCTTGATACAAAGGAAGGGCCTATGGCATAGCCTAACTCCCCAAAAGATCGTCGCCGAAAAACCCTAAAAGAGATCTAAAAAATCCCTCCCAAAAGTCTTCCTAAAAATCTATCTAAAAGTCCCTAAAAATATCCTCTCCTCAAATTCTATCTCCCCATCATCTACCCCAAAAAAATCCCCTAAAAAGTGACGGCGCCGCATCCCTCAAAAATCCCCCGCACGTGATCTGGACGCGACGTACGCCCGGGCCCACGGCGACTCGGTCGAGCAGGAAGCTGCTCGGTCGAGTCGTTAGAAAGTATGATGTTGCTTCCAAAACCGTGCTATGCTTGCTCGGGCCGAGTGAGTCCTGCTTGGTCGAGTCGTCACTCTGCTCGATCGAGTATGCAGCTGCTCGGTCGAGTACGTCAGTAAATCGAGCTCCTACAAAAATTGTCACTCTGTCTACACGGCCTGAGCAGGCACTACTCGGTCGAGTCGCCATCTGACTCGGTCGAGCAAGTCCTGCTCGGGCGAGTAGGGTGTATCAGCTGTGTGCCTCGAAATCTCGTAATCAGCTCAACCGAGCAGCCTGTGCTGCTCGGTCGAGTCGCCTGGGAAAGATATGATATAACAACCTGCAGCATCAGCTTGCAGAAATTCCCCAAAGCTCATCCGACCTCCGATTGGCGCGTTCTTGGTGGCTTTTAACCGTCTTGAAGTCTACTATCTGGAAAAAATATCAGAAAAATACTGGAAAATCCCAGGTGATAGCAGATCTGAAAAGAGTGCACGGCTATTCTAGAACCGTGCTTTCTTCATTCTCCTCTTCTTCGTCCCTTCTCTCTTGTTTGGCACCTCAATCATATCATCATGAGTCTTCTTGGTGCTCTCACATCGCCGATCGTCTTATTGACTCTAAATTACTCAAATATCGCTCCAAATCACTGAAATGGAAATAAACGCTCCGAAAGTCATATTGTTCCAAATAATAGCACAAAAGCGTATAAAATGGAGGGTTTGGAGGGTGAAATGTGTCAGAAAATATGCGATAAAACATGTAAAATTGGAGCATATCAAAATCCCCCAAGCTTACCTCTTACTCGTCCTCGAGGAAGATGAATACGAAGCTTACCGGGAGGTAAAAATAAGAAAACAAAAAGGAATACGAAGAAAAGAGGGTCGCTAGATTATTCTCTCATCAACATTCACTGTATATCACAATGACTCAGAAAGTAAATCACACACTACCACAGAGATTTCATATCTTATATAAACGAAGTACTTGAGAGTTAAGAATGAACAAAAGGGGTCTCTCTGGTATTCATACATTTAGTTTATATCAACATCATATGTTTCATAGCATCGAATATGCATAATATTGGCGACACACTTTTCAATCAGAAGATATAACTAAAGCGTGGAAATTCACACAAAGCATGCAATAAAGAATAGAATAAAAATCAAGACATACACATCCTCATATCAAATCATAAGAAATCCCTGTAACTAAATTATTTTGTTAAGTTTTGGCATTATCAAACTTTTCCGTTCGTGCACGACTCCACTCTAATGTCTTGCTCACTCGTGTGGTCAAAAGATTTCCCCCCAAACTTGAATTGAGGCGCCGCATCCAAAGAAGTATTTGTGAATTTGGAATTTTGTTTTTGTTTTCCTAATAGTATATGTATTGCTCCAAGTAATGAAAGTTGAGTTCTTCTCTGAGTTTTGAGCTTTGTTTCTTTTTTTGTAGGAGCAATAGTATTTGTATTTTTGGTTTTTGGCCCCCTTTTTGGCTTTTTTGGACTTTTGGAGCAAGCTTTTCTTTTGTATGGAATTCTTGGGAATGGATGCGGTTGAAATAGCTTTGGAGAGTGAAATCAAGTGACATGTAGAGAATATAAGATATAGGTGGAGAAGGAATAGATAGAACGCTCGGTTCACTCAAAAGAGCGTGCAAACGGTTTTGTAAAATAATACATCAACTAAACTCGTATAATAGTACGTGTATCCTTTATAATATTAATGAGTGGTGACGTCAAGCAGTAATATTTCAATTATATCAAGCGTGCAATAAGAATGCGAATAAGAGATGAAAGCAAGGCTTCAGATATTCTAGTGATGCTTGAATCTTGGTGTATTTCCAATGAAAGCATACGAGATACTACTCTACATATTCAGTTTGAATAAGCTTCATGCATTCGCACTAGAGAGATCATCAAAAGAATATTTTCAAGTACTTACAAGGATTATGATTATGAAATTTTCTAAATAGCATGGCATGAAAAATAAGCGTTGTGAGAGAGGTGAAAGTATAAGATAAAACATCACATGGAACATGTCTAGCAAGAGAAAGAGAAGAAAATAGAGAAATAAAAATAGAAGAAAGAAATAAAAGAAAAACAAGCACGCAATGTGATGCATGAACACACATAAAAGGAAAATGAGATGGAAAAAACAAAAAGATGATGCAAAAATTTGAAAAAATTCTAAAAATCCTAAAATGAAGAAAAAATGCGACTAAATGGCATGGAAATGCACTCCCCCAAGCTTAAACTTCACATTGTCCTCAATGTGATCATAAAAATAAAAAGGTGAGGAACACCGATAATTGGGGGGTGAATGAAAAATGTTGAAATGAATGACATGAAATCCTAATGCAACTACATAAACATGCAATGATGCATGAGAGCGCTTTTCTCCAAGCTTATACCAAACAATCCTATTCAAATGACTCGATCAAAAAAAAATTACGGCTTCGCTAAGCGAGATCAAGTCAAACGAATAAGAAAGTGAGTATTCACTTGAAAGAAATGCTCGATGGTGGTTAGCAAAATGGCGGGACATATCAAAATATGAAGAGGGCAATTAATAAAAATAATGGGTTCGGGGTGTAAAAGGTTTTTGTGGCCGTCATAAGAGGTGATATTTATTCAAGCAATGGTATACGGTCCTCTCGATGTCGAGAGATTTCGTGTTTATTGAAAGCATAAAATACTACACTACTGGATTGATATCACCTATAGCAAAAGGCGGATCCAGAATCTTTACCAGTGCAGGTAGCTGCTCTATTTGCACTTTTCGTGGCTCCTCTATGTGCGTATCTCCATGGGCTTCATCAGATTCCAGCAATGTGGCTCCCAGCATCTCTCCAAGGACTCCACCTGTACCCTGGAAGAGATAAGTCACATCAATCTGACGTGGATAATTTTTCCCCAAAATAAATGTATTCCAAAGAGGGTCATCAACATAAGTATTTAAAATTAAGCATGGTTGACAACACTTCCCTGGAAATAAATATCTATGCTCGTGCACCACGTCGATTAACTTCTCGTCGTTTTCATCTGGTTCCTCTAGTAACTCTGGCATAATATAATGGGTCTCGTCAGGATGCTCCTCATCATCGTCAGACTCATCCCAGCACACCTCCTGATCATATTCAACAACATCCATGTGTGCTAACTCCTCGCTCTCCTCCTCGTATGCGTCCTATTGTACCTCTTGATCATATGTATGTGTATCCTGCAAAAGGTGCAATGAGTCATCGAAATCTGAATCATAATAAACATCATACATAGGAGGGAAATCAAATGTAAAGGGCGAGGGTGTGAAGAGATATCCCTGGAGGAGAGCCGTAAGCTCTGGTGGGTGGTCCTCAGAGTCAGTGGAAGGATGAGGTGGCTGCAGAAGCTCTGAAGGAGGAGGGTGATGCTCGGGATCCTCATGAATGGCTGTCTCCTCGTCTCGATGCACGACCTCCTTGGCGAAAGTCTCTGGCTCCGCATGCAATATGTAAAATAAATATAGCTCGGCCTCCTCGTGATGCACTAGTTCGGCCTCCTCCTCGGGTTCCTCTGGTATAGTAGGCAAAGTAAATTTTATATTCTCCTTTCTACGTCTATGTCTTTGTTTCTATCCTGGAACTCGAGGCACCTAATTCCATGGCTTGGCCCTCTCAATAGTAGGTGCAAGTGGCTCTATGGGCTCCTGTATCTCGGCCACGGTATAAAAGTGGGTCTTGTGCCCCTCACCTAAAACACAGATTCCATCATCAATTGTGCATGTGGAAGAGATACGATGAGTAATAAAGTTTTGAAATCCAAGCTCAAAAGGATCCCCTGCCATTATTGTTAGTGGATCGGTGCATCGAATTGCATCCACGATGCTTCTCAATAGGTCCATATATGTGTCCTCCTCTGGCAGCTCAGATGTCTCTATTTGTGGAGTGTTGATGGTGTAAAGGTGGATATGATCACCTTCAAGTGAAGCATACACTCCATCTATGATAGTACCTGCATCAGAGACATTATCCATAATAAAATCGATGAATACTTGGTCAGATGGTTTACCCACCATAACGGTTAGCGAACCGGTAGATCGAGCATCATCTATCATTTGCTCCAAGGTTGCTGCCAACTGTAGATCACTGAACTTTTCCACTTGCATCCTCTTCATAAATTCACGTGAGGGTCCCTTTAGTCTTCCAGCAAAGATATCAAGTAGCCTGGAACCATCACACTCATGGTTTGACTCCGTATGGAACATCCCTAACATTCTTTCGAACTTGCACAATGCTTCTCTGAAGGACTTTCCATCAGCAAGGTAAAATGTTGCGAGGTATATATAGGATCGTATAGAACCCGGCCGCATTATTGGAAGCACCACCGCTGTATCAACTGTACCTGATCAAGCAAAGTAAACAACCTAGAAAAGATATCAGTGGTACAAAGAGAGATAAAGATAATAATAATAATAGATGGTGGAGAAAAATCTCTCTCTCTCTGTTTTTTTTTTGTTTTTTGTTTTTATTTTGTTTTGTTTTTTTACGCGGTCTAATCAACCTAATAGTGGTAAATAGATAATATGGCGAAACGCCTCCCCGACAGCGGCACCATAAACTTGATGCGTCCGGAATGTAACCCTAGAGTAACCTAGTTATGGCGCGAATTACACGAAGATAAATCCCCGGCAATGGCGCCATAAATTTGATTGAGCCGGAACTAACTCCGAAACGATGTCGTTTACCGCAAGCGCACGGTATAGTGGCAAGCAGGTATCGAACACAGGAAAGCGGTGCTATACTACCTATATACTTCTAGGTTGAGTTAGAATTGCGGGTTTATTGGTGGATGTGGAGTACGGAGGGTCGTAATGGTGATGGATGCGAAGATTGTGTCACTCAACGTCGCAAATAGGGGATTCCACACAAAGAAAGAAATAAATAAAATATTAAAGATTGGGGCTTTAGGACTCGCCGCTAGGACCGTCAGACGTCGACGCTAGGTTAGGACTCTTACGTTGCATTGGGTTTATGGGGATGGTCTCTCAATGACGCAATGGAGGTAGCCGTCAATGTAGTGATATAGTTCATCGGTGGATCCCCTCAAGGCACGAGCCAGGCTTGGTCATGAGCCGTGGTTGAATCCACTAACTCCCTAATTAAATCCGTAAGATACTTCTTAAGCTAATCGATTCCACCGACAGTGGGCACGATCTCAGTACTAGTTCTCCTAGGGATTTTGCTAGATCAACCAAAATACAAACCCCATTTATATCCAATGCACCATAAAAATCCCAACTTTGCATCTAAATCCTAAGATCCATGGGCTAATCCCTTAGCCATAGAAAAGACTACTCAAGCATAGCAATAGCAATAGAAAATAGAACGCACAAAGATTTCATTGCATGCATCAAAAAGGGATAAACAATAAGAAATCACAAAGAAAATAATAATAGAATTAAAAAGGGCAAAAGTACTTATCTTGATACAAAGGAGGGGCCTAGGGTATAGCCTAACTCCCCAAAAGATCGTCACCGAAAAACCTTAAAAGAGATCTAAAAACCCCCTCCCAAAAGTCTTCCTAAAAATCTATCTAAAAGTACCTAAAAATATCCTCTCCTCAAATTCTATCTCCCCATCGTCTACCCAAAAAAATCCCCTAAAAAGTGATGGTGCCACATCCCTCAAAAACCCCCGCACGTGATCTGGACGCAACTTACGGCCGGGCCCACGGCGACTCGGTCGAGCAGGAAGCTGCTCGGTCGAGTCGTCAGAAAGTATGATGTTGCTTCCAAAACTGTGCTCTGCTTGCTCGGGCCGAGTGAGGCCTGCTCAGTCGAGTCGTCACTCTGCTCGGTCGAGTATGTAGCTGCTCGATCAAGTACGTCAGTAAATCGAGCTCCTACAACAATTGTCACTCTGTCTACACAGTCCGAGTAGGCACTGCTCGGTCAAGTCACCATCTGACTTGGTCGAGCAAGTCCTGCTCGGTCGAGCAGGGTGTATCAGCTGTGCGCCTCGAAATCTCGTAATCAGCTCGACCGAGCAGCCTGCGCTGCTCGGTCGAGTCGCCTGGGAAAGATATGATATAACAACTCTGCACCATCAGCTTGCAGAAATTCCCTCGAGCTCATCCGACCTCTGATTGGTGCGTTATTGTTGTCTTTGGAACCGTCTTGAAGTCTACTATCTGGGAAAAATATCAGAAAAATACTGTAAAATCCCAGGTGATAGCAAATCCGAAAAGAGTGCACGGATGTCCTAGAACCGTGCTTTCTTCATTCTCCTCTTCTTCGTCCTTTCTCCTTGTTTGGCACCTTAATCATAGCATCATGAGTCTTCTTGGTGCTCTCACGTCACCAATCATCTTATTGACTCCAAATTGCTCCAATATCGCTCCAAATCCCTTAAATGGAAATAAACGCTCCGAAAGTCATATTGTTCCAAATAATAGCACAAAAGCGTATAAAATGGTGGTTTTGAGGGTGAAATGTGTCAAGAAAATATGCGATAAAACATGTAAAATAGGAGCATATCATGTGACGAATGGCACGAGATCTGAGAGAATAATATTGCGACCTTATTCTCTTTGCATTCTTTTTCGTTTTCCTTGTTTTTACCTCCGGGTGATCTTCGTATTTGTCTTCATCGAGGACTAGTAAAAGGTAAGCTTGGAGGATTTTGATGTGTCCATATTTTCCATGTTTTTATCGCATGTGTTCATAGCATTTTTGCTATCGCACTTTTCACGATATATTCGATTTTCGTATAGAATTGTGGATTTTCAGGAACTTTGGAGCGATTTGGAGCGATTATGACATATGGACACATCAAGGCCATCCAGAGCATCTATGGCGAGTTTCAATAGGTGTTCGACAAGGTGGAGAAGAAGATTGGTGGAGTATTAGAGCAGAGAAGAAGAAAAAGAGAGAAATGAGCTCAAGAAGATGATATACTGATTTTCCCAGACCACTCGACCGAGCTGCTACCCAGCACTCGGTCTAGCTGCCCTTCAGAACCAAGCATGACTCGGTCGAGCAAGTCCTGCTCGATCGAGCAGGGTGTATCAGCTGTGCGCCTCGAAATCTCGTAATCAGCTCGACCGAGCAGCCTGCGCTGCTCGGTCGAGTCGCCTGGGAAAGATATGATATAACAACTCTGCACCATCAGCTTGCAGAAATTCCCACGAGCTCATCCGACCTCTGATTGGCGCGTTATTGGTGGCTTTGGAACCGTCTTGAAGTCTACTATATGCGAAAAATATCAGAAAAATACTGTAAAATCCCAGGTGATAGCAAATCCGAAAAGAGTGCACGGATGTCCTAGAACCGTGCTTTCTTCATTATCCTCTTCTTCGTCCCTTCTCCTTGTTTGGCACCTTAATCATATCATCATGAGTCTTCTTGGTGCTCTCACGTCATCAATCATCTTATTGACTCCAAATTGCTCCAATATCGCTCCAAATCCCTGAAATGGAAATAAACGCTCCGAAAGTCATATTGTTCCAAATAATAGCACAAAAGTGTATAAAATGGTGGTTTTGAGGGTGAAATGTGTCATGAAAATATGCGATAAAACATGTAAAATAGGAGCATATCATGTGGCGAATGGCGCGAGATCTAAGAGAATAATCTAGCGACCCTATTCTCTTTGCATTCTTTTTCGTTTTCCTTGTTTTTACCTCCGGGTGATCTTCGTATTCGTCTTCATCGAGGACGAGTAAGAGGTAAGCTTCGGGGATTTTGATGTGTCCATATTTTCCATGTTTTTATCGCATGTGTTCATAGCATTTTTGCTATCGCGCTTTTCACGATATATTCGATTTTCATATAGAATTGTGGATTTTCAGAAACTTTGTAGCGATTTGGAGCGATTATGACATATGGACACATCAAGGCCATCCAGAGCATCTATGGCGAGTTTCAATAGGTGTTCGACGAGGTGGAGAAGAAGATTGGAGGAGTATTAGAGCAGAGAAGAAGAAAAAGAGAGAAATGAGCTCAAGAAGATGATATACTGATTTTCCCAGACCACTCGACCGAGCTGCTACCCAGCACTCGGTCTAGCTGCCCTTCAGAACCAAGCATGACTCGGTCGAGCAAGTCATGCTCGGTCGAGCAGGGTGTATCAGCTGTGTGCCTCGAAATCTCGTAATCAGCTCGACCGAGCAGCCAGCGCTGCTCAGTCGAGTCGCCTGGGAAAGATATGATATAACAACTCTGCACCATCAGCTTACAGAAATTCCCACGAGCTCATCCGACCACTGATTGGCGCGTTATTGGTGGCTTTGGAACCGTCTTGAAGTCTATTATATGCGAAAAATATCAGAAAAATACTGTAAAATCCCAGGTGATAGCAAATCCGAAAAGAGTGCACGGATGTCCTAGAACCGTGCTTTCTTCATTATCCTCTTCTTCGTCCCTTCTCCTTGTTTGGCACCTTAATCATATCATCATGAGTCTTCTTAGTGCTCTCACGTCACCAATCATCTTATTGACTCCAAATTGCTCCAATATCGCTCCAAATCCCTGAAATGGAAATAAACGCTCCGAAAGTCATATTGTTCCAAATAATAGCACAAAAGTGTATAAAATGGTGGTTTTGAGGGTGAAATGTGTCATGAAAATATGCGATAAAACATGTAAAATAGGAGCATATCATGTGGCGAATGGCGCGAGATCTAAGAGAATAATCTAGCGACCCTATTCTCTTTGCATTCTTTTTCGTTTTCCTTGTTTTTACATCCGGGTGATCTTCGTATTCGTCTTCATCGAGGACGAGTAAGAGGTAAGCTTCGGGGATTTTGATGTGTCCATATTTTCCATGTTTTTATCGCATGTGTTCATAGCATTTTTGCTATCGCGCTTTTCACGATATATTCGATTTTCGTATAGAATTGTGGATTTTCAGAAACTTTGTAGCGATTTGGAGCGATTATGACATATGGACACATCAAGGCCATCCAGAGCATCTATGGCAAGTTTCAATAGGTGTTCGACGAGGTGGAGAAGAAGATTGGAGGAGTATTAGAGCAGAGAAGAAGAAAAAGAGAGAAATGAGCTCAAGAAGATGATATACTGATTTTCCCAGACCACTCGACCGAGCTGCTACCCAGCACTCGGTCTAGCTGCCCTTCAGAACCAAGCATGACTAGGTCGAGCAAGTCCTGCTCGGTCGAGCAGGGTGTATCAGCTGTGCGCCTCGAAATCTCGTAATCAGCTCGACCGAGCAGCCTGCGCTGCTCGGTCGAGTCGCCTGGGAAAGATATGATATAACAACTCTGTACCATCATCTTGCAGAAATTCCCACGAGCTCATCCGACCTCTGATTGGCGCGTTATTGGTGGCTTTGGAACCGTCTTGAAGTCTACTATATGCGAAAAATATCAGAAAAATACTGTAAAATCCCAGGTGATAGCAAATCCGAAAAGAGTGCACGGATGTCCTAGAACCGTGCTTTCTTCATTCTCCTCTTCTTCGTCCCTTCTCCTTGTTTGGCACCTTAATCATATCATCATGAGTCTTCTTGGTTCTCTCACGTCACCAATCATCTTATTGACTCCAAATTGCTCCAATATCGCTCCAAATCCCTGAAATGGAAATAAACGCTCCGAAAGTCATATTGTTCCAAATAATAGCACAAAAGTGTATAAAATGGTGGTTTTGAGGGTGAAATGTGTCATGAAAATATGCGATAAAACATGTAAAATAGGAGCATATCATGTGGCGAATGGCGCGAGATCTAAGAGAATAATCTAGCGACCCTATTCTCTTTGCATTCTTTTTCGTTTTCCTTGTTTTTACCTCCGGGTGATCTTCGTATTCGTCTTCATCGAGGATGAGTAAGAGGTAAGCTTCAGGGATTTTGATGTGTCCATATTTTCCATGTTTTTATCGCATGTGTTCATAGCATTTTTGCTATCGCGCTTTTCACGATATATTCGATTTTCGTATAGAATTGTGGATTTTCAGAAACTTTGTAGCGATTTGGAGCGATTATGACATATGGACACATCAAGGCCATCCAAAGCATCTATGGCAAGTTTCAATAGGTGTTCGACGAGGTAGAGAAGAAGATTGGAGGAGTATTAGAGCAGAGAAGAAGAAAAAGAGAGAAATGAGCTCAAGAAGATGATATACTGATTTTCCCAGACCACTCGACCGAGCTGCTACCCAGCACTCGGTCTAGCTGTCCTTCAGAACCAAGCATGAGCTCCAGTTGAAAAATACTCGCTCCATTCGACCGAGTAGAGAGGCTACTCGGTCAGATTAACTCGGCAGCTACAACTCAAATTCAACCCATAATCGAAGAAGGAGAGGGCATAGGCGACTCGACCGAGCACTGCAACCGCTCGGTCGAGCTGAGCCCAAACAGAACGGAGATTTCGAAGGCTTCTTCAGCCTATAGTAGCTCGACCGAGCAGATCCGCGACTCGACCGAGTACTGCAACTATTCGGTCGAGCCGAATCCAATTCCAAAGCAGCATTTTGAAGCCAAAGCAGCAACTATCAGTGACTCGATCGAGTACTGCAGCTACTCGACCGAGCAGCATATATCGGAAGCGAATAAGGATTAGAGGAAGCAACTAACCGTTTCTCACTCGACCGAGTGGTGCCGCTACTCGACAGAGTAGGGCGCTACAGCCCAACTAGTGGTGGGCCCAAGAAGCCCCTTTTCCAGATTTTTTTGGGGTCCATCCCCATTGTATTGAAGCACTCTTTTTACCCTAGTTTTAGAGAGGCTAGTTAATTCTTAGATTTTATTCTAGTTGAGAGTTTTCTTAGAGAGTTTTTGAGCCGTCGCTATTGTTTTGAAGACAAAATTGATATTTTTATTATTGAATTACTTGGAATATCTTTATTTTAATTCTTTGCGATTGTTCGTTCGTCTTAAGCACTTTGGTAACGATCTATCATCTCTCTATGCTTATTTCGATGTCATTCATTGCGATCTTGATTTTTATTGCTATTCTAAACACTTTTGTTGATATCACTATGAATTATGAGTAGTCGTTTCTAGGGCTAATGGATTAGCTCTAGGATCTTAGGATTTAGATGTAAAGTTAGGATTTTACGTAATTTTGGTATAAAAAGGAAGTGTTTTGATTGATGTAGTCAAGTTTGTATGAGATCTCATATGGGATTTGTGATCCACGATAGTGGGACACATCTTGGACGTGTATCCTATGATCTTAATTAGGCACATTAGTGAATTCAATTAAAGTTCGTGATCCATGATAGTGGCACGCACTTTGATGGTTTCCACCGGGATCCTATATTACTAATTGATGGTTTACAATAGTAACATCAATAAGAGCCATCAAATCACAGATCGAAACGCTAACCCATGATAGTGGCATGATTATAGAAAATAATTGTCGTCATAATGCACGTATCGCGTGTAAGGCCATCCACGATGGTGTGGCTAAGCATGTGATACCTTAGACGAGTGGCACAACGATAGGTGGCCATGAGTTCTACATTTTAGATGCGACAATCTTGATTATATAAAGTCAATTCAACGTAGAAATTGTAACCTAGTATCGATATCCGACGATCCTAGTGGTGCCTCCTATTGCCCTAGTTTTTATTCTATTGTTAATTGAAATAGTAACCATTCGTGACAATCTTTCTAAGTACGCCAAACTATCATTGTTTTGAGACTTTGAATAGACCCAATACTATATAAGCATCTCCCTCCCTGTGGGTTCGACATTTTTCTACACTACAAAGCATTGATATCGTGCACATGCGGTAAGTTTCCAAAGTTAAATCCAGAGCGCATCAAGGATCAAGTGTATTTGAAGCTGTGGCCATATAGACAGAATTCTTTGGCTAGGAGGAGGAATGAAAAGCTTGCTGCTCGCTTTTATGGGCCTTACGAGATTCTGTCGAGTACTGGTTGAATCTACCCACATGATCGACATTTCATCCAGTGTTTCATGTATCACCATTGAGATGGGCTATAGGAGATCACATAGCGTCATCCATCCTACCACCCACTCTTACGGAAGACTTGGAAGTGTTGCTGGAGCAACAAGATACCTTGGAGATGCGGCGCAGGGGCAGACGGGGCAAAGAGGTGCTGGTACGTTGGCAGGGACTTCCGGACCACGAGACGACGTGGGAGTCCTATGACACCATACTGTCACAGTTTCCTGACTTCAACCTTGGGGACAATGTTCGTCTTTTGGGGGGAGTAATGATGCGGTCTTGGTGTACAGAAGGAGGCGCACGCGTGGGCCGCCAGGTGCAGGTGCGTGTCCGATCTCAGACGGGCCCATCGGGTGACGTTTGACGTATTACTTCTTTTAGTAGTGGGCTTATTATTTTGTGGTGCATTTAGACTCTTGTTAGGGTTTAGTATTTAAGGGGAATGACTGGCCTAATTATGTTTATCGAATATTTTGTGATAGTAATCATTGTGACAACTAGGGTTCTTCAAGAATCCTATTTGGGGGATAAGTCGTGTTCTATTAACACAAGATTAGGAGAGATCCACTCCAGATTGGATCAATCTATCACTTTTATTCCAGAAATAAATAAAAAGTCAACTTCTATATTTCTTTTCTTTCCACAAATCTGTATCTTATTGTCATTTGGATGCAAAACTTATCATGCACACACTCACGGAAAGATAATGAATGAATGAATGTGCCTGCCAGTGATGGTTATTGTCTTGCTTCCTTGATTGGCCATGAAGATTGAAGATCCTATCTTCAAGCCCGCCAACCATATTGAAAGCAATCGATCGATTTCTGTAACCTAACGATTGATCCTCAAATGCAACATGCCTCCTTTTTTCCTTTTTACCATTCATGGCATGATCTTTTGATTTTATTAATTAATTATCCTCAAATGCAACATGCCTCCTTTTTTCCTTTTTACCATTCATGGCATGTTCTTTTGATTTTATAATTAATTATTAACAAGTCGACTACTTGAACAATTCATAGCCTCACATTTGAACTCCTTAAACAAGAATGTCTGCCATAACCTGCTTCGCGAATATTATGGAATGCATCGTAGACTGATTCGTAGTTCCTTTCGTAGTAGTTCATGAATTGCATGTACCGTATTCTTCGTTCCCATCCTCACTTTAAGAGAGATGTTTCCAGGTACATTTCACATAAAAGAAGTTATTTTTAGAAAGTAGTAATGCAAGACATCAAATTACTGGGAAGAACTATTTATTGAAGATGCATGGAAGCTTCACTCTTGGAACGTATCTTGAAATTTTTCCTAACCCCCCTTTCTTCTTGGCTAGAGACATTTGCTTGCTAAAGCAAGCCACAAAAATGTTGGTGCGTGACTATTTGTTTAAGCTGCTGAATATGAAATTTGAATCCAGTAGTGATAGTGAAGTGATTGCTTCACCATGACTAGCAAAGTTCTTAAATATATGGAACCTGAGCGCTGAATGGTTCAAATTAATATATAGGTCAACAAACAACAACTGATAAATGGAGGGCCAAAATTTTTTTTTAACAATAGAAGATTATTTCATTATCTTATCACCATATGCCCATCTACAAATTTCATCTCAAAATGAAAGGAACAAAAGCAAGCAGATGGGGTAGTTTAAAAGGCAAGCAAGATTTGAACATAGAAAATGGCCTATCCTAATCTGTCTTACGTACTCTCATGCCTTATAAAAAATTATGATTATCTTCAAGACAACAATAATTGATAGTTAGATAATGTTTTTTCGGGGGGTTGATCCGTGTCGTAGCCCATCCGACAATAAGATGGGTCCCGAAGGTCTATGGATTCAAATTGGTAGACAGATAATCTTTACATTAACGAATCATGTGTCTAATTATTTTTAGCATCCTAACACTTTTATGATAGTTTTCCCAGGGAAAAAAATTAGTGTTCATATATTGTGCTTGCATCATAAATATCTGTCAAACAATTCCAATACATTTAACTCTATTGTTATAAAAGTACCTCACTTCTTGACTCAATAATTCAGACATAAAGGAGAGCTTAAGAAGAGCTTAGATTTTTAATCTATGGCAGAATGGAGGATAACAAGCACCCATATGACATATCATCTCATAGACTCACTTCATATCACCTCAGAACTCTAGTTAGTTATCGCCGCATCATTAGAGAATGGAGTGATCATCTTTAATGCCATTTGTTAATGCATAGTTTCTTCAAAGAAAGTACTCTAATGTTTCATCAACAAACTATATGATTATCAGCTCTGAGGAATCTATAGCAGGGATGAGAGTCGAGGTACCGATAATGGCCAAAACTAAATGGAAGGCCCAGCATTTCTTGAATGACTAACACACAATCATTCACTTGGACCACATCTAATGGTGGTTTGCAGAAAATGATGCCTGACGGCCATCTCTGGACAACATTGCAATGTTAATTTAGAACAAGTTGCAGTGTTATTTTTCTTAGTATTCTCACAAGTTGCAGGTTCTAGCTTTCTCCAGTAGAATTTTTAATAAAAGATATGATCTGGTGAGAGGGGTGATGCAACTAAAATATCATTAGGATAATTCAGATGATATTAAATGAATTTGTACTTATAACAAGATTGGTGATATGGCAAGTGATTTCTAAAATAGTATTCTTTTGAAGTTTTTTTAATTAGATGATATTGCAAGTGATTCAATATTGAGTTTATTTCCCATGTTCGAGATATGGAGTCTGATCAGAATTTTGGATGATAGTTTCGTAGAGTTGTAGCTTCGTACATTCTGTTAGATTAATGAGTGCCTCGTATAATTTGGTTGATGCTAGCGCGGAATGTTGCGTTCAATGTCGTTAAAAAGGTGTGTGTGTATGACAATTATGTACAAGAAACTACCTATCTCAAACAAAGTTTATTTAATGTGCACCCATTTAGTTTGATGATAGGAGCGAGTGTGTTTGTTAAATATCACATCAATATTAAAAATTAATTAAGTATAGTAGAGATCAATTTGATGATATTAATGTTAATGTGTTCATTATGTTAGCATCCATTACACAGAGTTGGTCCATAACAGTGACTTTATTGTAAGGAAATGTGATATGATTTCTAAACAATTTCGAAAAGCAACGAAAGACTGAAAAATCAAATTTTCAAACTAACATATAAAACAAGATTAAACTGTAAATACTTGAATTTAGTGTTGAGATAAAAATTATACCTTTCTGTAGATATTTATGTGATATCCACGGATCCAAATCTCTTTTAGTGAAGAACCATATCTCGTTTGCCAACCAGGCACTTTAGATGAATCACGTTAATGACACCTCCTACACGATTCAGAGCCCACTAAGAGCTCGAACCACCCACGAGTTGCTAGTATGTGGAAGGAGGAGGAGAAGGAAGAACTTCATCATCCTCCCATCAAATGTATGAATTATTTTTCTCCCATCAAGAACAACTCCTTGATGTTTGCTTTTACAATTTTGCGTGGGACCAAAGAGTTTCACGCATGGGAATAATAGTTCACGCATATCATGAGCATGAGTTTCATGCAAGGGTAAGAGTAATTCATGCAACAATTACGTTTATTTCCCTTAGAATTTCTAATGCATAAAACTGTATGCTTGATATTCTTTTTCACGCATCAACAGAGAGCAGAAGGGATTCACTTGTAATTAACCTCGTCCTAATCACGTTATGTAATTTGAGTTGCAATCCAACCTTCTCAATAAACATTGGATTAGAAGAAAACATGAACTATACCTTTTCTAAATCCATTAGCATTTTAGATTTAAATCCAAATCTTACAAGGTGTGATTATTAAACCAAAACTCCTATGAATCTCCTAACTATTAGGAATTCATGTTAGAGTCAAACTATATTAATTTGGGTTAATTTGAGATTAAACCTGTACCAAAACAATAAACCTAAAACCCTAACTTGTCTGCCCATCAGTCGACTAATGCAAAGTCATTTGTCAACTAATGCCCAGTTAGTCAACTAATGACCATCAGTAGCCAACTAATTTGGAAAAAAACAATTTATGTTTTCCTGCAGACCGGTTAGTACCTAATGGATTATCATTAGTTGACTAATGGATACAAAAAACCATAAGTGGACCAACGAATCGATTAAACACCGTGTAAGAGTTTGGTTTGGAGCATTTGACTTTCTTTAAAATGAAATATTCGTAACTCGTTATGATCATTTCTAACGCACATTCACAACTCTTTTCAATGTGTTATTGTCTCTTGAATAAACTTGATCACAACACTTGTGATAGGTCCCATATATCACATATACATAAAGTTTCCTCCACTTTCGTGACAATCCATTATTTGTGCGAGACTCTAATAGCCCCATTCATACTCCAATAGTGAGACGATCACATCCTGTCACATAATGGTTGTGGCATTAACTATGCATGCCGACCCCCGTTTTAGAATCATCATTATCTGGTTGGTGTGAGACTGGAATCTCCTTAGACCAAATTTACGCCTTACAGTGACAGCTACAATATCGTCCAGTCCCTTCAACAAGACTATGTTGCTAAGGTGTACCAGGGTACAGATAACTGTTCAATCCAACTTTACACATTAAATTGTTAAGGCATATGTGATTCCATGGCATGAGGTTGGATAAAACTTGTTACTCTAACAAGTTTATCCAATTTCCTTGGCCAAGGACTTTACTATGGATCTATTGACTCTTTGCGACACTAACCTCTCATATTAGAGGAGAAGAATACTGTCAAAACATCCACTCTTTTCACATGCTTTGGACTATACCTAGCGAGTACATACGTATCGGGCACGATGCCTATGTTCGGTACAAGCCAAATTGTCATGCCCCATGTCGTGCTATACCGTGTAGTCTACTATATCTGTATATTTTTGTATCTATACGGTTGTATATACTCTATTGTAGTGTATATGCCCGTATATATGTGTGTGTGCCTTATTTGTGTCTGCATGTGTATCCATGTCTTGGTGTATATTTTGGATGAAAAATAGTGGGTAGCTATGGACTATGTGTATGTACATGTGTGAATAGTGTGGATGTATATGAATTGGTGTAGAGTATGTGTATGTATGTGATACTTGTGCTAGTGTAGTAGTGTGTATGTATAGATGAGTGTGTGTATGGGTGTGTATGCTTTTGTCTTGGTTGTAAGGAGATTGTAGTGGACTGTGTGTGTGCGTGTGCGTGTGTGCGTCTAAGTGCATTATATATATATATATATATATATATATATATATATATATATATATATATATATATATAGGAGGGATCAAATGACCCCCAAAAATAACCCCCTAAAATGACCCCCTATCAAAAATCCTATGCCCCCATTTTTTCGGAAGATCCGAACCGTTCATCTTGATCTCCACCCTCTAAATACTTGACCCACCAATTTTCAACCCGATCCCATGTGTTTTGCCCATTCATCAACCATCCACAAAAGTTCTGTTCATGCGAAATCGTTAAATTTGGGTCGGATGGATGAACGTGCAAAACACATGGGATCGGGTTGAAAATTGGTGGGTCGGGTATTTAGATGGTGGAGATCAAGATGAACGGTTCGGATCTTCCGAAAAAATGGGGGGCATAGGATTTTTGATAGGGGGTCATTTTTGGGGGTTATTTTTGGGGGTCATTTGATCCCTCCTCATATATATATATATATATATATATATATATATATATGAAAAGGAAAAAATGAGGGTTGACGGCGATTCTAGGGTTGACGGCGATCAGAGGTCAGCAGCGCACTCGGATTTGAGGGTCCACGGCGTCTTTAGGTCTGCAGCGCATTCGAAGGTTGGATCGAAGGCTTCTGACCCGACGGCTGTGGAGTCAGTTGGCGATGTATTTCCACCGGCATCGCAACCTAGGGTTTCTAATGATATTGATGGAGTAGATGATCCTGGGGGTTTTAAGGGGGGCGGTTGGCATCATGTTTCTCGCAGGAAAAAACAGGGCGGTGCTTCTGGCCGCCATGATTTTTATCGAGTTCAAGATCCAAATTGGGTTGATAGGAGAAGATTTGTTGGGCACAAAAATTCAAATCAGGGCGGTGCTTCTGGGCATATTCCTCACAGGAATGGGCGTACTCCCCAGGCCACGGCTATGGCTCCTAACTTGGTGGACAAGGGTAAGCTTCCTGTTAGACCTAACACACCATTTCAGATTATTCCTGCAAATGGCAAGCGTACTTGGCTGGATATCTGCTCCTCTCGTAGGAAATATGCAGATCCATTGGTGATGACCTTCGTACCTCCTATAATTAGTGCTGAGGGAGAGGTGAAGGCCAAGGTTGGGGGAGAGATGATCCTGGAAGGTGCATCAAGATGGAAAAACACCCTGGTTGGTTATGTTCTGGGAGATATCCCATATTTTGGGCAAATTAAGGCTTGGACTGACAGGCTATGGCGCATTAAGGGAGGTCTTCGCATCGTCTCTCGCGAGAATGGATATTTCTACTTCAAATTTGAAAATATAGAAGATCGGGATGCAATTTTGCATGGTGGACCATGGCTGTTTGATGGTCGGCTTGTTGTACTACAGAATTGGACTCCTACAATTCAACACACTCGGGATATACTAACTGCTGTCCCCGTGTGGGTACAATTTCATAATTTGCCTCTAGCTATGTGGACCTTGGGTATACTGAACACTATTGCGAGCGTTGTTGGTAGCCCTATTTGTCTGGACAAAGCCACTGCGAACCTGGAAAGAATTTCCTATGCAAGATGTTTAGTGGAAGTCAATGCTAAGAACAAGCTCATGAGCCGTGTCCCTATTGAGCTTGATGATCTGTCCACAATCTATATTGATGTTAAATATGAAGGGGAGCCCCCAAGGTGTGGCAGATGTGCATGTTTCGGTCACCTAGATAAACAGTGCCCTATAGGCGATGCTGCGCAAAATGAGGAGGCTATTGTGCAAAATGTGGATGCTGTGCAAAATGAGGAGGCTATTGTGCAAAATGAGGGTGCTGTGCAAAATGAGGAGGCTATTGTGCAAAATAAGGAGGTGGCCATTGTGCAAAATGAGGAGGTGGACCTCTGTACTGTTAATCCAAGTGTGTGCCCTTTACCAAATGGTGTTTGTCCCGAGCAACCAGAGGATGGAATGGTGGACAGGCAGGGTCCTATGGTGGACAGGCAGGGCCCTAAACAACATGTAAACTTGGTCGTGCATAATGACCCTATTGCGATTATACCAGAGGTTTGTCCTGCTATTAATGCATCTCTATTAATATCAACTAAGAGCAAACTGGAGGGCAGCTCTATCACACTCTGTGATCCGAAGGTTGCTCCAGGTTTGAAGAAGCAGTTTATTTATGTGGGGAGGGCCCTACAGATCCTACGATTGTTTCAATCAAAGTTAAATAGGTCAGGTCAGAATCAAGGTCCCATAGGACAACAAGTATGTGCAGTTTCAGCTCAGCAAAATGCCTCTACATCAAATATTGCCCCTACAAATATTGCGCCTACATCAAATATTGCTGCTTCTAATTGTGATCCTAATGCTTCTGTGGATGTGGCTCCCCCGAAAATTACAACCATTCTCAATCCAGACTGGGAACAAGAACATTTGGAACTACGGAAATCTCGAGCCCTTGCAAAGAACAAACAACAAACTATCTCCCCAACTTCTGTCAGACGGAGTGCCAGGCTCGGGCCTCCTCATCTACCCACATCAAATTAATGTCGGTGTTCTTCTGGAACTCTAGGGGCCTCAATAATACAGCGCGTCGATCAGATTTGAAGCTGGCAATTCGTAAGTTACAACCGTCTATTGCTTGTTTATTTGAAACGAAGGTGGAATTGGTCAATTCTGACAGAATTGGGAAATGCTTTGCTAAAAACTGGGTGAGTCTTGATAATAGACATCATCATAGGGGAGGCCGGATTATAATCTATTATAATCCGAATATCTGGGGCAGTGCTTCTATTGCCACCTCTGCCCAGCATATCTCTGTTACTCTCACTAATATGTCGGGCTTTGAGATGAGGCTCACGGCCGTGTATGGGCTAAATCTACTGAATGACAGATTGCCACTTTGGGACACTCTAGTTGAGGAGTCCACTCATTATTCCAACATTCCTTGGGTAGTGGGTGGTGATTTCAATTGTATTCGTAATTGTGCTGAGAAGATTGGAGGCAGGCCTGTAGATGAAAAGTCCATGGATGATTTCAATCTCTGCATTGGGGATAGTTGCCTGGCTGATCTGAAAAGTGTGGGAAATTGTCTCAGTTGGAATAACAAACGTATTGGTGGCTCCCGTATATCTGCACGCCTTGATCGTATTCTGTGCAATGCTAAGTGGATCAGTATGTTGCCGCAATCCTATTACAAATACCTAACGGTCGGTACATCGGATCATGCAGCATTACTTCTTTACCTATTCCCTGAGGTAAAATCCTTCCCTAAACCCTTCAAATTTTATAACTCATGGGTTTCTCTTCCTGGATACAAGGATTTGTTGGGAAAGTTCTGGGGAAATGACCCTAATGGTACTGATTTGCGCCAGCTATCAACCAAGTTGCGCCATCTTAAGCTATTGCTGAAACCGTGGGCAAAAGAGCATATGAATAAACTGAGTGTTAATGCTTGCCGTTCTGATTTGGAACATATCCAGAATAGTGATAGACTACTTACTGACGCTGTGCTTCAGCTGCGAGAAAAAGAAGCAACATATAATCTTAGCAAAGCCCTTGACATTGAAGAAGAGGATTTGAGGCAAAAAAGTCGCCAAAACTGGTTGTCGCTGGGTGATCGGTGTTCAAAATTCTTTTTTACATCTATGAAGTCGCGGCACAGTCACAACAGTTTGCTCCATCTCATTACATCGAACGGCGAGAGGAATTCAAGTTGTGAAAAGCTCCGTAGTGAGGCTCTTTCTTTCTACCAGAATTTATAGCACCAAGATAATTACTGGAATGTCTTTCCGAATCTAATTCCCAAGCGAAAGATTACACTTGAAACTAGTACTTGGTTGGAAAGGCATGTTTCTCCAATTGAGATTAAGAATGCTGTCTTCCAAATTGGTAAAGACAAGGCTCCTGGGCCTGACGGTTTCAATGCATATTTCTTCCACCATGACTGGGATATTATTGGATCTGATGTCACTACTGCTGTTACAACTTTTTTTTCATCAGGACGGATGCTTCCATCTGTGAACCATGCTTTCCTTACACTGGTGCCTAAGAATGCAAATGCTACTGGACTTGTTGACTACAGGCCAATATCTTGTTGCAATGTTATATACAAGGTTATCAGTAAGGTCCTATGTAACAGGTTAAAGCCCATAATTTCAGATTTAATCTCCCCCAATCAGGCAGCCTTTTTGAAGGATAGATTGCTAGCAGATTGTACCCTTATAGCCCATGAGCAAATCAGAGATTTCAGTAACCCAATGGGATCCAGGGCTTATTTGAAGCTTGATCTTCGTAAAGCATTTGATACTGTTAACAGGGAATTTATATACTTCCTCCTTCATCAAATGGGGTTCAGGCACACTTTCATACATTGGATATATGAATGTATTTCAACATTAATGTTTTCTGTATTGGTAGAAGGATCTCCGGAAGGATACTTTGATTCTAATAGGGGTTTGCGTCAGGGGGATCCTATCTCCCCATACCTGTTTGTCCTGGTTATGGAAGCTTTCTCTCTGTTGATGGCAAGGGCTGAATCCTCTGGGGCTATTAATCCAATGCGCAGGACAGGTTCTATTTCACATCTACTCTTCGCTGACGACCTCCTGGTCTTCTGTCGGGCTAACAACCACTCTTTCGCGGGCCTCAGCGAGCTACTAAATAGATTTAGTCTATTCTCTGGATTACATATAAACTGGGAGAAGAGTTCGGCTATTTTTAGTAAAGGAGTGCGTAATGCTGGTAGCCTCTGCGAAACCCTCAATATTAAAAAGGTATCCTCATTTACTACTTACTTGGGTCTCCCCCTATCCTCTACATACCCAAGGGCTTCTCTGTTCAACAGGCTTGTGGATAAATGTAAAAAGCGGCTCCTGGGTTGGTCTTCTACGCTGCTATCTATTCCGGGGAAGATTGAATTGGTCCGCTCTGTCATATATGGTATGGTTGCTTTCTGGATGCAAGCATACTGTTTTCCTCCGTCTGTTATCCGCACTATTAATGCTGCATGCAGGAGATTCATTTGGGGTAAATTTAATAATTGGGCGTGGAAAGATATCTGTACTCCAAAAAAGGAGGGTGGAGTGGGTTTGAGACGTCTTGAAGATTTGAATGAGGCTTCTGGGGTACGTTTAACCTGGAGAGTGCTATCTACTTCAGGAATCTGGGCACAATACATGAGGAGGGTCTATTGTCCTGATGCAAACGGTTTTAATATTGCCAAGGCAGCCCCAATGCAATCTGGCTCATGGAAATTCATCTTAAAATGTAGGCGTGCATCACAGAAATTAATCAAACGTGCGGTCAAAGACGGAAGGTCAACCTCTTTTTGGTTTGACAATTGGCATCCCCTTGGACCCCTACATCTGATTCAAGACCCTCCAAATGGCGCAGAACACTTGCTGGTTGCGGATTATTGGTCACACTCCACCGGCTGGAAAAATGACCCAGCAATTGCAAATTTGAGCCGTGACCTTCAGGCTATCCAGCTATCAGAAGGCAGCGATGAGTGGGTTTGGACAGCTGGTCCACATTTTAGCCTGCGCTCTGCTTGGGATGGGATACGTGTTGCTGGCCAGGCATTCCCCTATGCGGAAATTATGTGGCACAAGCTCCATGTGCCTAAGATGGCTGTTGCTTTGTTAAGGGCAATCCATGGGAAGCTACCTACAGGTGATGTACTTCATAAGTGTGGTATCATTTCGGCAATGACCTGCACATTGTGTTCTGCGGATGTCACTGAGACCATTGGCCACATTTACTTTGAATGTGACTATTCAAGATACATCCTATCTAGGAGTCTGCTAAAAATGGGATACAATGGTATGGTTCCACTGTCTATTACTGGAGTATGTCAACTGATTCTTGCGCAGTACAATAAGCGTGACCTGGTGGGTACTTTGGCCAAATGTGTTCTGTCGGCTATGGTATGGCATATTTGAAAGCAGCGGAATATGCGTATCTTTGAGAAGAAAAGCACAACGAAGACGGAGTTATTTGATGAAATTTCTACTGATATTGGAATGATTCTTCGTGATTTGGATATTGAAGATGCATCTGACACCACCCCTTTTGCCAATTGGGATATCTTGGGATCTGGACATTTTTGATATAGTTCTTTTTCTTTTCTTTTTCTTAGCCTTTTTCTGAGTTTTGTACATTGCTTGGGTAAGTTTAGTGGATAGTAGGGTGTAGATGGTGACGACGCTTGTGTCCTCTCCCTTCTCTTCCTATTACTGCTAAACTGACCAGCATATCTTGTTGTACATTTACTAGTTGATCAATAAAGCTAACACTTACTTGTCAAATATATATATATATATATATATATATATATATATGAGGAGTGATCAAATGACCCCCAAAAATGACCCCCTATCAAAAATCCTATGCCCCCCATTTTTTCGGAAGATCCGAACCGTTCATCTTGATCTCCACCCTCTAAATACCCGACCCACCAATTTTCAACCTGATCCCATGTGTTTTGCACGTTCATCCATCCGACCCAAATTTAACGGTTTCGCATGAACAGAACTTTTGCGGATGGTTGATGAATGGGCAAAACACATGGGATCGGGTTGAAAATTGGTGGGTCAAGTATTTAGAGGGTGGAGATCAAGATGAACGGTTCGGATCTTCCGAAAAAATGGGGGGCATAGGATTTTTGATAGGGGTCATTTTTGGGGGTTATTTTTTGGGGTCATTTGATCCCTCCTCATATATATATATATATATATATATATATATATATATATATATATATCTATATATAATACACACTCTCTCTCTTCGTTTTTCTAGAGAGAGAAGCTCCGGGGGGCGCTAGGGCTCGGAGCTCGTCGCTGGCCGCTTCCGCGGCTGGCCTCGGCTGCTCGTCGGGGTTCCGCTACTCTTTGATCTAGATCTGTTGATTGCTGGAGCTATTGAGGCTGATTCGACGATGATTTGATCCTCGAGCGGACTTGATTCGATTCGAAATCCCTTCGACTCGATCAGGTGTTGTAGATCTGGGGAGGATTCTTGCCTCATCTTCCTTCACTGCGAATCGATTCTCGCCGCTGACTGCTTTTGGTTGGTTGGATTGGGATCTCATCTGAGATTCCGATCCGGTGGTGAGTTTGCTTTTTGGCTGTTCTTTTGTTATCATTGTTCTTGCTGCTGGTTAGATCTGATTGATCTTTGATATCTTTTGATTGATCTCGCTTGGATTCGCTGCCCTTGGAGAATTTCTTGTTCCTTGATCTGTTTGATCGGGATCTGTCTGCGATCTAGACCTTGAGGGAGACCTGATCTGCTGTCTCTGTGAGCGGATCCTCGCTTGTTCTGGATCCAGGATTCGTCTGACGGTGAAGATCCCTATTGGACGGATCGAGAACTCAGGCGGAGTTCTCGATCCGGCGGTAAGTGTTCTAGTTATTTTGCTCTCTCATTCCTGTCTGGATCTAGAGCTGATCTCCTGTTTGTGGCATGGTTGACCCTGTTCCTGATGGGGAGGCCGCCTCTGACATTGCGGGAGCCTGGCGAACTGTCCACAGCAAGAAGAAGGCTGGCAATGCTGAAAACAAGGGGAAGGGTATCAGAACTGAGTACAGGCCCCGGGTGCAAGGTGCTACGATGAAAGAAGGAGGTCCTCTGAAAGATGGAGCTAGTGTTGCTGGTGGAAGGAAAATGCTCGAGAGGAGGATGATGAGGCCATCCATTGAGATCAAGATTAACCCGCTGGCGACAAGGCATTCTTGGCTTGAGGTCTGTACCAACAAGCGCAAGATTGCTGAGGCCTTAGAGATGAGCTTCATTCAGCCTGCAATTGATGAGATGGGGGCCTCCATTGCTGTCCTGCCACAAGACGTTATTGATGAAGCTGCTCGCAATTGGGAGAACACTTTGGTTGCCTACGTCCTCGGCGATGTCCCATTCTACAGTCAGATGAAAGCTTGGGCTATGAGAACTTGGAAGAAGCAAGGGATGACGGTCTTCTCCAGAGACAATGGATTCTTCTTCTTCCGATTCAAAGACAAGGCTGATAGCGATGGTGTTCTGCATGGGGGGCCATGGATGTTTGACGGAAGGCTCGTCGTGATCCAACGCTGGGCTCCAGACATGATTCTTGATAGGGACGTGCTATCGACAGCGCCTATATGGGTTCAGCTGCCAAATCTCCCCTTAAAATTTTGGTCGCTTAAGATTCTGAACATCATTACTAGTGTGATTGGGTCTCCTATCTGTTTGGACAGAGCTACGGCTACTATGGAGAGAATGGACAGAGCTCGGTGCTTGGTTGAGATCTCTGCGGAGCAGGAGTTGCCAAATACTGTGGTTGTCCAAGTTGAAGGAGGAGAATGCTTTGAAGTTGCTGTTAGGTATGAAGGAGCTCCCCCACGGTGTGTTTCCTGCCGATGTTTTGGTCACCTTGCCCAACAATGCGTAGGGATTGGGCAAACTATTAGCAGGAATGTAAGGGAAGCCAAAGGAGACGATGTTCCTGATGGAAGGCTGAAGGATGCGGATGTTACGGGCGGTGACGGTGTAAGTACATTACCCTTGACTCAGTCGTTGTTGAGACAATATGTTAATGGGGGTGGGCCTATTATCCTTGCTAATGTCGAGAATTGTAACGGGTTGGGAGATGTCACGACATGTAAAGATGCTTCTGCTGAAGCTAGGGGGCCTAGAGAGGCTTGTAGGGCTACTTTTATTGCCCAGGAGCCTAGTGAGGCTTGTATTGGAATAGTGCCGAGCACGGCGTTCCCTGTTGACTGTAAAAAGGGGAGTGACGGTGTGCTGTGTAGCCCTGCCAAAGCTGAGGCTGGAGATGTTTGTAGGGCCTTTGGGGATGCCATGGTGCCTGGAGAGGCTTGTAATATAGGGGATAGCTCTGCTGTGGGGCCGCGAGATGTGTCTCGCTGTAGCGCATACTGTAACAGGGTAGGGGGCATTAAGGACGCGGAAGGGGCCAAGTTTTTTGAAGACCCAAGCATGCACCAAGAAGACGGCAGATGTATAGGTGATAGCAAGGAAGCTAGCTGTAAAGAAAATTGTATAGGAACGACTGTGATGCTAGCTGCGGCTAGCGAGCGGGGGCCTGTAATTAAGAAATCTATCCAGGATAAGGTGATGGGATGTGAGGCGGAGCTAGCTGCGTCTAGCGCCTGTGGGGATGAAAGGAGCCCGTGTACTAAGGGGGACATTGTACATAACCTCAATAATGAGAGGGGGGGACGGGGGTCTACTTGGGGATGGGGGACGGAAGCACATCCACACAATCGGCCTCGCCTAGCTTAAGCACTAGGAAAATTCTCCCCACTGCCAATACCGTCGCTGTTGCGAGCAATCCGTTTGGCGTATTAAATAGAATCTCACGCGTTGGGGGCTCGCTCCTTGATAGCTCGGAGGAGGCTCTTGACTCCGACAATGAACCCGATAGTTTGACTATTATTAATGAAGCTTGGATTACTGAGCAAGAAGAGATAAAGCTGAGCAATAAGGGTCGGAAAAAATCTAACCAGTTCAGAGGGGGATTGGTTTCTGCTAAAGGCACTCGTAAGAGTTCTAGAATTAATAGGGATGTTGAGCATCCCTCACCGACTAAATCTAACCAATGACTCTTCTCATATAGAACACTCGGGGGCTTAACAATGTTGTGAGACGTAGGGAGCTTAAAGATCGTCTCCGGAAATTTTCGCCTTCGGTTGTTGGGCTTCTTGAAACCAAAGTTATTGCGAATAATGACCACAGAATCACCAAGTGCTTTCCGAAGAATTGGTCTTCGATTGATAATCGCAGTTTCCACCCTAATGGCCGCATTATTGTTATGTACAACCCTGATGTTTGGTGTTGTGGGGTTGAAGATATGTCGTCCCAGCATATCTCCATTAGTTGCATTAATGCTGCGGGGTTTGCTATGATTGCTACTATCGTTTATGTGTCCAACTCCTATCAAGAGCGAAGAGCTCTTTGGGATGCTATTGTTGCTAGTGCCAGAAAGTTTAAAAAGTCGCCCTGTATTATTGGGGGAGATTTCAATTGTGTCAGATACACTATGGACAAAGTTGGGGGGAGGTTAATCAATGGGGTTATGGTGGATGAGTTTAACACATGCATTAACCTCAGCGCTCTACTTGAGCTCAAGTATGTGGGTAATGCGCTGAGTTGGAATAACCGCAATGTTGGGCAGCGTCGTATTGCTGCCACTCTTGATAGGTCTTTCTGTAACAATGCTTGGTTGGATACCCTCACTGCCTCCTATTGTGAATACATTGCTGGTGGGTCTAGTGATCATTCCATGCTTATTATCCATACTCACCGGTTGGGTGGCATTGATCCCAAACCTTTCAAGTTCTTTAATTCCTGGCTCAGCAGTCCTGAGTATTTTAAAGTTTTGAAGGAGAATTGGCAAATCAGTGTCAATGGTTGTCTTATGATTCGGCTGGTTGCTAAGCTCAAGAGCTTGAAAATTGGGCTGAAATGCCTTGGGGCGGGTTTTAGGAGTGATAATGATATGGCGAAAATCCGTTCTGATCTTGCGGTTATCCAGAATAATCCTAGCCTTAGTTATTGTGTTGAGCTCCAGAGAAAGGAGCATATCCTGATTAATAAACTTGCGGATGCCATTGATATTGATGAAACCAATCTTAAGCAAAAAAGTAGACAAGATTGGTTGAGCCTTGGTGACCGCAATTCTCGGTTCTTCTACACTACTATGAAAGCGAGGCAAAACCATAACAATCTTGGTCATCTCATTTCTACTGATGGATCTCGTAATAACTCCATCGATATACTTAAAACAGAAGCTCCTGAGTTCTATTTTGGCTTATATAATCAGAATGACTACTGGCGGGTGTTTCCCCGTCTTACCGCTAAAAGAGTCCTTACTAGAGAGGCTGCTGATTGGGTTGAAAGACCCGTTCTTGCTGAGGAAGTTAGGAATGCTGTTTTTCAAATTGGGGCTGATAAGGCCCCGGGCCCGGATGGTTTTAATGGTTTCTTTTATCAGAATTCGTGGGATGTTATTGGCAAGGATGTCACTATTGCTGTTCTCAACTTCTTTAAATCTGGGAAGATATATCGACAGATAAACCACACCTTCCTCACTCTTGTGCCTAAGAATAGTAATGCGTCTGGACTTGGAGATTACAGACCCATCTCTTGCTGTAATGTTTTATACAAAATAATCAGTAAAATTCTCTGCAATCGGTTAAAAAGAGCGGTTATTGAGCTTATATCGCCCAACCAAGCGGCCTTCCTCCAAGATCGGTTACTTGCTGATTGTGCCTTACTTGCTCATGAACATATCAGAGATTTTAAAAATCCTATGGGTGCACGTGCCTGTCTCAAGTTGGACCTGCGAAAAGCTTTTGATAGTGTAAACAGAGAATTTGTCTATTTCATGCTTCACCAGATGGGTTTTAAGCACAAATTTATCAGCTGGATATGTGAATGTATTTCTACCCCTTCCTTCTCTGTCATGATTAATGGCTCCCCCTTTGGTTATTTTCAATCAAATAGGGGGCTGAGGCAGGGTGACCCTCTATCACCGTATCTCTTTGTGATTGTTATGGAAGCCTTTTCCTTGCTTATGGCCAATGCCAATGCCACTCAGAGTATCATGCCTATGAAAATAGTTGGGGCAGTCTCTCACCTTCTATTTGCCGATGACTTGCTGGTCTTTTGTCGGGCTAATGCTTCATCTTTCTTGGGTTTGAAGGACCTGCTGTGTACTTTCAAATCTTACACTGGGCTTGAGGTCAACTGGAATAAAAGTGCGGGCATATTTAGCAAAGGTGTCAGAAGTCCTGGTAATCTGGCTGATATTTTGGGCATCAAAAGAGTGCAGTCTCTCTCCACATACCTGGGTCTCCCTCTCTCTACAAAGTATCCTAATGCGTCTATGTGTAGCCGGCTGATTGATAGATGCAAAAGCAGGCTGCAGGGGTGGTCTTCATCTCTATTATCCATAGCTGGGCGTATTGAACTTGTCAGATCTGTTATCTACGGTATGGTTGGGTTCTGGATGCAGGCCTTTCGCATCCCCAAGTCGGTTTTATGCTTGCTTACCTCCATGTGCAGAAATTTCATTTAGGGGAAACCCATCTTTGGGCTTGGGACGATGTTTATACCCCTAAACAAGAGGGAGGAGTGGGACTTAGAAATCTTGCTGATATTAATACTGCTTATGGTATAAAGCTGACGTGGCGCATGCTCACTCATGGGGGGGCCTGGGCCTCCTATATGAGGAAGAAATATATGAGCAACACGGGGTTGTTGCTTGCTAAGGCTCATCCTATGCAATCTGGGACTTGGAAATTTATCTTGCACTGTCGTGAGTTCACTAAAAAACTCACCAAGCGCAATGTCAGAGATGGGGCTTCTACTCTTTTCTGGTATGATAACTGGCTTCCTTGTGGGCCTCTCAGTGACTCCTTTGAAATCCCTGCTGGGGAGGAGGGAAAGATGGTTAGTGACTACTGGACTGATGGGGGATGGATAGACTATGCCCCTCTTCAGGCTGTGCGGCACATTATTAATGCGGTTTCTCTGACTGTGGGTGGTGACTCTTGGTCTTGGGTGTCTAATTCGCCTTCCCTTCGGGATGCTTGGGCGGGATCTAGGGCTATTAAGCCACTCTTTCTGTATCATAAGGTGGTTTGGTTCCAGGGGCACATCCCCAAGATGGCTATCACATTATTGCGGGCTTTTCATGGGAAGTTGCTGACCCGTGATAAGCTCGTGCAATGGGGAGTGTCTACTTCCCCTCTTTGTGTTCTATGCCCTGATAATATTCATGAAAATACAGATCATTTATTCTTTGAATGCAGCTATTCTAATTACCTCCTTTGCAGGAGCTTCCTTAAAATGGGGTTTACTTCTACCTTGCCATCCTCTCTAGCAGGCTTGGGCGACCTGATCCTCTCTCACTTCCATAGGAAGGGCAATATTGGAAGATTGGTCAAGAATGTTCTTGCTCTAATGATTTGGCATATTTGGAGAGAAAGGAATAGGAGGATTTTCGAGGGGGTCAATCAAATCCCGACTCGGCTGTTTGAGGACATTGCTGATGATGTCAGGATCGCTTTGAGGCATATGGAGTGGGATCGAGATGATGAGCGTGAACCCCTGCATAATTGGGGGTTGCTTGCTTAGTGCACTTGTGTGCTTTTTGTACTTCTTATGTGGCATATTGGGAGCTCGGGTAGGGGGTAGATGTCATGTAGGGGCAAGTGAAGGCGCCTGTGCCTTTGCCTTGCACTACTAACATTCTGTCGCCCCCCAGTTCCTTGTACTTTTTCTCGGTATCAATAAAGATAAAGCATATTCTTCAATATATATATATATATATATATATATATATATATATATATATATATATATATATATATATATATATATATCTCTCTCTCTCTCTCTCTCTCTCTCTCTCTCTCCTCTCTCTCTCTCTCTCTCTCTCTCTCTCTGTGTGTGTGTGTGTGTGTGTGTGTGTGTGTGTGTGTGTGTGTGGTGTATACATGTATCTTTATTATGTAGGTGTAGTATGGGTGTAAGTTTGTACATGAATGAGTGTGTATGGATGTGTGGGTATGCATGTGGGTAGAGGGTAAGTGTGAATGGGGGTAGGGTAGTGGCATGTGGTGCAATTATTGACCCCAGTAGATGGGTAATTTCATAGCATGGTTTTCTTGTAAATACCTAGAAGATGAAGGGTAATTTGGATGAGAATATTTTAGTCATTTAAAGTGATGCATGCTTATCTTTAAGATAGAGCTAAGGAGGGTTCTAGATATTAGATATTTTCATTTAATGCCAAAGCCTTTAATCATGCTTACCCCCTCACTCCATCTCTTTCTTTCTTCTCTCATTCATGTAGGATTTTGATGGATCCTTAGGGTACAATCTGTGCACGTCCTTAGTCGGATGAACCACAGACACAAAAGAATGCAGCGGAAAAAAATAGATACGTTAAACTATTAAACGAGGACCTAAGATTCAAGACCCGTAGCCAAGATCTCTGCCAACTTGGGATGGATCCGACCATCCCAAGAGGGAGCTAAGATATTGCGATTAAATTAAAAGAACGCTAATTAAATTTACATACCCGGACTCTTGCCTTGGTACAGGCAAGGTGTACCGCACCATCTTCCGAGCCGCTCCCCATCCCCCATCGAACCGCTCCTCGAACCGCTCTGTGTCTCGAGGCGAGCAATTCTCTTATCACCGAACCAACCACGCGTCGAAGAAAGTTTCACCCGAGTGTGAACCTTTGCCAAGATTTCGAATCGGATCCGAACCCTTCGTAGCTTTGCTAGAGCCCTTCAAGAGTAAGGCAGAAATTATAGGGAGAAGAGAATATTTAATTTAAGCCTAGATCCGAGCGTGCTCCACCATTTTTAGGAGCCGCTCAAATCTAGAGTTTGGGAAGAGTTTAAAATAGGAGAGCAGATCCATATTTATATATGCGGCTGACTCATCCCTTTTACTCAACTTCCGATGTGGGACTATTGTTTTGGAATTAATAAATTCAAGTTAGTTTGCCTTTCATAAAGGCCAAACTTTCATGAATTTTAACTCCCTCACCGTTGAGTTTCGATCTTGATACAACCTATTAAATCGAAGGGCGCTAAACAGTGAACGCGTAAGAAAAAATGGCGAGTCGATCGGAGTCGATTTGACCCCTCAATTGATCGCCCAAAGATCAGCCTAAAACTATATTTTCGTCCAAAATCAGCCGTCAGCCAAAATTCTGCACCTAGGGTTAGAAACCCTAGGTATGGGCCCCACTGCCTAGTTAGCCTTAGCTGGCCCAGCTAGCCTGGGTAACCTAGCAGCCTGCCTGGGCGCTGCCCAAGCCTAGGCAGTTGCACAGGGTGCCTGGGCTCCCGGGCCCTGGGTGCCTGGGCCTTGTGCACGGGCCCGGGCCAAGCGCTTAGGCGCCCGGGCCCTGGGCCCGGGCCAGGCGCCAGGTGCCAAGGGCGCCTGGGCCTGGTGCCCAGGCCCCGGGCCCTGGGCCGGGCTCCCAGGGCACCTGGGCCTGGTGCCAAGGGTGCCCATGCCCACGTCGCCTAGCCTGATGCAGTTTTTGGGCTTATCTTTTGTATTTGGCGTCCGTTTTGTACGCCGTCCAAACCTGTGTTTCCACCGGGACGATCCCGTCACATAGGTAACCTTTTCAACGAGCTTTTATTTAATTAAATATGGTCTTAAACAATTTAAGACACATAAACACCTTTTGCATCATATGTAAAATAGTCCCCTATCTAAGCTTAAAATATCATTTGCATCACATATAAATGATCTGAGGGCATACATCCCTCAACATCTCCCACTTGCACTCAATATCATTTATCCCGAATGCAAAAGATAACTACAAACTCTTTGCAGTGTTCTATCCCTTGTATCAATTGCATATTCTCCCTAATATTTCTACCTATTACTAGATGAAGGTCACACTCTGTGTGAGACCCTATAGCCTGACCCTATTACATGTGGGGCTCGAAGCCCCAGACGGTAGTGACCACGAGCAGCAGTTGCCAATCATGTTTCAGTATCATACTTATGTGGTTAACTCATCGACAAGAATATTTTCGGGACCACCCTGACTGTGTCCGTGATGAATTTTCGCAGTTATAATTCTTCCTCTAAACTATGTCATTTAGTTTAAAGCTTAGGGTACGATCAAACTGTCAACCCCAATAGCTTGAAACCGGTTAGTCTCTATCGATCTTTAGTTAAATAATGTTGGACTTCTTCCAACATACTCGGGCCTTTTCACTAAAAACCGAACTAACACTACGACACTAACTCCCATTGACCGGGAGAGACGAATCATATCTTAGTCATTACTCTCCTCGTATGCTTCAAACGTCACCAGGACCAAAGACCTTTCGACAGGCCTTGCCTCGAAGCTAGGTCAGTGATCTAAGTGACACCGTTCACGCACAGGTTCGTACAATGACCTCAAGTCAAAAGACCAACTAGCCTATCATCACTAAGAGTTATCATTGACAGATAGGTCAATCTTAACCATATGACAACTCTTGATGGGTAGTTCAGTGAATTCATTCTCCAATGAGCACCTGTGTCTCGTCTTCGACTTTGCCAAGTCAAACAATCGTGAGATCATCATCACCGCTATACGGTGAAGACTAAGACACAATGGTCTATCCAATGTTTCGATATCCTTTTCTCGAAACATCTACGACCACGAACCCCTTTAGACTTATGCTACTAATGGTCAAGCACTTCTCAATGATCGAGATACTCATCTCGATACATGTTTGTCCTTGCATTAATATCTAATGATAACTACATTATGATTTAACTTAGATAAATTATCGCCAAACAGCTTAATGTTATTTTGAACAAGATGTTTGTACAATTATATAGAGTTGTATGCCTCAATGGCATACATCTGCTAACACCTCCCACTTGCAGTCAGGCCCATTTATCCCGGTATCTCATACCATATTTTACACATAAGTCTTACTTTACTTCATGTGGTAGAGCCTTCGTGAGTGGATCTGCTAAATCGTCTACTGTATAGACTTAAGGGGTTTATATGTTCATATTAGACCAACCATTTGATTCTTATTCCAATAATTCCTTTGGTTCTTTGAAATCCATAATATTTAATTTTCCTGGATCTCATCCAGCTCATCGTACTTTATGACAATAATTTTAATAAGTTACTGGTCATTTTAGATTGTTTATATTTAAAAAGTGTTAAACTCTTTTGACCACTTTATCAAAATATGTTCCAGCCCCTTGATGCTTAACATGTATTTTATTCGCTCCCACTGACCTTGAAAACTCTCTGGCTAATTCATACAAGATCGTTCTTCTAAATCTTATTTAGAAAGCGAACTACAAATGAATATTCCAGTTTTCATGGTTATCATGAGCGTTTACATCGAGTTCGGTCCGAGTAGATTTATACGCATCTGCTGGCGAGACGGTTTCATCATAATCCGTTTATAGGAATTAGGATGAAAACGTTCTCAACCAACGTAATTGTACTTCACTATTTTCCTTTCTGCACCAATCTTCTAACTTGAAGATTAACTTGCAGACATTAAGAAACAATTTCTTTTGAGCACGTAAACTAAAGTCCATACTTTATTTACGTGCACGGACCTATTGCATCAAGTTGTTAATCAGAGTCTCTACTCTGAATTTCATCCTGGAAGTTATCTTAGACCATTGTCGATTATGATGTCTAACTCGATTCTTCGTCTCACGAGACTCTAGTAATCCTTTAACTTCCTAACGATTGATTTAATGAATATCTTACTGATATGGTCCTTATAGAACCTTATCAAAACCTTGGCATTTATTTCTGGGACTTAACCCAGATGGAGGATTATAACTCAGTCACTTTGCCATGAGTCGCAATATGTCTAACAAAGTGCGATTCAGGCTCTCTAACACATCCAACATGTTAAGATACTTGATCTGAGAGAAAATCACATTTTCTTTTATTTATGCAAGATTTATATATCTAAGTATTTGACTTTTTGATCTAATCGATTCATTTCAAATACTTCTGTCATTTTGTTCTATATTTTACCAGACTTGTGTTTCATCAAGAACACGTGTCGTAATAATAATAAGAATGACTTATCCTGGCTAACTTAGACTTGGGTCCGGGTACATTATCATGTACGAGACTGTGAGTTCAACAACTCATTCTCTCATTGTCTTACAGAAGGAGTTTCGGCCATCATACCTTTGAGAATAAGGTCCACACGTGTCCGTAGACTTCATAATACGAGAGGTCAGACCCCTCTTTATGTGACTTATGAAGCTTAGTCTCTTTGGTATGACCTAGTCTATTTTGCCATATGCGTTTATTACTATCTTGTGTATTCATATATTAACTTTTAATATATTATAGTTATTAGAAATTACTAACACAAAACATTGCTTCAGAAGCAAGGTGACGACATTCGTCAAAAATGTGTTAGACGTCTTTTGTATAACAGTTATCTGAAATCGTGACATCAAATATGTCACATTTTCAGTTCCTCCTATTTACGCCTTTACTAATGATAAATAAAACTATCTTTCTCAATTTGACTTTTCTGAGTGCCTTCTTCCTTTTCTAAATCTCATTTAGATATTAAACGTCTAAACAAAAATTTAAATAGCTATGAAAGCATCTCATGTATCCAAACGCCTGAGCTTTGAGTGTAGCTCAACAAGTTGCTCGTCTTAAGATCTGATTGGGATACATAGTCTTGCACCGCTCATGCACTCATATTCGATTCAAACAGTTTGATCGAATTTTCGAACCTTACGGGTCGAACCTGCTTTCCATACAACCTTGAGTGTAGCTCAACAAATTGTATGGAGAAACATGCTTTTGAACATCAATATGTTCCAGCTGCCTCATGTAGAGGCGAGTGACATGTAGCGTGCATTTATTTTGTTGGACTCAGAACTTAATGAAATCATATTCCTTAAGTCTGCCCTTAAGAAGGTCATTTTAATGTCAACGAGAATATAGTATATTCTATCAATTAGAATTTAACTTGATATTCCATTAACCAACATATTAGATAACTTATTCTGTTAGAATATTATATTTTGATTCCATCGGTAAACTTAGAACTTACCCAAGTTTAGTAAATGTTCAAGTTTTTAAATATATATAGAATGTCTTTTATCAATCTATATCCTCCCACTATTTTTGCGACCATTTTAAGCCTTAATAATGAATGAATTAAATAAAAATTAAATTAATGGTAAAGAGATCCAACCACCCTGAGTCTTACAACCTTGAGTGTATCTCAACAAATTGCTTGACTCTCTTCATCAATCATATCGTATATGACTCTCTTATCAGTTTTTACCCCTAGCCATTTGTGATCATGAGTGTGCTCATCCAAATCACAATGACTAGCTTAGTCGGACCTTTGTTTTCGTGTCTAGCTTAACTTATGTCGGCGCTCAGTGTATCACGACACGACTGTTTGGGTCAGACTCGACTACATCATTAGATTAACTTACGCCGGCGCTCGGTGTATGTACGACACGACGGTTTGGGTCAAATCAAGATTACATCATATGTATTTAAGGAGTTGGTTTCTACAAGGTTGCCATGTCAAGTGTAGCTCAACAACTGGAACACATGTCATACAGTTGCCAACCCCTAAAACAAGGAGGGCTACGGCTAATCTTGAAGAAGATTATTAACGTATTAGACTTAGGTATAGTTCAGGGTGTCATATAATGATGATTTGTGTCATTGCGGTCCAACGACACGGCCAGGAAATTGACTAAGCCAGGATCCCTTACCCCCAGTCTAGCTAGGGTGACCCAACAAACTTAGCCAAGCACATTGACCGGTATCATAATCCATTGAATGACACTTATCATTTATATATGCGTGTCGTAAACTAAGAAGGCTTTTATTAACAACTAATTAATCCTATCAACTAGTTGTACCCTTAAAATTCAAAATTTTTAGGATTTGTTAATAACTTTTATTAAGTCCTTATCAACTATAATGTTCACGTGTTATCCTAATTGTTATTAGGATTTTAATAAAATCATTTACAACTCTTTAAAGCGTAGTCTTTTAATAAGAATTATTATGATAACGATTAAAACAATAATCATCGTTAAAGGACTACTATAATCAAGAATTAGGTTTTAAAAGGTTGTAATGATTATTAAAACATAGCATGTCATTTAAAATTTATCTTATAAATTTTAAACAGGTTTTTAATAGCTAACCTAAACGGTTTCATCAATTATCACATAATAAATTATGTCCATTAAAAAATAAACTACTCTAATTTTATCGCATAAAAATAGGCATCCAACTATTTAACAATTAAATAGAACAACATGTTTAAAACATTTATCTAATAAATAATTAACATGCATCTATAATTTAACACTTAAATTAAAACCATGATTTTAAAACTTAAAAAAGCTTCATAAAAATTATCATACAGTTTTTATTTCAAAAACTACGTTTTAAAATCATCATAAAAAATTTCATGTTTCTAAAATTATTTTTATCACATAAAAGAATTTTAAAACCATCTCAAATGAAAAACAGTTTCACTTTTAACAATTAAAACTTTAGCATGCATTTAAAAAGCATTCTTCGATTAATAAAATCGCAATCCGTAGATCAAGATACAGACTAAGCTCTGAAACAAATGTAGGGTTTTGATAGACCCTTAGGGCACAATCTATGCCCATCCTTAGTCGGATGGACCACATACACAAAAGAATGCAGCGAAAAAAATAGATAAGTTAAACTATTTAACGAGGCCCTAAGGTTCAAGACCCTTAGCCAGGATCTTTACAACCTTGGGATGGGTCCAACCATCCCAAGAGGCAACTAAGCTACTGCGATTAAATTAAAAGAACGCTAATTAAATTTACATACCCGGAACCTCGCCTTGGTACAGGGAAGGTGTACCGCACCGTCTTTCGAGCCGCTCCACGTCCCACGCCGAACTGCTCCTCGAACCGCTCTGTGTCCTGAGGCAAGCAATCCTCCTGTCGCCGAGCCAACCATGCACCGAAGAAAGTTTCACTCGAGTGTGAACCTTCGCCAAGATTTCGGATAGGATACGAACCTCTTCGTGGCTTTGCTAGAGCCCTTCAACAGTAAGGCAGAAATTATAGGGAGAAGAGAATATTTAATTTAAGCCTAGATCCAAGCGTGCTCCAACATTTTTGAGAGCCGATCAGATCTAGAGCATGTGACGAGTTTAGAAGAGGGGAGCAGACCCCTATTTATATAGGCAGCTGACCCATCCCCTTTACTCAACTTTCTATGTGTGACTATTGTTTTGGAATTAATAAATTAAAGTTAGTTTGCCTTTCATAAAGGCCAAACTTCCTTGAATTTTAAATCCCTCACCGTTGAGCTTCGATCTTGATACAACCTATCAAATCGAAGGGCACTAAACAGTGAACGCGTAGGAAAAACGGCGAGTCAATCGGAGTCCGTTTGACCCCTCAATTGATCCCCCAAAGATCAGACTAAAACTTGATTTTTATCCAAAATCAGCCGTCACCCAAAATTCTGCACCTAGGGTTCGAAACCCTAAGCATGGGCCCCGCTGCCCAGTCAGCCTGGGAAGGGCCCAGCCAGCTTGGGTGGGCCCAGCTAGCCTGGGCGGGCCCAGCTAGCCTGGGCGGGCCCAGCCAGCTTGGGTAGCCTGGCATCCTGCCTGGGGGCTGCCTAGGCCTGGGCCAGGCACCCAGAGTGCCTAGGGCGCCCAGGCCCAGGCCGCCTGGGCCCTGGGCCGGGTGCCCAAGCGCCAAGCGCCCAGGGCACCCAGGCCCAGGGCGATTGGGCCTGGTGCCCTGGGTTCCCAGGCCTGGGGCGCCTGACCTAATGCAGTTTTTGGGCTTATCTTTTGTATTTTTGGCGTCCGTTTTGGATGCCGTTCGAATTTGTGTTTACACCGGGATGATCCCGTCACACATGTAACCTTTTCAACGTGTTTATTTAATTAAATATGGTCTTAAACAATTTAATACACATAAAAACCTTTTGCGTCATATGCAAAATAGTCCCCTATCTAAGCTTAAAATATCATTTGCATCACATACAAATGATTTGAGGGCATACATCCCTGAACAATTCATGCCTAGGTCGAATCAACCCTTGCCCCATTTTGGCCGAGCCCCTCTCATTTCCTCTAAAATTCTTTCCAAATTAGCTTGCCATTCAATGTCAATTAAAAGGAAAGAGGAATTAAAGGAGAAGAAATAAAGGAGTGAAGCTTTTAGGGAAGGAGGAACTTAAGAGGAAATGGAGAGGAATTAGGGAGGAATGAAGGATGACTTAAAAGGAAGGAGATGGTTTTATAAAGAAAAATTTCATATGGTAGGAACATAACTCTCTTATGGTATGTTGTTTTCATAATAATAGGTGACAAATGCCATGTTCCTTAACTTACATATCCTCACTTAGTAGCAATTTAAGTTGTACAATTGTGTGCCATCAGTTCTTGCAATATATATGTTAGTTTCATGCCATGCTTACTAATGTCCAAGTGACGACATGCTTCCTTTGTTCTTGCCTAGTTCTATGCTCTTTTAAGTCACCTCTTTATGTTTCCATGTTCAAATTCTTTATGCTCCCCAAATGATTGAGAAATTGCTTTAACTATAGCCACTTATGGACTGCACTTATTTCGGCCATGGTATGGCTTGAATGAAAATTGTGATAAGAGTTGAGATGGATAAGTGAAAGTTGATATGCTTATTGGAAGCTTGAAGGAGGCATAAAGTGGAGTTATCTTGTCATAAATAACTTTGTTATGGTAGGCATGTTTGGCATGGCACAATGAGATGTGATATGTTGTGAAATAGTGATGGGCATGGCATATGTGATGCACGACCCTTATATGAAATAAAGAAAGGAGATGTGAGAAGAAAATGAATATGGAAATATGTTTTTCTGCCAAACATGACTTCATATAAATATTATTCATGTCAATATGGCTTCATAATTATGTGTATGTCCATGTTGGTTCAAATTAGTTGAAGTATGACTAATGCCTAAATGCTTATAGTTGTTCTCTTATATGTTGTTGCTGTAGTTAATATTCATTTCTTTTATGCTTCATCATGCTTCCAAATTGTTAGTTGTAGTTGTTGTTTGTTAGTAGTTATTTGTAGTCATAATTGCTATATCTACTTCAATTTGATTTTATGTCATTTTTCCTTGCCCAGTTAATAGTAATTTACTCACGTGTTTTAGTTTAGTAGAGTGTAGCTCTCTAATACAATATGAAAAATGACATACCATACTTGAGTTGTGCATTTCTATTGGACACGCTTTGACGTGCCCTCCACTTTTCCCACATGTATTAGATGGAAGGTGGAGAACCCAGGAGGTTGGTGGATTAAAGATGGTGTGCAGAGATAGCTTAGGGAGTGAGGTGAAGATGTGGGCGTTGTAAATATTACTCATTGTACTTGAGACGTGTATGGTTGTATATCTGACATAGTTGTAATAAGATGTCTTTGTCTATAAAAGAGATGTTGTGTACTGTCTCTGTGGTGTTATTGTTCTTGGAGCATTATTCTGTATTGTCCAATCATATGCGCAGTGGCCTGCCTCTGTCTTCTCCCTCTCTCTCTTTCTCTTTCTTCATCACCTTCGCCTCTTCAGGTATACTTTAGATAGATTCGTACTTCCCAGGTATCCTGGGGAGCGGGGCGTGACAGTTTTTGGTGGCCCATGCAGGTCATCGCACTGCAATTTTCTTAATGATAATACATGTAATGCTCCAGTGTGTTTGGGATAGATGAGTCCTACAGTGGGTGGACGACCTTAGAGACTAGCAGTAGTTCCCTTCACTATACTTAGAAAGTCTGGGGACGAACTTTATTTCTAAGGTGGGTAGATTGTCATGTCCCAGGTCGTGTTATACCCTGTAGTCTACTATATCTGTATATTTTTGTATCTATACGGTTCTATATACTTTATTGTAGTGTATATGTTCGTATATATGTGTGTGTGTGTTATTTGTGTCTACATGTGTATGTATGCCTTGGTATATATTTTGGATGAAAAATAGTGCGTAGCTATAGACGAGGTGTATGTGTATGTACATGTGTGAATAGTGTGGATGTATATGGATTGGTGTAGATCGATATGTGTTTGTATGTGATACATGTGCTAATGTAGTAGTGTGTATGTATAGATGAGTGTGTGTATGGGCGTGTATGCTTTTGTCTTGGTTGTATGGAGCTTGTAGTGGACTATGTATATATTTGTGTGTGTGTGTGTAGTTATATGTATGTGTGTATGTATAAGTGCATTATGTGTATATGTAAGTATATGCGATGTGATGCGTGATTCGGGGTGAATATTGCATATTTTGCACCTCATTTAGCCCTATTTTGTGCATATGTAATGCTTAATTGATCTCTAATACGTTCGTATTTTGTATATCATCATTTATTAGAGCAAACCATTGATTTGTGCACAAAATATGAATTTTATGAAGTATTTTTGCCTTTTTATATTTTTCATGGCTAGATCTCGATCTCACGATTCCAACGACTATTTATTTATATTTTTCTGAGATATGTGCTAATTACTATGATTTTTTGAATGCAGAATACAGTTTAAATGGAGAAATACAGGTGAAAATACATAAATACAGCAGAAATATGTTTTTGTATCCGTCGCACCAATCCAGAGCCACCACGTGGCAACATCCCGCGCACTACCGCCTCCATCTGATGAGCCAAAACGAGGGATGACGCGGCGCGATCCACGCCTTCCGATGCCGATCCAATGGCCACTACCTTCCCCGCAAATTGAAAGTGAAGCAGCCTTCCTTATGGCAACGTGGCATCATCTGACCCGTCTATTTATGATCCAACGGTCTTCGAGCAATCGAGATGCGGGCGACACAACTTATTTGTAGCCGCACGATCGCGAATCCAACGGCCGTGCTCATTCCCGCATCGATCTGAGATCTGAAGCGAGCGAGGTTTTATACAGATACGTGGCCAAATCCATACCGATGTATGATGATCTAACGGCCAACAACGAAGTCCGAAGCGAATACGAATACGCGGAGCGGGTCGATGCAAATGGAGCGGACCCGATAGAAGTGGCCACGTGGCGATATTCTGGGCGATCCTGCCCAGATCAGACGGCCAGAATCAAGGCGGTTGATGAAGCGGGTTTGGGTGCGAGTTTTCGAACCTGTTAGCAACTTAAACCCGCAATGCCTATTATATAAGCATATTTTAGGGTTTTGTTGCGTATTCTGGCGTATTGAGGGCTCCAGGAGCCGTATTTCGCCATGAAATTTGGAGGCCCGGGGGACAGAGGCTAGATCTACCATCTGAAGGAAATTTGCGGCTATTTGGAGAGAATTGGTGACATTTTTCCTATCTTTAGCCTTGTATTTTGCGTATTTGGCTTGTATTTGAAGTATTATTCACGTATTTTGAGGTTTTGATGATGTATTTGTCTATGAATACTGAATATATTCTCTCCATGCGTGGTTAATCTTCATATGTGTTGGTGTTGATGTAGTTAGAGTTTCGTAATCATTGATTTTGATATCTTTTCGCCCTATTTGCATTGTATAATCACGTATTTTGTCAATTTCTACATATATGTTTTTTGAGTATGTTATACGGAGACATGGGCATTCTTGAATCGAGTATTATCTTTGCGGAATTATTCGTGATGCGACCTGAGAGGGCATTTGTGTTTATTTTCCTTATGAAATTGGCGTTATACGTGATTAACTCTTTGGCACATTTTGATGCTCTTTATCGCCATACTTTCCGACGTTCTCGTGCCGTAACTGGACGAAACGTTGAGTTATAGAAAAGGTATTAATAATCATTGATTGCACACACCCTAATGAAATCCCTACCAACACATACTCTCCATATTAGTACCCCAAATAGAATTCACCGTAGTTATCGTAGGATTTTCTTTTGTTATTCTAAACTCTTGATACCATATCGTTATACTTGATAGGTGGTGGTTTCTCATCGTTTTATTACTCTTTATAAACTGAATTCATGGTTTTGCAGGACAGTTGTCCCGTGGATACGATACCTGGACCCAGAGACGCATATAAATTGTTAAAGCAGGATAATAGTGTCATAAGAAGACATAATATGATCATGTACTTGTACCATCTTTGTTTGTAATCACATTCTTGAACGAGCCACCGCTGGGTATCATGGGAAGCACTAGCTCCTGATGCGACATGATGAAATCCAACAAGTATGGCCCGGGCGTGTCCAGCATCGTCCGTACGGCCTCCCTGACCTCCGCCTTCTTCCTCGCCCGAGCGGCCGGAATGTCGAAGCCCTTGGCAATGGTGACGTAATCTGGGTATATCTCATCCGTGTCTTCGGGGGTTCCCCAAGTAACTGTCCGCCCAATTCTCCTCGTAGAACCAGTCCTCCTATTGCACAGCCATTCCCAAATGCTGGTTGTTCAGTATCATCACCTTCACCGGTAGCTTCTCGATCATTGTCATCGCCATCTCTTGAATGTTCATCAGAAAGCTACAGTCGCCGTTGATGTCAACCACGGTAACTCCTGGGTTCCCGACCGTGGCTCTGGCCACTGCGGGCAACTCGAAGCCCATCGCACCAACCTTAGTGGATGTCAGCCATCGCCACGGCTTCTTGTGACTGTAATACTGAGCAGCCCACATCTGGTGCTGCCCGACGCCCGTAAGGCTGATATCTGAGTCGAAGGCACCGGTTCTATATGTGGGAGGAGGGTGCATGGCGGTCAGAGATGAGTTGAGGAGGTTTATGGAGCTGACAGGGATCCTGGTGGCGAGCACGTTGATGGGCCTCGGTTGTTATCCGGCCGACGACGAGCTTTCCTTGAAGATGTTGGGAATGCACGGGACCATGTACGCAAATTACGCCATGGACAGGTCCGACCTGCTGCTGGCCTTCGGCGCAAGGTTTGATGACAGGGTGATCGGAAAGTTGGAGGCTTTCGCGAGCAGGGCAAAGATCATGCACATTGACATGGACCCGGCAGAGATCAGGAAGCACAAGCAGCCCCATGTCTCCATATTTTACATCTTTTCATAGCATCATGACATCGCATTTCATACCATTTTCGCATTCAAATCCCGTATTTTCCTACGATATTTCAATTCTAACGTTATATTCGAGTTTCATAGTGTTTTATAGATTTTCAGGGAATTTGGAGCGATTTGGGATGCCATTTGGATATTGACACATCTGACACGCCCCTGAGCATGTTGGCAAAGCTCTGCAGGAATTCACCGAGTTTTGGGAGCCATGGGAGGAGTGGAGGGAGAGCAAGAAGGAAGGAGGAGCTGCAGGAGCTTCAAAAATAAATTTTCCAGGTGACTCGATCGAGCAGAGCAGCTGCTCGGTCGAGCAAAGCCAAGACGAAAGAGAATAGTAGATACACAGGCTGCTCGGACCGAGCACCCATGGTGCTCGGTCGAGCAGCGCTAATATTTCTAAGCTCAAGCACCCTCCTGCAAGGCCTGAGCAGAGCTTTTGGCGACCGAGTCAGCTGTCTGCTCAACCGAGCAGAACTGACTCGAGCGGAGCAGACAGAGCGGCATGTTTTGGAGGAGTGCGACTTATTGTCGTACTCGACCGAGCAAGACGGCTGCTCGATCGAGCAGCCGATCGAGCAACCTACTGCTCGACCGAGTCACTGACTCGGTCGACGATGCTGAAGGCTATTTTTGGAAATTTTTCGGGCCGTCCGTTGTGCGCTTGGGGGAGTGAAGAGGGGATCTACTGCTGCGTTTCAAAGAAGTCAATTCTTTTGTTAGTTTTTAAAAATTATTTTGGAGAGGAGAGAAGATTAGAAACTATTAGTTAGATCAAGATTTAATTTTGGATTATTATTGGATTATATTTGAAGTGCGATTGCTATTCTCGCGTTCGGGAATCTTGAGTTTTCTTTTGATCTATTGCTCGCTGTTTTTCTTCGTCTTTGGCACGTAAACTTCTCAATCTTTATTCGATTAATTTCCTACGATGTTTTCTCTTGCAAAAATCATATTTTTATTCGTTAAAATCGCTATGAGCGAGTAGTTCCTCTAGGGTTGATGGGTTAGCCCTAAGACCCTAGGGGAAGAAGTAGATCTGGATTTCTAAGTTGAATGGAGAATAAAGGGGAGTATTTCAGTCGATCCTACCGAATTCCTAGGATAACACGTACTGAGATCATGTCCACGGTCTGTGCAATAGATGTGTTTAAGGGGTATCCTTAGGATTTGAATAGCAAAATCAGTGGATCCAACCAAGGCTCGTGACCATGTCCGGCTCGTGCCTTGAGAGGATCCACTGACGAACTATAACACTACGTTGACGGCTACTGCCATTGCATCAACGAGAGCCATCGAAATACCTCGAAATTCTAACCCACGAGAGTGGTAAGAATTGAGAGATTAATCCCCTAACCCCATTACAATGTAAAGATCCTATCCCAACATCGATCCCTGACGGTTCTAGCGGTGATCTCTAATACCATAGTCCCCTTTATTACTGAATCAACAACAATACCACAACAAATTCTCTAAACCCGACAGCTATCTCACTTCGAGATATAGAAATAATCAGAGAATTCAAATACACTGTCACCGTCCCCGTGGGATCCGACATCATTTATACTATAATTTGACACCGTCTGCTTGCGGATAGAGCCCAGGATAGACACCTAGGAGCCATACTACACCTGGCGACCGTGACACCGCCAGATGGAATCTAAGTGTAGGTTACGGCTGCGTCACCTTTCTCATTGTAGGAGATACTTATAGGCATGGCCTCGTCCGAAACGTTCCCTCGCTGGACGCCCGAGCATTGAAGGCGCTTTATTGTGTTTAACCCGTGGCCCATGCCTCCGATGGGGCACTCAATAAAGGTCATGAATGCCTCCGTCCAGGGGGGTTTGCTCCAGGGGTTGATAGCCACGTCTGTCTTGGGCACTGGCGTTCTTCACGAGGCGGGACACCCTCGCGTGGAGCCCACGGGTTGAGGAGAGAGGCCTTCTTCGGCTTCGTGGGCCTCCAGGCGCTGTAACGGTCTGTTTTCGTTGTATTTTGTTCGTGCACGTGCTTTTGGCCGTGCACGTGTTTATTTTAGACTTTATTTGTTTGTGAACACTTTTGTGTGATATGCCGTTGTGAACGTCTCTGAGAGTATTAAATAGTGGCACTAATTTGGAACAACATTTCTCGGGTTGTTTTTCCACAATTTAATCTTATTCGATGAGACGTTGCGATTTTCACTTTTGACGGGAGACGTTTCTATTTTTAATTTCGTCATCCGATATTGAAATTGAGATCCGTCTTCTTAGTTAGCTTTCTTTCGTTGTCACGATCACTCCGATATTTATTTTATAATTTTTGGAGTTCAGTTGATCACTTTTATATTTTTAGCAAGGTTTAAAATATTTTTAAAAGCTTGGTTTTAAATTAATTTCGGCCAAATAAAATTTATTTGAGTTTAAAACGTTTTAAATAATTTTTGAGCCGAATTCCAGCTCATTTGGGCCGCACCCTAGCCTTGGGTGAGTTGGAGATGGTGAGATTTGAATTTTAAATATTTTTAAACTCCTAATCCCATTAGGATTAGCCCTAGACCTAGTCAACCCATCTACACTATATAAACAACCTCTAGGAAGACCTATTTTCGCAAGAAAATAACCCTAGCCGCTTCCAAAACCCAAAATTCACGTTGCGACAAATCGTCGCAACGTTGCGACAGCCAACCCCCGCACCGACCGACGGAATCAGCTCTGTTCCCCCGCTCAGACGGATAGCCGCCCCCACACCAAGCCCCGCTGCAACCGCTCCGCATCGACCCCACACTAAGCCGCTCTGATCGAGAGATTCGCTCGGTCAGACCGAGAGATCTCACCGCACCGCACGCCGCACCGCACCAAGCCCCGCTCCAAGCCCCCGCTCCGCCCCGTGTCTGACTGAGGCGCCCGCCCGCACCAACCGAAGCCCCGGTTCGTTGCAATGCTTGCGACGTTGGAACTCTCGTCTGCCTGCACCGACCGACGGTTCCCTCCGCACCGACCGAGAGAACCAAGCCCCGCACCGACCCGCTGCGCTGTGCAAGCCCGTCCCCCGTGTCTGACCGAGCGAAGCCCCCGCATTTGGCTGTGTCCGACCGAGAGCCACTCGTCGCAACCCTGCACCCGTCACACCATTTGCCACAGTGGGCCCCCCCAAGTTCTCCAGAGGTATTGTGGGTCCCCTATTGGTCCCTAGGACTACTGTGGGCCCCACCTAGGTGCTTTCTCTCCGACGATTTACCGCGTACGACGTTGCGACACGTCGTAGCCCGTCGTCGCACGTGCTAGCTTTGAAATCTGGATTCGTTGCTCCGGTTGTTGCTCTAAACTTTCTAGCGAGGAATCTATATTGGAATCAGGACTTGGAGCACGATCTTTTATTCCAACCCCTGGCGTCGCTACCCGACGCCAGTGTAGCTTTCGCGTCGTGTTGAGGTAACGCTTTGCACCCCTAGGACCCTCAACCCAATTGCATGCTAATCAAGACTAAAATCAACGTTTTTAAAGTATTTTAAATGTTTTAGAACTCACTAATCAAGATTAATAAAACGGATGTAGGCCGGTGGACTTGTGCACGTAGGATATTGTGACTTTGGACTCGTTGGACGGTGTTTCTCTGACGTTGTACTTGCAGGCAAGTGAAACTTTCCAACTCTTGTGTAGGGCCACGTTTTTAGGCCACTTCCTTGTTTTTAGCGTAAAAGAGACTAGTGAGTGAAATGATAGCTGGCTAGACGCCTATTTGATCTAGTTTGACAACGAAACTAGATCCGTCACCCCAATTGATCTAGCTTGACAACGAAGCTAGATCCAACTCTTTAACTTGTTGATTATGCATACTAAACTGTCCTGTTTACTTTCCTTACCTGTACGCTTTACTACTTGCCATGTCATGTCATGCATGCATTGAATGTTGCATTCGTAGCACACGCTACATACTTGTACTTGTACTTCCTTGTCCGGCTAGGTGCACCCCTATGCCATCATGGTAAAACACTTCCTGGCTCGTGATCCAGAAGCGGGCCTCATGTGTTGGTCAAAAGCCAATGCCCGATACACGTGGAGGTGTAGGGATAAGCGATTACTTGAGCTTAAGAGTTGGCCCACGCAGCCACTCTAGCCAAAAGGCGTAATCTCTGTACACGAGGTGCTTACTTGACTTGTACTTGTCTTTGTGAATGATTCATGTAAAACTTGTCATCCAAGCCATGTTTAAATGCCATGCTCGTACTTTACTTTACTTGCTGCACTCATTACTTTAACTGCCATGTCATTGCATCATGCTAGAACTGCTAGGTTGCTTTACTTCACCTACTTTCAGTTTCCTTGCACAAGTCTCTTGTAGACTTGCTGACATGTGCCCCTTGCTCTTTTAGGTGTCACATGTTAGACCCTGAGCCAGAGACCGTAGCTGAGGACGAGGTGTTTGCTGACGTTGAGCCAGAGCCTACTTTTGATGAGGAGTTGGTGGACACCGGAGACCAGTCTTAGAGACTGTTTGAGTTGCTTTTGCTTAGGTTGTTGTTAGTTGTCGGTGCGTAGCACCATTACTTTGTTTTCGTACTTTGTACTTTTTTGGCCATGTGATCGAGCCCGGATATACACCCGGAGAACGGTTGTAGTTTTACCGCAAGTGCACGGTATAGCAGCGAGCGGGTTATCGAACACAGGGAGGACGAATGACCGTGCTTGTTCTAATCAACCTGGCTATTTAAGAAGAGAGAAATTTGTCTTTGGCGATCCTGTCACAATCGTCAGACAAAATACTGAAATACCAAATCAAATAAAGAACGCCTAGGGAATGGGGAATTCCCGCTACTCACCGTATTTCGTAAATGTGGTTCATCGGTATCAAAATTGCTAGAATAAGATTTTGGATGAACTAGTCGCAACTGAATGTAGAACCAAGCTCATGCTCTCGCGCTGTTGCCGGTCTATAGCTATCCTAGGTTCGGGTCCAATCTCTTGCAAACCCTAGCCTAGGGAAGCTAGCATTAGAATCAACATCATCGTTCAATCGCGTACCGAGCCCAATCTCTTGCAAACTCGGCCCACGACCTAGGTTGGGATAGTTCCTACCCGTCCAATCTCTTCCAAACGGGTATCGGCACGGAATTGCAACCGGAAACCCTAGTATCGGTCCAATCTCTTGCAAACCGATACTACGGAAATTCGATTCCAACCCAATTCGGATTTCTAGGGTTTCCTATCGAATTGGGATCCAATCTCTTGCAAATCCCAATCGGTATGAACTCCTAGCTATCCGTAGTAAATCGATCCCAAACTAATCCCTAACAATGATTCTAGCAAAATTTCTACCAATTCATCGCAAATATGAAATTGGGCTTGTAGGGTTCATCCCCACGCCCCAAGACGTGGAGACTACTCACAATTCATAGCACAAACACAAGAATAATCAATGAAATAAGCAATAGAATTCATCACAATATTGAGATATGCAATAAAAATAGGATTTTTAAAGAAGAGAGAGGCAAAACCAATTGAGTTCTTCAATTACTCCAATTAAAATCAACTTTTGTCTCCTCTCCAATCACAAGAATAAAGCTAAAAAGTTAATCTAAAAAGCTGCAAAAATCTAAGAGAAAAGCTCTCCAAAACTAGGGTAAAAACAGGGGTTAAATACCCCCCAAAATCGTCCAAAAACTGTGACCAAAATACCCCTGCGCAGCCTGCAATCCGCAATTTTCGCTACAGGCAGCGCGTCGCACTCGGCCGAGTGACAAAAGTCGCTCGGCCGAGTGAGAAACCCTGTAATTTTCCAGTAAGTCTCGATCTTCAGGGGTCTTCACTTCGGGGGCGGCTCGGCCGAGTGAGTTGTCGTCACTCGGCCGATGGCTTCTTGGTACTCGGGCGGTCGGCATTATCCACTCGGCCGAGTGGGTCTTCTGAAGCTCAGGCAGCCGAAAAACAGTAAGTTGGTGATTTTTGAATGTCTTCGTCTGGGCGCCACTCGGGCGGACGGGATCTCGTCGCTCGGCCGATGTGCTCTCCGTCGCTCGGCCGAGTGCACATATAAATCGTGTCTGACCTGGTCGGCCGAGCGGTGTCTCGCTGGTCGGCCGAGTGACTCCTTCACTCGGCCGAGTGGGACACTAAAAATGCCCAAACAGCTTGTTTTGGCCTCCTCGTCGCTCCTGCGACGTTCGTTCTTCTTCCGCTCCTCTCCAACAGCAAAATACCCCTTGGGGAGGTCGTCGGTGACCCTCCGGAGTAAGCGCATCTCGAGATCACTCCAAATCGCGCCAAATCACCTGAAATGCGACAAAAACAACAAATCGTGAAAAGCATCGCAATATCGTCGATATATCGTGAAAAACATGATTTGGGCGATCAAAATGGCATGCAAACATGCGGAAAAAAAATGTAAAATAAGGAGTGATCAAAATCCCCCAAGCTTACCTCTTACTCGTCCTCGAGGAAGACAAGTAAAAGGCGAACCCGGTGGATTCGGAAAAACGAAAACGGCGAAAAATGAAAAATGAAAAACGGAGAAGAATGAAAAACGAAATAAAAATAAAAAAAGAAAGAAAGAAGCGAAGAGGTAAGCTGCTAGATCATCTTCTCAGGACGTGGGTTTCGCTTACTCATATAGCATGCACTGAATGAAAAATACATGTCAAAGAGTTTTATTTTGATATCATAGTATAATAGTGCAAATAGAAATAGAAAACCCACGAACAACGATATAATCATGAAAAACGGAATAATTTTAGAATTAACATCGTCTGAATCATTTAAAGCGGTATACAAATCGCAGATCACACACTTTTCAATTGAATGCTTTCTATGAGGAGTATAAGAGTATCACACAATAGAATATAGAGAATAGAAAAGTATGGATTTCATGAAATGAGTGCTAGGCTTAGATTTCTGGATTTCATAAAGCTAGAAATAATCTTACCGAGTACAGAATATTACTTAGCCTAGGTTGTCGTGCAACGTCAAGTAGTCACTCTCTCACACATCAATGGATTCTCTCCCCCAAGCTTATCTATAAGCACGGTGGCATAAAAATATTTACATCCCCATTTTTGTAAAGCTCCAAAAGCAATGAAAATGAACACGAAAAGAGAGAAGAAAGGAAGAAAGTGAGATGAGATCTTTTATTGAGGATTTTTCCTCTTTTTTTTTTCTTTTGTTGTGTTTTTTTTGATATAGCACATATACACAACTATCCCAACTCAAAGAGAGATAATGATATACAAGAATATTTTCTCCCCTTTTTTTGAATAAGAAATTTGGAGCTAGGAATTAATAGCGGGGGAAATACCATATAATAGAATCGCTAAGGGGAGATTCACCAATGATTTTAAAAGTAGAGAAATGATGTTCAAGATTTGTGGAGAAAGAAATAAATATATCTCTCGGTTCACTCTATAAGACATGCACGACAACTTCAGCAGGGTAATCCAATCTACTCAGTTTCGATCACAAAAAAGCTAACTAATCCAGATTTATCATAGCTAACATCATTCAATCATCCTGAAGTGAAATGTACAATTCATGCATATAGAAGTGATATAGGAAAAGAAATCAGTACTCCAGATATAGGCATTCAATGCGTGAATCTTGGTGTGTTTTCTGTGATAGCATACATATGAATATTCAGACTCAGCTAATAATAAAATTTCATCCATTTTTATGTGGAAAAAGTGTGGGTTACTATCTCTAAATGCAAGGCAAGTCATAGCATATAATATCAGAAATAAAGTCTAAGACATGACAAATATAGCATGCATATAGAGTAAGCTAACTCCACGTCATCATCATCATAGAAAAGTCATCTCTAGCATGAGATGAAAAGGAAAGAAATAAAGATAAAGGGAAAATAGAACTATTTACAATGCGGCACACAGAAAAATAAGAAAAATGTGGTGCATGGTAAATTAAAAAGAAAAATGATGAAAATAAGTGCAAAAGCGGAAAATGGTGTGAAAAAACTAAAAATAAAGGTGGCAAATCGAAAAAGAACGTGAGAACTCACTCCCCCAAGCTAAATGGCACAGTGTCCTCAATGTGCAAAGTGTGGCACAACGAGAGACAAGTAATGTGAGGGGCAAGTGAGGATGCATGCATGATGAAAAATAAGAAAATAATGAAACGGAAAATATGATGCGGACATGATGCATGCAGAAATAGGAGTGATACAGATATATAGGTGTGGCACCAAAAACTCTCCCTCTCTCCCAAAAAAGATATATAAAGATACGATCAGAATGAGAATCCCAAAATAAGTGAGGGGAGGGGGGTGGTCAAAAATGCAACAGGACCTAGCAGAAACGGGCAGCACAACGGCAAAAATAATCGATGGCATCAAGGGTGCCTAAGAAGGTAGGGCTGCGCCGTCTCCGTCCTGAGGCGGAGGAGGTGCTGGTGGCTGGACAGGCTGCTGAGCGGGTGTGGTTGTGGAAGTGGTAGCAGGCTGAGTGTGTGTGGAAGTGGGGGTGGGAACCTGCTGGGTGGGCGGGGGTACGCGTGGGAGACGCTCCAGGACCTGGGTAAGGCAGTAGTGAATGTGCGGGAGCAGGTCAAAGCGGCCAGCCATCGCGGAGACGGTGGAGGACAGGGTCCTAAGGTCGCCTCTGAGGCCACTCACCGCCCCCTCGAGAGCACGAATGCTCTGAAGTACAGTGTCAAGGGGAGGTGGTGCAGAGGGACGCACCGGGCGGGGCTGTGCAGGTCGGGGCTGGCGTACTCTGGTGGCATATGTGACGGGCTCAGCGGGTAGGGGAACGAAAGGTGCTGTGCTCGCAAATGGGGGCCTGGCCTCAGTGTGAGGCCGGGGCACCGGCTGGTGAGAAGTGGAGGCAGCAGCAGCGAAAGAAGAGTACAAAAGTGGCAGCGAGGTGGCCAGAGAGGTCGGTGGCACAGAAGTGTGGACAGACGCCACGACACTCTCGGAAAATACAGCAGCAGTGGAGACAGAGGGCTCTCCGTACTCAACTACGGCCGGCGGGCGCTCGGGTGGGGCAGAGGAAACAGGCTCAGCAGACAGAGGGCCAGTGGTTGTGGTGACAGGCGTGGACGCAGCGGAAGTGGGCTCAGCTAAGGTACTCCCGACACCGACAGAGGTGTGGACAGAGGTGTCTGGAGCATCAGAAACATCGGGGATAGGCTGAGGGGCCACGGGGTCAACAGGGGCGGCAGGCTTGGCAGGGGCAACAGGGTCTGCGGGGGCAGCGTGGGCAGCATGGGCCTGCTCGGCCTCCTCGGCCTCGAGCACGTAAGCAGCTGGGATGAGAACATCCATCGCAGGGAGCCAGTCCACGTGGGCTGGTGCAATCTGAGTCCGAGCTGGGCTCGGAAGAATCATGTAATCGGCACCGTAAGGGCCGTGCAACCAGACCCAGTGTCGCTCACCGTACGGACGAAGCATCTTCATCCGGGCCATAACATCAATCGACAGAGAAGTGGGGCCCGGTGCTCGTCGCAGGTCGGCAGGGAAGTCCTCGCCGGTCATAAGGGCGAGCAAGGTGATCAGGCCACCGCAGCATATCGGTGAGCGAGCACCCACCGATACAATGATGCGGTCCAAAAACCAAGCCGCGACATCAATCACGACGGCGGGGACCAGCCCATCGCCATCCCTAGATAGAGCTCTGGGCTGTGTCATCGCGTAGAGCATGTAGAGCTCTGGCGTGGACATCGTGCCCGGCTCATATCTGGCCAAAAAGGTCGTCGCCATAAGGCGCTGAGCTATACGTTGGCAGGGATGGACAATGGCCGAGGCCTTGGCCCTACTAGGGTCAAAGGCAGCGTGAAGACCCGTAATCCGGGCCCAGAAGGCATCGGCGTCGAAGGAAGGTGGTGGGATATGGGTGGGGACGTAACCTCGATCGGCCCCGGGGACATCGGGCCACGAGAAAAATGCTCTCATCATACCGAGAGTGACCTGACACTCCCGGTCCATGAACCGAAACGAGCATCCCTCGTCGGTCCGGGCGATCGAACTAAGTACCTCAAGTGTCGGGCGGATAAACGTGTCCGCCGACACCTGAAAGAAATCTCGCCAGCCCACGTTGTCGTACAACGTGAGCATCCCCTCTAGTACCCCCAGGCGTCCTAGGTCGGCAAGGTGTGCAAACCTGGAGGGTACGATCGAGCGCTGGGAGATACGCTTGAAAGCGACGCGGTGTGCGTCGTCTCGGAACGTGATCCCGAGCGGCCCGATAAGTGGAGCCGGAGGTGGTGGCTGTGGAGCGGCAGGGAGTGGCTGTGTGGGCTATGCGGGCTGTGCGGGCGCTGTAGGCTGTGCGGGGTGTGCGGGGCCTGCAGGCGGTGCTGGGTGCGCGGGGTTTATGGGAGAAGGCGGAGGAGAGTCCTCCAGCCCGTGGGAGGGGCCGGCATCATCCGACCGCTTCAGCTTGGCGGAAGCTCTCTTCGACCGCGGCCGTGTCCGGGGCGGCATATCGGCCCCGAGCGCGCGCCGAAAAACGTGAAAATTGCGGCGTGTGCAAAATAAAGGAAAGAGTATACCCCGACACGCCGCGAGTGCTAAGTAATGGAAGCATGCGAAGACAGCGCCTCCGCGAAGCCCAAATCAGTCCCGAGAAGCTCCCCTGGGCTCCCCTAAGCTCCCAAAAACAACCCTCCTTCGTGAGCGGCTCGGCCGGACGAACTTGTGTACTCGGCCGAGTGACTAGTATACTCGGCCGAGTGAGCCTTGTGTTCTGCTGTTTGTCTTCGTTTGGGCTCTAAACTCCGTCTTTCTTCCTCCAGTCGATTTCATCTTCCTCCTAAGCATCGAGCGCCTTCCTGGGGTGCTCCTCGTCATCTCGTTCATCCTCCTCATGATGGATTTACCTATCTCCTCTCCTGTCAAGAAAAATAGGACCCGTTATCACAAAATTTTTGGGCGAACGACTCAAAACACTAAAAATTTCTAAAACAAAAATAAAGAAAAAGTAAAAATAAAGCAATAACCGTCGGGTGCCTCCTGACAAGCGCTCGTTTAAGGTCGTGAGCTCGACCCCCTATGATTTTCAATTAATGCGGGATGTTTGGTGCATATGAGATGCACCCATCAAACTTTCCGGGGAGAACGCTTGGATTCGGAAGTTTCGGCGGCGTGTTCTCCCTCGGTGGTCTCGCGTCTCGAATAGTGTTAGGGGGAGGCTCCCCCATGCTAGCGTTTGCTCCGGTCAATGGCTTCACCGGTGACGCCGATTTCCGTATCGGCGGAGCTTTCTTCGGAGACTTCAATTTCGAGAGCTTGCAGAGCTCTCAAATCCTTGCGACATCAGCGTCGCCTTCGTCATTTTCAGCGGAGAGGTCGGGGGAATCATCTATCTTCTCATCTAGGCCTAAATCTGGGCCTTCCTCAAAATCCTCATCGAAAAGAGCGCCGATTGAGTGAGGGATCACTTCTTCAATTACCACATCAAGGAGGTCCATGTAGTCAAGCTCCTCGTGGTAAGGCAAGTATTTCATAGCCTTAGGAATGTGAAGCTCCACCTCGATGTTGCCGACGTTCAAAGTAAGCGTACCTTCTCGCACGTCGACAATCACACCGGCGGTGGCGAGGAACGGGCGTCCAAGTATCAATGACGTATCTCCCTCCTCCTTAACGTCCATGATCACGAAGTCACATGGCAAACATATTCCCCCCGGGACTTGTAGCGGGATGTCTTCGGCGATCCCTACCGGCCTTGTTATTCGCCCATCGGCCAATTGTATCCGTATGTCGGTAGGTTTCAACTTCGTCCCGTGTTTAGCCTTAAGAACATGGAGAGAGGCATGAGGCTCACACTAGCCCCTAAATCTACCAATGCCTTTTGAAGAGGGACGCCGCCCAAGGTGCAAGGAATCCGAAAACTCCCCGGGTCTTTAAATTTGGCCGGCTCCTTCTCTCTCTTGGTGAACCAAGAGCCCTCCTCGGCTAGCATAATCTTCTACTTCCTCTTCCTCCCCGAAATCAAGTCCTTTAAGAATTTAGCATACGTGGGGATCTCCACGATGGCGTCGAGGAAGGGAATGTTGAGGCTAACTCCTCTCAGATACTCGAGAAACTTTGCTAGCCTTTTCTCCATTTTCGCTCTAGCAAGCCTTTGGGGGAATGGGACCGGTGGCATGAAGCTCCTTTCCTCAATCAATTGCTCCGCTCTAGATTTCTCCTTTTCTTGTGGCTCCTTCTCCTTCTCGACTTCAACTACCGGCTCAATTGGCTCCAAACTTTCCTCCACGGGCTCCTCGGTAGGAATCATGGCGGGGGTGGTATCCTTACCGCCTCTAGTAGTAACGGCAACTACGGCATTGATGTAGCCGGTGTTGCCCCGTGGGTTTTGCTCGGGTTGCGCCGGCAATGGTTGAGTATTCCGATTGAGCAACGCCAATTGCTCCGAGATTTGAGCTACAACGGTTGTAAGGGAGTCTTGCCCCGCCTTCAAGGTAGCATTGACCTTCTTTTGCTCGGCCATAAACGCCTCCACTCTAGCTTCGAAGTCGGATTGTTGTTGAGCTTGTGGAGGGTTTTGATTTTGATTCCTCCACCCTTGATTGTACCCGGGCGGCCTATATGGTGGAACTTGTTGCTTCGGTTGAAAATTTTGTTGTGGAGGCCCCCTTGGTGGATAGTGTTGTTGTTGGGGTGGTGGTGGTCGAGCTTGTTGAGGTGGTTGTTGGGGTGGGTTCAAAGCTCCTTCATTGTTGGCGTAAGAGAAGCCGGGATGATTTCTTGTGGCCGAATTGGCCCAATACCCTTGGTTCCCCGCAACATATTGTACTTGCTCCAAGGATCCTTCTCCTTGCTCTCCTCTTGAGTACATGGCTTGAGATTGGTCTTGACAATCACACATTTGGTTCGGTGGCGCGGAGGTGGAAGGGGTTCCTTGGGGCTCCGTGATAAACTTCTCCAGTCTCTCCACTACCTTGTGGAGAGAATCAAACTTGCTTGTGAGTTCCGCTACGGCCTTCGCCTCATAGATACTAGTCGGCTTCAAGGAGGACGTAGAGTGTCCTCGCTCGTCGCCCCATTGTTGATTATTGGAGGCCATCTCCTCAATTAGGGTCGTAGCTTCCTCGGGAGTCTTTGAGAAGATAGCACCATTCGCCGCGGCATCAATAATTTGTTTGGTCCCCGGTTGGAGACCGTTGTAGAAGCTATGAACTAGCTTCCAGTCTTCAATGCTATGGTGCGGGCATTGATGCTGCAGATCTTTAAAACGCTCCCAAGCCTCATAGAGCGTCTCTTGGGGTCCTTGCTTGAAGGACATGAGAGCGCTCCGGATCTTCACCGTCTTGGAGGGCGGATAGAACTTGTCAATAAATGCACTCGCCAACTCGTCCCAAGTGGTGAAGACCCCCTAAGCCTGCGTCCTCAACCAATAGAGTGCCTTGTCTTTTAGCGTGAAGGGGAAGAGACGCAGTCTGATGGCATCGATGGAGACCCCCGGCATCTGAAATGTGGCGCACTTCGTCAAGAATAATTGGATGTGGTAGTGAGGATTTTCATGGGCATTCCCATGAAATGGATCCTGCTGCATCAGAACCACTAATCCAGTCTTTAGCTCGAAGTTCTTGTCAGCCGCCAACTCCGTCATGGCAATGGAGGAGGTCGTAGAAGAGGTCTTAGGCCGGAGCCTATCTTGAATAGAAATTATACTCGCCATTCTTGCCGCTAATTGGTCCGCAGTTTTCGGGTTGGTCATATACCTCCCTTCCGGATTTTGTCTCCTCTCCGCTCTAATTCTCCGCGCGGTACGTTCGATCTCGGGATCAAATAATATAGCTTCAGGGTCCGCCGTAGATCTCGTGTACATGCAATGAGAAAACAGAGTTTCAAAGAAATGATTAGTACCGTGGAAGGGTTAGGTAAAAATAAAGAAATAAAATAATAATAATAATAATAAAAGGAAATAGCTAGGGCGGTAAAATCAAACGCAATCGCCTCCCTGGCAACGGCGCCAAAAACTTGATCGAGCCCGGATATACACCCGGAGAACGGTTGTAGTTTTACCGCAAGTGCACGGTATAGCAGCGAGCGGGTTATCGAACACAGGGAGGACGAATGACCGTGCTTGTTCTAATCAACCTGGCTATTTAAGAAGAGAGAAATTTGTCTTTGGCGATCCTGTCACAATCGTCAGACAAAATACTGAAATATCAAATCAAATAAAGAACGTCTAGGGAATGGGGAATTCCCGCTACTCACCGTATTTCGTAAATGTGGTTCATCGGTATCAAAATTGCTAGAATATGATTTTGAATGAACTAGTCGCAACTGAATGTAGAACCAAGCTCATGCTCTCGCGCTGTTGCCGGTCTATAGCTATCCTAGGTTCGGGTCCAATCTCTTGCAAACCCTAGCCTAGGGAAGCTAGCATTAGGATCAACATCATCGTTCAATCGTGTACCGAGCCCAATCTCTTACAAACTCGGCCCTTGACCTAGGTTGGGATAGTTCCTACCCGTCCAATCTCTTGCAAACGGGTATCGGCATGGAATTGCAACCGGAAACCCTAGTATCGGTCCAATCTCTTGCAAACCGATACTACGGAAATTCGATTCCAACCCAATTCGGATTTCTAGGGTTTCCTATCGAATTGGGATCCAATCTCTTGCAAATCCCAATCGGTATGAACTCCTAGCTATCCGTAGTAAATCGATCCCAAACTAATCCCTAACAATGATTCTAGCAAAATTTCTACCAATTCATCGCAAATATGAAATTGGGCTTGTAGGGTTCATCCCCACGCCCCAAGACGTGGAGACTACTCACAATTCATAGCACAAACACAAGAATAATCAATGAAATAAGCAATAGAATTCATCACAATATTGAGATATGCAATAAAAATAGGATTTTTAAAGAAGAGAGAGGCAAAACCAATTGAGTTCTTCAATTGCTCCAATAAAAATCAACTTTTATCTCCTCTCCAATCACAAGAATAAAGCTAAAAAGTTAATCTAAAAAGCTGCAAAAATCTAAGAGAAAAGCTCTCCAAAACTAGGGTAAAAACAGGGGTTAAATACCCCCCAAAATCGTCCAAAAACTGTGACCAAAATACCCCTGGGCAGCCTGCAATCCGCAATTTTCGCTACTGGCAGCGCGTCGCACTCGGTCGAGTGACAAAAGTCGCTCGGCCGAGTGAGAAACCCTGTAATTTTCCAGTAAGTCTCGATCTTCAGGGGTCTTCACTTCGGGGGCGGCTCGGCCGAGTGAGTTGTCGTCACTCGGCCGATGGCTTCTTGGTACTCGGGCGGTCGGCATTATCCACTCGGCCGAGTGGGTCTTCTGAAGCTCAGGCAGCCGAAAAACAGTAAGTTGGAGATTTTTGAATGGCTTCGTCTGGGCGCCACTCGGGCGGACGTGATCTCGTCACTCGGCCGATGTGGTCTCCGTCGCTCGGTCGAGTGCACATATAAATCGTGTCTGATCTGGTCGGCCGAGCGGTGTCTCGCTGGTCGGCCGAGTGACTCCTTCACTAGGCCGAGTGGGACACTAAAAATGCCCAAACAGCTTGTTTTGGCCTCCTCGTCGCTCCTGCGACGTTCGTTCTTCTTCCGCTCCTCTCCAACAGCAAAATACCCCTTGGGGAGGTCGTCGGTGACCCTCCGGAGTAAGCGCATCTCGAGATCACTCCAAATCGTGCCAAATCACCTGAAATGCGACAAAAACAACAAATCGTGAAAAGCATCGCAATATCGTCGATATATCGTGAAAAACATGATTTGGGCGATCAAAATGGCATGCAAACATGCGGAAAAAAAAATGTAAAATAAGGAGTGATCACCATGCTGGGGCCTCTTTTAGACTCTTTTATTTTAGCATGGTGGCTTTTCTGCGATGTTGAAATTTATTATTATGGATATTCCGAGATTTATCTTTTTTCTCATTTCATAATTATTATCTTTGTTTCATTTCACGTTGCAAGGACCTGCAGTTTAAATTTGATTGACGCTTATCGGACTTGCAGCTTTGTAGCTTCAAGTCTGAGCGGACCTTCTCACGCTTCGCCTCCACGTTTTTGGGAAGCGGGGCGTGACAGGTTTTGTTGGTGGCCCATGCAGGTCACATCTTGCAATTGTGAACTAACGGAACAACGATAATAACGGAATGTCCATTATATAAATTGCAACATCCAAGTCATTAAGCTTTGAGTCTAATTTGTTTGTTCGTTTTCTATGTCATTAGATGGCTGGACGACGACAGACCCGATCTGGTAGTGGGCCCAATCATGCTGAGGTACCGGATAGACAGCCCACCAATGCTGATATCATGAGGATGATGCATCAGATGATGCAGGTGCAACAGGGCATGCTCCAGAATACCCAGGGTGCTTCTCGCTTCGAGCCGGGAGCAAAGCAATTTCAGGAGCTGGGCCCGACTTACTTTGATGGATCTGAGGGACCGTTGGCTGCTGAGGAGTGGATCAGGAACACCGAGGATAATCTGAAGATGTCGAAGGTCAACCCAGCTGGATGGGTTGATCTGGTGAAGAAGCAGCTTAAGGATAATGCCCACAACTGGTGGGATGCAGAGGAGGAGTTGTTGGTGAGCCCTATACCTTGGGCTACTTTCAAGTCCAAGTTCGATGAGGAGTACTTTCCGAAGGCTGCCAGGAGGGAGATGTTGCAGCGCTTCATTGAGCTGAAGCAGGGGAATCTGACGGTGGACCAGTACCACCAGGAGTTTACTAGGCTGAGTCGCTTCGCGCCGAAGATGGTAGAGGATGCTGAGGAGAAGGCTCAGAGGTTTCTGCAGGGTATTTCCCTAGACTTGCAGAGTCTGATGTCTACGACGGATATGGAGTCATATCAGAAGTTGCTGGTAGCTGCTCAGAGACAGGAGCTGATTGCGAGGCAGAAGAGAGGACTGATTTCTGGAGCTGGGAAGAGGCCTATGGAGCAGGTTAGAGGAGTGGTTAGGCCTGGGACCAGGCCTAATCAGCTAGTGCAGTTCAAGAGGCCAGGTATGCCTCCTCAGAAGACTTGCTATTTCTGTGGCAAGGCCGGGCATGTTAAGGAATAGTGTAGGAAGAAGTTGGGACAGTGCCTGATTTGTGGAGATCCTACTCATGCTATGTATGAGTGCCCGAAGTCTAAGCTACCTTGGAAGGAACCAGTTGTAGCACAGCCGTTGCAGCAGAGAGCACCTGTACCTGCAGGTCGTGGAGCACCCCTCGCTCCACAGAGGCAGGCTTTTCAGCAGGCTATGCAGCCGAGGAGGCAGGCTTATCTGATGACGGCAGTGGAGAGCGAGGCTGTGGATGAGGTTATCGCAGGTAACTCTCAATCTAGTTGTTTCCTTCCTTAGATAGTTTTGATTGTTAGCTTATGTTTGTTTGATTGCATATGATTGTTTGTTAGAATAGGGTTTGATTGTTAGATTGTTTGTTAGGTGTGATTTCGGTTTGCACATTTCCTGCATGAGTCCTCTTTGACTCTGGTGCATCGATGTGCATTATTTCTCGGAGCTTCGTGGAGAAGCATTCCTTGACGACTTCCCCTCTTCCCAAGAGTTGGAATATCGTTACAGGAAATGGCGTGATCTCGGTGCATCGTGGGTGAAATTCTTGCCCTTTGGTGGTCTGTGGACATGAGCTTTACGCTGATTTTATTGTCCATGACATCATCAACTATGATGCAGTGCTTGGAATGGATTGGCTTGCGAGCTTTTATGCTATGATCGATTGTCGGAGGAAGAAGGTGGTGTTCGAGATCCCTGGACATCCAGTGTTTGAGTTTAGCCGAGGTAGCAGTTCGCTTGGCCCTGTCAGGTTCCGGGCCAGACCGGTGGAGATTGTTGCTATGCAGATGGAGCAGGATAGACCAGTTGTGGTATGTGAATTCGATGACGTCTTCCCCGAGGAGATGTCTGCACTGCCACCTGATCGAGCTCTCGAGTTTTCGATCGATCTTGTTCCGGGAGCGCAGCCTATTTCGAAGGCGCAGTATCGGATGGCTCCAGCAGAGTTGGAGGAGTTGCGTAGGCAGCTGGATGAGCTTCTACAGAAGGGTTACATCAATCCTAGTGTGTCTCCGTGGGGAGCACCGGTGTTGCTGGTAAAGAAGAAGGATGGTTCGCGTCGCATGTGTGTGGATTACCGGGAGCTGAATGCTGTGACTATCAAGAATAAATATCCCTTGCCTCGTATAGATGACATCTTTGATCAGCTTGGAGGATCGAGGGTGTTCTCTAAGTTGGATTTGAGGAGTGGTTACCATTAGCTTAAGGTGAAGAAGGAGGACATCCCGAAGACAGCGTTCAGGACGAAGTATGGTCACTACGAGTTCGTGGTTATGCCTTTCGGTGTGACCAATGCGCCCGCAGCTTTTATGAACCTGATGAATCTGATCTTGTACGACTTTCTAGATAAGTTTGTCGTTATCTTTATTGACGACATCTTGATCTATTCAAAGTCGGAGGAAGAACATGCATCGCACTTGAGGACGGTATTGGAAATTTTGAGGAAGCATCGTTTGTATGCGAAGTATTCCAAGTGCGAGTTTTGGCTGGATAGAGTTGCTTTCCTCGGGCATGTGGTGTCATGTGATGGAATTTCTGTGGATCCCGAGAAGATTATGGTTATCAGAGAGTGGCCTGTTCCGCAGTCAGCGTCCGAGATCCGGAGTTTCCTTGGGCTTGTAGGATATTATCGGCGTTTCATTAAGGACTTTTCCCGGATTTCTGAGCCGATAACTAGACTGACGCGGAAGGATGTACTATATGTTTGGTCTGATGATTGCGAGAAGGCTTTTGGTATTCTGAAGGAGAGATTGACGACTGCCCCTGTACTTGCTGTGCCTGATCGGAGTGGAGGATTCGAGATCTTTTGTGATGCTTCTGGCAATGGTCTTGGATGTGTGTTGCATCAGCATGGGCATGTGGTTGCGTATGCTTCTCGTCAGCTTAAGGCTCATGAGAAGAATTACCCGACACATGATTTGGAGTTGGCTGCAGTCGTGTTTGCGCTGAAGATTTGGAGGCACTTCCCGCTGAGTGAGAAGGTGAAGATCTTCACTGATCACAAAAGCTTGAAGTATATTTTTACACAGAAGGAGCTCAACATGCGACAGTGTCGATGGTTGGAGCTCATGGCAGACTATGAGATTGATTTGCAGTATCACCCTGGCAAGGTGAATGTGGTTCCGGATGCGCTGAGCAGACTTCCAGCGGTGAGATGTTGACCTCGTAGTGGAGATTGCAGCATGATTTTTGCGAGTCCGGTATCGAGATTATTCTTCCTGGAGAGACTTCTTCGTTGATGAGTATGCAGATACAGTCGACGATCATGGATAGGATCAAGGCTGGACAGGCTGGAGATGCTAAGCTGGTGAAGATTCGGGAGCAGGTGGAGGCCGGTCTGCGGACTGACTTTTTGGTTCACGAGGATGGTTCGTTGATATTTGGAGCCAGGTTGTGTGTGCCAGCTGGAGATATCAGAGAGGAATTATTGGTGGAGGCACACAGTTCGCCGTATTCTGTACATCCTGGTGGGACCAAGATGTACAATGATCTTCGCCTGAACTTTTAGTGGCATGGCATGAAGAGGAGTGTGGCTCGGAGTGTAGCCAAGTGTTTGGGTTGCCAACAAGTAAAGGCGGAGCATCAGTGTACGGCAGAGTTGCTACAACCGTTTCTGATTCCGGAGTGGAAGTGGCAGCACATCACTATGGATTTCGTGACCGGACTACCTCGGAGTCCGAAGCAGAATGACGCGATTTGGGTGATCGTAGACCGATTGACCAAATCTGCGCACTTTATCCCCTTCCGAGTAGGACAGTCCACTGAGACGCTAGCGAGGAGATATATGGAGGTAAATTTTTTTACTCTTCGTTTTTATTTCCTTTCCTAGTTTAGATAGTGATGTAACGTGAATCGTGCAGGAGATCGTACGACTTCACGGAGTCCCCGTGAGTATCGTGTCGGACAGAGACACGAGATTCACATCTCAATTTTGGCAGAGTCTGCAGAAGAGCTTGGGTACGAGTCTGAGTTTCAGCACGGTGTACCACCCGCAGACGGATGGCCAGTCCGAGAGGACGATTCAGATTTTGGAGGACATGCTGAGAGCGTGCATGTTGGACTTCAAGGGATCTTGGGAGGCTCATCTCCATCACGTTGAGTTTGCCTACAATAACAGCTACCAGGCGAGTATTGGAATGGCGCCTTTCGCCGCGCTATATGGAAAGAAATGTCGATCGCCACTGAGCTGGGATGACATTGGAGATCGGGAGCTATTAGGACCGGAGATGATTGTGGAGGCCATGGATGTTGTGAGGAACATCTGGGAGAAGCTGAGGATTGCGCAGGACCGTTTCAAGTATTGGGCCGATGTTAAACGGAGACCTTTGGAGTTTCAGCCTGGAGATCATGTCTTTTTGAAGATTTCTCCGAACCGCGGAGTTATTCGATTTGGGAAGAGAGGCAAGCTGAGTCCGAGGTACATTGGGCCATTTGATGTCCTCGAGAGAGTTGGAGCTGTAGCTTATCGCTTGGCGTTGCCGCCATCGCTGGAGGGAGTTTACGACGCATTCACGTATCCCAGTTACGTCGATACGTTAGTGATCCATCCCATGCTATGGATTTCTCGGAGATTACGGTACGTCCGGATCTGTCTTATGATCAGCAGCCAGTTGAGATTCTGGATCGTCGACAGAAGCAGCCGAGGAATAAGACCGTCGACTTGGTTCGAGTGCTGTGGCGTCACGGTTTCCCTGGTGAGTCCACCTGGGAGCGTGAGGACGAGATGAGAGAGCGCTTCCCGCACCTTTTCCCGAGCAGTGCTTGATGTTGATTCCGAGGACGGAATCATTTCTAAGGTGGGGAGGATGTAACGGTCTGTTTTCGTTGTACTTTGTTCGTGCACGTGCTTTTGGCCGTGCACGTGTTTATTTTAGACTTTATTTGTTTGTGAACACTTTTGTGTGATATACCGTTGTGAATGTCTCTGAGAGTATTAAATAGTGGCACTAATTTGGAACAACATTTCTCGGGTCGTTTTTCCGCAATTTAATCTTATTCGATGAGACGTTGCGATTTTCACTTTTGACGGGAGACGTTTCTATTTTTAGTTTCGTCGTCCGACGTCGAAATTGAGATCTGTCTTCTTAGTTAGCTTTCTTTCGTCGTCACGATCACTCCGATATTTATTTTATAATTTTTGGAGTTCATTTGACCACTTTTATATTTTTAGTAAGGTTTTAAATTTTTTTAAAAGCTATGTTTTAAATTAATTTCGGCCAAATAAAATTTATTTAAGTTTAAAACGTTTTAAATAATTTTTGAGCCGAATTCCAGCTCATTTGGGCTGCACTCTAGCCTTGGATGAGTTGGAGATGGTGAGATTTGTTTTAAATATTTTTAAACTCCTAATCCCATTAGGATTAGCCTTAGACCTAGTCAACCCATCTACACTATATAAACAACCTCTAGGAAGACCTATTTTCGCAAGAAAATAACCCTAGCATCTTCCAAAACCCAAAATTCACGTTGCGACGAATCGTCGCAACGTTGCGACAGCCAACCCCTTCACCGACCGACGGAATCAGCTCCGTTCCCCCGCTCAGACTGATAGCCGCCCCCGCACCAAGCCCCACTGCAACCGATCCGCATCGACCCCGTACCAAGCCGCTCCGACCGAGAGATTCTCTCGGTCAGACCGAGAGATCTCGCCGCTCCGCACGCCGCACCGCACCGCACCAAGCCCCGCTCCAAGCCCCCGCTCCGCCCCGTGTCTGACCGAGGCGCCCGCCCGCACCGACCGAAGACCCGCTTCGTTGCAACGCTTGCGACGTTGGAACTCTCGTCCGCCCGCACCGACCGACGGTTCCCTCCGCACCAACCGAGAGAACCAAGCCCCGTACTGACCCGCTGCGCTGTGCAAGCCCATCCCCCATGTCCGACCGAGCCAAGCCCCCGCATTTGGATGTGTCCGACCGAGAGCCACTCGTCGCAACCCCGCACCCGTCGCACCACTTGGCACCGTGGGCCCCCCAAGTTCTCCAGATGTATTGTGGGTCCCCTATTGGTCCCTAGGACTACTATGGGCCCCACCTAGGTGCTTTCTTTCTGACGATTTGCAGCGTACGACGTTGCGACACGTCGTAGCCCGTCGTCGCACGTGCTAGCTTTGGAATCTGGATTCGTTGCTCTGGTTGCTGCTCTGAACTTTCCAGCGAGGAATCTATATTGGAATCAGGACTTGGAGCGCGATCTTTTATTCCAACCCCTGGCGTCGCTACCCGATGCCAGTGTAGCTTTCGCGTCGTGTTGAGGTAACGCTTTGCACCCCTAGGACCCCCAACCCAATTGCATGCTAATCAAGACTAAAATCAACGTTTTTAATGTATTTTAAATGTTTTAGAACTCACTAATCAAGATTAATAAAACGGATGTAGGCCGGTGGACTTGTGCACGTAGGATATTGTGTCTTTGGACTCGTTGGACGGTGTTTCTCTGACGTTGTACTTGCAGGCAAGTGAAACTTGCCAACTCTTGTGTAGGGCCACGTTTTTAGGCCACTTCCTTGTTTTTAGCGTAAAAGAGACTAGTTAGTGAAATGATAGCTGGCTAGACGCCTATTTGATCTAGTTTGACAACGAAACTAGATCCGTCACCCCAATTGATCTAGCTTGACAACGAAACTAGATCCAACTCTTTAACTTGTTGATCATGCATACTAAACTGTCCTGTTTACTTTCCTTACCTGTACGCTTTACTACTTGTCATGTCATGTCATCCATGCATTGAATGTTGCATTCGTAGCACACGCTACATACTTGTACTTGTACTTCCTTGTCCGGCTAGGTGCACCCCTATGCCATCATGGTAAAACACTTCCTGGCTCGTGATCCAGAAGCGGGCCTCATGTGTTGGTCAAAAGCCAATGCCTGATACACGTGGATGGGTAGGGATAAGCGATTACTTGAGCTTAAGAGTTGGCCCGCGCAGCCACTCTAGCCAAAAGGCGTAATCTCTGTGCACGAGGTGCTTACTTGACTTGTACTTGTCTTTGTGAATGATTTATGTAAAACTTGTCATCCATGCCATGTTTAAATGCCATGCTCGTACTTTACTTTACTTGCTGCACTCATTACTTTAACTGCCATGTCATTGCATCATGCTAGAACTGCTAGGTTGCTTTACTTCACCTACTTTCAGATTCCTTGCACAAGTCTCTTGTAGACTTGCTGACATGTGCCCCTTGCTCTTTTGGGTGTCACATGTTAGACCCTCATGCAGAGACCGTAGCTGAGGACGAGGTGTTTGCTGACGTTGAGCCAGAGCCTACTTTTGACGATGAGTTGGTGGACACCGGAGACCAGTCTTAGAGACTGTTTGAGTTGCTTTTGCTTAGGTTGATGTTAGTTGTCGGTGCGTAGCATCATTACTTTGTTTTCGTACTTTGTACTTTTGTTGGCCATGCTGGGGCCTCTTTTAGACTCTTTTATTTTAGCCTGGTGGCTTTTCTGCGATGTTGAAATTTATTATTATGGATATTCCGAGATTTATCTTTTGTCTCATTTCATAATTATTATCTTTGTTTCATTTCGCGTTGCAAGGACCTGCAGTTTAAATTTGATTGACGCTTATCGGACTTGCAGCTTTGTAGCTTCAAGTCTGAGCGGACCTTCTCACGCTTTGCCTCCACGTTTTTGGGAAGCGGGGCGTGACAGGCGCACTTTGTGGAAATCTCCCTAGCCGGCACAAAGCAGTGACAAGAATGATAGTAAAACTGGAGCACCTCGAAAACATTGGGCTCTTTGCTCAGTTTCTTATTATAATTCATATGGTCTTACAGTTTGGATAATCAACAAGGGCAAAGGTTCAATAATGCATCAAGGGAGAAGCTTACTCGATCCATTTGTGTACACTACATCTTCTATTCTCTTAAGTCGGAGAAAGGTTTCAAGAAAACAATGAATAGCATTGGAATGTTCTTCTATTCAGACTGTACAGCTTCAATCGATAATATAAATAAGATGAAGTTGCAAAGCAAAAGGAATAGAATTAAATTTTAACAATTGTCAAGAGTGTTAGACTTTGTCGACAGGCCACCTTTCAAGCTAGCTTCAGAAGTGAACTTCTGAAGCATACGCTGCATGCTCGAAGCTCTGAATAAGTTGCGATAAGGAAGCCCAAGCCAATGTACATAGATACCAACATGGCCAAATGACATGCTCAGGATTAGTTTAGACCAAGTTGCAATTTAGGTTTGAAACCTCGGTCAGTAGTAATACCAACTGCATGAATCGTACCGGATTTCAAACATGAAAACACATACGATGCCTCCTAAACTGGGCGACCCCACGGTTACTAACAAATAACACAGCTAATATTAAGATAATATCAAGAGGATATTCAAGTTTAGACATTTTAGTTAACCGTGTCAAAAATAAGCTGTTGCGTGATCAGGTAGAGCTGATCAAATATTGGGATCTTTTCTCAGTGTCCGATTATATTTCTTACTGTCTTATACTTCCATAATCAACAAGAACAGAAGTTCAATACTGCATCGGGGGGATACGCTTCCTTGATTAATTTGCCCCGTGTCTTACATACTGTAAATCCCATATGCTTCCTGAAAACAATGGACACCATAGGAAGGGTCTTCATCAAGACTGTAAATTCAGTCAATAATCGCTACTATAATTTGTTCGGGATGAATCTCAGATTTATTTATAAGGATTTTTGAGAGATTTTTTGGAGCCCAAAATCAAGAGTTTTTTCAAAGCCCAACCGAAGGTTTTAATTCCCGAAATTAAGTCTCTACTATGGCAGCCCACAGTATCAACTGAGCAACGGCATAGCGTAGTGGCCGAGCACCCGAGCCCAAAAGACTTCACATAGTCACGTGCCGTGCGCGTGAGCGAGGAGCAGTGAAGAGCTATGAGGACATGGGGCAGTACACGGTTGCATCCTGATAAATAAGTTTTACAATTTATAACCGCAAGCGCACGGCATCGTCGTAGCGCGTTACGGGTCGTCCGCAGGGAGGCTAGGTGATCGAATACTGGCTCGATTTCGGGTTTAATAGCTAGCTACGTTAATCAATTAGGAGGGATATATAGGTTTACACGGGTTAACACAGAAATGACATGGGGTACGAAGATATAATGGTGGGAATGAAGAGAGGATAGAATAAACAACAACATCAACAATAACAACAAAACAACAACAACATCAAGAACAAATCAACAACACAACAACAACAATAACGAGAACAACAACAACAAAGCAACAACAAATGAGAATAAAAATAACAAAAGCAATCAATAAAAGAAAGCGAAGAAGATAACTTATCTCATAATCCCATTCAAGGGGTTGTCAATCCCTATTACAAAATCTGAGAAGAGAACTCTCCCAAAATCCATCTAAAATCTAATCTAAATCTAAATCTACTCCTAGATAAGCAATAAAACAGTAAACTGGGGTAAAAACGAGCCCAAGACTCGGCTCTCCTCTCGATGGCAGCGCCCAAAAGTATTTATACAACCAACCCTAGGAAGTCGGGTTGCAGCTCTCAACCTGAATTCACACGGCCGCATGGCTAGAACCACACGGCCGCGTTAACTGAAGTTGGATAAGAAAATGACGCGGCCGTGTGAACTTGGTTCACCCGGCTGCGTAGAATGTTAACTCCAGCTCCTTGGTCGATGACACGTCCATATGGATGGGTCCACACGGCCATGTAGAATCTGTCGCTTCTCCTAAGCACATCATGGGGGGGGGACACGGCCGTATGGAATCAAACCATACGGCCGCGTGGGGGTCTTGGATGCTCCTGGTGAAAGTGATACGGTGTATGGAGTCAATCCATACGGCTGTATGGGGGATCCTCTGCTCAAGCTCCAGCATAGATCCATCTCCATTGCTTCATCTCTATTGCTCCAACCAAGCTCCATCAATCAAATGCTCTAGTGTTTCAATTCTCCACTCAAGTCCCCTCCAATTGCTCCCAGCACATCAGCTAGTTCCAAGCTCTACACTCTCAAGCTTCAGCATTCAAGCTTCATCATTCAGCATCATCTTCAGCATTGAGCCCCCACTCATCTCCAGCTTTCTCTCCTAAGCACATCACTCCAAGTTTCTTCTCCTAGCTGCACAATGCTCCAGCTTCATGGCTCAAATGCAATTAGAAACTCCACCTCAAGACTCCATGCTCCATCTTCTCATATGGCTTCAGAGTTCCAAGTCTCCATTCCAAGCTCCATAACTAATAGCTCATCTCAACAACCCCCACGTTTTGGTTCAACAACATGGCTCACCTCCACCTCCAAAATGCTCCAATGCCACCATGTAACACCAAAGTGCCCCACCAAGTCAAAATTCTGAAATATTGCCATTAAGCTCCAAAATGCTGCAGTTTGACCTGAAAAGCATCGGGGAGACCAAATGCATAAAATGGAACAAAAGCGATAAAAGTGGCACAAAAAACGAGGCGAAGTTGAGTAAAATAAGAATGAAATGAATGTGAAAAGTATATATAAAAACAACCTATCACATCCCACCTCAGATCGACGATCGATCGCAGAGCCGGCCAGAGCGGGTGCAGGAGCTCGTGGTCGGTCAGGCAGTGACGTGTGGCACTCATCCAGAGCATCCCGCATTGATTCGACGGTCCACAGTTTGCAGCGACCGTAAAACTCGAACTTGACTCGGATTCAGATCCGATTCTGACCCATTTAGCGGATGACCCGTTAGCTAAATAAAAGGTTTTTCGGCTAGGGCTTTGGTTAAACTCTCGAGCGATTCTTGTGCGGTTTTTTCTGTAAAGTTTACAACTACATATAGGATATACAATGGGAAAAATAAAGGCTTTGGGGGGCTTAGTTGTGAGGTTTTCTCCATAGTTTCTTCTCTAATTTATTAGCAAGTTATTTTGTTTCCATTAAACCAAACAACTTAGCTTGTAATCCAAAAATATTGAAGAATTAGTGATCTCTCCAACTGGACATATGCCAAGAATTGGGTGGAACCAGTATAAATCTTTGGTGTCAGGTGCGTGATTTCTTTTGTTTTATGTTGCTTTCATATTATTACTGGTGTTGCGGGATTTGTAGCGAATCGTCGTTTGCTTTGTTCATTGTCACAACGATCTTGTAATTTCGATAGGGTTATCGACTGAGGTGATCACTACCTCTCACCTCCCCCAACAAGTGGTATCAGAGCAAGGTTCATGACAAGTCAAAGGGGATGGTGGAGAGTTATTCTACAAAAGATAGTGCAACCAGAAAAGCAATGGGTTCGAGTTCGTATGCAAGTGGCTCATCTGCGACGATTGGATGAGCACAATACAAGATTAAAAAGTTTGGTGAAAAGAAAAACTTTGAGATAAGACAATACAAGATGACGACAATCTTTAGGAAGGACTGTGTCCACAGTGTCGTGTATTACACAGAGACGTTGTCGATGGATATTGACGTGCGTTTGTATTTCATATATTTGCGCATGTTTTCTCCCGTGTTTTTCCGTTATTTACCGTCGTCTTTTATTCGTTTTCTCGTGTTTTCATGTTTTCTTTCACTTTTCCTTGTTTTTGTATATTTCCAGGAATTTATAGCATTTGGGACATAAAACAACGATATCATGAGTCCCCGGAGCAACGGGAGGAGTCACGCGTGATCCAGGGGGTCAAACGACCAAGATTGCCACTTTTCAGCCCCCACCCGATCGGTTGGACACAGCCAACCGATCGGGTGATGCACGCGTGCACGACCCGGACTAAAGTTGGAGCGAAGTGAAAATTCAACCGACCGGTTCGCCGACCGGTTCATCTCAACAGAGTTCTCGGGAATTTGAAGCTTAATCCCAACCGATCGGGTGACATTCACCCGATCGGTTCATCTGTAGCCGATTCTTCCGAACGACAACCCGGTCACGCCACCCGCTCTCCTTTGCGCCCGGTTGAAGCTCCCGAAGGCGACGGCCGAAGCAACAAGCTGCTCACCCGATCGGTTGACATTTCAACCGATCGGGTGGCCTTTTCGTCCCCTTTCGCGCACCGCTGCTCATTCATTGAAGATCTGCTATCATTTCAGAAGGATTTTGGGTGATCTCTTATTTTTCTAGCGTCGGCATCGTCGTTAGCTTTCCAACGATAGGTCACATGCCCAAATCCGATTTTTCTAGATTTTTCTGGAATTTTCTGAGCGCAGCTGTGTGCTGAAATTGGCAGCGGTCTGAATTTTCATTTCACCCGATCGGTTGACTTGTCAACCGACCGGGTGAGATCTCTTTCTGCGAATTTGAGCTCTCTGTTTAGTCCACCCGATCGGGTGAGTTTCCACCCGATCGGGTGGGCCTGTTTCGACAGTTTTGGACCCGAACCGGTTGGGTTTTGAGGGGGCTTATAAAAGGGGAGTTGGAGCACGACTTTGAGGGGATCTCCTGGAGTTTTTAGGGCTTTTTCCCCCTTCTCTTGTGAGTTCTAGGTTAGTTTAGATTAGGTCTTTTGCTCAATAAGTCTTGTATTGGATTGACGATTCAACTCAAGATAAGTATTTTCCTCTCTTTTTCTCCATTGTTTGTATTGTGTTTATTTTGCTTGATGGTGAAAGTTTATATGTCTTTTGTGTTGTTTGTTTATATGTTATTCACCATTGAGTAGTTTTGATGAACCCTAATACGGGTTAGGGTAGGATTGTTGCTTGGAAATTTACATTAGACTTGGTTGCATGGCACGTGTTCGATGAAATGTGTCAATGGGGATTTCTAGCGATCTGGGTCCAATTCGTACGACGACACACTAGATGTGTTGGGGGTTGGGGTCCGGTGCTTGTCCTGTCAAGATCCGCTTCGATGTATCGCTAGAAATCACATTTGACCTATTTGGCCATTAGGGTTACGCGGGGGTGTTTCATTGTCATTGGCGGGAGAAAGACCGCCTCTGACCGTCGGGCCAAGGGGGAATAAACTTGGCGGTTGACTCCCTAGCCACAGCTCATGCCCCTTGTGTAGACATCGAGTCCTAGCGTGCTGGAGCGGCTTGGACGAAGTGTTGGGAGTTATCATTGTGGCCTTAATGCTCCCGGTTGCGGAAGGTGTTAATGGACATGGGAATGCCCACCGTCCGGAACCGGGTAGGCCTAGCGTGCTTGGTACCGACCGGAATATCGGGCCATGGATGCTAGGTACCACCTTTTGGGGCAATGTCTCACCCTGGATCAAGTCAAATGCCAAGTGTCATGAGTGCTCTAGCCCGTGTTAGCGGGGATTCATTTCGTGTCTTTTTCAATTCTTTCTTTTATTTCTACACTTCACCCATATTATCCGCGTAGCTAGCACACAACCCAGGCGAGGCTAGTAGCCACTCAAGCCATCCACCTCCCTGAGTTCGATAAACCCGCACCCTACACTAACCGTGCACTTGCGGTAAAACGACATCGCGCCCAAACCGTAAACGGGGCGCCGGTCAAGTTTTTGGCGCCGTTGCCGGGGAGGCGTTCGGTTTGATATTAGCTTAGCTTGGGTTCGTTAGACTACGCATAAAAACACAAAAAAATTCTTTTTAAAAAAATATATTCAATAACAAAGAAATTTTTCCCCCACCATTATATTATCTTTTTGTTATTTTCTTGTACTATTGACGCTCCTCTCTAGTTTTCTTATTTTTGTTATCCAGGTATCTTTGGTATAATCATGTGGAGATCAAATTTTGATGCTCAGATGGGAGGATATGATCCTTATTCGGTTGTGGTTTGTGAGACTTGTGGGATGGCGGGGCATGTGTATTATGATTGCCCATTTACGCTCGAGAGCATCCCCCTACACCAAGACCAAACATTTTCCCACAACCTTAGCCCGAACACCTTCCATCCCTTTCCTCAACCTTATACCCCTCCACAAACACAAGAAGAATCAAGCCTCGTGTCTCTCCTTGAAATTGCCATTTTTAACCAAGGCCAAATATTACAAAACTTAATGGTACCAATCACCGAGCCGACACCGAGGAGAGGGGATGAAGGAGAGGATATACCCACTTTCATGGTTGAGACCACCATGCCATCGGCCACCATAGACACATCTCAAGCCGATACCCCATTTTTCCATCACTACCACTTGGATGACGAAGCATTTTTTGATGATGATAGTGAGGATGTGGAGATTTATCTAGGATCTGTGGGAGAGATTTCTTGTCTTGATTTGGATACCCCACATGAGTCCTATGAGAGCACCGAGGAGTTTACAGAGATTATGTATACCGGCGAGGAGGATGTGCGTGAGGAAGAGGACACCATGACCACATACGAGGGGTCCGCTCCACATCCACCTCCAGAGCCATCTCTGTCACAGCTTCCTCCTTGGTCGGTGGTCAACCATGAGGATGTCATTCAGGACATCGGGCAGATGGAGGAGCATGAGCATATCATCGAGGAGGATGTGCATGAGGGCTTGGATACGATCATCCACTTCATGGAGCCCGAGCCACATCTACCTCTACCGTCACGCTCCACTTCTTCTGCGGCTGAGCATCTACTTGAGCATATTGCCCCTATTCAGGGATATTTTCATACTCACTCTCACTCCACATTTGAGTCTCGCTTTTCACGTCCTATTTCTTTAGACTCATATATTTTTGACACGCCATATCTCTCGCAGGACACAGGATCTACTTCCCTTGAGGTATGCTGCGGTGCGTCACTACCTGGAGAGCCACTTCTCATGGAGAGCGAGAATTCGGTCGTCACTAGTACAAAGGATAGCGACCCATTCTCAGGGAGTATTCGTCACCCGTTTATTATTTTTCCATCTTATGTTGACGATTATCTCTGGGATACATTTATTTCGGGAAATAATTTCTTGCCATGGACTAATGCACCTCGTCCTTTGCAGGTTACAGGTGGACACCTACGAGGGATGCTTGGATGTGCATTGCTTGGGTCCATTGGCACATGTGGCACAGCGCTTCTGGCGAAGCCACAGAAGGAGCAGTTAGAGCAGCTACCTGCCCCACTTCAGATCTTGGATCCGCCTATGCTCAGGTGTATCCTAATCCAGTAGTGTAAAATTTTACCGCTTTCTAGTTTAGGTTTGAATAATCTCGTCTCCTCTCATTAGCGAGGGGAGCGTATCTAGGATTTGCTTTTGCATCTTAATAACCCTTCATGTCGTGCCCTTCTATCATTTCACCCCTCATCCTCTTCCGAGGAGAACGAGCAGACTGTCTCTCCTGCATTTTGATTTCTTTCTTTTCTTTTCCGATCTTCCCCTTGCACATCTCTACATTTCATTGATCATATCATTTCGCTAGCACTGTCTGGTCTAGCTTGGGGATGTCTATTTTGGTGTGCTGTCGTGTTTTGTTTGTTTTTCTCATTTTTGTGTGTGTGTGCTTGTTTTTCATTTTTTAAATGTCGTGTCGTGTGTTTTTATTTTTATTTTCGTGTTGTTTGATTTTGATTTTGATCTTTCTTTCTTTTTCAGTTTCATCTATGTGATTTCCTCGTTTTCATTTCTTTTTGTGTCAGTGCGTATTCCCCCCCATTTTCATTGCCCTCCCGTACTCATTCATATTGCATTGAGGGCAATGCAAACTTCAGCTTGGGGGAGTCGCACTGTGTGCGTCGTTTGAGTCCTTCTTTTTCGTTTTTTTGTGCCGTTTTCATCGTGTTTTTATTTTTTTTTCCTTTTCTTCTTTTTAAGCTCTTTCTACTAGAGATGAATCCTATGATGAATCGCCACAAAGTCACACACGCCTAGCATTGCATCGATAATCACACTCACTAACCCTAGGATTTCGAGTCCTCTTGCATTTCACGCATCGTGGGTCCACTTAGCTTTCTTGTGAGTCGTGCGTCGTGCCTTTCTATTTGGTGTGCTTCTGCTTTGTGATTTTACTTTATATACCTGTTCAGGAATGACCCCTAGATTATCATGCTTCGATTTGAATATGCGGTACTTGTTTCTACTATATGCATGCTATATTTATATCGTATATTTCAATTCGCATGCGTCGGGATTCCACAATTAAGGACTAGGATAACCCATTTAGCCTATGCTCTATTTAGCGAGAATAGTTTCCTTTGCCCGAGTGTTCAGATTTCGACTTCTTTTTTGTTTTACTTGGTGCAAATCCCCTCGTCGTGTACCTTTCTCCCACTTGGGAGAGTACACATGTGTATAGCCAAAAACCCAAAGATCAAAAAAATATATATATATAGAAAAAAAAGGAAAAGAAAAGCCCAAAAAGAGAGAAAAAGAAAAATTGTGTATAGCCAAAAAGCCAAAAAAATACAAATACCCGAAACCCAAAAAAAATTCCCGTGTGAATATTTTTTCCTACTTGCCGAGAATAAAGGGAAGGCGAGAATTTGCACAGAGTGTTCTACTCCACATCATCTCAACCCCCATCGTTATCGAAAACACTTGGTTTAGGAACTTTTTAGCTTGTATCTAGGCTATAGTGGCATGATTTCCTTAACCCTAGTTGTGGAGTCCCCGATGCATGATACGCTTCTATTCTTACTCTTCTCATGCATGCTTGAACTTATATTCGCCACTTAATTCAATTCGAATCGGTATTTGGGTCATATCTTGGATTTGTGTATATCGAGCCTCATAGCACATTGTAGAAAACGACACCATTTGCTAGCGCACGACCACACTCACTCGCGCTTCACCGCGTGGGCCCACAACACTTATTTGGACTCGTTTTCCTAGGTTTAGTGGTGTGATTTGGCGTTTGCTTGCTTGGTGTGTCATTTTTGATTTTGGTGGCTCTGATGGACGATCTAGGATTTAGAGTTTTCTTTTTCTCTCTTTCTCTCTATTTTCTCTCTCCGAGCTCCTACTCTCACTCGTCTTCCTCGAGGACAAGGAAGAGTTCAGCTTGGGGGATTTTGACGTGCGTTTGTATTTCATATATTTGCGCACGTTTTCTCCCGTGTTTTTCCATTATTTACCGTCGTCTTTTATTCGTTTTCTCGTGTTTTCTTGTTTTCTTTCACTTTTCCTTATTTTTGTATATTTGCAGGAATTTATAGCATTTGGGACATAAAACGACGATATCATGAGTCCCCGGAGCAACGGGAGTAGTCACGCGTGATCCAGGGGGTCAAACGACCAAGATTGCCACTTTTCAGCCCCCACCCGATCGGTTGGACACAGCCAACCGATCGAGTGATGCATGCGTGCACGACCCGGACTGAAGTTGGAGCGAAGTGAAAAGTCAACCGACCAGTTCGCCGACCGGTTCATCCCAACAGAGTTCTCGGGAATTTGAAGCTTAATCCCAACCGATCGGGTGACCTTCACCCGATCGGTTTTATCTATAGCCGATTCCTCCGAACGACAACCCGGTCATGCCACCCGCTCTCCTTTGCGCCCGGTTGAAGCTCCCGAAGGCGACGGCCGAAGCAACAAGCTGCTCACCCGATCGGTTGACATTTCAACCGATCGGGTGGCCTTTTCGTCCCCTTTCGCGCACCGCTGCTCATTCATTGAAGATCTGCTATCATTCCAGAAGGATTTTGGGTGATCTCTTATTTTTCTAGCGTCGGCATCGTCGTTAGCTTTCCAACGATAGGTCACATGCCCAAATCCGATTTTTATAGATTTTTTTGGAATTTTCTGAGCGCAGCTGTGTGCTGAAATTGGCAGCAGTCTGAATTTTCATTTCACCCGATCGGTTGACTTGTCAACCGACCGGGTGAGATCTCTTTCTGCGAATTTGAGCTCTCTGTTTAGTCCACCCGATCGGGTGAGTTTCCACCCGATCGGGTGGGCCTGTTTTGACAGTTTTGGACCCGAACCGGTTGGGTTTTGAGGGGGCTTATAAAAGGGGAGTTGGAGCACGACTTTGAGGGGATCTCCTGGAGTTTTTAGGGCTTTTTGCCCCCCTTCTCTTGTGAGTTCTAGGTTAGTTTAGATTAGGTCTTTTGCTCAATAAGTCTTGTATTGGATTGACGATTCAACTCAAGATAATTTCCTCTCTTTTTCTCCATTGTTTGTATTGTGTTTATTTTTCTTGATGGTGAAAGTTTATATGTCTTTTGTGTTGTTTGTTTATATGTTATTCACCATTGAGTAGTTTTGATGAACCCTAATACGGGTTAGGGGAGGATTGTTGCTTGGAAATTTACATTAGACTTGGTTGCATGGCACGTGTTCGATGAAATGTGTCAATGGGGATTTCTAGCGATCTGGGTCCAATTCGTACGACGACACACTAGATGTGTTGGGGGTTGGGGTCCGGTGCTTGTCCTGTCAAGATCCGCTTCGATGTATCGCTAGAAATCACATTTGACCTATTTGGCCATTAGGGTTACGCTGGGGTGTTTCATTGTCATTGGTGGGAGAAAGACCGCCTCTGACCGTCGGGCCAAGGGGGAATAAACTTGGCGGTTGACTCCCTAGCCACAGCTCATGCCCCTTGTGTAGACATCGAGTCCTAGCGCGCTGGAGCGGCTTGGACGAAGTGTTGGGAGTTATCATTGTGGCCTTAATGCTCCCGGTTGCGGAAGGTGTTAATGGACATGGGAATGCCCACCGTCCGGAACCGGGTAGGCCTAGCGTGCTTGGTACCGACCGGAATATCGGGCCATGGATGCTAGGTACCACCTTTTAGGGCAATGTCTCACCCTGGATCAAGTCAAATGCCAAGTGTCATGAGTGCTCTAGCCCGTGTTAGCGGGGATTCATTTCGTGTCTTTTTCAATTCTTTCTTTTATTTCTACACTTCACCCATATTATCCGCGTAGCTAGCACACAACCCAGGCGAGGCTAGTAGCCACTCAAGCCATCCACCTCCCTGAGTTCGATAAACCCGCACCCTACACTAACCGTGCACTTGCGGTAAAACGGCACCGCGCCCAAACCGTAAACGGGGCGCCGGTCAGATATCTCGGAATGGAAGAAGATAAAGATGGAGGACTCAACAATAATAACCATCCAGCTCAGCTTATCGGACGAGGTGATATCAGGTGTCCGAGGAGACTACGTCCAAGGCATTATGGGAGAAGCTCGAGAAGTGTATCTAAAGAAGTCACTCACCAATAAGCTTATCTTGTTGAAAACGTTCTTTACTTTCAAGATGCGAGACGGAACATCATTGAAGGATCACCTGGATATCTTCAATGGATTAGTAATGAAGATGAGTACCATTAGATTGACTGTAGAGGAGGAGTATGAGTCGATGATTCTGCTCCCGTCGTTGCCAAAGTGATACACGATGTTCGTCAACATCATAATATACAGTCAAGATACTCTCAGTATTGAGGACATGAAGTCTAGGATCTACATCGAGGAGTTGAGAGATCAGATGGTAATAGTTGGTTTGAGTGAAGGAGTTTCAGACAGCCAAGGTTTACGTGCTTCACGGTGAAGCAACGCGAGAGGCAGCACCAGGAGGAAATCGAGATCGAGGACCAGAGACACATGGTGTCATATTTGCAAGAAGATAGGACATCAGAAGAAAGACTACCCAGAGAGGAGAAATTGAGACAAGGAGAATATGACATCATCAATGTCATTTTTAATTGTTTGGGCAGAGGAGATGAGGATCAAGGATGCCTTTGATGTGCATAGAACTAGTTCTTCAGATATTGCAAAACATGCTTGGGTCATTGATTCAAGGGCATCTTTCCATATGACGCCAAATAAAGAGTACTTTTATACCTACCAAAGGAAGGATGATGGATCAGTCTTTATGGGGTGCTTAACTCAATCACAAGTGTAGGAAATGTCAAAACAGTATAACTTGATGAGCTCAGGGTTGATCCACATAGACAACTATCAGAATTATATGTGATGTGATGTCAAAAATTGGAGCAAAATAATTGGAATAAAATCACCTTATGAGGGTGAAGGATGTTATTTCAATTAATTATGACTATTGCAAATCAAACAAATTTCACTCAAGTAAACAATGAGAAATCAAGTGTGGGTTGTGACATCAATGGATTAATTGTTGATCAAGACTTGGATATCTTTCAAAATGTTCAATAGCTTACTCATCCTCTCTGATCCAAACAAGCTATTGCACACATTGATAGCTAATTCAATTCCCTAAAATCAATTAAATCATTCATCAATCCTCTCGGATCAAATAAATTGCAAACCCTATTTAAGAGACTTGATTAAGATTAACATTCATTGGATTTTATAATGAGAAGCGTAGATTTCCCTCTCTCGAGCATTAAACCAAACCTTCTATAATCAATTCCCTCTCTCAAGGCATATTTGTAGCAATTTAACATGAAAATCTAAAATGAATGATAATTCAAAAATTGAAGAGTAATAGAGGATCCAAATCACAATCAACATCAGTCCAAATCATTTCACAACCACACACTAAAGATTTAGCTACTCATGATGAAGAAATTAACAAAAATATTACAAGAATTCATCATCAATTGCTCAAATGGAAATAGAGAAGTAAAATTGAAGTATAGAATAGAATTGTAACACCAAATTGTCATAAATTCGAACTCAAAACAAATTAAAAACCCTTGAAAATATCTCTCGCCGCTCCTATTGAATAACTCCATGCACGGGCTTAGGGCTTTGAGGAAGAAGAGAGAAATTTTGATCTAAAACCGAATTCTGTTACAAAATAAATCTCTCAACACTCTCTTATATACATTAATCTCCATTAAATCTTCACTGTTGATCACCCATTCCAGCTTTCTTCTGCTTCCTTGGATCGTAGAATCCAAACGAAGCTGTCGCGATTTCGGGCAAAGTGGCAGCGCCCATTGACGCACCCGAAATCTACACCTAGATTCCATCCGGTGGTGTCACGATCGCCAGGCGTGGTGTGACCACTAGGTTTCAACTCTGGGCTCAATCCACCAGCAGACGGTGTCAAGTTGTAGTATAAATGATATCGAATCATACAGGGACGGTGATAGTGTATTTGGATTCTCAATTTACTTCTATATCTCGAAGTGAGATAGCTATCGGGTTGAAAGAGTTGATTGGGGTGTTGTTGTTGTTTTACTAAATAAAAAGGACTAGGGCGTTATGGATCACCGCTAAGTTTGTCGGGGATCGACGTTGGAATAGAATCCTTACGTTGCATTGGGGTTAGGGGTTAATCTTCTAATTCGTACCACTCTCGTGGGTTAGAATTGCGAGGTATTTCGGTAGCTCTTGTTGACGCAATGGCGGTAGCCGTCAACGTAACGGTATAGTTCGTCGATGGATCCCCCTCAAGGCACGAGCCGGGCATGGTCACGAGCCTTGGTTGGATCCACTGATATCTCTATTTGAATCCCTAAGATACCCCTTAAGCACATCAATTCCATAGACCGTGGGCAGATCTCAGTACAGGTTATCTAGGGATTCGGTAGGATCGACCGGAATACTCCCCTAAATCCCTAATTCAACGTAGAGATTCAGATCTATGTCTTCCCCCTAGGATCTTAGAGCTAACCCATCAACCCTAGAAAGATCTACTCACTCATGGCGTTGTTAACGGATAAAAACACGATTTTTAGAGAAGTGAACTTCATAAAAATTGGTAGAATAAAGATCAAAAACTTACAGCGGGAGATGAAGAAAATAGGTGAGAAAGAGATCCAAGAAAATTCCTGATTCCCAAACGCAAGAATGATATATCACCAAAATAACAATCCAATAGTTTCGATCCAATATTCTTCAACAAAAATTAATCTAAAAACTTAACAATTATTCCCTCAAAATTTCTCTCTCCAAAAAGTATTCAAAACTCTCAAATAAATCGCTACCCAATCGACGTCCAGCTCCCCCAGCCTTCACTGCTCAGATCGCGCGACAATCGCTCAGAAAAATATTTCCAAAAATAGCCTCAGCATTATCGACAGAGTAGGTGACTCGGTCGAGCAATGTGTTGGTCGTTCGGTCGCTCGGACCGATCAGTTGTGCTGCTCGATCGAGCTTGACAGGGAATCGAAAATCTCCAAAATCCTCACTCTGCCGGCACGGGCCGAGTCGGCTCAGCTCGGTCCGAGCAGAGGCTGACTCGGTCACTGAAGAGTTGATCGGGCCGTGTGCTGGGTTGCTTCCGCTTTTGAAATTTGGCGCTACTCGACCGAGCACTTAGGTGCTCGGTCCAAGCCATCCCCGTATCTGCCCCTTTTTCTCATTTGCATCTGCTCGGTCCGAGCTTCTGTACTGCTCGACCGAGCAGTCTGGGAAATAATCTCCTGCTGCTGCTGAAGGCTCCTCTCTCCTCTTGCTCTCTCCTCCACTCCTCCCGAGGATCCCAAAACATGGCAAACTCCTGTATGGCTTCACCAATGAGCTCACGGGCGTGTCGGATGTGTCCATACCCGTGTCGGGTCGCAAATCGCTCCAAAATCCCTGAAAACTCATAAAACACTACGAAACACGAATATAACGTCAGAAACGTGATATCGTAGTAAAATATGGGATTTGGACGCGAAAATGGCATAGAATGCAATGCAATGATGATATGAAATGGTAGAAAATATGGACACATCAAAATCCCCCAAACTTACCTCTTACTCGTCCTCGAGGAAGACGAATACCAGGTACGCCGGGAGGAAAACAAAAGAAAAAAAGAAAATAAAAATAAGAGGAGAGAAGAATGTAAGTGAATGGAGGGTGCTAAGGACGTTCGGTCAGATCTCAAGCCTATATAGTATATCACGATGCTCTGAATAGTAAACATACATGCTACTGGCAATCTCTAGTCTTACAGATCATACGTCTAGCATGCAGTATAGGCAAAAGATAGGGATCTACTGAAATAACGCCATCAATTCATATCGATCTCATGCAATCTATAGAGTCTAGTATAGAAAAGTTGGCAATGCCCTTTTCAATCACAGATACACAAGGAGCATATAGAAATCACACAACATGCAATAGAGAATAGAAAAAGTCATGCCATTCTGTTATTCATTTCGATTCATGAAATATCTCTGGAAACTAAAGCATTTCGTAAAGTTTAAGTATTATTAAATCTCCCCGTTATGCACTGTCTCCACTCTAATGTCATGCTCACTCATGTGGTCAGTTGGTTTACCCCCCCAAGCTTAGCTTGAGGCGTCGCATCTAGGAATAGGATATGAAATTTTTCTTTTTCTTCCCAGTATAAGTGATAGGTTCTAATGATAGGATACAAAACGATTTTTATTCCTTTTCTTTCTTTTTCTTTTCTTTTTCACATATGAATACATACATTTTCTTTTTTTCTTTTTTTCATTTAGAAGCTATACTTTTTCTTTTTGGGTTTGGGAAGTGAGATGCGGTAAAGATAGCTGTGGGGGTGTAACCAACTGATATGTAAAGAAATATATAGGTATGTGGAGAAGGAAAATAGTATATCTCTCGGTTCACTCATAAGAGGTGCACAACGGTTTGATAAAATAATACCCTAACTAAACACATAAATAGCATGGATATTTTCACTCCTCTAGATGAATACTGAAAAGACATGGAGTAATAAGCATAATAACAGCAGGCATGCAACAGAAGTGAATGAGATAAGAAAAGCAGATGCTCCAAGTGTTCTAGTGATGCGTGAACCTAGGTGCATTACCCAACATAGTGCATACTAGATACTAATTCATGCATTAGATTTTCAATTCATTTTAAGCATTAAATCAGATAGATCAGCAAAAGAAATGCACGCATATAGATAGTAAAACAGAAATTACCATAATAGCATGTCAGCAAATAGCAAGCATCGTGAATAACTACTAAGGCTACGAGAGGTATCATCATGCGGAACATCTTTAGCATAAAAAGGAGAAAAGGGCGGAGAAAATAGGAAATAAAGAAAAAGAGATGCATGCAAGGTAAAAAGCAGAAAATATGATGCAGGATGAGAAAAAATAAACGACGTGGAAAAGTGGTGAAAAAGTAAAATAAAAACCGAAATAAAGGAAGAAATAGGTAAAAGGAGAAATGAAAAATAAAGCTGTAGCGCTCATCCCCCAAGGTAAACCTAGCAGTGCCCTAAGAAAACGCTAGTAGGTGGGAGATGATGCTAAAGGGGTGGGATGGGCGGGAAATATATAAAAAAATAAAAACTGTGCAAAAAAAGAATAAAAACATGATATGATGCAAAGCTAAATGAAAATGATGCATGAGCGGGTCCTCCCCCAAGCTATGCAAGTGCAGGGCCTCGAACAGACAGATGGGCTCAAAATAAAATGAGGGAGGCAAAAACAAGTAGGGACGACATCAAGCAGAGGCACCACCCTCTAGGGGTGGTGATGGGTCCCTCTGCTGTGGACCAGGAGTAGTGGGTGGGTTAGTGGTGGTAGTGTGAGGCTTAGCTGAATATAGCACAAGGGCGGACATGGGATCTACTGTGACTCCTAACTTAGAAGTGGAAGAAGCTGGCTCTGCCGAAGCCTGAGGAAGTGGAGCATTGAGTGGTGCAGTGGAAGTCACAGTCGCTGGCCTGGGTGGTGGGGCATGTGCAAGGATCACTGGAGGTTGTCCACGTGTCCTGAGGAGGTCTATGATGGATGCTAAGTCCGCCTCGACTCTCGAGAGGTGTGTAGCCATCGAGCGTACAAAGTCGTCGAAATCTCTCCGTAGGAGAGAAGTCGACTCCTCTAACGATGTAATGCGACCGTCTGTAGTGCGAGAGTCAGGGGGAGCGTGGGGGACGTGACGGTGAGTCACCACTCACGTAAAACGCTCACGTGTAGCTGCTGCACGGTGTCTGGGGTGGAAAGTAGGAGAGTGTGAGCTCGAAGGAAACTCAGAAGCAGCTGAAGAAAGAGCGGTCGTCGACACAGAAGTGTGGACAGACGTCGAGACGCTCTCAGTAAAGATGGCCGCGGATTATGAAGAAGTGGTGCCGGAGGGGGGAATGTGGTGACATAAAGAGATAGGAAGTGAAGCTATGTGGTCACTGAGAGGTGGACGAGTGGGGGCAAGGTCGTGCTCAGGAGAGTCAAGGTCTACAGGATCATGAGCAGACAGTATGTCGGTGCCCTCCGACACGGAAACAGTGGATAGAGAAATCTGAGTCTCGGGGCAAGAGGTGGAGGTGGTGGTAATGGTAGTGCTGGTGGTGAGGCGGGCACGACGTGTGGGGCGAGAAGAGGAGGCACTGGACGACGGCCTCTTCCCACAGATGTGTGAGGTGGTGGTCCCTCGCGTACGAACCATCGTATCGATGGTAATGTGAAGCAACGGTATAAAAATAGATAAAGGGAAGAGTGTACCGAAAATGCGAGCGATGCGAGTGCCAAAATATCCCTCAAGCTAGTCCTGACGGCAGCTGCTGACGTCCGCAACGAACACCTGCAATAGAAGCAAATAAAACGTCAAAATAGGGCATTAAAAATGGGTACATGCTGATTTTGGGTTGCTCGACTGAGCAGTGATACTGCTCGGTCCGAGCTGTGATATTCGGTGGGAAGTGCTATCCAAGCACTACGCTGCTCGGTCAGTGGACCGAGCAGCGGCAACCGTGCCCTAGGGCAGCGACAATTAGAATGGGGGGAAATTTGTTTTGGGCGGGTGATGAGAGAGGGGATAGGTGGAGGGGGATGAGGCGTGGGGGGGGGGGGCTGTGGCCGTCGACAGTTGGGCGGCACCGTCGGCGGCACCGTCGATTAGAAGAAAAGGGGGAAGAGAGGGAGGGGCGGAGAGAGAGAGAGAGAGAGAGAGAGAAAGAGAAAGGGAGAGACGCTGACTGGAGATCGGCGGTGGGCCGGGTGGCACAGGCGACGGCGCGGGTGGAGGAGGACGGCGACGGGGGGAACGAGTAGGGAGAGCTCGGGGAGATTTTAGGGTAAACATTTTTTAGATTAGGTTAAAAATTTTTAAGGTGAAGTAAAAATTGAGACGAGTTGGGTTTAAATACCCAACTCGTTTGAGGGTGGGGCCCAGTATGCTGGATAAATCGACTCGGTCCGAGCACTGATACTGCTCGATCGAGTCGAACGTGCTAAAGAAATAATTTAAATTAAGTTGTAGGAGACTCCCTCGTGTGCTCGACCGAGTAGTGCGCTACTCGGTCGGACTGTTCATCACTCGACCGTGCCAATTCCACTTGGGACGTGTATGCAGAGTGATGATTTCTCCATATTTCCAAAAGCCTGTGCAATCCGATCGAGCAGTAGGTTGCTCGGACCGAGTCGATGTCTACTCGGACCGAGCCAATGATGCTCGGGCCGCACAGACAGAGTGACGATTTTCTTTAAATTCTCGTCCCTGCGCTGCTCGACCGAGTAGTGTAGCTGCTCGGTCGAGTCACCTGTGTCTCATTTTGTTCCATTTTCTCTAGTTCTCTTCTCAAATTTGGTTCTCTCCTCCAACTTCCTTGCAGCAGCAGCATCTCTCGTTAGCTTCAATCATTCAGTGCCATCAAGATGAGGTAAATTCCCCCACCTTAACCAATTTTATTTTATTCAACATATGATAATCACCTATTCTTCTAAAGGGATGAAGACTATGGTTTTTCGATTTTTTTACGTACATATATACTCGTATCGTATATATGCTTGTATATGTATTCGAGCAATATAGAAGAAATCAATCTTGTATATACATTGGAGGTCTGGTCAGGAAAACCAGGTTTCGACTATGGATTGCTGCGAGTTTGAGACTCTTCGAGCTACTATATCGTAAAGGAAGACAAACTCGATTCTCGAGCCAAGAAAGCCATCTTCTTGGGCTTTAGCAATGGTGTCAAGGGATACCGACAGTTGTGTCTGACACAGAAGAAAGTGATCGTCATTTATGGATATTAGCAGGAAGTCCGTGCAGATCCAGTATAGTGTCTTTTTCGCTTCACAAGGATCAAGATCAAATGAATGTTCATTCTTTTTCTGTCGACGAAATAGATAAGGCATAGTCTTCTTCTTCTTTTTTTCAAATAAAAATTCATTGGCGCCAAGCGTGAGGGAATGCTAGACGTTTGGTAATTTCTCCTCCGACCAGAATGAAAGATCCCATCGAAGCGGCTGCCAACCTCTAAAACAAGGTGGGTTACAGCTAATCTTGAATAAGATTTTAAACGTAATTGACTAGATGTAATCGATGATTTCACATAATCATAACTCGCATCCGTGCGGTTCAGCGGAACACGGACAGAAATTTGGCTAGGCCAGGATCATTATCCTTAATCGAGCTAGGTGATCCACAACACTAGTCAAAAAATGCTAGACCTGCTCAAGTTCCATTGAAGGATACTAATTATTCCTTAGAATGTCGATCTGCATGCCCCCACATGTCCAACCTGTACAAAAGATGAACTCATCAAATTTTTGTGGTTTTATAATTTTATCTCTAAAATATGAAATAAAAATAAGAAATTGAAAAGAAAAATCCGAAATCTAAGAAATTGGGTTGCCTCCCAATAAGCGCTCGTTTTTAGTCATGAACTCGACTCCCTTAGATATATCAATTTTCGTTTGGTGCGTGTGGAAGACGCGCGTCATTCTTTTCGACGGTGCAATCCGGTGGTACTTGGTATCCGCATACTTCAAGACTCTCCCTCGAATAGCCTATAGCCTTCGGTTCTTGATGACTCGGAGAATGATTCAGAAGTTCTTCATCCAAAACTCAGATGTATACAGCGACCGATTTGTGGTAGGTTGGGTCGCCGTCATCGTCAATTCCCGTTCTCATTGGGTCCTTCATGACCTCCTCAGAAGAAATATCTCCAATAGCCTCATCTTACAGGAGCTGCAAGAAGCTCGCTCCTTCATCACGGGCATGTTCCGTCATCGACTTCTGCAGCTGGAATTCAGGCTCGATGTTCCCCACATTCAGTGAGAGAGTACCCTCTCGGACATCAATCAAAACTCCGGCCGTCGCCATGAAGGGGCGACCGAGTATAAGCTGGGAGCCCCCTCCCTCGGGCATGTCCATGATAACAAAGTCGACGAGAACACATAACCCTGGGGGTGTAGGAAGAATGACATCCCTTGCTAAACCCACCGGGTAGAATGGTCTGCAAGATGGATGGACATACTTGTCGGCTCTAGTTCACTTCCATTCTGTAATCTCTTGAAAATAGAGAGGGGCATCAAATTGATGCTAACCCCTAAATCAATCAAAGCTCTGCTGATAGGCATCCCTCCAATGGAGCACGGCACAGTGAAGCTCCCCGGATCCGATAGCTTCTAGGGGAGATGATTTTTGATAACAGAGGTGTAGTCCTTCATGAGCTTAATTTCCTCAGGCTTTCTCTTCCTCGTGATTAGATCCTTCAAAAATTTGGCATAAATTGGGATCTCCGTGATAGCGTCCATGAACATGATGTTCAACTGGATTCCTTTCAATAACTCCATGAACTTGGGGTATTTATTCTCCATCTTGCCAGGGCTAGCCTCTGTGGGTATGGAGGGGGAGGTCGGGTAGCTTTACTCTTATCTGCATTTTATCGTGCCTGGATATACACCCAGAGAACGGTTGTAGTTTTACCGCAAGTGCACGGTGTAGCAGCGAGCGGGTTATCGAACACAGGGAGGACGAATGACCGTGCTTGTTCCAATCAACCTGGCTATTTAAGAAGAGAGAAATTTGCCTTTGGCGATCCTGTCACAATCGTCAGACAAAGTACGGAAATATCAAATCAAATAAAGAACGTCTAGGGAATGGGGAATTCCCGCTACTCACCGTCTTTCGTAAAAGTGGTTCATCGGTATCAAAATTGCTAGAATAAAGTTTTGGATGAACTAGTTGCAACTGAATGTAGAACCAAGCTCATGCTCTCGCGCTGTTGCCGGCCTATAGCTATCCTAGGTTCGGGCCCAATCTCTTGCAAACCCTAGCCTAGGGAAGCAAGCATTAGGATCAACATCATCGTTCAATCGCGCACCGAGCCCAATCTCTTGCAAACTCGGCCCACGACCTAGATTGGGATAGTTCCTATCCGTCCAATCTCTTGCAAACGGGTATTAGCGCGGAATTGGAACCGGAAACCCTAGTATCGGTCCAATCTCTTGCAAACCGACACTACGGAAATTCGATTCCAACCCAATTCGGATTTCTAGGGTTTCCTATCGAATTGGGATCCAATCTCTTGCAAATCCCAATCGATGTGAATTCCTAGCCATCCGTAGTAAATTTATCCCAACCTAATCCCTAATAGCAATTCTAGCAAAATTCCTACCAATTCATCACAATTATGAAATAGGGCTTGTAGGGTTCATCCCCACGCCCCCAAGACGTGGCGACTACTCACAATTCATAGCAAGATCACAAAAATAATCAATGAAATAAGCAATAGAATTCATCACAATATTGAGATATGCAATAAAAATAGAATTTTTAGAGAAGAGAGAAGCAAACCAATGGAGTTCTTCAATTAATCCAACAAAAATCCAATTTTGTTTCCTCACTAATCTCAAGAATAAAGCTAAAAAGCTAATCTAAAAAGCTGCAAAAAATCTAAGAGAGAGCTCTCCAAACTAGGGTAAAAACAGGGGTTAAATACCCCCCAAAATCGTCCAAAAACTGTGACCAAAATACCCCTGCGCAGCCTATTTTCCGTAATTTTCGCTACAGGCAGCGCGTCGCACTCGGCCGAGTGACAAAAAGTCGCTCGGCCGAGTGAAAACCCTGTAAATTTCCAGTAAGTCTCGATCTTCAGGGGTCTTCACTTCGGGGGCGGCTCGGCCGAGTGAGTTGTCGTCACTCGGCCGATGGCTTCTTGGTACTCGGGCGGTCGGGATTATCCACTCGGCCGAGTGGGTCTTCTGAAGCTCAGGCAGCCGAAAAACAGTAACATGGCAATTTTTGAAGGGCTTCGTCTGGGCGCCACTCGGGCGGACGGGGTCTCGTCACTCGGCCGATGTGGTCTCCGTCGCTCGGCCGAGTGCACATATGAATCGTGTCTGATCTGGTCGGCCGAGCGGTGTCTCGCTGGTCGGCCGAGTGACTCCTCCACTCGGCCGAGTGGGACACAAAACATGCCCAAACTGCTTGTTTTGGCCTCCTCGTCGCTCCTGCGACGTCCGTTCTTCTTCCGTTCCTCTCCAACAGCAAAATACCCCTCGGGGAGGTCGTCGGTGACCGTCTGGAGTAAGCGCATCTCGAGATCACTCCAAATCGCGCCAAATCACCTGAAATGCGACAAAAACAACAAATCGTGAAAAGCATCGCAATATCGTCGATATATCGTGAAAAACATGATTTGGGCGATCTAAATGGCATGCAAACATGCGGGAAAAAAGTGTAAAATGATGAGTGATCAAAATCCCCCAAGCTTACCTCTTACTCGTCCTCGAGAAATATAAGTAAAAGGAGAACCCGGTGGATTCGGAAAACGAAAACGGCGAAAGAAAATGAAAAATGAAGAACGGGGAAGAATGAAAAACGAAATAAAAATAAAGAAGAAAGAAAGAAGCGAAGAGGTAAGCTGCTAGATCATTTCCTCAGGACGTGGGTTCCACTTACTCGTATAGCATGCACTGAATGAAAAACACATGTCAAAGAGTTTTATTTTTGATATCATAGTATAATGGCGCAAATAGAAATAGAAAACCCACGAGCAACAATATAATCATGAAAAACGGAATAATCTTATAATTAACATCGTCTGAGTCATTTAAAGCGGTATACAAATCACAGATCACACACTTTTCAATTGAATGCTTTCTATCAGGAGTATAAGAGTATCACATTATAGAATAGAGAGAATAGAAAAGTATGGATTTCATGAAATGAGTGCTAGGCTTAGATTTCTGGATTTCGTAAAGCTAAAAACAATCTCACCGAGTATAGAGTATTACTTAGCCTAGGTTGTCGTGCAACGTCAAGTAGTCACTCTCTCACACATCAATGGATCCCCTCCCCCAAGCTTATCTATAAGCGTGGTGGCATAAAAAAAATATTTACATCCCCATTTTCAGAAAGCTCCAAAAGTAATAAAAAGAGGAGAGAAAGAAAGAAAGTGAGATGGGAGCTTTTATTGAGGATTTTTCCTCTTTTCTTTTTCTTTTTCTTTTCTTTTATTTCTCTTTTTTTTTCCTTTTTTTTTCTTTGAAGCAATAGCATATATACACAACGATCCCAACTCAAAGAGAGATAATGATATACAAGAATATTTTCTCTTTTCTCTTTTTTTTTCTTTGAATAAGAAATTTGAAGCTAGGAATTAATAGCGGGGGAAATGCCATATAATAGAATCGCTAAGGGCAGATTCACCAATGATTTTAAAAGTAGAGAAATGATGTTCAAGATTTGTGGAGAAAGAAATGAATATATCTCTCGGTTCACTCTATAAGACATGCACGACAACTTCAGCAGGGTAATCTAATCTACTCAGTTTCGATCACAAAAAAGCTAACTAATCCAGATTTATCATAGCTAACATCATTCAATCATCCTGAAGTGAAATGTACAGTTCATGCATATAGAAGTGATATAGGAAAAGAAATCAGTACTCCAGATATAGGCATTCAATGCGTGAATCTTGGTGTGTTTTCTGTGATAGCATACATATGAATATTCAGACTCAGCTAATAATAAAATTTCATCCATTTTCATGTAGAAAAAGTGTGGGTTACTATCTCTAGATGTAAGGAAAGTCATAGCATATGATATCAGAAATAAAGTCTAAGACATGACAAATATAGCATGCAAATAGAGTAAGCTAACTCCACGTCATCATCATCACAGAAAAGTCATCTCTAGCATGAGATGAAAAAGAAAGAAATAAAGATAAAGGGAAAATAGAACTATTTACAATGCGGCACACAGAAAAATAAGAAAAACGTGATGCATGGCAAAATAAAAGAAAAATGATGAAAAATAAGTGCAAAAGCGAAAAATGGCGTGAAAAACTAAAAATAAAGGTGGCAAATCGAAAAAGATCGTGAGAACTCACTCCCCCAAGCTAAATGGCACAGTGTCCTCAATGTGCAAAGTGTGGCACACCGAGAGATAAGTAATGTGAGGGGAAAGTGAGGGGGCATGCATGATGGGAAAAAAAGGAAAATAAACGGAAAATAAAGAAACGAAAAATATGATGCGGACATGATGCATGCACAGATAGGAGTGATACAGATATAAAGGTGGGGCACCAAAAACTCTCCCTCTCTCCCAGAAAAGATATATAAAGATATGGTCGAAATGCGAATCCCAAAAGTAAGTGAGGGGAGGGGTGGTGGACAAAAGTGCAACAGGACCCAGCAGAAACGGGCAGCACAACGGCGGGAATAATCGATGGCATCAAGGGTGCCTAAGAAGGTGGTGCTGCGCCGTCTCCGTCCTGAGGTGGAAGTGGTGGTGGTGGCTGGACAGGCTGCTGAGCGGGTGTGGGTGTGGAAGTGGTAGCAGGCTGAGTATGTGTGGAAGTGTGGGTGGGAACCTGCTGGGTGGGTGGGGGTATGCGGGGGAGACGCTCTAGGACCTGGGTAAGACAGTAGTGAATTTGCGGGAGCTGGTCAATGCGGCCGGCCATCGTAGAGGCGGTGGAGGACATGGTCCTAAGGTCGGCTCTGAGGCCACTCACCGCCCCCTCTAGAGCACGAATGCTCTGAAGTATAGTGTCGGGGGGAGGTGGTGCAGAGGGACGCACCAGTTGGGGCTGTACAGGGCGGGGCTAGCGTACTCGGCTCGCGTATGTGACGGGCTCAGCGAGGAAGGGAATGAAAGGCGCTGCGCTCGTAAATGTGGGCCTTGCCTCAGTGTGAGGCCGGGGCACCGGCTGGTGAGAAGTGGAGGCAGCAGCAGCGAAAGAAGAGTGCAAAAGTGGCAGCGAGGCGGCCAGAGAGGTCAGTGGCACAGAAGTGTGGACAGACGCCACGACACTCTCGGAAAATACAGCAGCAGTGGAGACAGAGGGCTCTCCGCACTCAACTACGGTCGGCGGGCGCTCGGGTGGTGAAGAAGAAACAGGCTCAGCAGACAGAGGGCCAGTGGTGGTGGTGACAGCCTCAGAAGCAGTGGAGGTGGGCTCAGCTAAGGTGCTCCCGACACCGACAGAGGTGGGGACAGAGGTGTCAGGAGCAGCGGAAACATCAGGTATAGGCTGAGGGGCCACGGGGTCAACAGGGGCAGCAGGCTCGGCAGCGTGGGCCTGCTCGGCCTCCTCGGCCTCGAGCACGTAAGCAGCGGGGATGAGAACATCCATCGCAGGGAGCCAGTCCACATGGGCTGGTGCAATCTGAGTCCGAGCTGGGCTCAGAAGAATCATGTAATCGGCACCGTAAGGGCCGTGCAACCAGACCCAGTAACGCTCACCGTGTGGACGAAGCATCTTCATCCGGGCCATAACATCGATCGACAAAGAAGTGGGGCCTGTTACTCGTCGCAGGTCGTCAGGGAAGTCCTCACCGGTCATAAGGGCAAGCAAGGTGATCAGGCCGCCGAAACATATCGGTGAGAGAGCGTCCACCGACACAATGATGCGGTCCAAAAACCAAGCCGCGACATCAATCACGACGGCGGGGACAAGCTCATCGCCATCCCTAGATAGAGCTCTGGGACGTGTCATCACGTAGAGCATGTAGAGCTCTGGCGTAGACATCGTGCCCGGCTCATATCTGGCCAAAAAGGTCGTCGCCATAAGGCGCTGAGCAATACGGAGGCAGGGATGGACAATGGCCGAGGCCTTGGCCCTACTAGGGTCAAAGGCAGCGTGAAGACCCGTAATCCGGGCCCAGAAGGCACCGGCGTCGAAGGAAGGTGGGGGGATATGGGTGGGACCGTAACCGCGATTGGCTCCGGGGACAGCGGGCCACGAGAAAAATGCTCTCATCATATCGAGAGTGACCTGGCACTCCCGGCCCATGAACCGAAACGAGCATCCCTCGTCGGTCCGGGTGATCGAACTAAGAATCTCAAGTGTCGGGCGGGTAAACGTGTCCGCCGACACCTGAAAGAAATCTCGCCAGCCCACGTTGTCGTACAACGTGAGCATCCCCTCTAGTACCCCCAGGCATCCTAGGTCGGCAAGGTGTGCAAACCTGGAGGGCACGATCGAGCGCTGGGAGATACGCTCGAAGACGGCGCGGTGTGCGTCGTCTTGGAACGTAATCCCGAGCGGCCCGACCAGTGGAGCCGGAGGTGGTGGCTGTGGAGCGGCAGGGAGTGGCTGTGCGGGCTGTGCGGGCTGAGTGGGCGCTGCAGGCTGTGCGGGGTGTTCGGGGCCTGCAGGCTGTGCTGGGTGGATGGGGTGTGTAGGAGAAGGCGGAGGAGAGTCCGCCAACTCGTGGGAGGGGCCGGCGTCATCCGACCGCTTCCGCTTGGCGGAAGCTCTCTTCGACCGCGGCCGTGTCCGGGGCGGCATATCGGCCCCGAGCGCGAGCCGAAAAGTGTAAAAAGTGCGGCGTGTGCAAAATAAAGGAAAGAGTGTACCCCGACACGCCGCGAGTGCTAATCAATGGAAGAGTGCGAAGACAGCGCCTCCGCGAAACCCAATTCAGTCCGTAGAAGCTCCCCTGGGCTCCCCTAAGCTCCCAAAAACAACCTGCGCATGAAATGGAGATATCAGCGGGTAATATTCAAAACGTATGGAGCATTATGGGTGTAATAGATAGATATAGAAATTGATTAGGGTTTGGGGGTCGTTTAACACATGGATCCTCGAAAAATACACAAAAAGAGCAGAAAAAGGCGAAATTGGCGATACCGGAGGTGGTCGGAGCGGCGGCCGCCGGCGGCGACTTGGGCGAGGCGCGGCGGGTGCTCGGCCGGCGGTGGCTGGCCGAGCGGCGGCGCGGCGACGGTCGGTCGGGCGAGTGGGGGCGCAAGCGAGGGGAACGGGCGAGGGGAATGCGAGGGGTCGGGCATTTGGGATTTTTGCGTTTCGAAAAACGTGCCCCCCCCCTCTCGGCCCCTTATATAATAAAAGTTACGACTCGGCCGAGTGACTAGGTCACTCGGCCGAGTGGGATCAATGGAAAATCCTCCCCGCTTACGCTTCGACCGAGCGGCCTTGCCAGCCTCGGCCGAGTGGAGTAAGTCCATTCGGCCGAGTGGCTCAAGCTACTCGGCAAGACTCGCCCTAGGAGCGTATCCGTTTTACTCGGCCGAGTGAAAATATATACTCGGCCGAGTAGCAGTTATACTGAAATCAAGAAAATAAACAGAGAGTTGGGTACAGCAGACTTTCCTCGTTCGTGAGCGGCTCGGCCGGACGAACTTGTGTACTCGGCCGAGTGACTAGTATACTCGGCCGAGTGAGCCTTGTGTTCTGCTGTTTGTCTTCGTTTGGGCTCTAAACTCCGTCTTTCTTCCTCCAGTCGATTTCATCTTACTCCTAAGCATCGAGCGTCTTCCTGGGGCGCTCCTCGTCGTCTCGTTCATCCTCCTCATGATGGATTTACCTATCTCCTCTCCTGTCAAGAAAAATAGGACCCGTTATCACAAAAATTTTGGGCGAGCGACTCAAAACACTAAAAATTTCTAAAACAAAAATAAAGAAAAAGTAAAAATAAAGCAATACCCGTCGGGTTGCCTCCCGACAAGCGCTCGTTTAAGGTCGTGAGCTCGACCCCCTATGATTTTCAATTAACGCGGGATGTTTGGTGCATATGAGATGCACCCATCAAACTTTCCGGGAGAACGCTTGGATTCGGAAGTTGCGGCGGCGTGTTCTCCCGCGGTGGTCTCTCGTCTCGAATTGTGTTGGGGGGAGGCTCCCCCAAGCTAGCGTTTTCCCCGGTCAACGGCTTCACCGGTGACGCCGATTTCCGTATCGACGGAGCTTTCTTTGGAGACTTTAATTTCGAGAGCTTGCAGAGATCTCGAATCCTTGCGACATCAGCGTCGCCTTCATCACTTTCAGCGGAGAGGCCGGGGGAATCATCTATCTTCTCATCTTGGCCTAAATCCGGGCCTTCATCAAAATCTTCATCGAATAGAGCGCCAATCGAGTGGGGGATCGCCTCCTCAATTACCTCATCAAGGAGGTCCGTGTAGTCAAGCTCCTCGTGGTAAGGCATGTGTTTCATAGCCTTAGGAATGTGAAGCTCCACCTCGATGTTGCCGACGTTTAAAGTTAGGGTACCTTCGCGCACGTCGACAATCACCCCGGCGGTGGCGAGGAACGGGCGTCCAAGTATCAATGATGTATCTCCCTCCTCCTTAACGTCCATGATCACGAAGTCACATGGCAAGCATATTCCCCCCGGGACTTGTAGCGGGATGTCTTCGACGATCCCTACCGGCCTTGTTATTCGCCCATCGGCCAATTGTATCCGCATGTCGGTAGGTTTCAACTTCGTCCCGGTGTTTTGCCTTAAGAACATGGAGAGAGGCATGAGGCTCACACTAGCCCCTAGATCTACCAACGCCTTTTGAAGAGGGACGCCGCCCAAGGTGCAAGGAATCCGAAAACTCCCCGGGTCTTTAAATTTGGCCGGCTCCTTCTCTCTCTTGGGGAACCAAGAGCCCTCCTCAGCTAGCATGATCTTTTCCTTCCTCTTTCTCCCCGAAATCAAATCCTTTAAGAATTTAGCATATGTGGGGATCTCCACGATGGCGTCGAGGAAGGGAATGTTGAGGCTTACTCCTCTCAGATATTCGAGAAACTTTGCTAGCCTTTTCTCCATTTTCGCTCTAGCAAGCCTTTGGGGAAATGGGACCGGTGGCATGAAGCGCCTCTCCTCAATCAATTGCTCCGCTCTAGATTTCTCCTTTTCTTGTGGCTCTTTCTCCTTATCAACTTCAACTACCGGCTCAATTGGCTCCAATCTTTCCTCCACGGGCTCCTCGGTAGGAATCATGGCGGGGGTGGTATCCTTCCCGCCTCTAGTAGTAACGGCAACTACAACATTGATGTGGCCGGTGTTGCCCCGTGGGTTTTGTTCGGGTTGCACCGGCAATCGTTGAGTGTTCCGATTGAGCAACACCAATTGCTCCGATATTTGAGCCACAACGGTATTAAGGGAGTCTTGTCCCGCCTTCAAGGTAGCATTGACCTTATTTTGCTCGACCATAAACGCCTCCACTCTAGCTTCGAAGTCGGATCGTTGTTGAGCTTGTGGAGGGTTTTGATTTTGATTCCTCCACCCTTGATTGTATCCGGGCGGCCTATATGGTGGAACTTGTTGCTTCGGTTGGAAATTTTGTTGTGGAGGCCTCGTCGGCGGATAGTGTTGTTGTTGGGGTGGTGGTGGTGGTCGAGCTTGTTGAGGTGGTTGTTGTGGCGGGTTCAAAGCTCCTTCATTGTTGGCGTAAGAGAATCCGGGATGATTTCTTGTGGCCGGATTGGCCCAATATCCTTGGTTCCCCGCGACATATTGTACTTGCTCCAAGGATCCTTCTCCTTGCTCTCCTCCCACATACATGGCTTGAGATTGGTCTTGCCAATCACACATTTGGTTCGTTGGAGCGGAGGTGGAAGGGGTTCCTTGGGGCTCCGTGATAAACTTCTCCAGTCTCTCCACTACCTTGTGGAGAGAATCAAACTTGCTCGTAAGCTCCGCTACGGCCTTCGCCTCATAGATACTAGTTGGCTTCAAGGAGGACGTGGAGTGTCCTCGCTCATCGCCCCATTGTTGGTTGTTTGAGGCCATCTCCTCAATTAGGGCCGTAGCTTACTCGGGAGTCTTTGACAAGATAGCACCATTCGCCGCGGTATCAATAATTTGTTTGGTCCCCGGTTGGAGACCGTTGTAGAAGCTATGAACTAGCTCCCAATCTTCAATGCTATGGTGCGGGCATTGATGCTGCAGATCCTTAAAACGCTCCCAAGCCTCATAGAGCGTCTCTTAGGGTCCTTGCTTGAAGGACATGAGAGCGCTCCGGATCTTCACCGTCTTGGATGGCGGATAGAACTTGTCAATGAATGCACTTGTCAACTCGTCCCAAGAGGTGAAGATTCCCTCAGCCTGCGTCCTTAACCAATAGAGTGCCTTGTCCTTTAGCGTGAAGGGGAAGAGACGCAGTCTGATGGCATCGATGGAGACCCCCGGCATTTGGAATGTGGGGCACTTCGACAAGAATAATTGGATGTGGTAGTGAGGATTTTCATGGGCATTCCCATGAAATGGATCCTGCTGCATCAGAACCACTAATCCAGTCTTTAGCTCGAAGTTCTTGTCAGCCGCCAACTCCGGCATGGCAATGGATGAGGTCGTAGAAGAGGTCTTAGGCCGAAGCCTATCTCGAATAGAAATTATCCTCGCCATCCTTGCCGCTAATTGGTCCGCAGTTTCCGGGTTGGTCATAAACCTCCCTTCCGGATTTTGTCTCCTTTCCGCTCTAAGTCTCCGCGCGGTACGTTCGATCTCGGGATCAAATAATATAGCTTCAGGGTCCGCCGTAGATCTCGTGTACATGCACAGGGAAAACAGAGTTTCAAAGAAATGATTAGTACCGTGGAAGGGTTAGGTAAAAATAAAGAAATGGAAATAATAATAATAATAATAATAATAATAATAAATAAATAATAAAAAAAAGAAATAACTAGGGTGGTAAGATCAAACGCAATCGCCTCCCCGGCAACGGCGCCAAAAACTTGATCGTGCCCGGATATACACCCAGAGAACGGTTGTAGTTTTACCGCAAGTGCACGGTGTAGCAGCGAGCGGGTTATCAAACACAGGGAGGACGAATGACCGTGCTTGTTCCAATCAACCTGGCTATTTAAGAAGAGAGAAATTTGCCTTTGGCGATCCTGTCACAATCGTCAGACAAAGTACGGAAATATCAAATCAAATAAAGAACGTCTAGGGAATGGGGAATTCCCGCTACTCACCGTCTTTCGTAAAAGTGGTTCATCGGTATCAAAATTGCTAGAATAAAGTTTTGGATGAACTAGTTGCAACTGAATGTAGAACCAAGCTCACGCTCTCGCGCTGTTGCCGGCCTATAGCTATCCTAGGTTCGGGCCCAATCTCTTGCAAACCCTAGCCTAGGGAAGCTAGCATTAGGATCAACATCATCGTTCAATCGTGCACCGAGCCCAATCTCTTGCAAACTCGGCCCACGACCTAGATTGGGATAGTTCCTACCCGTCCAATCTCTTGCAAACGGGTATTGGCGCGGAATTGGAACCGGAAACCCTAGTATCGGTCCAATCTCTTGCAAACCGACACTACGGAAATTCGATTCCAACCCAATTCGGATTTCTAGGGTTTCCTATCGAATTGGGATCCAATCTCTTGCAAATCCCAATCGATGTGAATTCCTAGCCATCCGTAGTAAATTGATCCCAACCTAATCCCTAATAGCAATTCTAGCAAAATTACTATCAATTCATCACAATTATAAAATATGGCTTGTAGGGTTCATCCCCACGCCCCCAAGACGTGGCGACTACTCACAATTCATAGCAAGATCACAAAAATAATCAATGAAATAAGCAATAGAATTCATCACAATATTGAGATATGCAATAAAAATAGAATTTTTAGAGAAGAGAGAAGCAACCCAATGGAGTTCTTCAATTAATCCAACAAAAATCCAATTTTGTTTCCTCACTAATCTCAAGAATAAAGCTAAAAAGCTAATCTAAAAGGCTGCAAAAAATCTAAGAGAGAGCTCTCCAAACTAGGGTAAAAACATGGGTTAAATACCCCCCAAAATCGTCCAAAAACTGTGACCAAAATATCCCTGCGCAGCCTGTTTTCTGCAATTTTCGCTACAGGCAGCGCGTCGCACTCGGCCAAGTGACAAAAAGTCGCTCGGCCGAGTGAAAACGCTGTAAATTTCCAGTAAGTCTCGATCTTCAAGGGTCTTCACTTCGGGGGCGGCTCGGCCGAGTGAGTTGTCGTCACTCGGCCGATGGCTTCTTGGTACTCGGTCGGTCGGGATTATCCACTCGGCCGAGTGGGTCTTCTGAAGCTCAGGCAGTCGAAAAACAGTAACATGGCGATTTCTGAAGGGCTTCGTCTAGGCGCCACTCGGGCGGACGGGGTCTCGTCACTCGACCGATGTGGTCTCCGTCGCTCGGCCGAGTGCACATATGAATCGTGTCTGATCTAGTCGGCCGAGCGGTGTCTCGCTGGTCGGCCGAGTGACTCCTCCACTCGGCCGAGTAGGACACAAAACATGCCCAAACTGCTTGTTTTGGCCTTCTCGTCGCTCCTGCGACGTCCGTTCTTCTTCCGCTCCTCTCCAACAGCAAAATACCCCTCGGGGAGGTCGTCGGTGACCGTCTGGAGTAAGCGCATCTCGAGATCACTCCAAATCACGCCAAATCACCTGAAATGCGACAAAAACAACAAATCATGAAAAGCATCGCAATATCGTCGATATATCGTGAAAAACATGATTTGGACGATCTAAATGGCATGCAAACATGCGGGAAAAAGTGTAAAATGAGGAGTGATCAGCATCAACGGGAGGCTTTATTGTAGTAGGCATGATGGGTGGTGTATCCTCCTTCTCCTCAATAATTATAGGCTCTTCAATAGCCTCTTCTCTATCGCCGTCATCAACGGCTTCTTCAACAATAACTTTCTCCTTATTCAACACCGGGATCATGACGGGGTCCGTCATCCGTCCACCACGTGTGGTAACAGATACCACATCATTAGCTTGGGCTCTTGGGTTTGTCTCTGGCAATGAGGGCAATCTCCCATGGTTCTTCAAGAGCTGGGACATTTGACTCCTCAGTTCATCAAGTGAAGAATTTATGCTCTTGAACTGGGTCAAGGTGTCCTAATTGAAACGGGCCTGACCACTCATAAAGGTCTCCAAAGTGGCCTCCAGATTTGACCGCGGCAGGTTTGGCGCATAGCCTTGCTGAGGCGGCCGGTTGAATTGATATCCTGGCGGTCAGTAAGGCCCAGCTAGCCTAAATCCACCCTGCTGCTGATTCTACTGATGCCCATGCTGCTGCTGAGGAGGGGGTGGCGGTCTCTGAAATTGTGGAGGTTGTAGCCCTCCACTTGGGTTTCCATTAGAAAACCCAGGATGATTCCTAGCAGCTGGATGCTGCCATTGATTCCGTCCCTCTCCTTGGACGTATTGCACAGATTCAGATAATTCGGTGCCATCATAATGTGCCTCACTAGGAATATAGCTCTGATCTGCATACTCCTCTGCAGGATGATAACCCAATATGCTGGGTGATGTCGGGATGGAATCCAGGCACTATTCAATCCTGGCCACTTGTTTGCATAATGTCTCGATATGGGAGTCTAAGTGGCTAGCAGCTTTGACCTCGGGGGTCCGGGTCACAATGGTCCTTTCTTCGCTCCATTGTTGATTGTTGGTCGCCATATGCTCCAACTAGTCTATAGCCTCTTCAGGAGACTTATCCAGTAAGGCGCCTTGCGCCGCAGCATCTATGATCATCTTGGTGCTGGACTGGAGCCGGTTGTAAAAGCTCTGTACCAAATCCCATGGTTGAATCCCGTGGTGAGGACGCTGATGTTGGAGGTCCATGAACCTCTCCCATGTCTCATAGAGTGATTCCTGTGGGAGCTGCTTGAAGTTTGAGATCACTCCCCGTATCCGCACTGTCTTCGAGGGTGGATAGAAATTATCCACGCAGGTAAGTGCCAGCTTCTCCCAGGTAGTGAAATGGTTGGAAGGATGGGCCTGGAGCCAATATGAGGCATTATCCCTCAGAGTGAACGGGAAAAGTCGCAGCTTCACAGCATCATTGCTCACGTCCTTGGCCTTGAACGTGTCATACTTCGCAAGGAAGGTATCAATGTGGTGGTTGGGGTTTTCAGGCGGATGCCCGTGGAAGGTATCCTGCTGCATCAAATTGATTAGCCCCATTTTCAGCTCGAAGCTCTCCACCGCCAGTTGCGGTCTAAGGATGGAGGAGTTGTTTCCAAACGTCGGCGTCATGTGGTCCCTGATGGACCCGGTGCAAGGAGGAGGATGATTGTTTTCTGCCATCTGAGTGGAGGGAGATGAACTTCTACTTGAGGCTCTCAAGGCCCTCGCTGTCTTCTCGATTTCGGGATCGAATAATAATTCTCTAGTAGATCCCCTGAAGCGGGTGTTCATGCACCAACAAAACTCAAACAAATATCACTAGTAGCACGGTAATAAACAAAAGAATAAAAATGGTGGAAGGGTGAGAAATGATTAGAGTGCTAGCAAACTTCTCAAAATAAAAATAAACTGAGATAAACACTATTGCCGTCCCTGGCAACGGTGCCAAAAACATGACGCACCCGAAACCTACACCTAGATTCCACCCGACGGTGACACGATCGCCAGGCGTGGCGTGGCCCCTAGGTTTCAACTCCGGGCTCAATCCGCAAGCGGACGGTGTCAAGTTGTCGTATAAATGATATCGAATCCCACAGGGACGGTGATCGTGTAAATGGATTCTCAGTTTACTTCTATATCTCAAAGTGAGATAATTATCGGGTTGAGAGAGTTGATTGGGGTATTGTTGTTGTTTTACTAAATAAAAAGGACTAGGGCGTTAGGGATCATCGCTAAGATTGTCGGGGATCGACATTGGAATAGAATCCTTACGTTGCATTGGGGTTAGGGGGTTAATCTCCCAATTCGTATTACTCTCGTGGGTTAGAATAGCGAGGTATTTCGGTAGCTCTTGTTGACTCAATGGCGGTAGCCGTCAACGTAGCGGTATAGTTCGTCGATGGATCCCCCTAAAGGCACGAGCCGGGCATGGTCACGAGCCTTGGTTGGATCCACCGATTTCCCTATTCGAATCCCTAAGATACCCCTTAAGCACATCAATTCCACAGATCGTGGGCATGATCTCAGTATGGGTTATCTAGGGATTCGGTAGGATCGACCGGAATACTCCCCTAAATCTCTAATTCAACGTAGAGATTCAGATCTACGTCTTCCCCCTAGGATCTTAGGGCTAACCCATCAACCCTAGAAAGATCTACTCACTCATGGCATTGTTAACGGATAAAAACATGATTTTTAGAGTAGAGAACATCATAATAATTGGTAGAATAAAGATAAAAAACTTACAGCGGGAGATGAAGAAAATAGACGAGAAATAGATCCAAGAAAATTCTAGATTCACAAATGCAAGAATGATAGAGCACCAAAATAACAATCCAATATTTTCGATCCAATATTCTTCAATAAAAATTAATCTAAAAACTTAACAATTATTCCCTCAAAATTTCGCTCTTCAAAAAGTATTCAAAACTCTCAAATGAATCCCCCCCAATCGACGTCCAGCTCCCCCAGTCTTCACTGCTCAGATCGTGCGACAATCGCTTAGAAAAATATTTCCAAAAATAGCCTCAGCATTGTTGACCGAGTAGGTGACTCGGTCGAGCAATGCGTTGCTCGTTCGGCCGCTCAGACCGATCAGCTGTGCTGCTCGATCGAGCTTGACAGGGAATCGAAAATCTCCAAAATCCTCACTCTGCCTGCACGGGCCGAGTCGGCTCAGCTCGGTCCGAGCAGAGGCTGACTCGGTCACTGAAGAGTTGCTCGGGCCGTGCGCTGGGTTGCTTCCGCTTTTGAAATTTGGTGCTACTCGACCGAGCACTTAGGTGCTCGGTCCGAGCCATCCCCGTATCTGCCCCTTTTCTCATTTGCATCTGCTCGGTCCGAGCTTCTGTACTGCTCGACCGAGCAGTCTGGGAAATAATCTCCTACTACTGCTGAAGGCTCCTCTCTCCTCTTGCTCTCTCCTCCACTCCTCCCGAGGATCCCAAAACATGGCAAACTCCTGTAGGGCTTCACCAATGAGGTCACGGGCGTGTCGGATGTGTCCATATCCGTGTCGGGTTCCAAATCGCTCCAAAATCCCTTAAAACTCCCTCTCACTAGCGATTGGGGTGGTTACACTCCACGACCGTGTGGAGTGTAACATACGGTCGTGTCAATCTGTTTTCTTCCATTTGAGCTTCGAAAAATTCCAGAAAATTTCAAAAAATTCCTGAAAAATATTAAACACATCGTTAAGCCATGGGAAGAGTATTTTGGGCAAGAAAATTAGTTAACTCATAACAAAAGATTTTATTCACAAAAAGGACGTAATTGAGCTCGGTTATTCGCATATTATATACAACATCTTATGAATTGCTGGGTTATATACGTAATTTTCAACCATAATCAATGGGCAACAATGAAGAGTGTACGTCTGTTGGAGTTGGTTCAGTGAGATCATGATGTTCGATGGCATAGTGCACACACTCACTAATGTGTGACATGTTCCAGAGTTAGGAAAGTCACTAGTTTCTTTGGGGGCATTGAATTTTATGGGTTACAAAGAAACGATAGAGGAGGATAATCTGAAGCTATCAAAGGGTTCGATAGTGTTAATGAGAGGTGAAAAAGTCAGGATTTATATTTATTGGATGGGACGACGATCATTGGAGATTCCAATGTTGGCATTGAGGGTCTGCAGGAGACTGATTCGAACAGGCTCTGGCATCTCAAACTTGGACATGTTGTGAAAAAAATCTTGTAGGCTTTATGATAACGTGGTCTGATCAAAGGGGTGAACTTCAAGAAGCTGAAGTTTTGTGAGGATTGTGTCTTTGGCAAGAAAAAAAGGTTAGCTTCGGTGAGAGAAAGCATGACATGAGAGGGATTCTTAAGTATGTTCAAACTGATGTTTGGGCTCCTGCACAAGTTCACTCTATAGATGGAGCTTGTTACTTCATATCGTTTATCGATGATTTCTCCAGAAAAGTTTGGGAGTATGTGATGATGGAAAAGTCGGCGGCATTTGAGACGTTCAAGGTGTGGAAGACCCGCGTGGAGAGTCAAACGAGGAAGAAGCTGAAAGTGCTACGATCCGACAATGGCGGTGAGTTTACTTCTGCTAAGTTCACAAAATTCTACCAGGAGGAAGGAGTAAAGGTGCACTTCACTACACCAAGAGATCAACAATCAAATCGAGTTACCGAGCAAATGAATAGGACACTTCAAAAGAAGGCGAGGTGTCTTAGGTTTACATCGGGTTTGTCGAAGGGATTTTGGGCTGAAGCCATATCAACCGCAGCTTGTTTAGTGAACAGAATTCCATTTTCAGCTATTGGCGAAAAAATTCCAGAGGAAGTTTGGACATGTAAGCTAGTGAATTTTGATTATCTTCGGGTATTTAGATGTCTAGTCTTCATTCAAGAGGAAGGTAACAAGTTTGGTGCTAAGTAAAAGAAGTGTATCATGTTGGGATACACGGAAGGTATTGAAAGTTATAGACTTTGGAGTCCAGAAGAAAAGAAGATCTTCTTTGGTCGACGGGTAACGTTAGATGAGTCGATGATGCTGCAAAGGAAGTCTTCAGGGAGTACTAGAGGCAAGGAGGTGCCAAACAAGGTGGATGTACTTATTCTGAATCATAGGCTTAATAGAGATGTAATTAAAGGAGGGACGGTTGATGTAGAGAATCCACATGAGGTTATTACTACAAGTAGAGACAGTAGTGGGAGTTCTAGTCGAGGTTGAGACACTAGAGCTACAATAGATTAATCGAGTGCTAGTCGAGTAGGGCATCGCACCGTGAAGGCCCTAGCTCTCTTTGATGACTACGTGAATTTGGCTTATGCATTGCATCTACATGGAGATCCTACGATAGATAGGTTTGCGATGGATGCATTAAGTTTGGACCCAAACTATGGGTGGTGGTATGCGAGGGACGTCAAAGCGCATCTCAAGGAAATTCATAAGAAGAATAATCTGACGGGGGATAGGTCAGCGGTAAAGTTTGAGCGGTGCTCAAACTTATTTTCCTTGAAGAGGTGTTATGGTGCCACAGGTGGCATGAGAGATCACTACGTGTTTTGCTTCAGGTATGGATTCAAGGAGATACGGTGATATTCGAAGACTCACCTTTAGAAAGGTATTCGTTGGACACTCGGTTAATTAGTGATGTTTAGGGCAAAGCTCACTAGCCAAGTGTCCTGAACTTAGGATAACATAGTTTTATTTTTAAAGGTGGATGATATGGAGTTTTGGCTTATTCGGTCTATATGTGGTATGTATGTATCAAGATGGAGTGTTGAAAAATGTGATACAAAACATCAAAATATCTCAGAATGAATCTTGAATTTACCATGATGTTTAAGAGATTTTTTGAAGCCTAAAATCAAGAGTTTTATCAAAGCCCAGCCCAAGATTTAAATTTTCAGAAATAAGTCTTTACTATGGCGTCCCACAGAATGAACTGTGCAACGACCCAGCCTAGTGCCCCATCGCTCGAGCCCAGAATACTTATCATACTCACATGTCATGCGCGTGAGCGAGGATCAGTGCAGAGCTGTGAGGACACACGGCAGTACATGGTTGCATCCTGCCTCAGATCGACGGTCGAGCACAGAGCGAGTCAGAGCGGGCACATGAGGTCATGGTCAGTCAGGCAAGGACACATGGCACTCATCCAGAGCGTATCACGTTGATCCGACGGTCCACATTTTACAAGGGCTATAACACTCAAATTTGACTTGGATTCGGATCCGATTCCGACCCGTTTATCTGACAAACCCGTTAGCTATATAAAGGGGTTTTCGGCTATGGTTTTGGTGCAACTCTCGAGGGATTCTTTTGTGGTTTTCTTTGTAAAGTTTGTAGCTACCTGTAGGATATACAGAGTGCAAACTGAGGCTATGAGGGGCTTGGTTGTGAGGTTTTCTCCATAGTTTCTTCTCTGATTTCTTAGCGGTTTTAGTTGTTTCCCTTCAACCAAATGTCATACCGTGTAATCCAAAGATATTGAAGCATTAGTGATCTCTCCAACTGAACGTACGTCAAGTATTGGATGAAACCAGTATAAATCTCGGGTGTCAATGCGCGATTTCTTTTGTTTTGAGTTGCTTTCATATTATTGCTTGTGTTGCGGGTTTAGTAGCTAACCGTCGTTTGTTTTGTTTGTTATCACAACGATCTTGGAATTTCCATGGGGTTATCAATCCAGGTGATCGGCATCTCTCATTTCCCCCAACACAATATGCCTCATTAGCCCATGGTTCTTCTGAACCATCAATAATATCACTAAGATCACCGACAAGTCACCTTCATACTTCAAACATGATAAGATGCTTACGGAATTTACAAAGATGCCTCATTAGCCCATGCTTTCAACTTGAAGCGTGCTCAGTCTGAGCACATATGTTAACCTTCCGATAGGGCTGTTGACGAACGAGCTTGAACGAGCTTGAACAGAGAGCTTGGTTTTGTTCATGAACAAAATCCATGTTCAAGCTCTGTTCGTTTACTAACCGAGCTCTTAAAACCTGTTCAAGATTGTTCGTTAAGCTTACCGAACGAACGTAAACGAACGTAAACAAACATTTACCGAGCTTGTTCACGAGTAATTAATCGAACATTCTGTTCGTTAACAAGACTTATCGAGCTTGTTCGTGAACATGTTCAGGAACATGTTCGTGAGCACACAATCAATCTTGTTCATGAACAAATATTCAATCAAACAAACGAACGTCAATTTTTTAGTCATGAATAATACCATTTAAACATAATTGCCAATGACTAAATCAATTAAATAAAAGGATTAAATATTTGCAGGACAGAAACAAATATATCCAGCATACTAGCTCCACAAATCCCATTACAAGCATCCATTTAAGTATAGTAAAAAAATATAGTATTTGTCTAAATTTACTATGTTCGGTAAATATTCGTTCACGAACACTTAACGAGCTTGTTCATGAACATCACTTAACGAGCTTGTTCACGAACACTTAACGAGCTTGTTCATGAACATCACTTAACGAGCTTGTTCACGAACACTTAACGAGCTTGTTCATGAACATAAATGAACAAACATAGTTATGTTCAAGCTCTGTTCGTTTACTAACCGAGCTCTAAAAATCTGTTCAAGCTTGTTCATTAAGCTTTCTGAACGAACGTAAACGAATATGTACCGAGCTTGTTCACGAGTAGTTCGTCGAACATTCTGTTCGTCAACAGCCCTACCTTCCGAATGTATCAGTGGCCAGCCTCAAGCATAGTTTAAGAACATATCGGAAAAAGTGTTTCAACAATTAACAGCATACTTTCTATGGGTCCTCCCTATGGCGACATCTACCATAAAGTTAATCGAATGAAAAGCTAAAAAATTCGTGATATCAGGTTAAGCAAATTTCAGCAAACGTCAGTATCCAGGTCTTTCCTGTATCCAGAATAGAGATGCCGATGGCACATAACTATATTCCAAAAGGTTACATAGATAAAAAAAATATGCCTGACATCAAACCTCTATAAATTAGTAGTTGTTGTATGCCTTTTTCTGAATTGATACGATCGCGAGCAAATATTATATTTGTGCCATCAATGTAAATGGGAAGCCCATGAAGTAGGGTTCTTGCCTCTGGCCCCCCACAAGCAAGATATCCAGCCTACTATAAGCACCATTATATGCTCTAAGATTGCTATCGTATTACGTGGGATACTGTTATTGCTTAATTTAAGCACCATTATTTTACGCGATCGACCTGATTCACGCGATGGGATGGCTGGGCAAAAGGCGACCACAAGCTATTGCAGCAGTGGGAGAAAGATGTTTAGTTATCGACCGCCTGCCTCAAGTGAACTTTGTCTTTGTCATATTTTAGTTCCACTTGTGTTGATATTGGTGTATAAAATATTCACCAGTTGCATGTCCAAAAAAAACATATATATTCACCTGTTCCACTTGTGTTGATATTGGTGTATAACTCATGAGACTTTGGTCCCACATAACCGGCTTCATCCAATTTCTGACTCGAGTCTAGTTAGTATGTAACCAAACTCGAGGTAGGGTTGGTAATGTTGGGCTCTGGTACTACTTGTTGGGGGTGTGGTACCAATCGCCCCACAGAAATTCCAATATATTTGTTGTGACAATGAACAAAGAAAACGACAATTCGCTACTGAACCAGCAACACAAGCTATAATATGAAAGCAACACAAAACAAAAGAAATTACGCACCTAACACCAGAGATTTATACTGGTTTCATCCAATACTTGTGGACGTCCAATTGGAGAAATCACTAATACGTACTTTAATGTCTTTGGATTATATGGTATGGCGTTTGGTTGAAGAGAAACAATCAAACCTGCTAAGAAATTGGAGCAGAAACGATGGAGAAAACCTCTCGACCGCACTCCAAAGCCATCAGTTTGCCCTCTGTATATCATACAAGTAGCCACAAAGTTTACAGAAATTTTCGCACCAAGCTGTGCACGAAAACCTAGCTGAAACACCGTTTATACAGACCAACAGGTTTGTCTTGAAAACGGGTCGGAACCGGATCCAAATCCAATTCATTTCAACCCGCTATCGCATCGAAGAAAACCTCGGATGTTTGATCTGGGCATGATTTAACCACATCACGCAACGTGTCCCCTACTCCCCGCTTCACTATGTGCCCGCGCCAGCCATTCGAGAAGGCGGCAATCTCCTTATGCATGCCACGCGTCATTGCAGATGCAGTGCAATTCACTACAGTGCGTGCATCTGATGGCCGGCTCAATCCTGGTTGGCCCACTGGGCTACTCTGCTCCGTGGGCTTGTGGCTTGTGGTCTTTAATATTTAAATAAAATTCTCAATTATTCAAATGGACTGGGCTTCCAAATATCCTTGTTTTGGTCTCCCAAAAATTTCCAGAAAATCCTGATAAATCTGAGATTCATGGAGATATTTTTGGCGTTTGTATCACATTTTTCAACACTCTACTTTGATACAAACACACCATATAGCCCAAACCAAGCCAAAACTCCATATCATATATCCAACTTCAAAAAATATTCCACCTCATCCTGAGCCAAGTGCACTTAGCAAGTGAGCTTCACCTAAAGTATCACCAACTAATCGAGTGTCTAACAAACCCCCACCTGAAGGTGATTCTTTGAATTCGTCGTGCCACTTGGATCCATAGCTGAAGCAAAAACTCCTATTGATCTCTCCATGCTACCTGGGGACACGTTATCACCTCTTCAAGAAAAATAAGTTTGAGCACCGCTCAAACTTCACCAACGACATGCCCCTTACTAGGTTCTCCTTCTTATGAATTTTCTTAAGTTGTGCTTTTGACGCCCCTCACACACCACCATCCCGAGTTTGGATCCAAACTCAATGCATCGCAAACCCATCCACATAGGATCAACAAGTGCATGCAATGCATAAGCTAAATTCACGTGGTCATCAAAGTAAGTCGGTGCCTTCATGGTACGCCGCCCCACTCTGCTAGCAATCAAGTAATCCATAGGAGATCTAACATCTCCACCTCAACTAGAACTCACACTACCATCGCTGTCTATAGTAGTATATTATATGGACTCTTTCCATCAACTGGCACTTCTTTACCAACATCTATGCCAATCTTATGATTTCGAATAAGTATATCTGTCTCGTTTGGCACCTCCTTGTCTCCACATGTTTCGGTACTTCCTGAAGCCTTCCTTTACAGCATCGTTGACTCATCAAACATCACATGTCGACCAACCAAGATCTCTCTTGAATCTGGACTCCAAAGTCTATAACCCTCGACAACATCCATGTATCCCAACATGACGCATTTCTGTCCTTTAGCACATTCTTCGTGAATGTAGACTTGACATACAAACGCCTGAAGATGATCTAAATCCACTGGCATCCCTGTCCAAACCTTCTCTAAATTTTTTAGCTAATAGCTGAAGATAGAATTCTGTTCACCAAATAAGATGTTGTTGATATAGCTTTGTCTCAAATCCCTACGATAAACTTAATGTAAATCTGAGACACCTCACCTTCTCTAGAAATGCCTTATTCATTTGATATGCAACATCATTCGACTACGAATCTCATGGTATAGTGAAGTGCCTCTTTACTCCCTGCTCCTGCCAGAATTTCATGAACTTAGCAAAAGTAAACTTGCCATCATTGTCAGACCTCAACACTTTCAGCTTCTTCCTCATTTGACTCTCCCAAGGTTCTTCCATGTCTTAAACTTCTCAAACGTCTCCGAATTTTACTTCATCACATACACCCAAACCTTCCTAGAGAAATCATCGATAAATGATATGAAGTAACAAGCTCCACCTAGGAAGTGAACTGGTGCAAAACACCAAATGTCGGTGTGAACATACCCAAAAATCCCTCTTGTGTCATGCGTCCCCTCATTGAAACTAACCTTTGTTTGCTTATTATAGTCACAGTCCTTGCAAAACTCCAGCTCCTTGAAGTTCACCTCTTAAATTAGACAATAATTCCTCAAATCCTCCAAGCTTTTCTCTGTGGCATTCCAAGTCTGAGATACCATAGCCTGGTCGAATCAGTCTCATGCAAACTTTGAACGCTAACAATAGAATCTCCAATGATCTTCGTCTCCTCCAAGAGAAACAAATCCCTGAATTTTTTACCTTTCATCAACACCCTCGAACTCTTTAATATCTTCATAGCATCCTTCTTTATCGTTACTTTACAACCCATGGATTCAATGCCCCCAAGGAACTAGTAATTTCCTCAACTCTAAAGCATGCCACACATTTATATGTGTGCGCATTATGCCATCGAACATCTTGATTCTTACTGAACCAACACCAATAGCCTTACACTCTTCATTGTTGCCCATAAAGACTGATCCATCCTTATTCCTCCTGTATGTATGAAAACACTCTATTTGACATCATGTGGAACAATTCCCCTGAATCAATGACCCAAACATGATTTATAACATCTGAAGAACTCAAAGTGATCACATCATAGGCCTTCTCCCTCATTATCTCCTTTTTCTGCACAACTACAACAGACGATGATGCTAGCACTGTTTCCCCTCTTTGGGCAGTCTCTCTTCTAATGTCATATCTTCTTTAAAAAAATATAACACCTCGTGTCTCTGGTCCTTGATCTTGATCACCTAATGTTGTCACCTCTCGCGTTGCTTTGCCCCGAAGAAAGCAAAATCTAACTGTCTGAAACTCCTTCGCTCAAACCAACTCCTGCCATTCGATCTCTCAACTCTGCACTATAGAGCCATGCCTTCACATCCTCAAGACTGAGAGTATCTTGACTATAGATCATAGTGTTACGAATGTCGTGTATCGTTCTAGCAATGACATGAGAAGAATCATCGCCTTGTGCTTTGCCTCCACAGTCAATCCAATGGCCCTCATCTTCATCACTAAGCTGTTGAATGTATCCAAGTTATCCTTCAATGAGGTCGCGTCTCGCATCTTGAAAATGACGAATGTCTTCAGTAAGATAAGCTTGTTGGTAAGTGACTTCTTCAGATATAGCTTCTCGATCTTCTTTCATAGTCCATTGGTCATAGTCTCCTCAGACACTTGATAAATCGCCTCGTCTGATATGCTAAGTTGGATGGTGGCCATCACAAAGTCCGTCATCACCATCTTCTCCCTTTTTTGAGATATCTGCCATTAAAGTCTCTGTGCCGTTCACCACCCTATGGACATGATCCTTTCTCAAGATTGCCTTCATATTTTATTGTCATATTTTTGATGCTTCATTTACCATCAAACTTTACAATTCTATCGTGTGTTTCTCCAACTGTCGCATGCAAGCCACCCACGTATGAACTTGAACCCATTGCCTTTTCGGTTGCACTATATTTGGTAAAATAACTCTCTGTCATTGCCTTGGAATTGTTCACGAACATTTCTAAACCAATTGTTGGGCTCTGGTACCATTTGCTGGAGTGATATCAATCGACTTGCAGAAATTTCAAGATCATTGTGACAACGAAAAAAGCAAACGATGATCTGCTACAAAACTTGCAACACAAGCAATAATATGACAGCAATGCAAAATATAAGAAATCACTCGCCAGAAACTAAATATATAAATTGGTAAACCCAATATTTGGTATATGTCTAGTTGGAGAGAACAATAATGCTTTAACATCTTTGGATTACTCGGTATGGCATTTGATTGAAGGAAAAAAACCAAACCTGCTAAGGAATCAGAGAAGAAACTATGGAGATAACCTCTGAACTAAGCCCCCCATAGCCCTTAGTTTGCCCTCTGTATATCCTATAGGTGTCCCATGCTCTTCGCTTAACCGTGCGCCTGCGTCTACCATTCGATCAAGCGACAATCTCCATGATGAGTGCCACGCATCATCACAGATGTAGCACGATTTGTTGCAACACACGCGTCTGATGGCCCACTCGATCCACTAGCCCACTGGGCTGCTCCGCTCAATTGGCTTGTAGCATGTGAGATTTACTATTTAAATAAATTTCTGATTTTTCTTTTCCTTTTTCTCCTAACATGTAAACTCTAAATCTAGTGATGGTGATCTCTTGATCAATCATGTCTTTTCTGGGATGCTATGGTGATGGTAACTTGGATGAAGTAGTGAGCATCAAACACCTTTGAGTTTTACTTCATTATATACACACATAATTTTCTGGGATGCTATGGAAATGAGAACTTGGATGAAGTAGTGAGTTTCAAACACCTTCGTGTTTTACTTCATCATATACACATATACTTTTCCTAGAAAACCCATCAATAAACAATATAAAGAAATGAGCTTCCTCCAACGAATGAGCTGGTACATTACCCCAAACGTATGCATCATTTCAATAACAATTTGTTTAGCTTGTTATTGAAATCTCCGGCACGTATGCATCATTTGTTAAATTGTTTAGGACGTAGATATCCTTTTAATGTATTTATTAGAGCACGTGTGTTATTGAACAAATTATTTGATATTTATAAATTTTTCATTGCATAGATTACATGAGATTAATTAAACTAGTTAATATAATTATGTAGTACAAGGAAAACCAAATTGGTCAACTAAAAAGCAATCTCATCTTAAGAGAAATATATATGGTGAGGAATTATGTTTCACAAGATTATAAGAATATTTCCTAAGAGATAAATGAGGATACAAAGGTGTTTGACGAAGAGAACAAGAGAAAAGCCTTTGTCTTAATATTCTTTCATTCACTCTCTATATTCTTCCATTTTAGCCCGTCTAAAACCATCATGCCTTATCAAATTTTCATCAAACTCTAAGAGAAAAATAAACGAAAGCCCTTCATTTACACATTCATATAATTCCTTTCTATAACTCTCTTTGTACATCTCTTTCTAATTTTTGCTAACGTGTGCTATGGTCACATGCCTTCATCTCCTCATCTCCCTGTCTATCCCTCTCTCTTCCAAAATGTTCGTTTTTCCAGATCCCTCTCTTACTCTAGAAACCTAAGGTGTCATTTATCACCTGATGCCCACTATGAATGGTGTTGTTGAAAGACATAATATGACGCTTAAGGACAAGACAATGATTAGGCATTCTACCTTATTTAGAAGCACTTAAGAATGCAGTATATATCCTTAACAAAGTTCCAACTGAAACAATTGCCAAACCTCCTTATGTTATTTGGATGGGCAAGAAGCCTAATCTAAAGCACTTGTATTGTTGAGGATGTCCAGCTGAGGCAAGTGTTGGATTTTGGGAGATGAGAAGCAGAAACATAAGATGGGGTTGAATATTGTTTGTGAATTTTATAAAGTCCTCTAGAAATTTTTACCTTAAATTTCAATTAGAGTTACCTAATTAAACCTTAATCAACAACATTTTGCAAATATAAAGATTCAGTAACAATGTAGAAGCTACGATATTTTCAAGTATATAAAACAAGCATATTCTACCCATGACACAAGCATAGAGAGACAATCGCAAACGCAATAGAATTATTCTGGTTCAGACAGCCTTCTCCTACATCTAGTCAGACAACCAAATTTGGACAAATCCACTAACACTTCCAAATGGAAGCAAGTCACAACACATCCTTTACACCACAAATTATTCGAATAGTCCTAACATTCTAGTCGCCTAGAGCTGACATCCTGAAATGTCTTGGTAACAGGATTGCCAGTCAACTAGGCTTTGTTTTGGGCTCTAAAACTTAAGACATAATTTTTGAAAATATTTTAAAACATTTTGCTATGTTTTCCTAAGTGTGTGTGTGCTTCAACTAGGCTTAAACATTCTACCTGGGCAAAAATAAAAAATTACATCAAAATACATATACTCTTTGAAGCTCCTTTGATGTAGTCATGAAGATCATCCTATTTGTCTTAGTTCCTTCATTTCATAAGCCTTCGTTGACTCCACATAGCTCATTGATTTTCATTGTACATTATACATACAATCAAATATCATTACTGCTCATTATGTTTGATCATCATCAAAACATATATGGAGTGACTCAATATTGAACATTCTACTCCTTTTTGGTGATGACAAACATATGGCATATAAAATATGAAAATAAATGATTAACATGCAATATGAATGTGTGCATGTGCAACAATTCAATTTCTAACATGTTTCTCCCATATATAACATATTTTATATGATTCAATTTCTTCCCTTTTGGCATTATCAAAAAATGGTGGGGATATGCAAAAATTATGAGTCTAATCATCGTGTTAAAGTGACTCAATATTCAAAAATTAATCATGTTATCAATTTCTCTCCATTTAATCAACTAATTTATCAATTAATACAAGTATGCACATAGATACCAATTGAAGACTAAAATTTCATGAATGTGCATGATGCTAAATGTGATACCACGTGTTGTACACCACGTGTTATATACAAAGAATGATACCATGTGTGAGAACATATGCAAATAGATATCACATGTGAATTCAAATGTTGAAACCAAATGTTATAATTGTGCATTCTTAATGTGTGTGTCAAGATGCAAGTAGATATATGACAGCACTTGTTGAAAACAAATTTATTCCATGAATATGTCAATGGGTAAGCATGTATGTGATTGCTTGAATGCGTCTCAAGTATGTGATACTTGAGCACTACTCCCAAGTGTATGAGTTCATCAAGTAATAATTTTATATCTGGTGAGACCGAATTGGATCACGGGGACAAGTCATTCTACTCGCAAGTTCAATTGATAACGGAGGGATAATGGCGACTTACAACTAACTAAACTACGATGGATGGTAGGGTGAGAAATGTTGGGTTTTAAGGGACCCTTAGGGTGTGTTTGGTTTGAAGGAAAATTAAAGAAAAGGAAAGAAAGTTAGAAGGAAAACTATTTCCATTGTTTGGTTGGAAAGAAAAAAAAGGAAAATGAAAATAAAAGAAAACAAAGGAAATTTTTTATTAAAACTTTTCTTTGAGATTTTCCTCTTTTTGACCCAAGGAAAATGAGGGAAAATAGAGGTAAACTATTTCCTTCTGTTCATTGGTGGCCTTGTCGTCGGGTTTTTTTCGGAGCAGTTTCCGTCAGTACATAACTGATTCCACCTAACGAGAGAACTAGCTTAATGTTCCTCAACCAGTCCTTGTAATTTGCCCCGTTTAGCACATTCTTTTCGATAATAAACTTAAGTCCAGACTCCATACTGCATTTTAATAGAAGTTTGAATTAGCATATGTTCTTTTATAGTTTAAAAGGTTGCTATTAAACTATATTCTCCTACTATTTTAATGAACAGTTACGCCATAATAATAAACAATTTATTAGATTTAAAATTTGTGGGAGAGGGATCCAACCAACTTGAGTTTCACAACCTTGAGGAGACTCAATAAGTTGATCGGCTCTGTAATTGGTAGATGAACTCTTCATCGATCAGATCATATTTGACTCCCTATAGGTTTTTGCCCCTAATCACTTATGATCTTGAGGAGACTCAACAAACTATAATGACTAGTCTAGTTGAACCCTTATTTTCATGTCCAAACTTAACTTACACCGACACTCGAGGATACCCGACGCGGCGGTTTGGGTTAAGACTAGACTACATCATATGTATTATAGAGTCGGTTTCTAAAAGAGACCATGTCATAGCTTGAGGGGACTCAACAACCATGACATGCATCTTTTAATTCCCTAATCCAAAAATAAGGCAGGCTACGATTAATCTTGATGAAGATTTTTAATGTATTAGACTAGATATAGTCGACGGTGTCACATAATCTTGATTCGCATCCTTACGGTCCAGCGAAACACGACCAGCGATTTGACTAGGCTGTATCACTATTCCCAGTCAAGCTAGGGTGATCCATAACACTAGGCAAACACTAGACCAGATCATGGTCCACTGAAGGAAACTCATCATTCATATGTGTGCCATCGACTAAAATAGCTTCATTAAAACTAGTTAATCCTATCAACTAGTTGAATCCTAAAATTCAAAATTATTAGGATTGGTTAATAACTTTTATTAGAGTCCTTGTCAACTATAAGGATATAAAAGAGTCCTTATCAACTATAAGGATTTATTGGTTTCAATGTGCTATCCTAATCATGCAGTAGGATTTTAATAAATTCAAATTACTACAATTTAAAATATAGCCATTTATCAAAATTATTATTAGAATGATTTAAAATAATAATGTTGGAAAGGGCTATCCTAATCAAGAACTAGGAATTTGATTGTTGTAACAATTTATTAAAAATATAGCAAGTCAATCTAAAATTTATCTCATAAGTTTTAGAAGATTTTTAAAGGCTATCCTAAGAGGTTTTCTTGAATTATCACATAATAAGCAAGAAAATAAAATTACCATTAAAAACATGTCAACAAAATTTCATCTCATAAAATAATTAGCATGCAACTTAAAAATTATCACATAAATTTTTAAGTACAATTTTAAAGCATCTAAAATCTTATTTGTTACATGTTGAAGAATTATCTCATTATTTTAAAGCATATTCTCAACAATCATATATGCATTTATATTCATTGTAGTTTTTAGATCAAAATAGACATATGCTCTGATACCAAGGTTGGTTATTGCTCTGATATCATTGCAATGTTGTTAATGCCCATCTTCCATGGCACCCTAGATCTGTCATAAGATCCCTCACGAACTTGTTTTACGGCATGCCTCTCGACAATGCCCAACCCATCATAAGATCCCCATCGTAAGAGCAATTACTTCGGGTCAGCTCATAACCCGAAAACCCGTACTCAAGCATCAACCTGGCTCTGATACCAATGTTGGGTTTTGAGGGACCCTTAGGTCATAATTCTATGCCCATCCTACGTCGGATGGCCAATAGAAACATAAACATCAGCGAAAAAATATAATTATTAAACAATTTAATAAAACGCCCTAAGAATATCAAAGACCCTAGCTAGGATCTCTACTATCTTGGGGTGGGTCTGACCAGCCCCAAAATAGATCTAAACTACTGCAACACTATAAACATGAAAGATTTTACAAACATACCCGGAACTTTTCTTCCGCAGAAAAAAAAAGTGTCGTTTTCAGCAACTTTAGCTCCTCGAAGCTAGCCGCCTTCGCGTCTCCAAAACTGGTCCACCCAAAGCGAGCCGACACTGCACCTCCGAGCCAATCACTTGCCAAAGAAATTTTCACGTGAGTGTGATCCACGTCAAAGACTTCGGATCAAATCCAATCCTCATCGTCATCTTGCTAAGACGCGAACGGAGGAACAGAAGAATAGAGGAGAAGAGAATAATTTTTACCTCGGATCGAGCGTCCTTAAAACTTTGTAGAGCTACTCGATTCGAAGACTTGGTGTGTGTTTTTCCAGGGGTGTCAGTCCATATTTATATAGGAGGCCGGAACCCTTGCTCGTCTCACGAGCAATGTGGGACTAATTAAATTAGGAGAGAAAATTAGAATTAGTTTTGCCTTACACTAAGGCTCAACTTCAACCAATTTTCTCTCCCTCACCGTTGAGCCTCGGAAGTGATACAGCCTATCAATTCGAAGAGCTATGAACGATGAACGGATAGAAACAAAAGCGATGCAATCTAACTTCGTTTGACCCCCCAAACAATTGCTCAAAGTTGAGCAAAAATCACGAATTGGCTGAATAACGCAGCCGTCATTTAACCCCTTAGGGGTTCTGAAGTGTGATCCCCTTGGTGGGGCCCACCATCCAGCTGGGCGCGCCCAAAGGGCAATCCCAGCTCACCTGGTGCGTCCGTCAGCGTTGGGCGGGTAGGTCAGACCCGCCCGCTAGGTGGGCTGGCTCGAGCCAGAGCTCTCCTGGCTTGACCCGCCCGCTATGCGGGTAGGTCTGGGCTCAGCCCCGCCCACTGTGTGGGCGGGTCTGGGCTCAGCCGCCCCCGCTGGGCGGGCATGCTAGTCCAGCCGGCCTAGCGGGCAGGACCTGCCCGTGGGAAGTGTCCCTTTATAGGCGGGTTCAGCCCGCCTAGCGGTTTGGACCCGCCCGCCCAGGCTGGGCTGGGCCAGAACTGGGCAAAAGCACAGTTCTGGCCTTTTGGGATATATCTTGAGCTCTACAGATCCGATTGAGCCGAGTTCAGATCCGTTTGAACACATGGTTCGAATGGGACTATCCCACGAAGCCATGTATCCATTTCTATGCCTTTTTTATGTAAACTATTCTTGTAAACATTTTACAATATATATACAACCATTTTGCATCATATGCAACAATCCATTATAGCATTCCACTAATGCTAAAATCGCAAACATTTATGACATTTATTAAATCCTATTTAATATAGAATTATTGTCACAAACTCTTTTTGACTTCAATTATTCTCGTGCACCCGAGTGCACTCCTCCTGAATTCTTCATACTAAGACGCAAATCCCACTCGATGTGAGACCCTACAGCCTGACCCTACTAAAGGTTGGGGCTCGAAACCCCTAGACGATAGTGACTACGAGCAGCAGGTGTCACCCCTGTTTCGGCATCATAATTATATGATTGACTCATTGACAAAAGTGGCATCGAGATCACTCTGACTGTGTCTGTGATGAATACCACAGTTTTAGTCCCTTCGTCATAACTATGTCACTGCATAGCCTATGGTATGGTAAACCGTCAACCGTACTAGCTAGCACTATTCAGCATACTTCGTTCTTTTGTATGTCCATGTTGTACTTCCTACAACATACCCCGACCGAGGTTTAGCACAAAGAACTGTACTGAGCCTGTGACACTAACTTTCCTTAAACGAAAGAGACAAATCCTATCTTAGTCAGTACTTACCTCGTACTCTTCAAGTGTCACCCAACCCAAGACCGTTCAACGAGTGAAGACTCGAGCCTAGATTATGGATCTAAGTAACACCGTACACGCACATGTTCGTACAATGACTTCAAGTCTTAACGTCCAACTAGCCTATCATCACTAGAGAGTTATCAATGACAGTTTACTTAAGGTTAACCATTTGACAACTCTTTATTGGGTCGTTCAGTGGACTCATTCTCCAATGAGCACATGTGCCTTGTCTCCAACTTCGCCAGGTCGAATGATTATTTGATCATCATTACCCTTAAGGATAATACAAAGACACAATGGTCTGTCCGATGTGCCGGTATCCCTTTCTCGACACATCTATGACCATGAACCTTTTAAAACTCAAGTTCATATTGGTCATTCACTCTCCATAATCGTGATCTCTATCTAGATACGTGTATGACCTTACTTTAAGTATAAGGAAATTATCCAAGTATCAAAAAAATTTAATCATACTAGGATAATTAGTACCAATTATATTTGAACAAGATGTTTTCTAGGATAAATTTTCTCAAGGGCATATATTTTCCTACAAGAAAATCGGGGTTTGAACCCATCTACCAAATCGACATCCTAGGATAGAAGATTCACAAACATCGGATGCCCTATGAGGGAAAGGGATATGAGGATTTGCATGTACTAATGGGTCATCATGGGTTAATGCGATCTGTGATTCCAATAAGTTCCTGCTAGGTTTCTCATTCCAATAAGTTCCTGCTAGGTTTCTCTAGTTTCTCGAGGCATCTCACCCCTCTCACAGATTGCACAAGCATTGTATCATATCATCAATCCCATGGCATAAATCGTGCAATGATATTCCGCTAGGTTTCTCACCCCTCTTAAGGCTTTCTCTCACTTTGCTAACCCTCTCAGATAATCACTAAGTGTGGGTAGATATTAATGGTATAAAGAGTAAAACAACATGTTCATGATACAAAGAAATCACAACATTACAATATCCCTAAAATCACCCAAAGCACTTACAAAGATAGATCTAGACCATAACAAAAATAAATGGAGAAACTTTACTCAAGAACATCATCCAATACATTGTTATAAGATTACAAATCAAATATAAACGAGAAAGAGATGAAGAAATCAAATTTGCAAACGAATGAAGAGATGAAGATCCAAATCCTTCTCTTGAGCTCTTCCAAGCCCTAGCTTCAATGGGTTCTCCTTTCCTTGCTCCTTTAAGCTCTAACCCTATGAATGAAGAAGATATAATGGAATGGGTAGAAATTGTGGAAGTTGGCTCAATTTGGCGAAGTAGAAGCATTAGTCGTACAGACGAGTTATCTTGTGCAGAGATAACTCGGCTATGCTTAGATTCGATAACTCGGCTAAGCTTAGATTCGACCATCTGACTCTGCACAAATTAGATACGAGGATGTTGAGAATTTGGTCTTCTACAGCACAGTTGGTCGATCGGTCGTCAGTTCGAGTCTGATGGTTCGATCGCTCGACATTGGTTCGTTCGATTGTAACTCAGTTGAAGTCCATGTTCAGTCGAACGATCGTGGCGATAGCACAATGGAGATAGCTCGTATGTGTGGCTCGGCACTTCGGTCGTTTGATACAGAATAAAGATCGTTCGATCAAAGGGAGCACATTGGGATGCGGCCCACTAGGTTGCGGTAGAGGCCCACTAGGTTGTTGCAACATTAATTACGTAGAGCGGTGATTGGATTGGATGCCGTAATCATTGGGATCCGTATCTTTAGGAATTCTTATCCAATGATGACACATATTGTAACCTAGGGTTATAGATATGGGGTTTTAGGTTAGGGTTTCGTGGGGATCATTGTGGAACATCTGAGGAACCATTGAGTGAGCCTCCATTTGTGAGAGCCAAATTTGAGAGATATTATTGTGAGCTTTTGGAGAGATCATTGTGTGCTTCTTCTTCGTTGGACGAAGAGAATATTTGTATTTGTTCTTTCCTTTCGTAATAAATGTCATCAGTGTTCCCCCTTGGCCAGTCCACTGCCTAAAAGTTGTTATCTCTCTTAGCGCTTCTCGTTTGTTTGTAGTGTTGCTGATCTTTCTCCTCGGTCTCCGTCGATCTTATGCATTCAGTAGTGTTGGTACTTCCTCATCCTCCATCTTCTTGGTGGTTGTGGGGTTTTGGCACAACAAATTGGTATCAGAGCTGTACAGTGTCAGAGATCAACATAGGAGGCGAAGATAAGTAGCGGTGGCGATGACGATTCCTCAAAGGCGTCGACTTCCGGGTATTCTTCATCAGCTCGGACTATCATTTCCAACATGAAGTTTGAAATTGAGAAGTTTGGTGGAAAAATCAACTTCAGTATGTGGAGATATGTAGTCATAAATATCTTGAACCAACTTGGTCAAGATATTGCATTGGATGAGAAGCCGACGGGTATGTCCAATTAGGAGTGGAGAACTCTAAATCGGAGTACATGTGGTACCATCCATCTGTACTTGTCGAAGGAGAAGAAATACCCATATATAGAGGAGACAAGTGCAAGCAAGTTCTGGAAGGAGCTCGGCGACAAGTACATGAAGAAGAACATCCAGAACCGGATACACTTGAAAAAGAAGCTTTCAGTTTGAAGTTAGCCGAAGGGGTTTCTATGGAGGAACACCTCGACTACTACTGCAAGCTTCTTACCGACCTGAGGAACGTCGATGTGAAGGTTGACGATGATGACAAGGCGATGATTCTCATCAACTCTCTACCCATCGAATATGAGTACTTGGTATCGGTTCTTACCTATGGTAATGAATCGATCACTTTAAAAGAGGTGTCCAATGCTATAACGAGCAATGAGTTCAGGAAGAATGATGGGGACACCTATCGCTGAGCTTCGAGCGATGCTCTTACAGTCGTAAGGGGTCGTAGTGGCGAGAAGGGTGAAGATAGAAGGGGGTATTTTAGATCCAAATCCAGAGACAAGACAAGTGGCCCTCAGCGCAAGGTGATGAAGGAACAATGTGTGTTCTGTCGAGAAAGAGGACATTAGGTCAGAGACTGCCCAAAGGCAAAGAGGAAGCACGACGTAACTGCCAATGTCATCAAGGGCATTGAGGTCGAGGAGTATGTATTGGCCGGTGCTTCGGAGGGCGTGACGTCAGATGGTTGGGTGCTTGACTATGGGTGCTCGTTCCATATGATTCCACATCGAGAGTACTTTACGACCTTTAGGGAAGGTGGTAAATGTACAATCTTGTTGGGTGATGATTGAGCTTGCTGCACAACAGTCGTCGGGACAATACGGATGAGGATGGGCGCTAGTATTACACGAGACATCGATGAGATACGCTTTGTTCCCGACCTAAGGCATAATCTCATATCTCTCGGTTCACTCAAAGCCAATGGTTGTCGAGTAACCATGGAGAATAGAGCTCTTAGGGTGACCCAAGGAGTAATGACCGTGATGAAGGGGAAGTGCCAAGGAAACCTGTAACGACTGGTTTTCATGTATTTGGATTATTTATATTATATATATATATATATATGTTTTGGTGGATTTTCTCCTTATGTGTGGTTTTCGTCTCCGTAGCTTTCATTTTCGATCGTTTCATCGTGATTTTCTAGCTTCTTCCTTAGAATCGTCGATTTTGGAGTAAGTCATTCGTGACGGGCTTCATATCAGTCATATCTTATTGTTAGATCAAGCCTAGGAGTCTTACGAATCGATTTTGGAGCTTCGCGCTCCATTTCGGAACTTTTTGTGCACGTTAGCCGGTACAAGAAGGGGAACCGACCGACTAGATGACGATTTAGTCGGTCGGTAAACCTTCATGGACAGACTAGTTGGCTTTGTTAATTTCTCAAGAGTTACTGTTTATTGTTAGTCGGTCTAAGAACGTTCGTTGACCGACTAGGTTGCAAACTAGTCGGTCAGCAATCGTTCTTTAACCGACTAGCTCTATGATCATTTTTGATACTAAGTACTATTCATTCTTAGTCGGTCTAAGAACGTTCATCGACCGACTAGATTCTAAACTAGTCGGTCAGTACTTGTTCTTTGACCGACTAAATCTAAATCCTATTTTTGTATAGGAGTTACTGTTTGGACTTAGTCGGTCTGCGTTGGTCAACCGACCGACTAGTTCCCAAACTAGTCGGTCAGTGGTTGCTCTTTGACCGACTAATCAGTGTCGAAACCCTAATTTCTGGGCAGCCGCCAGCACTTCCTATTTAAACCCCCCAAACATTTTTCTTTTCTTCTTTCCTTTCTCCTGAGCCTCCTTCTTCCCCAAATCATCATCCATCTAACCTAGCCCTCCTCCTTCATCAAGAGCCTCTCCCGCTCTCCATTTTGGCCGGCCACCACCTCTAGGTCGCCGGAAAACCCCCAAAAACCCCATTTCTCCAGATTTTCCCCATCCATTCCAGATCTGAACCCTAGGTTCCCCGGATCATTTCTTCCGTTGTCGTGCTTGCTCGGCATCGTTCTTCCGCTTCCGATACGTTAATAACTCGATCTCTTAATATCCTCATAGCCCATTTGTGTTTTTGTGAAACGCTAATAAAACTAGGTTGGATGTTGTTTTAATGTTGTTTTGCCTTGGCAGCGATCTCATCTCCGTAGTTAGCATTTGTGTGACGGGCTCGTTGATCGTCATCCTCAGTGCTAGGCAAGTGAAACTTGCATCTCTTGATTTGGGCCATGTCTTAGGCCATTTCCTTGCTTTAGCGTAAAAGAGACTAGACGGTGAAAGGATAGCCGTCTGGACGCCATTGACCTAGCTTGGCAATGAAGCTTGGTCAGTCACCTTCATCATGCTTGTATGTCACGTTTAATTTCACTTAACGGTACGCGTATTAACTGTTCATGCCATCCATGCATCTTTAACTGCCATGTTTAATTTAAATTAACAGTACGCGAATATCTGTTCATGCCATTGCATTTTGCCTGTCATGTTTAAATTCAATTAACGGTACGCGAATAACTGCTCATGTCATTGCATGCTTGAACACTCATCGTGATTGCGTAGAATCGCTACATACTAGTGCTACTTGTTCCGGCTAGGCACCCGTTTTGCGGGCACGACCCTAGGCCAATTACAAATCTGGCTCGTGGTCCAGAAAATGAGCTCATTACAGCCTGCGGGCAATAGGGCACTCGCCTGTGTGTGAGTGATCCCTTGTACTTGAATACAGCCTGCGGGCAATAGGGCGCTCACATGTGTGTGGGTGATCCCTTGTACTTGTTACTTGGCAATACATGTCACACCTACCACTTGTTACTTGCTACTTGTACTTCACTTGTTACTTCCATACGATACTTGCCATGACATGCACCATACTTTAACTGCTAGGTTGTTAGTTTACTTTTCTTTCAGTTTCCTTGCACAAGTCTTTCGACTTGCTGACATGTGTCCCTTTTCTCTTTTGGGTGACACATGTTAGATCCCGAGCCTGAGTTTGTCGCTGAGGACGTGGTGTTTGCTGATGCTGAGTCAGAGCCCGCGTTGATCGAGGACTTCGTGGACACTGGAGATCAGTCTTAGTGTCCTCGTGGAGTTTTCCCTTTTGCTTTAGACTGCTTTTAGTTATCGATGCGTAGCACCCATACCTTGTTGGTGTTTGTTGTGTTGGCCGTGTGTTAGGCCTTTAGACTCTTCCTTTTAGCCTGGTGGCTTTTCTGGATGTTGAACTTATCTTTAATGTTGGATAGAATTCTGAGATTTGAGATTTTATTTCTGTCTCTCCTTGTGATATTATTGTTATTCCGTTTGTGGTTACAGTGAGCTGCTTATGTTTTATTGACGCTTATCGGGTTTGGGGCTTCATAGCTCCACTCTCGTGCGGACCTTTTCACGTCTCGCCTCCATTTTAGGGAAGCGGGGCATGACAGGTTTTGTTGGTGGCCCATGCAGGTCTCTTCTGTAACTACGATTATCGGAATAAAGATAATAATATTAGAATGTCCAATAAACTAAGTTCGACGTCCGAGTCATAAGCTATGAGTCTAATTGTTTCGTTTTCTGTGTCATTAGATGGCAGGAAGGCGATTCACCCGTGGTGGTGGTAGTGGTGCGCCCCCTCATGACGAGGAGCATGAGCGGGAACCCACCAATGGAGAGATGATGCGGATGATGCTTCAGATGATGCAAGTGCAGCAGGGCATGCTCCTGCAAGTCCAGAATGCTCCACTTGCTCGAGCTGGTCGGGCAATCCAGGATGCCCCTCGCTCTGAGCCGGGAGCGAAGCAATTTCGGGAGCTGCGTCCCATATATTTTGATGGGTCTGAGTGTCCTCTGGCTGCCGATGAGTGGATTCGGAACATTGAGGATAACCTGGCGATGGCGAAGATTAACCCGGCTGGATGGGTTGATTTGGCTAAGAGGCAGCTGAAGGATAATGCCAGAAACTGGTGGGTTGCTGAAGAGAAGATGCTGGTGGAGCCGATAGTTTGGGCTACCTTTAAGTCCAGATTTGATGGAGAGTTCTTCCCGAAGGCTGCTAGGCAGGTGATGCTGCAGCGCTTCATAGATCTGAAGCAGGGGAGCTTGTCGGTGGATCAGTACCACCAAGAGTTCACGAGGCCCAGTCGGTTTGCACCAAAGATGGTGCAAGATGCCGATGAGAAAGCTCAGCGGTTCCTCCATGGACTTGCCTTGGAGCTTCAGAGTTTTGTGACCTCTTCTGACCAGGAGACATATCAGAAGGTTCTGATTGCTGCAAGGTGGCAGGAGTTGAATTTGAACCAGAGGAAGGGACATGTTTCAGGAGCTGGGAACAGGCCTGTGGAGCAGGTCAGAGCTGCGGTTAGACCTGGAATCAGGCCTATCCAGCCTGTTCAGTTCAAGAGGCCAGGAGGGCCTATTCTGAAGACTTGCCATTTCTGCGGCAAGACCGGACACCTCAGGGATCAGTGTAGGAGGTTCCTGGGGCAGTGTATTATCTGCGGAGATCCTGCCCATACCATCAGGGAGTGTCCCAAGTCGAAGCAGCCTTGGCGGGCACCCATTGCAGCACAGCCGTTGCAGCAACGAGCTCCTGTGCCCGCTGGACATGTAGCACCCCTTGTTCCACAGAGACAGGCCTTTCAGCAGGCTGTTCCGTCGAGAGGGCAGGCTTTCCTGATGACTGAGGAGGAGAGCATGGCCATGGATGAGGTTATCACAGTTAACTTCCCTCCTAGCCGTTTCTTCCTTAGTTTTGTTTGATTGTTAGATTATGTTTGGTTGCTTGCTCATGTTTGTTGCTAGACTAGGGCTTGATTGTTAGACTGTTTGTAGGTGTGATTTTGGTGTGCACATTTCCTGCACGAGTTCTCTTTGACTCTGGTGCATCGATGTGCATTATTTCTCGGAGCTTCGTGGAGAAGCATTCCTTGTCGACGTCCCCTCTTTCCAAGAGTTGGAATATCGTTACAGGGAATGGCGTGGTCTCGGTGCATCATGGTTGTAATTCTTGCTCGTTGGTGGTTTGTGGACATGAGCTTTACGCTGATTTCATTGTCCATGACATCATCAACTACGATGCAGTTCTTGGGATGGACTGGCTTGTGAGCTTCTATGCTACGATCGACTGTCGGAGGAAGAAGGTCGTGTTCGAGATTCCTGGACACCCAGTGTTTGAGTTCAGCCGTGGTAGCAGTTTGTTTGGTCCTGTCAGATTTCGGACCAGACCAGTGGAGGTTGTGGCTATGCAGATGGAGTTGGAAATGCCAGCTGTGGTGTGAGATTTTGATGACGTCTTCCCCGAGGAGATGTCTGGATTGCCACCTGATCGGGCTTTGGAATTTTCTATTGATCTTATTCCAGGAGCGCAGCCCATTTCGAAGGCACCATATCGTATGGCGCCAGCAGAGTTGGAAGAGTTGCATAGGCAGTTGGATGAGCTTATGCAGAAGGGTTATATCAACCCTAGTGTGTCTCCGTGGGGAGCACCGGTGCTGCTGGTGAAGAAGAAGGATGGTTTGCGTCGCATGTGCGTGGACTATCGGGAGTTGAATGCGGTGACCATCAAGAATAAATACCCGTTGCCTCGCATCGATGATATTTTTGATCAGCTTGGAGGATCGAGGGTGTTTTCTAAATTAGATTTGAGAAGTGGTTACCATCAGTTGAAGGTGAAGAAGGATGATGTTCCAAAGACAGCGTTCAGGACGAAGTATAGACACTACGAGTTTGTGGTTATGCCTTTCGGTGTAACCAACGCACCCGCTGTTTTCATGAATCTGATGAACCTTATTTTCTATGACTTTTTAGATAAGTTTGTCGTTATCTTTATTGACGACATTCTGATCTATTCTAAGTCGGAGGAGGAGCATGCATCGCACTTGAGGACGGTGTTGGAGATTTTAAGGAAGCATTGGCTGTATGCTAAGTTCTCGAAGTGCAAGTTTTGGCTAGACAGAGTTGCTTTTCTCGGGCATGTGGTGATTGGAGATGGTATTTCAGTGGATCCCGAGAAGATCATGGCCATCAGAGAGTGGCCTGTTCCGCAGTCAGCGTCTGAGATCCAGAGTTTCCTGGGGCTTGCTGGTTATTATCGGCGCTTCATTAAAGACTTTTCCCGTATCGCCGAGCCGATGACCATATTGACGTGGAAGGATGTACCTTTTGTTTGGTCGGGTGATTGTGAGAATGCCTTTGGTGTTCTGAGGGAGAGATTGACGACTGCCCTTATTTTTGTTGTGCCTGATCGCAGCGGTGGATTTGAGATCTTTTGCGATGCTTCTGGCAAGGGTCTCGGTTGTGTGTTGCATCAGCACAGGCACGTTGTGGCGTATGCATCTCGTCAGCTCAAGGTTCATGAGAAGAATTACCCGACGCATGACTTGGAGTTGGCTGCTGTTGTGTTTGCTCTTAAGATTTGGAGGCACTTCTTGCTGAGTGAGAAAGTGAAGATCTTCACCGATCACAAAAGCTATAAGTATATTTTTACTCAAAAGGAGCTCAACATGCGACAGCGTCGATGGTTGGAGCTCATGGCAGATTATGAGATTGATTTGCGGTATCACCCTGGCAAGGTGAATGTGGTTCCTGATGCGCTGAGTAGGCTTCCAGCGGTGATGATTTTTACTTCGTAGTAGAGATTGCAGCAGGATTTTTGCGAGTCTGGTGTGGAGATTGTTCTTCCTGGGGAGGCTTCTTCGTTGATGTGTATGCAGATACAGTCGACGATTATGGATCGGATCAAGGCTGGCTAGGCTGAGGATCCGAAGCTAGTGAAGATTCGGGAGCAGGTGGAAGCCGGTCTGCAGACTGACTTTTTGATTCATGAGGATGGCTCGCTGAGGTTTGGAGCCAGGTTGTGTGTGCCAGCCGGGGATATCAGAGAGGAGTTGATGGTGGAGGCACATAGTTCGCCGTATTCTGTGCATCCTGGTGGGACCAAGATGTACAAGGATCTTCGTCTGAACTATTGGTGGCATGGCATGAAGAGGAGCGTAGCTCGGAGTGTAGCCAAGTGCTTGGTTTGCCATCAAGTGAAGGCGGAGCATCAGCGTACGGCAGGGTTGCTACAACCGCTTCCGATTCCAGAGTGGAAGTGGCAACACATCACTTTGGATTTCGTGACTGGATTACCTCGGAGTCCGAAGCAGAATAACACGATTTTGGTGATCGTAGATCGATTGACCAAATCCGCGTACTTTATTCCATTCCGAGTGGGACAGTCCACTGAGGCGCTAGCAAGGAGATATATGGAGGTAAATTCTTTTGCTCTCCGTTTTATTTCCTTTGCCTAGTTTAGATAGTGATGTAACGTGAATCGTGCAGGAGGTCGTACGACTTCATGGAGTCCCCGTGAGTATCGTGTCGGACAGAGACACGAGGTTCACATCTCAGTTCTGGCAGAGTTTGCAGAAGAGTTTGGGTACACGTCTGAGTTTCAGCACGGCGTACCATCCGCAGACGGATGGCCAGTCCGAGAGGACGATTCAGATCTTGGAGAACATGCTGAGGGCGTGCATGTTGGATTTCAAGGGTTCGTGGGAGGACCATCTACATCTGGTAGAGTTTTCTTACAACAACAGCTTCCAGGCAACTATTGGCATGGCGCCCTTCGCCGCTCTTTATGGGAGGAAATGTCGATCGCCATTGAGTTGGGATGACGTTGGCGATAGGGAGCTGTTGGGACCTGAGATGATTGTGGAGGCTGTGGATGTTGTCAGGAACATTCGGGAGAGGTTGAGGATTGCTCAGGACCGTTTTAAGCATTGGGCGGATGATAAATGTCGTCCTTTGGAGTTTCAGCCCGGCGACCATGTGTTCTTGAGGATTTCCCCGAATCGTGGTGTGATTCGCTTTGGGAAGCGAGGGAAGTTGAGCCTGCGATACATTGGACCGTTTGATATTCTGGAGAGAGTTGGCGAGGTAGCCTACCGCTTAGCCTTGCCGCCATCTTTGGAAGGAGTTCACAATGTTTTCCATGTGTCGCAGCTTCGTCGATACATTAGCGATCCATCTCACGCTGTGGATTTCTCGGAGATTACAGTTCGCCCCGATATGACGTATGACCAGCAGCCAGTGCAGCTTCTGGATAGGCGTCAGAAGTCACTTCGGAACAAGGTTGTCAATCTTGTGAGGGTGATGTGGCGACACGGCTCGCCAGGAGAGTCTACTTGGGAGAATGAGGATGAGATGCGAGAGCGTTTCCTACTTTTGTTTCCGGACACGTGAGTGTTGGGATATTCCGAGGACGGAATTTTTCTTAAGTTGGGAAGGATGTAACGACTGGTTTTCATGTATTTGTATTATTTATATTATATATATATGTTTTGGTGGATTTTCTCCTTATGTGTGGTTTTCGTCTCCGTAGCTTTCATTTTCGATCGTTTCGTCGTGATTTTCTAGCTTCTTCCTTAGAATCGTCGATTTTGGAGTAAGTCATTCGTGACGGGCTTCATATCGGTCATATCTTATTGTTAGATCAAGCCTAGGAGTCTTAGGAATCGATCCCGGAGCTTCGCGCTCCATTTCGGAACTTTTTGTGCACGTTAGCCGGTACAAGAAGGGGAACCGACCGACTAGATGACGATTTAGTCGGTCGGTAAACCTTCATGGACCGACTAGTTGGCTTTGTTAATTTCTCAGGAGTTACTGTTTATCGTTAGTCGGTCTAAGAACGTTCGTCGACCGACTAGGTTGCAAACTAGTCGGTCAGCAATCGTTCTTTAACCGACTAGCTCTATGATCATTTTTGATACCAAGTACTATTCATTCTTAGTCGGTCTAAGAACGTTCATCGACCGACTAGATTCTAAACTAGTCGGTCAGTACTTGTTCTTTGACCGACTAAATCTAAATCCTATTTTTATACAGGAGTTACTGTTTGGACTTAGTCGGTCTGTGTGGGTCAACCGACCGACTAGTTCCCAAACTAGTCGGTCAGTGGTTGCTCTTTGACCGACTAATCAGTGTCGAAACCCTAATTTCTGGGCAGCCGCCAGCACTTCATATTTAAACCCCCCAAACGTTTTTCTTTTCTTCTTTCCTTTCTCCTGAGCCTCATTCTTCCCCAAATCATCATCCATCTAACCCTAGCCCTCCTCCTTCATCAAGAGCCTCTCCCCCTCTCCATTTTGGCCGGCCACCACCTCTAGGTCGCCGAAAAACCCCCAAAAACCCCATTTCTCCTGATTTTCCCCATCCATTTCAGATCTGAACCCTAGGTTCCCCGGATCATTTCTTCCGTTGCCGTGCTTGCTCGGCATCGTTCTTTCGCTTCCGATACGGTAATAACTCGATCTCTTAACATCCTCATAGCCCATTTGTGTTTTTGTGAAACCCTAATAAAACAAGGTTGGATGTTGTTTTAATGTTGTTTTGCCTTGGCAGTGATCTCATCTCCGTAGTTAGCATTTGTGTGACGGCCTCGTTGATCGTCATCCTTGGTGCTAGACAAGTGAAACTTGCATCTCTTGATTTGGGCCATGTCTTAGGCCATTTCCTTGCTTTAGCGTAAAAGAGACTAGACGGTGAAATGATAGCCGTCTGGACGCCATTGACCTAGCTTGACAACGAAGCTTGGTCCGTCACCTTCATCATGCTTGTATGTCACGTTTAATTTCACTTAACCGTACGCTTATTAACTGTTCATGTCATCCATGCATCTTTAACTGCCATGTTTAATTTAAATTAACGGTACGCGAATATCTGTTCATGCCATTGCATTTTGCCTGTCATGTTTAAATTCAATTAACGGTATGCGAATAACTGCTTATGTCATTGCATGCTTGAACACTCATCGTGATTGCGTAGCATCGCTACATACTAGTGCTACTTGTTCCGGCTAGGCACCCGTTTTGCGGGCACGACCCTAGGCCAATTACAAATCTGGCTCGTGGTCCAGAAAATGAGCTCATTACAGCCTGCGGGCAATAGGGCACTCGCCTGTGTGTGAGTGATCCCTTGTACTTGAATACAGCCTGCGGGCAATAGGGCGCTCACATGTGTGTGGGTGATCCCTTGTACTTGTTACTTGGCAATACATGTCACACCTACCACTTGTTACTTGCTACTTGTACTTCACTTGTTACTTCCATACGATACTTGCCATGACATGCACCATACTTTAACTGCTAGGTTGTTAGTTTACTTTTCTTTCAGTTTCCTTGCACAAGTCTTTCGACTTGCTGACATGTGTCCCTTTTCTCTTTTGGGTGACACATGTTAGATCCCGAGCCTGAGTTTGTCACTGAGGACGTGGTGTTTGCTGATGCTGAGTCAGAGCCCGCGTTGATCGAGGACTTCGTGGACACTGGAGATCAGTCTTAGTGTCCTCGTGGAGTTTTCCCTTTTGCTTTAGACTGCTTTTAGTTATCGATGCGTAGCACCCATACCTTGTTGGTGTTTGTTGTGTTGGCCGTGTGTTAGGCCTTTAGACTCTTCCTTTTAGCCTGGTGGCTTTTCTGGATGTTGAACTTATCTTTAATGTTGGACAGAATTCTGAGATTTGAGATTTTATTTCTGTCTCTCCTTGTGATATTATTGTTGTTCCGTTTGTGGTTACAGGGACCTGCTTATGTTTTATTGACGCTTATCGGGTTTGGGGCTTCACAGCTCCACTCTCGTGCAGACCTTTTCATGTCTCGCCTCCATTTTAGGGAAGCGGGGCGTGACAAAACCTCTTTTACTTGGATGGTTTGGTCGTAGCTGGCATAACGGCTCTGACTCGTAAGGCGAAGAGGGACGACTCATTGTTATGGCACATGCGCTTAGGTTATGTGGGCGAGAAAGCTTTGTAGAAGCTTATTATTAGAGATCGTCTAAAAGGAGCCAAGACCAGGAAGATCGATTTCTGTGAGCACTGTGTGTTTGGGAAACAGACACATGCTTCATTTGGGATGGCCATCCACAGTACGAATGGAGCGCTTGACTATGTACACACCGATATATGGGGACTGAGTAGAACGACCTCATGGGGAGGGGAACACTACTTTGTGTCGTTCATCGACGATTTCTCATGCATGGTGTGAGTGTCTCCACTGAAGTCGAAGAACCAAGTTCTTTGTACTTTCTGTTAGGTTGGTGTTTTAGACCAATATTGTTTTGATGATGATCAAAACATTATATTGTTGTTAATGACTCTCAAAGTTATTAGTCTCATGTTTAACAATTGAAGAATATCATTTTGGAGACTAAAAGCTTGGTGTAAGGATGGACATCAAGAGGAGCATTGCCAAAGCTTGGAACTTGATGAAAGGAAGCTCTTCAAGTGGTGCCACAGCTTGGATGATAATGGAGAGATCAAGTCTACTCATGCTTGAGGACTTAGACTCTAGGAGAAGCAAATTCTAATCCATGTATTTCTTATTACTTGCTTTTCTCATTTTGAGTCTAGGAATTTGTAATGCCTTGAATAGATGGTCTCATTCATTCATGCATATGCATCAACCATCTTAGAAAACCTTAAGATCATCATAGAATCCAACCTAATAGGTTCCACATGCTATGAACTCTTATTGGAGTCTCTGACCTTCCTTCAGGCGCCTGCTGAAGGCAGGACATGTGACTGGTGGTTCACCAGGTGCCTGGCCAGCCTTCTACAGGCAGCTGATCTGCACAATCCAAGTCAATATTTTCTTGACTCTTACTTGAGCTTTTGGTGAATGTGTTTGAAGTAAAAAAGACAGGTGCATGCATACCATCAAGTGCCTGGACACTGTTCATTAATCTCTAAGGATGGTAGTAATGACCTGACCTGACCTGCCCGACCCGGCCCGAGCCGGTTTTGACCCGCCCCACCCCAGCCCGCAGATGGATCGGGGCAATCTTGGGCTTTGTATGCAACTCGCCCCGCCCCCGCCAGCCCCGGTAAACTATTGAGGTTCTAAAAACCTTACTATTTTAATGCAGACCATACGTTCAGCCTATAACCCAAAACTCATATGTTGTTCTACTGTTCTCCCAATTGGGCCAATTCCCAATTCCATGTTACCAAATAAATCGCAATTCTCCACATCCACAAATAAAACTTTTATTTAGGATTCATAGGGATGGCAGTAATAACCTGACCCGACTGGCCCGACCCAGCCCGACCCGGTTTTGGTAAGAAATTACCCGCCCTGCCCTGACCAGAGACCCGCCCTGCCCTGGCCTGTACACGAGTCGGGGTAAGTTTGGGTAGTTAAATACCCACCCCGACCCGCAATATTACCATTCCTATCAGTCGCCTATGTGCCAAAGTGCGTAACTTGTCAATTTTGTGCATCACTCCATCTTTTGTGGCAGTCAACTGATGTAGATTTTACAGTCGCATGTCAATCCTCAGGTGCATGTACTTTGTTCATCAGTCGCATGAATGCACAAGTGCGTAAGTTGTCATTTCTCTGCTCCATTCCATCCCATGTGACAGTCGCCTGACGAAGTCTTTACAGGCGTCTGCACAGTTATATATGCCCCTGTGTAGTCTTCTACAGTCGCCTGTCCTGGCTCAGATTATAGCCGTTGGTGAAAATCTAGTCATTGATCAATCGCCTAACCTTTGTTCTACAGGCACCTGTCCAAGCCGATTTCTGCCAAAATCTAGCCGTTGCAGAATTCTTTCTTTTTATTTTTGCTTGGGTTTTAGTGGTTTTCTTGGTTTCCTATATATATGAGACACCTTAGTTCTATTAGAACACTTGATCAACATTGAATATCATTGAGAATCAATAAGCCACTCCTAATTCTCTTATTTTCCATCTCTTGAGCATATTCCTCTTCATGCATTGAAGCTAGCTCATAGGAAAATTCTCCAAGTGCAATCAAAGCTCATCTCAACCTTTGGAGATCATCAGACATGCCTTGCATTCAACATTGAGTAAGTTCATCTCATCAAGGCATAGGTAAGAGTCTATTTATTTCATCTTTTTGATTGAAACCCTAACTCTCTCTTGTAAGGACCATGTTATATGAGGAAAACACTAGAAGGGGGTTGAATAGTGTTTATGAAATTAAATAGACAATTACGCCTAATTAAAATCCTAACCGACAAATATGTGGAATTATGGATAAACAACAATGAACAATCAAACACAAGGATGTTCAAGGGTTTGGATTACCCAAGTCAACCCCGACTTGTTCCTGGTAATCTAACGTCCCTACTACCTGGGATACCACCCAGATACTCAAGCTAAAACCCTAGCTTGAGTTTTCCTTTCAACCCACTTGTAGCAACCCTACAAGTGTAATCAATACAAGATCGATGTCCTTGAATCCTACAACTTGGGATCAAGCAAACTACTCTCACAAATCGTGAGTAAAACAAAATTACGAAAGTTATGAAATTTGAAATAACAATTACAAATCACATATGCCTTGAAGTAGAACTTGAAGGAGCAAAGTAATTGGAGCGTTGATCTCTTCTTAGAAGAGAGAGTAGCCCTTGTACTTATCTTCACCAAAGCTAGAAGATTAGGAATTGATTCTAGTTGGAAGACAAGATGAGAGCAAAAATCTAGGGCTTTTGATTTGAGGAAGAGAGATTGATTGCTTGAGAGCTTGAGATGAATGCTTGAATGGCTAAGAGACTCTCAATGGAACAGAAGAATCTCTCTTTATATGTTCTCTAAAACCCTAAAAGGAAATGCTCAAAAGCCCGTTCAAAATCCGTGAGAAAAATCCCAACGGATTAATTTTACAGGGAGGACAGGAGACTGATGAAGAACGGACAGTTGCCTGATGTACTGTGTCAGAGGGTGGGTGAGAATTCAAACGGTAACTTACAACATAGAATAGACGACTGATGAAGGTTGGACAGGCGCCTGATAATAGACAGGTACATGAGTAACCTTTAACAGGCATCTGAGTGGCAAAGTACGAAAGTTGACAATCCTCAAGTATTCTGGGCAGTAAGGACAACGACTGATGTGGTATCCACTGGCACATGTGCCATGGGCAGGCGACTAAGAAACCAACGTCAGTCGTCTGTGTGCACAAGTGCGAAACTTGTCAAAATGAAAGATCTGGACAAGGGTGGACATGCGAATGATGTGGTACATGCAGGCACCTGTGCCATGGACAGGCGATTGTGAAACCAACATCAGTCGTCTCATTGCACAAGTAAGAAAGATGACAAATCATGGGATATTTGGAAAAGATGATTCAGGCGACTGTAGAACAAAGTTCAGCCGCATGCAAGAAGTCAGGTGCCTGTACAATGTACAGCAGTCGCCTGTTAGAGTTGAATGAAGAAACTCCAAAGAATCAAGCCAAAAGTGTCCACATAACAGACGACTATAGAACAAATCACAGGCACCTGTAAGTAGGCAGGCACCTGACAAATGTTCAACAGTCGCCTGTTGAAAGTCTAAAATACACAACTCAGGTAATAAAGAGTTAGAGCCCTATGAAATGAGTTCTAATGAATTCCTAGGCTAGATTGAGTGATGTGTGAGTGCTCCAACAATATACTACTTCAAGGCTACATTCTAATAAGAAAGAATAAAGAGAATAAAAGATTTACATTGAATTAGCTTCTCTTCTTTCTCTTGAATGGTCTTGAAGTCGTTGAAGCTTCTATATTTATCTTAATCACCAAATCTTCAACTCTTTGAGCTTTGATTGATACTTGAGTGACATTCAATGCAATTGATCTACATAATTAGCTTAGGCAATGAAATAAGTGCATAAAGGGGATTAGTCACAAGTATTTATGTTTGCTCATAATCAAAACCAAGTAGGGAGAAGTCCAATACTCAACATTCTCCCCGTTTTTGGTGATGACAAACAAACATAAACAAAAATAACTAATTGAGCTTTAAAGAAATACTTACTCACCCTACATATATGCCAATCAAGTTAGACAATAAAGATATGGGCATCTAATGATAAATTAAAGTAATAGTATGATATACGTGAATGAAAATGAATTCAAGGATTTGAATTTTAGATTTTTGAATCAAAATTCATTATATCTTACTCCCCCTGAATCTAAGGCTATTTCAATATTAGATTCAAGTTAGGCTTCTAATTATCACATAATTATGAGTTTGTTTATTTCTCTCCCCCTATGGTATTATCCAAAAAGTGGGAGTAGAGAACCAACAACTAGTGCTAAGTAAAAGTAAAAAAAATCATGGTAGTATAAATAATAAGATATGCATTTAATGTGATACCAAAAGAAAATTGGAAAATATGAAGGTGTATCACACAAATACGTATCACAATTATCAAAACTAGGTCGACTAGAGGAAATAAAGTCCAATAGCAACATTCAATCATGCAATACATCTCAACATTAAATATATATAGTAAAGAGCATATAAATAGACAATATCACACAATAATAACATAAGAGATTAATGAGCCAAAGATGTCAAATTTATATGTATATGTATATATACATATGTATATGTATACATATACATATGTATGCATGGGAAAACCCTTAAGGAGAGTACTGCTTTGCAGATACAAGGTGATAATTCATCAAAAAGGGCATTTTCGGGTTCTATGATTGCTACCCTTTAGCCAATGCATTCTCCTCCAAGTCCTAACCGAGTAGAGGCTAATGACAAGCGGCCCAGTCATGATGCATCCAGTTCAGGGGGTATAGGAGCAAGTAACGGCCTACTGGCCAACTTTGTCGCTACGACTCTGGGAGAGTGTAGCAGCCTTGTATTTAAGACATGAGTTGGTTTAGGAGTGGGGACAACGGCTGAAGGCCAAGAGGCATATAGTTATGGGGTAGGTGACATCCCAGTTTTGAATCATCCTAGAAATGATGCTACTCTTATTAAGGGCAGTGCGGAACCTTCACTCTTTCTTGATGCGGATGACCCAGACAAGATGGATATACTAACGTATCTAAATCAACTTTGGATTGAAGACCTGTCGCAGCTGAAATCGGCCTCATCCAGCAGCAGAGCAAAGAAACCGAATGGGAATTTAAGCACCCTCACACCTACCCGTAGGAGCTCACGGATAGCAGGTAGTAATGGAGCTCCCCCCTGTGTTAATATCTGTGTTCATCTGGAACACAATGGGCCTTAATAATTCGGCAAGGCGTGGTGATCTTAAACATAGAGTTCGGAAGTTGAGGCCTTCAGTGGTGTGTTTACTTGAAAGTAAGGTGGAAGAATATAATGCGGGGAGGCTAAACAGCTGTTTTCCAAAACGATGGAGCTCTATTAATAACAGGAATCACCATTCTGGGGGGAGGTGTATCTTACTCTGTGTAGACGATGAGATTTGGAGTAACACCCTTATTTCATCTACGGCCCAGCACACTTCTCTGTTGCTTACTAATAATGCAGGTTTTATCTTGGCGTTAACCGTTGTATATGCTCATAATCTTCCTGCACTTTGGCTACCCCGATGGAAGGACCTGAGCTCTGATGCTATTAGGTTCCAAAATGTGCCTTGGCTAGTGGGAGGTGCTTTAATTATGTTAGGTATTCTAATGAGAAGAGGGGGCCCGATCCTTGGACTCTAATTCTGTTGACGATTTTAACAAATGTCTCGGCATCTATGGTCTGATGGACTTTTAGAATGTGGGGCAATGTTATAGTTGGAATAATAGATGGATTGGCCTGGCGCGTATCTCTGCAAGATTGGACAGATCTCTACGCAACCAAGATTGGCTTCGCCTTCTACCTAACTCTTTCTACGAGTATGCTTACTCCGGGACTAGTGACCATTGCCCAATGATAGTCCACCTCCATCCTAAGGTACATTCTTACCCCAAGCCATTTAAACATTACAATTCGTGGTGTTCATATCCTGGGTATCGGGATTGTGTTGAGAATGCTTGGGATGAACTGTAACAACCCTAGTGTGCAAATACTAAGTAATCGTTAAATTCATCCAAGTTTCTCGTACATGTGCACACCAACCCGGGGAATGGAGAGATTTGCAAATTGCCCCTCGATTTTTCATTTATACCCAAATAAGGGTATCAATGTAAGATTGTGCTTAAGGCAAATTTCTTTAAGTGAATGGTTATTGTGAAAAAGGGAAATGAGATATTTGCAATGACAAACTTGTAATAAAATCAAGCATTTGGATGGCTAATTTTGAAAAAAAAAAAGAAAGAAAAAAAAGGAAAAGAAAAGAAAATGGGGTTATGGCAATAAGTTTGCCATACCAAAGTACACCTAACCCCCCCCCCCCCATCTCTCCCCTCACCCTACACCATACCCCTCCCTCTCCCCTCTCCTAGGTCCCTTTCTCTCCCCCTCTCTCCATTATTTTCAGCCCATGGCTGAAATTAGCTAGGGGAAAAAAAGGGAAAAGAAAAAGGAAGAGAAGAAAGAAGAGAGAAAGAAGAGGAGGAGGAGGAGGAGGAAATCCAAGATTGGAGGAGATTTCTTGCAAACCCAAAGCATCACTTGAAGCTCCAAGGAGGTAGGAACTTCTCACCTCTCCCTCTAGTTATAGGTGATGGAAAGAAGCTTGTATGTTTGGGTTTTCTTCGAAATTTGGGAAGAATGTTGTAGAGCTAGGATTCTTGTTGCATGCTTGACAATTTGATGAAACTTTAGATAAGTGCTGGGATTCAATGGCTATTAGGAATGTTCTGAAAATTTTATATGATATTTATCTTGTAGTTATGAGAAACTTTCATGTTCATCACTGTTTCTGATTCGAACTGGAAGTTGGGATAAAAATTCGAATTGTGCAACATGCCAGGAATTCTGTCAAGCTGTACACATTTCAGTAAAACGAGCACAACTACCTGTACACATATTGGATTTTGTTGATTTTGGTCTTGTTGGAAAGATAACAAGTTTTTCTCAAAGTACAACTTGAATTGTATGTCGAAATTTTAGCTAGAATATGCCCAAACTTGGTTTTGAACACAGACACAGAAATCTGTATGCAGAACAGTTTTGACACCCTTTACTAAATAATTCACCATAAATCACATACTCCTAAGTTTTGCACGAAATTTTATATGTGAACTCAAAACTACCATATCTACAATTTTCATTCAGTAAGTTTTGTTAAATTCTCACTGGAAATGGCTGTTAATCATTAATGTTGTGACTGTTGACGAAATTTCAGCAAATTGCATTGTTTGCTAATGACTAGATTATTGTTTTGGTTTACTTCGGAACATATCGCTAATGTGGATTCATCAGTGATTAAGTGCTGTCTAGGTATGCTACTTTATGTTACAAGTTTGGAAATGTATGTTTATGTTCATGGCTTATGAAGCTCGCAAGTTGTTGTGAACATCCCGATGAAAAGAATGCATTGAATCTCATTTTACATGCTTCATACTCTAGGTTTAATGATTAGTTAAAAGACAACCTAGGGTGTTCTCGTTCCACTCGAAGTGGGTGAGTGCCCTAGGAGGGGTTGGGGAAACCAAGGTAACGAGTGAGCATGCGGAGGATGGACTGCTGAGTTGTGGGCCACTCCCGACGAGCCCTCAGCGGCGGGGAGTTGGTGCGGTTGTGGTTGAGATTGGTTGTGTTGGTGAACGGCTTCTTTCGTAAGAGCTTGTCTCGGGAAGTCGTAGCATTCCACCCACTTTACCGGGTGAGGTCCAGTCCCCGATGTCTGACCCGTTATTGAGGTTTCGAATTCATGCATGGAAACTAACCTATAAAGAAAAAAAAACAGTAACTCTGGAATGTGATGCCTTTTCCTTTGTTGTGATTCCTTGTTGTGCACTATGATTAGAGTAGTAGAGTTGTGGAGTTCCTACTGGGCACGCTGTGACGTGTCCTCCCCCACTACAGGTCCATGCACTGGTTCTCTGGCGGCGGGCCCGGGAGTGGAGACCCCGGAGGGCAGCTCGTCTCAGCAGGGTCCGTAGTGTTGTGGTTAGTGTGGGTCGCGTGGTGTAGTTTTGGGTTGTGTGTGTGTGATGAACGCAGTGTTGCACCCATGTTCCCTTTGTACCCCGTAGGGTTGAGTTGTACTTTTGTGGGAGCTTTTGCTGTTGGGGTTGTACAGTGGACTTGTGCAGTACTGGCCATGTAGTAGCGGTGCTCTGTGACTCTTGGATGTTCTGTTCGTCGTATTTTATCTTAATGCCTGTGTTGTAGTGTCTTGTACTATCCTTCTGTGTTGGAGCTGTACTGTTCTGTTAATCGTTCAGTCTGTACTTTACTGCCTGTGTTTCCTCAGCGTTTCCAGTGGCCTGCGTGACTTTGGTGTGTACTTTAGCGCTTGGTACTCTAATACCGCGGCTTGTCACGTCGACCCTCCCTATTTTGGGCAGCGGGGCGTGACAGGTTTTGTGGTGGCCCACGCAGGTCCGCGCCCACTGCGATACGCGTAAAGGAAACACCGGTACGGCTCTAATATTTCAGTACATGACGCTAATGCATTGTTCTGTTTCTCGCCTGCAGATGGAAGGTGGGAACGGGAGTTCCGACGGGACCGGAACATCTGATGGTGGGATTGGCCCAGCTGGTGATGTGCAGTCTTCGGGTGACAGGACCTTTGAGTCAGCCCTGATGGCTAAGGTTCTGATGGGCATTTTAGAGCACATGGGTCAGATGGAGGAGAGGGCAATGGCGCCGAAGCCGCCGAGCTACAAGGAGTTCAGGACACTGCGTCCGTGATACTTCTCGGACAGGGAGAGTAGCCTCGAGGTAGATGAGTGGCTGCGGCATACTGAGGATGATCTGACGATGTGTCGGTATCCCCGAGACGGTTGGGTAGAGTTGGTGAGGCGACAGTTGACCCATCAAGCTAGAGACTGGTGGGAGGCTCAGGAGAGGCGACTGAAGGGGAACAATGCTTGGGAGACCTTTCGGGAGTTGTTTGAGGCCAAATTCCTTCCAGAGGCAGCGAAGGATGAGTTGAGGCAGATATTTGAGCATTTGACTCAGGATGGGAGGACGGTGGATGCGTATGATGCAGATTTCTCGTTGCTGAGCAAGTACGCGCCAGAGCTTGTAGCGACAGATGCCATCAGAGCCAGGCAATTCCGCAAGGGACTAGACGTAGAGTTTCGGGCGGCCATGTCTACTCAGGAGTTATTGACTCAGGAGGCCGTACTACGGGCTGCCAGACAGCATGAGACCCACCTACGGAGTGTGGGGAGGCCACCAGCCAGTGACAGGCGACCGGCTGCTCAGCAGAGGACTGTGCCTGGCCCAGTTCAGCGGGTAACATTCAAGCGACCGGGGGCTCCACCTCCGACACAGAAGGGACCTTCATGCTACAGATGCGGGAAGTCAGGGCATGTGCAGAGAGACTACCGAGTTACGAGTGCCAGGTGCTATACATGTGGAGAGCCGGGACACATCAGCAGATTTTGCCCACAGTCGGGTCATGCCCCGGTGCCACCGGCGTCAACAGCTGTCCGGCCTACACAACAGAGACCTCTTCCACCACCGCCACAGCGGCTTGCCCTTCCGACACCGTCAGGATCGAGACCGTCTACACCCCCTCCACCTCCCCAGCAGCGACGGGGGAACCAGGGGGCAGTTCCTCCACCGAGGCGGCAGCAGTACACCATGACCCCAGTAGAGACTTCGGAGGGTGCTAGTCGAGTGATCACCGGTATGAATCTTGCCCATATGCAGTCTATTAGATTTGAGCCTCAGTTATTCTATTTAGCTAGTTGGCTGAGTTTTATTGTTGTGATACTTAGGTATTGTTAGAGTAGCCTCTTATCCTGCTATGTCCTTATTTGACACTGGAGCGTCACATTGTTTTCTGTCGAAGAAGTTTGTGACAAAACACTCCATAGTAGTTGACACCTTTGCTGCTAGTTGGAATGTTCACACCGGAAATGGGGTTATTTGTAGTGTCTCCGGGATACGGAACTGTCCTGTTGAGATCGGGGGACGAGAGTTGTATGCAGACTTTTTGGTGATTGAGTTACCCGACTATGAGGCAGTGTTCGGAATGGATTGGTTGGGGATGTTCTATGCTAACATAGACTGTAGACTAAGGAGGGTAGTTTTTCGGATCCCTGACCATCCAGAGTTTGAGTTTTGGGATGGTAGTAGCGAGCTTGAGCCCTTAAAGTTTCGAGCTACGGCCGTAGAGTATGTGGACATGGAAGTAGAGCCCGTATTACCAAGGGTTGTTGAAGAATTTCCTGACATCTTTCCAGATGACATCTTTGGATTACCCCCAGATAGGTCCCTGGAGTTTACTATTGATCTGATTCCAGGCGCTCAACCGATAGCGAAGGCTCCATACCGTATGGCCCCATCGGAGTTAGCTGAGCTCCGCAATCAGTTGACCGATTTATCAGATAGGGGATTGATTCGCCAAAGTGTGTCACCGTGGGGAGCGCCAGTGTTGCTTGTGAACAAGAAGGATGGATCTCGGAGGATGTACATTGATTATCGAGAATTGAATAAGGTGACGGTGAGGGATAAGTACCCTCTTCCCCGGATTGATGATATTTTTGATTAGCTTGGTGGATCCCGGGTGTATTCGAAGCTAGATTTGCGAAGTGGGTATCACCAAGTGAAGGTGCGGGAATCTGATGTTCCGAAAACCGCATTCCGTACTCGATACGGTCAATATGAGTTTTTGGTGATGCCTTTTGGAGTGACGAATGCCCCAGCTACTTTCATGAGGCTGATGAATCAGATCTTCTTAGAGTATTTAGATAAGTTTGTGGTGGTATTTATCGATGACATCCTGGTTTACTCGAAGAATAAGGATGAACATGCTGAGCATCTGCGGATGGTTTTGAATACCCTCAGGCAGCACCGATTGTACGCTAAGTTTAGCAAGTGCCAATTTTGGTTGACCAAGGTTGCGTTTCTTGGACACATAGCCTCTGGAGACGGAGTGTCTGTTGATCCTGAGAAGGTTGCCGCAGTAGAAGGTTGGCCTACACCTCGGACAGTCACAGAGATTCGAAGCTTTTTGGGGTTGGCTGGGTACTATCGGAAGTTCATTAAGGATTTCTCGAAGATTGCCTCGCCTTTGACTCATTTGACTAAGAAGGATGTTGCGTATGTCTGGTCGAAGGAATGCCAGCGTGCGTTCGATGAGCTGAAGCATCGGTTGACCACTGCTCCTATCTTAGCTATCCCTGACCGTTCGGGTGGGTTTGAAGTTTTCTGTGACGCGTCTGGCAGAGGACTAGGCTGTGTCCTTCATCAGCACGGGCGAGTGGTGGCATATGCTTCCAGATTGTTGAAGGAGCATGAACTGAACTATCCCACTCATGACCTGGAATTGGCAGCAGTGATCCTGGCTTTGAAATTATGGAGACATTTCTTGTTAGGTGAACACGTGAAGATATACACTGACCATAAGAGTCTAAAGTATGTGTTCACTCAGAAGGAGCTTAATATGAGACAACGACGATGGTTGGAATTAATGGCTGAGTATGACGTTGATCTGCTATACCATCATGGGAAGGTGAATGTGGTGCCAGATGCTCTTAGTAGATTACCCGCTGTAATGAAGCTAACCTCTCAACCACAAGTTCGGTGGGCAATCCGACAGATGAGAATAGAAGTTGTACTCCCAGGAGAGAAAACTGTTATGATGGGGCTGCAGATCCAGTCTGATTTAGTGAACAGGATTAAGGCAGCTCAATCAGGGGATGCCAAGTTGAAGAGGATCCGAGAGCAAGTGGAAGCTGAACTTCGTACCGATTTTCGTATTCACGAAGATGGGTCGTTGAGATTTGGGAACCGGGTTTGTGTGCCAAGTGGCGAGATTCGGGAAGAACTATTGAAGGAGGCACATAGTTCCCCATATTCTATCCATCCTGGAGGGACCAAAATGTACCGAGATTTGAAGCAGTATTATTGGTGGTCAGGAATGAAGAAGAGTGTAGCCAAGAGTGTGGCGTCCTGCTTGGTTTGCCAGCAGGTGAAGGCTGAGCACCAGAGAACTGCAGGATTGTTGCAGCCTCTCCCTATTCCAGAATGGAAGTGGGAGCATGTGACCATGGACTTTGTGACTGGTTTACCTCGGACGCCTAGGGGCAATGATGCAATTTGGGTCATCATAGATCGATTGACCAAGTCGGCACATTTTATTCCGTTCCGAGTTGGACAGTCAACAGAGAATCTGGCTAAGAGGTACATGGAGGAGATAGTGAAACTGCATGGAGTCCCAGTGAGTATAGTATCTGATAGGGATAGCAGATTCACCTCACATTTCTGGAAAAGTTTACATGCTAGTCTGGGGACGCGTTTGAATTTCAGTACTTCATATCATCCTCAGACTGATGGACAGTCGGAAAGAACCATTCAGATTCTTGAAGATATGCTGCGAGCGTGTATGCTTGATTTCAAGGGTTCGTGGGAGGACCATCTGCATCTAGTCGAGTTCGCATATAATAACAGTTATCAAGCAAGTATTGGCATGGTTCCCTTCACAGCTCTGTATGGAAGGCAGTGTAGGTCTCCTTTAAGTTGGGATGACGTTGGAGACAGTGAGTTTTTAGGACCAAACTTGGTGGCGGCAACAACAGATGTGGTGCGGACAGTCAGAGAGAATCTGCGCATCGCGCAGGACCGTTATAAGCACTGGGCTGATACAAAGCGGAGACCCTTGGAATTTCAGCCAGGGGATTACGTGTTCCTAAGGATTTCACCGGTTCGTGGGACCATCCGATTTGGCAAACGTGGGAAGCTGAGTCCTAGGTACATTGGTCCGTTCGAGATTTCCGCTAAGGTCGGTGAAGTTGCGTATCGGCTAACATTGCCACCGGCACTCGAAGGTGTGCATAATGTCTTCCATGTGTCTCAACTCAGAAGATATGTGGGAGATCCCAAACATGTTGTAGATTTTTCAGAGATAGAAGTACGGTCGGATCTCACATATGAGCAGCAACCAGTGGCTATCTTGGACCGGAGGCAGAAGATGTTGAAGAAGAAGACCATTGACTTGGTGCGGGTCATGTGGCAGCAAGAGTCTCCGGGAGAGTCAACTTGGGAGCGAGTAGATGAGATGCAAGAGAAATACCCGTACCTGTTTGAGCAATGACTATTGTATCTTATATTTTCTGCAGTTGTTGGGTATTGTATATAAATGACTGCTCTCCTGATTTTGTTAAATTTCCGAGGACGGAAATTTTTCTAAGGAGGGTAGGGTGTAACAACCCTAGTGTGCAAATACTAAGTAATCGTTAAATTCAACCAAGTTTCTCGTACATGTGCACACCAATCCCGGGGAATGGAGAGATTTGCAAATTGCCCCTCGATTTTTCATTTATACCCAAATGAGGGTATCAATGTAAGATTGTGCTTAAGGCAAATTTCTTTAAGTGAAGGGTTATTGTGAAAAAGGGAAATGAGATATTTGCAATGGTAAACTTGTAATAAAATCAAGTATTTGGATGGCTAATTTTGAAAAAAAAAAGAAAGAAAAAAAAAGGAAAAGAAAAGAAAATGGGGTTATGGCAATAAGTTTGCCATACCAAAGTACACCTAACCCCCCCATCTCTCCCCTCACCCTACACCATACCCCCCCCCCTCTCCCCTCTCCTAGGTCCCTTTCTCTCCCCCTCTCTCCATTATTTTCAGCCCATGGCTGAAATTAGCTAGGGGAAAAAAGGGAAAAGAAAAAGGAAGAGAAGAAAGAAGAGAGAAAGAAGAGGAGGAGGAGGAGGAGGAAATCCAAGATTGGAGGAGATTTCTTGCAAACCCAAGGCATCACTTGAAGCTCCAAGGAGGTAGGAACTTCTCACCTCTCCCTCTAGTTATAGGTGATTGAAAGAAGCTTGTATGTTTGGGTTTTCTTCGAAATTTGGGAAGAATGTTGTAGAGCTAGGATTCTTGTTGCATGCTTGACAATTTGCTGAAACTTTAGATAAGTGCTGGGATTAAATGGCTATTAGGAATATTCTGAAAATTTTATATGATATTTACCTTGTAGTTATGAGAAACTTTCATGTTCATCACTGTTTCTGATTCGAACTGGAAGTTGGGATAAAAATTCGAATTGTGCAACATGCCAGGAATTCTGTCAAGCTGTACACATTTCAGTAAAACGAGCACAAATACCTGTACACATATTGGATTTTGTTGATTTCGGTCTTGTTGGAAAGATAACAAGTTTTTCTCAAAGTACAACGCGAATTGTATGTCGAAATTTTAGCTAGAATATGCCCAAACTTGGTTTTGAACACAGACACAGAAATCTGTATGCAGAACAGTTTTGACACCCTTTACTAAATAATTCACCATAAATCACATACTCCTAAGATTTGCACGAAATTTTATATGTGAACTCAAAACTGCCATATCTACAATTTTCATTCAGTAAGTTTTGTTAAATTCTCACTGGAAATGGCTGTTAATCATTAATGTTGTGACTGTTGACGAAATTTCAGCAAATTTGCATTGTTTGCTAATGACTAGATTATTGTTTTGGTTTACTTCGGAACATATCGCTAATGTGGATTCATCAGTGATTAAGTGCTGTCTAGGTATGCTACTTTATGTTGCAAGTTTGGAAATGTATGTTTATGTTCATGGCTTATGAAGCTCGCAAGTTGTTGTGAACATCCCGATGAAAAGAATGCATTGAATCTCATTTTACATGCTTCATACTCTAGGTTTAATGATTAGTTAAAAGACAACCTAGGGTGTTCTCGTTCCACTCGAAGTGGGTGAGTGCCCTAGGAGGGGTTGGGGAAACCAAGGTAACGAGTGAGCATGCGGAGGATGGACTGCTGAGTTGTGGGCCACTCCCGACGAGCCCTCAGCGGCGGGGAGTTGGTGCGGTTGTGGTTGAGATTGGTTGTGTTGGTGAACGGCTTCTTTCGTAAGAGCTTGTCTCGGGAAGTCGTAGCATTCCACCCACTTTACCGGGTGAGGTCCAGTCCCCGATGTCTGACCCGTTATTGAGGTTTCGAATTCATGCATGGAAACTAACCTATAAAGAAAAAAAAACAGTAACTCTGGAATGTGATGCCTTTTCCTTTGTTGTGATTCCTTGTTGTGCACTATGATTAGAGTAGTAGAGTTGTGGAGTTCCTACTGGGCACGCTGTGACGTGTCCTCCCCCACTACAGGTCCATGCACTGGTTCTCTGGCGGCGGGCCCGGGAGTGGAGACCCCGGAGGGTAGCTCGTCTCAGCAGGGTCCGTAGTGTTGTGGTTAGTGTGGGTCGCGTGGTGTAGTTTTGGGTTGTGTGTGTTTGATGAACGCAGTGTTGTACCCATGTTCCCTTTGTACCCCGTAGGGTTGAGTTGTACTTTTGTGGGAGCTTTTGCTGTTGGGGTTGTACAGTGGACTTGTGCAGTACTGGCCATGTAGTAGCGGTGCTCTGTGACTCTTGGATGTTCTGTTCGTCGTATTTTACCTTACTGCCTATGTTGTAGTGTCTTGTACTATCCTTCTGTGTTGGAGCTGTACTGCTCTGTTAATCGTTCAGTCTGTACTTTACTGCCTGTGTTTCCTCAGCGTTTCCAGTGGCCTGCGTGACTTTGGTGTGTACTTTAGCGCTTGGTACTCTAATACCGCGGCTTGTCACGTCGACCCTCCCTATTTTGGGCAGCGGGGCATGACATGAACTTAACCTGGGCAAATTTTCTTATGACATGCGAAAGTTGGGCTTGCAAAGCATGAAATGTTTGGTTGCTAAAATTTAATTTCTTAAAGGGAAACTGTAGATTTTTTCCAAAGAATACAGGGAAAGTATTTTGACTGAAAACTGCAGATCAAAATTACAAACTACAAGCAAACATGGATTTAAATAACCGGCCTGATCTGTAGAATTAAGAGCTTGTCGCAGCACTTAATCTTACTCGGTCCCTTGATGTTGAGGAATCTAATTTAAGGCAGAAGAGTAGACAGGAATGGCTCCATCTGGGTGATAGAAATTCTAAGTTTTTTTTATAATGCAGTGAAGGCTAGGAATAGCTTTAATAGTCTTGGTCATCTGGTTAACACAAATGGTTCCAGGAATCATGACATTGCTCGGATTAGGGAAGAGGCCGCTGGTTTTTACAGGGACTTGTACTCTCAGGATCATTATTGGATTGTCTTCCCAAATGTTATCCTAAAACGTAAGCTTACCGCTGATGTTGCAGGTTGGATAGAAAGGAATGTCACTGTTATTGAAATTAAGGAGGTCGTCTTTCAGATTGGCAAGGATAAGGCACCTTGTCCTATTGGGTTTAATGGCCATTTTTATCAGCCTAATTGGGGCATCATATGCAAGGATTGGTGTTTGGCAGTTTCTTCCTTCTTCAGATCCGGTAATATGCTCCAACAAATTAATCATATTTTTCTTACCTTAGTTCCCAAGAACTCCAAAGCCTCTGAGTTGGGTGATTACAGGCCCATTGCTTGCTGCAATGTTATCTATAATATAATCAGTAAAGTTCACTGTAATAGACTGAAGCAGGTTATTAATGAGTTGATCTCAGCGAATCAGGCTGCTTTTCTTAAAGGGCGTCTATTATCTGATTGTACACTCTTGGCGCATGAGCAGATCTGTGATTTCAACAACCCCATGGGATCCGGGGGTGTCTAAAGTTAGATCACAGGAAAGCTTTTGATAATATTAACAGCGATATGTCCTTTACATCCTTCATCAGATGGGATTTAGTGGCAGATTTATCAACTGGATTTCTGAGTGCATTTCTACACCATCCTTTTCTGTTCTGGTTGAGGGTTCCCCTGTATGGGTTTTTACATCTAATAGAGGTCTGAGGCAAGGTGATCCACTATCTCCATATCTCTTCGTTATAGTTATGGAAACTTTTTCCCTACTCATGGCTAGAGCTGAGGCTTCACCTCCATTCACCCAATGAGAAGATCGAGATCTATTTCACATTTGCTATTCGCAGATGATCTGCTGGTTTTTTGTCGAGCTAACCTTCACTCCTTTGAAGGTCTCTCTGAGATATTGAACACATTCAGCATGTTTACTGATCGCTCCTTATTTTACACCTTTTTCTGCATGTTTTAATGTAGTTTTGATCGCCCATATTGCGCTTTCCATGATTATTCGACGATATCACAATATTTTTCATTATTACTTGTTTTTGTCGTATTTCAGGAGTTATGGAGAGATTTGGAACGAAAACGAGATCAAAGGATTTTCACGCACTTCGAAGCGTCGCCCAACGTTTATTTGAGGAGTTAGCAATGCTAGAGGATGAGCGGAAGAGGAAGAAATCCGATAGAATCAATGAGGAGGCGAGGAGGTGAGGAAAAGAGCCCAGATACAGCCTACTCGGCTAAACAGAGACTCCACTCGGCCGAGTCAGAAGCTACATTCGGCCGAGTGAAACAGATACTCACAACGAAATTTCAATGTTTCCTCGGCCGAACAAGGAGGTCTACTCGGCCGAGTGAGAAAGCTCACTCGCCCGAGTGGTACAGGGATTTCATCTCGAGAAGCTGCCAAGTTACTGGAAATTCTGAGGAAGCCTACTCGGCCGAGTACGATTACTCATTCAGCCGAGTAAAGAAGACCATTCGGCCGAGTCAGCCAGAGCGACGGACCCCTGAAACTTTCAAACTCTCTGGTTTTTATTGGGTCTGTCACTCAGCCGAGTGACATTGCCTACTCGGCCGAGTGACGCATTCCGAATGCTGCGAGGATTGCGAATTCTGGACTGCGCAGGGGCAGTTTTGGCACAATTTTTTGGACGATTTTAGATTGTATTTAAACCTAGTTTTATCCCTAGTTTTAGGAGAAACTTCTATTATTTTTTGACGGCTATTCTTTGGTGAAATCTCAGCTGGAGATCATAGGCGATAACATTGGTTTGTTCTTTCTTGTTAAAAATCTTATTTTTATGAATTGTCTCTTCTTTGCAATGAATTGTGCTATGATCAATTGCTATTTTTCTAAGATTTCCATGATGTTTAGTGAGTAGTTCCGTCGTTCTATGGCGTAGGGATGAACCCTATGGACCCGATCTTTTGAATGGTGATGAAAGTATAGAATTGTTGCTAGGATTGAAGAAAGGTTAGATTTTGATTAATTTATTGCGAGTAGCTAGGAATTCATATTGATTGAGAATTGCAAGAGATTGGATTCCAATTGATAGGAAGGCCTAGATATTCGACATAGGTCTATAATCGAAATTCTCTAGATTTAGTTTGCAAGAGATTGGACCAAAGCTAGGATTTTTATTATAAATCTATACAAATATTCGTTTGCAAGAGATTGGACAAATACAAACTATCATAACCTAGGTCGTAGCTCGAGTTTGCACGAGAGTGGGCTCGAGTTGCGATTGGACGATGATGTCAATCTTCACGCTAGTTGCTTAGGTTAGGGTTTGCATGCGAGTGGATCCTAATCTAGGTTGCTATAGACCGGCAATAGCACGAGAGCGTGAGCTTGGTTCTACATTAATTTGCGACTAGTTCACCTACATTCAAGCCTTGCAACATTGATATTCATGATTCATAAGGATGAGAGACGGTCCGTAGTGGGGATTTCCCATCCCTAGACGCTTTTATTATATTGATATCTATTTGCTATTGAACGACTGTGACATTACCACCAAACTATTATTATTCTCTTGATAGCTAGGTAATCAAAGTAGTATACTGTCAATTGTCCTCCCTGTGTTCGATACCCACTCGCCACTACACCGTGCGCTTGCGGTAAGACTACAAATCGTTTTCCGGGTGTATATCCGGGCGCGATCAAGTTTTTGGCACCGTTGCTGGGGAGGCGACGGTATTTTATTTTCTTACTTAGTTATTTCTTTTTCTTATTATTATTATTTTTATCTTTTTATTCCTCTATTGTGCTAACGATTCCATCGAAACTCTATTTTTCTGTGCATGTACACGAGATCAAAGGCGTAACAAGAAGAGATATTATTTGATCCGGAGATCGAGCGTACGGCAAGGAGGCTTAGGGCCGAGAGGAGACTATATATAGAGGAAGGTCATATGAGCCGACCAGAGACATCGGAAGAGTTGGCGGCACGCATGGCTAGACTTATTTCTATCAGAGATAGGCTACGGCCTAAGACTACTTCTACTATTTCATCTATTGCGATGTCGGAGTTGTCGACGGATAAGAACTTCGAGCCTAAAATGGGACTAGTGGTTTTGATGCAACAAGACCCATTTCATGGTAATTCCCATGAGAATCCATACTACCATCTACAGTTGTTCTTGTCCAAGTGCGTCACTTTTCTGATGCCCGGTGTACCGGCCGACTCAATCCGACTGCGCCTCTTCCCATTCACCCTTCGGGACAAAGCATTATTGTAACGAATGGTTTTCATGTATTTGGATTAGCTATATTATATTATATGTTTTGGTGGATTTTCTCCTTATGCGTGGTTTTCATCTCCGTAGCTTTCATTTTCGAACGTTTCGTCGCGTTTTCCTAGCTTCTTCCGTTGATCGTCGATTTCGGAGTAAGTCATTCGTGACGGGCTTCATATCGGTCATATCTTATTGTTAGATCAAGCCTAGGAGTCTTAGGAATCGATCCCGGAGCTTCGTGCTCCATTTCGGAACTTTTATTGCACGTTAGCCGGTAAAAGAAGGGGAACCGACCGACTAGATGACGATTTAATCGGTCGGCAAACGTTCATGGACCGACTAGTGGGCTTTGTAAATTATTCAGGAGTTACTGTTTCTCGTTAGTCGGTCTAAGAACATTTGTCGACCGACTAGGTTGCAAACTAGTCGGTCAGCAATCGTTCTTTAACCGACTAACTCTATGTTCATTTTGATGCCAAGTACTATTAATTCTTAGTCGGTCTAAGAACGTTCATCGACCGACTAGATGACAAACTAGTCGGTCAGTAGTTGTTCTTTGACCGACTAAATCTAAATCCTATTTTTGTACAGGAGTTACTGTTTGGACTTAGTCCGTCTGCGTTGGTCAACCGACCGACTAGTTCCCAAACTAGTCGGTCAGTGGTTGTTCTTTGACCGACTAACTAGTGTCGAAACCCTAATTTCTGGGCAGCCGTCGGCTGTGCCTATTTAAACCCCCCAAACGTTTTCTTTTCTTCTTTCACTTCTCCTGAGCCTCCTTCTTCCCCCACCACTCTCCAACTTTTCCCCAAGCCATTCCTTCCTCCTTTGGAGTTTCCCTCTCTATTTTGGTCTACCACCATGCCCTAGGTCATCTCCAACCCCCAAAAATCCCCAAAACCCTATTTCTCCAGATTTTCCCCATCCATTCCAGATCTGAACCCTAGGTTCCCCGGATCGTTTCTTCCGTTGCCGTGCTTGCTCGGCATCATTCTTCCGCTTCCAATACGGTAATAAATCGACCTCTTAATGTTCTCTTAACCCATTTGTGTTTTGTGAAACCCTAATGAAATGAATGTTGTTTTGATGATTGTTTCTCCATAACAGCGACTTCCCTGTAGATTAGCGTCCGTGGGACGAACCTTCGTTATCGTCGTCCTCGGTGCTAGGCAAGTGAAACTTGCCACTTAGGGTTTTGGGCCATGTCTTAGGCCATTTGCTTGTTGTAGGCGTAAAAGAGACTAGGCGACGAAATGATACTCGCCTAGGCACAATTTCAGGAACTAGCTTGACAACGAAGCTAGGACCGTCATTTATCATGTTGCATAACTAACATGTCATGTTTAATTTTGATTAACGGTACGCAAATTAATTGTCATCCATGCTATCCATGTTGTATGTCGCATTCGTAGCACACGCTACAATACTTGTGTTTCCTGGCCCGTGTTCCAGAAGCGGGCTACGTGAGTTGGTTGATAGCCAATGCCCGATCTACTTGTTTACCGGCTAGGCACCTACGTTGCAGGCATAACCATACGCCATACTTGTTAAATACACTTCCTGGCTCGTGTTCCAGAAGCGAGCATTCCGTGTTTGGGGTAATTCCCTGGCTCGATACACGTGGAGGGGTAGAGATACACGGTCACTTGAGCTTAGGAGTTGGCCCGATCAACTACTCTAGCCAACAGGCGGAATCTATGTGCACAACTTGTTTGCTTGACTTGTTCACTTGACGTGAACCACTTGACTTGTACTTGCCCGTGTTTTACTTGTTATCCATGACATACTTGCTACTTGTACTTCCCTTTAATAGTCACTTCCATACTATACCATCCATGCCATGCATCATACTATAACTGCTAGGTTGCTAGTTTACCTTACCTTCAGTTTCCTTGCCCAAGTCTTTTAGACTTGCTGACATGTGCCCCTTTACTCTTTTGGGTGACACATGTTAGATCCCGAGCCTGAGTCCGTTGTTGAGGACGAGGTGTTTGTGGATGCCGTGCCCGAGTCTATGTTTGGCGAGGAGTACGTGGACACTGGGGACCAGTCCTAGTGTCTTCGTTGAGCTTTCCCCTTTTTGTTTTAGACTGATGTAGTTTTCGGTGTGTAGCACCTATACTCTGTTTACGTTTGTCTTTGTTTGGCCTTGTTCTGGGCCTTTAGACTCTTTCTTTTATCCTGGTGGCTTTTCTGGATGTTGAACTTAATTTTAATGTTGGACAATTTCTGAGATTGAGACTGGGTTTCCTTCTCTCCTTGTGTTATTATTGTTGTTCCGTTGTGGTTACAGGGACCTGCTTATGTTTTATTGACGCTTATCGGGTTTGGGGCTTCATAGCTCCACTCTCGTGTGGACCTTTTCACGTCTCGCCTCCATTTTAGGGAAGCGGGGCGTGACAGGTTTTGTTGGTGGCCCATGCAGGTCCTTCTGTACCTGCAAATTGTCGGAATAGCGATAATAATATTAGAATGTCCAATAAACTAAGTTCGACGTCCGAGTCATAAGCTATGAGTCTAATTGTTTCGTTTTCTGTGTCATTAGATGGCAGGAAGGTGAATCACCCGTGGTGGTGGTAGTGGTGCGCTCCCTCATGACAAGGAGCCTCAGCTGGAACCCACCAATGGGGAGATGATGCGGATGATGCTTCAGATGATGCAGGTGCAGCAAGGCGTGCTCCTGCAAGTCCAGAATGCTCCGGCTGGTCGAGCTCCTCGGGCGGCTCCGGAGGCCCCTCGCTCCGAGCCTGGAGGGAAGCAATTTCGGGAGCTGGGTCCCGCATATTTTGATGGGTCTAAAGGTCCTCTGGCTGTCGATGAGTGGATTCGGAACATTGAGGATAACTTGAAGATGGCCAAGATCACCCCGGCTGGATGGGTTGATTTGGCGAAGAGGCAACTCAAGGATAACGCTCAGAACTGGTGGGATGCGGAAGAGAAGATGTTGGTGGAGCCGATAGCTTGGGCTACCTTTAAGTCCAGGTTTGATGAGGAGTTCTTTCCGAAGGCTGCTAAGAAGGAGATGCTGCAGCGTTTCATTGATCTGAAGCAAGGGGGCTTGGCGGTGGACCAGTACGACCAAGAGTTCACTAGGCTGAGTCAGTTCGCATCGAAGATGGTGCAGGATGCTGATGAGAGGGCTCAGAGGTTCCTACAGGGACTTGCTTTGGAGCTCCAGAGTTTTGTGTCTTCCTCTGATCTGGACTCTTATCAGAAGGTTCTGGTCGCTGTAAGGAGGCAGGAGCTGAACCTGAGTCAGAGGAGGGGACATGTTTCTGGTGCTGGGAAGAGGCCTATGGAGCAGGCCAGGGTGGTGGTTAGGCCTGGTTTCAAGCCTAATCATCCGGTGCAGTTCAAGAGGCCAGGAGGGCCTATTCTGAATTCTTGCCATTTCTACGGCAGGACCGGGCACGTCAAGGATCAGTGTAGCAGATTCCTGGGCCAGTGTGTCATCTGTAGGGACCCTACCCATGCCATGAAGGATTGTCCGAGGTCGAAGCAGCCTTAGAGGGCACCTGTTGCAGCACCGTCGTTGCAGCAGAGGGCGTCTGTTCCTGCTGGACGTGGAGCAGCTCTTGTTCCACAGAGGCAGGCTTTCCAGGAGGCTTTTTCGTCGAGGCGACAGGCTTTTCTGATGACTGCTGTGGAGAACGGGGCTGTGGATGAGGTTATCGCAGGTAATCCTCTTCTAGCTGTTCCTTTCTTATTTGGCTTTGTTTGTTAGATTATGTTGTTTGCTTGAACATGATTGTTTGCTAGGAAGGGCTTGATTGTTAGACTGTTTGTAGGTGTGATTTTGGTGTGCATGTTTCCTGCCCGAGTCCTCTTTGACTCTGGTACATCGATGTGCATTATTTCTCGGAGCTTCGTGGAGAAGCATTCCTTGTCGACGTCCCCTCTTTCCAAGAATTGGAATATTGTTACAGGGAATGGCGTGGTCACGGTGCATCTTGGTTGCAATTCTTGCTCGTTGGTGGTTTGTGGACATGAGCTTTACGCTGATTTCATTGTCCACGACATCATCAACTATGATGCGGTCCTTGGGATGGATTGGCTTGCGAGCTTCTATGCTCCGATCGACTGTCGGAGGAAGTAGGTGGTGTTTGAGATTCCCGGACATCCAGTATTTGAGTTCAGCCGAGGTAGCAGTTCGCTTGGTCCTGTCAGATTTCGGGCCAGTCTGATGGAGATTGTCGCTGTGCAGATGGAGCTGGAGAGGCTAGCGGTTGTGCGGGATTTTGATGACGTCTTCCCCGAGGAGATGCCTGGTTTGCCACCTGATCAAGCTTTAGAATTTTCTATTGATCTTGTTCCGGGAGCGCAGCCGATTTCGAGGGCGCCGTATCGTATGGCACCCGCTGAGCTAGAGGAGTTGCGAAAGCAGCTGGATGAGCTTTTGCAGAAGGGTTATATCAATCCTAGTGTGTCTCTGTGGGGAGCACCGGTGCTGCTGGTGAAGAAGAAGGATGGTTCGTGTCGCATGTGCGTGGACTATCGGGAGTTGAATGCGGTGACCATCAAGAATAAATACATGTTGCCTAGCATCGATGATATTTTTGATCAGCTTGGAGGTTCGAGGGTGTTTTCTAAATTGGATTTGAGGAGTGGTTACCATCAGTTGAAGGTGAAGAAGGATGATGTTCCGAAGACAGCGTTCAGGACGAAGTATGGACACTACGAGTTTGTGGTTATGCCTTTCGGTGTAACCAATGCACCCGCAGTTTTCATGAATCTGATGAACCTGATTTTCTACGACTTTTTGGATAAGTTTGCCGTTATCTTTATTGACGACATTCTGATCTATTCAAAGTCGGAGGAGGAGCATGCCTCGCACTTGAGGATGGTGTTGGAGATTTTGAGGAAGCATCGTTTGTATGCCAAGTTTTCGAAGTGCGAGTTTTGGCTGGATAGAGTTGCTTTTCTGGGGCATGTGGTGACTGGAGATGGTATTTCTGTGGATCCCGAGAAGATTAGGGCCATCAGAGAGTGGCCTATTCCGCAGTCAGCGTCTGAGATCCGAAGTTTCCTTAGACTTGCTGGTTACTATCGGCGTTTTATTAAGGACTTTTCCTGTATTGCTGAGCCGATGACCAGGTTGACGCGGAAGGATGTACCTTTTGTTTGGTCGGGTGATTGTGAGAATGCCTTTGGTGTTCTGAGGGAGAGATTGACGACTGCCCCCATTCTTGTTGTGCCTGATCACAGCGGTGGATTTGAGATCTTTTGCGATGCTTCTGGCAAGGGTCTCGGTTGTGTGTTGCATCAGTACGGGCATGTTATGGCGTATGCTTCACGTCAGCTCAAGACTCATGAGAAGAATTACCCGACACATGATTTAGAGTTGGCTGCTGTTGTGTTTGCGCTCAAGATTTGGAGGCACTTCCTGCTGAGTGAGAAAGTGAAGATCTTCACCGATCACAAAAGCTTGAATTATATTTTTACTCAGAAGGAGCTCAACATGCGACAGCATCGGTGGTTGGAGCTCATGGCGGATTATGAGATTGATTTGCAGTATTACCCTGTCAAGGTGAATGTGGTTCCTGATGCGCTGAGTAGGCTTCCAGCGGTGATGTTGTTGACTTCGCAGCGGAGATTGCAGCAAGATTTTTGCGAGTCTGGCGTTGAGATTGTTCTTCCTGGGGAGGCTTCTTCGTTGATGAGTATGCAGATTCAGTCGACGATCGTGGATCGGATCAAGGCTGGCCAGGCTGGAGATCCGAAGCTGGTGAAGATTCGGGAGCAGGTATAAGCCGGTCTGCGGACTGACTTTTTGATTCATGAGTATGGCTTGCTGAGGTTTGGAGCCAGGTTGTGTGTGCCAGCTGGGGATATTAGAGAGGAGTTGATGGTGGAGGCACACAGTTCGCCGTATTCTGTGCATCCTGGTGGGACCAAGATGTACAAGGATCTTCGTCTGAACTATTGGTGGCATGGTATGAAGAGGAGTGTGGCTCGGAGTGTAGCCAAGTGTTTGGTTTGCCAACAAGTGAAGGCGGAGCATCAGCGTACGGGAGGGTTGCTACAACCGCTTCCGATTCCGGAGTGGAAGTGGCAACACATCACTATGGATTTCGTGACTGGACTACCTCGGAGCCCGAAGCAGAATGATGCGATTTGGGTGATCATAGACCGATTAACCAAATCCGTGCACTTTATTCCTTTCCGAGTTGGACAGTCCACTGAGGCGCTAGCGAGGAGATATATGGAGGTAAATTCTTTTACGCTCCGTTTCTAATTCCTTTTCCTAGTTTAGATAGTGATGTAACGTGAATCGTGCAGGAGGTCGTGTGACTTCACGGAGTCCCTGTGAGTATCGTGTCGGACAGAGACACGAGGTTCACATCTCAGTTCTGGCAGAGTTTTCAGAAGAGTTTGGGTACGCGTCTGAGTTTCAGCACGGCGTACCATCCGCAGACAGATGGCCAGTCCGAGAGGACGATCCAGATCTTGGAAGACATGCTGAGGGCGTGCATGTTGGATTTCAAGGGTTCGTGGGAGGACCATCTATATCTAGTGGAGTTTTCCTACAATAACAGCTTCCAGGCGAGTATTGGCATGGCGCCTTTCGTCGCTCTTTATGGGAGGAAATGTCGATCGCCATTGAGTTGGGATGACGTTGGTGATCGGGAGCTGTTGGGACCTGAGATGATTGTGGAGGCCGTGGATGTTGTCAGGAACATTCGGGAGAGGTTGAGGATTTCTCAAGACCGTTTTAAGCATTGGGCGGATGCGAAACGCCGTCCTTTGGAGTTTCAGCCGGGCGACCATGTGTTCTTGAAGATTTCCCCGAATCGTGGTGTGATTCACTTTGGGAAGCGAGGGAAGTTGAGCCCACGATACATAGGACCGTTTGACGTTCTGGAGAGAGTTGGCGAGGTAGCCTACCGCTTAGCCTTGCCGCCATCTTTGGAGGGAGTTCACAATGTTTTTCATGTGTCGCAGCTTCGTCGATACATTAACGATCCATCTCATGCTGTGGATTTTTCGGAGATTACCGTTCGCCCTGATATGATGTAAGACCAACAGCCAGTGCAGATTCTGGACAGGTGTCAGAAGTCACTTCGGAACAAGGTTGTCAATCTTGTGAGGGTGATGTGGCGACACGGCTCGCCAGGAGAGTCTACTTGGGAGAATGAGGATGAGATGCGAGAGCGTTTCCCACTTTTGTTTCCGGACACGTGAGTGTTGGGAAATTCCGAGGACGGAATTTTTCTTAAGTTGGGGAGGATATAACGACTGGTTTTCAGGTATTTGGATTAGCTATATTATATTATATGTGTTGGTGGATTTTCTCCTTATGCGTGGTTTTCGTCTCCGTAGCTTTCATTTTCGAACGTTTCGTCGCGTTTTCCTAGATTCTTCCGTTGATCGTCGATTTCGGAGTAAGTCATTCATGACGGGCTTCATATCGGTCATATCTTATTGTTAGATCAAGCCTAGGAGTCTTAGGAATCGATCCCGGAGCTTCGCGCTCCATTTCGGAACTTTTGGTGCACGTTAGCCGGTACAAGAAGGGGAACCGACCGACTAGATGACGATTTAGTCGGTCGACAAACGTTCATGGACCGACTAGTGGGCTTTGTAAATTATTCAGGAGTTACTGTTTCTCGTTAGTCGGTCTAAGAACATTTGTCGACCGACTAGGTTGCAAACTAGTCGGTCAGCAATCGTTCTTTAACCGACTAACTCTATGTTCATTTTGATGCCAAGTACTATTCATTCTAAGTCGGTCTAAGAACGTTCATCGACCGACTAGATGACAAACTAGTCGGTCAGTAGTTGTTCTTTGACCGACTAAATCTAAATCCTATTTTTGTACATGCGTTACTGTTTGGACTTAGTCGGTCTGCATTGGTCAACCGACCGACAAGTTCCAAACTAGTCGGTCAGTGGTTGTTCTTCGACCGACTAACTAGTGTCGAAACCCTAATTTCTGGGCAGCCGTCGGCTGTGCCTATTTAAACCCCCCAAATGTTTTATTTTCTTCTTTCACTTCTCCTGAGCCTCCTTCTTCCCCCAAACCACTCTCCAACTTTTTGCCAAGCCATTCCTTCCTCCTTTGGAGTTTCCCTCTCTATTTTGGTCTACCACCATGCCCTAGATCATCTCCAACCCCCAAAAACCCCCAAAACCCCAATTCTCCAGATTTTCCCCATCCATTCCAGATCTGAACCCTAGGTTCCCCAGATCGTTTCTTCCGTTGTCGTGCTTGCTCGGCATCATTCTTCCGCTTCCAATACGGTAATAAATCGACCTCTTAATGTTCTCTTAACCCATTTGTGTTTTGTGAAACCCTAATGAAATGAATGTTGTTTTGATGATTGTTTCTCCATAACAGCGACTTCCCCGTAGATTAGCATCCGTGGGACGAACCTTCGTGATCGTCGTCCTCGGTGCTAGGCAAGTGAAACTTGCCACTTATGGTTTTGGGCCATGTCTTAGGCCATTTGCTTGTTGTAGGCGTAAAAGAGACTAGGCGACGAATTGATACTCGCCTAGGCACAATTTCAGGAACTAGCTTGACAACGAAGCTAGGACCGTCATTTATCATGTTGCATAACTATCATGTCATGTTTAATTTTGATTAACGGTATGCGAATTAATTGTCATCCATGCTATCCATGTTGTATGTCGCATTCGTAGCACACGCTACAATACTTGTGTTTCCTGGCCCGTGTTCTAGAAGCGGGCTACGTGAGTTGGTTGATAGCCAATGCCCGATCTCTTGTTTACCGGCTAGGCACCTGCGTTGCAGGCATAACCCTACGCCATACTTGTTAAATACACTTCCTGGCTCGTGTTCTAGAAGCGAGCATTCCATGTTCGGGGTAATTCCCTGGCTCGATACACGTGGAGGGGTAGAGATAAATGGTCACTTGAGCTTAGGAGTTGGCCCGATCAGCAACTCTAGCCAACAGGCAGAATCTATGTGCACAACTTGTTTACTTGACTTGTTCACTTGACGTGAACCACTTGACTTGTACTTGCCCGTGTTTTACTTGTTATCCATTACATACTTGCTACTTGTACTTCCCTTTACTAGTCACTTCCATACTATACTTGCAATGCCATGCATCATACTATAACTGCTAGGTTGCTAGTTTACCTTACCTTCAGTTTCCTTGCCCAAGTCTTTTAGACTTGCTGACATGTGCCCTTTTACTCTTTTGGGTGACACATGTTAGATCCCGAGTCTGAGTCCGTTGTTGAGGACGAGGTGTTTGCGGACGCCGTGCCCGAGTCTGTGTTTGGCGAGGAGTACGTGGACACTGGGGACCAGTCCTAGTGTCTTCGTTGAGCTTTCCCCTTTTTGTTTTAGACTGCTGTAGTTGTCGGTGCGCAGCACCTATACTCTATTTACGTTTGTCTTTGTTTGGCCTTGTTCTGGGCCTTTAGACTCTTTCTTTTAGCATGGTGGCTTTTCTGGATGTTGAACTTAATTTTAATGTTGGACAATTTCTGAGATTGAGACTGGGTTTCCATCTCTCCTTGTGTTATTATTGTTGTTCCATTGTGGTTACAGGGACCTGCTTATGTTTTATTGACGCTTATCGGGTTTGGGGCTTCACAGCTCCACTCTCGTGCGGACCTTTTCACGTCTCGCCTCCATTTTAGGGAAGCGGGGCGTGACAATTATATTGGTTGAGGACGCAAGCGGAGGGGATCATTACTACTTGGGATGAGTTGGCGAGCGCCTTTGTTAATAAATTCTACCCACCATCCAAGACAGTCAAGATTAGGAGCGCGCTCATGTCCTTCAAGCAAGGAACACAGGAAACTCTATTTGAGGTATGGAAGCACTTTAAAGATCTCCAACACCAATGCCCTCATCATAGCATTGAAGCATGAGAGCTTGTGCATAGATTTTACAATGGGTTATAACCGGGTACCAAGCAAATCATCGATGCAACCGCTAATGGAGCCATTCTATCTAAGACACCGGATGAAGCTACGGCCATACTAGAGGAGATGGCCACTAATAACCAACAACGGGGTGACAAGAGAGGACATTCTTTCTCCTCCTTGAAGCCGACAAGCATACATGAGGCTAAGGCCGTAGCGGAGCTTTCTACGAAGTTTGACTCTCTCCACAAGGTCGTGGAGAGATTGGAGAAGTTGATTACTGAGCCACATGGAACTCCCACCACATCTACACCGGGAGGCAATATGAGCGATTGGCAAGACCAAGCTCAAGTTATGTTCTTGGAGGAGAGCAAGGAGAGGGTGCTATAGAGCAAGTCCAATATGTTGCGGGGAACACCGGTTATTGGGCAAACCTGGCCACGAGAAACCATCCGGGCTTTTCATATGCAAATAATGATGGAGCTTTGAACCCACCATCGCAACAACCTCAAGCTCGGCCTCCACCACCACCTCAATATCAACCAAGAGAGCCACCACAACAAAGCTTCCTGCCTAGGCAACAAGCGGGACCATATAGGCCGACGGGGTATAATCAAGGGTGGAGAGCACCTAATCCACCACAAGCAACACCGAGGTCCGACCATGAAGCGAGGGTCGAAGAATTAATGGCGGAACAAAAGAAAGTAAATGCTAGATTGACCGCTCAACAAGAATCTCTTAATACCATCGTGGCACAACTATCGGAGCAACTAGCATTGCTCAACAAAAATACTCAATAATTGCCGGCTCAACCGGAGCCAAACCCACGGAGCAATACCGGCCACATCAATGCGGTGGTGGCGGTAACTACTAGGGGCGGGAAGGACACTACTCCCACCATGATTCAAATCAAGGAGCCCAGGGAAATTTTGGATGATAAGGAGCCGGCAATTGAGGAGGAGTGCCCGAAAGAGCCAAAGGACGGTGAAAATTCTGAAATTGTAATGCCACGTGAGGAGCGCACCTATATGCCACCGGTACCCTTCCCACAAAGGTTGGCTAGAGCAAATATTGAGAAGCAGCTCGCTAAGTTCCTTGAGTACTTGCAGGGGGTGAGCCTAAATATCCCTTTCTTGGACGCCATTGTAGAGATCCCGTCATATGCCAAATTCCTAAAAGACTTGATTTCGGGGAAGAAGCGAAAGGAGAAGATAATGCTCGCCGAGCAAGGTACATGGTTCACCCAGAAGTGGAAGGAGCCTACAAAGTTTAAAGATCCCGGAAGCTTCCGCATCCCTTGCACGCTTGGCGGAGTCCTGCTACAAAAAGCATTAGTAGATTTGGGAGCAAGCGTGAGCCTAATGCCCCTAACTATGTTTAAGAAATTGAATACGGGGACCTACTTGAAGCCGACGGATATGAGAATACAACTTGCGGACGGTCGGGTCACTAGGCCCATGGGGATCGCTGAGAACATACCGCTCCAAGTACCGGGAGGAATTTTCTTGTCGTGCGACTTCGTGGTTATGGATATCAAGGAGGAGGGCGACACTTCACTAATACTTGGACGCCCCTTCTTGGCCACCGCCGACGTGATAGTTGACGTGATTGAGGGCACCTTATCTTTGAATGTTGGAAACATAGAGGTGGAGATTCATATCCCTAAGGCAATGAAGCACATGCCTTGGATGGAGGACGTCGATTATGTGGACCTCCTCGACGAGGTCATTGATGATGCCTTGCCGTATGCTATCGGCGCCTTTCATGATGACAGCCTCGAAAAAGGCCAATCTTCTAGAGATGGAGAAAAGTTGGAGGACCCGCCAGATCATTCTATGGTTGACGACAAAGACGACGCTGATGTCGCAAGAATTAGGAAGCTATGCAAGCTCTCCACGGCAAAGAATTTGAAGAAAGCTCCGCCGGATAAGAAAATGGCATCACCGGTGAAGAAAAAGAACGCTAAAAGCTCAAGCTTGGGGAACTTGTCCTCCACTACCACCCATGATGAGGGGAAGCTGAGGAATGCCTACGAACAACAACAATTGAATCCAAGTGGGCTTCCCGGCAAATTTGACGCGCGCATCTCACATGCGCCGAATATCGATCGTTAAACGAATATCTTAAGGGGTCGAGCTCAAGACCTTAAATGAGCGCTTGTCGGGAGGCAACCCGACGGTTTTATCTTATTTTTAGTTGGACTTTTCATTTTAGTTTTTGTTTTAGATCTTTCTTAGTGTCTAGAGTCAAAAATCAATCAAAAATCTTTACAACTGGCTCTATTTTTCATGACAGGAGATGGAGAACGAGAAACAATTTAAATGGAGGATTACCATGGCAAAGGGGAATGCTTCAGAAACGTGCTCAGGCCTCAGGAGAAGGAAGGAAGTGACGGGGAAACAAAAAACAGAAAGTAGAGCAAAAACAGAGAGTCGAAGTGAAATTTACAAGCCATTCAGCCGAGTGAATTAGTCATTTGGCCGAGCATAGACCCCACTCGGCCGAGTAGGGTACAGATCAGGGAAGTTCCGAGAAACTACTCTATGTAATTTACTGTAGTTATATGCCACTCGACCGAGTACTGTTGCCATTCGGCCGAGTGAATCTAATACTCCCCACGCATCATAAGCTCTGAGTAGCCTTGCTACTCGGTCGAATGACCTTTGTATACTCGGCCGAGTCGTAATATCTACTCGCCCGAGTCACGACTTCTGCGGAATAATTTCGAAAAAATTTTAACGCTGAGCCACTCGACCGAGTGAATGCGTCGTTCGACCGAGTAACCCATACTTTATAAGCCAACACATGCGGGCTCGAATCCCAAGCGCTCAAAATTCTCAAATCATCCCGAGCCTCTTTGTTTTCCCCCTTCTACTCGCCTGATCCCCTTCGTCGTTCACCTGAGCATCTCGACGGTCAGCGAGTCGCCACCACCCCGCCACCGACCACGCTCCCACCGCCGCCGCCTACGCTGCCTTCGCCGCCGCTGCCTTCGCCGCCGCTGCTTCTCCTCCTTTAAGCCCCATTTCGTCTCTTTTGCTCCATTTTCTCCAATCTGTAAGCCCATTACGCCTCAAATTGAAATTAACTTACATATATATATATATATATATATATATATATATATATATATATATATATATTATTCCCTATCTTCCCCAATATATATTGATATTCATTGCTGATTTGATTATTTGTTTTTCAGGCTAGCTTGGGGGAGCTTGGGGGGAGATCCAGGACGCCTTGGAGCTTCTCGGAGGAGGCGATTCTTCGCATGCTCACATTACTTGCTCTCGTGTTGTGCTCTGGTATACTCGTTCCATATTTTCAGCACTTCGCATATTTTTATTGGGTAGGCACTCTTCACGGCTCACATGCCGCCTCGCACTAGGTCCCAGACGAGGGCACCCGCCTCGAAGCAGAAGAGGACCAGCGAGCCTGGCTCCTCTTCTGCTAGAGCAGACTCCCCTCTACCAAGCCCGCCACCACCCACAGCACCTATTCCACCACCGACACAGCCCTCCCCCACGTTCGACACACTTGGGATTACGTTCAGAGATGACGCGCAGCGCGCCAGATTTGAGCGTATCTCCCATCGCTCGATCGTACCCACTAGGTTCGTGCACATAGCAGACTTTGAGCCCCTAGGGGTACTAGAGGGGCTACTCCAGTTGAATGACAACGTGGGGTGGCGTGAATTTTTGTCGGTGTCAGCGGACACCTATGCCCGTCCGACACTAGAGGTCCTTAGTTCTATTGCCTGGACCCCTGGGGGATGCTCCTTTCACCTGATGGATCGAGATTGCGAGGTCACTCTTGACATGCTCCGAGCATTCTTCCAGTGGCCCTCTGTCCCGGACCCTGACCAAGCCTATAGTCCCACACACATCCCACCGACGTCATTCGACACACACGCTTTTTGGACACGTATCAAGGATCACCCCTCGCCTTTGACCCTAGCCGGGCCAAGGCCTCCGCTATCCTCCACCCATGCCTCCACATTGCACAGTGCCTCATGGCGACTACTTTTCTAGCGAGGTATGAGCCAGGTACGATGTCGATGCCAGAGCTATACATGCTCTATGCGATGACACGATCGAGGGCCTTCGAGAGGGGTGGAGACATTTTGGTCCCCGCCGTCGAGATTGATATCACCAGTTGGTACTTAGACCACATCATTATTTCTATCGGTGCTAGGACGCCTATCTGTTGCGGCAGTCTGATTACCCTCCTAGCCCTTTTGTGCGGAGTTGACCTCCCAGCTGGCTTGCTGAGACCCCAGGGCCCCACTTCTCTTTCCATAGATGTTATGGCCCAGATGAGGATGTTGCGTCCTCATGGTCAGCACCACTAGGTGTGGCTACATGGTCCTTTTGGCACTGACTACATGGTTCTTCCGAGCCCCGCTCGGACACATATTGGGCCCGCGGGCGGGGAGTAGATTCCAGCGATGGATCTCCTCATCCCTGCAGCGTACGTGCTAGAGCCTGAGGACGCTCAGCAGGAGCCCCCCCTTCCACCCCTAGACCCTGTGATACTTAGCATGCACCTGCTTCGTTTGCACCTCCCGACACTTCTGTCCACACTTCTGCCAGTGTCGGGAGTACCCTTGCTGAGTCCACCACCACTTCCACCACCATTATTGAGAGCGGCGAGCCTTATTTTGCCTCCGCGGTGGAGACCCTTTCCAGTTTCATATTCTCAACCCCTGGGGAGTCATTTCCTTCACACTTCACGACCTCCCCCGTCGTCGACCTTACTGTCTCCACTGTCGATGTCTTCTCTGAGAGTGTCGTGACATCTGTCCCCACGTCTGTGTCACTGATCTCTCTGCCCTCCTCGCCCTCTGTCACCATTTCAGCCTCTGCTGTTGCTCCCTCTTCTTCGACCATTCATGCATCTCAGCCTCCCACAGAGGCTGAGAGTCCTTTTGTGAGCACAGCACCTCAGCCACACCAGGTAGTCGCACCCGTCCTTTACGGTAGCCGTGCGAGACAGCCCCGTCCCTTGCCTGTTCGATCATCAGCTCCACCGCCCCCTGACACCATAGTTCAGCATGTCTGCGCTCTAGAGGGGGCAGTTAGTGGACTCAAAGGGGATTTCTAGGCTCTTTCCGCTACCGTCGCTGCTATACAGAGGCACGTCGCTTTACTTACTGGTATTCAGGCTAGTCTGAACCAGCTTCTTGCGCGTCTGTCACAGCCACCACCGCCGCCGCCACCTCTGCCACAGGACGGTGCTGGTGCTCCACCACCCCCTTAGGCACACACTGGATACCTCTCATACTTTTGATGCTGCTATTCTGGATATGTTCTGCCTGCTAATTTTGCACCCCTCCTCCACACACGTTTTTGTCACATTTTGCTCATATCTGTCTATATCATTTTGGGAGAGAGGAGGTACTTTTGGGGACACCTATATTGCGCCATTTTGATCTCTGCATGCACCACTTGCATCTCTGCATACATCATTTGCATACCCATATCATTTTCTTTTATTTGCATCCTTATCATGCATGCATCCTCACCCACCCACCCATATCCTTTTTCTCGGTGTGCCACACTTTCCACATTGAGGACACTGTGCAGTTTAGCATGGGGGAGTGAGTGTCACGTATTTTTTATTTTCTTCACTTTTTCTTTTATTTTTCCCACCTTTCTTTATTTTACACTTATTTTCACCCACTTTTTCATTTTTCTCATGCATCACGTTTTCTTACTTTTTTGTGTGCTGCATATGTACAGTAGTTTTTATTTTCCCTTTATCCTTATTTCCTTTATCCTTTTTGCTAAAGATGAATTTTCTGTGATGATGATGATGTGGTGCTAGCTTATCTCTATATGCACATTATCTTGTCATGCCATAGTTTTTATTTCAGATATGATATGACATGCTTGCTATGTATTCAAGATAGTGACCCGTCTTTTGTTATATGAATGTGGATGAAATTCTTCTATTAGCTGAGTCTGATAATTTATATAGTATACTCTTCATAGACAACACACCAAGCTTCACGCATTGATTGCCTATATTTGGAGTACTGCTTTGATGTCTTATATCACTTCTTATTGCATGAAAATTGTACGCTTCACTTTCAGGTTGATTGAATGTATGCTAGGCTGATATGACTGGATTAGTTTACTTTATAAGATCAAACTGAGTAGATTACATTACCCTGCTGAATGTTGTCGTGCACATGCTATAGAGTGAACCGAGTGTTACATATTTTTCTTTCTCCACATATCTTGAGTATTATTTCTATACTTAAAATCATTGGTGAATCTCCCTTTAGCAAATCCTATATTGGCATATTCCACCGCTACAAAAAATCCATGCTCCAACACCCCACAATCAAAAAGAAAAGAAAAAAATATTCATGTATATCTCTCTATCTTTTGATTTGGGATCACAGTTGTATACATTGGTTACAAAAAAACAGAGGAAAGAGAAAAGAAGTTCGTATATGATCCCATTTCATTCTTCCTCCTTTCTTCCCTTTTTTTATTTTTTGGAGCTTCAAAATTGGGGAATGTTCTTATTGCTAAATTAGATGCCACCATGCTTATTGATAAGCTTGGGGGAGAGGATCTAATGATGTGTGTGAGAGTGACTATTTGTCTGTGCATGACAACCTAAGCTAGGTAATTTTCTATACTCGGAGAGATTACTAAAAGTTTTACGAAGCCCAGGAATTGAAACTTAGGATGCATTTCATGAAAACCGCTCCTTTCTATTCTTATTTGCTTCATATTGTGCGATATCTCTTATACTCCAGATAGAAAGCGATCAATTGAAAAGTGTGTGGTCTATGATTATGTATATGACTTTAGATGCTTCAGACGATGCAAAACCTAGAATGATTCCATATTTCATATTGTTTTGCTATTATTGGATTTCTATATTGAATGCATCTTTATATGATCATGATATCGAGATAAAAATGTTTGGCATGTTTTTATTCGTCGTGTGTTAAATGAGTAAGCAAAAACCACGTCCTAAGGAAATGATCTAGCACATCCCTCTTTGTTTTCTTTTCTATCTTCTTTTTCCTTTTTCCTTATTTTTTTTCCGCCGGGTTCGCCTTTTACTTGTCTTCCTCGAGGACGAGTAAGAGGTAAGCTTGGGAGATTTTGATCGCTCTTTATTTTACACCTTTTTTCTGCATGTTTTCATGTCGTTTTGATCGCCCATATTGCGTTTTCCATGATTATTCGATGATATCACGATACTTTTCACTATTTCTTGTTTTTGTCGTATTTCAGGAGATATGGAGCGATTTGGAACGAAAACGAGATCAAAGGATTTTCACGCACTTCGGAGCGTCACCCACGACTTATTTGAGGAGTTAGCAGCGCTAGAGGATGAGCGAAAGAGGAAGAAATCCGATAGAATTGACGAGGAGGCGAGGAGGAGAGGAAAAGAGCCCAGATACAACCTACTCTCCCGAACAGAGACTCCACTCGGCCGAGTCAGAAGCTGCATTCGACCGAGTGAAATGGATAAGCACAGTGAAATTTCAATGTTTCCTCGGCCGAAAAAGGAAGTCTACTCGGCCGAGTGAGAAAGCTCACTTGCCCGATTGGTACATGGATTTCATCCTGAGAAGCTTCCAAGTTACTGGAAATTCTGAGGAAGCCTACTCGACCGAGTACGATTACTCATTCGGCCGAGTAAAGAAGACCGTTCGACCGAGTCAGCCAGAGCGACAGACCCCTGAAACTTTCAAACTCTCTGGTTTTTATTGGGTCTGTCACTCGGCCGAGTGACATTGCCTACTCGGCCGAGTGATGCATTTCGACTGCTGCGAGGATTGCGAATTCTGGGCTGCGCAGAGGCAGTTTTGGCACGATTTTTTGGACAATTTTAGATTGCATTTAAACCTAGTTTTATCCCTAGTTTTAGGAGAGACTTCTATTATTTTTTGACGGCTATTGTTTGGTGAAATCTCAGCTGGAGATCATAGGCGATAACATTGGTTTGTTCTTTCTTGTTAAAAATCTTATTTTTATGAATTGTCCCTTCTTTGCAATGAATTGTGCTATGATCAATTGCTGTTTTTCTAAGATTTTCATGATGATTAGTGAGTAGTTCCGTCTTTTTAGGGCGTAGAGATGAACCCTATGGACCCAATCTTTTGAATTGTGATGAAAGTATAGAATTGTTGCTAGGATTGAAGAAAGGTTAGGTTTTGATTGATTTATTGCGAGTAGCTAGGAATTCATATTGATTGAGATTTGCAAGAGATTGGATCCCAATTGATAGGAAGGCCTAGATATTCGACTTAGGTCTATAATCGAAATTATCTAGATTTGGTTTGCAAGAGATTGGACCAAAGCTAGGATTTTTATTATAAATCTATACAAATATTCGTTTGCAAGGGATTGGACGAATACGAACTATCATAACCTAGGTCGTAGCTCGAGTTTGCACGAGAGTGGGCTCGAGTTACGATTGGACGATGATGTCGATCTTCAAGCTAGTTGCTTAGGTTAGGGTTTGCACGAGAGTGGATCCTAATCTCGGTTGCTATAGACCGGTAATAGCGCGAGAGCGTGAGCTTGGTTCTACATTAAGTTGCGACTAGTTCACCTACATCCAAGCCTTGCAACATTGATATTCATGATTCACAAGGATGAGAGACGGTCCGTAGTGGGGATTTCCTATCCCTAGACGCTTTTATTATATTGATATCTATTTGCTATTGAATGACTGTGACATTACCACCAAGCTATTTTTATTCTCTTGATAGCTAGGTAGTCAAAATAGTATACTGTCAATTGTCCTCCCTATGTTCGATACCCGCTCGCCACTACACCGTGCGCTTGCGGTAAGACACAAGTCGTTTTCTGGGTGTATATCCGGGCGCGATCACTTACTGGGCTTCAAGTCAATTGGGATAAAAGCTCAGCCATTTTCAGCAAAGGAACCCGCAATCCTAGTAGCCGTGCTTCCTTTCTTGGAGTAAAGAAGGTAACCTCTCTCTCGGTATATCTTGGACTCCCTTTATCCTATAATTATCCAAAGGCATCCATGTATGGACGGTTGGTTAACAAGTGCAAAAAGAGACTTCATGGATGGTCCTCGTCTCTTCTTTCAATTTCTGGCAGGATAGAGTTGGTGCACACTGTTATTTATGGCATGGTGAATTTCTGGATGTATGCTTTTCGTATATCATCTTCAATGTTGCGCACTATCACCTAAGCTTGCAGGAGGTTTATCTGGGGAAATCAACACATCTGGGCCTGGAAAGATTTATGCAAACCTAAGGAAGAGGGTGGTATAGGCCTGAGATTCCTATCTGATTTTATTGTGGCCGCAGGGGTACGGCTGACTTGGAGACTCTTATCTTCTGATGGTCCCTGGGCGAATTATATGAGGCGACATTACATTTCATCTGAGGCTTTATATAACGCCAAACCAAAGGCATCAAACTCAGGTACTTGGAAATTCTTGCTACGAAGCCGTAGTACTTCTCAGTAGCTTATCAATCGTATTGTTAGAGACGGAACCACTGACTCTTTCCAGTTTGATAACTGGTTGCCTTGTGGCCCTTTTGCCCTTCTACATCCTGTTCCACCTGGAGCTAAAAACTGATTGGTTGGCTATTACTGGTCTTCCCGCGGGTGGAAGAACGACCCACACATTCGGCATCTTCAGGCCGAGATCCGGCCTTTTATGATTTCGGCCGGCTCTGACACTTGGGACTGGATTTCTGTCAATTCTTGCACCTTCTATGATGCATGGGACGATTCTTGCACCAGAGGTACACCCTTCACCTATTATAATATTGTCTGGTATAGCAATCATGTCCCTAAGTGGGCACTAACTCTCTTACGAGCCTTCCATGGTAAACTTTTAACTAGAGAAATCTTGCACAAGTGGAGCGTTGCTGCAAACCAGAGTTGCGTATTATGCGATGTTGGTGCTGTTGAGAGTATTAATCACTTGTTTTTTTGAATGCAATTACAGCCGCTACATACTTTGTAGGAGCGTTCTTAAAATGAATATTTCTACTCATGCGCCATCCTCATTTACTGGTGTTAGGGACCTCTTTCTATCACTTTATAATAAGCAGGATTGTATGGGTATTCTTGCTAAGACATCACTTGCTTCCATGGTCTGGCATATTTGGAAGCAACAAAATAGTAGAATATTCGACGGGAAGGGAGTGGTTAAACCGCACTATTTGAGGCAATTTCAGCTGATGTACTCATTGCTTAACAAGATATTGATCGTGCTAACCACTCGCTGACTACTCCTCTCGCAAATTGGGGTTTTGACGATGTTTAATACAATGTATCCTATGATGTACATATTTTGCCAGAGGGTGTGTTTAGGAGGAAGCTAGTATGTGGTGGGTGACGGCGTGTGTGTCATATCCCCACCCATTCTAAATTCTGCCTAGGCCCCCCTTGTGTATGTTTTGTATTATTTTTGTCTTTTAATAAAGCTACACATTTACTTGTATATATATATATATATATATATATATATATATATATATATATATATAGAATAATGGGTATCATACGCCATATGAGAGGGTGTCTCATATGTCCTCTCACATAAAAGGGGCAAGTACAAGCCCACATGGGCTTGTACTTGTTGTACTTGACCTCCTTTATGTGAGAGTGCATATGAGACACCCTCTCATATGGCGCATGATACCCATTAATCCCATGTGTGTGTGTGTGTGTGTGTGTGTGTGTGTGTGTGTGTGTGTGGAATTAATGGGTATCATAGGCCATATGAGAGCCTCTCTCATACGCCCTCTCACATAAATTACCCAAGTACAACTAAGTACAAGCCCATGTGGGCTTGTACTTGGGTGCTTTATGTGAGAGGGCGTATGAGAGAGGCTCTCATATGGCGTATGATAGCCATTATTCTCATATATATATATATATATACATATATATATACATACATACATATATATACATACATACATATGTATATATACATATATATATAGTAAAGCTATTTTGAGAAGGTGAGAAGAAACCCTTAAAGTGAGAAAACCCATCTCAGCCGTCAAAACAACGATCAGCACCATTCATCTTGAAGAACACATTGATAGATCTATACCCTTTAAAAATTAGATATTTTAAACCCCAAAATCCTATGGATCAACCCGTTCCAAATTTATCACATTTGCAGACAGCATGTAAGTTGTCCATCTTGCGAACACTTGATGCATTTGATAGAAATATTCAAACAAAAAGATTTTTAATACATAAAGATCACTTGATAGATAGAGAAAGATGAATGGTTCTGATTATTGATTTGAAAAATAGGTTTGGCAAGATCAAAATATAAAGATCCCTTCTCACCTTCTCACCTTCTCACCTTCTCACAATAGCATGCACACACACACACACACACACACACACACACACACACACACACACACACACACACACACACATATAAGTTAATGTATTCTATAGATGTAATCAGAATGTACAATAGCGGAGGGAGTGAAAGGGATTAGATGCAATAGGATGAGGAGCGGGCACAAGCGTCGTCACCCACCACAAATTGCATTGATCCCCCTACCCCCCCAATAAATCAGTGCTACATAGCAACTCCCAAAATTCAAAGACAGCTCATCGTAGGCATAGACAAAAGAAACCAAAAGAGACCAAGAAGGAAAACAAACAATGGACATGGACTTCTGCTGCATCTTATCCATTATCCAGAATGTCTTAGTTCGACATAGCCTCACTCGCCTGCGCATCATTCACCTCATGATCTCGAACCGCAAGCCTTATGTCACCCGCGATGTCTTCAAATAGGGTGGTCTTCATCTTGTAAGTTTTCTCAAATATTCGCCTGTTGTGCTCCTTCCAGATGTGTCGGGCCAAGGTAGCTAGGGTGGTGTTAGCAAGAATACTCAGTGACTTCTTCTTCACAAATTGTGTCAGGGAAAAATTCCCTACCGCCGGCAATGAAGCTTCAACGGGCTGTGGAATGCATAACTTTAGCAAGCTTCGATTCAATAAGTATTTAGAGAACTAGCATTCGAAGTATAGATGGCCGATAATTTCATTTGGGCACTTTTCGCACAGGATGCAATGTCCAGGAGTGTCGGGAAGCCATTTGCACAAGTGGGCTTTTGTGAGCAGCTTGTCCTGAAAATCCCTTAGAAGTGTAAGCGACAGTTTGGGGACATGATGTTTGTGCCACACAATCTGGTGATATGGGAATATTGCTCCCCGACTTCCTCCTGATAAGTTTATTAGAGATGCTCCTACAGTGCAGGATAAATTTCCACGTGCCCGACTAGGTTACCTTGCTTTTTGCTGCATTGAATTTAGTCACATCTTCATAGTTTTTCCTCATCTTCTGGGCCCATAAACCATTGCTAGTGAGAAGTCTCCAGGTCATTCTGGCACCTGATGCAAGATTCAGGTCATCTAGCAGGCGAATCCCTACTCCACCTTCCTCCTTTAGTCTACAGATATCTCTCCAAGCCCAGATTTTGGAATCTCCCAAAATAAATTTTCTTCACATTGAACTGATTGTACGAAGAATTGTTTTTGGAATGCGGAAGGCTTGCATCCAAAAGCTAACAATGCCATAGATTACAGTCTTCACCAATTCTATGCGTCCCGAAATAGAAAGAAGAGATGATGTCCAGCCTAAAAGTTACTTTTGGCACTTATCCACTAGCCTGCTATACATAGTGGGCTTGGGATAGTTAGAGGAAACAGGCAAGCATATATATGAGAATAATGGGTATCATACGCCAAAAGAGAGGGTCTCTCATATTCACTCTCACATAAAGGGGGCAAGTACAACAAGTACAAGCACATGTGGGCTTGTACTTGCCCCCTTTACGTGAGAGGGCATATGAGAGACACTCTCATATGGCATATGATACACATTATTCTATGTGTGTGTATATATATATGGGTAAAATGCACCAGCGCTCCAGCTCAGATGGGATTCCTGCGCTCGACCCCTCCCTACCGTCCGATTCGATCCGCGATCATGGTAATATCTGACCTTTTGGTGCAATTACCAAAAAGCACTTTAAGCTCTTTTCAACACGCCTCTGTACTAAATTACCTTTAAGCCCTTTTGTACTAAAATACAATCGCCACCAATTCTTTTGCTCACTCCCGCGCAAAATGCAGAAGCTGGAGTAGATCCCCAGTTTTGCACAAGGTCTTCGATTTCAACAGCCCACGCCTAAGATCGCCCCCAAATCCAGGCCATCACACGCTCATTGATTCCCCTCCTACTCTCCTCCATCGAGGTAAGGATCATCATCCCTAATTTATTGGACATCTCATATTTCTCAACGCGCACAACGGGATAAATTTTTGAAGGGTTTTACGGGGTGAGTAATTTCCAACCGTTGGACGATTAGCGCTGGAAATTCCTCTCCGCGCACAACGGGCTAAATTTTTGTACCGTTTTGTGCGGTGAGTAATTTCCAAACTAGCGAAGTGTTGCGATGGAAATTACTCTCCGCGCAAACCCCTTCAAACATATCACCCATTGTGCGCGTTAAGCAATATGAGATGTACATCAAAACTTACCGAAGCCGCTCATATAGCACAACAACATAGAGCGAATGGCGTACATAATATTTCCCCCCGTGCAAAATGGGTGATATGTTTGATTTTTTGATGTATTTGATCCGGTCATCAAATATGATGGTAACAATTAGATCAAATTGAAAAAGAATATCTATAATACACAAGGTTTTAACATGATTGGTAATAGTAGTGTGGTTTCAACTAACAAGCTGATGATAATCTACCGCTACTTGGATAGACATGTATAGTAGTCATGCTGCGTCAATATTACTGATATTTTTACTTGTTTCTAATGTAGAAAATGAAAATCAAAGAGAGTGAACCCTTTGTGCATGATCAGGAGATGCCAAATGAGATTGAAGCTGAAAATGACAGTGCAAATAGCGTATATCAAGAGGATATGCATAGTGATAATGAAAAAGGCAGCCCACATATTGGAATGACATTTCAAACAGAAGAAGATGCATATCAATTTTATAATACATATGCAGCAATGAAAGGTTTTGCAACCCGAAAGGGATCTACAGGAAAGGGAAAAGATGGCAATACCACGAGGAGGAAGTATACGTGCAACAAAGAAGGGTATAAAAGCTTAAAAGATAAGAGGGAGATAGGGAGGGACATTAATCGAAGGAAAAATGAGAGAGAAGGCTGTATGGCTCGAATGACAGTTCATAAAATCACCGATGGAGTATGGCGCATAAACTCCTTTAATGATGATCATAATCATGAGTTGATAAAAAGCCCAGCGAAGGTCCCGATGTTACGGTCACATAAAAGATCGCATATGGACGGAACATGTAGGAATTTAGTTGATCAGATGCGTGGCTGTGGAGTAGAACCTGCAAAGATTGCAAGGATTCTAAATGCCACGAGTAGTAGTAATGTCAATATTACTACGCAACAATGCATTGATCATGGGAGAGTAGCAAGAAAGAACAACATCAGGAAGGAATGCATTAGAGTAATAGAACAATTAATTAAAAGGCAAGCTACAGACTCTCAGTTCTATTATGCTATTGAGCATGATGAAGAGAATGTTTGTATGAGTATATTTTGGGCTGATGGAAGGACGAGGACATCATACAGCCAATTTGGAGATGTTGTTGTATTTGATGTCACTTATAAGACAAATAGATTCATGTTGTCGTTTGCACCGTTTACAGGTGTCAATCATCATAAACAATCTATTTTATTTGGATGTGCTCTTCTTGCTGATGAGAAGGAAGAATCCTTTGTGTGGTTGTTTGGACAGTGGTTAACATGTATGTGGGATAAAGCACTAGGAGCTATCATCACTGATCAAGACCCAGCAATATGCAATGCAATCAAAAGAGTTTTTCCAAATACAAAGCATAGGTATTGCATATGGCATATCAGTCTGCACGAAGATGAGCATCTACGTTCATTGCGGTCTTCTTATAACCCTGAATTTGATGAAGACTATGCAAACTAGTGTAAGAACAGTCAAAATGTTGAAGAAGCTGAGAATTGTTGGGCCATCTTAATGGAGAAGTACCAAACTAAATTTCTGGAGCCATTGACAGAAAAACAAAAAAATGAAATGAAAGCCTGGAAGTGGTTGCATACGATGCATGAGAAAGCACAACATTGGATTAAGGCGTACCTACGGGATACTTTCTTTGCGGGTATGAAAATGTTAATACGATAGAGATTGTTGTAAAAATATATGATCAAAATAAACTCAGCACATGGTATTCATTTCTTGTTTTGTGTCTAGGCATGGCGTCCAGCCAAAGGAGTGAAAGCATGAACGTGTATTTTGATGGATACGTAAACTATATGACTCAATTATACGACTTCATTGATCAATATGATAAAGCCGTAAAATTTCAGCGAGACAAAGAGGAGAGAGAAGATACTTTTTGTATGCGGAACAAACCAGAATTTAGCAGCATGCATAAGTTAGAGGTTCATGATGCAAAGGTATATACTAGAAACATATTTTCCATTTTTCAAAATCGTTTCAAAAATACTTTATACTGTCGGCACGAAACGGTGAGCACGGATGGGGATACGACCACGTATAGAGTAACTATGCGGATTGATGGAAAGAGCTACGTGCATAATGTTTAATGCAATATATCTAAGGGAATGTTTAGGTGTACGTGTGCAAGGGCTGTGACTGAAGGTTTGCTATGCACGCAAATTTTATATATCATGAAGCAAAAGTATGATATGCAAGCCATCCCTGAGAGATATATTTTACCAAGGTGGACTCTAAATGCAAGACATAGCATCATGAGTCTTGGGGCCTCTTCTACTAGCACAGTACACGGAGTGCGTCCAACTCAAATTACTCCACTTCAAGCCTGGAGACTTCAATCATCACTCGTTAAAGTCGTGGAGGTGATCACAAGAGATCCCCTTCTGTTTGATGACGTCTTTGGGTGGGCAAACAGTTTTTGGACCAACATAATATGACTAATAAAGCGCAAACTGCTTCTGAAGAGCCAAGATCACAGGTGGGGTCCAGTGCACCTATCAAACAAGAAGTGGGAGTACATGATGTCATTATGCATGATCCTGTAAAAGCAAGAACTATAGGCCGACCATGAGTGGGCGTCAAGGATTCCGTCTGGAATACAAGTCTCACAAGAACAAAGTCAAACAAGAACAAGGACTTGCAGTGTTTGTGCAGAAAAGGGTCATGACATGAGAACTTGTCGTATGAGCACAGCTGGTAGAAAGAAGGTATATATGAGCACAGCTGGTTACTATTTTATATACTAGTATAAATTATTTTAACATCATTGCTCCATAATCTCTGTAGGAAAAATCTTCACCCGATGACTTAACAAGGTTGTGATATGAAGGCCGACATTTTTATATCCTATATGTAACAATTTTGTATTAGCTTGGAAGAAATAAACTACATGCATCTGTCACAGACATATCAGTGTAAATGGGTTGTAAGTAAACTGGTTCTATTTAAAAATGGTCATCTGAAAACGGCAGCCTCCTATATTTTAGTCCAAAATGCAGCCATCGTGGAGTTGAATTAATAGGGCTGGGGGTCCAAATTGAACATTAAAACACAAAGTCTTGGTTATAAGCCTATGAGGATGATGCCTATCATTTGAGACCTATATCCGATGCTGCGGATCTCATATCTTATAATTTCTCTGTTGCTGCAGAACCTGACAATTGTCAAGAAAATTAATGGGAATAAGGAATTAGAAGAAGAAGCAGAAGAGCTGAAGAGAATGAAGAGAATGAGGCATGTAGCTATCCGCGATGAGTAATGGTGGGTAATTGTATACAGTTTAGCTCCGGGCGCACAACGTTTACAACTTTTATCTGTTGTGCGCGCTGAGCAAAACTTGGTAATTTTGCAGGCTTCCTAATAAGCGCACACAACGTTCAATAATGTTGCGGGTGTGTGCGCTGAGTAATTTGGGTAATTGTAAACCGTTATGCTCCACGCGCACAATGGTTACTACCTTTGACGGTTATGCTCGTTGAGTAAATGTTGGTAATCGTAGACAGTTGTGCTCAGCTCGCACAACGTTTAATGTTGTTGCCGTTGGTGCGAGCTGAGTAATTGTGGGTACTTCAAGTTAGCATCACGTAATTTTGTAAAGTGATGCAATTGCCCCAAATTTAATGACATTGTATTAAGATCTGTATTCCAACATGCTACAACATTTATGCATTCAAATGTACATAACACAACAAAGTAGAAACTACATCTAAACATTTTGCAACATCACAGTTTTTGCCCGACTAAGCAATTAAAGCACTGGACTATACTAGGGATATGGGGATTCCCACCATGAAAAAAATTTAAACTTTGTTGCCATTTATGAGCTGCTCCATCAGCTGCATCAACGTCACTTGGTTCTTTGTATCTTGGCCATCCGTTCCCCTGTCTGCATGGAAGAAGAATCAGTGATGAACACATAACAAAGCATAATTAAGTAAAAATATTGTACGGGTAGACTTAGAATAAGCTAGAATATTTATTATCATCAAGCAGTGATGTTTGCAACTAAGTATTAAAGAACATATACAAGCAGTGAAGAAGCGGGTGTGCATAGAAGGTGATAGCTTCAATGACGACGAACAGAACATATGAAGGAGCAAAGAACATCTTCGAATCAATATATATGTGATGTATTCAATTTCTGCATCACGTCACTAGACGCTAGTATATTGTCCATCTTTAAGTGTTGAGGACGCAGCAGTGATGAAGGGAAAAATAGAATGTTGTAGAGAAAGTATCAAATAATTAGAATCAGATAGAATAAGATAGAATAATATCATCAAGAAGTGTAGTGGTTGACGAGGGCTTGTGGAAAGGGAAGCCATTTATAGATGAATTTGGATGCCATTGGATGAGGATGAGACTACAGTAGAGTTACTGGGAGGTAACACAAGAGACCCCGTGAGTCTACAGCAAATTGCTTGTGATTATACAGAAGAATGCCCGTGTATATACAGCTGATTGATAGCAGCCAGTGTTGTTCCCAATAATGTATGACCGTGGTGGTGCGCATTGAGAAAAATTGATAGCTTCAAACAAAATAGCTCAACGTGCACAACCGGCAAGAATATGGCCGTTGTGCCCAGAGAGCAAATAATTTAGGAAGATGTGCGTGATGAATAAAATCTTATGTACATTCACGATCACTAATTTGTAGACTCACGGGGTCTCTTCTGTAGACTCACGGTCACTCTACTGTAGACTCATCCTCATCCAAGGGCAGTCTAATTCGTCTATAAAATGGCTTCCCTTCGCACAAGCCCTCTTCAGCCCTTACATTTCGAGTGATGTTTATCAGTCATGAGGAAGAAGTAATGCTACACTCGACTGTAGGCTCATCCTCATCCAAGGGCAGTCCAATTCGTCTATAAATGGCTTCCCTACCCACAAGAACTATTCAACCACAACACTTCGAGTGCTGTGAAAGGCATGAGGAAGAAGTAACCTTGGTCAAATATTACTCTGACCATATTCAAGCAACCCCTCCCCCCAACCAGAGACCATAGCTTAAACAAACCATAACCTGTTTGCTGCAGCAGTGATGATGGCCACCCAACTGAGGTTGAAGCTTTTTATAGACAAGAGGATGAAGAGAGTGTTGTTCGCTGAAGCTGGCAAAGATTTTGTCGATTTACTCTTCAGCCTTTTGGCCATGCATGTGGGCTCAGTCATCAAGCTCATCACCAAAGAAAAAATGGCAGGGGTATGAAAAGCATTGATGTAATAAAGCCCATAAGTATCTTGGCCTTCTGTCCCCTGTATGCGTTGAAGAAAAAGCATTGATGAAAAGAAAAAATTCAGAATTAAGTAAATATATTAGATCATGTAGTATCATAAAGAATATTGCAACATCACAGTTTGGCAGGGGTGTGAAATTCAATAATGGCACTCGTAAGAAATTCTTCCGAGCATAAAGAGAAATGAAGCATGTGAGATGTGCGCGGGCCATCTTTGTGTGTTTTTGATCCACCTATTATGCAGGATCTCACGAAGAGGCGTCCCTAGGCGATTCGTCTTCTCCTGAACCAGTAGACTGACCAGGGACAACCGGTGGCAGGGGAAGCATTCTTTGGAACCGCTCCTCGAATGCTATGAAACCATCCCGAAAGGACCTCTCAATCTTCGCAGATAAATTGTCCGAGAACGCCCGGAATCCCTCACGGAGAGACTCCACGATCCTCGGAGCCAGAACATCCCCATAACCCCTCTGGACCTCAGCTACGATCCGAGAATGGGCCACTTCCCGCAGGTCGCCTATATCGGCCCAAAGAGCGCCTTTCTCCTTTCTATGCTCCTCCTGGGCGAGGGACAGTGCATCCTCAGCATACATGGGCGATCTCTCGGCGACAGCCAGAGCATCTGTCAAACATCCCACCTTTGAGGTGAGCTCTGCAACTCTCAGTTTGAACTGGTGGGCCTCATTGGCTGTTTGCTCAGCCGCCTCAGCCCTCAGGCGCTCCTGCGCCAAGGCCTCCTCAAGACCATCTACCTTCTCTGATAAGCGATGCGCCTCTACAGCAACCGTGGAAACCTGAGAGACCGAAGGGGTGAATGTCGCCCTCAACAAAACAGTCGTAGAATAAAAAAGGGTCCGACATGCTGGATATGCCATACCAGAGAGTCAGCCAGTTTCTCCCAATAAGGAACCCCCTCTAACAAGGAGTGGTCACTCGGAAGGAGAGATCCCTGCTCCAGCTGGACGACCACGCCAGCTGAACCACTCTCACTCCACTTTTTCTTACCCTTGGGATGTTCAGACCACGAGTGAGAGCGTCTCTTCCTCTCCTCCTCATTCCCGGTTAACACACAGGAACCCTGCTCGACGGCCGCCAGGTCGAGACCGGAGGGCGCATCAATCTGATCCGCAATGAAGGGCGAAGGTTCGGCCGTGCCCAAGGGCGGATGGTGAGGAACGCCCACCTACCTTGACACCCCAATCGTTGGGTCACCCGCAAGAATGTCCTCCCCCACAGTGCCACCAGGCCCATGGCCAAAGGAACTCCCCTGACAACCTGAATATCCTCGTCGTCGCGGGTTGAGTTGCTGAACATCTTGAATGAAATCCCGACCATCCATCTGAGCAAAAAAGATGAAAATCAGGGTAACGAGCAATGTGTAAAGCAGAATTTAAAAGGAGAAAGGCTTTTGATCACTCCTTATTTTACACCTTTTTTCCGCATGTTTGCATGCCATTTAGATCGCCCAAATCATGTTTTTCACGATATATCGACGATATTGCGATGCTTTTCACGATTTGTTGTTTTTGTCGCATTTCAGGTGATTTGGCGCGATTTGGAGTGATCTCGAGATGCGCTTACTCTAGACGGTCACCGACGACCTCCCCGAGGGGTATTTTGCTGTTAGAGAGGAGCGGAAGAAGAATGGACGTCGCAGGAGCGACGAGGAGGCCAAAACAATCAGATTGGGCATTTTTTGTGTCCCACTCGGCCGAGTGGAGGAGCCACTCAGCCGACCAGCGAGACACTGCTCGGCCGACCAGTTCAGACACGAGTTACCTGTGCACTCGGCCGAGCACCGAAGACCACATCGACCGAGTGACGACATCGCGTCCGCCCGAGTGGCGCCCAGACGAAGCCCTTCCAAAACATCGAAGTTACTGTTTTTTGGCTGCCTGAGCTTCAGAAGACCCACTCGGCCGAGTGGTAAATCTCGTCCGCCCGAGTGCAGTGAAGCCATCGGCCGAATGACGACAACTCACTCGGCCGAGCCGCCCCCGAACTGAAGACCCCTGAAAGCCCAGACTTACTGGAAAATTGCAGGGTTTTCACTCGGCCGAGCGACTTTTGTCACTCGGCCGAGTGCGATGCGCTGCCTGTAGCGAAAACTGCGGAAAACAGGCTGTGCAGGGGTATTTTGGTCACGATTTTTGGACGATTTTTGGGGCTATTTAAGCCCTGTTTTTACCCTAGTTTTGAGAGCTCTCTCTTAGATTTTTTGCAGCTTTTTAGATTACTTTTTTAGCTTTATTATTGTGATTGGAGAAGAGGAAAAACTTGGATTTTTGTTGGAATAATTGAAGAACTCCATTGGTTTGCATCTCTCTTCCCTAAAAATTCTATTTTTATTGTTTATCTCAATATTTGTGATGAATTCTATTGCTTATTTCATTGATTATTCTTGTGCTATTACTATGATTTGTGAGTAGTCTCCACGTCTTGGGGCGTGGGGATGAACCCTACAAGCCCTATTTCCTATTTGTGTTGAATTGGTAGAAATTGAGCTAGAATTGCTATTAGGGATTAGATTGGGATCAATTTACTACGGATAGCTAGGAATTCATATCAATTGGGATTTGCAAGAGATTGGATCCCAATTTGATAGGAAGCCCTAGAAATCCGAATTGGGTTGGAGTCGGATTTTCGAAGTATCGGTTTGCAAGAGATTGGACCGATACCAGGATTTCCGATTGCAATTCCATGCCAATACCCGTTTGCAAGAGATTGGACGGGTAGGAACTATCCTAATTTATATTGTGGACCGAGTTTGCAAGAGATTGGGCTCGGTGCGCAATTGGACGATGATGTTGATCCTAATGCTAGTTTTCCTAGGCTAGGGTTTGCAAGAGATTGGACCCAAACCTAGGATAGCTATAGACCGGCAACAGGGCGAGAGCGTGAGCTTGGTTCCACATTTAGTTGCAACTAGTTCATCCAAATTCTCATTCTAGCAATTTTGATACCGACGAACCACATTTATGAAATACGGTGAGTAGCGGGAATTCCCCATTCCCTAGACGTTCTTTATTTGATTTGATATTTCGCACATTTGTCTGACGATTGTGACAGGATCGCCCAAGGCAATTTTCTCTATTCTTAAATAGCCAGGTTGATTAGGAGCAAGCACGGTCATTCGTCCTCCCTGTGTTCGATATCCCGCTCGCCGCTACACCGTGCGCTTGCGGTAAAACTACAATCGTTCTCCGGGTGTATATCCGGGGCGCGATCAAGTTTTTGGTGCCGTTGCCGGGGAGGATTTCTGACGGTGTTCGTCATCGACCACCCGGTTACTTTTTCTTTCTCTCTCTCTTTACTTTCTTCTGTTCGCACATTCTCCCTGTATTTTGCATAAGGACTTTGCAGGAAGAATGGAGGATGCAATGTCAACAATAGGACTCAGTCAGGAAGATTATGACTCCTTCACAGACCTCCTTAAGGAGCTTGTCGACGAGGTCCACGCTACCGGAGCTTTCGCTATCGATGTCAAGGACCCCGACGAACAGCTATTTGCTAGTTTCGTGATGGACCAGATCTCCCCAGAGGGGACTATCAGGGGCAATGTCAGAGTTGACGTGATCAACGACAAATTATATTTCAAAAGAGGTGGAGCAAGTGTCGAGGATCACTATACTTCGGAAGGATCTTCAGAGCAAGCCAATGTTCAGGGAGTTACACCCAATGACACTTACTCTTGCTTCTATGAATCGTCTGATGTGTTTCTTGATTCCAGGAATGAACCGGAGCTGAATGAAAACTCTGACGATGCTAGCACAGAATCGGAGCACGCCTATTTTGATGCATTGTCCTCGCTAAGCAGTGAGTCTGACTCTTCACAAGAGAGCGCGCCACCTGAGCACGAGCTAGACCCGGATGGCAAGGAAGGAGCGGAACTCATGCGAGCCGATGAAGTAGAAGGAGAGGCGCCTCTTCAGGTAGAACTTAAACAATTACCTCCGAATCTAAGGTACGCCTTTTTGGGTAACAAGTTAACTTTCCCGGTGATAGTGAACTCCCACCTCACGCCAGACCAACTTGAAAAACTCCTAGACGTTCTTAGGAGCGACAAAGATGTCTTGGGATACACCATCTCCGATCTAAAAGGGATAAGCCCTAGGCTATGCACGCATAGGATCCATTTGGAGGATACCGACGCCACCTCCATAGAGCCTCAAAGGCGGTTAAACCCGAACATGAAGGAGGTGGTTAAAAAGGAAATCCTAAAATTGCTAGAAGCCGGTATAATCTATCCTATTTCAGACAGTAGGTGGGTTAGCCCCGTTCACGTCGTCCCCAAGAAAGGGGGGATGACTGTCGTAAAAATGAAAAAGGTGAGCCCATATCTACGCGCACCATCACGGGATGGCGAATGTGCTTTGACTATAGGAAACTCAATAAAGCTACCCGAAAGGACCATTACCCATTGCCCTTCATTGATCAAATGCTTGAACGACTTGCAAAAAATAAATACTTTAGCTATCTTGATGGGTATTCGGGATTCTTCCAAATCCCTTTGCATGAAGATGACCAAGAGAAGACAACTTTCACTTGTCCCTATGGCACCTATGCCTACCGTAGGATGCTGTTTGGCCTTTGTAATGCCCCCGCCACTTTTCAGAGGTGTATGACATCCATATTCTCCGATTACATTGAAAATATTATGGAAGTTTTTATGGATGATTTCTCGGTTTACGGAAGTGAGTTTGACTCTTGCTTGGAAAATCTCACTAAAGTCCTAAAAAGGTGCCAACAAAACATCTCACTCTCAATTGGGAGAAGTGTCACTTCATGGTCACGGAAGGTATAGTTCTCGGACATCTTGTTTCCTCGAGAGGAATTGAGGTAGATAAAGCAAAAATTGAGGTAATCGAAAAACTTCCTCCTCCTATTAATGTCAAGGGCATTAGAGGCTTCCTTGGCCATGCGGGGTTTTACCGCCGCTTCATCAAGGACTTTGCCTCGATTGCCCGACCACTTACTTCCTTGCTCGCTAAAGATGTTCCTTTTGACTTTTCAGGAGAATGCTTGCAAGCTTTCAACACCTTGAAGGAAGCGCTAGTCTCGGCACCCATCATACAACCGCCGGATTGGAGCCTTCCTTTTGAACTAATGTGCGATGCTAGCGACCAAGCCATTGAAGCGGTATTGGGACAAAGGAAAGATAGGAAGCTTCATGCGATATACTATGCGAGCAAGACATTGGATGACGCGCAGAAAAACTACACAACTACCGAAAAGGAGCTTCTAGCGGTCGTCTATTCCATAGAGAAGTTTCACTCCTACCTCCTCGGTTCCAAGGTGATTGTCCACACCGACCATGCGGCATTGAAGTATCTTTTAAACAAGAAGGAGGCCAAACCTCGGTTGATTAGGTGGATACTCTTGTTGCAAGAATTCGACCTAGAAATAAGAGATAAGAAGGGTACGGACAATGTCGTGGCGGATCATTTATCTAGGCTCATTCGCGACAAGGATGATGAGAGCTTACCTATTGACGACACATTTGTTGATGAGAGGCTATATGCGGTAAGGACCGGTGAAGTACCTTGGTACGCGGACTTCGTCAACTACTTGGCTTGCGGAATCAAACCGCATGGGATGTCCACGCAACAAAAGAGGAGATTTATGCATGAGGTCCGTAGCTATTTTTGGGAAGATCCTTACCTCTTCAAGATATGCAAAGATAGTGTCATCCGGAGGTGTGTTTTTAAAGAGGAGGCAACATCCATCATTTTGCATTGCCATGGTCTACCATGCGGGGGACATCATGCCGCCTCTAAAACCACCGCTAAGATCTTGCAGAGCGGGTTCTTCTGGCCGACAATGTTTAAAGACACCCACAACTTTGTAAAGGGGTGCGATAGATGCCAACGGACCGGGAATATCTCCAAGCGCAATGAAATGCCAATGAGGCCCATCCAAGAAATTGAGCTTTTTGATTGTTGGGGAGTAGACTTCATGGGACGATTTCCATCGAGCAATGGCAACAAATACATCCTATTGGCCGTCGACTACGTCTCCAAATGGGTGGAAGCAATTGCCACCCCTACTAATGATGCAAGGGTCGTCTCCAAGTTCTTCAAGCAAAATATCTTCCCGCGCTTTGGAGTGCCGCGTACCTTGATAAGCGACGGGGGAAGCCACTTCATAGAGAACAAGTTTGAAGCCATGCTAAAGAAGTACGGGGTAAATCATAGAGTTGGCATGGCTTATCACCCCCAGACAAGCGGCCAAGTGGAAGTCTCAAATAGAGAGATCAAGCAAATTCTCGAGAAAACCGTGGATCGGTCTAGAAAGGATTGGTCAATGAAGTTAAACGATGCTCTATGGGCATATCGCACGGCCTTTCGCACCCCCATCGGTACCACACCGTTCCGACTAGTTTATGGGAAGGCTTGCCACTTGCCGGTAGAGTTGGAACACCGCGCATATTGGGCCATCAAGACCTTCAACTACGACTACAAGAGTGCGGCGGTGAGGCGACTCTTGGACATCAACGAGCTTGATGAAATAAGGAGAGACGCCTATTAGAGCTCGAGAATTTACAAGGAAAGGACCAAGATTCTCCACGATGCCCGCATAACCGTCACGGACTTCAAAGTAGGAGACAAAGTCTTGCTCTATAATTCCCGGCTCCGACTATTTTCCGGTAAGTTGAGGTCACGTTGGTCCGGACCTTTCACCATCAAGCATATACAACCGGGAGGAGCTTTCGAGTTGGAGAGCAAGGAAGGTTCCACGTTCAAAGTAAACGGTCAAAGGCTCAAGCACTATTCCGAAGGAATCCCGACAGGCGAAACCAATAGAGTATATTTGCTTAAGGAACGGTCGGATGATCTCTCGGACCTCCTTGATGAGGTGATAGAGGAGGCGATTCCTCACTCAATTGGCGCTCTTTTTGATGAAGATTTCGAGGAAGGCCCGGATTTAGGCCATGAAGAGAATAAAGATGATTCCCCCGACCTCTCCGCTGAAGATGATCAAGGCGACGCTGATGTCGCAAGGATTCGAGAGCTCTGCAAGCTCTCGAAATTAAAGTCTCCGAAGAAAGCTCCGCCGGCACGGAAATCGGCATCACCGGTTAAGCCGTTGACCGGAGCAAATGCTAGCTTGGGGGAGCCTCCCCCCAACACAATTCGAGATGGGAGACCACCGGGGGAGAACGCACCGCCGCCACATCCAAATCCCAGCGTTCTCCCCGGAAAGTTTGATGGGTGCATCTCATATGCGCCAAACATCCCGCATTGATTGAAAATTATAGGGGGTCGAGCTCACGACCTTAAACGAGCGCTTGTCGGGAGGCAACCCGACGGTTTTTGCTTTATTTTTACTTTTCCTTTATTTTCGTTTTAGAAATTTTTAGTGTTTTGAGTCATTCGCCCAAAAAATTTGTGATAACGGGTCCTATTTTTATTGACAGGAGAGGAGATAGGTAGATCCATCATGAGGAGGATGAACGAGTCGACGAGGAGCGCCCCAAGAAGGCGCTCGATGCTTAGGAGGAAGATGAAATCGACTGGAGGAAGAAAGACGGAGTTTAGAGCCAAAACGAAGACAAACAGCAGAACACAAGGCTCACTCGGCCGAGCATACTAGTCACTCGGCTGAGTACACAAGTTCGTCCGGCCGAGCCGCTCACGAACGAGGGAAGTCTGCTGTACCCAACTCTCTGTTTATTTTCTTGATTTCGATATAACTGCTACTCAGCCGAGTATATATATTCCCTCGGCCGAGTGACACAGATACCCTCCTAGGGCGAGTCATGCCGAGTAGCTTGAGTCACTCGGCCGAATGGACTTACTCCACTCGGCCGGGGCTGGCAATGCCACTCGGCCGAAGCGATAGCGGGGAGGAAATTTTCATTGGCCTCGCTCGACTGAGTGACCAAGTCACTCGGCCTAGTCGTAACTTTTTTATATAAAGGGCGAGGGGGGGCGCATTTTTCGAAATCGCAAAAATCCCCAACGAGCCCGCGCCCCTTCAGCTCCCTCGCCCGACCCTCGCCCGCTCGCGCCCCCACTCGCCCGACCGCCGCTGCCACGCCGCCGCTCGGTCCGCCACCGCCGGCCGAACACCCCCGTCGCCTCGCCCGAGTCGCCGGCGGCGGCCGCCCGTCCGATCACCTCCGGTACCCCTGTTTTCGCCGTTTTCTCCTCCTTTCGTGTATTTCTTGAGGATCCATGTGCTAAATGCCCCCCTAACCCAAATAAATTCTTATATCTATCTATTATACCCCTATTGCTCCATACATTTTGATTATAACTCGCTGATATCGCTTTTTCATGCGCAGGTTGCTTTTTGGAGCTTAGGAGAGCCCAAGGGAGCTTCTACGGGCTGATCCGGACTTCGCGGAGGCGCTGACTTCGCACGCTTCCACTGCTTAGCACTCGCGGCGTGTCGGGGTACACTCTTTCCACTCTTTTACACGCACCGCATTTTTTTTCACTTTTCGGCGCGCTCGGGGCCGATATGCCGCCCCGGACACGGCCGCGGTCGAAGAGAGCTTCCGCCAAGCGGAAGCGGTCGGATGATTCCGGCCCCTCCCACGAGTTGGAGGACTCTCCTCCACCGTCCCCCACACACCCCGCACACCCAGCACAGCCTGCAGGCCCCGCACACCCCGCACAGCCTACAGTGCACCCACAGCCCGCACAGCCTCTCCCTGCCGACCCACAGCCACCACCACCGGCTCCACTGGTCGGGCCGCTCGGGATTACGTTCCGAGATGACGCACACCACGCCGTCTTCGAGCGCATCTCCCAGCGCTCGATCGTACCCTCCAGGTTTGCACACCTCGCTGACCTAGGACGCCTGGGGGTACTAGAGGGGATGCTCACGTTGTACGACAACGTGGGCTGGCGAGATTTTCTGCAGGTGTCGGCGGATACTTTTACCCGCCCGACACTTGAGGTTTTGAGTTCGATCGCCCGGACCGACGAGGGATGCTCGTTTCGGTTCATGGATCGAGAGTGCCAGGTCACTCTCGATATGATGAGAGCGTTCTTCTCGTGGCCCGCTGTCCCCAGTGCCGATCGCGGTTACGGCCCCACCCATATCCCCCCACCCTCCTTTGACACAGGTGCCTTCTGGGCCTGGATTACGGGCCACCACGCTGCCTTTGACCCTAGTAGGGCCAAGGCCTCGGCCATTGTCCACCCCTGCCTCCGCATAGCCCAGCGCCTCATGGCGACCACCTTTTTGGCCAGATATGAGCCGGGCACGATGTCTACGCCAGAGCTCTACATGCTCTATGCGATGACACGCCCCAGAGCTCTATCTAAGGATGGAGACGAGCTTGTCCCCGCCGTCGTGATCGACATTGCGGCTTGGTTTTTAGACCGCATCATTGTATCGGTGGGCGCTCGCTCACCGATATGCTGCGGCGGTCTGATCACCTTGCTTACCATGATGACCGGCAAGGACCTACCTGACGACTTGCGACGCGTCCCGGGCCCCACTTCTCTGTCGATAGACGTTATGGCCCGGATGAAGATGCTTCGTCCGCATGGTGAGCGTCACTGGGTCTGGTTGCACGGCCCTTACGGTGCCGACTACATGATTCTCCCGAGCCCTGCTCGGACTCAGATTGCACCAGCCCACGTCGACTGGCTCCCTGCGATGGATGTTCTCATCCCCACTGCCTACGTGCTCGAGGCCGAGGAGGCCGAGCAGGCCCACGCTGCCCACGCTGCCCAGGCTGCCCCCGCAGACCCTGCTGCACACCCTACCGAGCCTGCTGCTGACCCTGTTGACCCAGTGGCCCCTCAGCCTATTCCTGATGTTTCTGCCGCTCTTGACACCTCTGTCCCCACTTCTGTCAGTGTCACAAGTACCTCAGCTGAGCCCACTTCCACCACCACTTTCGAGGCTGTCACCACCACTCCCACCACCACCACTGGCCCTCTGTCCGTCGAGCCACTTTGCCCCGCACTCCCCGAGCGCCCGCCGACCTTTGTTGACAGTGGAGAGCCCTCGTTTGCCGCGGTCGTGGAGACCATGGCTAGCATGATCTCCGCTGGGGTTGCGCCTTTTGGTCCACACACTTCCGCCCCAGCGGTAGTTACCTCTGTCTCCACCCCCGCTGTATTTTCTGAGAGCGTCGTGGCGTATGTCCACACTTCTGTGCCACTGACCTCTCTAGCCGCCTCGCAGCCACTTTTGCACTCTTCTTTCGCTGCCGCTGCCTCCACTTCTCACCGCGTGTCCCAGCCTCACACTGAGGCCAGGCCCACATTTGCAGGCACGACACCTTTTGTCCCCTTACCTGCTGAGCCCGTTACATACTCTACTCGCATACGCCAGCCTCGCCCTGCACAGCCTAGACCGGTGCGTCCCTCTGCACCACCCCCGCCCGACACTGTACTGCAGAGCATACGTGCTCTTGAGTTGGCGGTGAGTGGTCTTAGAGGTGACCTTAGGACCATGTCCTCCACCGTCTCTGCGATGGCTGGACGCTTCGAGCTGATCCCCCAGATCCATTACTGTCTCACCCAGGTTCTGGAGCGTCTCCCGCGCGTACCCCCACCCACCCTGCAGGTTCCCGCCCACACTTCCACACACACTAGACCTGCTTCCACTTCCACACCCGCCCCAGCTCAGCAGCCTACACCACCACCTCCTCCTCCTCCGCCTCAGGACGGAGACGGCACAGCACCACCTTCTTAGGCACCCTTGATGCCTTGATTTATTCCTGCCGTTGTGCTGCCCATTTCTGCTGGGCCCTGTAGCACTTTTTGTCCACCCCCCCTCACCACACTTATTTTGGTATTCTCTTTTTGATCATATCTTCTTATATCTATTTTGGGAGAGAGGGAGAGTTTTTGGTGACACTTATATCTATGTATCGCTCCTATCTGTGCATGCATCATGTCCGCATCATATTTTCATTTCTTTATTTTACCTTTTTCTTTTCATTTTTCCATGCATGCATCCTCACTTGCCCCTCCCATCGCTTGTCTCTCGGTGTGCCACACTTTGCACATTGAGGACACTGTGCCATTTAGCTTGGGGGAGTGAGTTCTCACGTTCTTTTTCGATTTGCCACCTTTATTTTCAGTTTTCCACACCGTTTTTCACTTTTGCACTCATTTTTCATTATTTTTCTTTTATTTTACCATGCATCACGTTTTTCTTATTTTTTCTGTGTGCCGCATTGTGAATAGCTCTATTTTCCTTTTATCCTTACTTCTTTTTACTTTTTTTCATCTCATGCTAGAGATGACTTTTCTGTGATGATGACTACGTGGAGTTAGCTTATCCTATATGCATGCTATATTTGTCATGTCTTAGATTTTATTTCTGATAACATATGCTATGAATTGCTTTGCATTTAGAATAGTAACCCACACCTTTTTCCGCATGAAAATGGATGAAATTTTATTATTAGCTGAGCCTGAATATTCATATGTATGCTATCACAGAAAACACACTAAGATTCACGCATTGAATGCCTATATCTGGAGTACTGATTTCTTTTCCTATATCACTTCTATATGCATGAATTGTACACTTCACTTCAGGATGATTGAGTGATGTTAGCTATGATAAATCTGGATTAGTTAGCTTTTTTGTGATCGAAACTGAGTAGATTAGATTACCCTGCTGAAGTTGTCGTGCATGTCTTATAGAGTGAACCGAGAGTTATATTTATTTCTTTCTCCACAAATCTTGAACATCATTTCTCTACTTTTAAAATCATTGGTGAATCTCCCCTTAGTGATTCTATTTTATGGCATTTCCCCCGCTATTAATTCCTAGCTCCAAGTCTCTTATTCTATAAAAAAAATAAAAGAGAGAAAAACATTCTTGTATATCATTATCTCTCTCTGAGTTGGGATCGTTGTGTATATATTGCTTAAAAAAGAAAAAAAAAGAAAAAAAAGAGGAAAAATCCTCAATAAAAGATCCCATCTCACTTTCTTTCTTTCTTCTTTCTTTTCATTGCTTTTGGAGCTATATGTATAAAAAATGGGGATGTAAATATTTTTTATGCCACCACGCTTATAGATAAGCTTGGGGGAGGGGATCCATTGATGTGTGAGAGAGTGACTACTTGACATTGCACGACGACCTAGGCTAAGTAATATTCTATACTCGGTGAGATTATTTTTAGCTTTACGAAATCCAGAAATCTAAGCCTAGCGTTCATTTCATGAAATCCATACTTTTCTATTCTCTCTATTCTATAGTGTGATACTCTTATACTCCTGATAGAAAGCGTTTAATTGAAAAGTGTGTGATCTGTGATTTGTATACCGCTTTAAATGATTCAGACGACGTTAATTTTAAAATTATTCCGTTTTTCATGATTATACCATTGTTCGTGGGTTTTCTATTTCTATTTGCACTATTATACTATGATATCAAAATAAAATTCTTTGACATGTATTTCTCATTCGGTGCATGCTATAAGAGTAAGTGAAACCCACGTCCTGAGAAAATGATCTAGCATCCTACCTCTTCGCCTTCTTTCTTTCTTTCTTTCTTTATTTTCATTTCGTTTTCATTCTTCTTCGTTTTTCATTCTTTCATTTTTCGCCGTTTTCGTTTTCCGAATCCACCGGGTTCGCCTTTTACTTATCTTCCTCGAGGACGAGTAAGAGGCAAGCTTGGGCGATTTTGATCACTCCTTATTTTACACCTTTTTTCCGCATGTTTGCATGCCATTTAGATCGCCCAAATCATGTTTTTCACGATATATCGACGATATTGCGATGCTTTTCACGATTTGTTGTTTTTGTCGCATTTCAGGTGATTTGGCGCGATTTGGAGTGATCTCGAGATGCGCTTACTCTAGATGGTCACCGACGACCTCCCCGAGGGGTATTTTGCTGTTGGAGAGGAGCGGAAGAAGAATGGACGTCGCAGGAGCGACGAGGAGGCCAAAACAATCAGATTGGGCATTTTTTGTGTCCCACTCGGCCGAGTGGAGGAGCCACTCGGCCGACCAGCGAGACACTGCTCGGCCGACCAGTTCAGACACGAGTTACCTGTGCACTCGGCCGAGCACCGAAGACAACATCGGCCGAGTGACGACATCGCGTCCGCCCGAGTGGCGCCCAGACGAAGCCCTTCCAAAACATCGAAGTTACTGTTTTTCGGCTGCCTGAGCTTCAGAAGACCCACTCGGCCGAGTGGTAAATCCCGTCCGCCCGAGTGCAGTGAAGCCATCGGCCGAGTGACGACAACTCACTCGGCCGAGCCGCCCCCGAACTGAAGACCCCTGAAAGCCCCGACTTACTGGAAAATTGCAGGGTTTTCACTCGGCCGAGCGACTTTTGTCACTCGGCCGAGTGCGATGCGCTACCTGTAGCGAAAACTGCGGAAAACTGGCTGTGCAGGGGTATTTTGGTCACGATTTTTGGACGATTTTTGGGGCTATTTAAGCCCTGTTTTTACCCTAGTTTTGAGAGCTCTCTCTTAGATTTTTTGCAGCTTTTTAGATTACTTTTTAGCTTTATTATTGTGATTGGAGAAGAGGAAAAACTTGGATTTTTGTTGGAATAATTGAAGAACTCCATTGGTTTGCATCTCTCTTCCCTAAAAATTCTATTTTTATTGTTTATCTCAATATTTGTGATGAATTCTATTGCTTATTTCATTGATTATTCTTGTGCTATTGCTATGATTTGTGAGTAGTCTCCACGTCTTGGGGCGTGGGGATGAACCCTACAAGCCCTATTTCCTATTTGTGTTGAATTGGTAGAAATTGAGCTAGAATTGCTATTAAGGATTAGATTGGGATCAATTTACTACGGATAGCTAGGAATTCATATCAATTGGGATTTGCAAGAGATTGGATCCCAATTTGATAGGAAGCCCTAGAAATCCGAATTGGGTTGGAGTCGAATTTTCGAAGTATCGGTTTGCAAGAGATTGGACCGATACCAGGATTTCCGATTGCAATTCCATGCCAATACCCGTTTGCAAGAGATTGGACGGGTAGGAACTATCCTAATTTATATTGTGGACCGAGTTTGCAAGAGATTGGGCTCGGTGCGCAATTGGACGATGATGTTGATCCTAATGCTAGTTTTCCTAGGCTAGGGTTTGCAAGAGATTGGACCCAAACCTAGGATAGCTATAGACCGGCAACAGCGTGAGAGCGTGAGCTTGGTTCCACATTTAGTTGCAACTAGTTCATCCGAATTCTCATTCTAGCAATTTTGATACCAACGAACCACATTTATGAAATACGGTGAGTAGCGGGAATTCCCCATTCCCTAGACGTTCTTTATTTGATTTGATATTTCGCACATTTGTCTGACGATTGTGACAGGATCGCCCAAGGCAATTTTCTCTATTCTTAAATAGCCAGGTTGATTAGGAGCAAGCACGGTCATTCGTCCTCCCTGTGTTCGATATCCCGCTCGCCGCTACACCGTGGGCTTGCGGTAAAACTACAACCGTTCTTTGGGTGTATACTCGGAGTCGACCAGCTTTATACTGAAGGTCACTTCGAATCCAAGCCGTCAGTAGGGGACACGTGTCAAAGTCTCATAGAAGCGACACTTCGAATCCCGCTCCCTATGGGCTGGAGAATTCGTGCGACTGGCCTTCATTCAATGCGACCCGGTCCACGGGATACCCGATAAGTACGAAACCGTATCAGGTATTCCCAAAGAGACGGGTGTTACGTAGAAAGAAAGAAAAGAAGAGAGTAGGAAGAACACTGTAGGTACTACGCATGTGCTGGGAATTACAAGTAAAACTCCATCAAAGATAAAATCACTTAGAAAATAACAAAAGTACAATATTCCATTTTATTAATACATTAATACATCTTATACATGCACCAACATCTGCATATTCACAACTCTAAAAGGTCCACTCGAAAAAAGAAACACCAAAAGTACAAGTCTCTCATCATACATCAACTCATATTACTAATACTCTTAGATGATGACTATATGCAGCGCAAAATTGCGGTGCAAGCAATTATCTATATTACAAAAGAGGGAGTTTTTTGAATCTTTCTACTATGTGGCAATGTCACATCGCCACATGAGACAAACCTTTTTAAACCCAAAACCCAAAAAACACAAAACTCTACCCAACCCCTCAAAAACACACCCAAACCCAAACACCCAAAATCACACCCCCAAGCAAAAAAAAACCAAAAACTCCATGACACTACACACATGCAAACCCACTATTCTCATTTTCACCTGTTTTTGCACTCATCGAAACATCCGTGTGGGTCCCGCGTCCTGATCGTGCTGGTTGGTTTTTGGGTTGTCCGTGCATTCGCTCCCCTTTTACCATCTGACTACGCCGACACACCCACGCTTTTCGCTCCTTCCCGGTTCTGCACGTGCATTGCGGCCGTGTTCGTTGGCGGTCATTTTTGCTCCGTGCGCCAAGTGCACGGGCAATTTCAAGTTATTTACTAAAAAGGGAGAAGGTACATGTTTTCTTGTATTATTTGACACTTTGAATGGATTTTTTTTCTATTTTTGTATCTCATTGATTGAATGCACCTCAGTCTTGACATACACTCTTCCTGTTGCATGTGTGGATCCATTGTTGTACACCTTGCCTATTGAACGTGCATGCTTTCACATGTTCATAAGTATAGTTGTTACTTCCTTTACTACAGTAGATGTTTATGCCATGACATACACTCTGCCTGCTCACATGCACCATTCCAAACTTCATGTAAGGACTAGTTGAGACATGGAATTCCTTAACAATTACGTAACGCGCACAACAGATAATAAATTTCCCAGTGCACATGTAAACGTGGATGTGAAAAAAATTGGTTGTGTGCGGTGAGCCGTTGTGAGTTTTGAGTGGGTGTGTGCGGTGAGCAATTCTAAGGTTTGAGTCGTTGTGTGCGCTGAGCAATTACCCAATGCCTTTTTTGGCGCCGTACACGGGTATCAACATTGGCCCCCCGTGATTCGTTCTCGAGTAATAACGCGGATCGAGGCTGAATGATGAGTACTTTCATTTAATGGGGCACGGCATTCGAAGCATCTGATTTGATTCAGGCCGCCAAAACCTCTTGCCTTCAGTTGATCTCAACCGTTGTTTTTGGCAAATTTCTGACACGTGTCGATCATCTTGTACTATTCAGGTGCGTAATAAAATAAATTGGAGTTGAAGCCAATGGCTTTTGCGCTCCGGTCTCTGGTTAACGCGAGGAAATCTCATCATCTTATTATTTCTTCCAGAAACAAAAATGGCGGGAGGAGCATACAGAGAGTTTACTTCAGCGATGGAGCGGGCCAATGAAGAAGGCCGTAAGAGGAAGAGGGATGAGGAGGAAGAGGTGGAAGCGGAGGAATCAGAGGAATCCGAGAACCTCATTCTAGAGTTGGGGGAGGCTGGATGCTCCTCAAGTCAAGCTGCTAGGCCTTTGAAGGCTGCTCCTTATGATCCTCGAGTTGGAGCCGAATCATCCTCCAGCATGCCACACGATGGGTGGCCATACGAGGACATTGTTCCTCCGGTCCCTTCCGTCGGCCCCATATCTTCAGAGTTCGGCCACCTTCTGAAGTTGAACCGCATTGGGTTTGGCCATCATGGGGAGATTCAGGGGGAGACCTATCGGCCACCGTACGTCGTGGGGATGGCTGAGTCGACCCTCCAGGACTTTGGGATGGGTGCTTGTCTGGCGGAGAATATCACTCTGCCAAGGGATGTCGATTTCCTGAATGGGGTCGACCTTGAGACGATGGCCAACTGCTTCATTCGTAGTGGCCTTTAGGTTCGTTGTCACTGGGCCTTCTGAATTTTTCTTCCCCTTCTGGTTTTGCTGATTGTCGTCATCTGCAGGTGACCATTTTCGAGGCAGGTCTGCGTCGCAGGGCCCGAGAACTGATCGAGGGGCAGCGCCGGGAGACGGATGCCGAGAACGAGGCTTCTGAGCTCAGAGCTCAGGTGACAAAGCTGGAGGAAGAATTGGGGAAGATCATGGCCGCCAAGGGCAAGTCGGATTGGGCGCCCTCGGAGGCGAAATCCAGCCTCGCCGCCGTGTCAAGCGCCAAGAAGCAGTCAGAAGCTCAGTGGGGTAGAGATCGATCTCAACTCCAAGCTGATCTTGAGACATTGAGGAAGGAGGTTACTGACCTTCAGGCCAAGCTTCTCGAGAAGGAGCAAGAGATCGATGCTTTCAAAGCTCGGGCCACCGCCAAGATGGATAAGGTGGCGAGAGCGATAAAGGACCTGTTTACATCCGACGATGCGTCATCTTCCTAAATTTTGCGAATCATTACTTTTGTAAGACTGCTCTCGAGCGAGTCATATGTAATTTTCCAGAATTTAATGAAGGGAATTTTTGCAACAGAAGCCGAGTGAGAGCATTTACTTCATCTCCCCCTGATTCCAGGTCGACACCCGGGAACCCTGATGGACGGCCGACACGGCCCCCCCACCGAGGACGAGACTGGCGGGAGAATGACCTTCCGTATATGATCACGATGAGTAATTGTGTGTACTGTGTAATTGTATACAGTTTCGCTCCGAGCGCACAATGGATTGTTAAATAACACCGTTGAGCGCGATGAGCAAAACTCTGTAATTGTAGAAAGCATTGCTTAGCACGAACAACGTTCATTTCTGTTGCAAGTTGTGTGTGCTGAGCAATTATGTGGGATGATTAATTAGTGTCCAGGGGTAAATGGAAGCTGGTATAAACAAAAGTAGAACTTCTACTGAATAAAAGTCAACAGACGATGTCTCGGGAATATACAGAAGAGTAATCTTATACCTCGGGTATTTATTGTATATATTACACAGATGTTGTTCCCAATAATGATCCACTAACGTGGTGAGCGATGAGCAAAATTGTTGGCCTCGATCAAAATTTCTAAACGCGCACAACGTTCACGCCTTCTGCCATTTGTGTGCGCTGTGTAAACGTAATGTATATTACTTTCACTAATTTTTCCCAAGAAATTTCAATGTTGGAATTTGATTTAAGTTAGCATCAATGTATATATCACCAATCACAATTTTGTAATGGGCTGCAATTGTATCACAATAATTGACATTGTATTAAGGTCTGAATTCCAACATACTACAACATTTATGCATTCCAATGTACATATCACACCATCTCCATCCCTCAATGCATTCTTAGCCTCCGCCCTTCTCTTGTTCGCTTCATCTTCTGCTTTATACTTCTTTGCCTCAAGGAACATCCTTTCAATCTCCTCCTGGGTCAACCTGCACTTATCGTTGGTGATTGTGATCTTATTTTTCTGCACACCTGTCTTTTCCTTTGCAGAGGCATTCAAGATACCATCGGCATCTATCTCAAGGCAAACAATGACACTTCGAACACCCTTGGGAGCATGAGGGATACCATCAAGTACAAAATCCCCTAGGAAAAAATAGAATTAAAAAGTCAAAATTTTGTATAATTAGACTTAGATAGATATAAGATAGAACAGTTGTTATCATCAAGCAGTTATGTATGCAATGAATCTGAACAGAACTTACGAAGGGCCAAAGAATATCTGCAAGTTGGGATGGACGAGAATGAAGCTGTTATGGTTGCAAGAACATCTTCGCCTTCATGTGATGTTTGCAATGAAGATGAACAGATCAGGCGAAGAGGAGCAAAAGAACATCTTCGCCTCCAGATAAATGTGAAGTATTCAATTTCTGCATCACAGCACTCGCCGCTAGTATATTGGCCATCGTTGTGTGCTGTAGACGACGCACTCATGAACAACAAAAAAATTACAAGTTTGAAGAAAAAACATTGTATAAGAAGAATCAGAGAGAATCAGATAAAGGAACTATCATCACCTGGGGTAGTGGTTGATGAGGTCTTGTGGGTATGGAAGCCATTTACAGACGAGTTGGACTGACCATGTACGAGGATGGAAACACCGTAAAGTAACTGTTAATGCTCGTGCATATATAGCAGATGGATACCAGCCAGATGCCAAATAGTATTTGACTGCAGTGGTGCGCGATGAGAAAAATTGCTTGAATGTATGCCTTTTTTACTCAACGCACACAACAGCAAAAAAAACATCTAGTTTCGATTATCAAAGAGCAAAATCTAAATACACCGATACACTTGCGGTGATTGTCCAAGTTTTTCCAAAAAAAGCATACAACATCACATCAGAAGACAATAACTGTAACAAATCACTATATTGTAAATATTTTTGCTTAGTGCACACAAAGGTCACTACTTTTGCACGTAGGGCGAGCTGATTAACTTTGAGCAATGGAGTACAGTTTTGCTCATACGACAAGTTCTCATGCCGTGACCTTTTCTCCACAAACATTGCAGTTATGGGCAGCTCCAATAGAGATTCTTCACATTTTTGCACTGGTATGAAATTCAAAAATGGCACTCGTAAGAAAATCTTCTGAGCATAGAGAGAAATAAGGATGCACAGATTCGGAGCAGATTGCTCTGTTTGAGAGACGATACCTTGTTGGCACCTTCAGGCTGATGGTAATGTGAAGCATTCGAGAACATCGGATGCTTCTTCTGAAGGAGCAAACACCATCTTTGATGCCATATAAATGTGATGAATTCAATTTCAGCATCACATCAATTTCTGCAAGTATATTGGCTGGCCATCTCTGTGTGTCGTAGACGAAGCATTCATTATTAAGAACAAAAATTTAGCATGTAAAACAAAAAATATTGTATAGGTAGAATCATATAGAACAATATCATCGAGAAGTGTAGTGGTTGACGATGTCTAGAGGGAATGGAATCACTTTATATAGACGAATTGGACTGGGTATGGTCTGCATGGATGAGGCTGAGACTACAGTTGGGTTACTGTGGGCTACAGAGATTGCCTCTAACAAAATTGATTGCCTCTAACAAAATTGCTCAACGCGCAAAACGGGTAAAAATATCGCAGTTGTGCGAGTTGAGAAAATTATTTATGTTTATACAATATTACTCATAATTCCATTTATAGCGATGTTACAAAATGGGACACCATCAAATCAAACAGGGTGACACATGAGTATCATACACATAGATATAAGTTGTCTTATTCTGTAAACAGTAAGTTATGTGTTGTCTTATCACTTAAATGTCTTTACACCCATCAATCCACTGACCGTCTACGAATTATATTTGCTTCAATGTTGATTTTTTTATTTGGCATGTCAGTCTGAACATTATTTAATTCTCCTCCGATTTTGTGTTTCTTCTTTATTATTGGGATTTTTTATTGAATGTTGTGCACGCTGAAGTTATTAATTATGGGGATTTTGTATTGAACTTTGTACGTGCAGAGTAATTATTCGTTACGACCGTTTTGCTCAACGCGCACAGCTGGGTGTAATTTGATCCGTTGTGCGCGCTGTAATATATATCCAAAATGTATACCTTTTTACATACATCGCAATACGGGTCAAATTTTAACAAATCAAAGAAATGTAGATATTTTTGCTGTCTTATTCTGTAAACAGTAAGATATGTGTTATCTTATCATTTAAATGACTTTACACCCGTCAATCAACTGACCGTCTGCGCATTATATTTGCTTCAATGTTGATTTGTTTTATTTGGCATGTCAGTTTGAACATTATTTAATTCTCCCCCAATTTTGTGTTTCTTCTTTATTATTGGGATTTTTTATTGAACGTTGTGCGTGCTGAGTAATTATTTGTACGATCGTTTTGCTCAACACGCACAGCCGGGTGTAATTTGATCAGTGCTCGCAACGTTAACTTATGTTGCCTATAGGACGGGATGATTAACTGTGGGTAATGGAGCATGTAATACAGTTTTGATCAGCACGCAATACGGTCATGGCATCTGACTGTTGTGTGCGATGGTCTATTGTGTTTAATTGCATACAGTTTGGCTCTGCGCGCAAAAGGGTCACACATACGTCCTGTTGTGTGATTTGAGTAATTGTGGATAACCAGATACGGTTTTGCTCAGCGTGCACAGCGGTCAAACAAATCGATGTGATCGTTGGGCATGCTAGTAACTGTGTGCACATGTAAATAGTTTATCACAACATATAGCATGAGCCTGTTGTGCGCCCTGGGTAATTTATAGTTCGGCGAACAGTGTTTGCTCAGTAATATCAATTTCAGACATTGATTCAAGTAAGCATCAATGTATATATCACATATATCAATTTTGTATTGTCCTGTAATTGTATCAAATTAAATGACATAGTATTAAGGTCTGAATTCTAACATACTACACCATTATGCATTATAATGTACATAATGCATAAATGTAATTTATAGTTCGGTAAACATTTTTGCTCAGTAATATCAATGTCGGACATATATATCACCTATATCATTTTTGTATTGTCCTGCAATTGTATCAAATAAAATGACATTGTATTAGGGTCTGAATTCCAAAATACTACAACATTTATGCATTATAATGTACATTACACAACAAAGTTGAGACTACAGCTAAACATTTTGCAACTTCACATTTTGGAACTGGTTTGAAATTCAATCACGGGAATATCCTAATGGTACATTGAATCCCAGTACGCAAAACTGTTCAGAGTCATGCGGAACAGCTCAAGCAAGATGGCATTTATGATCAGCTCCAATAGCGCGCACCATCATCACTAGCATCCAGATCGTCCATAACGGTATAAGTAACCACTCCTTTAACGAAGTTGGCTAATCTGGATTCTTCAGCGCATGCCCCTGTATGCGTTGAAGAAGCATCAGTTATGAACGTTTAAAAAGCATATTTAAGTAAAAAATAGGGTATAAAGACATGCAACTTTACGTTTAGGCACTGATATAAAAATATATCACGGTTACTTCTTCTCAGAAGAATCCGCTGTCGTAGAACATATGAAGGAGCAAATAACATCTTCCAGTACATATACATGCGATGGTTTCAATTTCTTCATCACATCAATTGCCGGTAGTATATTGGTCATCGTTATGTGTTGAATACGAAACAGTGATAAACAACGGGATAAATTTAGCATGGTGAAGAAAAAATATTGTATAAAGTAGAAACAGATAGAATCAGATAGAATACTATCATCAAGAAGTGCGGTGGTTGATAAGGTATAGTGGGAAGGGAGGCCATTTTATAGACACATTGGACTGGCCTATTGATGAGGACGATAGACTACAGTAGAGTCACTATGCGTCTACCTAAAAGAACCCATGAGGAGTGATATTGTATTGAATATAGAGACAAGTGAATCTACAACAGATTATTACCAGCCAGATGTTGTTCCCAAGAATGTTTGACCTTTATGGTGCGCGTTGAGCAAACTTGATGGCCTATAACAAAATTGCTCAATGCGCACAATGGAAAAAATTATGGCAGTTGTGCGAGTTGAGCAAATTATTTATGTTTATACAATATTACTCATAATTTCATATAGTGGGATGTTACAAAATGGGACACCATCAAATCCAACAGCGTGACACATGAGTATCATTCACAAAGATATATGATGTCTTATTCTGTAAACAGTAAGATATGTGTTGTCTTTTCACTTATATGTATACTAGAAATTTCCCGTGCACATTGTGCATGGAGCAAAAATAATTCCCCATGAACACTATAGCAGTTTACACGCGAAACTGGGAAGGAGCGGAAAGTGTGGGTGTGCGTGTCGTCAGCGTCAGGGGGTTAAAAGGGACCAAACACGTAAATACGGATGCCAAGAGGACCTAAATACAAAAGGGGAAGGAGTATGTATCTACACCCATCAATCAACTGACCGTCTGCGCATTATATTTGCTTCAATGTGGATATATTTATTTCTCTTGTCAATCTGAACATTAATTCTCCCCCGGTTTTGTGTTTTTTCTTAATTATTGTGATTTTTTATTGAACGTGGTGCGCGCTGAGAAATTATTAGTTACAACAGTTTTACTAAACGCGCACAGGTGGGTGAAATGTTAGCAGTTGTGCTAGCTGAATTATATTTCCAAAAGGTATACCTTTTTACACACCGCGCAGGACGGGAAGATTAATTGTAGGTAATGGATAATGAAATACAGTTTTACTCAGCGCGCACAACGGTCATGGCATCTGAAGTTTGGTTGCGATGAATTATTGTCGTTTTAATTGCATATAGTTTGGCTCCGCGCACAAAAAGGTCACAATTACGTGTAGTTGTATGAACTGAGTAATTGTGGATAACCAGATACGGTTATGCTCACAGCTCGCAAAGAAGTCAAACAAATTATGTGATCGTTGTGCACGCTGAGTAATTGTGTGCAAACGTAAATGTTTCATCACAATATATATCATGACGGTCACAACTTATACCCGTTGTGCGCGTTGGGTAATTCATATATCGGTAAAAAGTTTTTTAATAGGTAATTTCAATTTCGGACATTGATTCAAGTAAGCATCAATGTATATATCACATATATCAATTTCGTAATGTCATGCATTTGTATCAAATTAAATGACATTGTATTAAGGTCTGAATTCTATCATACTACAACATTTATACGTTATAATGTACATACCACAACAAATTTGAAACTACATTTCGTACATTATGACATAAAACACCAAAGGATATCTACCCACAATCACTCTTCTCCGTCAATGATCAAAAATACATTATAAGACAAGAGAAAGGCTTGTGCGCCAAAGGCCCGTCCACATCAAAAAACTGGAGGAGGAGGTGGTGGTGGTGGTGGTGGTGATGGTGTGGCAACAGTATGGATGTCTCTAGGAGAGGGCACCAGAGTCTCCATCTTCTCTTGTATGTTCGACATTATGAGCATCATAGTGTCGAAGTCGCTACACAGAAGTGAGATCACCAGATTGGTGTTGGAGAGATTTGTTTCAATTTATCCTAATCTATGAGTAAAGTTCACCGGCTGATGGGAGGATGATGAAGGAGCATATGCAGGGCTTACACTGCCTATGAGTATACTCTTAAGCTGACATTGTTCATCTCTAAGTACAGAGACAGATAGTAAGCGTCGCAAGTTTGCTACGGAGGTTGTGCAGAACAGAGTCCTGACAACGAGACATACCAACCACAGAGCGGAGGCTGTTACTGATGTCCTCGAGTGGAGCTTTTTCAGTCGGAGATGGAACTGATGAACCTGCATGTAAAGGAGAAAACCCAGGAGGAGGCAACAACACATTGTGTTCACCTTGCATTGGACCAAGCGAAAGCGCATCACGAAGAATGGGTCTATTGGCCGGGAACGATGAGGGAAGGGGATCATCGTGTTCAGGTGATGTTGAATCAGCATCACTTATTCTCCAAGAGTTAGAAGAACGCGACTCACAAGATCGTTTTGGCGGCATGAAGAAACCCTAGTACGAAATACGAGAGTGTTGAGATGAAGAAGAAAACGGAACAACAGACCAAAGGGCAGAGGAATGAAATTTTCCGCAAAACCCCTGGTCTACTGATTCCACATATATATAACGATTGGTTATTTTAATCTCAGCCGCTGGATTACATAGGGAAGTGGAACTGACTAAAACAATCTCATCAGACGGCTGGGGTAAAGCATCGGTTCAGCTGGCCAAAAAATCGTAATGAAGGACTTACACGGAAACCGAGGATCTACTTGACTCATTCTCTAGTCTCCACACGTGAACATTGTTGAGAAGAAAGTAGAAAGTATTTAAAATGTCCTATATTTTGTACCTCCGAAATGAGATTGTACGAGGTGGTGGTTGTACTTTCATCATTACGTGGCATACCGATTGCGTCTTGCAACCGATCCATAAATATCTATTGTTTAGTGGCCACTGCAGGTTCTTTCCAGCCTTACATGGCTTGGCACCCGATCTATTACATCGGGGTCCACCTTTACGGCAGTAATTCTATCTATTTAAAGGGATTCATGGTTATCAGGCGGGAACTGATATAATGGAGCCGGTGCAAGACACACGCGGTGTGTAAACCACATGGAAAGTAAATGCCCATGAGGTGCCCATTCTGTCCAGCCTTACGTGGCTTGGCACACGATCTTTTACATCGGGCTCCACCTTTACGGCAGTAATCCTCTCTATTGAGAGGGATTCATGTTTATCAGGCGGAAACTTATATAATGGAGCCGGTGCAAGACACACGCGGTGTGTAAACCACATGAAAAGTAAATGCCCATGAGGTGCCCGTTCTATCCAGCCTTACGTGGCATGGCACCCGATCTATTACATCGCGCTCCACCTTTACGGCAGTAATCCTCTCTATTAAGAGGGATTCATGTTTATCAGGCGGGAACTGATATAATGGAGCCGGTGCAAGACACACGCGGTGTGTAAACCACATGGAAAGTAAATGCCCATGAGGTGCCCATTCTGTCCAGCCTAACGTTGCTTGGCACCCGATCTTTTACATCGGGCTCCACCTTTACGGCAGTAATCCCCGCTATTGAGAGGGATTCATGTTTATCAAGCGGGAACTGATATAATGGAGCCGGTGCAAGACACACGTGGTGTGTAAACCACATGGAAAGTAAATGCCCATGAGGTGCTTTCCAGCCTTACGTTTCTTGGCACCCGATCTTTTACCTTGGGATCCACCTTTATGGCAGCAGTCCTCTCTATTGACAGGGATTCATGTTTATCAGGCGGAAACTGATATAATGGAGCCGGTGCTAGCCACAAGCGGTGTGGTTTGAAAGTAAATGCCCATGAGGTGCCCGTTCTATCCAGCCTTACGTGTCTTGGCACCCGATCTATTATATCGGGCTCCACCTTTACGGCAGTAGTCCTCTCTATTGACAGTGATTCATGTTTATCAGTCGGCAACTGATATAATAGAGCCGGTGCAAGGCACAAGCGATGTGTAAACCACATGGAAAGTAAATGCCCATGCGGTGCCCGTTCTTTCCAGCCTTACGTGGCTTGGCACCCGATCTGTTACATCGGGCTCCACCTTTACGGCAGTAATCCTCTCTATTGACAGGGATTCATGTTTATCAGGCGGGAACTGATATAATGGAGCTGGTGGAAGGCACAAGCGGTGTGTAATCCACATGAAAAGTAAATGCCCATGAGGTGCCCGTTCTTTCCAGCCTTATGTGGCTTGGCCCCTGATCTATTACATCGGGCTCCACCTTTACGGCAGTAATCTTCTCTATTGATAGGAATTCATGTTTGTCAGGCAGAAACTGATATAATGGAGCCGGTGCTAGGCACAAACGGTGTGTAAATCACATGGAAAGTAAATGCCCATAAGGTGCCCGTTCTTTCTAGCCTTACGTGGCTTGGCACCTGATCTTTTACCTCGGGCTCCACCTTTACGATAGTAGTCATCTCTATTGACAGGGATTCATGTTTATCAGTCGGCAACAGATATAATGGATCCTGTGCAAGGCACACGCGGTGTGTAAACCACATGGAAAGTAAATGCCCATGAGGATCCTGTCATGTCCAGCCTTACGTGGCTTGGCACCCGATCTATTACATCGGGATCCACCTTTGTGGCAGTAGTCCTCTCTATTAACAGGGATTCATGTTTATCATTCGGCAACTGATATAATGGATCCGGTGCAAGGCACAAGCGATGTGTATTCAAACGGAAAGTAAATGCCCATGAGGTGCCCTTTCTTTCCATCCTTACGTGGCTTGGCACCCGATCTATTACATCGGGCTCCACCTTTACGGCAGTAATCCTCTCTATTGACAGGGATTCATGTTTATCAGGCAGAAATTGATATAATGGAGCCGGTGCAAGACACACGTGGTGTGTAATCCACATGGAACGTAAATGCCCATGCGGTGCCCGTTCTTTCCAGCCTTACTTGGCTTGGCACCCGATCTTTTACCTCGGGCTCTACCTTTACGGCAGTAATCCTCTCTATTGACAGGGTATCATGTTTATCAGGCGGTAACTGATATAGTGGATTTAGTGCAAGGCACAAGCGGTGTGTAACCCACATGGAACGTAAATGCCCATGCAGTGCCCGTTCTTTCTGTTGAGTATTGGACTTCTCCCTACTTGGTGTTAATGATGAGCAAACATAAATACTTGTGACTAATCCCCTATTTTGCAGTTAATCCATTGCCTACGCTTGTCACGCCCCGCTTCCCAAAAATATGGAGGCGAAGCGTGAGAAGGTCCGCTCAGACTTGAAACTACAGAGCTGCAAGTCCGATAAGCGTCAATTAAATTTAAAACTGCAGGTCCTTGCAACGCGAACGAAACAAAGATAATAATATTGAAATGAGACAAAAGAGATATCTCAGAATATCCATAACTAAATAAGTTTCAACATCACAGAAAAAGCCACCAGGCTAAAAGAAAAAGAGTTTAAAGGCCCAAACACGGCCAACAAAAGTACAAAGCATAGGTGCCACGCACCAACAACTAACAAAAGGCCTAAAACAAAAGAAGGCTCATCAAGGAATCAAAGAATGGTCACCGGTGTCCACCAAAAACCTCTTGGCAATCATGGACTCAGGCTCAGCGTCAGCAACACATCACGTACTCAGCAGCGGTCTCTGGCTCAGGTCTAACATGTGACACCCAAAAGAGCAAGGGGCACATGTCAGCAAGTCTACAAGAGACTTGTGCAAGGAAACTGAAAGTAGGTAAAGCAACCTAGCAGTTCTAGCATGAATGCAATGACATGGCAGTTTAAAGTATGAGTGCAACAAGTAAAGTAAAGTAAAGTAAAGTAAAGTACGAGCAAGGCATTTAAACATGGCATGGATGACAAGTATTTCATGAATCATTCACAAGACAAGTACAAGACAAGGAAAGTAAGCACCTCGTGCACAGAGATTCCGTCTTTTGGCTAGAGGGCTGATCAAGCCACTCCTAAGCTCAAGTGACCGTTTATCCCTACCCCTCCACGTGTATTGGGCATTGGTTTTCAGCCAACACATGAGGCCCGCTTCTGGACCACGAGCCAGGAAGTGTTTTAAACAAGTATGACGTAGGGGTGCACCTAGCCGGAAACACGGAAACACGGATTTGTACAAGTATTTTGTAGCGTGTGCTACGATGCAACAATCGATTTGGATGACATGTAAGATGCAATGCATGGCAGTTAAAAGTACGTACAGTTAAGGAAAGTAAACATGGCAGTTTAGTATGCATGAACAACAAGTTTAAAGGGTTGGATCTAGCTTCGTTGTCAAGCTAGATCAATTAGGTGACGGATCTAGTTTCGTTGTCAAACTAGATCAAGTAGGCGTCTAGCCAGCTATCATTTCACTGACTAGTCTCTTTTACGCTAAAAACAAGGAAGTGGCCTAAAAACATGGCCCTACACAAGATTTGGCAAGTTTCACTTGCCTGCAAGTACGACGTCTGAGCACACTGTCCAATGAGTCCAAAAATCACAATTATCCTACGTGCACAAGTCCACCGGCCTAAAGTCCATATTATTAATCTTGATTAGTGAATTTAAAACATTTAAAATACTTTGAAAATACTGATTTTAGTCTTGATTAGCTTGCATTGGGTTGGGGGTCCTAGGGGTGCAAAGCGTTACCTCAACACGACGCGAAAGCTACACCGGCGTCGGGTAGCGACGCCGGGGGTTGGAATAAGAGAACGAGCTCCAAGTCCTGATTCCAATATAGTTTCCTCGCTGGAAAGTTCAGAGCATCAACCGGAGCAACGGTTCCAGATTCCAAAGCTAGCACGTGCGATGACGGGCTACGACGTGTCGCAACGTCGTGCACGGCGAATCGTCGGAGAGAAAGCACCTAGGTGGGGGCCCACAGTAGTCCTAGGGACCTTTGGGGGACCCACAATACCTCTGGAGAACTTGGGGGGCCCACGGTGGCAAGTGGTGCGACGGATGCGGGGTTGCGACGAGTGGCTCTCGGTCGTACTCAGCCAATGCGATGGATTTGGTCGGTCGTACACTAGGGATGCGAGGGTTGCAGTGTTTGGGGTCGGTGCGGGCCTTGGTGCGGAGAGAACTGTCGGTCGGTGCGGGCGACAGCACCGGTCGGGCACCTTGGATGCGGGGGAGCGGGCACTGCAACGTTGCAAGCGTTGCAACGTTGCGGGCTTTGGCGATGGCGGGCGGGCGCCTCGGTCAGACACGGAGCGATGCGGGCGAACGGAGCGGCTTGGTGCGGAGCGGGGATGCGGAGCAGGCGATCGGTCTGACCGAGATCTTCTCTCGGTCGGAGCGGGCGAACGGAGGGGGGTGCGATGCGGAGCGGCTGTGCGAAGCTTGGTGCGGGCGGAGCAGCGGTCGGTGCGGGGAAAATGGGCCTGTTCTCTCGGTCGGAGCGGGGGAAACTTGTCGCAACGTTGCGACGATTCGTCGCAACGTCAAATTTGGGTTTTGGAAGCGGCTAGGGTTATTTTCTTGCGAAAATAGGTCTTCCTAGAGGTTGTTTATATAGTGTAGGTGGGTTGACTTGGTCTAGGGCTAAATCTAATAGGATTAGAAGTTTAAAATAATTTAAAATTTGAAATTCAACTTCTCCAACTCATCCAAGGATTTGACTTGGTCCAAATGAGCTGGAAATTGGCTCAAAAATTCTTTAATACGTTTAAAACTCAAATAAATTTTATTTGGCCGAAAATAATTTAAAAATTAATTATTAAAAATAATATAAAACTTGTTAAAAATATAAAAGTGGTCAAATAAACTCCAAAAATTATAAAATAAATATCGGGGTGATCGCGATGACGAGAGTGAGCTAACTAAGAAGACGGATCTCAATTTTGACGTCGGACAACGAAACTAAAAATAGAAACGTCTCCCGTCAAAAGTGAAAATCGCCACGTCTCATCGAAAAAGTTCAAATTGTGGGAAAACGACTCGAGAAACGTCGTTCCAAAATAGTGCCACTATTTAATATTCTCAGAGATGTTCACAACGGCGTATCACACGAAAGTGTTTACAAACGAACAAAGTCTAAAACAAACACGTGCACGGCCAAAAGCACGTGCACGAAAAACGTACAACGAAAAGTGGTCGTTACAACGCTAATCATGAAGATCTTCTAGCAATGGATGACTCACAAAGTTCATTGAAGGCAAATGACATGGATTGGATGATCGTAGATGATGATTGAAGCTCCATGAAGACTTCAAGCTCATACAATGGATAGAAGAGAGAATTCGTCAATGTAATTTTCTTTTATCTCTTCTAGTATGTAGCTTAGAAGTAGAACATTGTTGGAGCACTCACACACATCTACATTCTGTCTTAGGACATCATTGGATCAATTGTCCTTAGACCCCAATTCATTTATTTAGTGATTGTGCTTGGATTGTTTATAACAGTCAAATGCTGAATATTTTACAGTCGTCTGTCCCAAAAATAGTCGACTGTGTTTTGTTCTACAGTCGCCTGTTATGCATAAACTTTTACAATCTAGTTTTGGGCTTCTCTGTTTATTACGCACAGGCAACTGATGAACGATTCACAGGCGCATGTCCAAGTGACAGTCGACTGTGTTTTGTAAATCAGTCGCATATCTATCTTTTGCCCAAAATTTGTTGATCTGACTTTTACAGCCAGTCGACTAATGGTGTATATATAGCCGACTGTCTCTTGGATCAGTCGACTGTCTATGCTGCAACAGTCGTCTGTCTATGAGCCAATTCATTGACTCTGCTCTCTGGAAATTCTCAGGGTCTTTGACAGTCGTCTGTATAAGGATTTACAGTCGCCTGTTCTGATTAACAGTCGACTGTGCTATCCTCATCAGTCGTCTGTCCTGTTATCTTACAAGATTTCCAGATTTCATCAACTTACAATTCTTTCGGCCAGTCGCCTGTAGAAGGATTTACAGTCGCCTGTTGGTTTAACAGTCGACTGTCTTTGCTTCATTAGTCGACTATCCACGTGGTAAGTTACTGTTATGAATTCTCACCTACTCATGCTTAGTGTGCAACAGTCGACTGTGGTTTCTTCAGCAGTCGACTGTCGCGAGTTCAGATTCTATCCGTTGAGATTTTTCTCACGAATTCCAAAGGGGCTTTTACCTAAACTGTTTTATGGATTTGAGAAACCTATAAATGGGGCTTCTACCTTTCCATTGAGGGGTGACCAAATCTTCCAAGTTTTCTCTCAAGCTTTCATTCTAAGTTTAAAGCTCTCAAATCCAAAGCCCTAAGAATTCCTAATCTTTGATCTCTTGCTCTCCAACCTAGAACCAATGAGTGATCTTCAAGGCAATTGGTGCAGTCAAGAGAAAGGGCTTTCTCCTCTCTTCCAAGAGAGTTTTCAACACACAACACACTTCTCCTTCAAGTTCTACTTCAAGGCATAGGTGATTGTAAGTGTTGCTTTCATAATTTCATAACTTTTGTTATTTGGTTTTGCTCTCGGTTTGTGAGAGCGGTTTGCTTGCTCCCAAGTTGTGGGAGTCAAGGACATCAATTGTTTTCGATTTCACTTGTAGGGTTGCTACAAGTGAGTTTAAAGGAAACCTCGAGTTAGGGTTCTAACTTGAGTATTCGAAGGTATCCGGCTGGAAGGGACGTAGGATTACCGGGAACATGTCGGGAAGTGACTTGGGTAATCCGAACCCTTGAAAAATAATTGCGTTTGCATTTGTTTCTTATTTGGGTTTAATTTTAATTCCGCACTATATTATTGGTTAGCATTTTAATTTGGCGTAACTATCGTTTTAAATTGCTTAAACACTATTCAACCCCCCTTCTAGTGTTTTCTCCATAGTGTTTGATATGGACGACATGTATACACCCATGAGGGGATGTATGAGGGTATACTGACCTCGGATGTCACGTGCATGAAAGCATGTGCGAAGGGAACCTTTTCATGTGTGAAAAGGACCACTCGATATGTGGAAAAAGTCACTTTATAAGTGCATAAAGGCACTTGATAAGTGCATAGGGAAGAGGATAAGGAAATGTGCCAATATAGGCTAATAAGCTTATATATGGTTATTTCACAATAACTACCCCTAAAGCCTATAAATAGGACCCAAGGGTAAGGCTTTTAAGGCTAATCCTTCATGCCATAAGTTTTGCATAAGGCAAACTTTTTCCTCTTCTCCCTTCCATTTAGTTCTTCTTCCAAATAGAGATTTAGACGGTGGAAACGCTGCTTCGATCATATGTGACGAAGTACTGACCGTTGTGGCGAATTCAAGGGCAAAGTTCAGAGACTATAGCGCAGCATATGCTAACGTAAGTTCTTTTTTGATCATGCATCCACGCGCGATGGGTTCCTACATTGGTATCAGAGCCATACGGGTTCGCTCCAGTCTCACCGATGAATGACGCGTTGTCTCTTTCACGAATGAGTTTCCTTCCATTATGGATATGGTAGGAGCGCATCGTGACGGAGAGAACGCCAAAAGTTATTCTTTTCACGTTAGGGTCTTTTGTCATTACGGATATGGCAAGAACTCTCCGTGACGGGAAGAACTGACCGTTCATATCGCCAAACTCGCACTCTTCATGGATGCTGATGTTGGATCCTGTGGATGGCAAACAACACTAGAAGGGGGGGTTGAATAGTGTTGTATAAAGATAAAAATTTTTCGTTCTTTAATCAATCAACACAAAACAAAACCTTCTAATGTTGCCTAAGAAACCAAGTAGAGTGATCTACGCTTGGTTCTTAATCAACTTAATTAATCTTCAAAATAAGTCAGAGATAAAACTCTTCTGGTAGTCGACTCCCTAAGAACAGTAGTCGACTCCCAGAGGGAAATTAAGCACAGCTCAGTTAAATAAATACTTAATGAAGATATATAAGATTTCACAGAAGTATAAGAGAGAAGCAGATACAGAAATTGATCTTGCAATATATTATGAATGAGTTACAAATATAATACTCAATGAATCAAGATAAACAAAGTAGAGATAAACAATCACAGAGAGAATCAAACGCAAACACAAGGATTTTTATCCTGGTTCCCCACAACCCTGGGTACGTCCAGTCCCCGACCAATCCGGTACGAGATTTCCACTATTGCCTTAGCAATACAAATACCTAGCCTCAACCAGGATTTCCGACCACCTAGACTTGTTTAGGATTTTACCCTTGCCTCACAACCCGAGGACTTTACCTTGCCTCATAATCCGAGGACTTTTCACAAACACCTTGCCTACAACAAGGATTTACTCACCACCTAGCCTTCAATTAGGATTTACAAACCTTTTGACGATTTACAAAAAAACTATAGCAACTTGATGAAGCCCTTGTGTATGTGATTGCTATAGGAGTAGATTTGATCTCAAAAATATAGAACTTAAAAGCTTTGGAGATCAAAAATTAAACTCAGTTTAAATCTCGTTAAAATATAACTTTAAAAACAGAGATTAAACAAGTTTTAAAAAAATTCTTTTAGCCAATATATATGTTATGAATAATGTGGCTAAAAGAAATAGAAATCCTTTCGATCAAATAGAATATAGAATGTAAACTTGATCAAAGGAAATAACTTGAAATTGATTCTCTAAAATCTTAGCACTTGTGCTTTATAGAGATCAATATTCAAGACTTGATCTTTGAAAGAATATAGATGAGAAAGCACAAAGATCAAAAAGAAAAACTTGAACTTTGCATCTCTAAAAATAAAGGCTTTAAGCTTTGGAGATAAAATTCAAGTTGGTGTTAGGCCAATAAATAAAATCAACAAAAGAATTTTCAGCACAGAAAATTAAAACAAGGCCTAAAAGACTTTTAAATAAAATAGGAGAGCTTTGAGAACTTTGAGCAAATAATTTAGATGAGAAATTTTTCTTGTATCAAATCCAAGCTCAATACCTCTATTTAAAAGGATGAAAAGTCATTTCAAAAAATTTGAATTTTGAATTTTGTAATTCAAATAATTTCCAAATATGTTTACATTAATCACGGTGATTGAAATTTGAAATTTGAAATTTGAATTTCAAATAATTTCCAAATATGTTTGCATTTGAAATTTGAAATTTGAAATTTGAATTTCAAATAATTTCCAAATATGTTTGCATTTGAAATTTGAAATTTGAAATTTGAAATTCAAATTATTTCCAAAATATTTTTCCAAGATTTATAAGCATTTAAACAAGGAGACTTTTGAAAAATAATTTCAAATTCATTTATATGCAACAATTAAAACGATTTTGAAAATCTAACCGTTTAACCCGTATGTTGGAATGTCTTCTGGTAGTCGACTCCCAGTATGATGGTAGTCGACTCCCAGAGCCATTTCCAGTATGGGCTTTTGGGCTCGAAAACTTAGGAAAAAAATATTTAAAAACATTTTTGGCATAATCCTAAGTGTGTGTATGGGCTTAATCAAATTGCCTTAACAAATTCCTAAGACTCAAATAAATGCCAAAATTACATATTACATTTAAGCATGCAATTCTTCTTGTTGGCTTCATTTGGACTTGACTTGATTTGCTCCTTGCACATTTGAGCTCCTATCATTCATAGCTCTCATTTGTGCAATGCATCTTTGCTTCATACGCTATTATTAAAAATACATTTCCTGCACACAAACTCGATGAAAATATTAGTAGCATAACATGTTGCTCATCATCAAAATAACCACGGGGTGGAGACTCGATTTCCAACAGCTGAGTCTCCATTTAATAAGGAATGTGAACTCTCTTCATGTGGAGCGTGAAGTTTGCGGTCGTGAAGGTATGTTATTTTTTTTGTTTTGGCACACGGCCATTAAAACATAACTACTTTCTTGATGAACGGGTGTCTCATCGAAGAAGATGGAAGTTTCAAAATTCTCATCGGAGAAGATCTTTGGTGCATGATCGCCTTGGCCATATGGTTCATGTAGGCTATGCACCCCCTCCCCATGCGGGAGGGGGTTGGCTTTGGCCAATGACCACCAAAGCCACCACCCCTTCAAGGGGGGTGTGCAACTGGACCCCTCAAGGGGGGAGGCCGACCATGGCCAAGAGGCCAAGGCCGTCCGGCAAGGGCCAAGGGGCCCTTGCCACAGCCAGGGCCAAGGGGCCCTTGCCACGGCCAGGGCCAGGGCCGGCCAGGAGGCCGGCCCTTGGGGGCCGGCCCTGGCCTCTGCCAGGCTGGCCGGCCCTGGCCTCTGCCAGGGACATGGCTGGCCAGGAGGTTGGCCCCGCCCCGCCCTTGGGGCCGGCCCTGGCCCCGGCCAACCCTGGCCGAGGCCAGGCTGGCTAGCCCTGGCCTCTGCCAGAGCCATGCCCTGGCAAAGGCCAGAGCCAGGGCTGGTCAGGAGGCCGGCCCCACCCAGGGGGCCGGCCCTGGCCCTGGCCAGCCCTGGCCTCTGCCAGGGCCATGCCCTGGCAGTGGCCAGGGCAAGGGCCGGCCAGGATGCCGGCCCCGCCCTGGGGGGCCCTGGCCGAGGGGTCAGGGCCCGTGGCCGGCCAGGGCAGCCCCCTGGCCGGCCTCGGCTAGGGCCTCTACCCTGGCTGAGGCCGGCCAGGGCCAGCCAGGCCCTGGCCGGCCTCAGCCAGGGCAGAGGCCCTGGCCGAGGGGCCAGGGCCCCCCTGGCTGGCCCTGGCCGGCCTCAGCCAGGGCAGAGGGGCCATGGCCCCTGGCTGGCCCAGGCAGAGGCCCTGGCCAAGGGGCCAGGGCCCCCTGGCCGGCCTCGGCCAGGGCAGGGGCCCTGGCCGGCCTCGGCCAGGGCAGGGGCCCTGGCCGGCCTCGGCCAGGGCAGAGGCCCTGTCCTAGGGGCCAGGGCCCCCTGGCCGGCCCTGGTCGGCCAGGGCAGAGGCCCTGGCCTCAGCCAAGGGCACCTGGCCAGACCTGGCCGGCCTCGGCCAGGGCAGAGTCCCTGGCCGGCCTCGGCCAGGGCAGAGTCCCTGGCCGAGGGGTCATGGGCACACCGAGGAGGCCCGGCCCTGGCCAAGCCAGGACTGCCGAGCCCCGCCTCGACCAAGGTGAAGGGGGGGTCTGCATGGCCGGTCCATACGGGTCCGGCGGCAGTTGCATACGGCAAAACCCCCTACTTGGGGGAATCCGGCTTTGGCACGGCCACGGCTCGACTCCGGCAATGGCCGGGGCAAGCCACTACCTCCCACTGTAAAATACATTTGTAAAATACGTTTTTCAATATACGTTTTCAAAAACGCTTTTCCGCTGCAAGTACTATAAGAGTACTATTATTTGATAAGTGATGGGGAAATATTGAAAAGTTGTTCTAGATGGTGATTTGCATCGCAATGTCCCTTCCGATTCTAGAGCAACACCTTCAATATTTTTCGAAAGTAACTTATCAAATGAAAATTCTTTGCAATGTTTTTGATCAAATTTGTTCTTATGTCTTTTGCAGCATTTTAAAGCTAAAATGTCTTCCGTCGCTAAGAACATCGTCGATGAGTTGAACAAAGGTGAAAAACTCAACGACGATAATTACAAACTATGGTCCATGAAGATACAATATGTTCTAGAGGAGCAAGACGTGCTCGAAACTCTGAAGAACATAATGATTGAATCTGAGTTGGGCACTACGGCCCAACACAGAAGAGACAAAGAAGCTTTTGATGCTTGGTCTCGGAAGAACAAGATTGCTCACATTACGTTGCTGTCAAGTATGGCAGACGACATAATGCGGATCTTTCGAAAATATGACATAGCCATGGACATATGGTCCAAGCTATAGGAGAAGTTTGGTGGCATCTCGGTGTCCAAACTTCGTTCTTTAACTATAAGATTCGATTCGTACAAGAAACGTCCAGATCATTCCATGGGGAAGCATCTGCGACATATGGCGAATCTCATCTCAGAATTAAAGGATGCAGGTCATGTGCTCACTGATGAGCAACAAATCCAAGTAGTCATACGTTCCCTACCAAATGGGTGGGACCAAATGAAGATGCATCTCACTCATAATGAGAGCATCAAGAACTTCAGCGATGTTTCTAAGCACCTCAAGTTAGAGGAAGAGCGGCTTGCGGCCGCCAAGCCAAGTGCAAAAGTGCAAATTGTTGCTAGTTCCTCACACGGGGGAAAGAAACGGAAAAATCATTTGAAGTTTACTAATGAAGGTAATAAGCAACCAGAGTCTACCAAGAAACCCAAACATAAGGGTGGGCATAAGAAATGGCACAAGAAGAAGGACTTGAAGAAGATCAAGTGTTTCAAGTGCAACAAGCTAGGTCACTATGCTCGTTCATGTACGAGTGGAGGTGACGAGGTAACTTGTAATAATACTAGTTACATATGTGTTTCTAGTTTAATATTTCTTGTAGAATCTAATCCTTTTTGGATAATTGATTCAGGTGCCACTGTCCACATAGCAAGGGACAGACAATCCTTCGTGGAGTATCACCGGATACCCCAAGGAACGAAGTGGATCTATGTAGGAAACAACACATGTGTTGAAGTGAAAGGCGTTGGGACGTGCAAGCTCGTCTTGGACAACGGCCGCACTATCCTACTTCATGATGTCCTCTTCGCTTCAGATATTCGAAGGAATATTATATCTGTGGTTGTATTAACGGGTCTTGGTTATAGTTGGTTCTTTCATGATTGTAATGTGGATTTGTCTTGTAATAATTCTGTAATTGGTTCTGGGTATATTTTTAAGGGATTCATTGTATTAAATACTATGTACGATTCCTCTAATTTTAATGAAAATTTCCTTGTTACAAATTCTTCGATTAATGAATCTGATGTAATTTGTTGGCACGCAAAGCTTGGTCACATTGGACAAGTACGAATGGATAGACTCGCCAAACGTGGCCTTCTATCCAATGTTTCAAAGGTCGAAATGTCGACTTGCGAACATTGCCTTGTAGGGAAATCTTGTCGCAAGCCGTTTGGAATCGGTGCAAGGGCCGAGGTTCCATTACAGCTCATCCATTCGGACATATGTGGTCCGATGAATGTCAAGACAAGACGCAGGAAGTCCTATTTCATCACTTTTATTGATGACTTCACCCGATTCAGTCATATCTATTTGATATCCCACAAAAGTGAATCATTAACCTGCTTTAAAAACTATATGAGTTTGGTGGAAAATCAATTAGATCGCAAGATTAAAGTCTTGCAAACCAATAGAGGCAATGAATACCAATCAACAAGTTTTAAGGAACTTTGTGATGAAAAAGGCATAGTTCATCAGGTAACTATGCCTTATACTCCGCAACAAAATGGTGTTGCAGAAAGGAGGAATAGGACTTTAATGGAAATGGTCTGTTCAATGATGGTGCAAGCCAACTTGCCAATCACCTTTTGGGGTGATGCATTATTGACGGCCACTTTTATTTTAAACCGCGTACCCTCGAAATCAGTTAGCTCCACTCCTTATGAGTTGTGGAACCAAAGGTCTCCTGACTTAAGCATTTTAAAACCTTGGGGATGTGCATCCTATGCACATATTTCCTCCCATAAGTATGGCAAACTTGGGCCAAGAGGGAGGAAATGTATCTTTATACGATACGCAGAAAACTCCAAAGGTTATGTTTTCATTGGTCAGGAAGACAATGGAGGACTAATTGAATTTGAGTCGAGGGATGTCACTTTCTTGGAAAACGAGTTTCCAAGACAGGGCGAGATAAGTCAGGACTTATCTCTATTTGAGATTTATGATCAAGAAGGATTACCTCATTTGAGTGGGAGAATTCTTGGTGAAGACGAAAATACGTTTCAACCTTCACCAATGGATGATACGAATGATGCGAATCCTATTCCATACGTGAATAATGATCCAAGTGGGAGTGATATTAGAATTGATCTAAATTCGAGTCAACAAGGACTTGAAGAATCTCAAATACGACGTAGTAGTCGTACATGGTTAGCTCCTCTAAGGTTTAAGGATGAATTCCCATAAACCTTTATGACTTTACTACAAGAAGATGACGAGCCTGCTACTTTCAAACAGGCCGTATCCTGCCCTACAAAAGACAAATGGATAGAAGCGATGAAGGAGGAATTAGAATCCATGAAAGTTAACCAAGTCTGGGACTTGGTTGACTTACCCAGAGGACATAGAGCTATTGAGAACAAATGGGTTCTCAAGATCAAGCATAAGGCTTATGGCTCTATAGAAAGATATAACGCTCGCCTGTCGCAAAAGGTTTTACGCAACAGGAAGGGATAGACTACGAAGAGACCTTCTCACCTGTTGTGTGTTTTACCTCGATTCGCTTGATTCTGGCTATGGTAGCTTGCTTAGACCTCGAATTACATCAAATGGATGTAAAAACTGCCTTTCTCAATGGAGAATTGGACGAGGAGATCTATACGGAACAACCAATGGGGTTTGTAAAAGAAGGAAACGAACATAAGGTTTGTAAGCTTCGTAAGTCCATATATGGTCTTAAACAATCCTCGAGGCAATGGTATATACGATTTCAAGAAGTTGTCTTATCAAATCGTTTTTCCATGCTTGATGACGATAACTGTGTATATATCAAGAGGATTAAGAGCAAGTATGTTATTATGTCTCTATATGTAGATGACATTTTAATAGCCAGAAATGACACGGGCTTTGTGATGGATATCAAGGCTTGGCTTTCATCAGTTTTTGAGATGAAAGACATGGGAGAAGCCGCATATATCCTTGGAGTTAAGATTTCAAGGAATCGTTCGAAGAAACTTCTCTCTCTTTCACAAGAGACTTATATAAAGAAGGTTCTAGAACGTTTTAATATGCATGACTGCAAGTCCATTGATACTCCTATAAGCAAATGGGATAATTTATGTCTGAAATCATGTCCAAAGAACCAAAAGGAAAAGGAAATTATGGAAAAAGTTCCATAATCCAGTGCAGTTGGTAGTCTTATGTACGCTATGATGTGTACAAGACCGGACATCTGTTTTGCCGTTGGAATGGTAAGTCGTTACCAATCTAATCCAGGGCAAGTACACTGGAAAGCAGTTAAGAGGATAAGGCGGTATCTTAAAGGAACTGCAGACTATGCTTTATGCTATCAAGGAGATGCCTTGAGGCTCGAAGGCTACACTGATGCTGGTTGGGCGGGTGATCTCGATGAGCGACGATCGACCTCAGGATATGTTTTTCTACTCGGATCTGGTGCAATATCCTGGAGTAGCAAGAAACAATCCTGCATCGCACTTTCAACTATGGAAGCCGAGTTTGTAGCATTTAGCATGGCAGTCCAAGAAGCTGTTTGGCTTAGGAAGTTCTTAGACATGCTAATTGATTCAAGTGACTCAGGTGTTGTACCAATACACAGTGACAATCAAGCATCTATAGCCTATGTCAAAGATCCAAAATTCCATTGTAAGACCAAACACATTGATATCCGCTACAAATTTGCAAAAGACTATGATAAGACCAAGAAGGTATACATTAGGTACATATCTACGCATGAGATGATAGCGGATCCGCTTACGAAGGCGATCCCCAGAGATGTGTTTTACACACACTTATCATCTCAAGGATTGCGTAAGAGCTGAGTTGTACCAATGTAAATTCTCATGTCTATGAAAGATCAAATTTAATAAAAGAATAAGTCCTTTTCAACATTGCATATGAGTTTTTTGAAAATGTTTGTGTACATTTCTTTTATCTCAGCTGTATTTTCTAGTATGTCGGACAGATTGAGGTTGGCTCTCTCACATGAGCAACCGCCTTTATTCTATCAGACGGATAAAATAAAGATGAGAACTGTTTAAAGTCAAAATCGTCAGACGGATGATTTAGAGTCATGACTTGAACAAAATGGTCGTATGAAATATCTGCATCATATGGATGCTTACAAAAGATCAAAGAAGATTTTTTTAAAAAATCTTATCTGTCTCATGTGGGATGTGGGTCCAGGAGATTACTGAGTATTAAAGGGGACTCAAAATCAGACATTGTGGTGTCTGATCATCATCCTTACAACATCATTAAGACATACACTCCCTGGGAAAGGAGTGATATTGTATACATATTCATACTACGTATGCATTTGACCATTGGGTTAGAATAGTAATTGTGTTTACTATTATGTGAGACCCAAAAGACCACATGGGTCTTAACTTCTTACCTTTATGGACTCTAATTGGTTCCTTTAGATTTGACTGGGTGATCGCTATCTTAGCATGTTGCTTATGGACTATGGTCAATTCGGTCCGGCGGGGCATGTTAGAAAAGCGAGTCAAGTCAAGGTCGAAAGGATCGCAAGAAGAGCAAGATTAATTTCATATTCACATTTGGACTTTAGAGATTCAAAGCTGGCCAGCCAATTGTAATCCAGATGGGATTCAATTGTTGAATATAAAGTATAAGAAATGTGAAAGAAATAATCTAGGGTAAAACATGCGTTGATCTACTCAACTTTGCACCCCAAAGAGTGTTGTGTATCTCTAACAAGTGTACAACAGCGGACTCTATGCGCATGACGGTCACACGGTCTATTTCTCGGTATGATAAATTGAAGAACTAAAGGATAAGATGTTTCCTTACAAATCCCCTCAAGTGTGAGTGGGAGATGTTGGATATGGACGACATGTATACACCCATGAGGGGATGTATGAGGGTATACGGACCTCGGATGTCGCGTGCATGAAAGCATGTGCGAAGGGAACCTTTTCATGTGTGAAAAGGACCACTCGATAAGTAGAAAAAGTCACTTTATAAGTGCATAAAGGCACTTGATAAGTGCATAAGGAAGAGGATAAGGAAATGTGCTAATATAGGCTAATAAGCTTATATATGGTTATTTCCTACAATAGGACCCAATGGTAAGGCTTTTAAGGCTAATCCTTCATGCCATAAGTTTTGCATAAGGCAAACTTTTTCCTCTTCTCCCTTCCATTTAGTTCTTCTTCCAAATAGAGATTTAGACGGTGGAAACGCTGCTTCGATCCTCTGTGACGAAGTACTGACCGTTGTGGCAAATTCAAGGGCAAAGTTCAGAGACTACAGCGTAGCATACGCTAACGTAAGTTCTCTTTCGATCCTCCATCCACGCGCGATGGGTTCCTACACATAGACAGGATCCTTACACTTTCCAGCCTTACGTGGCTTGGCACCCGATGTTTTACCTCGGGCTCCAAATTTACGGCGGTAATCCTCTCTATTGACAGGGATTCATGTTTATCAGGCGGCAACTGGTATAATGGATCCAGTGCAAGGCACAAATGGTGTGTAAACCACATGGAATGTAAATGCCCATGATGTGCACATCCTTTCCAGCTTTACGTGGCTTGGCACCCGATCTTTTACCTCGGGCTCCACCTTTACGGCAGTAATCCTCTCTATTGACAGGGTATCATGTTTATCAGTGATGGTATATTGATGAATGAACCAATTTGTTCGGTTTGATGCACATGGTGATGTACATGTGATCATATATATATATATATATATATATATATATATATATATATATACTAGTCATACCCCGTGCCCGCGGGCACGGTTCAGTTAAGATTTTCCCCCGCGAAATCTTTGTTCCCCAAAAAATTATTTTCACATCCAAAATTTAAAAGAACAACAAATTAGCATAAAACTATTTAGCGATATGGGCGCCTTTGGTGCAAAATAACAAATTCGACATAGGCACATTCGACACAGAACAACAAATTCGGCATAGAACAACAATTTCAGCTCGGAACAACAAATTAGCGTTTAAAATTTAGCAGACCCGGTCGCCTTCGGGCGCGGTTCATTTAAGATATCCCCTCAAAATCTTTGTTTTCCCCAAAAAATTATTTCTCCCTCCAAAATTTAAACGAACAAAAAATCTTTCTTTTCCCAAAAAATTATTCACCCTACAAAATTTAAACGAACAAAAATTTAGCTTCGGGCGCGAGCGCCTTCGGGCGCGGTTCATTTAAGATATCCTCTCAAAATGTTTGTTTTTACCAAAAATTATTTCCCCCTCCAAAATTTAAACGAACAAAAATTTCGCTTCGGCGTGGGGCTTTCTTTCTTTTTTTTGGGGTCAATAAAAGAAATATCACTAATTAAGGTTGTCTAATTCCATCTCAATTATGTCATTAAATTTACTTCTTTCCCTTAAAAAATCTTAACGTCTAAATATTTGATTTATTTCAAATCACATTTAAAACAAATCAGAGATTATGCAACATAATTTTTTCCTATTATGAATGATTACAATCTCTCAGTCATCTAGATGATTACAATCATCTAAAAATTAGCAAAGGGGAGCTTTAGTATATACCTACATATCATTAAACAATTAATTAGAAACACAAATTAGTTTTCAAGTGAAAGTTAGAGTTTCAAATTTACAGTTTAACACAATGTCATTGAGTTGTTCACATGTGTACAAACTAAAAAACAAAGCTACTTTCCTCCAACAAAATGAGGTCTTCAATCTTCATGCAAGCCAGACAATAAAAATCACACAGCTCTTGGATGATGATTTAACACTTGTAGAAACCCCATAAGAGAAACTCAATTAAGAATTTATCATCAATAGTTAGTTGAATGGTCAAGCCTAAGCTTATTTAAGAAGATATATTGACACATGTTCGGTTGTTAGTCCTCACTCTGACATGTACAATTGATGGTCACCATTTTATTCATCTTCATGCAAGATCTATTAGATTAAAAAATTGGCCAAATCAAGACCCCCCTCCCATGGCTTCAGTGTAGGGAAAGCAAGAAAAAAAGGAAAAAAGAAAGTAACAAATCAAATCTACAATAGTAAATTTTTAAAAGCTCCATTCACACACTTAATAACCAAACCATAATCAACCATTCTCCATTCCCAAACTTAGTAACCAAACTGTAAAACATTTTAAAAAGTTCCATTTATACATATAATTACCAAAACAATAGCAGACAAAAACCAAACCATGTTACAAATAAAGAGATCAAAACATATTATACACTTAATATGTCCACAAAACCTTCACAAACTACATAATCGAATTTACATGTGCTTGCCCATGAGTTCGACCTCCCACATCGCTCCACCTTCATGGTTTCATGTGCTACTCTTGCACCCCCTGAACTGATCGCAATTATCTAGTTGATGGAATTAGGTCATCCAATCATCCAATGAATACATATAACTGATTAGACATTTGTGTATTAGTTAGCAAACAATCTTTAACTAATATCACCATCACTACATAATCATAAGCTGTGCAAATTAAAAGATGAATAATGCTAAGAAACAAACATAAGTTGCTTTCAGGCTTAATCTGAGATGAATTTTGCTCCACCGAAAAACTCTTCATGCTTAATCTGAGATGTTTTCATATAAACATAAGTTGCTTTCCCATATGTGATACGCATGCCATTACAATCGTAAAAAGAATCAAATGCAGTAAGAGAAATTCATTAAGACATATGAGAACTTTCATGCTATTCCAAAATATATAACAATGACATGCTAAGCTTATGAGAACACAGCCATATAATCCATTAAATCCGTCAAAACATAGGGATGCTATTTAGCAAATAAATTTTACATTTGATAAATACCGAGCCTATGAGAACTTTCATGCTAATAAAAACATATAACAAAGATGGATGGTCCAACATCACAATCATGGAAAACCTACAGTACTTAAGCAACGTGCTTTAATTAAACACCAAAGTTCAAAAATATTTATTTAAAGAGAATAAACACCAAAGTTCAAAAAAAATGAGAACATAATGCATTTTTTATGAGAGCATCTTGTATTTAACAGAATTATGCATAATGAATAGTACATGATGTATTATGCTGATGTGTTAAATATATCCTGTTGAAGTTCAGTATTAGTCTTTGTGAGTGTCAAATATGTTATTGAAGCTATTATGCATAATAAATTAACACATCAGCATGCATTGTGGTAAATATCATCTTTCAGAATGATGATATGTTTAACACTCAGCATAATGCATAATGAACAACATAACACTCAAATATGTTTAACACTCTGTTCATTATGCATCATGCATAATAATGAATATATTTAACACTGATGTTATCATGCATAATGAAAAATCTCCAGCAAATATATTTAACACAGAATTATGCATAATGAACACTCTGTTTATATATTTGATATTAATCACCAGCTCAATCTCATGTTCACTTATAAAAACAATCCATTTATTAGAATATTTTCATATCATTAACTACTTCTAAAGTCCTAGCATCAAATAATGTAATTCAAAATGTATGCGCAATGGCATCTTCAAGGCATTGACCCGTAAAAGAAGAAGATGTTCTCTGTTTTAATCTGTTCATGTCTCTATAAAGCAAAAGAGCATGTCATCAACCTTCATAAAGAAAAAGCAACCGAAAACCAAAGCATGAGTAAACTAAGAATTAAAGAAGGAACAGAATATATGCAAAAAACCCTACATTTTGTTTGCAAGAGTGAACTAATACAAATGAATTATTAGCATGGATAGATGTAAACATATACTAAAGTTGTCAGGTGTGAAGATGACTTAATAACCTCCCCTTAATGAACATGTGTATACATTTTGAACATATATATTAATGAAGATCGCATATATCAAATACACTCAAATTGGCTGAACATGTGTATGGGTGTATTTTTGTTCAGCCAATGAAATTTTTAGTTCACCCATATGTATGTGATGAAAATTAACCCAATCTGCTTATGGGTGTTCACATTGGCTGAACTAAAAATATTGGCTCAAATGTTCAAATACACTCAAATACACTCATAAGCAAACTTTTTCTTTTGTTATACACCCATAACATATTGGCTGAAATGTTTGGCTGAAATCTCTTATCCACAAATTAAGCTCTCAATATTCTTTCAATATTCTTTCAATATTCTTTCACAAATCTCATACCAATACTCAGTTCTCAATATTCTTTCAATATTCATCCAATATTCTTTCATATCAAGCTCTCATCCAATTTCTGAATATGAAAAAAACAATATAAATGTTTATTGCAGGACATATACATGAGATCTTCATATATAATTTAACTCATATATAATTTTGAGATCTGCATATATAATTTTTTTTAAAACAGGACATATACATGACATATACAAAAACAATATAAATGTTAATCTTGAGATCTTCATATATAATTTTTTTAAAACAGGACATATACATGAGATCTTCATATAGGAAAACAGCTAAAAGATTATATGTCCTGTTTTATGTATAGTTTAACTCAACAGGCAAAAAATTGTAATATAAAAACAAATAGGAAACATTTATATTACAATTTTTTCATGGCTATAAGATTGCAAAATTTGTTTTTTCCTATAATATAAATGTTTATTGCACATAACCAAACAGCTGAAAGGCAAAGTTCACAAAGCTCACCAATTCACAAAGGATGTGATGAAGGCCTCAAACCCACAAAGCTCACCAAGAGGGTGCTTGAGCTCTCCCGTGATCTTAAAAGAAGAAAATGAGAAAATGTGAGGGTCATTTAAAAGAAGAAAATGAGAAAATGCAAATTAAAGAAGAAAATTAAAAGAAGAAAATTAAAAGATGAGTTCTTGATGCTTGCTTGATGGTCTTCCTTGATCTGAGTTATGGGTGTATTCACATTGGCAATTCACATAGTCTTGGAATTTTTGATTTTAAATGAAGAGTAAAAAATTATATATCTTCAAATTATATATTTTCAATCTGAGTTATGCTTGCAATTATATATGAAGATTGAAGATTGAAAAAATTATATATGTGTTTAAAACATTGGCTGAATGATTAAAACATTCACATTGAAGATTATATATTGAAAACACACATATATATAACTTCAATGAGAATACATTCTGAAAACATTCACATTGAAGATTAAAACATTGGCAACTTGAAAACATTCACATTGGCTGATTAATCTTCAATGTGAATGTTTTCAGAAAACACACACATATATAACTTCATTCTGAAAATTGGCTGTGAATGATTAATCTTCAATGTGAATGTTTTCAGAAATGTGAATGTTTTCAATGTGAATGATTAATCTTCAATGTGAATGTTTTCAATGTGAATGATTAATCTTCAAAAATTGGCTGTGAATGTTTTCAGAAAACACACACATATACATTCTGAATATAGTCTTGAATACATTCTGAAAACTTCAATGTGAATGATTAATCTTCAATGTGAATGTTTTCAGAACATTGGCTGAATGATTAAAACATTCACATTGAAGTTATATATGTGTTTCAAAAATTATATAATCAGCCAAATTATATATGTGTTTCAATATATAATTTTCAAGATTAAAGATTGAAAAAATTATATATGTGAATGCTTTCAAGTTTGTGTTTTCAGGCAATTCACACTCAGGATATGTTTTCAATCTGAGTTATGCTTGCAATTCACATAGTCTTGGATTGTTGCCTTTGATTATCCAAGTTTGTGAAAAATGCAAAGTTCAATTTTTTCTGCAATTTTGCCTTTGAGTATCCAAGTTTGATAATCAGGAAACCAAATTTATAATTGTTAATATCAGGAATCCAAATCCAAATTTATAATCTCTTAAGGAAACATAAAAATTGAAGACAGACATAAAAATTGCCTTTGATTATCCATATCAAAAAATGCAAGGTTCAATTTTTTGATTATCCAAGTTTCAATTTGCAGACAACCATATCATAAACTTAATCCAAGTTTATAAATTTCAAAGTTGCAGGACTTTGAGTTATGCTTCAAAAATATTCAAATCATGGATTCTAATATCAATTCTAATATCCATGAGTTCATTTGCATTTGATATTAGAATTACAATCATGGACAATGTGATCCAATCAACAATCAAATATCCTGCAATCATGGATTCTAATAGCAATTCTAATATTCAAATTTTCACAGATATTGCATTTAATGGTAAAGTTCACTTGAATATTCAACTGTTATATTCACAGGACAATTAAAAAATTTATACCAAAAATTTCAAAATTGATCCTGTTGCAATTCACAAGACATTTTCAAAAATTTCAAAATTTATACCAAAAAGTTCAAAATTTGAATGAGTTGAAATTAACAGGATATCAACATTTTTGAAGGGTTCAAATCACCTTGCAGAAGTTTCACCAAAGTGAATTCAAAAAATTAGAGTGAATGTTAAAGTTATCAACTGTTATCTAATTAGATAACATTATCAACTTTTGTGAATATAACACCAACTCTAATTAGATCACATTTCAATTTTAATAAATTACAAAAAGCTCAAAATTATTCAAAAAGTTCAAAACTGATTTTTCAAGTTTTATATTCAAATGTTATATTCAAAAAGGTCAAAATTTTCAAAAAGTTCAAAACACCAACTTGAACCCTTTATGGTATATTCAAAAAGTTCAAAAAGTGCAAAAAGATCAAAAAGTTCAAGTTGGTTATATTAAAAAAATTATTCACATATGAAAAGTTCTTCACAGATGAAAAGTCCAAAACACCAACTTGAACCCTTCAATTTGAATAATTTTGAATTCACTTGATTCACCTGAGGTTGAATGACTAACACACCCAGCAACCTTGCACTTTTGAAGATCCTAGCCACCCAGACACACAGCCACCTTGCACTTTTGATTCACCTTGCAAAGACATGAAAATGTCAACCAGCCAAATTAACAGGATATCAAAAATTTCACAAATAATTTTGCATATGAGAAATTTCACATATAATTTCACATATAACATTCAAAAATTCACAGGAAAATATCAACATGTCCTGTGATATATTGAAAGTGAGTATATTGCAAACCTGTGATATATTGAAAGTGAGTATATTGAAAGTAACAGTTGAATATTCAAGTGAAAATCAAATATTGAATAATTTGCAATATATCACCCAGACATTTTGTAATATATCACAGGACATTTGCAATATATATATCACAGAAAGTTTATATAAATTATAAAAAAGCTACTTGAATCAGATTTACATCAAAGTTTATCACATCTGAGATTTACAATGAGATTTACAAATGAGATTTACATCAAAGTTTCCCTCTAATGTGATATCCAACATATGTAAATTTATAAATGAGATCCAACATGTTGTGATGTAAATGATCAAAGTTGAAATATCTCCTTCTATGTGAGAGATTTGTGAGTTCAAGTAAATTTATAAATGATCAACATCACTTCTATGTAAATGATGTTAGTTGTGATGTTAGATAAATTTTGAACATCCTTCAAAACATTTATACCAAAAATTTCAAAATTGATCCTGTTGCAATTCACATGACATTTTCAAAAATTTCAAAATTTATACCAAAAAGTTCAAAATTTGAATGAGTTGAAATTAACAGGATATCAACATTTTTGAAGGAAATCTGAGTTGTGATGTTGATCTAACTCTGAGTTGATCATTTATAAATTTTTCTCAAACTCAAACTCAAACTCAAACTCAATTTTGCTCATATCCTCATTAAGAACTGAGTTTGATATTGGTGAGTTTGAATACTTGCTCATATATGAATTGAAATTTTGCAATGGCCTGAGCAGGACATTAGTTCTTGATGAGGATACTCAATTTTGCTATTTGAATTTTATGAGGATACTCAAATTTGAATTTTGGTGAGGATACTCATGTCTAATGTCCTGCTCAGTCCATTATTCAAATAGCTAATGCAAAATTCACATTTGAGTATCCTCATAAAATTCAAATTTGAGTATATCAAATAGCAAAATATTCAAATAGCAAAATATCAGGATGTGAATACTCCACATTAGTATTTGAATTTTCTATTTGATATACTCAAATTTGAAATTATTCTCATTAATTTGAATAATGAATACTCAATATTCAAATACTCCACATTAGTTCTTGATGGGGATACTTAAATTTGAATTTTGCTATTTGAATACTTACATGATGAGGATACTCAATTTTTCTCATATCCTCATCAAGAACTGAGCAGGACATTAGTTTGCTCATATATGAAATACAATTCAATTTTGATCATATCCTCATCAAGAACTGAGTTTGAATTACTTTGATATGGAAACTACTGTCCTGCAGCAAATTAGTTTTAGCAAATATTCAATTCAATTTCAATCCAATTCAATTCAAGTTCAATTAGTTTTTGAAGTAGTCCATTTGATAAGTGAATATTTGCTGCAGGGTGCTTATATTTGAAGTAGTCCATTTCAAACATATTTCATTGAATTGAAACGCAAACTCAAATTGAGTTTGCATATCAAAGTATTCAAGTATTTGAATATTTGCTGCATGAAAATATTTCAGAACTGGCCTCATTTTCAATGTTATGAATTGAGTTTGCAATGAAACTCAAATTTGCAAACGCAAACTCAAATTTTTACTGCAGTTTGAAATTTTGAAATAACTCAAATTTCAACAGTGTATAGAGAGAAATTTTGAAATAACATTGCAAACTCAAACTCAAACTCAAACTCAAACTCAAATTTCAACATTGAAGAGCAAGGGAAATTTCAATAACTCAAATTTTGCCATTTGAAATTTTGAAATAACATTGTATACTCTTCACATTTTGAAATAACAATGCAAAATCAAACTCAAACTCAATTCTCTCAACATAACTCAAAATACATAGTTCAATAACTCAAACTCAAATTTGCAATAACAGAATGTTGAGAGAATTGAGTGTCCTGTTGACAGAATTTTGAATTTTGAGAGAATTGAGTTTTGAGATGGCATAGAATCAAACATAACATCTCAATATAGTTCATTGAATACTTGAATTTTGAATAACATCTCAACAACATAATTCAAAATTCAACTTGCATAGAATTCTCTCAACAGAATTTTGAATACTTGAATTTTGAGTTGCATAGAATCAAACATAACCATAGTTCATAACATTGTTATTTGAGTTGCCATGAAATCAAAGAAACAAAAAATTATCTCAAAAACCACAGTTTGAAACTCAATTCTCTCAACATTCAACAGGACACTGAAAGCACATCAACATTCAACATTCAAACTCAATTCTCTCAACATTCAACTTTGAAACTCAATTCTCTCAACATAGTTCAGTGTCCTGTTGGCAATGACAGTGTCATGTTAATTACCCAATTTTACTTGAATACTTACATATATTTCTCTCAATTCTCTGAATGGAATGCACACTTCATTCAAATAGCAATTTATAATGAATGAATTAGTTTTCTGAGTGGAATACTTCAAATTTTCTGAATGGAATACTTCAAATTTGAAAACTGTAATAGCAAACTTGAAGTATTCCACTCAGAATAGAAATACTTCACATTGATTCTTAATTAACTCATTTCAGTATTCATTTTCTAATGAAATTTTGAAGCAAGTATATCAAATTTGTATAAATGAATACTGTGTCCCGTTAATTATATTTTAAAGTGTCAAGTAATTACCCTATAACATGCTCAAGCAAATACACATGGAAATAAATTGTTGAATACTTGCAAGTATATCAATACCCTATAACATGCTCAACTATATTTTTGCAAGTATAGCAAATACACATGGAAATAAATTTATTTCATTGTCCTGTTACTTGCATATATTCTCAAACTCAAACTCACCAAGGTTATTATCCATAAATATTATTTATAGAAACTGTGTAATGTCAATAATACATTGAATTTGGCATGCAAGATTGATGTATTTTCAATAAATTTTCAAACTATTGAGGAGGATTGATGAGAAATACCTTGGCTTGCAAGCTTGATGTATTTTCAAAGAAAAGTGTTGAGTTCTTCAGAAAATGGCAAAAGTTTCTCAGTTAGTGGAGGGTGCTATCCATGATTAATTTGTCCTGCAAATAGTTAAACCAAAATAGTTAGAATTTACACATGCAAACAATTGGACTAATTCGTTAGCAATTCATATGAATAAAAATGAGTGAAGATTGAGCAATTCAATTGAGTGAAGCAAATATTAGTCCAACCAAATTAACAGGACAATGAAATTTGATTATGAAGAGCAAGCACCTCTATATCATAAATTGTTTACACCTAAAAATGTGAATTTACAACAAAGCTTTTTTCAGTGTATTGGATTTCAAATATGAAATCCAGTATACTCTTTATAGAGGTGCTTGCTCATATTTCTCTCAACATAGCTCTCTCTCTTCTCTCACATTGTTCATTCTCAACCATAGTTTACACATAGTTTACACCATAGTTTACACACCAAATTTTTCAAATGTCATGTATACTGCATTCAACATAGTTCATTCTCTCAAAAACACCCAAATGAGATACATCAAGGGAGTTTACACACCAAATTCTATGTAATTTTTTTAGATTGGATAACATTATCCAATATCTCAGTACCCATTTCTACAAACAACACACCCAATTACACAAACAACACACCCTATCCATTTCTGAGTTATATAATGACATTCAAGATATGTTGATATGTGTATGCAAATCACATATGTCATTCCATTGCAGTTATCACAAATGTCATTCCAATTTTCATACATGCTGAATCAAGATGCAAAATTCTACATACAATGTAATCAGCATATGTAATTTTGTTGGCATGTGTAAATTACACATAACCAAATTCTATATACAATGTAATCAGCACAACCAAATTCAAGATATGTTTGAATTACATGCAAACATATCTTGAATTACATATGCAAAATTCTATATACAATGTAATCAGCATATCTAATATTCAGGATAGTCAAAGCATATGCAAATTGGAGTGCTTGAGAAATAGAAGTTTCAGGATATGTGTAATATATATATCAGCATAACCAAATTCTATATATATATCATGGGTTTCAGGATAGTCAAAGCATTCCTTATGAAATAAACATAGAGAAATAGAAGTTTTTATGAAATAGAAGTGATAAACATAGAGAAGTGATAAACTGATTTCAGGACAACCAGTAATTCAGTTCTAGCCATTTTTTGCATATGAGAAGTATAACAACAGAAAAATTATTTTGCATACATTGAACTCAAATTTGTGAAATGGAGGGTGCTTGCCTTGATCTCCTTGCTCTCCGTTGATTTGAGGTAGAAGAGGGTGCTGGAGGTAGAAGAGGGTGCTGATGTGCTGCTTGTTGGCGTTTGTTGCTTGATGTGAGGAAGCTGGAGGTAGAAGAAGATGGAGTGGGGGGAATGAGAGTAGCTGCGATGTGCTTGATGTGCTTGCTCTTCGTTGAGGGAGGGTGATTGAGCTGAGGTAAAAGAGGAGCTGAGGTAGAAGACGGTGTTGAGCTGGAGGAGGTAGATGGAGGAGGTAGAAAAAGATGAGGATGATGGAGCTCTCCCTTGCTCTGCTTCCTCTTGGCGTGCAAAGAAAAGAATGAAATCTCTCCATCAACGTAACCCTCCCAAATCAACGTAACCCTCAAAATGGCGCGCAATTATGATGTGATCAAAATTTTGATCATTTTCCCTCCAATTCGAGCAGATGGAAACTGAAAGGTTGAAATTTTGATTTCAAAATTTAAATACAAATGAAATCTCTCATATCTCCATCAAATCATTCTTATCTTATATCAATTTCTCATATCCCATATCTACATACAAATCTCTATAAACAACACACCCAATTACACATAACCAAATTCTCTTATCCATTATCTCTTAACCAAAATATCTTATACAACAATACACACATATCCACATACAACAATACACATAACCAAAATCTCTTATCCAATTTCTCTTATCCAAAAACCCATGATAACATCCTTGTTTTATAATATAGATATATATGAACTTACAGTTTCTTTGTTCAGTTTCACACATTGTATACTTGTTGATCATATATGTAAATTGCTGCACACTTTGCGTTTTAACCCTCGCGCACGACGGGGCGTAATTTTACCCGTCGTCCGCGCGGATGGAAATTGCTCCACACTGTGCGTTTTAAGCCCCGTGCATGACGCGCATGACTGGGGTAATTTTGCCGGTCGTGTGCGCGGATGGAAATTGCTTCACACTTTGCGTTTTAACCCCCGCGCACGACGGGGCGTAATTTTGCCCGTCGTGCGTGCGAATGGAAATTGCTCCATACTATGCGTTTTAAGCCCCGCGCAAGACGTGCATGACTGGGGTAATTTTTCCCGTCGTGGACGAGGATGGAAATTGCTTCACACTTTGCGTTTTAACCCACGCGCACGACGGGGCGTAATTTTGCCCGTCATGCGCGCGGATGGAAATTGCCCCACACTGTGCGTTTTAAGCCCCGCACACGACGCGCACGACTGGGGTAATTTTGCCCGTCGTGCGCGTGGATGGAAATTGCTTCACACTTGGCGTTTTAACCCCCGCACACGACGGTGGTAATTTTGCACTTCGTGCGCGCGTATGGAAATTGCTCCACACGATACGCACGACGGGGGTAAATTTGCCCGTCGTGCACACGGATGGAAATTGCTTCACACTAGGCATTTTAACCCACACGCACGACTGGGGTAATTTTGCCCGTCGTGCGCGCGGATAGAAATTGCTGCACACTTTGCGTTTTAACACCCGCGTACGAATGGGCGTAATTTTGCACGTCGTGCGTGCGGATGGATATTTCTCCACACTGTGTGTTTTAACCCCCGCGCACGACCTGCACGACTGGGGTAATTTTTTTGATCGTGCGCACGGATGGAAATTCTGCACACTTTGCGTTTGAACCCCCGCGCACGACCGGGCGTAATTTTGCCCATCGTGCGCGCGAATGGAAATTGCTCCACACAGTGCGTTTTAAGCCCCGCACACGACGCGCATGACTGGAGTAATTTTGCCAGTCGTGCACGCGGATGGAAATTGCTCGACACTGTGCGTTTTAAGCCCCACGCACGACGCGCACGACAGGGGTAATTTTTCCGGTTGTGCGTGCGGATGGAAATTATTGCACACTTTTTACGTTTCAACCCCCGTGCACGACAGGACGTAATTTTGCCCGTCGTGCGTGCAGATGGAAATTGCTCCACACTGTGCATTTTAAACCCCGCGCACGACGCGCACGACTGGGGTAATTTTGCCCGTCGTGTGCGAGGATGGAAATTGCTTCACACTTTACGTTTTAACCCCCGCGCACGACGGGGCGTGATTTTGCCCGTCGCGCACGGATGGAAATGGCTTCACACTAGGCGTTTTAACCCACGTACACGACGGGGGTAATTTTGCCCGTCATGCACACGGATGGAAATTGCTCCACACGACGTGCACGACGGGGGTAATTTTGCCCGTCGTGCGTGCGGATGGAAATTGCTTCACACTAGGCGTTTTAACCCACGCGCATGACCGGGGTAATTTTGCCCGTCGTGTGCGCGGATGGAAATGGCTGCACACTTTGCGTTTTAACCCCCGCGCACGATGGGGCGTAATTTTGCCCGTCGTGCGTGTAGATGGAAATTGCTCCACATTGTGCATTTTAACCCCTGCGCACAACACACACGACAGGGGTAATTTTGCCGGTCTTGCGCGCAGATGGAAATTCTGCACACTTTGCGTTTTAACCCCCGCGCACGATTGGGCGTAATTTTGCCCGTCGTGCGTGCGGATGGATTACTCCACACTGTGCATTTTAAGCCCCACGCACGACGTGCACGACTGGGGTAATTTTGCCGGTCGTGCACGCGGATGGAAATTTCTGCACACTTTGCGTTTTAACCCCTGCGCATGACGGGGCGTAATTTTGCCCGTCGTGCGCGTGGATGGAAAGTGCTCGACACTGTGCGTTTTAAGCCCCGCGCACGACACACACGACTGGGGTAATTTTGCCGGTCGTGCGCGCGGATGGAAATTGCTGCACACTTTTTACGTTTTAACCCCCGCGCACGACGGGGCGTAATTTTGCCCATCGTGTGCGCGGATGGAAATTGCTCCACACTGTGCGTTGTATGCCCCGCGCACAACACACACGACTGGGGTAATTTTACCGGTCATGCGCGCGGATGGAAATTGCTGCACACTTTGCGTTTTAACTCCCGCGCACGACGGGGCGTAATTTTGCCCGTCGTGCGCGCGGATGAAAATTGCTCCACACTGTGCGTTTTAAGCCCCGTGCAGGACGCGAACGACTGGGGTAATTTTGCCGGTGGTGTGCACAGATGGAAATTGCTGCACACTTTGCGTTTTAAACCACGCACACGATGGGACGTTATTTTTCCCGTCGTGCGCGCGGATGGAAATTGCTCCACACTGTGCGTTTTAAGCCCCGTACACGACGCACACGACTGGGGTAATTTTGCAGGTCGTTCGCACGGATGGAAATTGTTGTACACTTTTTGCGTTTTAACCCCCGCATACGACGTGGCGTAATTTTGTCTGTCGTGTGTGCGGATGGAAATTGCACCGCACTGTGCGTTTTAAGCCCCGCGCACGATGTGCACGACTGGGGTAATTTTGTCGGTCGTGCGTGCGGATGAAAATTGCTGCACACTTTGCGTTTTAACCCCCGCGCACGACGGGTCGTAATTTTGCCGGTCGTGCGCGCGGATGGAAATTGCTCGACATTGTGCGTTTTAAGCCCCACGCACGACGCGCACGACATGGGTAATTTTGCCGATTGTGTGCGCGGATGGAAATTGTTGCACACTTTTTACGTTTTAACCTCCGCGCACGACGGGGCGTAATTTTGCCCGTCGTGAGTGCGGATGGAAATTGCTCCACACTGTGCGTTTTAAGCCCCGCGCACGACGTGCACGATTGGGGTAATTTTGCATGTCGTGGGCGAGGATGAAAATTGCTTCACACTTTGTATTTTAACCCCCACGCACGACGGGGCGTGATTTTGACCGTCGTGTGCATGGATTGAAATGGCTTCACACTAGGCGTTTTAACCCCCGCACACGACGGGTGTAATTTTGCCCGTCATGCGCGTGGATGGAAATTGCTCCATACGACGTGCACGACGGGGGTAATTTTGCCCGTCGTGCGTGCGGATGGAAATTGCTTCACACTAGGCGTTTTAACCCACGCGCACGACCGGGGTAATTTTGCCTGTCGTGTGCGCGGAGGGAAATTGCTGCACTCTTTGCGTTTTAACCCCTGCGCACGACATGGCGTAATTTTACCAGTCGTGCGCGTGGATGGAAATTGCTCCACACTGTGCGTTTTAACCCCCGCGCACAACGCGCACGACTGGGGTAATTTTGCCGGTCGTGCGCGCGGATGGAAATTCTGCACACTTTACGTTTTAACCCCCGCGCACGATTGGGCGTAATTTTGCCCGTCGTGCGTGCGGATGGATTGCTCCACACTGTGCATTTTAAGCCCCACGCATGACGTGCACGACTGGGGTAATTTTGCCGGTCATGCACGCGGATGGAAATTTCTGCACACTTTGCCTTTTAACCCCCGCGCATGACGGGGCGTAATTTTGCCCGTCGTGCGCGCGGATGGAAACTGCTTGACACTGTGCGTTTTAGGCCCCGTGCACGACGCGCACGACTGGTATGATTTTGTAAGTCATGCGCGCGGATGGAAATTGCTGCACACTTTTTGCGTTTTAACCTCCGCGCACGATGGGGTGTAATTTTGCCCGTCGTGTGCGCGGATGGAAATTGCTCCACACTGGGCGTTTTATGCCCCGCGCACGACGCACACGACTGGGGTAATTTTGGCGGTCGTGCACGCGGATGGAAATTGCTGTACACTTTTTGCGTTTAACCCCCGCGTACGACGGGGCGTAATTTTGCCCGTCGTGCGCACGGATAGAGATTGCTCCACACTGTGCGTTTTAAGCCCCGCGCACGACGCGCACGACTGGGGTAATTTTGCCGATCGTGTGCGCGGATGGAAATCACTGCACACTTTGCGTTTTAACTCCTGCGCACGACGGGGCGTAATTTTACCCGTCGTACGAGCAGATGGAAATTGCTCCACACTGTGCGTTTTAAGCCCCGCGCACGACGCGTACGACTGGGGCAATTTTGCCGGTCGTGCGCGCGGATGGAAATTGCTGCACACTTTGCGTTTTAACCCCCATGCACGATGGGGCGTAATTTTGCCCGGCGTGCGCGTGGATGGAAATTGCTCCACACTGTGCGTTTTAACCCCCGCGCACAACGCGCACGACTGGGGTAATTTTGCCGGTCTTGCTCGCGGATGGAAATTCTGCACCCTTTACGTTTTAACCCCCGCGCATGATTGGGCGTAATTTTTCCCGTCGTGCGTGCAGATGGATTGCTCCACACTGTGCATTTTAAGCCCCACGCACGACGTGCACGACTGGGGTAATTTTGCCGGTCGTGCATGCGGATGGAAATTTCTGCACACTTTGCCTTTTAACCCCCGCGCATGACGGGGCGTAATTTTGCCCGTCGTGCGTGCAGAAGGAAACGGCTTGACACTGTGCATATTAGGCCCCGTGCACGATGCGCACGACTGGTATAATTTTGCCGGTCGTGCGCGCGGATGGAAATTGCTGCACACTTTTTGCGTTTTAACCTCCGCGCACGACGGGGCGTAATTTTGCCCGTCGTGTGCACGGATGTAAATTGCTCCATACTGTGCGTTTTATGCCCCGTGCATGATGCACACGACTGGGGTAATTTTGCCGGTCATGCGCGCGGATGGAAATTGCTGCACACTTTTTGCGTTTTAACCCCCGCGCACGACGGGGCGTAATTTTGCCCGTCGTGCGCACGGATGGAAATTGCTCCACACTATGCGTTTTAAGCCCCGCGCACGACGCGCACGACTGGGGTAATTTTGTCGGTCGTGTGCGCGGATGGAAATTGCTGCACACTTTGCGTTTTAACTCCTGCGCACGACGGGGCGTGATTTTGTCTGTCGTACGAGCGGATGGAAATTGCTCCACACTGTGCGTTTTAAGCCCCGCATACGACGCGAATGACTGAGGTAATTTTGCCGGTCGTGTGCGCGGATGGAAATTGCTGCACACTTTGCGTTTTAACCCCCGCGCACGACGGGGCGTAATTTTGCCCGTCGTGCGCGTGGTTGGAAATTGCTCCACACTGTGCGTTTTAACCCCCCGCGCACAACGCGCACGACTGGGGTAATTTTGCCGGTCGTGCGCGCGGATGGAAATTCTGCACACTTTACATTTTAACCCCCGCGCACGATTGGGCGTAATTTTGCCCGTCGTGCGTGCGGATGGATTGCTCCACACTGTGCATTTTAAGCCCCACGCACGACGTGCACGACTGGGGTAATTTTGCCGGTCGTGCACGCGGATGGAAATTTCTGCACACTTTGCCTTTTAACCCCCGCGCATGACGGGCCGTAATTTTGCCTGTCGTGCGCGCGGATGGAAACTGCTTGACACTGTGTGTTTTAGGCCCCGTGCACGACGCGCACGACTGGTATAATTTTACCGGTCGTGCGCGTGGATGGAAATTGCTGCATACTTTTTACGTTTTAACCTCCGCGCACGACGTGGCGTAATTTTTCCCGTCGTGTACGTGGATTAAAATTGCTCCACACTGTGTGTTTTATGCCCCGCGCACGACGCACACCACTGGGGTAATTTTGCCGGTAGTGCGCGCGGATGGAAATTGCTGCACACTTTTTGCGTTTTAACCCCCGCGCACGACGGGGCGTAATTTTGCCCGTCGTGCGCACAGATGGAAATTGCTCCACACTGTGCGTTTTAAGCCCCGCGCACGACGCACACGACTGGGGTAATTTTGCCGGTCGTGTGCGCGGATGGAAATTGCTGCACACTTTGCGTTTTAACTCTCACGCACGACGGGGCGTAATTTTGCCCGTCGTGCGAGCAGATGGAAATTGCTCCACACTGTGCGTTTTAAGCCCCGCGCACGACGCGAATGACTGGGGTAATTTTGTCGGTCGTGCGCGCGGATGAAAATTGCTGCACACTTTGCGTTTTAACCCCCGCGCACGACGGGACGTAATTTTTTCCGTCGTGCGTGCGGATGGAAATTGCTCCACCCTATGCGTTTTAAGCCCCGTACACGACGCACACGACTGGGGTAATTTTGCCGGTCGTGCGCGCGGATGAAAATTGCTGCACACTTTTTGCGTTTTAACCCCCGCGTACGACGTGACGTAATTTTGCCCGTCGTGTGTGCGGATGGAAATTGCTCCACACTGTGCGTTTTAAGCCCCGTGCACGATGTGCACGACTGGGGTAATTTTGTCGGTCGTGCACGCGGATGGAAATTGATGCACAATTTACGTTTTAACCCCCGTGCACGACGGGGCGTAAGTTTGCCTGTCGTGCGCGCGGATGGAAATTGCTCCACACTGTGTGTTTTAAGCCCCGCGCACGACGCACATGACTGGGGTAATTTTTCCGGTCGTGCGTTCGGATGGAAATTACTGCACACTTTGTGTTTTAACCCCCGTGCACGACGGGGCGTAATTTTGCCCGTCGTGCGCGCGGATGGAAATTGCTCTACACTGTGCATTTTAAGCCCCGCGCAATACGCACACGACTGGGGTAATTTTGCCGGTCGTGCGCGCGGATGGAAATTGCTTCACACTTTGCGTTTTAACCCCCGCGCACAACGGGGCGTAATTTTAAGACCCCCGTGCACAACGGCTTTTTCTCTACACTTGTTAATTACCGCGCACGACGCATAGGATGTAGCGCGTTGTGCGCGGGGAGTAATTTAATCCATTCTTAGTCGATGCGCACAACGGTGCCGTATAGTGTACAATATTTCTTTTAAAAGGGATTAAAGGGCGCGATGATAATTGCACCAATAGTTCTAAAAAGTTGCTCTGAATGGGGCTTTAAGGGCGGGATGGTAATTTCCCCAAAAGTTCCGGTTGCTTAAGGGCGCACTGGTAATTGCACCAAAAGTTCCGCATGTTCCGCTTTTAACAACAGCCGGGGGATCGAATCGGACGGTAGGGAGGGGCCGAGCGCAGGAATCCCATCTGAGCACTAGCGCAGGCGCATTTTACCCCATATATATATATATGGATCCCCAGAAGGCTACTTTGACTCCAATATAGGCTTGCGTCAAGGTGACCCCCTTTCCCCATTCTTATTCGTTCTTGTCATGGAGGCTTTCTCTCTATTAATTGACATTGCAGAATCTTCGGGAAATATTCATCCTATGCGAAGAAGCGGATCCATTTCTCACCTTCTTTTTGCTGACGACCTCTCGGTATTTTGCCGTGCTAATCATCACTCTCTTAATGGGCTCAACGATATACTCAAGACTTTTTATCTATTATCTGGATTTCAGATAAATTGGGGGAAAAGCTCAGCCATCTTTAGTAAGGGGGCCCGTGATCCATAGAGCTTAGCTGAGATCCTGGGTATTAAGGTGGTAACCGCTTTCACCACTTATTTGGGTCTCCCACTTTCCTCAAAATACCCCAGAGCTTCTTTATTTGCCCGTCTAGTGGATAAATGCAAAAAAAGATTGTTGGGATGGTCCTCCACTTTACTCTCCATATCGGGAAAAATTGAATTGGTCCGCTCAATAATCTACGGTATGGTGGCTTTTTGGATGCAAGCTTACTATTTCCCGCCTACGGTTATAAGATCTATTAATGCAGCTTGCAGGAAATTCATATGGGGTAAGCTTAATAATTGGTCCTGGAGGGATATTTGCTTGCCCAAAAACGGAGGAGGTGTAGGTCTGAGACATTTGGCCGATTTGAATACTGCCTCTGGAATTCGCCTAACCTGGAGAGCCCTCTCATATAAAGGCCTATAGGCGCAATATATGAGAAAACACTATGATGCTATGGACAGCAATTTTTATACAACAAAGCCCAAACCAACTGATTCCGGAACTTGGAAATACATTCTCAGATGCCGCCATATTTCAGAAAGGGTTATCAAACGATGTGTTAAAGACGGTACATCAACTTCTTATTGGTTTGATAATTGGCACCCTCTAGGACCTCTCCATCTACTTCAAGACCCATTTCCAGGAACAGAAACCGCCCATGTATGCGACTTCTGGACTGATGCGGGATGGAGGGATGTTCTGGCAACTAACTGGGTTTTACCGCAGTTATTGCCGATCAGCCTAGTTGCGGGCTGTGATGAGTGGTTTTGGTCTAAGGGTGCGGCCTGCACATTTCGGAGCTGCTGGGAAGCTGCAAGAAGGCCAGGTCCGAAGTTTCCCTTCTTCAGTCTCGTATGGTTCAATCAGCACGTCCCTAAAATGTCTATGACTTTGCTGCGAGCAATCCGAGGTAAATTGCCAACTAAAGATTATCTCTTTAAGCTTGGGATCATTAGCAACCAGATATGCAGCCTTTGTAAGGACAATGAGATTGAAAGCGTCGATCACTTATTCTTTGAATGTGAATTCACTCGATACATTTTGAGTAGAAGCTTACTAAAATTGGGTTACACAGGTGCAGTCCCAACCTCTATCAATGGTGTTTGTGATCTCATTATTAGCCGATATAATAAGAAGGACCAGTTGGGAGTGTTGGCGAAATTAGTGTTATCGGCTATGGTTTGGCACATTTGGAAAGAGCGTAATAAACGCATTTTTGAAGAAAAAGCAACACAAAAAATTATAATATTAGATGAGATTGCATCTGTGGTCAAGATAAATCTACAGAATATGGATCTTGCTGATGTTTCTGATGTCACCCCCGTTTGCAAACTGGGGACTTATTGCGAGCTGACCTTTTGTTTTTACTGTATAATTTTTTTGTATTATAGTTTTGTCGTTCAAGTAGTTTTTGTAGAGTGCGTGTGGTAGAAGGTGACGGCGCCTGTGCCCTCTCCCCCCTCCATCTGCAACCTACACATTACTATTTTGAATGCTACTTTGTAAAGAAAGATGCTTTGTTTTTAATAAAGACTAACTATTACTCGTCAAATATATATAGACTATATTGAATAATATATATATATATATATATATATATATATATATATAGAAAGATAAGCTAGAGACTATATTGAATAATATACATAAGTTACAATGTGGGGTTCATATAGCTGGTATTAATAAAGAGAGGATAGGACACAGGCGTCGTCACTCTCAACTATCAATTCCAGGTAATATGCACCTTCCACAGCCCAATACATTACACACTCCTCCAAGAAACTTTAAAGCAACAAAATTTTAAAAAAGGCTATTTCATATATATATATATATACATATAGGGTAAAGTGTTCCTAGGGTAACTCCTTAGATTCAATCTAAGGAGTCGCCCCCATTTTCCCCATATCCCACATTTTTTTCCGGAATTTTTTTTCATGGGGTTGTTGTTCACCTCATGGATGATCAACATACCAAAATTCAATTCATTCCAATACTTTTAGAGCCCCCATCTACCCCTTGCAACTTCATGGGTTTTCAGCACGTTTTCAGACCGTTGAAGTTGCAAGGGGTAGATGGTGGCTCTAAAAGTATTGGAATGGCTTGATTTTTGGTATGTTGATCATCCATGAGGTGAATAACAACCCCATGAAAAATAAAATCCAAAAAAATTGTGGGATATAAGGGAAAATGGGGGCGACTCCCTAGATTTAATCTAAGGAGTCACCCTAGGAACACTTTACCCATATATATATATATATATATATATATATATATATATATATATATATATATATATATATATATATATATATATATGAAAGTTAGTGTGGATCTTTATTGAATATTAAAAATGTACAAATAATGTTTGTGGCATCTATTGGAAGGTGGTGGATGTTAGAGAGAGGAGTGGGCACAAGCGCCGTCACTCTATACTAACAAACTCCCCCTCCCCTACCAAAATGTACAATAATAAAAAATTTACAGAGCAAAAAAGAACAGATCTATCAGCCTGCATCTCTAAACTCCTAATTCTCCATGGCCTGAGCAGCGTCAGGGGCTTTAGGGTCCTATTCTCTAAGAATTAATCTGATATTGGCTGCAATATCTTCAAATAATAAAGTCTTAGCCTTCCTCAAGCCATCAAAAATTCTCCTGTTCCGCTCCTTCCAAATGTGCCAGACTGTCGTAGCTAGGACTGTTTTGGCCAGCAAACTAATAGTGTCCTTTCTAACAAAGTGAAGTAAACAGTAGTCCCCAACATCAGAGAGTAAAGGCTCAATGGGGTCTGATACACCCAATTTTAAAAGACACCTGCTCAAAATGTATTTAGTATTGGAGCATCCAAACTATAAATGGTTTATACTTTCTTCAATTCCATCCTCGCATAAAACACATTGAGAATTGGTGTTTATGCCCCATTTATTTAGCATATCTCTTGTAACTAATTTCCAACGAAAAGATCTTAGTAGAGTTATAGACATTTTGCGGACATGATTTTTATACCAAATCAGTTTTGCATAAGGGAAATTGGTTCCTCGATGTCGCGTACCTTCCCACGCATCCCTGAAGTAAAAAATTTGGACCTGGTACTCAATCCCATACATCTGCGCCTGAGGAGAGTATCACTTGCTGCAATATATGGTGGACGTGCAGAATTTCCGGATTATTTTTCCAGGCCGAGCTAGACCAGTAGTCGGCCACTTTCTTGGTTATTGCATCGTTTGGAACATCATAAATGTCACTAAGAGAACCGCATGGTAACCAATTGTCATACCAAAATAGAGTGGAACAACCATCGTTAACTTGTCACTTAATAAGCTTCTTGGTGTGCAATCTCCAGTTCAACATAAACTTCCAGGTACCGGAGTGAGTTAGTTTACCTTTTGTAGCAAAGAAATTACCGGTGTCATATTTACTTCGCATATAATTAGCCCAATGACCTTCCGTAGAAAGAATCCGCCAAGTCAATCTTACTCCTGCTGCGTGATTAAAATCAGGGAGTAGTCTCATGCCTACTCCTCCCTCCTCCTTTGGAGAACATATGTCCTTCCAGGACCATGTGTAGCAAGTACCCCAAATAAACTTCCTACATGAGGATGTGATGGTGCACAATACAGATTTTAGGATACGATATACTTGCATCCAAAAAATAACCATACCATAAATGACTGTCTTGACCAGCTTAATCCTACCTGAGATGGATAATAAAGAAGACGTCCAACCCATTAGTCTCTTTTTGCATTTGTCAATCAACCTGCTGAACATTGTTGGTTTTGGATATTTTGTGGAGAGCGGAAGACCTAAGTATGTCGTGATTGAGGTACCAAGTTTAATCCCTAGTAAATCTGATAAACCCATTGGGCTCCTGGTTCCTTTACTGAAGATGGATGTGCGTTTATCCCAATTTATCTGCAACACAGTAAAATTAGAGAAGTCCGCTAACAGATATTTGAGACCCCCAAATGAATGCTTATTGGCTCGGCAAAATAATAGTAAGTCATCTGCGAATAGAAGATGGCTTATGGCACCTATACGTCTCATATGGTGAATTGTTCAAGCAACAATTGCTTTATTAATCATTAAAAAGAACGCCTCATAACAATGACAAATAAGTATGGAGAGAGGGGGTCACCCTGTCTGAGCCATCTGTTACCTTCAAAGTAACCAACTGGAGAGCCATTTACCATGACAGAGACAGTAGGGGTGGAAATACATTCCTTTATCCATGCCGAAAATTTCCTACTGAATCCCATTCGATGTAGCATGTAATAAATGATTTCACGGTTTACACTATCAAATGCTTTACTCAGATCAAGTTTGAGACAAGCTCTTGCACCCATAGGATTACTAAAATCCCGAATCTTCTTATATGCTAGAAGGGCACAGTCGGATAATAATCTCCCCTTGAGAAAAGCAGACTGGTTGGGCGAGATTCATGAATGACTACTTTCAGCCTATTACAAAGTACTTTACTAATCACCTTATAAAGAACATTGCAACAAGCAATTGGTCTATAATCTCCTAGCCTAGATGCATTAGAGTTTTTAGGAACCAGAGCAAGGTAATATGATTTATTGGATGCATAAGAGAGCTAGAGTGAAAAAAAAGGAGAGGATTGCTCCAGTGACATCATTACCTATAATGCTCCAGCTATACTGATAAAAGTAGCCATTGAAACCATCAGGACCAGGGGATTTATCCACCCTATTTGGAAGACCGCTTCCTTGATTTCCTCTTTTGAAATTCTTCTCTCCAACCAAGCAGCAGCATCAGGAGTCAATATACGTTTCGGGGCAAGCTTTGGGAAGACATTCAAATAGTGAGATTGTTTATATAATGCCTCATAAAAGTGGGGCGCATTACTCCTAAGATCTTCATAAGTTTTATTGCAGTTCCCATCCGCATCAACAAGATGACCAAAGTTATTATGACTTTGTCTAGCCTTTATGGCAGTGTAAAAAAACCTGGTATTTTTGTCCCCCAGGCTCAACAATCCTGCCTACTTTTCTGTCGAAGCATCTCCTCTTCTAGACCCAGTAAATTTGCAAGCTTTAGGGATAGATCCTGTTCTTGCTTTTATATATTAAAATTATAAATCAGATTAGGCGAACTGCGAATCTCCTCCAGGTTGTTTCGACAAACAGCAACATCATTTTGCCTAGCATGCTGCTGGGACCAACAACGAAGCTCGGCTTTAAGATATCGGAGTTTAGAAACAATACAGTGCAGGGTGGTCCCTTCCACATATTGGTCCCAAACTGAGCTAACTAAATCATTGTAGCCAGGCAATTTAACCTAAGCATTAAATAATTTGAAAGGCTTAGGAAAAGATTTCACCTTAGAAATAAGTTTAATCAACATCGGCTAGTGGTCACTCGTATGAGGGTCCAAGTACTTTACAAAGGAATCAGGCAGCATACCAAGCCAACTCGAATTACAAAGTGCTCTGTCCAGCCTTGCCGTAATGTGTCTTGATCCCAACCTCTTATTACACCAACTCAAGGGACGACCAACATATTTGCGGTCCATAAGCGAGCACTTGTTAAGACAATTATTGAACTCATCTAGGACATTCACATCGCATCTTCTACTACCTGCCTTTTCTTTAGAGTATCTGATAATCTGCACATATCATCCAAGCTCCACCACCAATAATGCCTGCATCCACTTCCAATGAGTTCCAGAGATGATTTCGCTTCGAACGCATATTAGAGCCGTAGATTGTTGAAACAGCAACTAAAAGCCCCCCATTATTTTTACAACGCATAGTAATGTGTTGATAAGAAACAGACTGAATAGTAGCTCCCCAAATCAAACTGTCAAACCCAACTAAATTGCGTCCACCCATCTTTAAAGAAAAATTGTCAATTGTTAACCAATTTTTCGGAAAGTGGGACCTCCATTTGTTGTCACCTTCCTTCAGTTTGGTCTCAAGCAAAATCACAAAGATGGGTTAATTTTCTTGAATCTATCACGCATGTCTCTTCTTCTTATAGAGCTAATGAGACCTCACGTATTCCATATTAATACACTCGTAAATTATTGTTTGAGTACACTTCCCACTAGCTCCTTCTTTGAGACGCGATCTTTTCCTTGTACCTCTGCTTGTGACTGATTGAGCTATGGTATTTTTAGAAACATCAATAGCTGTCCCTTTGGCTTCAGATAATTCAGATTCCCATTCTGGGTTCTTGATTGTTAAATCGGCTGGGATGCAATCAATTTCCAAGTCAGGGGCCTCATCAATTAAAGAAAGAGTGGTCTTGCTGATGCAAAGTTTCCCATAGTGCCATCAACCCGAGTTGCTACATATTTTGGATGTAAATCATGCCGCAAAACTGATGGTGATGTAATAGGAACGGAAGGTACCTGGTGGGGAATGAATGAAGCATGTCTTGCACGTCTTGTAGGGTCCACATCAATTAATAAAGCATGTCTTGCAGGGTTGTATGCCTAAGGATCGATGAAGGCGTCGTTAGGGGATATTGGAGCACCATCTGGAGACAGCACCTGCCGAGAGCAAGATGCTGTATTTGGAATGCTAGGAACCTGTAGTGGAGCTCTGTTTAAAAAATTGTTTAGCGGGGCCTCAACCATGACTTTATGCATTGGAGGCACCATGTGTTGGGTTGCTGATACCTCCAGATTCCCATCCTCTCCTAATTTCCCATTACCTTGCATTGTAGTGACATCCCCCTCTTTACTGGCATGTTTAACTTTGCTGGCTGAACCATCCTACGAACTCACCTCCAAATTTGTAGAGCCTCCATCACCCAAATCAAGGCCTAAACCATGTTGGTCCGTAGTAGCTTGCCCCTCAGAAATTAATTGCTCCACATATTGGATTGAAGGGAGCTTAGACGGGCATTGAGTGTCAGTGTGACCAAAGCAAATGTAGCGACTGCACCTCGGTGGTTCCCCTTCAAACTTGGTTTCAATATTATTTATGGATCCGTCATCAAGCTCAATACCTACAGTCTTTGGCAGGGGATTCTTAGCATCTACCTCTACTAAACATCTGGCATAAGATAAACGTTCCATTTTTGCAGTAGCTCTGTCAAGACAGAGTAGGATGCCCACTACCGAAGCAAAAATATTAAGTATGTCGAGGGTCCACATACCAAATGGGAGCCCATGAAATTGAACCCAGACGGGAACAGTAGATAGAATGTCACGATCATGTCGAAGATTTGGGCTCCATCTTTGAAGAACTGTCAACCTACCATCAAAAGCCATGACCCCCCATATAGGATCTTCTCACACTCCTTTTCACATTCAAATCTGAAGTAGAAGAATCGGTTATCTCGACTATAGATCAGGACTCTTTTCTTTAATTTCCACAACCGATCAACCTAAGCATGCAATTACCTGTCACGCCCCGCTTCCCAAAACGACGGAAGCAAAACGTGACTAAGGCCCGCTTAGGCTAGAGCTGTGAAGCTCGGACCCAATAAGCATCTGTAGGGGTACCATTTTAAAATTTTCAAATTCTTGCATTTATAAAATCCGAAACAACAAAGTACAGAAGGAAAAGGATGCATTCATTTTATAATAGAGATAATATCCAGAGAGTACAAAATTCTAATAAGAGAAGCCTAAGCATGGCAACAAACTACCAAAAGAGAGCAAATTAAAAGTAGTAACCTCTGAAAGGCTGCGACGGAAAAGACCCCAAGGTCTGCTCCTCGTCAGACACGTCCTCCGGGTCGACGTCCTCGGGCTCCACGTACTCCTATAAGTCTGCCTCATCCACGAACTCCGGCTCGACACCTTACGTACAGTACCCAAGAGAAAAGGAACTGTACGTCAGGTAAAGTCTATACAGAAATGTTAGACTCTACTGCAAGTGTATTTTAATTTAAAGCAACAGTTTACTAGTTGATTAACATGCTGAGGTTATACATGACAGGTATAGAAAGTAAAGGGAGCAGGGAAAGTAAACACGTCAAGCAGTAGTCGTAGCGTGTGCTACCAACTACGGGACTAACCTAAATGGGTCAAGACAAGACGTGACAAGACAAGACAAGACAAGACAAGACAAGACACGTGTGATTCGAAGGGTTCATGCCTTACGGTTTGAGGGGGACCAGACCCTCTCCCCGTGCGCACGCTCAACCCTACCCCAACCCAAGTGCACATGATAAGTCCATACAAGGAATCACTCACTCTAGCTTGGTGAGTGCCCTATTGCCTACAGGCTGTGTATCCGTACAAGGGATCACCCACTCACTAGTGAGTGCCCTATTGCCCGCACGGTGTGTATTAGTACAAGGGATCACTTACCCACTGGTGAGTGCCCTATTGCCCGCCGGATGTGTATCAGTAAAAGGGATCACTCACCCACTGGTGAGTGCCCTATTGCCCGCAGGCTGTGTATCAGTACAAGGGATCACTTAGTGAGTGCCCTGTTGCCCGCAGGCTGTGCATGACAAGACACGACATGAAAAAACAGGGATGGTTCTTCTAGGGGGTCCACACTCACGCACACATAGGAAAAGCCCTAAGGTGTCAAAAGCTGTTGTTGTTGCGCTTAGACTTCGTCGTCAAGTCTAAGCTGTCAAGGGGTGTCCCGGACGCTATCATTTCACGTCCGGTTCTCTTTGTTTACATTTTAACAGTTCTAAAAGTCTAAGGCCTAAACACGGCCAAAGGTAAAAGTGAGTACACTTGCCTGCGGTGGTGAGTGTGTCGTCCGTCCGGAGCGCCCCGTCCAAGCGTCGCGTCTACGGTAGTCCATCTGAAACGGGGTCACGGCGACAGTGTCAGGTTGCGTTTTTCAACAAATCCTATTAGGGTTTGTTTCTAAAATTGGCAGGATAATCCTAACAGTCAAAAATTCATGTTTTGATATTTGTTCAGTCTAGATCGACGTCAACCCTATGTGCACAGAAAATGTGTCCGATCGTCGATCTTTCCTATAGTGGCAACATTTTACAGATGCTGAAAATAAATTTAGTTCAAGTCGACCAATTTTAGTTTAGGTTTTGGTTAGCTACAGTGTGGGTTTTACTACTCGTTAGGAAAACCAACCTCGTGATGTCGTCCAACAAGCAGAAGTTGGGTCTGAACGGTGAAACATCGGCATCGTCTGGAACTCCTCGACCGCGGGTAGCACAGCGAGGTACCTCGGGATAGTGGGGTAGTGGCGTGAAATCAGCGAGCTAACAGCGATCCTTCTCCCATTGCGAGTAGCGCAACAGATCTTCACGATGACATCGACGTCGGCTAAAAACACGTGCGTGCAGCAACGCACGTGATCTCCGAGAGTCCAAGGGGCTGTCGGTAGATGAAGTAGGACCAGTAAAAGATGTCCACCCTGGTGTGCGGCCAACGACGTGAGCGTACGGTGGTGGGTGGTCGTGAGAAGCCGGAGAGGACAGATTCGCGCAACGTTCATTGTCGCGCGTCTCAGCGGAATTCCAGCAATGATCAGCGACAACAGGAAGTTACAGTAGGTAAAGGACTTCAAGAGGAAGCCAACGATGGTGGAGTTGTCGCTGGGGGTGGTCGGATGTGGGCGTGAGCCAGAGTTGAAGTTCAGCTTCCAGATCTGTGAAAAACAGCCGATACGGCGTGTTCCGACGAGGATTCCGGGAGCTACAGGTTGGCTATGAGCATGATGGAAGTTGCAGAGCGGAGAGGGGTCAAATGGGAACAAAGTGGGGGTGTGGTCGCCGGAGGGGGTGGCCGGAGGTGGCCGGCCGATGGTGTTTTCCGGCGGGGCACAGTTCTGGCCTGGGCTGTGAATACTTTGTGTTTTTGATTGGTTTTCGATGTCTTGGAGAGGTGGCGATGGAGGAGGAGGAGGAGGAGAGGGTAGGTGATGTTGTCGGGGAGGTGGAGAGGTCGGAGGGCGGCCAGAGGATGGCCGGAAGTGGGCTGGGCGCCGGCCATGGGGCCGAGTTGTCAAGCTTTTGGCCATGGAGTTTTTCTTGGGTTTTGATGGGTTTTAAGGAGAGAGAAGAGGGAGGAGGGAGAGAGGAGAGAGAGGGGATGGCCGGATCTCATCACCGGCGGCCAGGGGAAGGGGAGCTGTGCGTTCTAGGGGAGGTGGCGGCTGTGTTTGTGTTGATGCCTAGGGTTTTTTGTTGGGTTGTTTTTAACATGAAGAAAGTGGCTATAACAAGTTAGAATGGGGGTGTAGTTTAGCAAAGTGGGAGAGAGTGTGAGAGATATAGGGTGTGCAAAAGAGGGAAAACTAATGTGAGTGTAGCCCCAGAAATCACTCATGATACGTAAGGAATCCTAGTAGATTTGATTAGCAATTTGAATTCGAAATTGATTTGCGACTAATCAACGGCTAAGAATTGATTAGAGGATATCTTCCACTACGGGCATCAGAAAAATAATCCGAAAATACCGAGACGATTGTGGAGACGAGAAGTACGGGGCTACGGTGTCTGATCGCGTGTTATACCTACCAAAAATTATCGTAAAATCGGGAACCGCGTATTGGTGCCAAAAGACCAAAACGCCCTTCCATTCAAAGCTGTTTTGCGAGAAGACAAGCCGTGAGATGACGTTCCCAAAAACTACCATAAAATTCTACACTTCCATACGGTCACAACGGCATATCACATTGTATACACCGAAACCAAGAACGAGCCAAATAAAATACGTGCACGAAAAAGTACGTGCACGTAAAAAATACGAATGGTCGAAAAGCGGCCGTTACATTCTACCCACCTTAGAAATGATTCCGTCCTCAGAATCACGTATACTAATAATAATAATAAAATCTATAAACTCTTAAGCCTATAACTTCCATCTTCCACACAAAGATCTCTAATCCTATAACTTCAACATCGTTCCTCAAATAATTCGTCATAATTCGTCCTCCACTGGATAACGCTACAACTAGAACCACATCTTAGCACTTGACTATAGATCCACATTACCATCTACGAACTAACAATCATCTCGTCCTCAATATATTCTCCATCACATCGACTCATAAATCTATTCTCCTAAATCAAAGAACCATCAAACCACAGCTATCCTAACCACTATTATCAAACCTCCTAATCTTATTAAAATCCATCTTCATAGCATCTCATCTGTCTCAACATGTCGCATCATTTCCGTTGTATTCTCACATCAACTCAATAATCAAGTCTTGATGCTTAAATGTTCTACTCATTCTCATGACCACTCTAAATCATACTATACTCCATAGCTACTCATATCTACCACTCGTCTAAGTCTCAAGTCTGATAAGTTATCAACTCCCCGCATATAATTTCATTCGACCAAAATTCTCTATTGAGTCCGTCACACATCGGTATTATAAATAAGTCTTGGACAGCTCATTCTTTTCATCCAAAGAAATCTTATCCAATATCCTTGTGTTCCAAAATCAATTAATCATCGCTACGACATATCTCCCTCACTCTAAGCCTACCCGCAACATAATCCTATAGCAATAATAACCAGTTCTAATACTATAACAACAATGAAAATAACACTTCAAAGAGGGAAGAAGAGAGAAGGAATTTTTAAGGCCAAAGATATATTTTAAAAAAACTATAACATGTGGAAAAAAACGTGTGGAGTGGTGGTAATGGTTGAGGGAGAATAAGGAGTCGTGATCTTGTGAACTAGTTTTAAAAACTTTAAAGATTTGGTTTAAAAAAACAAATGTTTTGTTACTAACGTATGTAGCCAAAGATAAGCTATACTATAATACGAAAGACTAAGTCTAAGGAATTGCCTACTATGATGCTATCCACACAAATACGAATACCATCATTCAGACAACCCTATATGTATATCGCGGACCACACTGAGTATACATACAAGACACAAGAGACAATCAATCAAGATCCTAAAGGTAGCACACTCTAACAGGTCCACACACACACTACATATATACATGCACCCCGACGACATTACAAATAATGGGCCCACTACTAAACTAGAGTTGACACAGGCAACTACAAGCACTAATGTCTAAACAATAGGAAGGAAGCCGAAACCAAAAGCGAAACGAAACAAGATCGGAAAGGACGAGTTTGGATGAAGCGAGGATAAGGAGATAGCTAGTTGGATGGGACAAAGATATTGCTCTAAATGATTAAAAGATGAAAGAAGGATTTCGAGCAAAATATGGTATCATATACTTTTATACTTATAAAAAATACGTAGAAAAATGAGCAGATGTAGAAAATTACAATTCTGGAAAAGAGTGAGACGACGGAAATAAGGGTAGGGTGAGAAACGATTGTTTTGCAAATGAAAATAGGTTTATACCAAGATTTTCGAAGTATGAGCACGATGAACATAGAACCGATAAAAAAATAAATTGAAATTCTATTCAGTTTAGAAAAATATTCTGAAAGTGTGTACGATAAGTGGTTAAAATAAATTTCGTAGTTTAGAAAAGTGATATATTGAATTTTCAAAATAGTAACAAGTTTTATAACTGAAATATGAAAGATACCGATTCGAAAATAAGTACGAGATAGTAACTTAAAAATTTCGGCCAAGAAGGTTTCAAAATCAGTGAAAGAATTTTAACTCTACCGAAGGTAAGAAATTTAAATATTTAATAAAGGTTTTCAAAGAATTTAATAATGAATTTCAAAAATACTTTTAAATGAAGCAGTATTTGCAATTGAGAGATTCGGAGAATTATCGATAATTGTCATGAAGCGATCTCGTGAATCGAGGGCAAGGAAAAATGATCGCATGATGGATACACCTAGGATATGATTCGTGAAATCTATGATGGAAATCTACGGCTGATAACACAGAAGTGTAATGGTCAGGAAGATTCTAGAAGTCATGGGTTCAAATTTTCGGGCCGCCTAAAGATCAGGAGAACTCTGCACTAAGTCTTCTTAATGAACTAGACTGTAATAGAGAGATCTGAGGAAAGGGCCCTAAGAGAATCAAGATTACGTTCTGTTGGGCCCGAAGTCGATGGACCCGCGTGAACGACTAAAAGAAAGGCTCTAGAAATCTAACACGGTCAGAGTCAAGTGAGAGCTACTAAGTTATCCTAAGATGGGTATGACTAAATCTTAACCAAGGCGTCTAACTATCAAACTGGGACATCTACCTAAGTCTTCCTACCATCTAAGACAAGGAAAACCTAAATTTAGACTTGTACATGGATATTAAATGAATGTAGTACTCTTATTGTTCCGAACTTTTGCAGACCTGCATGGGCCACCATTAAAACCTGTCACGTCCCGCTTCCCAAAACGACGGAAGCAAAACATGACTAAGGCCCGCTTAGGCCGGAGCTGTGAAGCTCGGACCCAATAAGTGTCTGTAGGGGTACCATTTTAAAATTTTCAGGTTCTTGCATTTATAAAATCTGGAACAACAAAAGTACAGAAGGAAAAGGATGCATTCATTTTATAATAGAGATAATATCCAGAGAGTACAAAAGTCTAATAAGAGAAGCCTAAGCATGGCAACAAACTACCAAAGTAGAGCAAACTAAAAGTAGTACCCTCTGAAAGGCAGCGACAAAAAAGACCCCAAGGTCTAGACCTCGTCAGACACATCCTCCAGGTCGACGCCCTCGGGCTCCACGTACTTCGGTAAGTCTGCCTCGTCCACGAACTCCGGCTCGACACCTGATGTAACGATCGCTTTTCGGTCGTGTATTTTTAACAATTATGTTGTTCTGTTTGTGTATTTTTCGTGTTTGGCTTTATTACCGTAGTTCATATGCGTAGCTAGACCCCGTATCCACGACCCCCTCTTAGGCGCGATCGCCCCGGTTTTTCCCTTTTAATTTTTGGACGTCGTGGCTCAGGTTTGTAATATTATGTTATTATTATTATTATTTTAATACATATGTTACAATATTTCGAATTCAACTCAGTTTGTAGTGGAACTGAAAGCTAACCTCAGATTCTCGAGTTACCCTAATATTAGTTGGTAATTATTGCTATAAGAAGTGAGTTTTGATATAGGGTGGAAGCAAATCTTTTTATACCCAAACCTTTTAAATCAAATCCCAACCGTACAAATCCCACAACCCCTCATGTTTCCCCCACTATCCCAACTTACCAGATATCTCTCCCACGTACTTAAACCTCTAACCTATTCTATATATCTAAAATCCATAGGGTTCATGAAAACAAAGAAACTAGCAGTTTATATCAACCCTCCCATCACCTCTACTATCTTCTCCCCTACAAGGATAATAAACCAAAACCCTATTCTAAATTATAACCCAACGAATAAACAGGGCAACCAAAACTCGATAGCCTTCCCTCAACTTCCACATCACGAACTGCCGCCGATCGGAGTCCTTCCTCTCCGGCAGACCGCCGCTGCAACCCAGGGACAGCCGGAGCCCGACTGCACTACCCGCTTGCAGCCGGCAGCCTCTCCTTCCCTAGCCACCACCCTGCCGCCAGCACAGCATGCTGGCCGCCTTCTTCGCACCGCAGACCGCCGCCTCTCTGATGCTCCTGCCACCGACGAGCTCTGACCTCACCCCGAAAACCAAGCCACTTCCTTCACCGTCATCTTCGAGCAACCAGGCACTCAGCTCCCCGATCTCTTCCTCGCAGAAACCTCGCCCTCCACCCACAAGCTCCACGCCACCCACCAGCTCTCTGACCCTGCAACAACGGTCCGCCCTCAACCCTACCAGCTCCGACTGAACCCAAACCCAGGCAAACCGCAGCGACCACCCCAAGCAACATCTCCTCGTCTTCTTCCCCATTCACCAATCCATCTTCACCATCTTCCCGTCAGGACACCCCGCTTGCCACCAAAGTGAGCTCGCCCAAGCCGCTCCGCCATCCGCATGCAGCAGCAATAAGGGACCTGACGAACTATAAGATATAACTCGTATTATATATAAGTTATGATATACACCACGTACAGTGTGATCATATTGGTTAACTTTAGGTTGATGTCGGACAGTACAATTGTAAGTTATTAGAGTATATTTATATAAGTGTACCTTTGTACATCTCCTTTATTATAAGTGAACAGTATCGTAGATCATACTAACTATAATGGTCCGTGTTTTTATAAGTGAGTTATTTAACATGTCAAATCCAGTATAAAGTTAGTGGGTAATAACTGCAGTAGCCTTATATATGTTAGGTTATTAACATTACCAGTAAGCCATTATAAGAGATGCTAAATGTGATTATATTATTTAGCTAAATATAGCCAGTATCATAATGTTAGCCGTAACAGTAATGTTTGTCATATAACAGCTTATAGTTGAAGTATAGTTTATAACCAAATCTCTTTTAGTTTAATATTGCAAAATCTATGTCGCAGATATGCTACATTTTTCTTCGCAGCCTGTTACCATTCCTGAGCCGACGTCGTTACCTTACACGATATCAGAATCCAACCCCTGATGTCGCTACCCGACGTCAGTGTAGCTCTTGCGTCGTGTTAAGGTATCTCTGAACCGTAGGAACCCACACCTGCATGTTAACAAGATAAAAACTGTGTTCTTATTGCTTTGTAACTCACTAATCCGACTTAATAATACGGGACTGTAGGCTGATTGTTGGACTGAGCGTGTGAGCTCTGGACTTTGTGAATCGGTGTTTGGACCTTGAGATTTGTAATTCCAGCACGTATTTCAGGCAAGTGAAACTTGCCAACTTGTGTTTAGGCCATGTTTTAGGCCATCCCTTGTTTTTAGCGTAAAAGAGACTAGAAAATGAAATGATAGTCGCATAGACGTAATTTCAAGTTCTAGCTTGACAACGAAGCTAGATCTAACACCCTGCCATGTCATTCATTCATTTCGCCTGCCACATTTAATTTCCATATCTGTATGCTCTTTATTTTTGCTCTGCCATGCCTGTGATGTTTAAATTCCTTACATGTACGCACTTTAAAAGTAATCTTGCCATGCCATGCATCAATATATGTCATTCCATGCTTGAATGTTGCATTCGTAGCACACGCTACTATACTTCCTTGTTCAGGCTAGGCACCTGTGTTGCAGGCACAACCCTATGCCAAATACACTTCCTGGCTCATGATCCAGAAGCGAGCTACATGTGTTGGTTAAAAGCCAATGCCCGATACACGTGGAGGGGTAGGGATAAGCGATCACTTGAGCTTAGGAGTTGGCACGTACAACCACTCCAGCCAAAAGGCGTAATCTCTGTGCACGACGTGTTTACTTGACTTGTAAAATCTGTGTGAATGTTTTAGTAGCTTTGCTACCATTGCCATGTTATACTTGTTGCCATGTTATACTTGTTACCATGTCATACTTGTTGCACTTTCTTACTTGTTGCATCCATGCTTTAAACTGCCATGTCATCGCATATTTTAGAACTGCTAGGTTGCTTTCCTTTCTTTTAGTTTCCTTGCACAAGTCTCTAGTAGACTTGCTGACATGTACCCCTTTTCTCTTTTGGGTGTCACATGTTAGATTGTGAGCCAGAGTTGGTCGTCGAGGACGAACATGTTGCAGGTGTTGAGTTCGAGGACATTGGAGGCCAGTCCTAGAGCTCCTTCTTGCTGTTGTTGTTTTCTGCTCTGTCGCTGTTAGGTTGTCGGTGCGTAGCACCTCTCTTTTCATGTTGATGTAATGTATTATGTGGCCAAGCTTTAGGCCTCTTTTCAGACTCTTGTACTTTCCTTTACGACTTGCCTCTGAATGTTGGAATAATGTGGATGTTATTGGTGGAGTTTATTCCTGCTTTAAATTATTATTATCTTTGTTTCGATTCGTGATTGTAAGGACCTGGTTATTGGAAGTGTTTGTTTTCAGATGCTTATCAGACTTGTAGCCTCACAGCTCCAAGTCTGAGCGGACCTCATCACGCCTCGCCTTCCGTTTATGGGAAGCGACGCGTGACAGGTTTTGTTGGTGGCACATGCAGGTCCTTTTGCAACTGTGAAATATCGGGACAACATTAAAAATAAAAACGTTCATTAATTATTCGAAACATTCAAGTCGTAAAATCTGAGTCTAATAAGAGCGTTTTCCATGTCTTAGGTGGCTAGAAGACATGTTGCCCGAGCTTCTGTCACAGCTTAGTAGGAAAATCCATAGATCAGGACTATAGTAAGACTTAGTTAGACGTATGTGCTGGCTAGTTAGAGGTCCCTGATTGTTAGCTAGACTCCATGCTAGAAATTGATATAATCGTCTTAGGAGTTACCTTAGTGGTTCTTTCCTAACTCTGATCATATTAGACTTCTAGAATTTCTTTAGTCGTTCGCTTGGGTTCATCGATTTCGGGCCAAGCCAAACGCAGTTCATTACAGTCTAATTCCTTAGAAAGTCTTAGCGCTAAGTTTCCTAATCTTTAGTTGGTCGACCGTAGGAGTTCCCCGTAGATTTTCATGAGTCATATCCTAGACGCATTTATGTTTTGATCATACGACCATTTTCCTTGCCCTCGACTCACGAGATATCGAATCTCTTTGCTACAAATCTTGAATCTTCTGAAAGTATTTTCGATATTCCTCATCTGCTAAGTTTAAATTCGTTCGAAAACTTTTGATAAATATACTCAGACTTCATACTCTTTCGTTGACTTAAATTCATTTTTTTGAATTTCGAAACTTTTGTCGAGATCTTGATTATTATTTTATAATATTTTTATAGCCTATACTTTTCATACCCATATAAATGCCCTGTCCCTTTTCATATACGAATTTTATTCTGAACCGTTCTTCGATTTTCCTAATTCGATTTATAATTTTCTTTTCTTACCTATGTCATTAAAGCTTATTCGAATAACTCATCGTGTTTACTTTAAATACACTTTTCTAAGTATGTGGGACTTCAGCATTCAGCGTGTCGATTTTATACTCATCATTTTCCTACTTCAAATTTTTGTAAAATATTATCTCCATTTAAATTTATCTCCAATTGCAAAATAATTCATTCACCTCCAAACTCATTATTCTACGTCTAATTCTTATTTCGTGATTTAACTTCCATGTTACCCTTTTACGTTTCATAAGTATATTGTTATATTTTTTATTTTATAACTTACATTTTATTATACCCTTATTTCTTATTTTATATATTCCTTCCCTACTTGATTATTCTGAACTATATTTTGTTCCATCCAACCAAGATATTCCCTTATATGTCGAGTCATCTGAACCCGTTCATCCCGATCTTGTTTCATTTCAATTTCGATTTCGGTTTCCTCACTATTGTTTAGTTATCACATTAGTGCTTACTGTTGCCTACGTTAACCTTGGTATAGTATGGTGGGCCCATTAGTATAGATTGTGATGTCGTTGTAGTGCATATAATTACATGGTATATATGAAGTTGTATGTGTGTTAGTATTTATAAATATGTGTGTGTGGATAGCCGTAGATAGCTATACCACTCTAGGGATGTCTGTGTATATAAGAATTAGTGTTGGAATAGCTAGTGGGGGTGTATGTAGTTGGAGATACTTAATAATGGTTGAAATAATATGTTGGTAAAGTTGTGTGTGTGTTAGGTGTAATGATAATAGGTGTACTTATAGTTAAGTGAGTAGGCCTATTATATGACCTATATGTTAGTACGTGTGAGTGTGTGCTCGTACGTAGATATGTATTGTGTTTAGACGTAAGTAGTTATGTATTTTGCTGCATGAGTATATATGTGATATACGTATGGTAGTAGGATATAATGTTGATTGGTATCGCTTGCTTTTATGGGATGTTGTGTGCGTGTATACCATGAGGTATACACGATTATTGCATATCTTAACTATGTATTGATAAGTAGATGTGTTGGTATACTAATTATAGGTAGATGTATATGCTGTGAATATATATATTACATGTGTGTGACTATACGATGAGTGCATGTATTAGGAAGGGTATTATAATTATACGTGTGCTGATGTCTGTAATATTATTATGGTATATAAAGTGATTGAACTATGTGGGTGTTACCTGACTAAATATTAAGCGTGTTTGACATTAGGGTATGTATATGGTTATGTTGGTGTGTGTGTGTGTGTGTATATATATATATATATATTGGAGTGGTATTTGTATATGTATAGATACCGTGTTATGTATATAGAGTTTTCCTGATATGAGTTTTGGTGTCTCACTCAAGTTTGAGTGGATATACTAAGTATATTGTTACATATGTCTGTGGATTACGTGTGGTACTATGAATGTTGTAACGGACGATGTATGTATAGTGATAGGATTGTTTATGCCTGGTTGGGTTACGCACATAATTGTGGGTGGCTATACCAGTATGTAGTTATAGGTGTTGGTCTTGTGGTATAGTTATTTACTAAGGACTTGCCTGTGTGAATGTATATGTGCTAGCTAAACTAAGTGTGTAGATGTGCTGAGTATATAGTGGTATGAATGGTATGTTAGTGTGTGTGTGTGTGTGTGTGTGTGTGTGCACCATGCACGGGTAAGTATGTACTTAGTTATAGGTATTAGTGACTATGGTGTGAGTGGTATGTCTTGAATATAGTTATGAGACTGTATGTGATGTGAATATATCGTGAAATATTTGTGTGCTTTTGAATGACTATATATATTTGTGAATTTAAGGTAGTGGTGAGTGTATATTAGATATAGTAAACTTGATTTAATAATGGTATGGTGTGATTACATGTGTTGATGTGTTAGTATTGGATGTATACTAGGAAATATTAGGGAGTAGTATACCCATGTTTGTTTGGGCATAGCTAGTTATCTATACGTGAAGTACTACAATTGTATTTACTGGTGTGAACTATTTATTTGTTTGTGAGTATGTGTACCATGGTATGTATTAAGTGTTTAATAGTTATATAAGGATGTACGTGACTATATGAATGATTGAAATACGTGTATGAATTTGACTGATTATGATAGGTATAAGTGTATAATGTGCGAGAATATATACATGTTAGTAGTGTTAACGTTTGACTATCTAGTGCATATATTAGCACCTGCTTTGATATATAAGGTGATATGATTGGGGTAGTTACGAGAGTGGCTAGGTATATTTATAGTTAGAAAGTCCGAGGATTGAATTTATTCTAAGGTAGGTAGGATGTAACGACCGCTTTTCGGTCGTGTATTTTTAACACGAATGTTGTTCCGTTTGTGTATTTTTCATGTTTGGCTTTATTACCGTAGTTCAGACGCGTAGCTAGACCCCGTATCCACGACCCCCTCTTAGGCGCGATCGCCCCGGTTTTTCCCTTTTAATTTTTGGACGTCATGGCTCAGGTTTGTAATATTATGTTATTATTATTATTATTTTAATCCATATGTTACAATATTTCGAATTCAACTCAGTTTGTAGTGGAACTGAAAGCTAACCTCAGATTCTCGAGTTACCCTAATATTAATTGGTAATTATTGCTATAAGGAGTGAGTTTTGATATAGGGTGGAAAAAAATCTTTTTATACCCAAACCTTTTAAATCAAATCCCAACCGTACAAATCCCACAACCCCTCACGTTTCCCCCACTATCCCAACTTACCAGATATCTCTCCCACGTACTTAAACCTCGAACCTATTCTATATATCTAAAAGCCCTAGGGTTTATGAAAACAAAGAAAGTAGCAGCCGCCTACTTTTACATCAACCCTCCCGTCATCTCTACTGTCTTCTCCCCTACAAGGATAATAAACCAAGAGAAGTGCTATCTGCACCTCAATCTTTGAGGTGCAGATATGAGTGAGTGCAAAAATTTTCCTTCTTCGGCAATGAATGAGTGATTGACAGCCGGATGTGAAGTTCCAGCATTTTTTTTTGGAAAAAAAGGACATGCACCTCAAATACTTTGAGGTGCATGCAGCATCTCTCTAAACCAAAACCCTATTCTAAATTATAACCCAACGAACAAACAGGGCAACCAAAACTCGATAGCCTTCCCTCAACTTCCCCATCACGAATTGCCACCGATCGGAGTCCTTCCTCTTTGGCAGACCGCCGCTACAACCCAGGGACCGCCGGAGCCCGACTGCACTACCCGCTTGCCGCCGGCAGCCTCTCCTTCCCTGGCCACCACCCTGCCGCCAGCACAGCATACCGGTCGCCTTCTTCGCACCGCAAACCACCGCCTTTCCGGTGCTCCAGCCACCGACGAGCTCTGACCTCTCCCCGAAAATCGAGCCGCTTCCTTCACCATCATCTTCGAGCAACCAGGCACTTAGCTCCCTGATCTCTTCCTCGCGGTAACCTCTCCCTCCACCCACAAGCTCCACGCCACCCTCCAGCTCTCCGAACCCGCAACAACAGTCTGCCCTCAACCCTACCAGCTCTTACTGAACCCAAACCCAGGCAAACCGCAGCGACCACCCCAAGTAACATCTCCTCGTCTTCTTCCCCGTTCACCAATCCATCTTCACCATCTTCCCGTCAGGACACCTCCGCTTGCCACCAAAGTGAGCTCGCCCAAGCAGCTCCACCATCCGCATGCAGCAGCAACATGGGACCTGACGAACTGTAAGATATAACTCTTATTATATATAAGTTATGATATACACCAAGTACAGTGTGATCATATAGGTTAACTTTAGGTTGATGTCGGACAGTACAATTGTAAGTTATTAGAGTATATTTATATAAGTGTACCTTTGTACATCTCCTTTATTATAAGTGAACTGTATCGTAGATCATACTAACTATAATGGTCCGTGTTTTTATAAGTGAGTTATTTAACATGTCAAATCCAGTATAAAGTTAGTGGGTAATACCTGCAGTAGCCTTATATATGTTAGGTTATTAACATTACCAGTAAGCCATTATAAGAGATGCTAAATGTGATTATATTATTTAGCTAAATATAGCCAGTATCATAATGTTAGCCGTAACAGTAATGTTTGTCATATAACAGCTTATAGTTTAAGTAGAGTTTATAACCAAATCATTTTTAGTTTAATATTGCGAAATCTATGTCGCAGATATGCTACGTTTTTCTTCGCGGCCCGTTACCATTCCCGAGCCGACTCCGTTACCTTACACGATATCGGAATCCAACCCCTGATGTCGCTACCCGATGTCAGTGTAGCTCTCGCATCGTGTTAAGGTATATCTGAACTGTAGGAACCCACACTTGCATTTTAACAAGATAAAAACTGTGTTCTTATTGCTTTGTAACTCACTAATCCGACTTAATAATACGGGACTGTAGGCTGATTGTTGGACTGAGCGTGGGAGCTCTGGACTTTGTGAATCGGTGTTTGGACCTTGAGATTTGTAATTCCAGCACGTATTTCAGGCAAGTGAAACTTGCCAACTTGTGTTTAGGCCATGTTTTAGGCCATCCCTTGTTTTTAGCGTAAAAGAGACTAGGCGACGAAATGATAGTCGCCTAGACGTAATTTCAAGTTCGAGCTTGACAACGAACCTAGATCTGACACCCTGCCATGTCATTCATTTATTTCGCCTGCCACGTTTAATTTCCATATCTGTATGCTCTTTACTTTTGCTCTACCATGCCTGTGATGTTTAAATTCCTTACCGGTACGCTCTTTAAATGTAATCTTGCCATGCCATGCATCAATACATGTCATTCCATGCTTGAATGTTGCATTAGTGGCACACGCTACTATACTTCCTTGTTCAGGCTAGGCACCTGCGTTGCAGGCACAACCCTATGCCAAATACACTTCCTGGCTCGTGATCCAGAAGCGGGCTACATGTGTTGGTTAAAAGCCAATGCCCGATACACATGGAGGGGTAGGGATAAGCGATCACTTGAGCTTAGGAGTTGGCCCGTACAACCACTCCAGCCAAAAGGCGTAATCTCTGTGCACGGCGTGTTTACTTGACTTGTAAAATCCGTGTGAATGTTTTAGTAGCTTTGCTACCCTTGCCATGTTATACTTGTTGCCATGTCATACTTGTTGCACTTTCTTACTTGTTGCATCCATGCTTTAAAATGTCATGTCATCGCATATTTTAGAACTGCTAGGTTGCTTTCCTTTCTTTTAGTTTCCTTGCACAAGTCTCTAGTAGACTTGCTGACATGTGCCCCTTTTCTCTTTTGGGTGTCACATGTTAGATTGTAAGCCAGAGTTGGTCGTCGAGGACGAACATGTTGCAGGTGTTGAGTTCGAGGACATTGGAGGCCAGTCCTAGAGCTCCTTCTTGCTGTTGTTGTTTTCTGCTCTGTCGCTGTTAGGTTGTCGGTGCGTAGCACCTCTCTTTTCATGTTGATGTAATGTATTATGTGGCCAAGCTTTAGGCCTCTTTTCAGACTCTTGTACTTTCCTTTACGACTTGCCTCTGAATGTTGGAATAATGTGGATGTTATTGGTGGAGTTTATTCCTGCTTTAAATTATTATTATCTTTGTTTCGATTCGTGATTGTAAGGACCTGGTTATTGGAAGTGTTTGTTTTCAGATGCTTATCAGACTTGTAGCCTCACAGCTCCAAGTCTGAGCGGACCTCATCACGCCTCGCCTTCCGTTTATGGGAAGCGACGCGTGACAGGTTTTGTTGGTGGCACATGCAGGTCCTTTTGCAACTGTGAAATATCGGGACAACGATAATAATAAAAACGTTCATTAATTATTCGAAACATTCAAGTCGTAAAATCTGAGTCTAATAAGAGCGTTTTCCATGTCTTAGGTGGCTAGAAGTCGTGTTGCCCGAGCTTCTGTCACAGCTTAGTAGGAAAATCCATAGATAAGGACTATAGTAAGACTTAGTTAGATGTATGTGCTGGCTAGTTAGAGGTCCCTGATTGTTAGCTAGACTCCATGCTAGAAATTGAGATAATCGTCTTAGGAGTTACCTTATTGGTTCTACCCTAACCCAAGTGCACAAGACAAGTCCGTACAAGGGATCACTCACTCTAGCTTGGTGAGTGCCCTATTGCCCGTAGCCTGTGTATCCGTACAAGGGATCACCCACTCACTGGTGAATGCCCTATTGCCCACAGGCTATGTATCAGTACAAGGGATCACTCACCCACTGGTGAGTGCCCTATTGCCCGCAGGCTGTGTATCAATACAAGGAATCACTCACCCACTGGTGAGTGCCCTATTACCCGAAGGATGTGTATCAGTACAAGGGACCACTCGGTGAGTGCCCTATTGCCCGCAGGCTGTGCATGACAAGACACGACATTACAAAACAGGGATGGTTCTTCTAGGGGGTCCATATGCATGCACACACAGGAAAAGCCCTAAGGTGTCAAAAGTTGTTGTTGCGCTTAGACTTCGTCGTCAAGTCTAAGCTGTCAAGGGGTGTCCCGGACGCTTTCATTTCACGTCCGGTTCTCTTTGTTTATATTTGAACAGTTCAAAAAGTCTAAGGCCTAAACATAGCCGAAAGGTACAAGTGAGTACACTTGCCTGCAGTGTCGAGTGTGTCGTCCGTCCGGAGCGTCCTGATCGGCCGCCCCGAACACACACCCGGGGAGGGACGGCTCGCTAGTCTTACCGCAAGCGCACGGTGTAGCGGCGAGCGGGTATCGAACATGAGGAGGGCAAATGACGGTGTCTTCTTCAATTCACCTGGCTATAAGAACAGTCGAGAAATGTTCGCAATAAAGCGGTCACAGTCGTTCAATTGTATAAAAGGAATATCAAATTAATAAAGACACCTAGGGGTAGGGAATCCCCACTACAAACCGTATCTCTTCATTGTGATTCGTAGGTTTCACAATTGCTAGACTTGAAATTCAGGTGAACTAGTTGCAACTAAATGTAGAACCAAGCTCACGCTCTTGCGCTATTACCGGTCTATAGCAAACCTAAGGTAGGGTCCAATCTCTTGCAAACCCTAACCTAGGCAAGCTAGAGTGAAGAACAACATCATCGTTCAATCGTATCTCGAGCCCACTCTCGTGCAAACTCGAGCTACGACCGAGGTTGGGATAGTTCCTACCCGTCCAATCTCTTGCAAATGGATACTGGTTTAGAATTGCAATCGAAAACCCTAGTTTCTGTCCAATCTCTTGCAAACCGATTCCGGAGAAATCCAATTGTAACCCAATTCGGATTTCTAGGGCTTCCTATCGGGTTGGGATCCAATCTCTTGCAAATCCCAATCGGTATGAATCCCTAGCTATTCGTATTAAATCAATCCCAAACTAACCCTAATCAATCCTAGCAATAATTTCACCAATTCATCACAAATTAGAACTAGGGTTCGTAGGGTTCATCCCTGCGCCCTAAGACGATAAAACTACTCACAATTCATAATGCAATTCAATAGAAATTAACAAATAAAATCAATAGAATTCATTGCAATATTCAATATATCAATAAAAATGAGGTTTTTGATAGAGAGAGAGACAAACCAATGAAGATTCAATAGCATCCAACAAAATAACACTTTTCTCTCTCCCCTAAAAGCTCAATCTAATCTCCTAAAAAGTAATCTAAAAAGGGCTACAAAAAGTTCTGAAAAAGCTCTCTAAACTAGGTTAAAAACTGGGGTTAAATACCCCCAAAATCGCCCAAAAAACTGTGACGAAAATGCCCATGCGCAGCCTCAAAATCGCAATTTACGCTACAGGCAGCGCGGCTCACTCGACCGAGTGACAAATGTCATTCGGCCAAGTGACAAACCCTGACAAATTCCAGTAACTTCGGACTTTTGGGGGTCGGCTCCTCGGGAGTCACTCGGCTGAGTGACTTTCATTGCTTCGGCCGAGGGGACTTCTTCACTCGGCCGAGTTGGACTTGGGAGTTGACTGACAGATTACAGTAAGTCTGGACTTTTTGTTGCCGTCGTCTTGATGTCACTCGGGCGAGTGGTGTCTCCGTGGTTCGGCCGAGTGTACTGGCGACGGTCGGCCGAGTGCACGCTGATACTCTATCTTCTGCGTGTCAGACTAGTCGGCCGAGCGGGCTTTCGATGGTCGGCCGAGTGACTCCTTCACTCGGCCGAGTGACATGCTGAAAATGCCCAATCTTCGTATTTTTGCTCCCTCGTCGCTCTACGACATTCTTTCTTCTTCCACTCCTCTCCAATAGCAAAATTCCTCTCGGAAGAGTCACGGGTGACACTCCGGAGTGGGTGCATATCAGAATCACTCCAAATCGCTCGAAATCTCCTGAAATTTGACAAAAACAAGAAATCGTGAAAAGCATCGAAATATTGCTGAAAAATCGTGAAAAGCGCGATTCGAGCGATCAAAATGGCATGCAAATATGCAGAAAAAAGGTGTAAAATATGGAGTGATCAAAATCCCCCAAGCTTACCTCTTACTCGTCCTCGAGGAAGATGAGTAAAAAGCGAACCCGGTGGATAAAGAAAATAGAAACGATGGAAAAGTGGAAAATGAAAATAAAAAGAAAAACAAAATAGAAAACGAAGAAGGAAGCTGCTAGATCATTTTTCTCAGGACGTGGGTTTTTCTTACTCATATAGCACGCATCGAATGTAGAACACATGTCAAAGACTTTTATTTCGATATCATAGTGTAATGGTGCATTTGAAATAGAAAACCCAAGAATATCAATATAGCATGAAAAATGGAATAATTCTAGAATTAGCATCGTCTGAAGCATCTAAAGCGGTATACAATATCGTAGATCACACACTTTTCAATTGAATGCTTTTTATAAGGAGTATAGAGATATCACACAGTAGAATAGTAAGAATAGAAAAGTGTGGTTTTCATGAAATGAATGCTAAGCGTAGATTTCTGGATTTCGTGAAACTTTAGCGATCTCACCGAGTATAAAATATTACTTAGCCTAGGTTGTCATGCACCGTCAAGTTTTCACTCTCTCACACATCATAGGATCCTCTCCCCAAGCTTATCCATAAGCGTGGTGGCATAAACAAAACAATATTTACATTCCCCGTTTCTTTTGAAGCTCCAAAAGTAAAAGAAATAGAAATAAAAGCAAAAGAGGGAAGAAAGAGAGAAAGGGTATGAGATGGGATCGTTTTTGAACTTCTTTTCTCTTTTCTTTTCTTTTTCTCAAATATTTTTCTTTTTCTCTCTTTTTTTGAATGATATATATACACAAATGATCCCAAATCAAAAGAGAAGGATATACAAGTATTTATATTTTTTATTTTTTTAATTTTTTTTCCTTTTTTTATTTTTGAATGATATATATACACAAATGATCCCAAATCAAAAGAGAAGGATATGCAAGTATTTATATTATTATTTTTTTCTTTTTCTTTGGGAAATTGGAGCATGTGATATAATAACAGGGGGATGCCAATAATAGAATTGCTAAGGGGAGATTCACCAATGAATTTAAAATAGAGAAATAATGTTCAAGATATGTGGAGAAAGAAATAAACTTATCTCTCGGTTCACTCTATAGGACGTGCATGACAACTTCAGCAGGGTAATTTAATCTACTCAGTTTGATCTCAAAAAATAAACTTATCCAGATTTATCAATGCTAGTAAACATTCAATCAACCTGAAGTGAAGCGTACAAATCATGCAATAAGAAGTGATATGAGAAAAGAAAGCAGTACTCCAGATATAAGCAATCAATGCGTGAATCTTGGTGTGTTTTCTACGATAGCAAACATATGAATCATCAGACATCAGCTAATAACAGAATTTCATCCATTTTCATATGGAAAAAGAAGTGGGTTACTATTTCTAAATGCAAAACAGGACATAGCATATGATATCAGAAACAAAAGCTATGACATGACAAAATTAGCATGCATATAGAGAAAAGCTAACACCACGTCATTGTCATCACAGAAAAATCATCTCTAGCAAAAGATGAAAGAAATAAAGATAAAGGAAAACAAGACTATTTACAATGCAGCACACAAAGAAAATAAGAAAAACGTGATGCATGGTAAAAAAAATGAAAAAGTGATGAAAAATGGGTGCAAAAGCGGAAAAACGTGAAAAAACTAAAAATAAAGGTGATAAAAGCGAAAAGTGTGAGAACACACTCCCCCAAGCTAAAGTGCACAGTGTCCTCAATGTGCAAAGTGTGGCACACCGAGAGACATGAAATGGGTGTGGTAGGTGAGGATACATGCATGATAAAAAGAAAGAAAAAATAAACTGAAAATATGATGCGGATGTGATGCATGCAAAGATCAGAGTGATGCAGATAATGTGTCACCAAAAATACTCTACCTCTCTCCCAAAAAAAGATATATAATGATGTGATCAGAGTAGGGACAAAAATAGTGCGGGGAGGAGGGGGGCAAAAAAATATATTGACAGGACCAGCAGAGAATGGGCAGCATAACGACAAAAAAGATCAATGGCATCAAGGGTGTGCCAAGCTGGTGGTGCTGCACCATCTCCGTCCTGTGGTGGAGGAGGTGGTGGAGGTGGTGGTCGAGGTGTCGGCTGGGTGGGTGGGTGTAGTGGAGGGAGTCGCGCCAGGATCTGATTCAGGCAAACCTGAATATCGGGAAGCATGGCGACGCGGGACTCCACGGAACTGACCGCAGCAGATAGAGCCCTAAAATCGCCTCTGAGTCAACTCACCGTCCCCTCAAGAGCACGAAGGCTCTGAAGTAGAGTGTCAGGGGGTGGTGGAACAAAGAGACGAACAGGTCTAGGCTGTGAAGGACGGGGCTGTCTGATACGAGCAGTGTAAGTAATCGGGCCAGCCGGTAGGTGTGGAAAAGGTGATGTGCTCACTAGTGGATGCCCAGCCTCAGTGCGAGGCTAGGACGCAGGCTGGGACGAGGAGGCAACAGCAGTGGTGGTGGAAGACGAAATCGGCGACGAGGCAGTAAGAGAGGTCGGTGACACAGGTGTGAGGATAGACATCACGACACTCTTGGATAGGACAGCTACAGTGGAGTCAGAAGGGTCGGCCACTGGGGAGGAAGTCTAAGGACCAAAAGGTGACACCCCGGCGGACAGCAAGCTGGATAGGGACCGTACAACAATAGGGAAGGAAGACTCGCCGCTCTCAAGGATAGTAGGTGGACGCTCGAGAAGAAGTGAAGAAATAGGCTCAACCGAGATAGGCACAGCAGTGGTGGGGATGGTGGTGGACGTGGTGGACGGCTCAGCAAGGGTACTCCCGACACTGGCAGAAGTGTGGACAGAAGTGTCAGGAGGTGCAGACAGTGTAGGCTCGGGCTGAGGGAACACGAGGTCAGGAGGAGGTGCAGGGGGTGCAGGGGGTGCCTGCTCAGCGCCCTCAGCCTCAAGTACGTAGGCAGCTGGGATGAGGAGATCCATCGCTGGGATCCAATCCTCGTGGGCCGGTCCTACATGTGTCCGAGCGAGGCTCGGGAGGATCATGTAATCGACACTGAAAGGACCGTGCAACCACACCCAGTGCCGCTGGCCGTGGGGACGAAGCATCTTCATCCGGGCCATGACGTCTATCGAGAGTGCAGTGGGGCCTGGGGCTCGTTGAAGGTCAGCAGGTAGGTCCACGTCGGTCATCAGGGCTAGCAGAGTAATCCGACCGTCGCAGCAAATAGGTGAGCGAGCGCCCACCAAAATGATGATGCGGTCTAAAAACTAGCTAGAAATATCAATCTCAATGGTGGGGACCAAGTCGTCGCTACCCCTATCGAGAACTCTGGGGCGAGTCATCGTGTAGAGCATGTAGAGCTCAGGCGTAGACATCGTCCCAGGCTCGTACCTTGCCAAGAAAGTGGTCACCATGAGGCGATGTGCTATGCGGAGGCAGGGGTGCAGGATGGCTGAGGCCTTGGCCCTACTAGGGTCAAAGCCATGGTGGGAGCCCGTGATACGTGTCCAGAACGTGGAAGTGTCAAATGACGGCGGTGGGATATGAGTGGGTGCGTAGGCTCGGTCGGGGATGGGGACATCGGGCCACTGGAAGAACGCACGAAGCATGGCGAGAGTGACCTCGCACTCTCGATCCATCAGTCGGAATGTGCATCCTCCAGGGGTCTGGGCAATTGAGCTAAGAACCTCAAGTGTCGGACGGACGTAGGTGTCCGCCGACACAGACAAGAAGTCACGCCAACCCACGTTGTCATACAACGTGAGCATCCCCTCTAGCACCCCTAGGTGGTCATGGTCTGCTAAGTGTGTGAACCTAGAGGGCACTATAGAGCGCTGGGCGATACGCTCAAATCGGACGCGCTATGTGTCGTCTCTGAACGTGATCCCCAGGGGCCCGACAGCAGGAGCCAGTGGTGGGACATGATCGGCGGGGATGGGCTGTGCATGGATGGGATCGGCGGGAAGCAGCTGTGTGGGTGGTGGTGGGCTAGGTGGAGGGGAGCCCTCCCTAGCATGAGAGGGACTGGCATCATCGGTCCTCTTCCGCTTGGAAGAGGCTCCCTGCGTGCGTGGCCTAGTGCGGGGCGGCATGTGTGTCGCGAGTGCTCACCCAATCAAAAATATAGTGCGGCGTGCTCAATAAAAGGAACGAGTGTACCTGAACACGTCGCGAGAGCAAGTCAGTAAGTGCGTGCAAAGAGCACCGCCTCCGCGAAGCTAAAAATGCGTCCTAAAGCTCACCTAAGCTCCCCCAAGATAGCCTGCAAATCAAACAACGATATCAGCAGATAATATTCAAAATACATTGGGGAGATGGGGTATAATAGATAGATAAACAAATTAATTTGGGTTAGGGGCTCAACGGGTCTACGGATCGAGCAAAATAGGAGAAAACTGGAGTTTGGGGGCAAACCGAGGTGATAGGGGGTCGGCCGGCGACGAGAGTACTCGTCGGAGGTCGGTGCGTCGGTGGTCAATGTTCACTGGCGATGGTCCGACGACTGGGGCTGGTGGCAAGGTGATTCGGGCGAGGGGGCAGTGGTCGCGGGCGAGGGGAGGGGAAAAGTCGCTGGGCTCGGGTGAAATTAGGGATTAGTTACGTTGGAATTCGCGCCGAGCCCGCATCGACTTATTTAGGGGTAGTTACGACTCAGTCGAGTGACTATGTTGCTCGGCCGAGTGACGTAACGATATAAAAATTTAAATTTCTCACCGCCACTTACGACTCGGCCGAGTGGCTTTTGTTCACTCAGCCGAAGGGAGAAAACTCCTTCGGCCGAGTGGCACAAGCTACTCGGTAATTTTTAGGCTAGGAGGGTATCCGTTTCCCTTGGCCGAGTGACTAAACGTACTCGGCCGAGTGACAGTTAATACGAAATGCACAAAAAAGACAGAGAGTTGGGTTCAACAGACTTCCCTTGTTGGTGCCCCACTCGGCCGAATGGGGTCCTTTGCTCGGCCGAGTCGCATATGATACTCGGCCGAGTGGCATGTTGTTTTCTGCTTCGGGGCTCCGTTTTCCCTCTACTCTCTGTTTTTCTTCCTCCAGTTGGTTTCTTCCTCCTCCCAAGGCCTGAGCGCATTCCTGGAGCGCTCTTCCTTGCCTCTATCTTCCTCCATATGAGAGATCTCCTTTTCTCCTCTCCTGTCATAGAAATTAAGACCCGTTGTTACGGATTTTAATGGGCAAAAAGACTCAAAACACTAATAAAGTCTAAACCAAAAATGAAAATCAAATAGAAATAATGCAAAAACCATCGGGTTGCCTCCCGACAAGCGCTCGTTTAAGGTCTTGAGCTCGACCCCTTTGGATTTTCAATTAACGTGTGATGTTGGGCGCATATGAGATGCACCCGTCGAACTTGCTGGGAAGACCGCTCGGATTTGGATCGTAGTGGTGTGTGGCCTTCCTCAGCGTCCCTTCATCATGAACAATCTTGGGGGATGGCTCCCCCAAGCTTGAGCTTGTTCCGGTCCTTGGCTTCGTCGGTGACACCGATCTTCGAATCGGTGGAGCTTTCTTCGGATTCTTCAATGTCGAGAGCTTGAAAAGCTCCCGTATTCTCGCGACGTCAGCGTCGCCATCGTCATTCGTCATGGAGCTATTGGGAGAGTCCTCCATCTTCTCTTCTTCGACCAAATCTTGGCCTTCTTCGAAGCCGTCATCATGGAGTGCACCGATGGAGTAGGGGATAGCCTCTTCAATGACCTCGTCAAGGAGGTATGAGAGGTCATCCGGCCATCCTTTGAGTAGATATATTCTATTTACTTCACCCGTAGGGACTCCTTCGGAATAATGCTTAAGCCGTTGTCCATTCACCTTGAACGTGGCTACGTCTTTCCCTTCCAATTCAAAAGCTCCTCCCGGTTGTATGTGCTTGATGGTGAAAGGTCCGGACCACCGTGACCTCAACTTCCCAGGGAATAGTCGGAGTCGGGAATTATATAGCAAGACTTTGTCTCCGACCTCAAAGTACGTGACAGTTATGCGGGCGTCGTGGAGAATCTTGGTCCTTTCTTTGTAAATTCTTGAGCTCTCGTAGGCATCTCTTCTAGTTTCGTCAAGCTCATTGATGTCCAGGAGTCGCCTCACCGCCGCACTCTTATAGTCATAATTGAGGGTCTTTATGGCACAATACGCGCGGTGCTCCAACTCTACCGGTAAGTGACAAGCTTTCCCATAAACAAGTCGGAACGGTGTGGTGCCAATCGGAGTGCGAAAGGCCGTGCCATATGCCCATAGAGCATCGTTTAACTTCATGGACCAATCTTTTCTAGATCGATCCATGGTCTTTTCAAGAATTTGCTTGATTTCTCTATTTGAAACTTCCACTTGTCCGCTCGTCTGAGGGTGGTAGGCCATGCCAATTCTATGGTTTACCCCGTACTTTTTCAACATGGCTTCAAATTTGTTTTCTATAAAGTGGCTTCCCCCGTCGCTTATCAAAGTTCGAGGCACCCCAAAGCGTGGGAAGATATTCTGCTTGAAAAACTTGGAGACAACCCTCGCATCATTGGTAGGGGTGGCGATGGCTTCTACCCATTTGGAGACGTAGTCCACCGCCAATAAGATATACTTGTTACCCTTGCTTGACAGAAATGGTCTCATGAAGTCCACTCCCCAACAATCAAAGAGCTCAATCTCTAGAATGGGCCTCATTGGCATCTCATTTCGTTTGGAAATATTCACGGTCCGTTGGCACCTGTCGCACCCCTTGACGAAGTCGTGCGTGTCTCTGAACATAGTTGGACAAAAGAATCCACTCTGCAATATCTTAGCTGTAGTCTTGGAAGTGGCGTGATGTCCCCCGCATGGCATACCATGGCAATTCAAGATGATGGAGGTGGCCTCCTCCTTAGAAATACATCTCCGGATAACCCCATCCTTGCATATCTTAAAGAGATACGAATCTTCCCAGAAATAGCTACGGACTTCATGCATAAATCTCCTCTTTTGCTGTGTGGGCATCCCGCACGGTTTAATCCCACAAGCCAAGTAATTGAAAAAGTCCGCATACCAAGGAACTTCCCCGGTCCTTATGGCGTATAGCCTCTCATCAACAAAGGAGTCATCGATGGGCAAGCTCTCGTCCTCCTTGTCACGAATAAGCCTAGACAAATGATCTGCCACAACGTTGTCCGTACCCTTATTATCTCTGATTTCCAAATCAAACTCTTGCAATAGAAGTATCCACCTAATCAACCTATGTTTGGCCTCTTTCTTATTTAGAAGATACTTCAATGCTGCATGGTCGGTGTGGACAATTACCTTGGATCCAAGGAGATAGGAGCGGAACTTTTCAATGGAATAAACGACCGCTAGAAGCTCTTTCTCCGTGGTTGTATAATTTTTTTGTGCGTCATCCAACGTTTTTCTTGCGTAGAATATTGCATGAAGCTTTCTGTCTTTCCTTTGTTCCAATACCGCTCCAATGGCTTGGTCACTTGCATCACACATGAGCTCAAAGGGAAGGCTCCAATCCGGTGGTTGTATGATGGGCGCAGAAATTAGTGCTTCCTTCAATGTATTGAACGCTTGCAAGCATTCACCTGAAAAAACAAACGGGGCATCTTTAGCAAGCAAGGAGGTAAGAGGTCGGGCAATCAAGGCAAAATCCTTGATAAAGCGGCGGTAAAACCCCGCATGACCAAGAAAGCCCCTAATGCCCTTAACATTAATAGGAGGATGGAGTTTCTCGATTATCTCAATCTTCGCCTTATCAACCTCAATCCCTCTTGAGGAGACAAGGTGCCTAAGCACTATCCCTTCGGTGACAATGAAATGACATTTCTCCCAATTAAGAGTAAGATTATTTTGTTGACATCTTTTAAGAACTTTGGTAAGATTAGCCAAACAAGAATCAAACTCACTTCCATAAACTGAGAAATCATCCATGAAAACTTCCATAATATTTTCAATACAGTCGAAAAAGATGGATGTCATGCACCTCTGAAAGGTGGCGGGTGCATTACAAAGACCAAAGGGCATTCTGCGGTAGGCGTAAGTGCCATAGGGACAAGTAGAAGTAGTCTTTTCTTGGTCGTCTTCATGCAAAGGGATTTGGAAAAAACCCGAATACCCATCCAAGTAGCAAAAGTATTTATGTTTAGCAAGCCGTTCAAGCATTTGATCTATGAAGGGTAGTGGGTAATGGTATATTCTGGTGGCTTTATTTAGTTTTCGGTAATCAATGCACATCCGCCATTCCGTGACAGCGCGTGTAGAAATGGGCTCTCCTTTTTCATTTTTTATAACGGTCATCCCCCCTTTTTGGGGACAACGTGAACGTGGCTAACCCATCTACTATCTGAGATTGGATAAATAATGCCAGCCTCAAGCAATTTAAGGATTTCCTTCTTGACTACCTCTTTCATATTCGGGTTCAACCGCCTTTGAGGCTCAATAGAAGTGGCTTCAGTATTTTCCTAGTGGATCCTATGCGTGCATAGCCTAGGGCTTATTCCCTTAAGATCCGAGATAGTGTAGCCAAGGACATCCTTGTGGTCCCTAAGAACTTATAATAGTTTTTCAAGTTGATCATGGCCGAGGTGGGCATTAACAATCACCGGGAAGGTCAATTTACTACCCAAGAAGGCATACCTTAGATTCGACAGTAATTGTTTAAGCTCTACCTCAAAGGGTGACGTACCCTCTGCTTCATCATCTTGTGTGAGTTTTGCTTCTCCTTCAACAACTGAGTTTAGCTTATGTTTGGGCGGTGCGCCCTCGTGTGGAGATTCAGATTCACTCCCTAGTGAGGACGGTGCATCGGAATAGACGCTCTCCAATTCCGTGCTAGCATCAATAGGACCACCACCTTGCTCTGGTTCATTCCTGAGATCGAGAAATACGTCAGCAGATTCATAAATGCAAGAGCGGGGGTCGTAGAGTGTAACTCCCTGAATATCGGTTTGCTCGAAGGATTCCTCAGGAGTATAGTACTCTTCGACGCATGTTCTACCGCCTTCAAAATATAGCTTGTCGTCCCTCACATCAACTCTGATACAGCCCCCCAATAGTCCCATCCGGGGAGATTTGATCCATCACAAAGCTAGCAAACAATTGTTCGACGGGGTCCTCGATATTAATAGCAAAAGCTCCGATAGCGTGGACCTCATCAATAAGTTCCTTAAGGAGCTCCGCAAAGAATTCATCATCTTCCTGGCCAGACTCAGTCATTGGAATTGCATCCCCCATTTTACCTGTTAAGATCTTGTGGAAAATTTCGGGAGAGCGTGCAAAATAGGGCTGTAAACAGAGTTAGAAAAGAATGAAGAAATAAATGAAGAAATTGAAAAATAGCCGGGTGATCCAAATTGAACTCCGTCAAAAACACCTCCCCGGCAACGGCGCCAAAAACTTGATCGGCCGCCCCGAACACACACCCGGGGCGGGACGGCTCGCTAGTCTTATCGCAAGCGCACGGTGTAGCGGCGAGCGGGTATCGAACATGAGAAGGGAAAATGACGGTGTCTTCTTCAATTCACCTGGCTATAAGAACAGTCGAGAAATGTTCGCAATAAAGCGGTCACAGTCGTTCAATTGTATAAAAGGAATATCAAATTAATAAAGACGCCTAGGGGGTAGGGAATCCCCGCTACAAACCGTATCTCGTCATTGTGATTCGTAGGTTTCACAATTGCTAGACTTGAAATTCAGGTGAACTAGTTGCAACTAAATGTAGAACCAAGCTCACGCTCTCGCGCTATTGCCGGTCAATAGCAAACCTAAGGTAGGGTCCAATCTCTTGCAATCTCTTGCAAATCCCAATCGGTATGAATCCCTAGCTATTCGTATTAAATCAATCCCAAACTAACCCTAATCAATCCTAGCAATAATTTCACCAATTCATCACAAATTAGAAATAGTGTTCGTAGGGTTCATCCCTGCGCCCTAAGACGATAAAACTACTCACAATTCATAATGCAATTCAATAGAAATTCACAAATAAAATCAATAGAATTCATTGCAATATTCAATATATCAATAAAAATGAGGTTTTTGATAGAGAGAGAGACAAACCAATGAAGATTCAATAGCATCCAACAAAATAACACTTTTCTCTCTCCCCTAAAAGCTCAATCTAATCTCCTAAAAAGTAATCTAAAAAGGGCTGCAAAAAGTTCTGAAAAAGCTCTCTAAACTAGGTTAAAAACTTGGGTTAAATACCCCCCAAAATCGCCCAAAAAACTGTGACGAAAATGCCCCTGCGCAGCCTCAAAATCGCAATTTACGCTACATGCAGCACGGCTCACTCGGCCGAGTGACAAATGTCATTCGGCTGAGTGACAACCCCTGACAAATTCCAGTAACTTCGGACTTTTGGGGGTCGGCTCCTCGGGAGTCACTCGGCCGAGTGACTTTCTTTGCTTCGGCCGAGGGGACTTCTTCACTCGGCCGAGTCGGAACTCGGGAGTTGACTGACAGATTACAGTAAGTCTGGACTTTTCGTTGTCGTCGTCTTGATGCCACTCGGGCGAGTGGTGTCTCCGTGGTTCGACCGAGTGGACTGGCGACGGTCGGCCGAGTGCACGCTGATACTCTATCTTCTGCGTGTCAGACTGGTCAGTCGAGCGGGCTTTCGATGGTCGGCCGAGTGACTCCTTCACTCAGCCGAGTGACATGCTGAAAATGCCCAATCTTCGTATTTTTGCTCCCTCGTCGCTCCTACGACGTTCTTTCTTCTTCCACTCCTCTCCAATAGCAAAATTCCCCTCGGAAGAGTCACGGGTGACACTCTGGAATGGGTGCATCTCAGAATCACTCCAAATCGCTCGAAATCTCCTAAAATTCGACAAAAACAAGAAATCGTGAAAAGCATCGCAATATTGCCGAAAAATCGTGAAAAGCGCGATTCGAGCGATCAAAATGGCATGCAAACATGCAGAAAAAAGATGTAAAATATGGAGTGATCACGTCCCGTTAAAGCGTCGCGTCTACGGTAGTCCGTCTGAAACAGGGTCACGGCGAGGATGTCAGGTCGCGTTTTTCAACAAATCCTATTAGGGTTTGTTTCTAAAATTGGCAGGACTATCCTAATAGCCAAAAAGTCACGTTTTGATATTTGTTTAATCTAGATCGACGTCTACCCTATGTGCACAGAAAATGTGTCCGATTGTCGATCTTTCCTACAGTGGCAACATTTTACAGATGCTGAAAATAAATTTAGTTCAAGTTGACCAATTTTAGTTTAGGTTTTGGTTAGCTACGGTGTGGGTTTTACTACTCGTTAGGGAAACCAACCTCGTGATGTCGTCAACCAAGCGGAAGTCGGGTCTGAACAACGAAACGTCGGCATCGTCTAGAACTCCTCGGCCGCAGGTAGCACAGCGAGGTACCTCGGGACAGTGGGATAGTGGTGTGAATTCAGCGAGCTAGCAGTGATCCTTCTCCCGTTGCGAGTAGCGTAACGGATCGTCACGATGACGGAGACGTCGGCTAAAAACACGTGCGTGTGGCAATGCACGTGATCTCTGAGAGTCCAAGGGGGCTGTCGGTAGATGAAGTAGGACCAGTGGAAGATGTCCAGCCTGGTGTGTGGCCGACGGCATGAGCGTACGACGGTGGGTGGTCGTGAGAAGCCGGAGAGGACAGATTTGCACAACGTTCGTTGTCGCGCGTCTCAACGAAATTCCAGCAATGATCAGTGACAACGGGAAGTTGCAGTAGGTAAAGGACTTCAAGAGGAAGCCAACGGTGTTGGAGTTGTCGTTGGTGGTGGTCGGAGGTGGGCGTGAGCCGGAGTTGAAGTTTAGCTTCCAGATCTGTGAAAACAGCTGATACGGCATGTTCCGACGAGGATTCCGGGAGCTACAGGTGGGCTATGAGTGTGAGGGAAGTTGCAGAGTAGAGAGGGGTCAAAGGAGAACAAAGTGGGGGTGATGGTCGCTGGAGGGGGTGGCCGGAGGTGGCCAACTGTCGATGTTTTCCGGTGGGGCACAGTTCTAGCCTGGGCTGTGAATATTTGGTGTTTTTGATTGGTTTTCGATGTCTTGGAGAGGTGGAGAAGGAGGAGAAGGAGGAGGAGAGGGTAGGTGATGTTGTCGGGGAGGTGGAGAGGCCAGAGGACGGCCGGAGGATGGCCGGAAGTGGGCTGGGCGCCGGCCATGGGGCTGAGTTGTCAAGCTTTTGGCCATGGAGTTTTTCGTGGGTTTTGATGGGTTTTAAGGAGAGAGAAGAGGGAGGAGGGAGAGAGGAGAGAGAGAGGATGGCCGGAGCTCATCACCAGCGGCTAGAGGAAGGGAAGCCGTGCGTTCTAGGGGAGGTGGCGGCTGCGTTTGTGTTGATGCCTAGGGTTTTTTGTTGGGTTGTTTTTAACATGAAGAAAGTGGCTATAACAAGTTAGAATGGGGGTGTAGTTCAGCAAAGTGGGAGAGAGTGTGTGAGAGATAGGGTGTGCAAAAGAAGGAAAACTAATGTGAGTGTAGCCCCAGAAATCACTCATGATACGTAAGGAATCCTAGTAGATTTGATTAGCAATTTGAATTCGAAATTGATTAGCGACTAATCAACGGCTGAGAATTGATTATGGGATATCTTCCACTACGGGCATCGGAAAAATAATCCAAAAATACCGAAAAAATCATGGAGACGAGAAGTACAGGGTTACGGTGTCCGATCGTGTGTTACACCTACCAAAAATTATCGTAAACTCGGGAACCGCGTATTGGTGCCAAAAGACCAAAACGCCCTTCCATTCAAAGCTGTTTTGCGAGAAGACGAGGCGTGAGATGACGTTCCTAAAAACTACCATAAAATTCTACACTTCCATACGGTCACAACGGCATATCACATCGTATATACCGAAACCAAGAAAGAGCCAAATAAAATACGTGCACGAAAAAGTACGTGCACGTAGAAAATACGAACGGTCGGAAAGCGGCCGTTACATTACCCATAGTAGGACATGTCACCAAGGACGTAACCAACCAATGTATTCTTCCAACGCTCAGCCCCCTTCTCAAGTAGAGAGCTAGGAACTCTATCTACTTGTAATCCATTCTCCTTAATTTGTGGGGGAATGAACGCCATTGCAATAGTTTCATCGTAAGTTCTTCTATTGGCACCTACTTCTGAAAATGATAGCTTTGCCCCTGAAGTGTTTATCTTGATTGCACCAGTAGGTCTTATGGGCAAACGATCAAGCACCTTATGAGCATCATCAGGTTTGACCTTTGTCAATTGCGTAGGATTGGGTTGCCAAAGTCCGTTGTGGCTGTCCACCTGAGACCTCGGCCTGAGACCTACGTAAGGTCTACCTCTTCCAATGAAACTGCCACCAGAAGGTCCAATGCCCCCACCTCCAGACAACTGATTCTTCCCCCTATCATTCCTAGTCACGATTTGCCATCCTCTAACATTGACATTACTCTTCATTTGATCCCCACAGGATCGATTTTTCCCCAGATCCAACCAACGCTGATCAGTTTGTTCCATATTCACTACCGTTGGGATGCTGCCACCCTTCTTAGCACCAACAAAATTCATGTTTCCTTCGCCTGATTCCAAGCTGCCACCGCCTGATTCCATGTCACCTGATTTCAAGCCGCCGTCGCAAGATTCCAAGCTGCCACCGCCTGATTCCAAGCCACCGCCACTGCCTGATTCCAAGTCGTCTGATTCGAAGCCACCACCGCCTGATTCCAAGCCGCCGCCTGATTCCAAGTCGCCCGGATCGCCATTATCTCCCTCACTGCTCATGTTTTTTTCTATATATATACTGCTTGTGCCATATCCTCTTTATACTGCTTCCTCATGCCTACCCATTTGTATTGTATATCTCATTCTCAATAAAGATCTACTAACTTTCTATATATATATATATATATATATATATATATATATATATATATATATATATATAATAAAACAGGGATGTTATCATGGGTTTTTGGATAAGAGAAATTGGATAAGAGAAATTGGTTATGTGTAATGTTGTATGTGGATATGTGTATTGTTGTATGTATAAGAGATTTTGGTTAAGAGATAATGGATAAGAGATATTAGATAAGAGAATTTGGTTTTGGTTATGTGTAATTGGGTGTGATGTTTATAAAGTTTGTATATAGGGTATGAGAAATTGAGTATGAGATATTGGAGATAAGAAATCAAATGGGTTTTGATCACATCACAGAACTCACATCAGCCTAAAATAATTTTTTTAAAAAAATTTGAATTAAACATTTTCGTTTGCATCATAGAGGTAAAAATTGGAGGGAAACACATTTGCCCTGCAATTTGATCACATCACAATGGGCGGGAAATTTTGTTGCTCACATCACAAATTAGCCCTGTAATTTGCCCGCCAAGATCAAGCAGCTCTCGCCATCTTCTTCTACCTGCAGCACATCAAGAAGAGCACACGCCAAGATCAAGCAGCTCAACGTATGTTTCTTCAACCCTCATCAGCACCCCACTGCATTGTCCTGTGATAGTTCTTGATTTAAAATTTCTGAGTGATATTTCAATCAGCACACCAGAGTTCCTCGCCATCTTTGCCCTGCTTCACACCAGTAGTACATCAAGAAGAGCACACGCCAAGATCAAGCAGCTCAACGTATGTTTCTTCAACCCTCATCAAACATAGCACCCCACTGCATTGTCCATTTTTTTTAATATTTTCCTGTGATAGTTCTTGATTTAAAATTTCTGAGTGATATTTTTGAGTTAATAAAGTTAATATTCTTGAGTGACCTTCATAAAATTTCTGATTCTCAAGTCAATCAAACTGATATCATGTAATTGTCCTGATATCCTGTTAATAATCTTCATAAAAATTTTTGAGTAACCAATATTCTGAGTATGTGTAATTGAGTGATATTCAGTAAACTTGATATGTGGATATAGGTTGTATGAGAATATAGGTTGTATGTGGATATCATAAGAGTTTTTGGATTAACATAGGATTTAATTGAGTATGTGTAATTGAGTATGAGAATATGGATATACAATTAATATGTAATTGAGTATGAGTAATTGAGTATGATATCCAGAATATGGATATCATAAGAGTATGAGAATATAGGATTTAATTGAGTATGTGTAATTGAGTATGTGGATATCCAAAAGCTCTTATGATATCTATATTCTCATATTCTCATACTCTTATCCATTAACTCACAAACTCTTATGTTAATATGAGAAATTGAGTATGAGAATATAGGATTTAATTGCATAAATATAGTAACCAATTGTCCTGATATCACTCACTCAAACATATCTAAGGTCACTCAAACTTTTTAATGACTGTGTAATTTTTAATGCTAAACTTGGTATCCTGTTAATTTTGTATTATCATGTACCCAATTGAATTTTTTACTGAATGCTAAACATATCACTCCCCCAATTGAATTTTTTACTGACTGTGTAATTTTGTATTATCATGTACCCACACTCCTCAGTGAAAGCTTCATCCCTTGGTTAGAGCTTCATCACAGCTTGGTGTTTTGAGTTTGGTTTTTCAGGTATGCCAATTCTCTATGTTTATCAATTCTCTATGTTTTTTTCATTGTTTTTTTCATTGTTTATCAATTTCTCATTGTTTTTTTCATATTCAAAAATAACTGAATAACTGATCCTGTCACAACATATGAGTAATTACACATATAAATTGGAGAACATAGAGATTAGAATTTAATTGATCATGTCACAACATTCAAATTTAATCTCTATGCAATTCTAAATCTATGTTTATCAATTCTAATCTCTATGCCAAAATCTCTATGTTTATGCAATTAGAATTTAATCTCTATGTTTAGAATCTAATTACACATATAAATCTCTATGTTTATGCAATTAAATTCTAATCTCTATGCAATATGCCAAAAAGAATGTGCATATAGATTTATAAGTTTATGCAATTAAATTCTAATCTCTATGCAATATGCCAAAATCATGTCCATTTCATTTATCCTCATATTAGAATTGCCATATTAGAATTGCAATCCTAATGACAGGACCATTAGAATTGCAATTCATTAGAATTGCAATAATCAGTTATGCATTATTAATTATCAGGATTGCAATTCATTAGAATTGCAATTGACAGGATTGATAGGACAGAATTGCAATCATCAGTTATGCATTTCATTGACATGATTTTGTTAACTGATCCTGTCATTGCCATTGGCAATCCATAAGCAATGACAGGATTTTGTTAACTGATGATAAATGAAATGCATTGCCAATTCAGTTATGGATGAGATTTAAAAATTATGTTGCAATGTGTCCTGTAGCTTTTGATAAACATTTTGGAATGGATGAGATTCAAAAATTTTGGAATGGATGAGATTCAAAAATTTTGGAATGGATGAGATTCAAAAATTATGTTATGTTGATAAACAGCCATATCAAAATTATGTTATGTTGATAAACATTGTTGATTGTTGATAAACATTGTTGATAAAAATTTGATAAACATTGTTGATAAGTAGATTTTTGATAAACATTGTTGATCTGGCTGTAAATTATGTTAAGCCCAGTAGCTATTTCAATTTACTCTTCTACCTAAATTTCAGTGTCCTGTCAATGTTGATTATGAGTTTGATATTGGAATTATCCATTAGCAATGTGAGTTTGATATTGGTTATCACTTTTGAGAATGGTATCAAATATCAGAGATTGTTTGCTCACTGCAAACTGATTGTCCTGAGAATGGTATCAAATTTTGAATGAACAAAGTTTGAGAGCTAGCACATTCTCATTAGCTCAAATCAGTACATTCAAATTTCAGAGATTGTCCTGAGAATGATATCAAATTTTGAAAGCTGAAACTTAGTTCAAATCAGTACATTCTCATTAGCAAGCTCTCAAACTGCCTATGATATCAAATTGAATGAATGATATCAAATGGACTGATACCTAATTTGAATGAATGCTATCGATATCATTCATTCAAATTAGAAAAGTTCTCAAACAGTTTTGTGAGTTTGATATTGATATATCTATTTTTTTGAGTGGTTATCAATTTTGAGAATTGACTGAAATTTGCATTTCAAAGATTGTTTGCATTTCAGAGATTGGTATTTCAGTCCATTTCAATGAATGATATCAAATTTCAGTCCATTCTCCAATTTCTGTCAATATCTAATTGCAAATTTCAATGAATTATATCAAATTGCAAATTTAGAAGATCTATTTTTTTCAGCTATATCAATTTTTTGAGATTAACTCATAGGAATGGATGACATCAAGAATTGGTGAGAATTCATTGATAGTTGCAAAAAAACCTGGAATGGATGAGATTATATAATTGAAACATGGAGCTTGCTAAAACAATGCAACTTGGACAAACTCACATAGCTAATCTCACATTGCTAAAACATGGAATGCAAAAAAAACCTGGAATGGATGAGATTATATCCATTCATTTGACAAACTTGGATGAGATATGGAAGCACATTGCTAATGGATAATAGAAGATAAAATTCAGTCAATTCTCAAGTGTAAGAGATAAATCAAATGAGATAGTAATGCTAGAATTCTAATCCCTATTGAATTTGGTTATATAAAGTGTCCTGAGGATCATAGAAGCATTGCTAGAATGCAAAAATTCCCAAGTGATCCTCAGCAAAAATTCAGATATATGTGTCCTGAGGATTGAGATAATTCAGATATATTCAAAAATTCTCAGGACACATAGAAGTAGCAAAAATTCAAAAATTCACATATATTTGAATGCAAAAATATATCTGAGTTGAGGATTTTTGAATTCAAATAGCAAAAATTCAGATAAATATTGTCCTGAGATAAATATTGTCCTGAGACACATAGCATGATTTTTGAGGACATATAGAATATTTATCTCAGGACACATAGCAAAAATGCATTCAGACATATATGTGAATTTTTGAATATTCAGCTATATGTGAATTTTTGCATTCAGATATATCCTGAAAATTCTCAAAAATATATCCTCAGCAAAAATTCAGATATATGTGTCCTGAGGACACTTTAAATATAGCATTTCTTCTATGTCCTGAGAATTTTTGCATTCCACTTCTATGATCCTCAGCAAAAATTCAGTCAATCCTCAGGACACATTGCATTCCATTCATTCCAGGATAATAGAAGCACATGGACAAACTTGGATAATAGAAGCACATGGATAAACTTGGATAATAGAAGAAATGCTAGAAACAGACTTGGAATGGATGAGATAAACTGAGATAAACTTGGTTATATCCATTCATTCCAGGATATAATATCAGTTTTTTATTTGTTATATAACCAAGCATTGTTTCTAGCATTGCTAATGGATAAACTTGGATAATCTCATATATTCTCTCCATTCCAGATTATATCCATTCATTCCAGGATAATAGAAGCACATGGACAAACTTGGACAAACTTGGACAAACTCACATTGCTAAAACATGGAGCTAGCACATGGACAAAGTTTCAGCTAATTGAACAAATTTTCTCAAATAATGTTGAGAATGCATATCCATTCATTCTTAGGATATGCTTCAAATAATGTCCTGAGAATGAATGCATATCCATTCATTTGACTGCATACCCTATTGAACCAATTCAAATAAGTTTACAGTAATGAATTTCATTCTCAATAGGGTATGCATTACTGTAATTTGAATGAATGCATTCAATAGGGTATGCATACCCTATCCCATGAATGCATTCAATAGGGTATGCATACTCAATAGGGTATGCATTCAAATTGCAATATGTTGACTGAGAATGAAATTGAGAATGAAATTGAGAATGAAATTCAAATAAGTGAAGGGATAGGGTATGAAATTAAAATGAGCTTGAATAGGAGAATGGATGAGCTTGGATGAAGCTTGAGAATGTAAAACTGAGTTTGTAGTTAACCAATTAATTTTCTCAGTTTTGCATTATGTATTTAAACAACTTTCTCAATTCTCTCAACTGCAAACTGAGTTATAATTCACTCAATTCTCTCAATTCTCAATGTATTTTGGCATTTTTCTCATGTTAGCCATTTTCTTTTGGTATTTTCAGATTTTTGCAAGGTGGAGGGTCTTCTGGGTGTGTTATACTGTTATATGAAGATCAAAATTTCAAGTTTCAGTGTTATTTACCTCAGGACACTTCAAATTTTTAACATACCCTTTGGTGCTTTGAACAGTTAACTGGGATATTCATAAGTTCAAGTTTCAATTCATCCAACATCAGGTGATTTGAACAGTCCATACTCTTGGTGTGTTATTATATAGCTTGCAGCCTCTTCATCAGTTTATATGCATGGGGCTCAATTTTTGATTCAGTGTTATGCAAACTTCATTGTTATGTAAATATCAAAAATACTCAACTGGTATATTCAGTGTTATTTAAAGTGTCATGAAAATTTAAATTTTACAGTGTTATGTTTGATTCTCAAGTGTAAGAGATAAATTTTGGGTTTGAATTTTTGATACAGTTTTATGTTTGATTCTCAAGTGTTATGTTTGAATTTTTGAGTTATGAATGTGAATATACAATTTTTGAGTTATGTTTGGAATGTGAAATATACAATTTTTGGAATGTGAATATACCATTTTTGCAATCTACAATTTTTTGAGTTATTAGTTATGTAGAAATATACAATTTTTTGAGTTATTAGTTATGTAGAAATTTTTCGAGTTATGAGTAATGAGTTATGAGTTATACAATTTTTGAGTTTTGAATTTACGTTTGAATTTTAAGTTGGATGTTTGAACATATTCATGCATATAAACCGATGATATTTGGTTTGAAGTTTATATGCATGGAAAATTTTTTGAATATATGTTCAAACTTCCCAGTTCTAAATATTTGGTTATATTTCAAACTGGGAAGTTTGAATATTCCGTAATTAAAGTTTGAAGTTTGACCATATTCTTTTTGCCTGAGTACCATTGATAATGATTAGCATATACAAACTACGAAAATACATTTTGCATGCAATTAGCATAATCCACTCAGGTTTATGACACATGGGTCAAAAATTATCATATGTATGTATGTAGAAGTTGGTCAAATATGTAGGTGCCTTTTGAAGATGGGGTGGCAGTGACTTTAAATCCATGCCCAATGTTTCAAATTTTTGTTTTACTTCATGCTACTGAAAAGGAAAGTGAAGCTGAACTAGAAGTATAAAAACAATTAGCACAGATTTCTATCCTTCCATTGTCATCAGATGCAATTATTCACATAGTTTGAGAATACCACAAGTTGGCAAGTATATTGGCAATCATATATTCCATAACCATGCTACTCTCTACTTCAGCCTGTATATTACATATCATTGTCTTGGATACTCCTTGCTTAGAATTTGATAAGCTAGCTTCAAATCATTTTCATTCAGTTGTTTAATGGTGGGTGTTCCTCATTGATTTCTTTCTCAGATGCTCTAGATGAACAAAATAAATGTCACATATCCAATATATAGAGTTTCTAATATAAAGAGTTTCTACTGAAAGAACTATTATCAGGAAGGTCAATCTTCATATAAAATCTAAATGCATTGTGTTACAACCTCATATTACATTGATGATGGAAAAAAGGGAAGGGCATCTGATGCTTTTCACAACAATATATTATGGATACTGGGTGGGGACATAGGATTGTGATTGTATGATATGGTTAATGTCAGCATATGAAGTATGACAGTGTAAACATATTGTAGGAGATTGAAAAATGAGTGATGAAATAATAAGGACTTGCAAAATTTCATAGTATCAAGACAAGGCTATTAATAATTTGAATCTCTTTCTTGAAGAAGGGCTGTATAACTTTGACACTCTTTTTTCTCTTCTTCTTTTCTTTTCCCCATTTTCTGTATCCTAAACTGGATTTGGACCTATAAACTTTTTATAAAGCTCTCCCAGTTCCCTATCACCGTTAGCTATACCTCGGGCTCTTTTTGACCTTCAAGTACTATATTTGATTTTTTTGATTTTTTGGCAGTGGACAACACAATACTAAACAGCAAAATGGGCACTTCATAGTTCATACATGAATATATTGCATAAGGCTAATATTTACTATGTAATACCTAGAATATCACAAAGATCCAAATCCAAATTTTGTGCGCACTTTGCTATGTATATGAGTTGATCCAAATCCAAATTCTGGATTTCTTTGGTGAGTGAGTATTGCCTTAAATGTTGTATTTTTATCATATTCATATCATATTCATATTCATATAGGTTCTTTCATGTCTTACTTCTTATCATATTCATATAGGTTGATATTTGCAATAATGTGTAGCTAGCTCCTTACATATTCATGGAAGTATGTGTACGGAAGCTTTCAGTCCTTCAATTGAGAAAGTACATGTCTGATTCTTGAAAGACTTGAAAGAAATAGAAACCTGTGAACTTTTATGAATGGTGAATTTACTTTGGAATGATTCCCATGATTAATTTGCTTTGGAATGATTCCCATGATTGTTAATTTGCTTTGGAGGTAAATTAATTCCAGATAGTCTTGAAAATCAATTTTTGATGATGTTTGATATTTGTATGCCAGGTTGAAGAATTTGGAGCAAGATGGAACTCATCAGGCATCAGGAAAAAAAAAGAAAGCCACACAAGGTCAAATGACAAAAATAGAAAAGTAAAGAAAAAAGCGGATTTCCATGATGTTGGAGGGGATTGTTCAAGTTCCTTGATGTATCATCAGATTTCTAATTTCCCCATATGTATTTCACACATATAATTTCCCTATATGTATTTCATACATATGCAAGTTCAATTTAACTCAAATTGAACCGGTTATTTCTAGGTTAAATTTATCTATCTATTCATATTCATATTCATATTCATATTGTGATACTCTCATTGCGCAATACATATAGATAGATATTGTAACTCAGAAAATTTAACTGAATATAGATAGATAAATTTAACAATGAGTTAAATGTATCCTGTTATTTGAATAACTCAAGTTCATTGCGATGTTAAATTGAGTTCTTAGTTCACATAAAAACATTGCGCTGTTAAATTTAACTCATTGTTGTTATTTGAATATGAAAATGAATATCAAATAACATGATATGATCCTGAACTCATTGGGTTCCAAATTAAGTTCAAATTTGAATCCTATGTTATTGTTATATCCTGATGTTAAATTGAACCTGAATGCTTTTGTGTGAAATATGAATATGAATATGAATATGAATATCAAATAACAGTATATGATCTTGAACTCATTGGGTTCCAAATTGATTTCAAATTTGAATCCTGATGTGATTGTTATATCCTGATGTTATATTGAACCTGCATGTTTTTGTGTGAAATATGAATCTGTGATGTTTTTCTTAGTTCACACAAAAACAGAGTTAGATTTTTGGGGAATAATTTTTTTGAAAAATTGAATAACAATTATTGTGCTTTGGTTATTATTTTTCATTTAAAATTACATAACAAATCATTGGGCAGAAAAACTGCTCTTAGGTAAAATAATTTACACCACTTTGCTTCTCCTGCCTTGATTAACATGCTGGCAACATGTGTTAACACATAATAAGCTCAATATAAGCAGCGGGAGATCTTATGGAATATGTTTGCTTTGCCAACAACATGTATATCTGTTGCATTCATGTATCATGCACTGCTCTTAACTCCTTGCTCGATGCCAGGAAATGCGAAGACAGAATACATAGAACTAAAAAAATTCAGTGAACTAAAATTTTACATTTTGTGGGAATTAAATTATGGGGAATTACATTTTGGGTAGGAGCTAAACTTTTCGGGTAATTAAAACATAAAATATTGGTGGAAATAAATTTTTGGGGAAACTAAAATCTAAAATTTTAAGGGAAACTAAATCTGGAGGTAATCAAATTTTTGGATGGAACTTTTGAGGGAACTAAATCTGGTAGGAATTAATATTTGGGGTAAACTAAATTTTTTGAGGGGAACTAAAATCTCTTTGGAAACTAAATTTTGGAAGAAACTAATATTTTTGGAAAGTGAAAATTTAGCTGGAAACTCTAAAATTTTGAAGTGGAACTATATTTGGAGTGCACTAAATTTTGGGAGAAACTAAGATTTTTGGGGAACAAAATTCCTTGGGATGAGCTAAATTTTCGGGGGAACTAAGATTTTGAGGGGGGATTTCTAAAATGAATCATGTCCACATTTTCAGGAGAACTAAGATTTTGAGGGCGGAATATCTAAAATTAATCGTGCCTACATTTTCGGGAGAACTAAGATTTTGAGGGGGAAATATCTAAATTGAACCGTGCCCGCGGGCACGGGGTATGACTAGTATATATATATAACATGGATGTTATCATGGGTTTTTGTATAAGAGTTGTTGGATAAGAGAAATTGGTTATGAGATAATGGGTAAGAGAAAATGGATAAGGCAATTTGGATATGTTTGTTAAAAGATATGTTTGTTAATACATATGTTTGAGAAATTGCATATGAGAAATTGATATGAGATATGAGATTTGGGTTAGATTTGTCCTACATGGCAATTTTGGGGGGAAACTTGGGGGGGGGGGGAATTTTGGTTTGGTTTGAAAACTTAAAAATTTAAAAAAAAATTTAATTTGTATTTGAAACCAGAGGGGAGGGGAGAGAAATAACCCAACCTCTATTATCTCTCTGCCCCCCCCCCCCCCCAACACGAAAAGGAGAAGATTTTGGCAGCTGGCATCTCGAGTAAGGCAGCTGGCCCTAGGAGAGGAACTCTATGGTTTTGGCATCGCCGACCTTCCGGCCGTGCTCCGGCGCCTCTTGCCTTCGCCGTTCTCCGTTAAGTGTGCCTCGATTCAGATCCTCACAGGGTGGCATCGAGATCCACAGGGCGCTCGTGGCCCAAAACAGCAGCTTGGCCTCTTCAAATCTCTCTCCATCTATCTTCCCCAAAAACAGACGCATGGCATCTTCAACTCAGGAGACTTCGCGACTTTGTAGAGGAGCTCGATGGAGGAAGATGGTGGTTCCCAAGATCAGGATCCGGTGGTTCCTAAGAACGATGTGTTCCATCCCCGTCGGCACCCACCCTGCCCCATCCCCTTCTTCCATCTAAAAATATCATTTTATCTGTAAATTAACAACTTTTTTCCTTTTGTTGCAGAACAGGACATCGAGCATCGTCGATCACCTTCTTGAGCCGCCACATTGCCTTCTACAATCGTAGTTCTGTTAGCATTAATTCATATTAATTCTTGCACTTTTGATATTAATTCTTGAACATTAATTCATTGCATTTGATATTCGTTGTTGTTCTTGTTGTTCTGTTAATGATAATTTTGTTTCTCACATTCTTGCAATGAATTCATTGTAGTTCTGTTAGCAATACATTAATTCATGGCATATTTTGGGTGATGTCACCTTCTTGAACATTAATTCATTGCATTTGATATTTGTTCATTGTAGTTCTGAGAAGCACTGTGATTCATTGTAGTTGGAAAAATTAAAATTCAAAAAGTCAAAACTTTGAACACTCAAAACTGAAATGTTGGGGGGGGGGACAAATACAACCGAGTTTTAAAGCTCAAAACAAAAAAAATTTGAAAACAAAAAACTCAATTCTCAAAACCTTTCCCTCTCTCTCCCTGTCTCCCACCTCCAACCTAAACCTAGCTCAAAATCCCCATCAGTTTCAAAAACCCCACTCAAATATAAAACCTCAAATGATTTTACAAGCACGATTGATATTAGCTCAAGTATTTTACAAGCAATTCTCAGAGTTTCGGCAATTTGAGATAGGTATTTTTACAAGCAATTATTTTTACTTGCTGTAAAATTGTTTTACTGTAAAACGATTGTGCAACTAAACCCCACTTAAAATTCTCAGAGTTTCGGCTTCTCAAACGATGGGAGGGGGCAATTGGAGGTTTCGACGGCTTCGTTTTCCCTCTAAGAGTTCACGAAAATTTCATGTACTTTGAAGAATCTGATCAACTTAAATTTGTAAACATTTCTTCCGATTTCAATTATTATTGATGGAATTTAGTTATTTATGTTTTCAGATTTTGAGTTTTCAAATCAAACATATATCATATATCTTCGGGGTTGAGTTGAGTCTGGAACTGAAGATGGAAGTGCTTGGGACATCGTTTTTGTATTGAGATGATTAGGAATCAGTTAAGCCCATGAGTTTGCAGTTGAAGCTAGAGCATGAGTGCAGACGGTGCTAGGAGTTTGATTTCTTTTTTTTTGATGTGTTTGTTTTGTTTAACAATGAGTTTCTTTATTCTTTGATGGTCAATGATACTGATAAATTTGGGAGCGAAAAAGTTGGATGAAATTTATAACAATTTGCATAAAACAATTTTCAACTTTGGAGGAAAAACAATTTTCAATCTTTTTTTAAGTATCCTTAGATTGTTCTTTCTCTTATTAGTGCATGTATTGAGATTCTTGCTATTATAAATTTCATCTCCAGGTTAAGCTAGAAGAAAGGAAAGCAGTTGTGGAGAAACTAGAGGGCGAAGCGAGGACAACCAGTAGAAGGGTGCAGAAACTTCAGCGCGATATGGAGTCCATGGAGTTTGAAATTTTTGCATTGAAGCTGTTATTTCAAGAGCTATCGAAGAATGATTCAGTTGCATATGCAGAAGATGGCATCACTTCTTTCCAGCAATACGACCATCTTTCGGAGATAGTAATCTCATTTCTTTCCCATTTTCTATTCGAGTGCAAGTGAACTTTTTTTCCAATTGATTTACTTATAGTTGAAAGTTCTTTTTAGTGAAACTATTGTGTGCATTATGTGGACATAAACCAGCACTTTCACTTCTTGAGCTGCATCTTCTTTGTATGCTCAAATTATTAGAATCTTAAGAGCATACACATGCTAATTACAAGTTAGAATCAATTAGAAGCATACTTTACAAGTAGAATCGATTAGAAACATACCTGTAAATTACGTTAAGATGCTAAAACCGATATTTTTCCTTGCCCACTTCACAATTTGTATGAAAAATGATGGAAAAAAGTCACTAGACTACTCTATTGTGTGGGGACAAGACTCCTTTTATAACTTCAACCATCATGGAGTTAAATTAACTAATTATATTATTTAGCTATCACCATTATCTTAATGTCACATTAATAAATATTTGAATCATATTCTTAATAAATTAGCATGTATTATGCTGCATACAACATCCTTTGATTTGTCGGATAAGCCGGAGTTCACCAATGTTGTGAAGCACCCTCTGCGTGCTTGATTGATTCGGAGGAGAAATTGTTTGATAGGATGAGGTTGATGAGGGACAGTTTAGCTATAATCATCCATCAACAAATCTTCAGTTGATTTTTTTAGTTCATGCATAATGTTTTGCTTTAACTGGAACTTTCTTTTATTGTTGTCATGATAGGGATGCTTTATCTGTTTAACCCTTGCTTTTGGGTTGAGCTTAGCTTCTTATGTCAGGCATCCCATTTTAGCATACAATGATATGCTTTATCTGTGAGCATACAAGTTAGAGTTTGGGATTGTGAAATAACTCAGAAGCTTTTTTTCTATACACACATATTCACAGAAAAAGCATATCATTGTGCAGTTCATTGTCCACCTCTAAAGCTCCCCAGGTTTAGTTTTGAAAGATGCAATGGAAATTTCATACTGAGTACATTATGTAATTAATCTCCTTTCTTTATGTGTCTTCATAGGACAATCATTATGCATATCACGTTTTCTAATTCTAGCTTCTTACTTGAATACTAGGGTCTCATGGAGGAGTTCATCAAGTAAGCTGAATTCATACCGCACATTTAACTGTTCTTTGTATTGAGGTATAAGGTTCATGTATACAATGTATTGCTGTAGTATTTAATATTGTTTGGTGTACATTGTATTCGATATTGCATCTTTATTAATTTTTCATGGAACATTCTGTTGCCCTGTATTTGTGAGGATTGGTGGCCTTATTATTATGCCAACTTCATCTTTGTCGAGGTGGCCAAGAAATGTTAATGATCGTACTAATGCTAAGGTAGATTACTGAAACACATCGTGTTATTGAGGTCATATGCATCAAACCTCTCTATATTAGATTTAATAGACATCTCTTCAGTTTTATTAGATTCTTCAAATTACTCTGTGCTAATGATAGTTCAGCAAGTAAAGCCTATGATTTGACTTCAAGTCTTCAAGTCTGGTGGGTTATCAGGTATCTTAAATACCAAGAAAAGATCTATTTCGTGTACCTGTTTCTCATCACTAGATTTTACCGATCGGTCGTACTATTCTTTGCAAGATAAAGTAATTTTCAGTTACAAGTTCAATTCAATTCATTCACCTACATTTTAGGAGTTACTCTTTCTGCTCTTGATACATTTTTTGTCATTGAGTCCTTTTTTTCTTTTGATGTGATACTGAAATGAAATATTTTATTCTCTTCTATGCATTACCTTACTCATGATTGCTCCTGTAAATTGTCCTTGCATAGAAAAGCCGTCAGGGATATGTGAGTTCATATTCCCTTTAGTATTCTATTGATGTTGCACTTACCTGAGCTTATTGTGTCTTTTGTGTGCCATGAGTGAATGCTGATTATGTTCGGGTAATCGTTAATGCGCTGCTAGAGGAGAGGCTAACAATGAATTGATCTAGACTTGACTGTGGTAATTCTCCAGCTTCTCTTTATCATAAATGCTTTATTGTACTGTCAGCATTCGACTGAGATTTTTTCCCCCACTTTTCCAGGATATGGCCCCTCTAAAGGATCCTTAAAAATGGTGATAAATATATCCTCAGAAATCAAATGGTTTATAAATTCAGGGAGATTAAATGATCATCATTCTACATGCTAAGATTATACATTTTCCTCTCTAATCCACCATACCACCATACAGGCTAAATTTTTACATAATGGTGTATAAATTGAAACGAAAATTTTACATAAATATATTTAAGTCAATGGTGTATAAACTGAGCTCATTGGGTGATAAACTGAATGTGCCCCTGTATGTTTTGATAAACTGAGCTCATTAGCACATTAGGTTTACTCTCTCGGTATATCCAGATTGGGGGTATATTCACATATACTGAGCTCATGAATGTTCACTTATACTGAGCTCAATGAGTATATCCAGGTATATACTGGGTATGTTCAATGAGCTCATTGGGCACATTAGGTATGTTCAATGAGCTCATTGGGCTCATTGGGTATATTCACATATACCTGGAATATCCAAATTGGGCACATTGAGTATATCCAGTATATGTGAATATACCCAGTATATACCCAATTTGGATGCCCAGTACAATGTGCCCAATTTGGATATACTCAATGTACCCAGTATATGCCTATTATATACTCAATGTGCCCAATCTGGATGTACCCAGTATATGTGAATATACCCAGTATATCCAAGTATATACCCAATATGTTCAATGAGCTCAGTACATACCTGGATATGCCCAATGAGCACAAATACCCAATGTGCCCAATGAGCTCAATATACCCAATCTGGATAATCTCAATGAGCTCATCCCCAATGTTGCTAATTATGTTCCATCCCCAATGTTGCTAATTATGTTCCATGGTGTTCCCATACTCTCTGCTTATACTTGCAAATACCTCCAGCATAATACTTTAATGCCAAAAAAACTCCATGATTCATGAGCAAATGAAGGTAGCTACAATCAAGTAACATTTGAGTGCATCCCATGTGTTTGCCACAACTTATCATTTTTTGATCAAGTGACATGCTTCCCATTAATCACATGAGTCTAATGACATTTACATTTCAGGGAAACATTTGGAATGTAGGATTTTAGTCCAGACATGGCCCATCATAGCCAAAAGAATGATGACAGAATCCAGTATTCCAAATGTTTGCATGTCTGGACTAAACACTGTTATCATTCTTTTGGTTAGATGAACACTTGGAATATATGTTAACATTCTTTATATAAGTGTTCATCTTATATAGAAAATTTGGAATGCGTGGACTAAACACTGGTTATATATGAAACATTGGAACACTGGCTGAATCCTGGATTTTCCATATATAAAGAACATTGACTGAATCCAGTTTTCCATATATAAGACTAAACGGGTTAATGTTATTATAGTAATGACATTTGAATTGATTTGGCTAATGGGACTACCATTGGCAGAAACAAATAAGGGAAATACATCACAAAGTTCCAAAGGGTTAAAGCATACCTGTACCATATGTTTTCATACCATTAATATATGTTTTCATGTGAATGAGCTCTTGGTTGGATGTGTCTTGACTAAATTTATGGCCAAGTGAGCAATACAAATCAAAATTTTACACAAGATTTAGCCTTTAATGCATTGATTTATAGAATGGTATGCATGTAAATTCTATATTTTATAATGGTAGGCATGTATACATGTATGCATTTAACTTTTGTGATCTTGGTGTCAGTTGTACTTCAAATTTTTGGTACCCATTTAACCAAAATTTGAAATTTAAGAAAAAGAAGTTTTGAATGTGTTTCTAATTAAAATGTAAGAGGGTTATATTTGAAGCTTACAATATGTGAAGCACGTGTTATATTTGAAGGGACTAAATTTGGAGGGGGGACTAAATTTTTTGGGAAAACTAAATTCTCTGGGGAACTAAATTTTGGGGATAATTAAAATTTTAGTGAGAACTAAATAACAATTATTGCCCTTTGATTATAGTTGTTTGTTTAAAATTAGGGATTCTAAGATTTTGAGGGGGAATATTTTAAATGACATATGCCATTGGATCACTTTTCTTTCATTGTTAATTTCTTTGAAAAATTAATTTTGGGGGACTTCATGGCGGTATGCTTGTGCAAAATTCATATCTGACACTTAATATGATGCTTCAAATTTTTGAAATTGTCGATCTAATTTGTAGATACCAGAGGTGATTCGTGGTGTAAATGAATGCATAACTCGACTTGAATTGGACATCGGGAGGAGGGTCTCTGCCGCAATGCAGGTAGTGAAATCCGTGTGTCAACGTTTCCTTTGTGGGCAGAAAACATGCTTCTATTCTCTTTTTCACTAACAAGTCTACATTCTCATGCCATTCGTCTTAGATGTCAGAATTTGATTTTGCGAAAGCTGATTTTGGAACCGAGCCGGCTTTAGCCACGAGAAAGGAGTTACATCCAGGTGGCTGTGCTACTATTGCGATAGGCACTCAAAAATCTGCTCACCTGTCCAATGTTTTAGTAAAGTCTCCTCTCTGATTTGTTTGTTTGTTTCGTTTATTTCGTATGTTATAGATGCATGGTGGCAACATCATGGAATAAGCTGCCTGAAATTGCAATGAATTGCCAAGCGCATACTGAGCCAGACCTACTCCTCCTTCGGCTGTGAACACAACTGGAGTTCATTCGATCAAGTATATGGTACAAGAAACACACGCTTGGCTCAGAGGGAATTAGGCAATATTAAATATGTTCATTATAACTTGCGTCTTAAGGAGAGGCAGTCGAAGAAGAGAATGGCAAATGGCTCCATATCGCTTGATGGCCAACTGCTAGAGAGCATGTTCCAAAACAAGGTAAACACAAACGCATGTATGCATCTACTCATTCTTCATTGACTGTCTAATTCATGAATCAATCAACTACTCCGAATGCAGGAAATAGTTTCTGATGAGAATGAACAAGCAGGGTATGACAATGAGGCAGACGAGAAAGGAGAGCTGGATGCGTATCCAAAATAGGCTCCTGCAAATGGCATAGTGTTGCCTGAAATAGCTGGTCCGCTGCAGGTGCATCCTGCTACTGCGGTTACTGCACGCGATGGAGATGGTGCTGATATTGGTTTTCTCGATGATGACTTTAGCGATTAACTTATTTGTATCTAAACATGCCCCCTTTTGACCTTCAGATGACAAAAGAAATATTACAGTGTGGTGAAAATGGTTGTTGGTGCCTCATTGTACAGTATATGCAAAGATGTATCGAACTATACACTTAATTAACTTTCCAGATGCATCGATTAGGTGCAAGTGCAATGCCATTATTCATGACATACCCATTTTATGGCAAACTTTTTCCCAGATTATATTCTCTGTTGTGTAGATGGATCATCATTCGGGGCATATATTTGGTGAGTTTGCGAGATTCGTGGATCATAACATGAATCGACAATTCCATTCTGAAACTGCACATTTGAAATGGGAAAAAAACACAGGTCGCAGATAAACAATCAAAACGAAAACATCGCTTAATTTATTCAACTTGCATCTTTCAAATATGTTATTAGTTCTTTGATAAAAAAGACCAATGCATCTCTGGCTTTAAGTTGTTGTTTTGCTTGCATGGATTCAATTGTGGATTAATATTGTCATTCTCTATTTGTAGATCAGGTTTGTTGCTAATATTGATTGCGAGACTTTTGAACAATTAGACACATCTTTGAAAGTTGTATCTATGATATTTCATTGCACGTTATGATGCATTTATATGTTTAGTGATCAGGGAAGTTGTTTGCAATTGTTGATGACATTTCACTGTCATAGCTTTTGAGATTGGTTTAAAATTGGATCCATCATCTAACTTTTCTAATAGATAGTTCTTTATTAGTAAAATAAAAGGTCAATTGGTCAGTGCCACTATAATTAGTGTATGGTTTAAAAGAGGGTCCGAAATCTCGACTGGTATTGATATGAATTGGTCTTTGTATGTATTCGTTTTTCAGGATGGCAACGATAATTCAAGCGTATGGATAAACCATGCCATCCTATTACACTGACAATCTAAACATGCTTATCCTTCCTACATATTGACGATGTAATGATGTTAACATCGAGAACACCAAATGGACTTTTTAGAATAGGATTACCCATTCCAATTGCAAGTTACAACTTTGCTCAATTCTTTATAAATTCATTTGATGTCGGGCTATTATTCATAAAATTTATGATTTGAATTGGCCAAAAAATTATTTTTTAAATAAATTTAACAACATAAAAATTTTTAAAATGATATATCTATAAAAATATGGGTATTGTCCTTATAGTCTATCTATAATTATTACTGTTCGTTTAAAATTAGTTGATCCAAGATTTTGTGGTACGAGAATATTTTAAATGAACAGTCCTATTTGGGCACATGTTAAATTAGGAGAAAACTAAATTTTTGGTGGAACAAAAATTGTTTGGGTGACCTAAATTCTTGTGAGAAGTAAATTTTGGGGGAATTAAAATTTTGGGGAAACTAAGATTTTGTTGGGGGAATATCTTAAATGAACCGTGCCCTACGGGCACGGGTATATACTAGTATATATATAATGAGGATACATGGAGTACACAAAATAAATACAACAACTCCACATACAACAAAACGACAACATAAACACAAAAGTATAATCAACCATATATATAACAAAAATATCCATACAAACATCGAAGAGATCCATACATACATCAAAGACTCTCTAACCCTATAAAAACTAAGTCCTAGGGTGAGCAGTCTCTGAGCATCAACAATCATCAACAATCATCAACATGAACTCTAGTGGAGGCATCCTCAGGAGCTCTCATCTGAACATGAAAGTCCTGAGTCTCTGTCTCCGAGGAAGTCATAACAGCATCAGCATGAGTAGCCTCAGTAGGCTCAACAATAGTAGCAGTAGGCTTTGAAATCTGAGTGACCACAGGTGAAGGGATAGACTGGATGACGTCAGCTGGAGGAGCCTGAGCATCACTAAAAGCAGCAACATTGGGGATATTCTCAGAAGGATGAATCAAGGACTGGAGGGAGGCTGCAATGGGTATGCCATGATGCAAAAATGAAGTATGGAACAGCTTAAGCTGGACAGTCACCTTCCCGTCCAACTGGACAAAGAAGGAAGCAATAGGAGGTGGAACTGAGGATATTGAGGGATAGTCAGCTGGAGGGATAGTGGTGCTAGCTGGAGGCAGAGAAGATGTAGAGGGGCCAGACACAGATTGCATCTTCTTGGCTGTAGTCTGCAGAGCTGAAGAAGACTTTAGCTTTGCAGCTACATCCAAGAGTGGGCCAAGGGATACAGGCTCATAGGCAGCAAGGTCAAGCTGGAAGTGCCTGAAAACATGAGTCAAGATACAACTGTATGGTAAGTGACAGATGAGAGGGGTGATCTCTACACGGTCCATCCTATCTAGAATGACACCTGCCCAGTTCACCTCCATCCCAGAGAAAATTGCATATATGCACTTCAGGATGTCCTGTGAAGGCTGGTCGGATGATCCATATTTCGATAGGATATTGGGCTTGATGATGTGGTGGACAGCCTAACCACATTTAGAGAACATGGATGTCTTCACCCCTGAGGTGAGAATAGGAGGGATCACAGTGAACATGTCCTGGAGGACATTCTGATCTAGCTCAGAAACCCTAGAGATGGCTACGTCATCAGGAAGAGATCCGGTAGAGGGAATGAAAAGGATATGCCCTAAAAGCTTGGGATCATGCTTGATGGACGTCCCCTGAATAACAGTATCTAGAATCTGTAACGACCACTTTTCGTTGTACGTTGTTCGTGCACGTGCTTTTGGCCATGCATGTGTTTATTTTAGACTTTATTTGATTGCGAACACTTTTGTGTGATATGCCGTTGTGAACGTCTCTGAGAGTATTAAATAGTGGCATTATCTTGGAACGACACTTCTCGAGTCGTTTTCCACAATTTAAATTTACTCGATGAGACGTGACGATTCTCACTCTTGACGGGAGACGTTTCTATTTTTAGTTTCGTCGTCCGACGTCGAATTTGAGATCCGTCTTCTTAGTTAGCTCACATTCGTCGCCACGATCACCACGATATTTATTTTATAATTTTTGGAGTTTATTTGACCACTTTTATATTTTTAACAAGTTTTATATTATTTTTAATAATTAATTTATAAATTATTTTCGACCAAATAAAATTTATTTAAGTTTTAAACGTTGTAAAGAATTTTTGAGCCAATTTCCAGCTCATTTGGACCAAGTCAAACCCTTGGGTGAGTTGGAGTAGTTGGAATTCAAATTTTAAATTATTTTAATATTCTAATCCTATTAGATTTAGCCCTAGACCAAGTCAACCCATCTATACTATATAAGCAACCCCTAGGAAGACCTATTTTCACAAGAAATTAGCCCTAGCCTCTTCCAAAAGCAAAATTGGACGTTGCGACGATTCGTCGCAACGTTGCGACGTTCAGCTGCCGCACGACCGAGAAAAACGCCCCCGTTCCCCCGCTCCAACCAAAGCCCCAACCCCGCATCCATCGCCGCCCGCATCGCTTCGTAGCGCCCGCTCTGTTCGCTCGGTCTGACCGACCGCTTGGCCCGCACCCCGCTCCGCACAGCGCTCCGCACCGTGCCCGCTTCGTTCCCCGCTCCGCACAGCGTCTGACCGGTAGCCCCACCCGCAGCGACCGACGTTGCAACGTTGCAACGTTGCAACATCGCCCGCCCCGCTCTCCAAGCGCACGACCGACTGCCCCCATCGATCTGACCGAAGGAAGCGCCCGCACCCGCTGCTGCGACCGACCCCCGCTGCTGCACAGCTCCGTTTCCCCGCAGCGACCGAGAGAATCTCCCGCATTGGAGGGGTACGACCGAGAGCCACTCGTCGCAACCCCGCATCCGTCGCACCACTTACCTCCGTGGGCCCCCCAAGTTCTCCAGAGGTATTGTGGGTCCCCCAAAGGTCCCTAGGACTACTGTGGGCCCCACCTAGGTGCGTTCTCTTCGACGACTTGCCGCGTACGACGTCGTCGCACGTCGCAGTCCGTCGTCGCACGTGCGAACTTTGGAATCTGGAATCGTTGCCCGGGTTGATTGCTCTGAAATTTCCAGCGAGGAATCTAATTGGAATCTGGACTTGGAGCGCGATCTTATTATTCCAATCCCCGGCGTCGCTACCCGACGCCGGTGTAGCTTTCGCGTCGTGTTGAGGTAACGTTTTGCACCCCTAGGACCCCCAACCCAATTGCACGTTAACCAAGACTAAAAATCAGTATTTTTAATTATTTTAAATGTTTTAGCAATCACTAATCAAGATTAATAAAACGGATGTAGGCCGGTGGACTTGTGCACGTAGGAATCGTGACTTTGGACTCGTTGGACGGTGTTTTCTTGACGTGATAGTTGCAGGCAAGTGAAACTTGCCAAATCTTGTTTAGGGCCATGTTTTTAGGCCACTTCCTTGTTTTTAGCGTAAAAGAGACTAGTCAGTGAAATGATAGCTGACTAGACGCCTACTTGATCTAGTTTGACAACGAAACTAGATCCGTCACCTAATTGATCTAGCTTGACAACGAAGCTAGATCCAACACTTAAACTTGTTGCTCATGCATACTAAACTGTCACGTTTACTTTCTTTACTTGTACGCCTTACTACTTGTCTTGTCATGTCATCCATGCATTGAATGTCGCATTGGTAGCACACGCTACAATACTTGTACTTGTACTCCCTTGACTGGCTAGGTGCACCCCTAGACCAGCAAGGCAAAACACTTCCTGGCTCGTGTTCCAGAAGCGAGCATTCCCGTTCGGGGGTAAGGCCCTGGCTCGACACACGTGGAGGGGTAGGGATAAACGATCACTTGAGCTTAGGAGTTGGCCCGCGCAGCCACTCTAGCCAAAAGGCGGAATCTCTGTGCACGAGGTGCTTACTTTCCTTGTCTTGTACTTGTCTTGTGAATGATTCATGTAATACTTGTCATCCATGCCATGCTATGCTCGTACTTTACTTTACTTTACTTTACCTGCTGCACTCATACTTTAACTGCCATGTCATTGCATCATGCTAGAACTGCTAGGTTGCTCTTACTTGTACTTTCAGTTTCGCTTGCACAAGTCTTCCAGACTTGCTGACATGTGCCCTTGCTCTTTTGGGTGCCACATGTTAGACCCTGAGCCAGAGACAGTTGCTGAGGACGTGGTGTTTGCTGACACTGTGCCTACGTTCGTCGAGGAGTTCGTGGACACCGGAGACCAGTTTTAGAGACTGTTGGCATTGCTTTGCTTTAGGTTGCTGCTAGATGTCGGTGCTTGCACCGTTACTTTGTTTATGTACTTTGTACTTTTGTTGGCCATGCTGGGCCGCTTTTAGACTCTTTTTCTTCTAGCCTGGTGGCTTTTCTGCGATGTTGGAATTTATTATTATGGATATTCTGAGATGTTTCTTTTGTCTCTTTCGTTTTTATTATCCTTGTTTCGTTTCGCGTTGCAAGGACCTGCAGTTTAAATTTGATTGACGCTTATCGGACTTGCAGCTTTGTAGCTTCAAGTCAGAGCGGACCTTCTCACGCTTCGCCTCCACGTTTTTGGGAAGCGGGGCATGACAGGTTTTGTTGGTGGCCCATGCAGGTCCGGTCTTGCAATTGCGAATTAACGGAACAACGATAATAACGGAATATCCATTAAATAAATTGCAACATCCGAGTAATAAGCCCTGAGCTTAGATGGCTTTCTTAGGACACTAGGTGATAAGAAGACTTAGTTAGACGTCTGTGCTTGCTAGTTAGAGGCCTATGTTTGTTAGTTAGACTCCCTGATAGCAATCGATCTAATCGCCATAGGAGTCACCTTAGTGGTTCATGTCTACCCCTGACCATATTAGACTTCTAGAATTTCCTTTAGTCGTTCGCTTGGGTTCATTGATTTCGGACCAAGCTAAACGCATTTCATTACCGTCTAGCTCTTTAGAAGTCTTAGCGCTTAGTTTTTAATCTTAGGTTGGTCGACCGTAGGAGTTCCCCCGTAGATTCCCCTGATTCATATCCTAGGCGTATGTATGTTTTGATCATCCGACCCATTTCCTTGCCTCGATTCACGAGATCGCCTCATGACGATCGTCGTCAATTACCAAACATCTCCATTGCAAAACTTGAACCTTCTGAAAGTTTTTTTTTCAATCTTCTCTTCTACTAAGTTTAACTTTGTTCAAAATTTTAATATACTTATACTTCATGCTCCTTCATTGATTTAAATTTTTTAAAAACTTTTGTCGGAAATTTTGAACTCTAGCTTATAATATTTTTCCAGCTTATATTTTTCGTACCTATGTAAATGTGTTGTTCCCTCATATATTAATTTTATTCTGGACAGTACTTTTGCTTTGCCCAATTCGATTTATAATTTTCCTTCTTATTTGTGCTATACAAATGATACGTCGTGTTTACTTTAATATACTTTCAAGACACATGGAATTTCAGTTTTCAGCAAGTTGGTCTTTGCTCGTCGTTTTCGCTACTTTAGGTTTTTGCAAAACTATTATTTCCATAACCTCTTCCTGCTTTAGACCCTCCCTGATTTGATTTTAAAGATTTGCTATTCGATCTTGATAATTCTTATGCTAAGTTACTATTATTTTCTTTCCGCTCACCATACACACTTATAGAAAAACTTCTAAACTAAATTGAATTTCAATTATTTTTATATCCGTACCAGGCTTGTTGTTCTTGTATGCTAAGAGCTTGTGTAAACTAGTTTTAATTTTTGTACACCCTGGTTCTCTAAAAAGTAGTTTCAATGTTGGTTATTTTAAATTTTCCATAGCCTAAGAGTTTTGAAAGCATTTAATGTGAGTTTAAATTCTTCTGTCACTTGATTTCATTCTTGACTTTTCAAAACTTTTGACAACAATATATTAAATTACTGACGTATAAATTTTCTAAACCATGTCCTTAACGTTCGTGTAAATGACTTTACTACTTTTCTTAATGATTTTATATAAACCAATAGACCATTTTCTATTATTTTGAATGGTCGACTCAAATTTATTTTGAACAACGCATTTTATCGATCTCCAAATATTTCTTTTCAGACTGGGATTTCAACTTTTGAAGTACGACAGTTTTCAAATTTCGCGTATGTTAGCTTATGTTACTTATACTATCTCTTTTCTCCATCCTATATAAGCATCGCTATATCTCCTTTCTCTCCTACCTAAACATCACCATTGAGTCAAAGTTTCGTCTAACCAAGCTGTCCCCTTGCATTCGTCCTATCTGAACTCGTGCTTATCAATCCTTCCCTCGTCACGCTTTCGACCTCGACATCCCTCCATTGCTTAGGCTTTTGTGCTCGTAAATGTCTGTGGCAACTCTTAGTTGTTAGTAGGCCCTTGGACCTTGTGAGGTAGTAGTTGTGCACGTACCTAAGTTGCGTACGTTGGCTTGAATGAGTTTGCCCCATAAGAATATTGATGTTGCCTATTGAGTGATATATATATATATATATATATACTCGGAGTTATTCGTGATATTATGAAGTTGTCGTGGGTTAGGAGTTATAGATTTTTTATGGATAGCTATACTATACTAGGGATGCCGGTGTGAATTAGAGTTAGCGTTGAAATATCTAAGTTGTGAATGTAGTTAGAGATACTTACAATGGTTGAAATAAATGATTGGTAAAGCTATGTGTATGTTAGTAGTGATAATAATAAGAGTACGTATGGTTAAGAGGGTAGGCCTATTATGTGATCTATATGTTAGCACGTATGAGTGTGTGCTCGTATGTGGGTATGTATTGTGTTTAGACGTAAGTAGTTATGTTTTGATACCTGAGTATATAGGTGATATACATATGGAAGTAGGAGTATAATTTTGATTGGTATTGCTTGCTCTTGCGGGATGTTGCATGCGTGCATACCGTGAGGTATACACGACTATTGCACATCTTAATTATGTATGTATATGTGTATTAGTATACTAATTATAGGTAGCAGGCTATGGTGTGGATATATACATTATTTATGTGTGACTATACGGTGAATGTTTGTACTAGAGAGGGTATTATAAATATGTGGGTGCTGATGTCGGTAATGTTATTATTATGGTATATAATTAGTTTGAATTATGTGGGTGTTATCTGACTAAATATTAAGTGTGATTGATTTATGGAATGTATATGGTTGTATTGGTAGATGCATATATATATATATATATATATATATATATATATATATATATATATATATATATATATATATATATATATATATATATATATATATATATATATATAAATATAATGGAGTGGTATTGGTATATGTATGAATGTCGTGTTACGTATATAGAATATTCTGATGTGTGTACTGAGTCTCACTCAAGCTTGAGTGGGTATACTCTAAGTACATTGAATGTATGTTTGTAGTTTGAATATAGCGATGTTTGATGCATGTATAGTGATAGGAGTGTTTGTGCCTGGTTGTGCTACACACATGATTATGGGTCGCTACACCAGTATATAGTTATAGGTGTTGGTCTTGTGGTATAGTTAACTACTAAGGACTTGCTCGTGTGAACGTATGTGTACTAGCTAAAACTAGGTGTGTAAGTGTGCTAGTAATATAATGGTATGATTGGTATGCGTAAATGAAATGTTAGCGTGTATGGGTGTGCACCATGCATGGGTAAGTATGTGCTTAGTTATAAGAATTGATGACTATGATATATGTGGCGTGTCGTAAATACAGTTATAGGACCGTACGTAATGTGAATGTATGGTGAAATAATGGAATGCATTGAATGACTATATATATTATGAAATTATAGTAGTGGTGAATTTATATTAGATATAGTGCACTTGATTTAAAAATGGTATGGTGTGGCTACATGTGTTGAGATGTTTGGTATTGGATGAATATTAGAGGGTAGTATACCCTTGATGCTTGTGCATAGGTAGCCATCTATACGTAGAGCAATGATTGTATTTGCTAGTGCGAGATCATACTTATATGAGTATCTGAAATATTGTTTGTAGTAGTTATATAAGGGGTGCATGCTTATATACGTGATTGAGATACGTGTATGGATTTGACTGACTTTAATAGGTATAAGTGTATAATGTATGTGAATGTATATATATATATGCGTGTTAGTAGTGATAATGTTTGACTACTTAGTGCGTATATAAGCACTTGAAATAGCTATAACTGGTTTGAAATATAATGTGACTTGATTGGGGTAGTTATTAGAGCGGCTAGATATATTAGAAAGTCCGAGGACGGACTTTATTCTAAGGTGGGGAGGATGTAACGACCACTTTTCGTTGTACGTTGTTCGTGCACGTGCTTTTGGCCGTGCACGTGTTTATTTTAGACTTTATTTGATTGCGAACACTTTTGTGTGATATGCCGTTGTGAACGTCTCTGAGAGTATTAAATAGTGGCATTATCTTGGAACGACACTTCTCGAGTCGTTTTCCACAATTTAAATTTACTCGATGAGACGTGACGATTCTCACTCTTGACGGGAGACGTTTCTATTTTTAGTTTCGTCGTCCGACGTCGAATTTGAGATCCGTCTTCTTAGTTAGCTCACATTCGTCGCCACGATCACCACGATATTTATTTTATAATTTTTGGAGTTTATTTGACCACTTTTATATTTTTAACAAGTTTTATATTATTTTTAATAATTAATTTATAAATTATTTTCGGCCAAATAAAATTTATTTAAGTTTTAAACGTTTTAAAGAATTTTTGAGCCAATTTCCAGCTCATTTGGACCAAGTCAAACCCTTGGGTGAGTTGGAGTAGTTGGAATTCAAATTTTAAATTATTTTAATATTCTAATCCTATTAGATTTAGCCCTAGACCAAGTCAACCCATCTGTACTATATAAGCAACCCCTAGGAAGACCTATTTTCACAAGAAATTAGCCCTAGCCTCTTCCAAAAGCAAAATTGGACGTTGCGACGATTCGTCGCAACGTTGCGACGTTCAGCTGCCGCACGACCGAGAAAAACGCCCCCGTTCCCCCGCTCCGACCGAAGCCCCAACCCCACATCCATCGCCGCCCGCATCGCTTCGCAGCGCCTACTCTGTTCGCTCGGTCTGACCGATCGCTTGGCGCGCACCCCGCTCCGCACAGCGCTCCGCACCGTGCCCGCTTCGTTCCCCCGCTCCGCACAGCGTCTGACCGGTAGCCCCGCCCGCAGCGACCGACGTTGCAACGTTGCAACGTTGCAACATCGCCCGCCCTGCTCTCCAAGCGCACGACCGACCGCCCCCATCGATCTGACCGAAGGAAGCGCCCGCACCCGCTGCTGCGACCGACCCCCGCTGCTGCACAGCTCCGTTTCCCCGCAGCGACCGAGAGAATCTCCCGCATTGGAGGGGTACGACCGAGAGCCACTTTTTAGGCCACTTCCTTGTTTTTAGCGTAAAAGAGACTAGTCAGTGAAATGATAGCTGACTAGACGCCTACTTGATCTAGTTTGACAACGAAACTAGATCCGTCACCTAATTGATCTAGCTTGACAACGAAGCTAGATCCAACACTTAAACTTGTTGCTCATGCATACTAAACTGTCACGTTTACTTTCTTTACTTGTACGCCTTACTACTTGTCTTGTCATGTCATCCATGCATTGAATGTCGCATTGGTAGCACACGCTACAATACTTGTACTTGTACTCCCTTGACTGGCTAGGTGCACCCCTAGACCAGCAAGGCAAAACACTTCCTGGCTCGTGTTCCAGAAGCGAGCATTCCCGTTCGGGGGTAAGGCCCTGGCTCGACACACGTGGAGGGGTAGGGATAAACGATCACTTGAGCTTAGGAGTTGGCCCGCGCAGCCACTCTAGCCAAAAGGCGGAATCTCTGTGCACGAGGTGCTTACTTTCCTTGTCTTGTACTTGTCTTGTGAATGATTCATGTAATACTTGTCATCCATGCCATGCTATGCTCGTACTTTACTTTACTTTACTTTACCTGCTGCACTCATACTTTAACTGCCATGTCATTGCATCATGCTAGAACTGCTAGGTTGCTCTTACTTGTACTTTCAGTTTCGCTTGCACAAGTCTTCCAGACTTGCTGACATGTGCCCTTGCTCTTTTGGGTGCCACATGTTAGACCCTGAGCCAGAGACAGTTGCTGAGGACGTGGTGTTTGCTGACACTGTGCCTACGTTCGTCGAGGAGTTCGTGGACACCGGAGACCAGTTTTAGAGACTGTTGGCGTTGCTTTGCTTTAGGTTGCTGCTAGATGTCGGTGCTTGCACCGTTACTTTGTTTATGTACTTTGTACTTTTGTTGGCCATGCTGGGCCGCTTTTAGACTCTTTTTCTTCTAGCCTGGTGGCTTTTCTGCGATGTTGGAATTTATTATTATGGATATTCTGAGATGTTTCTTTTGTCTCTTTCGTTTTTATTATCCTTGTTTCGTTTCGCGTTGCAAGGACCTGCAGTTTAAATTTGATTGACGCTTATCGGACTTGCAGCTTTGTAGCTTCAAGTCTGAGCGGACCTTCTCACGCTTCGCCTCCACGTTTTTGGGAAGCGGGGCGTGACAGAATCCCAGTGTCGTTATACTCACCGCGAATGCAGTTAGCATAAAAAATAACTTCACGAGCATGGGAAAAGGTTTTAGAGAGTCAGCCTGAGAATATCGAAAATGATCGACCAATTTGGTCCTGGTCATTAGATCGATAAATTCTCAGCTTGAAAAGCAGGATACGATATAAATCGCTCCTTCAGGAGCTTGACATTGATCAACGCATTATATTTCCCTAGACACTTGTCATCACGACAATTTGGGACAAATGATGCGGGAGCCCTAGGAGGAGGAGATGGAGGATGTTCTTAGGCTTGAGCATCAGGATTGTAAGGCTCGGCTTGGGGTTCAGCATGGGGCATATCGGCTTGAACTTAGGGTTGAGCAAGGAGGATGGCCAGAGGTCGAGCAGAATGAACTTCATTAGTCGAAGTTTGTTTGTGTCTACGCTGAAGTGGATGCTCCTCACTCGACCAAGAGGGATCGGAGGATTCGGATGCAAATAAAGCGAGAAATTAAGAGGAAGGAGTCGCATTTTTGGTGTGTGGCTTGGCACGGCCTTTGGTAGGGGAAAGCTTAGGGAACATAACCCTAGGCTCACGGGGCTTCTTATGGGATTTCCCATTAGAGGTGGAAGTCTTGGGTTCCATCGAAATGAAATCGAAAAGGAAACAGACAACAATCGAAATTAGGGCACGAATCAAAGGGACAAGCATGAGAATTATACCTAGTCGACGGAGATAAAGAACCCTAGGCACAAGATGATCAATGAAAGGAAGAATGAACGGTCGGAAGAAGCTTGATCGATGGAGGAGGAGTGATTTTCTCGAGAGGACTCGGAGCGTTTTGAATCGGATGGGGGTGGAGAGAGAGAGAGAGAGAGAGAGAGAGAGACTAGCATGAATCGACGGTTATATGAAAGAGGAAACGAGATTTGGGCCGTTGGATCAAAAAGAACTGCTCAGATCAAAGACTACGAACTGCCAAACATGTCGGACAGGCGACTGATGCACATCGTGTAGTCGATGTTGGATCCTGTGGATGGTAAACAACACTAGAAGGGAGGTTGAATAGTGTTGTGCAAATAGTAAACTTTTTTGTTTGTTAATATTAGCAAAAATAAAATCCTTCTAATGTTGCCTAAGAAACCAAATAGAGTGATCTACGATTGGTTCTTAATCAACAAGTTAATCTTAACAAGAATATAGAGATAAGTTATAAGCAAGTTAAGATTACAAATAAATAATCTTTACACACAAATAGATCTTTACACAGCGGAAATAAATAAATGAACTTTGCAAAGATAAAATTACAAAGATACAAATGTTAGCAAATGAAATAAAATGCTTGTACAACGAAGATAAACAATCACAGAAAATACAAACGCATAGACAAGTGATTTTTATCCTGGTTCCCCACAACTTGGGTACGTCCAGTCCCTGACCAGTTAGGTATGAGATTTAATCCACTATTGCATTAGCAATACAATTACCTAACTTCACTTGTTAGGATTTTCCACCGACCTAGCCTTGACAAGGATTTCCAACCACCTAGACTTGTCTATGATTTCCAACGTCCCTTACAACCAAGGGGAATACACAAAGAAAACAAAGTTTCCAATTCACCACAATATTAGTGGAGATTGGATTACACCCAAAATTCTATAGCCAAAGTAAATATAACAATTGTGTGTTACGTGGCTAAAAGAATTCAAATAGATCAAATAGATCTTTTTAGATCACACAAAGAATATGGGTTTATTCGTTATGATCTTAGATCTATAGCTTTTCAAAATCCTTTTAAGAAATGAAAATTGAAGAACACGGATTTTAAAAACACTTTAAAAATTGCCAAAATAAATATGCAGATCTCAAAATAATAATAGAATTATAAGAGTTGAGATCAGAGAATGTAAAAGCAGAAATTGGTTATTGGCGTTAAGAGCGAATAAGAGCAATGGGATCAGAATTTTGCACAAAGAATAGCGAGATTAGATTAGTGTATGGAATGATCTCAATGAGGGCTCTATTTATAGAGTTTCATAAGAATTTTGAATTTAAAAAAGAATTGACTTTCAGTCCGAACAGATAAGGAAATGGAGTGAAATTAGGAAGCAGATTCGTAGAAGAAAAACGACAGCTGGTAGTTGACTCCCTAGGGGTGGTAGTCGACTCCCAGAGAATTTCAGTAGAAATTCTGCTCCCAGCTGGTAGTTGACTCCCTTCTCTGGTAGTCAACTCCCAGAGCAGTTTTCACTGAAACTCAGCTAGCAAAGATGTAATCAACTTCTGGGTGTTTGGAGGTTGACTACTAAGATAGAGAATAGCAAGAAAATGCTCTCAAGAGTTTTTAAAAGATTTGAAAACATTTAAAAACATTTTGCTTCGAAATCATTTTGTGTGTGTGCAATTTTTACTTTGGCTTTAACACAGTTCCTAAGAAACAAAACTCACACACTTAGACTAAGACGAGTCTTCAAGAAGCTGATCAGATGATTAAAGTGAACGCGCGCTTCTCTTGAATTTGAGCCTCTTCTCCATTAGGCTTGAGCACTTACAAGAGCTTCATCATTGAGCTATACTTGTGCTTGACACGGAGCTAGCCAATTCCTCTTCGTCTTTTGAGTGTAATTGAGCTTCTTCGGAGTATGCATAAAAGCTTATTGTTCGCACAACTTGCACACTTGAGTAATAGTGTAATTAGTACACTAATATCATTGGTGTGCTCATCACCAAAACCACTTAGGGGTGGGATTCGATTTCCCATCACTCTCCCCCTTTTTGATGATGACACCCAAATGAAAAATAAAATTTGAATGAATTTAGCTCAAATAAAATACCGAGTAAGATAACTTACTCCCCCTGCATAGATGAGGTACTCCCCCTGCATCAAAGCCGGTTAGTATAACAAGATATTCCTTCTCATTTTTGCATTTTACTCCTTTTCTCCCCCTTGTCATCAATCAAAAAGATGACAATAAAAGGAGATTAATCTATACTCAGTTCTTTTTCTCCCATGATACCCAAATCTCGACGAAGTTTTGAAAATACATCCTTTTGCAAGGGTTTCATGAGAATATCTGCAACTTGATGTTCAGAAGGTACATATTTAAGTTCAACATCCTTTTTGCCACAATGATCATCTATGAATCTGTGTCTTATATCTATATGTTTCATTCTAGGATGAAGAACGGAATTTTTAGTGAGATTAATAGTGCTTTTATTATCACAATAAATTACACATGTAGATGTATTAATACCATAATCGATTACGACTTATCTCATCCAAAGTACTTGAGCACAAGCAAGTCCGGCGTCTATATATTCTGCCTCAGTGGTTGATAGTGAGACTGAACTTTGCTTTTTGCTAAACCACGAAACAAGGGAATGTCCACGAAAATGACATGTTCCACTTGTACTTTTTCTAGTGGCTTTACAACCAGCATAGTCTGAGTCGCTATAGGAAGTTAAATCAAATGTGCTACCTTTGGGATAAAATAATCCAAAGTCAGAAGTGGTTTTAAGATATTTAAATATGTATTTTACTGTTTTAAGGTGTGATTCCCTAGGATCACATTGAAATCTAGCACACGCACGTACACTAAACATTATATCAGGTCGGCTTGCAGTTATTTATAGCAAAGAACCGATCATACCTCGATATGTTTTCTGATCAAACTTTTAACATGTTTCATCTTTGTCTAAAGAAGTTGATGTAACCATCTGTATATTCTTCCCTGATGCAGTCTCCATCTCGAACCTTTTGATTAGGTCTTTGGCGTACTTCGTTTGATGAATGAATGTTCCTTCTTTTGCTTGTTTAATTTGTAGTCCGAGGAAGTATGTAAGCTCGCCCATATGGCTCATTTTCGAATTCTTCCTGCATTAACTTAACAAACTCTCGACAAAGATCTTCGTTAGTAGATCCAAAAATAATATCGTCTACATATATTCGAATAAGAATGATATCATCATGAATTTTCTTAACAAATAATGTAGTATCTATTTTTCCAACATTATATCCTGAGTCGATTAAGAATTTTCTCAATCTTTCATACCAATCTCTTAGAGCTTGTTTCAGGCCATATAATGCTATATTTAGCTTATACACATGTTCAATTTTCTTATCATGTTCAAAACCAGGAGGTTGTTCAACATAAACTTCCTCCTTTATATAGCCATTTAAGAATTCACTTTTTACATCCATTTGGTACAATTTAAAATTTTATATGATGCGAATGCAAGAAACATCCTAATGGATTCAAGTCTAGCAACAGGAGCAAAGGTTTCATCGAAATCGATACCTTCTTCGTGTGAATATCCCTGTGCCACTTACTTTGCTTTATTTCTTACCACATTTCCGTCTTCGTCTAGTTTGTTTCGGTACACCCATTTTGTGCCGATAACTGGACGATCTTCCGATCTGGGAACTAACTCACATACCTTATTTCTTTCGAATTGTAGAAGTTCTTCTTGCATGGTTTCAATCCATGCTTCATCTACAAAAGCCTCATTTACCTTTTTGGGCTCAATGTTAAAAACAAAAGCAACATGTGACATGTGTTCTATTTATGATCTAGTTCTAACACTTGCATCAGTATTACCAATAACTTGGGTGTGTAAGTGATGTGTAACTTTGGGAAATGATTTCGGTACAGAATTTGAAGTGTTTACATCAGTAATAGGTGCAACATTAGTAATATGTACACTATCATCATCAATATTAATGTGAGCATTATCGGAGAGAGATTCATCAAATGTTGCACGCATAGTTTCAACATTGGTTTTGGTATTTTTGTTGTAGATTCTATATGCTTTACTATGCAAAGAGTAACCGATAAATATGCTGTCATCCGCTTTGGAGTCAAATTTATCTAGATTATCTTTGGTATTCAGAATATAGCATTTACAACCAAAGACTCTGAAATAAGATACTTTCGGAATTCGTTGGAGTAATAATTCATAAGGAATCTTTTCAAAAGGTTTTCTTATTAAAACTTTGTTTTGAATATAGCACGAGGTTGCTACAGCTTTCGCCCAAAAATATTTTGGAAGGTTTCTTTCACACAACATTGTTCATGCACACTCTTGCAGTGTTCTATTTTTCCTTTCAACTACCTTATTTTGAGGAGCAGCTCTAGGAAAGGCAAAAGTGTGAGAAATGCCTCGTTTTTTCACAAAACCTTTTGAAATGTTCATTTTCAAATTCACCGCCGTGATCACTTCTTAAAGAGATAACTTTCAAAGAGTATAATCGTTCAATTCTTTTGAAAACTATTTTAAACTCACGGAAGGCATGATTCTTATAAACTAAGAATAATACCCACGTGTATCGTGTGAAATCATCAACTATGACAAATACATATTTAGAGTCATAAAGAGATGGAGTTCTAGTCGGACCAAACAAGTCCATATGGAGTAGTTCAAGTGGCCTATTCAAACTAAGAGCTCCAATACTCTTAAATGTACTTTTATACATTTTGCTCATGTTTTTGATGTTTATATAACCAAAACGTTTGTGCCATAGCAACGGGTCATTTGTTGAAACGATCAAGCAAACATTTGAATCATAATCATTTAATCTAAGTACATAAATATTTTCTACTCGCTTACCTTTAACAAGAATGTTTTTCATATCTTTATCATAATTTAAGCAAGCATCAAGAGTTAAAATAACTTTCAAACCTTTATCTCATAATTGGCATATGCTTATCAAGTTGTGTTTTAGCCCACTTACCAAGCTGACATCTTTGATGAGTAGCTTCGAAGGATTGTCGATGTTACCTATGCCAATAATTTTACCTTTCTTATTGCCGTCAAAGGTTACGATTCCTCCATCGTACATTTTTATAGAGCTAAGCAATTTGGCGTGCCATGTCATGTGTGCGGAGCATCCGCTACCCATTATCCACATTTCCTCATTTTTGTCGTCTTGACGAGCCATCATGCATATTTCTTCTCCAAACTTTTCATCATTGGATTTTATTGTCTTCATGGGTGATTGAATCAAATTTGAATTAGATCCGAATCTTTCGTCCAATATGTTGAGGATTTGGTGGGCGGTATCTGCCTCTTCTACAAGATCTAATATCTTATCAGTTAAACCAATATAAATTAGATGTATTACCTTTATGTTTCTGAAGTAGGCTTCTTCTTGATCCGGATTCCATTGAGTTTGCGACATGGTTGGAATCTCATATGGTTCTCTAAGAAATCTCGTGTACTTTAGATCTTGTGCCTCCAAGCAGATCTCCATTCTTCTTCTCCATTGAGAATAGAAGTTGCCGTCAAAGATTGGTGGTTTATGAATACTGTAGTCGGGAGGACAGAACGTTGTTGATGCAATCGCCTTTGACCTTGCTCTGATACCAAGTGTTGGATCTTGTGGATGGCAAACAACACTAGAAGGGAGGTTGAATAGCATTGTACAAATAGTAAACTTTTTCGTTTGTTAATATTAGCACAAATAAAATCCTTCTAATGTTGCCTAAGAAACCAAGTAGAGCGATCTATGCTTGGTTCTTAATGAACAAGTTAATCTTAACAAGAATATGTAGATAAGTTACAAGCAAGTTAAGACTACAAACAAATAATCTTTACACACAAATAGATCTTTACACGGCGGAAATAAATAAATGAACTTTGCAATGATAAAATTACAAAGATACAAATGTTAGCAAATGAAATAAAATGCTTGTACAACGAAGATAAACAATCACAGAAAAGACAAACGCATAGACAAGCGATTTTTATCCTAGTTCCCCACAACTTGGGTACGTCCAGTCCCCGACCAGTCCGGTACGAGATTTAATCCACTATTGGCTTAGTAATACAATTACCTAACTTCACTTATTAGGATTTTCCACCGACCTAGCCTTGACCAGGATTTCCAAACACCTAGACTTGTCTAGGATTTCCAATGTCCCTTACAACCAAGGGAAATCCACAAAGAAAACAAAGTTTCCAATTCACTACAATATTGGTGGAGATTGGATTACACCCAAAATTCTATAGCCAAAGTAATTATAACAATTGTGTGTTATGTGGCTAAAAGAATTTAAATAGATCTTTTAGATTACACAAAGAATATGAGTTTATTCGTTGTGATCTTAGATCTATTGCTTTTCAAAATCCGTTTAAGAAATGAAAATTGAAGAACATGAATTTTAAAAGCACTTTAAAAAATAGCCAAAATAAATATGCAGATCTCAAAATAATATCAGAAAAATAAGAGTTGAGATCAGAGAATATAAAAGCAAAAATTGGCTATTGGTGTTGAGAGCGAATGAGAGCAATAAGATCAGTATTTTGCACAAAGAATAGAGAGATTAGATTAGTGTATGGAATGATCTCAATGAGGGCTCTATTTATAAAGTTTCATAAGAATTTTGAATTTCAAAAAAAATTGACTTTCAGTCTGAACAAATAAGGAAATGGAGTGAAATCAGAAAGCAGATTCATAGAAGAAAACCGACAGCTGGTAGTCAACTCCCTAGGGGTGGTAGTCGACTCCCAGAGAATTTTAGTAGAAATTCTGCTTCCAGCTGGTAGTTGACTCACTCCTCTGGTAGTCGACTCCCAGAGCAGTTTTCACTGAAAGTCAACTAGTAAAGATATAATCAACTCCAGGGTATTTGGAGGTTGACTACTAAGATATAGAATAGCTAGCAAATGCTCTCAAGAGTTTTTAAAAGATTTGAAAACATTTAAAAACATTTTTCTTCGAAATCATTTTGTGTGTGTGCAATTTTTACTTTGGCTTTAACATAGTTCCTAAGAAACAAAACTCACACACTTAGACTAAGACGAGTCTTCAAGAAGCTGATCCGATGATTAAAGTGAATGCGCTCTTCTCTTGAATTTGAGCCTCTTCTCCATTAGTCTTGAGCACTTGCAAGAGCTTCATCATTGAGCTATACTTGTGCTTGACATGGAGCTAGCCAATTCGTCTTCGTCTTTTGAGTGTAGTTGAGCTTCTTCGGAGTATGCGTAAAAGCTTATTGTTTGCACAACCTTCACACTTGAGTAATAGTGTAATTAGTACACTATTATCATTTGGTGTGCTCATCATCAAACCCACTTAGGAGTGGGATTCGATTTCCCATCATTCGCATGTTAAGCCCTAAATAAAAACTGTCTGAGAAAAGGGACATGCGCATGTAGAAGAATTCTCAGTTGATTGTCATTGGACAGGTGCATGTGAAATGACCTATAGGGGCATGCTGCAGACAAGAATTTTCAAGAAATTTTAAGCTAATTCTTGGAAAAATGTGTGACACATGGTCAGGCGCTTGATGACAAAAATACGGTTGCCTGGAGGATGAATAGGCGCATGTGAAATGATCATCAGTCGCCTGTCATGAATTTGAGTAATGAAGGCTGAAATAGAGAGATTGGGCAGTCGACTGTTGAAGAAAATCCAGCCGACTGTCTGGTTTTGAAATCCAGAATAGAGATAAAATCAAGGATATGAGATTACTCACCCTTAGACCTATACTCTAAACACTCTAATGACATCAAATAGCTATCATAAACATATAAACTAATATGCATAGTAAAGATATCAATCGAATCATAGAATCAACAAAATCTCCAATAAATCTCATATAAAACATAATGTGAAAAATAGACACAATAAACATGAGATATGAAAATGTTTATACAAGCTCAAAACATGATATAACAAATGAAAATGAAGTCCTAAATTTTAGATTCACACATAATCCCCAATTCTCCACGTAACCTTACAAATGAATCTTCTTTAAGAGGTTTTGTGAAGATGTTGGTGATTTGTTTTTGGGTTTCAATATACTCTAACATGATGTCCTTCTTAGCTTCATGATCATTAATGAAATGTTGTTTCACATTTATGTGTGGTATGGGAGTGTTGTACCGGATTTTTGGAGAGACAAATGGCACTTTGGTTATCAACCATGATAGTGAAAGTATCACAATTAATACCATAGTCTTTTAGAGTGTGTCTCATCCAAAGGACTTGTGCACATGCAAGACCCACGGTAATATATTCTGCTTCGATCGTGGACAATGATATGGAGTTTTGCTTCTTGGAAAACCAAGAGACAATGTAATTTCCTAGAAAATGGCTAGTGCCACTAGTACTCTTCCTATCGGATTTGCATCCAACAAAATCGGCTTCATTATATGAGATTAACTCATATGTGCTAGATTTAGGATAAAGTAATCCATAATCTAGTGTTTGATTGAGGTAACAAAAAATTCGTTTAATCGCAATCAAATGTGATTCCTAAGGTCGTTCTTGATATCTAGCACATAAACAAATGGAAAACATAATATCGGGCCTACTTGCATTTAAATAAAGTAAGCAACCTATCATACCTCGATATAGATCAATGTCTACATCTTTCTTGTTGTCGTCCTTGTGAAGATGTGTGGTTGTACGCATGGAAGTCCTCTTGCTTGAAGACGATTCCATCCCGAATCGCTTGATAAGCTTCCCAGTGTACTTGGGCTGGTGTATGAAAATCACATCCTTCATTTTCCGAATTTGAAGACCTAGAAAATAGTTGAGCTCACCCAAGTGGCTCATCTCAAATTCTTTCCTCATAGATTTAGAAATTTTTTGGCAAAGATCATAGTTAATAGATCCAAAAATAATATCATCTACATAAACTTAGATTAGAAGGATGTCACTTTCATAATATTTAGTGAAAAGAGTAGAATCAACTTCACCCATTTTAAAACCTAAATCCAAAAGAAAAGTCTTAAGGCGATCATACCAAGCTCAGAAGCTTGTCTCAACCCATATAAGTCTTTCTTAACTTTGAAAACATGGTTTGGAAATTTTTCATGTATAAAATCGGGCGGTTGAGAGATATAAACTTCTTCACTAACAAAACCATTTAAAAATGCACTTTTGACATCCATTTGATAAAGTTTAAAATTCTTATGGGATGCAAAAGATAAAAGTAATCTAATGGCTTCTAATCTAGCTATGGGAGCAAAAGATTCTTTGAAGTCAATACCTTCTTCTTATTGGTAGCCTTGAGCCACTAATCTTGCTTTGTTCCTTATTATGACTTCGTTCTCGTCTGTCTTGTTCTTGAATATCCATTTGGTCCCAATAACTTAAAAACCACTAGGTAGAGGAACAAGCTTCCAAACTTTATTTCTTTTGAATTTCATGAGTTCCTCTTCCATTACTACGATCCAAGAGCTATCTTCACATGCCTTTTGGATGTTCTTTGGCTCAAGGGTAGAGACAAAGGCACAATGAGAGAATTCATCAATCTGTGACCTTGTTTGGACACCAATTCCAATATATCCAATTATTTGGTCATGTGGGTGGTCACGAACGGTTGGATAAGCTTTGGGAATACCTGGATCACTAGGAACAATCTCAATGTTTTCATTAGTAATGTTAGTCTCAATAACATCATCATTTTTAACATTACTAATTGAATCACATAAAACATCTACAATATCATCATCAACATGAGGTGAATCAAAATCGTCATTAAAAGAACCGTGAAGTGATTCCTCAACCGTTGAAGTGTTTTTGTTGTATATCCGGTAGGCTTTACTATGTGTGGAATATCCAACAAAAATATCTTCATCGGATCTTTGCTCAAACTTATAAAGATTACCAAACATGTTCTTAAGAAAACATTTTGAACCAAAAACTCGAAAATATTTAACTTGATGCTTTTTATCCATAAATACTTCAAAACGGGTTTTGTTTATACGAGGCCTCACTAGGATCCTATTAAGCACATAACATGTCGTGTGCACTGCCTCCGCCCAAAATTGAAGTACAAGATGACTATCATGGATCATTGTACGTGCACACTCAATAAGAGTCTTTCTCTTAACAACACCATTTTGTGGTGGTACGCAAGGGAAGGAGAAATTGTGAGTTATACTGTTGTCATCACAAAACTTAGAGAAAATTTCATTCTCAAATTCCCCTCCATGATCACTACAAATAGTGATAATGGTGTTTCCTAAGAGATTTTGAATTTTCATGGCAAATTTGGTAAACTCATCCAAGGCTTCATTTTTATTAGTTAAAATGATACCCATGTAAATCTAGAAAAGTCATCTACAATGACTAATCCATAATGTGCATTTCCTAAAGATGCTACTCTAGTAGGCCCAAATAAATCTAAATGAAGTAATTCTAGGGGCCTCTTAGAAGTAATGCCATCTTTAAGTTTAAATTGCAGTTTACTGAGTTTTTCACGTCGACATGAATCACAATAGCTTTTCTTATTGAAAGTTATTTTCGGAAAACCTTTAACTCAATCATGCTTAGCTAATTTATATAGATGCTTAAAATGAACATGCCTAAAACGACGATGTCATAATAATTGTTCATTAGAATGAGCAACTAGGCAATGTTCTATATAATGAGGCATACTTAAAATATAAATATCTTTATGTCTAATGACGGAAATAAAACTTTAGAATCATTATCAATGATGCTACACAAACCCTCTCCAAATTTAATATTGTAACCTTTGTCACAAAGTTGACTTATGGAGGTTATGAAATAATCCTTCTACGAGATATATATTTTCAATAAGTGGTTTAGATGGGTTACTGACTTTGCCCACACCAATGATGGTTCCCTTTTGATTGCCTCCAAAGGTCACTGTTGCACCATTCTTGATGCGGATCACTTCAGAGAGCAAAGATGGATCTCCCGTCATGTGCTTGGAGCAACCGCTATCGAGAATCCATCCTTCTTCTTAGAGCTAATATTGCTTTTCTTGCTCTCTTTTTTTCTTGGGTACCTACATATTATACCATAAGCTCATGGTACCCAAGCTTGTTGGGTCCAATGGGATTAGCCCTTTGGAAACCAAGTCCAAGTGGACTTTGGCTTCCCAATATAGTTATCACAATTTACAACATCTTTAAAGTATGATTTTACATAAGCATTCCTATCATGAATGATACTGTCCTTATAACCCCAAATTGTATATGTTTTGGGATTGCTTTTCCTAGTTGCATGCATATGAGTTTGATTTCTATGTGATGCATAATGCTTAGGACCATGAGGTCTAACATATGAAATTGGAGGAGGATATGCATGAGACATATGATAGTCATGAGGCATATTGGGAGCATGCATATGTTGTGGTGCATATGGAGCATACATATGATGTTTTGGATATGGATGAGCATACATACGAGGATGATGTGTATAAGCATAAGATTGTGTAGGAGCATGTGCATTAGTATTTCTCATGTTTGGGTTTGCACGTGACCATGGGTGTGGTGTATAAAATTTAGCATATGTGTTCACACGTGTAGTAGGAGTGTTCCTACGTGGGTGTGTGTTGGTGTACATGAAAGCATGTCCCTCCTTTTGATTTCCACCCTTGGTGGGTTTCTTGGCAAAAGAGGGTGTGTGTGAAGTGGTAACCTTCTTGGTAGGTTAACTACCCAAAGTGTTTTGGTCACTACTCGTAGATGCACCGGAGGATGGCCTCACAAAATCTATAGTTACACCACTATAGGAGGTGCATGATTTGGATGCATTTGCTTCCGAATAGCCAATTCCAACACAAAGTGTGGCCAGAAATTGGTTTGAAAACAACTCATCCAATTGTCCTTTTCCCTTTTTTAAATCTTTTAACTTGGGAGGACATGAGCTCATATTTCTCCCTAAGAGAAGAAATAGAAGTGTCCAAGGTGGACACACGTGTGGTGAGCTCGTGCACTTGGGTTTTGAGAGATTTATTCTCAATACCCAATTGTGTGTTTTGTGAAAGAAGATCGTCACTATCTTCAAGAGATACATGATCTAATTGATATTTGAGGTAATTCACCTCATTTCTCAATGAGCTATGTAGAGAAACCAAATTTGCTTTCTCAAGTGTGAGTGTTTCAACGATGGTGTCATTGTTGGTGATGGATGGCATGGATGACTTACTAGCATTTAACTTCTTAGACTTAATATATTTAAGCATAAGAGGTTGATACTTAGGAAATAGTTCTTTATTAGCTATTCTAAGTTCATCCATAGTTACCTCGGGTTCATCACTCTCACTAGCACAACCATCAGAGGGTGTATCCCCACGTGCCATAAAGCACATGTGTGCACTCTCACCCTTTCTCATCCTCGGATTCGCTTGAAGAAGCCCCGCTCGAATCGTCGAATGTGCCAATGAGTCCTTTCTTCTTATCCATCTTGTATTTGTCGGACTTATGGTACTTCGGTGCTTTCCACTTTTTCTTTGTTCTTTAGCATTGGGCAATCCTTCTTAATGTGCCCCGGCTTGTTGCACTTAAAACAAAGAGAAGAAGAATTGTTAGTGGACTCGAATTTGGATTTGGATGGAAATTTACCTTTGCGAAAAAAGCTTTGGAACTTCTTTGCCATGAGCGCCATTTCTTCCAAATCTATCTCGTTATCGGACTCATCACTATCGGAGAATGAAGAAGTAGCTTTGAAACCTAATGCCTTTTTATTTGCCTCTGTTGTCTTCATCATTCCTCTAATCTTCAATCCGTTATTTCTTCTCACTTCATAAGACATGAGAGTACCGATGAGGTTCACCACGGTATAGCTCTTCATGTTATTGACCTCCTCAATAGCAATTGATCTTCTTTCCCATTTTGAGGTTATTGACATGATAATCTTCATCACCTTCTCTTGTTATGTGTATGTCTGTCCAAGAGCTTCAAGCTCATTGATGATGTTGGTGAAGCGACCATACATCGAGGCAATGATCTCATCTTCCTGCATTTGAAACATGTTGAAGTTTTTTATGGCAACATATAACTTTGACAACTTTACCTTATTGGTCCCTTCATGGATGACGATGAGATGGTTCCATATTTGATATGCACTCTTACATGTGCATTTCTTGTTGAACTCGTCGGGATCCAAAGCACAATGAAGATCGCTCATTACTTTGGAATTGTTCACCTCTGTGGACTTCTCGGTAGCAGTCCATTTGTCGAAATCCTCTTCCGTAGGCTCTACGTATTCCTTATGGAGGATTCTCCATAGAGAAGCAGTCCTAAGAAACATCTCCATCTGGCACTTCCAATAGCCGAAATTCGTGCCATTGAAACTTGGAGAACGAACCGTAGATTATCCTTCGAAGACGGAAGAAGCACCATCACGATCGTGATTATTGTAGAAAGGAAGTGGAGGACTATTATTGTTGGATGCCATAGATATAACCTTGCGCTTTGATACTAATTGTAAGGACCATGTGCTATGAGGAAAACACTAGAAGGGGCTTAAATAGTGTTTATAAAATTAAATAGACAATTACGCCTAATTAAAATCCTAACCAACAAATATGTGGAATTATGAATAAACAACAATGAACAATCAAACACAAGGATGTTCAAGGGTTCGGATTACACAAGTCAAACCCGACTTGTTTTCAATAATCCTACGTCCCTACCGCCTGTGATACCACGCAGATACTCAAGTAAAACTGTAACTTGAGTTTTCCTTTTAACTCACTTGTCGCAACCCTACAAGTGTAATCAATACAAGATTGATGTCCTTGAATCCCACAACTTGGGATCAAGCAAACTACTCTCACAAACGGAGAGTAAAACAAAATTACGAAAGTTATGAAATTTGAAATAACACTTACAAATCACCTATGCCTTGAAGTAGAACTTGAAGGAGCAAAGTGATTGGAGTGTTGATCTCTTCCTAGAAGTGAGAGTAGACCTTGTACTTGTCTTCATCGAAGTTAGAGGATGAGGAATTGATTCTAGTTAGAAGACACGATGAGAGTTGAAATCTAGGGCTTTTGATTTGAGGAAGAGAGATTGATTGCTTGAGAGCTTGAAATGAATGCCTGAATGGCTAAGAGAGTCTCAATGGAATAATAGAAGCTCTCTTTATAGGTTTTCTACAACCCTAAAAGTAAATGCCTAAAATCCCCTTCAAAATCCGTGAAAAAAATCCCACCAGATTAGTTTTACATGCAGGACAGGCAAGTGATGAAGAACGAACAATCGCCTACTGCACTGTGTCAGAGGGTAGGTGAGAATACAAATGGTAACTTACCAAGTAAGACAGGCGACTGATGAAGGTTGGACAAGCGCCTGAGAAACCTTCAACAGGCGTCTGAGTGGCACAGTGTGAAAGTTGACAATTCTCAAGAATTCTGGGCAGCAAGGACATGCGACAGGCGTAGGATCCACAGGCGCATGTGCCATGGGCAGGCGATTGGGAAACCAACTTCAGTCGTCGGTGTGCACAAGTGCGAAACTTGCCAAAATGAAAGATCTAGGCAAGGGTGGACATGCGACTGATGTGGTACACACAGACGCATGTGCCATGGGCAGATAACTGTGAAACCAACATCGGTCGTCTGATTGCACAAGTGCAAAAGTTAACAAAACTTGGGATCTTTGGGCAAGATGATACAGGCGACTGTAGAACAAAGTTCAGGCGCATGCAAGAAGCCAGGCGCGTGTACAATGTACAGCAGTCGCATGTTAGAGTTGAATAAATAAAACTCAAAGAATCAAGTCAAAAGTGTGTGCATAACAGACGACTGTAAAACAAATCACAGGTGCCTGTAAGTAGACAAGCGCCTGACAAATATTCAGCAGTCACCTGTTAAAAGTCTAAAATGCACAAATTAGTAAATAAAGAGTTAGAGCCTTAGGAAATGAGTTCTAATACATTCCTACGATAGATTGATCGATGTGTGAGTGCTCCAACAATATACTACATCAAGGATACATTCTAATGAGAAAGAATAAAGAGAATAAAATATTTACATTGAATTAGCTTCTCTTCTTTCTTTTGAATGATCTTGAAGTCGTTGAAACTTCTATCTTTATCTTGATCACCCAATCTTCAACTCTTTGAGCTTTGATTGATCCTTGAGTGACATTCATTGCAATTGATCTTCATGATTAGCTTAGGCAATGAAATAACTACATGGTGGGGACTAGTCACAAGTATTTATGTATGCTCATCATCAAAACCTAGTAGGGAGAAGTCCAATACTCAACATCTCTGTGGTAGTTTGTTACTCTCTTTATAGAAGTTTGTTACTTTCTTTGTGGGAGAGTGTTACTCTCTTTGTGGGAGCGTGTTACTCTATTTATGGTTGTTCAAATCCCTTGTGTAGGGTATCCCTTGTGTACTGATTGTATTCACTACCTTGTGTAGGATCATAGTGAATATTGGTGTGGCTGAATGTACCCAAGTTGGGGAATCAGTGTAAAATCTTTTGTGTTTGTGTTTGCTTGATTGTGTGTATTAATTTCATCTTGCATTTATTATTCCGCATTTGCAAGTTTAATTTTTACTTGCATAATTATTGCCATTACACTATTTCCCTCTCCCCTAGTGTGTGTTGTTTAGTATTGCAAGATAGACAGTCCTTACAATTGGTATCAGAGCAAGGTTGAAGTATACAAACAACGATGGCATTCAACGCTTCATCCATGTCTCAAGAAGATGGTCTATCAACCGTTTGACCACTGCTCTTTAAGGGAACAAATTATCCAAGTTGGAAGATCAAGATGATGATCTACTTGGAGGGTCAAGACCTATGGGATGTCACGGAGTGACCTTTTGTGAAGCCTACTACACCCGCGGCTACAAGGACAAATGCGAAGAAGGATTCAATCAAATCCAATGCGAATGCAATAAACGCATTTCATTGTGCCATCACTCACAATGAGTTCAACCGCATCTCCATGTGCAAATCAGCCAACGAGATTGGACATACCTTGGAGATTTCTCATGAAGGGACGTCAAAGATAAAGAAATCTAAACAAAGTGTGTTTAGATCTAAATATGAATTGTTTAAGATGCAGGAAGGAGAGAACATCTCAAAAATGTTCACAAGGTTCGCAGATATTGTGTAACGCTTTGGAAGGACTTGGAAAGGTTATTTCTCAAGAGGATCGAGTGGAGAAGATCATTGACTCTCTTACACCTCAATGGGAGTCAAAGGTCAATGATATTTTGGAGTCAAATGACATGTCCAAATAAATCGTTGAGGAGTGCATTGGGAATCTCATGGTGTATGAAGTAAAGCATCAACATATGAAGGAGATTCAACCATCCAAGCACAATAAGCCAGAGAAGCAAAAGCGGATTGCATTCCATGCCAAGAAGTAGCCAATTAAATGGAGAATGAAATTTCATCAATAAGCCTCAAAATAAGATAGAGAGGATGAGTCTAGTGATGATGAAATCATGGAACTTGCCAAGCAACTAAGAGCATTCTTAAAGGATAAGCAAGGTAATTCTTATCTAAGTTTGTCTCTAAATCTAACAAGATTCCTACTTATTACAATTGCATGGATAAAGGTCATCGCTCTACCGAATGCCCTTCCAAACCCTCCAAAGAATCTTACAAACGGAAAGTGAAGAAATATTGGAAAGGCAACTCCAAATACAAGAACAAGAAGAATGGTCTTGTCAGTACGTCTGATGACTCAAGTGAGGACTCATCAAATGATGAAGATGATGATGACGAGGAGGTAGCCCATATGTGCTGCACAACATTGGATGATCTCTCTTCAAGATCAAGTAATGAAGAGGTGGAGGCTTGGCTCAACCCTAATGAAGAAGTGGGCTTCATGGCTAATGGGAAAGGTTCTTCATCAAGCTCTAGCGAGGAGGAAGGCAAAAATAAGGATGATGAAGATGAGGAGGAGCCAAAGATATCTTATGAGGAGCATGAATATCTCTATAACGTGATCTCCAATGGGGCAAATAAATGCATCAACTCTTACTCTAAATTAAAAGAAAAATTTGTTGATGTTAAGAGTAGGTTGCATGAATTAGAATCTACTAGTGTAAATAATAATGCTTTGCATATTTGTGACACTAGTGTGAGAAACACACTTATCTCTCAAGTTAAGGATTTGAGCATTTCAAATGAAAAATTGCTCGCTCAAAATCTTAGCTTAGAGTCTCGCATTCAACAACTAACGTTGAAATGCGAAGAGGAAACCCAAAAGCTCATAAGGTTTTTACATTCTAGGGATTCACTCCACGGTTTGTTGGAAAAACAACATCCAGCAAACCATAGAGGAGGTTTGGGATATATTCCACAAGTCGTAACCAAACCCACCTCTAATTCTTTTTATGGTGCAAAATCAAGACATATTGCTAAAGCACCTAAGAAGAATCGACATGCTTTCTTGTATAACAATAATCCTAACAAGAAGCATGTAAATCACAAGGTGATGAGGGAGAATGAAAATTCTTCATTTTTTGCAAAGAAGCAAACCCCTCATTCTTTGCATGCTAAGAAATATTTTTCTACACCTAAGCATGCCACATCCACCCTTCTTGCAAAGGTAAAACCATTGCCCGTGAAATCCTCAAGTCTTTGAATTTCCACTAAAGTTAGTGTTCAAGAGAGGGATAGTTATATCAACTCTTTAGTTAGGGATGTGATCACCTCATGTGATTACATTAGGAAATCAAACTACTCTTGGGTATGGTTCCCTAAAGTTTTGGTCTCTCACACATGTGCATATTGCAAGGGTATTTTGCTTTCATTTCTATATCTTAGCATACCCATTGATTGTGTGTGATGTTTCATGATTTTGAAATTATTTTCAAATTAATTTTCATGAAAATAGGACCTTGGGGACTTCATTGTCATACATGCATTTTTTGATCCATGTGTATGATAATGGAGGAGTTAATATGTTATATATGTTTAAAAGTATTTTAAAACATATTTTAACTCTCATTTGGATTATTTTTTAGATCATTCTTACATTATTTACAATTGGTTATTGTGGTCTCAAACTCAACCTATTGATATTGCCATCATTTTTCATGCTATATTTTCTATTGGCAATATCATTTGTATCAATGATGCTTGATCCTTCTATATTGATACACTTTAGGCCCATGGCTCCAATTAGTACTTCAATTGGTAAAGAATTTTACAATTGGTATTAGATCATAGGAGTCAATATTTTGATCCTTTCTATGATCTAGGGGGAACATGGGATAGTGATTGATACCCACTTAAGCTTTCAATTAGGTATCAAACATATCTTAATCTCTTGGAGTTTGTCATGGTTTTAAGAGAGATTCAATGTCAAGTGTTATAACTTGTATATTGTGTCCACCTTTTTGACAATGACAAGGGGGACGGAGATATGGATTATGTAAATCATTCATATACATATATGTGGAGAGAGATATACATATATAGGGAGAAAGATATGAGAGATATATGGTTTATATAATTCTTACATATTATATGTCACAATTGATTTGAAGCTTTATTGGTTTATTTATTTTCAATTGGTGCATATAAGTATGGGAGCTCATTAGCAATGTGCTTTATTTGTTTATATTTTACATAATGTGTGTCATCATTAAAAGGGGGAGAACGTTTGGTATTGGTGTGTTAGACCAATATTGTTTTGATGGTGATCACAACATTTTGTTTTTGCTAATGACCCTCAATGTTATTAGTCTCATGTTTAACAATTGAATAATATCATTTTGGAGACTAAAAGCTTGGTGCAAGGAAGGACATCAAGAGGAGCATTGCCAAAGTTTGGAACTTGATGAAAGGAAGCTCATCAAGTGGTGCCAAAGCTTGGAAGATAATGGGAAGACCAAGGCTACTCATGCTTGAGGACTTTGACTCTAGCAGAAGCAAATTGTAATCATTTAATTTGTATTACTTGCTTTTCTCTTTTTGAGTCTAGGAATTTGTAATGCCTTGATTAGATGGTCGTATTCATTCATTCATATGCATCAACTACCTTAGAGTACCTTAGGATCACCATAAAATCCAACCCAATTGGTTCTCCATGCCATGAACTCTTATTGGAGTCTCTGGCCTTCCTTCAGGCGCCTGTTAAAGGCAGGACATGCGACTGGTGGTTCACCAGGCACATGGCCAGCCTTCTACCGGCGGCTGATCTGCACAGCTCAAGTCAATATTTTCTTGACTCTTACTTGAGCTTTTGGTACAGTCGACTGAAGTACAAAAGACAGGTGTCTGCCTACCATCAGGCGCCGAGACATTTTTTATCAGTCGCGATATGTGCCAAAGTGCGTAACTTGTAAATTTTGTGCATCACTCCATCTTATGTGTCAGTCGACTGATGTTGATTTTACAGTTTTCTGTTAATCCTCAGGCGCCTGGATTTTGATCTTCAATCGCCTGAATGCACTAGTGTGTAAGTTGTCACTTCTCAGTTCCATTCCATCTCATATGACAGTCGCCTGACGAAGTCTTTACAGGCGTCTGCACAGTTATACAGGCGCCTGTGTAGTCTTCTACAGTCGCCTATCCTGGCTCAAATTATATCCGTTGGTGAAAATCTAGTCGTTGATCAGTTGCCTGACCTTTGTTCTATATGTGCCTGTCTAAACCGATTTCTGCCAAAATCTATCCGTTGCAGAATTCTTTCTTTTGGCTTTTTGCTTATTCTTGGCTTCCTATATATAAGAGACACCTTAGTTCTATTAGAACTCTTGATCAACATTGAATATCATAGAGAATCAATAATCAACTCCTAATTCTCTTATTTGCCCTCTCTTGAGAACATTCCTCTTCATGCATTGAAGCTAGCTCATAAGGAAATCCTCCCAGCACAATTAAAACTCATCTCAAGACTTGGAGATCCTCTTCCATGCCTTACATTCAACATTGAGTAAGTTCATCTCATCAAGGCATAGGTAAGAGTCTATCTAATTCATCTTTATGATTGAACCCCTAACTCACTCTGTAGGAGTTAGTTACTCTCTTTGTCAGAGTTTGTTACTCTCTTTGTGGGAGTTAGTTATTCTTTGTGTGGGAGTTAGTTTCTCTCTTTGTAGGAGTTTAAATCCCTTGTATAGGGTATCCCTTGTGTAGGGATTGTATTCACTACTTTGTGTAGGATCATAGTGAATATTGGTGTGGCTGGATTTACCCAAGTTGGGGAACCAGAGTAAAATCTCTAGTGTTTGCGTTTGATTGATTGTGTGTATTAATTTCCTCTTGCACTTATTATTCTGCATTTTCAAGTTTAATTTTTAATTACACAATTATTGTTATTACACTATTCACCCCCTCCTAGTGTGTGTTGTTTTGTATTGCAAGGTAGACGGTCATTACACTTTCATCGAGTGGAAGAAGCTGGTCGAGACTCAGAGAAGTCGATGAGTCATGCGTCTCCGAAGTGACAATGTTGTAGAGTATATTTCAAATCTCTTCGAGATGTTCTGCAGATCGAAAGGGATTCAGAGACACTACTCAGTTGATGGTACACTGCAGCAGAATGGGGTAGCAGAGAGGATGAATCAGACTTTGCTGGAGAACGTTCGATGCAAGTTGTCAACTGCTGAGCTATCGAAGGAGTTTTGGACAAAGGCCCTGACATACGTGGCCTACTTGGTCAATAGGCTACCATCTGCTGCATTAGAAGGTCGACCTCCATTGGAGGTCTAATCGGGAAAGCCAGTTTCTGACTATGGATCACTTCGAGCTTGGGGTTGTCCGAGTTACTATGTCGTGAAGGAAGACAAACTCAATGCTCGAGCCAAGAAAGACATCTTCTTGGGCTTCAAAAATGATGTCAAGGGATATCGAATGTCATGTCCGATACCGAGGAAGGTGATCCTGTGCAGAGACGTAACGTTTGATGAGTCGGCGTTATTTAAGAAGGAGCATGAACCAAAATGTGGAGATCGAGCAGATACAATTAAAGCAGTTCTTCGACAATGTGTCTGAGGTTCCGTAAGGGTCGATCGATGACTCAGATCGACCCACACCAGAAGCTGCAGATGTCAGGCTCCAGATAAATGATGGTGTAATTGTTGGTTCAAGCTCAGTTGGTGGGGATAGCTCGTCTCCAAGTATCATCCAGTCGAAATATTCCATAGCAGTGTCGAGGCCGCGTGAGATACGACAACCTGCAAGGTACTTGGAGATGGTCTCATTCGCCTTTACCATAGTTTGTATCGATGTTCCCACCTTGCTCAGTGAGGTGGAGCAATCTGAAGACCCAAATCGGTGGAGAAATGCAATGGACAAAGAAATGGAATCACTGGCTAAGAACGACACATGGGATCTCATGGAGCTTCTGAAGGGCAAGAAGGTAATTGGGTGTTAGTGGGTCTACACCAAGAAGGAAGGGACCGAATCAAGTGATGTTTCTACAAAGCTCGCCTCGTAGTCAAGGGCTTCATGCAGAGAGAAGGCATTGACTACAACGAGGTTTTATCTCTTGTGGTGAAGTATTGCTCGATTCAGATCCTGCTGGCATTGGTTGCTCAGATCGAACTTGAACTGGTGCAGCTAGATGTGAAGACAATGTTCTTACACGGAGAGCTCAAGAGGAGATTTATATGGCTCAGCCCGATGGCTATGGGAATGGTGACGGTCATGCATGTAGGTTGAAGAAGTCACTCTACGGGTTGAAGCAATCACCACGGCAGCGGTATAAGCATTTTGAACGCTTTATGACGGTTGATCAAGGGTATGTTCGTAGCCCCTTTGATCATTACGTGTTCTATCGGAAGTTTAATAACGGGTCCTTCATTTATCTTCTGCTTTATGTCGATGATATGCGCATTGCTTCATCGAATAAAGAGGAAATTTAGATATTGAAATCTCAATTGGGTTCTGCATTTAAGATGAAGGATCTGGGTGAGGCACGGAGGATTCTTGGGAGGGAAATTACAAGAGATCGAAGTGGAGATGCAGTTCATCTTTCTCAGAGTCGCTATTTGAAGTCTGTTATACAGAGATTTGGCTATGAGAAGATGAAGTCCGTAGATACTCCACTTGCATCTCACTTTAGGCTCAGTGCCAAGCAGTGTACGAAGAACGAAGAAGAGAAGAAGTTTATGACGAGTGTACCATACACCAATGTGGTAGGGGCCTTGATGTACGCAATGGTATGTGGTCAGAATGGTGAGTAGATACATGCACGATCCAGTGAAGTAGCACTGGAGAGCAGTGCAGTGGACCTTGCCGTACATCAATGGCAGAGACGATGTCGGACTGACTTATAGCCGAAGTGTTCATGTTCCGCACACTATCGAATATGTCGATCCCGCCTATGCAGGCAACTTGGATGAGAAGCAATTGATGACATGCTACGTCTTCACCCTGTCAAGTGCTCTAATATGTTGGCAGAGTATCCTTCAGTCTATGGTGGCCTTGTCCACTACGGTGAAAGAGGTGATATGGCTGATGGGCTTGATGGAGGATATGGGAGTCTACCAAGAATGGTATGATGTCCATTGTGATAGCCAGAGTGCAACGCACTTGGCTAAGAATCAGGTCTTCTATGCTCGCACCAAGCATATCGATGTGAGATTTCACTTTGTCAGAGACTATGTGGGAGAAGACGAAGACGACATCATTTGCTGAAGATAGGAACAAATGACAACCCGGTGGACATACTTATGAAGTTTGTATCGGGAGTCAAGTTCAAGCACTGTTTGACTTGCTCAATGTGGTTCCTCGATGAAGTTGATGTCAACCCCAAGAGTGTAGAGTATTGGACATCTCCCTACTTGGTGTTGATAATGAGCAAACATAAATACTTGTGACTAATCCCCTACTTGTAGTTAATCCATTGCTTAAGCATATCATGAAGATCAATATGTAATGGATGTCCCTCAAGGATCAATCAAAGCATGAAAATTGAATTGGATGATCAAAGATGATGAATGAAGCTCCTAGAAGACTTCAAGTTCATTCTATGGAAAAAAGAGAGGCTAATACAAGATGTAATCTTTTTATTCTCTTCTAGTATGTAGCTTAGAAGTAGAACTATGTTGGAGCGCACACACATCTTTATTTCAATCCTAGGAAATCATTAGATTACGTTTCCTTGGCCTCCAATTCATAATTCTCAAACGTGTTCATTTTGGATTTCAACAGGCGACTGCTGAAAGTTTTACATTCACCTATCTCCAAACAGTCGTCTATTTTGCACATACTTTCATTTGGTTTTTGGGCTTTCAGTAATAACTTTCATCAGGTGACTGCTGTACAAAGTACAGGCGCCTGTCCAAGTTACAGGCGCCTGTGACTTTTTAGTCAGTCGCCTATCTCCCTTGTTGGATACAACGTGTAGTTGGATAAAATGATCGATGACTTCGTGTTTGATGATAATAAACGAGTGTGAACGATTTAATGTGTGTGCTAAGTGTTTTCAGGAATGACACTCTCGCAAATACTCAAATAGAGACTAAGTAAAAGTGCTGGAGAATTTGCCATGCATTAGCAAAGTGGTCTAATTCAAAGATGGAGATAATGGCTACAAATATTGGACTAAGTCAAAGATGGGAAGATAAGGAGTAAATTAATTCAAATCTATATTTGAATTGATTCAAATCAATTGGTGCTGTTGGATATGGACGACATGTATACACCTATGAGGGGATGTATGAGGGTATATGGACCTCAGATGTCGCGTGCACGAAAGCATGCACGAAGGGAACCTTTTCTCGTGTTAAAAGGACCACTTGATAAGTAGAAAAAGTCACTTTATAAGTGCATACAGGCACTTAATAAGTGAATGAAGAAGAGGATAAGTAAAAGGGCTAATATAGGCTAATAAGCTTATATGTAGTTATTTCCTACAATAACTACCCCTAAAGCCTATAAATAGGACCCAACGGTAAGGCTTTTACATCATTCCATCCATGCCATAAGTTTGCATTAGGCGACTTAGGTTCTTCTTCTCCCTTTCCATTAAATTCTTCTTCTAAATAGAGATTTAGACGGTGAAACGCTGCTGCGATCCTTGGTGACGAAGTACCGACCGTTGTGGCGAATTCGAGGGCGAAGTTCAGAGACTACAGCGCATCGTACGCTAACGTAAGTTCTCTTTCGATCCTCCATCCTCGTGCGACGAGTTCCTACATTGGTATCAGAGCCATACGGGTTCGCTCCTGTCTCACCGATGAACGAGGCATTGTCTTTTTCACGAATGAGTTTCCTACCATTATGGATATGGTAGGAGCACATCATGACAGAGAGAATCGCAGCAGTTGTTCTTTTCATGTTAGGGTCTTCTGTCATTACGAATATGGCAGGAACTCTCTGTGACGGGAAGAACTGACCATTCATCTCGCCAAACTCGCACTCTTCATGGATGCTGAGTCTCCATTCAAATGAGAATGTGAACTCTTTTCATGTGGAGCGTGAAGTTTGCGGTCGTGAAGGTATGTTATTTTTTTTGGCACACGGCCATTGAAGCATCACTACTTTCTCGATGAACGGGTGTCTCATCGGAGAAGATGGAGATGGTGGTTTCAAAACTTCTCATCGGAGAAGATGACCTCTTTGGTGCATGATCGCCATGGCCATATGGGTCATGGAGGCTATAAACCCCCCCTCCCCATGCGGAGGGGGTTGGCTACGGCCAATGACCACCAAAGCCACCACCCCTTCGGGGGGGTGTGCAACCGGACCCCTCAAGGGGGGAGGCCGGCCATGGCCAAGAGGCCAAGGCCGGCCGGTAAGGGCCAAGGGGCCCTTGCCACTGCCAGGGCCAACCCTAGCCGCGGCCAGGCCAGGGCCAAGGGGCCCTGGTCCCAGGCCAGGGCCTGGCTGGCCCTTGGCCTCGGCCAGGGCCAAGCCCCGGTCAGCCAAATAAATGGGGGGGGACATGCATGGGCGGTGGCTTGCATGGCCGGTCTCTACGGAGCCGGCGGCAGTTGTATGCGGCAAAAATTCCCCTGTATGGGGGAGCACCTGGATCCATACGGGAGCCGGCGGCGGTGGCTTGTAGAAAACTCCCCTCAAGGGGTGTTCGGCCTTGGCCAAGTTGCGATGGCAACTCTCTCTTCGGAAGGGAGAAGAATCCGGCCTTGGCACAGCCACGACACGACCCCGGCAATGGCCGGGGAATTGTCCAAATATTTCAGCTATGTCACCCTGTAAGGGGGTGTAGGCCTTACCGAATATTTTGCAAATAAAACAAGGGTTTTTTTTACCATAAGGGTACCAAGTTGAAATTCCCTAATCTTTTTTTTTTGAAAAATACGTTTTCAAAATCGCTTTTCCGCTGCAAAGTACTATAAGAGTACTGTTATTTGATAAAGTAATGGGGAAATATTGAAAGTTGTTCTAGATGGTGATTGGGATCGTAATGACTTTTCCGATTCTAGAACAACATCTTCAATATTTTTCGAAAGTAACTTATCGAATATAATAATATCATTCCAAGTGGGATTTTTCCAAGTGGGAGTGATATTAAACTAGTCTGAAAATTCCACATTCGATTGATTCAGTGTCTCAATGGATCATGATTCGGCCAGTGGTCTTTTGGACTAGTTTGTGGGACACCTCGGCTCTGTCTGGGGGTAGTGAACCATGGACTAGCCATTCCCCTGGTCGGTCCGCTGGCCGAGACTGCTGAATTATGAAAATGTCTAAAATGATGACTATAAATATGAAATTCATGCAATGTTTTTTGATCAAACCTTCGTTCTATGTCTTTTGCAGCATTTTAAAGCTAAAATGTCGTCTGCCGCTAAGAACATCATCGCTGAGTTGAACAAAGGTGAAAAACTCAATGGCGATAATAACAAACTATGGTCTATAAAGATACAATATGTTCTAGAGGAGCAAGATATGCTCAAAACTCTAAAGAACATAATGATTGAACCTGAGTTGGGCACTACAGCCCAACACAGAAGAGACAAGGAAGCTTTTGATGCTTGGTCTCGGAAGAACAAGATTGCTCGCATTACGTTGCTATCAAGTATGGCAGACGACATAATGCGGATCTTCCGAGAGCATGACCTAGCCATGGACATATGGTCCAAGCTAGAGGAGAAGTTTGGTGGCACCTCGGTGTCCAAACTTCGTTCTTTAACTATAAGATTTGATTCGTACAAGAAGCGTCCAGATCATTCCATGGGGAAGCATCTGAGACATATGGCGAATCTCATCTCAGAGTTAAAGGATGCAGGTCATGTGCTCACTGATGAGCAACAAATCCAAGTAGTCATACGTTCCCTACCAAATGGGTGGGACCAAATGAAGATGCATCTCACTCATAATGAGAGCATCAAGAACTTCAGCGATGTTTCTAAGCACCTCGAGTTAGAGGAAGAACGGCTTGCGGCCGCCAAGCCAAGTGCAGAAGTGCACATGGTTATTAGTTCCTCACACGGGGGAAAGAAACGGAAAAATCGTTCGAAGTTTACTAACGAACATAATAAGCAACCAGAGTCTACCAAGAAACCCAAACATAAGGGTGGGCACAAGAAGTGGCACAAGAAGAAGGACTTGAAGAAGATCAAGTGCTTCAAGTGCAACAAGTTAGGTCAATATGCTCGTTCATGTACGAGTGGAGGTGACGAGGTAACTTGTAATAATACTAGTTACATATGTGTTTCTAGTTCAATATTTCTTGTAGAATCTAATCCTTTTTGGATAATTGATTCAAGTGCCACCGACCACATAGCAAGGGACAGACAGTCCTTCGTGGAGTATCACCGGATACCCCAAGGAACGAAGTGGATCTATGTAGGAAACAACACACGTGTTGAAGTGAAAGGCGTTGGGACGTGCAAGCTCGTCTTGGACAACGGCCGCACTATCCTACTTCATGATGTTCTCTTCGCTCCGGATATTCGAAGGAATATTATATCTGTGGTCGTTTTAATGGGTCTTGGTTATAGTTGGTTCTTTCATAGTTGTAAAGTGGACTTGTCTTGTAATAATTCTTTAATTGGTTCTGGGTTTGTTTTCAAAGGATTTGTTGTATTAAATACAATGTATGCTTCCTCATTTTATAATGAAAATTTCCTTGTTGCAAATTCATCAAATTATGATTCAGATGTAATTTGTTGGCATGCAAGGCTTGGTCACATTGGACCAACACGAATGGATAGACTTGCCAAACGTGGCCTTCTATCCAATGTTTCAAAGGTCGAAATGTCGACTTGCGAACATTGCCTTGTAGGGAAATCTTGTCGCAAGCCGTTTGAAACCGGCACAAGGACCGAGATTCCATTATAGCTCATCCATTCGGATATATGTGGTCCGATGAATGTCAAGACTGTAATGCCCTACCAGCTACTGCACAAGTACTAGAGGGGGGGTGAATAGTACTTTAAAATAATAAGGAGTATAATTCCAAATTAAATTGCAAACAACTACCAAATCAATTTGCGGAAGCTTAAATTGAATGACAACACAAAATTAACAATGCTAACAAACGAAGTTAATGGGTTCGGATCCACCCAAGTCTTCCCGACTTGTTCCCGGTGATCCTACGTCCCAACCACCCGGATCCCTTCCGGATACTTGAGTTAGAAACCCTAACTCAAGATTTCCACTATGAATATCTTGTGAAAAACCTTCACAAGATCAAATCATACATGCAATGGCAAAGTGAATCCCACAACCCGGGATCACAATCTTCTCTCACAACCGAGAGAATCACAAAGCAATATTAAAGAGTTTAAATGAAATAAACAATCTTACCACAAAATCCTATACCTTGAGTTTTTCTTACCCAAATGGTGAAATGAAGGATTTGAGGAAGATGAAGTCACCAAGACCTAGCACCAAGGAAATGACCAGCAATCGGTGCCTAGGAATGAGTTGGAGACTTGGATCAAGCAATAGCTTGAAGAGCTCACCAAGAACAAGCTTCTCTCTAGATCTAGAAATGAGAGAGAATGGGTTTCTTGTGAGGAAGAGAGCTTTAGATTTGAGGGAGAATGGCTATCTCTTTAGAACTCAATGAATCTCTTAATGGCAGCTCTGACCTAGATAGAAATGACCTAGGTTCGTATTTATAGGGTCCCATAAAAATAAGTTAGGTCATTCACCAACGGATAGAAATCTGTGAGAGTTAGTCGGTCAAAGAACAGTCACTGACCGACTAGTTCATCAACTAGTCGGTCAGCCAAGCAACGTGGACCGACTAAGAGTAGATCTGAGAAGAGATAGAATTTCAGACCTAGAAATCTAGTCGGTCCAAGAAGACTGTCTGACCGACTAGTTTCACAACTAGTCGGTCAGCCAATGAACGTAGACCGACTAAGAGGCAAAATGACTTAGTCTGAAAGCAAAGTGACTTAGTCGGTCCAAGAACAAAAGTTGACCGACTAAATTGTCAACTAGTCGGTCACCAAACGTTCTTAGACCGACTAACGGTAAACAGTAGCTTAGGAGAAATTTAGAGTGAACAGTAAGTCACAACTAGTCGGTCAAAGAAGCATCACTGACCGACTAGTTCACAAACTAGTCGGTCGGTGAGTCAACGTAGACCGACTAACTGTAAACAGTAAAGTCCAAGAAATTAAGGAATCAAACTAGTCGGTCCAAGAACAGTTGCCGACCGACTAGATCACCATCTAGTCGGTCAGTACTTGTTCTTGTACCAACTAACATGCACATACAAATCCGAATCGAAGCGCGACGCTTCGAGGAAGTTAGAATGAACTTGTGCAAGGATCCTAGAGCTACGAAATGAGCGAAATGAAGATAGAAGCGTAAGATATACTCAAGGCTTAACATTCTATATATCGAAGCTAAAAGACTATAAATAAAACCTTAATAAACGGTCTTTGAAAGCTTCGATTGAATCTTCATATCTTCCAAAGCGTCGCAAGAGCTTCAATGAAGCTTTAGACATGAATATGAGCTTTGGGAAGTGTTGAGATGTCGCTTTGAATGTTCTCGTGAAATTGGCGATGATCTCCAATACTGCACTCACAAATTGTTAGTTCATGAATTATTTATGTTTGCTCATCATCAAAACCAAATACGGGGAGTCCAATATTCAACATTCTCCCCCTTTTTGGTGATGACAAACCAACATAAATAATAATCAAAAATAATAATTCAAATGTAAAATACTTACTCCCCCTGCATTGATGACACGTTAATTCCAAAATGAACATATATGAATTGCATCAAGCAGACGAGTGAGATAAATAAAGAGAATCGATTTTTGAAATATCGGATTTTGAAAATCCTTATATATATCTTAACTCCCCCTGAATCTAACATATCAAACTAGATTCTTGGAAATTGAGTTAAATTTTCATTTGCGCTATTTATTATCATTATCTCTCCCCCTTTGGCATTATCCCAAAAATGGGGGGCATACAACGACAACAATTAGGAAATGTAAAATCCAACATCGGGAGTCGTAGACATAGACAATGGACCAACTTGACACCAAGGGAATAAAAATGTGGAAATCAAATCAAGGTGTGCCAAAATGTCCATTATCACAAAAAGATCAAAAATCATCAAAAATACCAAATAATTATTCATTTCTTGAATAATGAAACATACTCTTCAATATTCAATATTCTTGGTTAATTTTGTGCATGGAAAACAATTCTATATAAATATCGAAATATAATCTATTTAACCAAGTTTTTAATCGTCGGGCGACGAAATTCACATTTCAAATGCATTCAACGAATATGAAAAGAAATAATGCACGACGAATAAATGATAAAGTGAATGACGATGAACATATATATATATGTAGAGACAACATGAGTACATCCAAAAAGATATCACATCGAATATATGAGGTACATCATATCAAGTGCTACATATCATCAAAAAGAAAAACATCATACATCATTGACATCATCAAAGTATATCAACATACATCAAAACAACATCATAACATAATATCCAACTCCGACATCCAGCAATCACAAAAATACATCAAAACATCTCTTAAAACCCATCCTAACCCAAAATACTCTCACTAAGATAAATCATCCAAAGCGTAGTGGAGAGTCCTCGAAACAAGCGATCACGAGGAGGTGGAAGGATCTGCAGTCTCCGTGGGTCCAGTCGAGGGAGTGGACTCAGGCTCTGCAGGGAGTAGAGGTGTCTCAACAGATGGAATCGTCGGGGCAGGAGTGGAGATCTCAGCAACAGGCTCATCAACGGGAATCTCAACAGCAGCAGGGGTCTCGACAGAAGCAGCAGCAGTGGCAGTGTTAACAGCAGCAGGAGATACATGAGCAGGCTCGGAAGAATGGTCAGCAGCAGGCTCAGAAGGCTGAAGAGCTGAAGCAGAAGGCTCTGGAACACCGAAAGTGGTGCCAACTCCAGGAGCAGAAGTGGAAGTACCAGCAGCAGCAGCAGTGGCCTCATCGCCACGGGCAAAAGAAGTGACAAGCTCGTCAAGCTCCTCATCGTCCATCTCCTCGGCCTCAGACACAGACGGAGGAAGATCAATCCCCATCATACGAGCCATACGGCAGACTACCTCCTCAGTACGAGCCAAACGGGAGTCGTGCTGACAAAGTAGGCGTACGACATCGTCCAATGTAGCAGGGGAAGAGGAGGCTGCAGCAGCTGACGGAGTAGACTGAGATGCAGATGCGGTAGACCTCTGCACGTGACGAAGAACCGCTAGAGATTTCTTCACGGCCGTCGCGTTTAGAGGCGTACCCAAAGGACGCTCATCGTCAGGAGGGAGAGGGACTCGGAAATGACGGAATACGAGAGTCAACAGGCAAGGGTATGGAATGTGCGCAGACTTATTGGTCTTACATATACACTCGAAAGAATCCATCTTATCGAGTATCACGCGAGCCCAATTAATCTCGCACCCCAAGAAAAGAGCGTAGATCAATTTCAAGAACGGCTGGGATGGGAGTGAAGAGGATCCATACTTAGGGAGGAGACATGACTTCAAGATCAGGTTAAGAACCCACGCATTCAGCTTGAAAGATTTCGATGGAATACCAATGAATGCGGAGGGGATAACCTGGAAAATCTCAGAAAGAATAGTCTGATCCAAGGAAGAAATGTCGTCTACGGAAATGTCCGAAGGGAGGAGACCACACGATGAACAACCAAGAATCTCCCCTAAGATTTCTGCCGTGAGAACTATAGGAGTTCCCAAGACAGTCGTCTCAATGGAGTGGCTGGCATCGTACTGGCCTCGAATACGATTGGCATAGAACAATTTCACGAGGCGAGGATACGGTTTGGGATTGGCCTTGGGGTCGTAGCGGAGATAATCTAGAAGACCACTATAAGACAGAAGATCAGCAAGGCCGAGAAAATCAGAGAACTGAACGTAATGCTCTAACAACAGTGGACAGTGCTCTATACGGTTGTACGCTGCGAGACACTGAGGGTCATCGCGGCACAACGATATGTCTACACCGCCGACTGGCATAGGAGCTTTACCCTTAGCCTTACGGGTCTTCGGAGGTGGAGTGGGTTCCCTAGTAGGCTCATCCTCTGGGATAAAATCAGTGTCGGAATCGGGAGGAGTAGCCGGAGATTGAAGAATAGGCTTTTTGGTCTTGGATTTGCGGGGTTTAGCTATCGCAGTCCTAGGCTTCTTAGGAGGAGGCGATGATGGAGAGGCTTGGGTTGACATGGCACGACGCTTAGGCTTCGGGGGATTCCTAGGGACGGAAGGCCCTACGGTCATAGGAGAGGCCCCGGACGAGGCGATGGGAATTCTTGTCTTAGCCATAGCACTACGAGCACAAGCAATCGATGATAAGATCAAACACAACCTAGCACAAACCCTAGAAGCTAACACAAACCCTAGAAATCAAGAAATTCGAAAATACAAACCCTAGGTTAAAACTAGAAACCCTAGAATACCTAGGAGGAGAAATCGAACCCTAGGGCAAGAAATCGACCAAGGAGAGGGAGGGAGATACCTAGGAGGTGGAGTCGACGGCGGCGGACGGCGGCGATCGACGGAAAGATGGCCGGAAGACGAAGGGTTTCGAGTGGGAGGTTGGGGTTTTCGGGCTGAGCTGGAGAGAAGACCGACTAATAATGAAATTAGTCGAACAAGAATGAGTATAAGTCGGTCTGGAATCAAAAAGACATTACTGCCCTAACATACTTAGTCGGTCATAGTTCAAGCACTGACCGACTAGATTACGATCTAGTCGGTCGGTCAATGAGCTTGAACCGACTAAGTCGAAACAGTGGCTCAGAAGGATTTTTAGGGCTAGAATTAGTCGGTCGCAGTATATTCACTGACCGACTAGTTTTCAATCTAGTCGGTCGGTAAGTGTACTGAGACCGACTAACGAAAGAAAATGATAGGAGTTAGATATAGGCTTGATCTAGTCGGTCTGAGTTCATTTGCTGACCGACTAGATGAGCATCTAGTCGGTTGACAAGTGAACTTAGACCGACTAGAGGAGTCCAAAAATTGATAATTGATTTCTCTTCACAAACCACTTGGATGAAACATCATAACTCACTCATTAGTCATCTAAATTACCCCATAAAACGTCGAAATCTTAAATACGACTTTCAAATACGAATTCGATCATAAATTCAAATATATCACATAAAATTCCCAAAAATTCAATTAATCTAGCATGAACAAAATATCGCGAAATCGAATAGCATGCAAGATAATTGAATGAAATATGAATCCTATATCTCGGATTCACCCATAATCCCCAATTCTCGACGCAACCGCACAAAGGAGTCCTCCTTTAGGGGTTTCGTGAAAATATCGGCGATTTGCTTTTGGGTTTCAACGTACACTAATATGATGTCCTTTTTAGCTACATGATCATCTAAGAAATGGTGTCGGACATCTATGTGTTTTGTCGGGAATGATGCACCGGATTCTTTGAGAGACAAATAGCACTTTGGTTATCCACCATGATAGGGCTAGTATCACAATGAATACCAAAATCCTTCAATGTGTGTCTCATCCAAAGAACCTGGGCACAAGCGGCACCGGCGGCAATAAATTCCGCCTCGGTGGTTGAAAGTGATACCGAATTTTGCTTCTTGGAAAATCAAGAGACAAGAGAATTTCCTAGAAAATGGCAAGTGCCACTAGTACTTTTCCTGTCGGATTTGCATCCCGCATAATCAGCGTCACTGTATGAGACTAACTCATACGTGCTAGATTTCGGATAAAGTAATCCAAAATCTAAAGTGTAACTTAGATAACGGAAAATACGCTTTACCGCTACTAAGTGAGAATCCTTAGGTTGAGACTGATAACGAGCACATATACATACGGCAAACATAATATCGGGCCTACTTGCGGTAAGATAAAGTAAACTACCTATCATACCTCGATATAGACGAATGTCTACATCTTTTCCGCCCGTATCTTTGTCAAGATGCGTAGTCGTGCTCATTGGAGTCTTTTTCCCGGAGGCATTCTCCATTCCAAATCGCTTTAGCAACTCCACCGTGTACTTCGTTTGGTGGATGAAGATTGCATCGTTCAATTGGCGAATTTGGAGACCTAAGAAATATTTGAGTTCGCCCATGTGGCTCATCTCAAATTGTTCCTTCATAACATTAGAAAACTCTTCGCAAAGAGCAAAGTTAGTAGCACCGAAAATGATATCATCAACATAAATTTTAACTAATAAAATATCATTATTCGCATGCTTAATAAAAAGTGTTGAATCGGCTTCACCCATTTTAAAATTCAAATCCAAAAGAAAATTCTTTAGGCGATCATACCAAGCTCGAGGAGCTTGTCTCAAACCATAAAGAGCTTTCTTTAGTTTAAAAACATGATTTGGAAATTTTTCATTTATGAAGCCCGGAGGTTGAGAAACGTAAACTTCCTCAACGACATCTCCGTTTAAAAATGCACTTTTAACATCCATTTGAAATAATTTAAAATTCTTATGGCATGCAAAAGACAATAATAATCTAATTGATTCTAATCTAGCTACCGGAGCGAAGGATTCTTCAAAATCAATACCTTCCTCTTGTCGATAGCCTTGAGCAACTAACCGAGCTTTGTTCCGGACGACGACTTGATTTTCGTCGGTTTTGTTCTTGAAGATCCACTTTGTCCCTATGACGGTGTGGTTCTTCGATGGCAATGGAACAAGCTCCCATACCTCATTCCTCTCGAATTGAATGAGCTCCTCCTCCATGGCTAAGATCCAAGCGCTATCTTCGCATGCTTCATTAATATTCTTTGGCTCTATCGATGAGGCAAAGGCACAATTTGCGAAGTGGTGAACTTGCGATCTCGTCTTGACACTATCATAGATATTGCCAATGACTTGCTCATGGGGATGGTCACGAACCGAATGAAGCCGTTTGGGAATACCTTGATCACTAGGAACATTCTCAACAACTTCATTAGTTGGGTTAGTCTCAATAGAATCAATAGAATCATTAGACTTAGAATTATCAAATGAATCACATAAAACATCCAAAGAATCATTATCATTTGAAATTCTAGTTGGAACAAATCCTTCATTAAATGAGACATGAAGCGACTCCTCGATCGTTGAGGTTCGTTTGTTGAATATCCGGTAGGCTTTGCTACGCGTAGAATATCCAACAAAAATCCCCTCATCGGATCTTGGATCGAATTTGTCCAAACTACCATATGTGTTCTTAATAAAACATTTCGAACCAAAAACACGAAAATGTTTAACTTGAGGCAACCTACCAAACAACAATTCATAACAAGTTTGTTTAGTGCCGGGCCTCAAAAGTATTCTATTAAACACATAGCAAGCGGTGTGTACCGCTTCCGCCCAAAATTGATGGCCAAGTTAACTATCATCAAGCATAGTGCGAGCACACTCCACTAGCGTCCTATTCTTTCTCTCAACTACACCATTTTGAGGAGGTGCACGAGGGAAAGAGAAGGTGTGAGTAATACCAACTTCATCACAAAATGTCTCAAAAGACTCATTCTCAAATTCACCTCCATGATCACTACGAATAGTGACAATGGTGGTTCCTAAGAGATTTTGTACTTTCTTAACAAAAATTGTGAAGTTTTCAAAAGCTTCATTTTTATTACACAATGAAAATACCCAAGTAAATCTTGAATAGTCATCTATGATGACAAGTCCATACCTTGCATTTCCTAAGGAAGCTACTCTAGTTGGCCCAAATAAGTCTAGATGTAATAGCTCTAGTGGCCGTTTAGTAGAGATGCTTTTCTTAGGTTTAAATGAAGATTTAGGAAGCTTGCCACGTTGACAACAATCACAAAAAATTTTTCTTTTCAAAAACAAGCTTCGGAAAACCTTTAATAGAATTTAATTTCGAAAGCTTATAAAGTGTTCCAAAGTTCACATGTCCAAAGCGTCGATGCCATAAGTGTTGTTCACTTGTGTTGGCAACGAGACATTGTTCATATGACTTAGGAAGATCCAAAATATAAATGTCTTTATGACGAGTTCCGGAAAATAATAATTTATCATTATCTTTTCTTAAAATATGACACAATCCTTTCGCAAAACTAACTTTGTAACCTTTGTCACAAAGTTGGCTTATTGAAATAAGATTATGATTTAAACCACTAACAAGATAAACATCACTAATTAAGGGTTTAGAGGGGTTACCGACTTTACCAACACCTATGATTGTTCCGCTCTCGTTGCCTCCAAATACGACGCGGTTTCCATTCGCAATGGGAACCACTCCGGAGAGCAATCGAGCGTCACCCGTCATGTGTTTTGAACACCCGCTATCGAGTATCCAATTCCCTTTGGAGCTAAATTTAAATTTGTTGCTCCTTTTCTTTTTCTTTTCCTTGAGTACCTAAAGATAGAAACTTTCATATCATGGTACCCAAGGTCATTGGGTCCAAGGGATTAGACCTTTGGAAGCCAAGTCCAAGTGGACTTAGACTTCCCCACATAATTCTTACTATGCACAACATCCGAAAAATAAGCATTCATATACATTTTTTTTTCGTCCATGCTTGTGTCCTTTGGGCTCCAAATAGTGAAAATTTTGGGAGCCATCATCCTATTGGGTGCATGCATGCGACGTTGATTTCTACGTGATGCATGTTGTGGATAGGCATACGGGACATGATGGAATGGTGCACGACGAGAATTATTCATATGATGAGGTGGGTGTACATATGCTTGTGTGGGAACACGTGCGTGAGGGTGTCTCACATGGTGTGCACGTGCCCGAGAATGTGTTGCATAAAAATCATCATATGTGTGAGCCGGTGGAGTAGGACGTGTGTTCCTATGTGGCATGTTATTGGTGTACATGTAGGCATGCCCCTTCTTTGGAGGTCCACCCAAAGTGGGTTTCTTTCCGAAAGAGGGTGTGGACGAGGTGGAAGCACCATTGGTAGATGAACTACCAATAGAGTGTTTGCTCCCACTCGTTGAGGCTTCGGAAGTTGGCCTTACAAAAGTAGTGACCGACTTGGATGAATTTCTCATCATATACCCCAAGACAATGTGGTGTTTGGCCGGAAGTAAATCTTTTAGGATATTATCCAAATGGCCCTTACCCTTGTTGAATTTGTTGATTCGGCCCAATGTGTCCTCATATTTCTCTTTGAGAGAACGCAAAGAAGTATCCAAAGTGGATATTTGCGATGTGAGCACATAAACACGAGATTTAAGATTTTCGTTCTCAATACTCAAAGTCGAGTTTTGAGAAGTTAAATCCGCTATCTCATGTTCTTCCGCATCCTCAATGCTAACATGTTCAAGTTTAGATTTGCGATTCACAATCTCATTTCTTAACTCTTCAACAACGGTGTCGTTGTTGGTGATGATATTCTTAGGCGATGTTTGAATGCTAGCTAGGTCATCTTTTACCTTAGTATATCTATTTACTAACTTAGTGTATTTTGACCAAAGTTGAGAGTTAGCATTTCTAAGATCATCCATCGTTACCTCATCGCTTTCGTCATCACTATCATCGGAAGAGGAGGATCCTTGATCGTGCTCCTCTCTTGCCATGAAACACATGTGCGCTTGCTCCACGTGCTCATCGTCCGACTCTCAGCTTGAGGAATCCTCGGAGTCGGTGAATGTTGTTCCGACAAGTCCCTTTTTGTACCCCTTTTTGTACTTCTTTGACTTGTCGAACTTCGGCGCCTTCCACTTCTCCTTTTGCTTGTTTTGAGGACAATCCGCTTTGATGTGTCCCGGCTTATTGCATTTAAAGCACAAAGGTGGAGAGGCGTTAGTAGAAGTAAACTTAGATTTTTGTTTGAAGTTACCCTTTCGGAAGAAGCGATTGAACTTCTTTGCCATGAGTGCAATGGATTCCATGTCCATTTCTTCTTCTGAGTCCTCATCATCGGTAGAGGTGGATGAAGCCGCCTTGAATGCAATCGCCTTTTTCTTAGGCGCATCTAGGTTCAAATAGGACTCCATCTTTTCTTGTAACTTCACCTTGCTATCTTTGCGTACCTCGTATGACATCAAAGTACACATTAGTTGAACAACGGTATATTTATTCATGTCATTACCTTCCTCGATGGCGAAGGTACGTTTTTCCCAAGAAGAGGGAAGTCCTTCAATAATCTTTGAGCACTTCTCCTTTTGAGTGTAGGACTTGCCGAGGGCCTCTAACTCGTTTATTATGTCAACGAAGCGAGCGTAATATTCTTTCATCTTCTCGCCCTGTTGCATATGAAACATTTCGTAATCTTTGTTTACGACTACGAGTTTAGAGTCTCTTACTCTACTCGTCCCTTCATGAAGAATGAGGAGGGAGTTCCAAATTTGATATGCACTCTTACATGTGCATATCTTATTGAAATCCTCGGGCTCCAAAGCGCATTGCAAGGCGTTCATTGCCTTGGCATTGCTTACCTCCGCGGCGACCTCCGCGGTTGTCCATTTCTCAAAGTCTTCTTCTTTGGGTTCGATGTATTCCTTCATAGTAGTCCTCCATAAGGATGCACTCCGGAGGAAAGTCTCCATCCGGCACTTCCAGTACCCGTAGTTGGTACCGTTGAAGAATGGAGGCCTCGTAGAGGAATGTCCTTCCATCACCGAAGATGCTCCTTCACGGTTCCTGAAGGTGTCATAGTTGGAAGGTGGAGGAACGGTCTTGTTGTCGTTGGCAGACATAGCTGAGTATCTGGCTTTGATACCAAATGTAATGCCCTACCAGCTACTGCACAAGTACTAGAGGGGTGGTGAATAGTACTTTAAAATAATAAGGAGTATAATTCCAAATTAAATTGCAAACAACTACCAAATCAATTTGCGGAAGCTTAAATTGAATGACAACACAAAATTAACAATGCTAACAAACGAAGTTAATGGGTTCGGATCCACCCAAGTCTCCCCGACTTGTTCCCGGTGATCCTACGTCCCAACCACCCGGATCCCTTCCGGATACTTGAGTTAGAAACCCTAACGCAAGATTTCCACTATGAATATCTTATGAAAAACCTTCACAAGATCAAATCATACATGCAATGGCAAAGTGAATCCCACAACCCGGGATCACAATCTTCTCTCACAACCGAGAGAATCACAAAGCAATATTAAAGAGTTTAAATGAAATAAACAATCTTACCACAAAATCCTATACCTTGAGTTTTTCTTACCCAAATGGTGAAATGAAGGATTTGAGGAAGATGAAGTCACCAAGACCTAGCACCAAGGAAATGACCAGCAATCGGTGCCTAGGAATGAGTTGGAGACTTGGATCAAGCAATAGCTTGAAGAGCTCACCAAGAACAAGCTCCTCTCTAGATCTAGAAATGAGAGAGAATGGGTTTCTTGTGAGGAAGAGAGCTTTAGATTTGAGGGAGAATGGCTATCTCTTTAGAACTCAATGAATCTCTTAATGGCAGCTCTGACCTAGATAGAAATGACCTAGGTTCGTATTTATAGGGTCCCATAAAAACAAGTTAGGTCATTCACAAACGGATAGAAATCTGTGAGAGTTAGTCGGTCAAAGAACAGTCACTGACCGACTAGTTCATCAACTACTCGGTCAGCCAAGCAACGTGGACCGACTAAGAGTAGATCTGAGAAGAGATAGAATTTCAGACCTAGAAATCTAGTCGGTCCAAGAAGACTGTCTGACCGACTAGTTTCACAACTAGTCGGTCAGCCAATGAACGTAGACCGACTAAGAGGCAAAATGACTTAGTCTGAAAGCAAAGTGACTTAGTCGGTCCAAGAACAAAAGTTGACCGACTAAATTGTCAACTAGTCGGTCACCAAACGTTCTTAGACCGACTAACGGTAAACAGTAGCTTAGGAGAAATTTAGAATGAACAGTAAGTCACAACTAGTCGGTCAAAGAAGCATCACTGACCGACTAGTTCACAAACTAGTCGGTCGGTGAGTCAACGTAGACCGACTAACTGTAAACAGTAAAGTCCAAGAAATTAAGGAATCAAACTAGTCGGTCCAAGAACAGTTGCCGACCGACTAGATCACCATCTAGTCGGTCAGTACTTGTTCTTGTACCAACTAACATGCACATACAAATCCGAATCGAAGCGCGACGCTTCGAGGAAGTTAGAATGAACTTGTGCAAGGATCCTAGAGCTACGAAATGAGCGAAATGAAGATAGAAGCGTAAGATATACTCAAGGCTTAACATTCTATATATCGAAGCTAAAAGACTATAAATAAAACCTTAATAAACGGTCTTTGAAAGCTTCGATTGAATCTTCATATCTTCCAAAGCGTCGCAAGAGCTTCAACGAAGCTTTAGACATGAATATGAGCTTTGGGAAGTGTTGAGATGTCGCTTTGAATGTTCTCGTGAAATTGGCGACGATCTCCAATACTGCGCTCACAAATTGTTAGTTCATGAATTATTTATGTTTACTCATCATCAAAACCAAATCCGAGGAGTCCAATATTCAACAAAGACAAGACGCGAGAAGTCCTACTTCATCACTTTTATTAATGACTTCACCCGATTCGGACATATCTATTTGATATCACACAAAAGTGAAGCAGTAACCTGCTTTAAAAACTATATGAGTTTGGTGGAAAATCAATTAGATCGCTAGATTAAGGTCTTGCAAACTGATAGAGGCGGTGAATAACAATCAACAAGTTTTAAGGAACTTTGTGATGAAAAAGGCATAGTTCATCAGGTAACTATGCCTTATACTCTGCAACAAAATGGTGTTGCAGAAAGGAGGAATAGGACTTTAATGGAAATGGTCCGTTCAATGATGGCACAAGCCAACTTGCCAATCACCTTTTGGGGTGATGCATTATTGCCGGCCGCTTTCATGTTAAACCGCATACCCTCGAATCAGTTAGCTCCACTCCTTATGAGTTGTGGAACCAAAGGTCTCCTGACTTAAGCATTTTAAAACCTTGGGTATGTGCATCCTATGCACATATTTCCTCCCATAAGTATGGCAAACTTGGGCCAAGGGGGAGGAAATGTATCTTTATACGATACGCAGAAAACTCCAAAGGTTATGTTTTCATTGGTCAGGAAGACAATGGAGAACTAATTGAATTTGAGTCGAGGGATGTCACTTTCTTGGAAAATGAGTTTCCAAGACATGGCGAGATAAGTCAGGACTTATCTCTATTTGAGATTTATGATCAAGAAGGATTATCTCATTCGAGTGGGAGAATTATTGGTGAAGACGAAAATACGTTTCCACCTTCACCAATGGATGATACGAATGATGCAAATCCTATTCCATATGGGAATAATGATCCAAGTGGGAGCATTTCTACCGACATTCCAAGTGGGAGTGATATTAGAATTGATCTAAATTCGAGTCAACAAGGACTTGAAGAATCTCAAATACGACGTAGTAGTCGTACAAGGTTAGCTCCTCTATGATTTGAGGATGAATTCCCACAAACCTTTATGACTTTACTACAAGAAGATGACGAGCCTGCTACTTTCAAACAGGCCATATCATGCCCTACAAAAGACAAATGGATAGACGCGATGAAGGAGGAATTAGAATCCATGAAAGTTAACCAAGTCTGGGACTTGGTTGACTTACCCAGAGGACGTAGAGCTATTAGGAACAAATGGGTTCTCAAGATCAAGCATAAGGCTAATGGCTCTATAGAAAGATATAAAGCTCGCCTTGTCGCAAAAGGTTTTACGCAACATGAAGGGATAAACTACGAAGAGACCTTCTCACCTGTCGTGCGTTTTACCTCGATTCGATTGATTCTGGCTATGGTAGCTTGCTTAGACCTCGAATTACATCAAATGGATGTAAAGACTGCCTTTCTCAATGGAGAATTGGATGAGGAGATCTATATGGAACAACCACCAGGGTTTGTAAAAGAAGGAAACGAACATAAGGTTTGCAAACTTCGTAAGTCCATATATGGTCTTAAACAATCCTCAAGGCAATGGTATATATGATTTCAAGAAGTTGTCTTATCAAATGGTTTTTCCATGCTTGATGAAGATAACTGTGTATATATCAAGAGGATTAAGAGCAAGTATGTTATTATGTCTCTATAAGTAGATGACATTTTAATATACGGAAATGACAAGGACTTTGTGATGGATATCAAGGCTTGGCTTTCATCAGTTTTTGAGATGAAAGACATGGGAGAAGCCGCATATATCCTTGGAGTTATGATTTCAAGGAATCGTTCGAAGAAACTTCTCTCTCTTTCACAAGAGACTTATATAAAGAAGGTTCTAGAACGTTTTAATATGCATGACTGCAAGTCCATTGATACTCCTATAAGCAAATGCGATAATTTATGTCTGAAATCGTGTCCAAATAACCAAAAGGAAAAGGAAATTATGGAAAAAGTTCCATATTCCAGTGCATTTGGTAGTCTAATGTACACTATGATGTGTACAAGACCAGACATCTGTTTTGCCGTTGGAATGGTAAGTCGTTACCAATCCAATCCAGGGCAAGTACACTGGAAAGCGGTTAAGAGGATAATGCGGTATCTTAAAGGAACTGCAGACTATGCTTTATGCTATCAAGGAGATGCCTTGAGGCTCGAAGGCTACACTGATGCTGATTGGGCGGGTGATCTCGATGAGCGACGATCGACCTCAGGATATGTTTTTCTACTCGGATCTGGTGCAATATCCTGGAGTAGCAAGAAACAATCCTGCATCGCATTTTCAACTATGGAAGCCGAGTTTGTAGCATTTAGCATGGCAGTCCAAGAAGCTGTTTGGCTTAGGAAGTTCTTAGATAGGCTAATTGATGCAAGTGACTCAGGTGTTGTACCAATACACAACGACAATCCAGCATCTATAACCTATGTCAAAGATCCAAAATTCCATTGTAAGACCAAACACATTGATATCCGTTACAAATTTACAAAAGACTATGATAAGACCAAGAAGGTAGACATTAGGTACATATCTACGCATGAGATGATAGCGGATCCGCTTACGTAGGCGATCCCCAGAGATGTGTTTTACAAACACTTATCATCTCAAGGATTGCGTAAGAGCTGAGTTGTACCAGTGTAAATTCCCATGTCTATGAAAGATCAAATTTAATAAAAGAATAAGTTCTTTTCAACATTGCATATGAGTTTCTTGAAAATGTTTGTGTACATTTCTTTTAATCTCAGCTGTTTTTTATGTATTTCGGACAGATTGAGGTTGGCTCTCTCACATGAGCAACCGTCTTTATTCTATCAGACGAATAAGATAAAGATGAGACCTGTTTAAAGTCAAAATCATCAGACGGATGATTTAGAGTCGTGACTTAAACAAAATGGTCGTATGAAAGATCTGCATCATATGGATGCTTACAAAAGATCTAAGAAGATTTTTGAAATCTTATCTGTCTTATGCGGGATGTGGGTCCAGGAAATCAATGAGTAGTAAAAGGGACTCAAAGTCAGACATTGTGGTGTCTGACCATCATCCTTACAACATCATTAAGACATACGCTCCCTGGGAAAGGAGTGATGTTGTAATACGTATTCATACTACGTATGCATTTGACCATTGGGTTAGAATAGTAATTGTGTTTACTATTATGTGAGACCCAAAGACCACATGAGTCTTAACTTCTTACCCTTATGGACTCTAATTGGTTCCTTTAGATTTGACTGGGTGATCGCTATCTTAGCATGTTGCTTATGGACTATGGTAAATTCGGTCCGGTGGGGCATGTTAGAAAAGCGAGTCAAGTCAAGATCAAAAGGATTGCAAGAAGAGGAAGATTAATTTCATATTCACATTTGAACTTTAGAGATTCAAAGCTGGCCAGCCAATTGTAATCCAGATGGGATTCAATTGTTGAATATAAAGTATAAGAAATGTGAAGAAATAATTTAGGGTAAAGCTTGCGTTGATCTACTCATCTTTGCACCTCGAGGAGTGTTGTGTATCTCTAACAAGTTCACAACGGCGGACTCTATACGCATGACGGTCACACGGTCTATTTCTCGGTATGATAAACAGAAGAACTAAAGGAAAATATGTTTTCTTACAATCCCCTCAAGTGTGAGTGGGAGATGTTGGATATGGACGACATGTATACACCCATGAGGGGATGTATGAGGGTCTATGGACCTCAGATGTCGCGTGCACGAAAGCGTGCACGAAGGGAACCTTTTCTCGTGTGAAAAGGACCACTCTATAAGTGGAAAAAGTCACATTATAAGTGCATAAAGGCACTTGATAAGTGAATGAAGAAGAGGATAAGTAAAAGGGCTAATATAGGCTAATAAGCTTATATGTAGTTATTTCCTACAAAAACTACCCCTAAAGCCTATAAATAGGACCCAAGGGTAAGGCTTTTACACCATTCCATCCATGTCATAAGTTTGCATAAGGCAACTTATGTTCTTCTTCTCCCTTTCCATTAAATTCTTCTTCTAAATAGAGATTTAGACGGTGAAACGCTGCTTCAATCCTCCGTGACGAAGTACCGACCGTTGTGGCGAATCCGAGGGCGAAGTTCAGAGACTACAGCACAGCGTACGCTAACGTAAGTTCTCTTTTGATCCTCCATCCTCGTGCGACGAGTTCCTACAGGTGCATGAATCAAATCCTAAAGCCATGCAAATTGAAGACTTGGTCAAAGATGGAGAGATATGGAGAATCTCATGTAAATCGATATAAGAGATTAAATGAGATCTTAAATGAAATCCTATAGCTACTCAAATTCAAATCCTATAGTCATCCATATTCAAACTACATATCCATGATGATTCATTCAAATCCGATTCAAGTTAGGATTTCATCCAATCTTCATCAATTATGGGATTCTAATTGATTCTAATTGATCTCATCCTCTCCTATATAAACCCATATTCAAAGAGAGATATTTTGAGAGAGGGAAAACCAATAGAAAACAAAGGGAGGCCACACATACATGAAGAGGTGCGCAATATCCCTTAAAGCTTAAACCATCTATAGTGCGCAACATAGGCGTCATCCTCTCCCTGCCAAAGATCCTTCCTCCATTGCATCAAGCAACTACAAAGGCCAAAGCTTCATCTCCCATTGCCACAACAAAGCTCCATTGCCCATCCTATATTACGCAAGCTACTTAAAGCCAATAGAACTCCATTGCCATACTCCTCCTTCAGGCTGCAACTTACAAAGACCCTAACTTGCGCAACCTTCATCATCCCCTTGCCAAAGCCAACCTTACGCAAGTAGCAAGCTTCTCCATTGCTTCAACATCCTCTCAAGGTTGCATATATCCAAGGATGTCCTCTTCCCACATTGCCCAAGTCAACATCTAAGAGAAGAGCCATCAACACATATTGCACAACTTGCTAGAGAGGAGCCATCATACATTGTTCAACATACTAGAGGAGTCATCACATATTGTGCCACATACCAAGGAGGGATCTATCTCAAGGCCGCAACGTTAAGGGGTCTCTTCATCCATCGACGCAAGCTTCAAAGCCAAAGAAGGAGGCCATAACATCTTGGGAGAGCCACGACGTGACATGACGACTACATCCTGTCTGACTTGGTCTGGCCTCAGCTGATTGACAGATACAACTACACCATCATTGAGCTATTCTAAACTCTATGTATATATCTTTGTGTAATGAAGTATAGATCTCTGTAGGGGAAACGTTACCATACCTGTTTTGGGGTTTTGTCTAGTGTGGTACTAGACAAGAGGGACTTGACTAGTTGGGGTTAGTCAATAGAAAGCTTATACTAGGATTAGTTTTGTTTAGCACCGATGGAGTGCAGGTACTGAGAGCCAGGTGAGTGTAGAGACGTGGGTGCTCTAGCTACAGGTTGTACCGGTAACATTATTAATCTAGTATCTGCTTTGGGGGCTGGACGTAGGTCGTGGAGATGACCGAACCAATGTAAATCTGGTGTGTACTTTGTGATTGCTTATTATTTACTCTACTTTGTTATATCTGCTTGTGATTGCTCGTGGGTTGCACGAGAATTTTTATTAGCCTATTCACCCCCTCTATGTTTAGATCCTGATCCAACAAGTGGTATCAGAGCAAGTTAGAGGATCAAGACTAGAAATCATGAATACCCCAAACTTACTTTTGCTCATGGCATGCCTATTGATCATCCTCCTCTATTTAGTGGCCATGATTATATATACTGGAATGCTTGGATGAAAACTTATGTACTATCCGTTGATGTTGACACTTGGTACATTATTGAAAACAGACATACTATAATCTCTAAGCCTGAAAGTAATTAGGATGCTAGAAATGTGTGTGCTATAAATGCTAGAGCAATGAATATTTTATTGTGTGGAATAGATAGAAAAACATTTGTTCTTATTGTTGAGTATTGGACTCACCACCTTGATTTTGATGATGATCAAACACAAATCATTGTGATTAACTTATGTGTTTGCAATTAGCTAAAAAGTCACCAATTAGATTCAAGAAGATCAAAAGAGACTACACGTGTTGATTCAAGTGGAGGACTTGGTAGATCAACAAAGGTGAAGCATTGGCTTGAAAAACTCAAAGGCTACCTCAAACCTCAAGCCTATGGCATCAACAAATGAATGGAGATTCAATCCAAAGAGAAGAAAGGACTGGATGAGTCAAATGCTTCGAAGTCTATGACTTGGAAATATTCAAGTCATTCAACTAAAAGACTCAAGACCTTGAAGAATTATGGAGATCGTCGCCAAAGTACTTTGTTCATCTCAAGCGACGTCCCAAGACTTCCTCAGAATGCGTGATCGTTGTGCCTGGAGCTTCGTTGAAGCTCAAGCAGTTATTCGTGAAGTTAAGGGATTCAGAATCTTCATGTTGAAGCTTTGAAGACGGTTTGTTGTGTTTACTTTTATGTCTTCTAGCTTTGGTTTAGTAGAATGTTAAGCCTTGAGTCTTACTTGCCTATCAATCTTCATAACTCTCATATCTTATCTCTATGATTGCCTTAGAAGCCCTTAGAAAGATTTCCGACGCTTATCGCTTCTTTTCATGGCTTCATATGCATCTTAGTTGGTTCAAGTAGAAGAACCAACCGACTAGATGACGATCTAGTCGGTTGGAAATCCTTCTTAGACCGACTAGCCATACTTGTTAATTCAACCTTTGTACTGTTGACCAGTTAGTTGGCTCAACAAGGATGGTTAATCGATTAAAAGTCAATCTAGTCGGTCCAAGAAGGTTCACCGACTGACTAGTTGTCAATCTAGTCGGTTGATGATCCTTCTTAGACCGACTAGTTTCAAAACTAATCGGTCAGTGATCCTTCTTAGACCGACTAGTGCTTATCCATGATTTCACTATCTTCTCTGTCAACCATCTAGTCGGTCCAAGAAGGTTCACCGACCGACTGGTTCCAAAACTAATCGGTCAGTGATCCTTCTTAGACCGATTAAGCAGCTTCAGAAATAGATTTGTTGGGTATTTAATGCCACGATTTTTGTGACCGTTTTGTCTCTTCCTATATAAGTTTGAGTTGCTTCAAACCAGGTAATCAAGGCTGAAATTAGAGACATTTTCACATCCAAGAGAAGAGCCATTCAACTCCATTTCTAAGCTCTCTCATCTAACAAGAATCTCTCCCTTACTCTTTGAGCACTAATTTCTCAAGAGAGATTCTCATTCTTTGTGATCTACTCAAGCTAAGAGCTTGAATCCAAGTCACCATCTTCACCATAGCCATCTATTACTGTTCATCTTAGTGGAGCTAGGGTTTAGTGCTAACTACTTCCTCAAAATCCATTCTTGCCCTATATTGGTAAGTATTTCTCAAGGCATATGATTTTGTGGTAAGAGCTTTATATTTCATTCTTTATACTTCTTAATTATTGTATACTCTCGGTTGTTGAGAGGGTTGGCTTGATCCCAAGTTATGGGAGTCAAGATATAGAGTTTGCTCTCGGTTTGTGAGAGTGTGCTTAGTCCCTAATTGTGGGATTAAGGTTTTGCGTGTTCCCGGTTTGTGGGATACACGGACATCGATTGTAGGTCGATTGCATTTGTGGGGTTTCCGCAAGTGGGCTAAAGGGAAGCTCTAGTGGTTTTACTAGAGTATCCGGAGGGGATCCGGGTGTTGCTGGATTAGGGCACCGGGAACAAGTCGGGGAGACTTGGGTGGCACCGAACCAGTGTAGATTGCTTGTTTGCTTTGCATTATTCCTTTTGTTATTGTTGACATCTTTCATTCCGCATTTGTTGGTTAATTAGGGTTTATTTGGCGTAAATTCCTTATAATTCTATAAAACACTATTCACCCCCCCCCCCCCCTCTAGTGTTTGTTTCTCATAGCACATGGTCACTACAATTGGTATCAGAGCGAGGTAATAGCTATGGCAACCAACAACAACATCACACGAAGTCCTTTTCCACCATATCTCATTGGACCCAACTATCAAATTTGGTGTGTGAAGATGAAGGCCTATATTCAATCCATCGATGAGGATTATTGGAAGCTTGTGGAAAAGCCCCTTCGCGCACCTACCACTTCCGAACATGAATGGACAATTGAGCAAAAAGAATTGGTAGAGAAACATGAAGAGGTAATGAATATCTTGCTTGATTTTTTAACTTATGACATTCTTATTCGTGTTTCCAAGGCAACAACGGCATATCAAATATGGCACATGCTAGCGGAGCAAGAAGAGTCCACCTCGGAGTGTTCTTTCTCCAATGATGAAAGGGATTCATTCATGGGTTTGATGGCACGAGAGGATGCCACTATAGGTGACTCTAGTGACACATCTAGTGATTCAAGTGGAAGTGATAGCGAAAATGAAGATGTAACAATGGAAGATATTGGAATTGCATTTAGACAATTATTTGATAAACATCAAAAGCTTATACAGAAATATTGTGATGCAAAAGATAAGATTGCTAGTCTCACTAACACATCTATATGTAGCACCTCTAACAATGATACCATTGTTGAGAACTCGCTATTGAGAAAGCAAGTTTGCTTACTCAAAATGGCATGTTGAGAAATGAGGTGGAGTCCCTCAAATCTCAACTTGATCGTGTTTCCATTGTGGATAGTAACGATCTTGAGAATGAAAATCTTCAATCTCAAAACACTAGCTTGGGCATTGAGAATGAGGATCTCAAATCCCAAGTGCACGAGCTCACCACACATGCATCCACGAGTGGTGTCTATAACAACTTGTGTAGTTCTACTACTAAGGAAACCACCACTCCTATTCATCCCTCCTTTGCAAAGAAACCCACCAAGGGTGGACATCAAAGGAAGGGACATGCTTTCATGTACATGACGTGCGTTTATATTTCATATATTTGCGCACATTTTCTTCCGTGTTTTTCTGTGTTTTACCACCGTCTTATATTCGTTTTCTCGTGTTTTCTTGTTTTCTTTCACTTTTACGTGTTTTCCGTATTTTGCAGGAGTTTACTTGCATAGGGGACATAAAACGACGATATCGCAAGTCCCCGGAGCAATGGGAGGAGTCACGCGTGATCCAGGGGGTCAAACGACGATGATATCATCTTTCAGCCCCTCTCCCGATCGGTTGGTCATCTTCAACCGATCGGGTGATGCACGCGTGCACTACCCAGACGCAGCTTGGAGCTCACAAGAAGTCACCCGGTCAGTTCGTAGGCCGGTCAAAAGCCCAAAGTCTCTGGATTTTTATTGTGATTGCCAACCGATCGGGTGACCTTCACCCGATCGGTTCATCTGTAGCCGAATCTCCAAAGCCAAGACACGGTCAGCTCAACCAGCCTCCTCACCCGACGGCACCAAGATCCAATCGGTCACATTCATATGTCAACCGACCGGGTGAAGATGACCGGGTGAAGTCCCGCATTGTGCTGTAAATGAGTGAAGCAGATCACCCGATCGGTTGACTTGTCAACCGATCGGGTGATATCATTTTCTATATATAGAATCCCTAGGTTTTCCAGAAACGGGAGTTGGTTATTTTTACTATTTTCTTCATTTTGTGACGGCTGTAATTTCCCAGTTTTTGTAAGTTTTCAGATCTTTGTCAAACTTTAGTATTATCTTAATTGCTTTACTACCATTGCATTTCTATTGTCTGATTATGATTTTGACGGTCCATTTTCGTTTAGATCGTTTTTTACTAAATAAGTGTGAGTAGTTCCCAAATCTGGGATTTTGGTGGAAACCCCTTCGTGGGCTCTTCTCTATGCGTCCATAGGACTAGGAAATCGATATGGATTAGGAATCTAACGGTTACGCGGGGTGTTTTATTGCCATCGGCGGGAAAAAGACCGCCTTTGACCGTTGGGCCAAGGGGGAATAAACTTGGCGGTTGACTCCCTAGCCATAGCTCACGCCCTTAGCGTAGACGCCGAATCCTAGCAAGCGGGAGCGGCAAGATGCGACGTTGGGAGTTATCGTTGCGAGCTTAGTGCTCCCGGAGTCGATCTGTGTTAATGGACATGGGAATGCCCACTGATCGAACCCGGGAGTCCGGAGTATCATCTTGGGCACCGACCGGAATATCGGGCCCATGGGACGCTGGTACCACTCTTAGAGGCAACGTCTCACCATTAGACCTTAATTCCGATCGCTATCCTACCCGTTGGCCGTATCGGCGAGAATCACACGATAGGGTGGAAACCAAAGTCCCGGGTTTTTCCTTTATATTGTATATACCTTGCATTCCATTTACCATGACAACCCATCGTTCGATCCGGGCTAGCTCGCCCATGGGGTGAATTTGATCCTCTTTGACACAAGCACATCCACGCCTCCCTGAGTTCGACCCCCAAGCCACACTACAACACCGTGCGCTTGCGGTTACAAATATTTAAATCTCACGCCCCCAATCGTATTATTGCACACATCTAGCATGCATAAGCGGGGGACGTCAGTACACCAATACACGTAGGAATGCCTCCACTCCTCAATTTTCGGGTGCACCCATGGAGAGCCCGATTGAACATTTAGACTCCTTGGAGAAATGTGACACCTTCCGGATAAACGGTGTCACAACTGAGGCGATCAGACTGAAGCTATTTCCCTTCTCTATGTGAGATAAGGCCAAGCTGTGGCTTAGGGGGAAGGACCCGAATACATTCAACACCTGGGAGAAGCTATCAAATGCTTTCCTGAGGAAGTTCTTTCCCCCGGGGAAGACCATGAAGCTGAGGAGTGAGATCTCCTCCTTCTCCCAGGCCAGCCACGAGTCCTTGCATGAAGCTTCAACAAGATACAAGGAGATGCAGAGAAGATGTCCCCACCATGAGCTCCCCAAGTGGCAGATCATAAATCTGTTCTATAATGGATTGAGGGACGATTTGAAATCTTCCATGGACGTCACGGCTGGAGGGTCCTTTATGTCGAGAAGCGAAGAAGATGCCAGACAGATTCTTGAAAATATAGCATCCAACAATGAGCGGTGGTGTGACGAGAGAGCCACACCTAGATCTGGGGGCATCCATAGGGTCGAGGACGTCGACAAATTGTCGAGCAAGTTTGACTTGCTGTCTACCCAAATCTCCGCATTGATGGTAGGCACCGGTGGCGCCGGTACACAACAGATTGCTGCGGTGGAATCTGAATTTTTTGGAGAATTCGACGGTGGTGACATCTCACCACCGTTGGATCAGGCGAGTGCATTATTTTACAATCCTACAGGGAATGCGCCTTTTCCACCACGAACCAACTCCAACCTGGCCTACTCTCCAAACAACCGGAATCATCCGAACCTTAGTTACCGGGCACCATATCAGCAGCCGACTCAGCAGCAACAACAACAGATATTTCAGCTGGCTAGGCCCCAGCAGCAGTTTCAGCAGCAACAATTTCAGCAGCAATAACGTCCACAACAGTACCAGCAGTACACTCTAAGAAATCAACAACCCACCCAGCAACAATATGGCCAGCAGAGGGCCATCTCTCCGGTTGAGTCCCTCTTGACTCAATACATCGCCAACCAGGAGAAGATAAATCTGAAGCTGGAGATGGGACAGAGAGTCCTCACTGATCAGGTGACCCAGCTGGGGTTACAAGTGGCGAACCTTCAGAGACCGCAGAATCTATTACCGCCACAGCCTGAAGTGAACCCAAGGGGGTAAATCGGACCTTGGCGCTCACGCATGAGAATGAGAACGTGTCTGCCATCGTCTTGAGTAGCGGAACGCAAATACCAACGAGAGTGCCCCCAAAGGACCGGAAGCACCGTTGGTCGTGGAACGACCAATTGAGAAATTAAATGACGATGGTGCTTCGTTGCCAAAGCCAACTACTCCGGAGGGAGTTCATAGAGAGGAGAAGAAAAAGGATGAGGAAGGGAACCTCAGTGTATTCAAGCCCGTTGTGCCTTTCCCACAACGGCTTGCCCGAGCCAAGATCGATGAGAAGTATGGCAAATTCTTTGCCATGGTGAAAGATCTGAGCTTACAAATCCCCTTCCTCGAAGCCATCGAGACAATTCCCTCATATGCCAAATTTCTGAAGGACTTGGTGACACGGGGATCCAGAAAGGAGAAGGTCGTGTTAACGGCGGAGTGCAGTGCCCTCATTCAGCGTGCAAATCCGCCCAAGCTCAAAGACCCAGGAAGTTTCTCCATCCCTTGCTCTATTGGGGAAGTGGGAATCCAGAGGGCGCTCGTCGATCTAGGAGCGAGCGTCAGCTTAATGCCCCTATCGATGTACAAGAGAATAGGGATGGGAGACTTGGAGCCCACCAGCATGACATTACAACTTGCTGACCGTTCGGTCAAGTACCCGGTGGGAGTAGTAGATGACCTCCCCGTTGATGTGAGAGGAGTACAAGTACCGGTTGATTTTGTGGTGATGGACATGCCGGAAGACAAGCATACCCCTATTATCCTTGGACGGCCCTTTATGGCAACCGCTGGAGTTTTGATAGACGTGAAGAATGGGAAGCTTTCCCTCAACGTCGGCCAAGAAAAAGTCGTATTTGACTTGGGGTTGTCGATGAAGTACCCCGATCCTCCGGATGACCCTAGTATCAATGCGCTGGAGTTGGAAGATGAGAGAGCCGTAGAAGCGAGCTCCTAGGAAATTCTCTCGAGAAATCCCCCCGACCACATGGGAGACCTTGAAGAGCAAGTTGGCTCCCAAAAGAAAGAAGTTACTGATGAGGCGGTCGCACGACATTTGATCCCTCCCGGATTCCTAAAGGCTCCTCCTACGAGGAGGAAAGGCAAAGAGCCCATGGACCTCACCGGTGATGAGGTCCGGATCCTGAAAAAGATGGCGGTAGACGCCAATTTGAGGGAGAAGCCCCCGGATCCTGTCGACAAAGGGAGAGTGTTCGAGCAAATTCTCTTGTTGCCACCGACTGCAACAAAGGGAGAAGCTGAAACGATGCCAAACTGTGGGCATCACCCGTATCGGCCACCTTGAACATCATCAACGGACGTCGAGCTAACGACGTTAAACAAAAGCGCTTCATGGGCGGCAACCCATGTTCTAAACCCTTTGTTCCCATTTTTTAGAATTATTTTTTTAACTTTATTTTATCTATTTTTATAAATAAATCCAGCCACAAGAACTTCTGTGGTGGAACTTAGGCGATTTGTGGGTTTTTGTAGAAAACAAGGCCCCAACCGATCGGTTGATAACTCAATCGATCGGTTGGGATGTATCAGGTAGATGCCGTGTCTGCCACTAAATGAACCGACCGGGTGAGGAAAGAAGAGACCGGTTGGCAGACCGGGTGACCTGGGGTAAACTCTCGGAAAAATATCAAAATTTGTCAACCGATCGGGTGACAAGAAGCAAGACCGGTTGAGGGACCGGGTGAGAAACTCTAAACTCTCAGGAAAATGTGTGGAGCGGTCAACCGATTGGTTGACATGTCAACCGACCGGTTCACCTGTAGCAACTCTTCAGCCAAAATTTTCGACCACTAAGTCAACCGATCGGGTGACAACTCACCCAACCGGTTTGATCTAAACCCTATAAATACCCCCCCCCCCCCCCCCCCCCCCCCCCCGACCCACCCGTTCACATCCCCTCGCCCGATCGCATTTTCTCACCGTCGTTTTGCCTCCCACTCTCTCCCAACAGCCAAAAACTTCTCTCCCACGTCCTCCACTCCTCCATTAGCCTCTCTCTCCACCACCCCCTTCCATCTCTCCATCTCTTTCTCTCTCTCCCTCTCCTATTTCGTAATTTTCTAGCCCTAATCCATAATATCCACCCCTACTTTCGAATTTTTGCTGAAGAAGAGTGCCGCGGCTCCACACTTCTCCCATTGCACGGCATTGGGTCAACTACAAGCGAAGAACTCGAATCTCTGCTGGGTAACTTCGCTCCACTTCTCAAATTTCAATTTTTACCCTAGATATTTAATTTGCTTGATTGTTGATGTGTGTGCACTTCGATAGTATTTTACACTCATTTGTATCACTCACACGCACACAGGGCCCGGGATAGAGATAAGGGGAAGGGTATCATGCGAGAGGAGGAACCGTCTAGAAAAAGAAGCAAACAAACACGTCCTCCTCCCAATACACCACGTGCACTATCACTCGGCCATCCCCCACCTATTATCCCCCCTGAGGACCCAATGTTGGGCCTGCATGGGTATCAATTTTGGAACCAAGAGCAAAAAGACTTCTACCATAGGCTTGATGCTCGAGGGCATCTATCAACCAAGTTTGCAAACACCCAATCACTTATCGATCTCGGTGTATTCATCGAGGTCGAGACTCTTTTCGCAAACCTAGGTTGGTTAGCCTTCCTGAACACCACCGCGGTGTCCTACCCGTCCCTCACACTTGAATTTCTTTCCTCACTCGTTTGTAAGTCGGGGTCGACTGTCATTTTTCGGGTGCGTAACAAAACCACCCGCACTCACCTGAACATGATTAATGATATATTTGGTTTCCCCATCCTTGGGGACGACGCTATCCGTCACTACGGATACCCGCCCGAATTTGACGTCGATAACTTTTAGTTCCGCCTCACCATACTCCATCGCTATCCCCGGGGTAAGGCCAAGGCCTCCTCCATCATCCATCCTATATTCCGTCTGGCCCATAGGATCATATCCTCTGCATTTTTCCCGCGGGATGAGTCAGGCACCGTGACTATCCCCGATCTTTTCATTCTTTGGGCCATGACTTTCCCTTTTGTTCGTGATGATGATGGGATTAGCTTTAGGTCCCCCACTGCTCCCGTCCATGCCGACGACTGACTTATTTATAAGCTCCTAGAGATTAGTCGGGCCGACAAGGGCAAGATTTGTTGTGAGGGAATTATCACTGTCATTGCTTCTTATCCCCAATGTAATATCAACCTCCCCCGTAGTCTTCCCGTCGCTGCAGGACCCTCACGTCTAGATCTTGACGTCCTGTGGCATATTCATATGATTAATCCCCTTCCTGATCGTTGTTTCGAATTTAACTACGGCCACCCCCTCGCCCCTACACCATTCTCCCCAACCCCGCTCGCATGATTGTTGATGTAGTAGCGGATTGGACTTTTCCGCCCGATCCCGAGTTTCTAGCGAGGTTACACCTTCCTTTCCTTCCCCCGGACGCACGCAGACCACCTTCCCCTGCCGCCCACTTAGGCGAGCAGGATATTCCTGCATCCCGGGGAGATATCAGGGTTGGCCCGAGTCACCCTGTTCTGCTCCTGGCCCTATCCCTTCAGTGAGCCTTTCTCAAGCTACCTTAGGCCTTCTGTCCAGTGCCGGCATGACCACTGCCGCCGGCACTACTTCCACATCACTTCCCGGTACCACTACTGCTTCACGTCAGTCCACTTCTTTTGGTCGCTGCCAGGCCTCGGCTCGCCTTGCTCTCGAGGCCGAGGTCGATGCTCTCCGTAATCTTGCCAGGTCCTCTGTCCCCTCGGACCCATCACCATCCTCCTTTCTCACTCACCCACGTTTCCTCGCACTTGAGAGGAACGTGGCCGCTATCGTTCGTCTTCTCACTCACCTTCATGGACCACCGCCACCCACACCACATCCTTCACCACCACCTTCACCACCTCGACGATCGTCACCTCCCCCATCACACTCTTCTCCTCCACCATCCCACCCATCCCCACACCCTTCACCCCCACCTCGGTGATCATCTCCCCCTCCCATATCTATTCACATCCCCGTATCCACCTCTACTCTCATGACCACTTCTGTCGCACCCACACCACCTCCTACCTCCTCCACTGTCACTTCATATGTGCGCCGCAAGAAATTGCATGTGCGCTCCAAATCTCTCCCACCACCACCCACTACCGTCACCATCACGTCTTCTCTCCCCATTTCTATCCCTTCTACCACTGCCTTGATCGCCATACTTCCACCACCACCCACCTCCACCGACACTCTATCCATCGTTCGCACCACCACTGCACCTATTCCCCCACCTCTGTCCCCACTTCTCTGCACACCCCCCGCATCCCCCAACCACCCAGCCACACCCTCTTCCGAGGAGGGCGAGGACCCCCCCATCTCTTGCTTCTTGATTTCATTTTGTTTTCTGACCTCCCCCTTGCATATATCTGCATTTTCACGATCATATCATCTTGCTAGCATCGTCATGTCTAGCTTGGGGGAAGTCAAATTTTTTGTGTGTGCTGCCGTGTTTTGTTTTTCTTTGTGTGTTTGTTTATTTCTCGTGTCGTGTGATTTTCTTTCTTTACTTTATTTTTCTTTTATGTTTTTCATGTCGTGTGGTGTGCTTTTTATTTTATATTTCTTATTTTCAATTTCGTGTGACTTTCTTATTTTTTCGTGTCTTTTTGTGTCTGTGCGTATCCCCCCCCCCTCATTCATTGCCCTCCCGTATTGAATTCTATTGCATTGAGGGCAATGCAAGTTTCAGCTTGGGGGAGTCGCACTTCGTGCGTCATTTGTTTCTTTTTCTTCGTTATTTGAGTCGTTTTCCTCCATCTTTTTCTTTTTCTTTTTCTTTTCTTCTTTTTATCTCTTTCTCCTAGAGATGAACCCTATGATGAATTGCCACAAAATCACACACACCTAGCATGGCATCGATAATTACACTCACTAGCCCTAGGATATCGTGTCCCCTTGCATTTCATGCATCGTGGGTCCACTTAGCTTTTTGTGAGTCGTGCGTCGTGCCTAGCTGAGTGGTGTGCTTCTACTTGGTGACTTACTTTATATACCTGTCCAGGAATGACCCCTAGATTATCATGCTTCGATTTGAATATGCGGTATTTATTTCACCTGACTGCTTCTGCATGCTTTATGTATATCGTGTACTTCATTTCCCATGTGTCGGGATTCCACGATTAAGGACTAGGATAACCCCTTTAGCCCATGCTCTAACTAGCGAGAATAGTTTCCTTTGACCAAGTGTTTAGATTCCGATTTCTTTTTTGTTTTACTTGGTGCAAATCCCCTCGTCGTGTACCATTCTCCCACTTGGGAGAGTACACATGTGTATAGCCAAAACCCCAAAAATTCAAAAAAAAAGAGAAAAGAAAAGAACAACCCAAAAAGAAGAGAAAAGAAAACGAAGAAAAATTGTATAGCCAAAAATCCAAAAAATATATACAAATACCCAAAGCAAAAAAAAATTCCCATGTGAATATTTTACTACTTGCCGAGAATAAAGAGAAGGCGAGAATTTGCACCGAGTGATCTACTCCACATCATCTCAACCCCCATCGGTTTCGAAAACACTTGGCTTAGGAACTTTTTAGCTATTATCTAGGCTATAGTGGGGTGATTTCCTTAACCCTAGTTATGGAGTCCCTGACGCATGATATGTTTCGATTCTCTCTCTATTCTCATGCATGCTTGAACTATATATTCACCGTTTTATTCAATTCGAATCGATATTTGGGTCATTTCCTAGATTTGTGTATATCGAGCTTTATCGCACATCGTAGATAGTGACACCGTCTGCTAGCACACGACCACACTCACTCGTGCTTCACCGCGTGGGCCCACGACACTTGTCTGGACTCGTATTCCTTGGTTTAGTGATGTGATTTGGCGTTTGCTTGCTTGGTGTGTCGTTCTTGATTTTGTTGGCCCTGACGGGCGATCTAGGATATAGAGTTTTCTTTTTCTCTCTTTCTCTCTATTTTCTCTCTCCGAGCTCCTACTCGCACTCGTCTTCCTCGAGGACGAGTAAGAGTTTAGCTTGGGGGATTTTAACATGCGTTTATATTTCATATATTTGCGCACATTTTCTTCGGTGTTTTTCCGTGTTTTACCGCCGTCTTATATTCGTTTTCTCGTGTTTTCTTGTTTTCTTTCACTTTTCCGTGTTTTCCATATTTTGCAGGAGTTTACTGGCATAGGGGACATAAAACGACGATATCGCAAGTCCTCGGAGCAACAGGAGGAGTCACGCGTGATCCAGGGGGTCAAACGACGATGATATCATCTTTCAGCCCCTCTCCCGATCGGTTGGTCATCTTCAACCGATCGGGTGATGCACGCGTGCACCACCCGGACGCAGCTTGGAGCTCACAAGAAGTCACCCGGTCAGTTCGTAGGCCGGTTCAAAAGCCCAAAGTCTCTGGATTTTTATTGTGATTGCCAACCGATCGGGTGACCTTCACCCGATCGGTTCATCTGTAGCCGAATCTCCAGAGCCAAGACACGGTCAGCTAAACCGGCCTCCTCACCCGACGACACCAAGATCCAACCGGTCACATTCATATGTCAACCGACCGGGTGAAAATGACTGGGTGAAGTACCGCATTGCGCTGTAAATGAGTGAAGCAGATCACCCGATCGGTTGACTTGTCAACCGATCGGGTGATATCATTTTCTATATATAGAACCCCTAGGTTTTCTAGAGACGGGAGTTGGTTATTTTTACTGTTTTCTTCATTTTGTGACGGCTGTAATTTCCCAGTTTTTGTAAGTTTTCAGATCTTTGTCAAACTTTAGTATTATCTTAATTGCTTTACTACCATTGCAATTCTATTGTCTGATTATGATTTTGACGGTCCATTTTTGTTTAGATCGCTTTTTACTAAATATGTGTGAGTAGTTCCGAAATCTGGGATTTTGGTGGAAACCCCTTCGTGGGCTCTTCCCGATGCGTCCATAGGACTAGGAAATCGATAGGGATTAGGAATCTAACGGTTATGCGGGGTGTTTAATTGTCATCGGCGGGAAAAAGACCGCCTTTGACCGTTGGGCCAAGGGGGAATAAACTTGGCAGTTGACTCCCTAGCCATAGCTCACGCCCTTAGCGTAGACGCCGAATCCTAGCATGCGGGAGCGACAGGATGAGACGTTGGGAGTTATCGTTGCGAGATTAGTGCTGTCGAAGTCGATCAGTGTTAATGGACATGGGAGTGCCCACTGATCGAACCCGGGACGTCCGACGTATCATCCTGGGCACCGACCGGAATATCGGGCCCATGGGACACTGGTACCACTCTTAGAGGCAACGTCTCACCATTAGACCCTAATTCCGATCGCTATCCTACCCGTTGGCCGTATCGGCGAGAATCGCAATATAGGGTGGAAACCAAAGTCCCGGGGTTTTCCTTTATATTGTCTATACCTTGCATTCCATTTACCGTGACAACCCATCATTCGATCCGGGCTAGCTCGCCCATGGGGTGAATTTGATCCTCTTTGACACAAGCACATCCACGCCTCCCTGAGTTCGACCCCCAAGCCACACTACAACACCGTGCGCTTGCGGTTACAAGTATTTAAATCTCACGCCCCCAATCGTATTATTGCACACATCTAGCACGCATAAGCAGCCGACGTCAGTACACAAATACACGTAGGAATTCCTCCACTCCTCACATTCCTACAAATGATAGTTTTTATGTTCCACACCCATGAGCACATGCAAACACTCATTTGAGACGCTCTCATGCACGTACTCATGCTTATGCACCTTCACATGCTTATGATCACACATCACATCCACATATGCGTGATTATTCTCATGATCATCTTCATGCATACACACCTCATATTCATCCACGTATGTATGCAACACCACACCATGGATCATATGCCCATCATCATGCTTTAGCACAACACAATGTTCCATACACATTTCCTCATGCTCTTGCTATATCTCATGTTCCTAGGCCACATGCACCACGTAGAGATCAACCTTTTGTGCATGCAACCACTAGGAAGAGGATACCCAAATCATACACTATTTGGGGTCCTAAGAACACTAGTAATCATGCTAAGGATATGTATGTGCAATCTTATATTCATAATAGTATTTTGAATGATGATTATGTTGGGAAATCACGGTCTTCTTGGACTTGGTTTCCAAAGGGTTAGTTTTCGTTAACCCAACTTGCTTGGTACCATAAGTTTATATTCATTTTATGGGTACCAAAGCATTTATGGTAAGAATTGATTTACTCTTTTGTTTGCATTTTGGTCTTAGATGCTCATGTTTGTTAGAAACGTAAATTCATATTGAATTTGATTTCCATTGCATATTTATTAGTAAATCATTGTGTTTATGATTTTCTTGTCTAAAATATTTAATATTTTTATGCAACACATGCTTTGGTTCATATTTATGTTTTGTTGCATGTGATGCATGTCATGATTTTGGATTAATTCACATATTTACTTTTGGTACATGCATGTATATGGTTATATGTGTATCTAGTAACATGATTGCATGATTCATTAATATTGTGTATGATTACATTAGCATATGGGTTACAACTATTTGAATTTAGTATTTTAAATTTGTTACCTAACCCATAGGATCCAAAAAGGTTTTTGGATACCAAAATTATGTTTTCTAGGTTCAATCCACTTTGGCATACCAACTCTACCAACTCCTTGATTTGCAAAGACTTTTATTCAAATGGAGTTGATGGTGCTTAAGTGATGCACCAAAGAAGGGGGAGCTTAATGTTGTAAGTATATTCTTACATTTGGTATCCATGTGTGTTGGATGCATGTAGATGTCACTTTGTGTTTGAGACTATCTCATGTATATCCTATGTTTGCATATTGTGTGTCTTGTATGTCATTCATGTCTATGTATTTCACGTGTGTCAAATTCTTGACTGTTGTGCATTGTGTATTCATAATCCTTACTCATATGTTTATTCGAGGATTATTTATAACATGTGGCTTAAAAATTTTCATGTTAGAATTAATGCTCATCTGCATGTTTCACTCATGGGACATGCTTATATTTATGTTCCACTTCACAAGTGTGCATCCCAACTTCCTACTCATGCCACTACACAACCTCTTCTTAAGAATCTCAAATCACTATCTTTTGGATTCCTAAGATTGTTTCTAGGCATGATATGAACACACATATAGAATCGTATATTAGGATTGACATATTCTCATGCGACTATATATAAAAATCAAACTCAGTCTTTATTTGATTTCCACCTTGCTAACTCACTCTTATTGCACTTCATTGCTTGGGTACCATGCTTGTATGATTACTTTTTGTACCCATATATGTATATGAGTTCGTCCCCTACTCCCAAGTTTGCATAGTTTTTATGACATGTGTGGAAGTATGACATTTTCATCTATATGTCATTGCATTTCATTCGTATTATGTTTGTGCATATAGATCAGTTGATTTCCCTGACCCTTGGTAATTTATTATCAATTTGCACCTTCCTATCTTGTTGATATACCAAAGGGAAAGAGAAATTTGGTTTTGAAAATTAATAATTTATGCTTTTCATGCACACTCTTTGTGGTATTACTTTTCATGCCTTCCTTCAATATGTGTTGTGCCGTGAATGTTTATTTTGTGCACATATGCATATTGAACGAGGAATCTTTCTAGCACACACTATTGTATTAGATGTGTGTATTCATAATGATGATTGCTTGTATAATGTATTGTGATTAAATCATATGCATAGGAATTATTGGTATAGGTGTATCTAATTTCTAATGGTTGAGAATTGTTAATTCCTTATATGTATGATTTTCGTGATTATAATAACTCCTATTAATGCATGTCTTGCATTTCTATTGATGAGTGTTATTTACAATTGGTAAATGATTGGTTATTGGATTACTTGATTTTGTTCCTTAACCTATTGGATCCTAAAAGTTTTTCGATACCACCAATTGTTGAATTGTCAGATTGTTGTGCAAGATGCCTACTCTACACACTCCTTGGTTTACAAATGATGGATCAATTCAAAGGAAAGGATGGTGCATTGGAGATGCACACATATAGAGAGAGCTAAATGGTTGTAAGTATGTGTTTTGTACAATTGGTATTTTAATATATTGGTTTTGACTACCATGTTTACAATTGGTATTTTAATATATTCGATTTGTGTAATATAGCATACTTCTTCATTAGCTCATTCTTGTCACACCCTCATGAAGATTGTTTGTTTATGTGACTACCTTGTTCATGTATGTTATATATGTCTTATTACGACTCATGTACCATGGTAGCTATAACATTCATATAATGAATTGGTTAGTTGCTTATTGATGTTCATATCTTTTTCATGCCATGAATAAGATTAACGATTTAGGATCTTTATGCATATTTCTTCATTGTATCACCACACATCTCATACTTTTCTTATAGTTTGTATGATTATCTTTATGAGACGTATTGATATGATTTGGGGTGATCAATGTATGTTACTTGTCATTTTAATTACTTCATGACCGATGTTTAGCTATAATTTTATTCAAGAGATCTTTCATGTCTATAGCTAAATCTTTCAGGTATGATATTTTCACAAGTGACATAACACTCATTCATATTAGTCAGTGATCTTCAAGCTATATTTCTCACTATGTCTTCTCTCATCTCATGCTCATATTCTACGCTATTTTTATGAGATGTTAGAGATAACTTGTGCTATACATGATTATATAAGATTTATATTATGTTTGATTATATGTATATTCTGTCATAGATATTCTTCCATGAATATATCTTGATGCACTATGGCTTCTTTTGAAGCTGCCTCTGATTATATTGTGCTGACACAAGTTTTTATTCTATTCGCACAATTGGTATGCGTGCATGTGATGTTCATGATAACTTTATTCGTTTATGTCCTACCTTGTGACTTTGAACGTAGACTATCTTCATGCCTTTGCTCAAAAGATGTTTTGTCACATTATGCCTCATGTTGAATCCTTTGTGATAATTGAGCTAGGATGAGATCATGTCTCTATTTGTTCACTTGGTTTCCTTCTCAAGTGATGTCATGATCTTAACATTATTTGCCTGCTTTGCACACTGTGTTAGACTATTTATATTGGATATCATCTTTACATGCTCTTGCTTGATGCTAGTTTTGAGCTTGTGATATAGTGCTTATCTTCCTTATGCTCATGGCATTCCATGCTTATCATTGACTCATTATGTGAGTATCTATTCTGGAATGCATGCTAGTACTATGGTTCTTTTGAACATTGTTTCAATTGTATCCTAGTGTGCTAGAATTGTGTATGCCATACGTTTTATGATGTTTCTATCTCTATTTGGCATAACACTTTTGCATGATATAGATATTTTTGTATGCCCACATCACACACTTCACTTAGATTTGGTATGCTTACTTTTGGAAATGCTTTGTGGAGTTCAGCACATGCCATTAGAATTTATTTTGAGATATTATTTCATAACATAACTTTATACACATGGTTAAAAATTTCCATAGTCATGTTTGTTGCATTTTTTATGTTTGACTTAGATCTCAGTTTATTGATATTATTTGTTGATCTATGTCATTGTGATGATTTTGATTCCACCATTATGTATTTAATCATGTTCATGTCATATGTCTGGTCCTTTCTCAAGGACAGTCTATCACATTATGCTTAATGTTATAAATTTTGTGATAATTGAGTTTGTTTGTGTACTTGACACTATTTGATCACTTGTTTTTCTTTCACAAGTGATGTCATGATTTTTGCATTGTTATCCGTATTCTTTATCATATTTATATCTAGTAGCTACTGCTAAGTATGCTATTGTCACTTTTCTAACACAGCTCACACTACTCTTTACAATTAGTACCTATTGTAATCTTTTATCACATATACTTATTGATTTTCTTCTTGTGATAATTGAGGGTAGTTGAGTTGTTGTTAGATATTTGCTCTTGCAATTGATATCTTTATTTTGATATCTTGTTTTAAATTGGTAGCTTATCTAGTTTACATTAGATATACCTTTTAGTTTTTCACGCTATTTTTGCTTTTGTCTTTTGGATAAATAACGATCATGTACATTAGATATACCCATGTCTTTTGGATAATGTCAAAGGGGGAGAGAAATAAACAAAGGATGTGCCTATTAAATGTTGAGTGTTAAACAATATCTTGAATCATATAGACTTTATATATGATCGTTCATGTATATGATTCAGGGGGAGCATTGGTGATTACCTTGGTTTATATTGATTAGATTATATATATATATATATATATATATATATATATATATATATATATATATATATATATATATATATATTGGAAATCATGCTCATGTTTATGATGTGTATCACCTATATGATTTGTATTGTGTACGCATATTATTTCTGGTCATTCATGCAATATATACACAACCTCATGCGATACACATACTATTAACTGTTGAATGATGCTATTGATTATTGATATTAACTTGATTGGCATCATTGTAGGGGGAGTAAGTATATTTAATGCACAATTATTTATTTTGTTTATATTTGGTTTGTCATCATCAAAAAGGGAGAGAATGTTTAGTATTGGACTCTCCACCTTGATTTTGATGATGATCAAACACAAATCATTGTGATTAACTCATGTGTTTGCAGTTAGCTAAAAAGTCACCAATTAGATTCAAGAAGATCAAAAGTGACTACACGTGTTGATTCAAGTGGAGGACTTGGTAGATCAACAAAGGTGAAGCATTGGCTTGAAGAACTCAAAGGCTACCTCAAACCTCAAGCCAATGGCATCAACAAATGAATGGTGATTCAATCCAAAGAGAAGAAAGGAATGGATGAGTCAAATGCTTCGAAGTATATAACGTTGGAAATATTCAAGTCATTCAACTAAAAGACTCAAGACCTTGAAGAATTATGGAGATCATCGCCAAAGTACTTTGTTCATCTCAAGCGACGTCCCAAGACTTCTTCAGAACGCGTGATCGTTGTGCCTGGAGCTTCGTTGAAGCTCAAGCAGTTATTCGTGAAGTCAAGGGATTCAGAATCATCAAGTTGAAGCTTTGAAGACGGTTTATCGTGTTTACTTTTATGTCTTCTAGCTTCGGTTTAGTAGAATGTTAAGCCTTGAGTCTTACTTGCCTATCAATCTTCATAACTCTGATATCTTATCTCTAGGATTGCCTTAGAAGCCCTTAGAAAGTTTTCCGAAGCTTATTGCTTCTTTTCATGGCTTCATATGCATCTTAGTTGGTTCAAGTAGAAGAACCAACCGACTAGATGACGATCTAGTCGGTTGGAAATCCTTCTTAGACCGACTAGCCATACTTGTTAATTCAGCCTTTGTACTGTTGACCAGTTAGTTGGTTCAAGCAGAATGGTTAATCGATTAAAAGTCAATATAGTCCGTCCAAGAAGGTTCACCGACCGACTAGTTGTCAATCTAGTCGGTTGATGATCCTTCTTAGACCGACTAGTTTCAAAACTAATCGGTCAGTGATCCTTCTTAGACCGACTAGTGCTTACCCATGATTTCTATATCTTCTCTGTCAACCATCTAGTCGGTCCAAGAAGGTTCACCGACTGACTAGTTCCAAAACTAATCGGTCAGTTATCCTTCTTAGACCGATTAAGCAGCTTCATAAATAGATCCGTTGGGCATTTAATGCCACGATTTTTGTGACCGTTTTGTCTCTTCATATATAAGTTTGATTGCTTCAAACCAGGTAATCAAGGCTGAAATTAGAGACATTTTCACATCCAAGAGAAGAGCCATTCAACTCCATTTATAAGCTCTCTCATCTCACAAGAATCTCTCCCTTACTCTTTGAGCACTAATTTCTCAAGAGAGATTCTCATTCTTTGTGAGCTACTCAAGCTAAGAGCTTGAATCCAAGTCACCATCTTCACCCTAGCCATCTATTGCTGTTCATCTTGGTGGAGCTAGGGTTTGGTGCTAACTACTTCCTCAAAATCCATTCTTGCCCTATATTGGTAAGTATTTCTCAAGGCATAGGATTTTGTGGTAATGGCTTTATATTTCATTCTCTATACTTCTTAATTGTTGTATGCTCTCGGTTGTTGAGAGGGTTGGCTTGATCCCAAGTTGTGGGAGTCAAGATATAGAGTTTGCTCTCGGTTTGTGAGAGTGTGCTTAGTCCCTAGTTGTGGGATTAAGGTTTTGCGTGTTCCCGGGTTGTGGGATACACGGACATCGATTGTAGGTCGATTGCACTTGTGGGGTTTCCGCAAGTGGGCTAAAGGGAAGCTCTAGTGGTTTTACTAGAGTATCCGGAGGGGATCCAGGTGTTGCTGGATTAGGGCATCGCGAACAAGTCAGGGAGACTTGGGTGGCACCGAACCAGGGTAGATTGCTTGTTTGCTTTGCATTATTCCTTTTGTTGTTGTTCACATCTTTCATTCCGCATTTGCTGGTTAATTAAGGTTTTATTTGGCGTAAATTCCTTATAATTCTATAAAACACTATTCACCCCCCTCCCTCAAGTGTTTGTTCCTCATAGCACAGGGTCACTACACTTATCTCACATTGCTCTTCTGCGCTGGATATATGGAGGACTTTGTAGATAACCTATGGAAGTCAGCAATCCTCCGGTAATCACATCTTTAGCGATGAAAAGAGTTTACAAAAGGGAAGTAAAGCTCCTTTAAATAAAAATGATGCTTATGTGTCTAAGAACATTAGTAAGAAAACTACTAAAAGTAGGCTTTGTTTTAATTGCATGAAGAAGGGACAATATATGAAGAACTTCACACAAGCAAAGAGTAACATCGCTGAGAAGAAAGAAAAATCTCGAGTGCTAACGTGGGATATGGATAGCGAGGATGAGACTGAGGAGACTGCCCACACCTCCCTTTGCTTAATGGGAAAACTTGATGAGGTTACCAAAGCTCAACTTTTGAGTACTATTAATGAAATATAAGATGAAATTGACAACCTAGAATCTACTATAGAAAACGTGAATCCACATTAGAAGAGTATAGAAATGCCAATGATGAATTCAAACAAGACACTTAGAAATTAAGGAGCTAAAAAGAAAAATTGTTGCATGTGATTCGACTATTAATTTATTGGAAAAAGAGAAATCTAGGTTACATGAAAAAGCTGAATGTCTTATTTGTCCTACTTTGTTGAATGATATTAGCATGTATAAGCAAACTGTGATTAAGCTAGAAACTGAAATTAGATTGCATAATGAAAAGATGAGCATGCTAAATAATGAGCTTAAAAGAAAAATAATTGCTGAAGAGGACAATAAGAAGGCTTTAATAAGTAAATGCAATTTAAGTGTGAATGAAAATGCTTTATTGAAATCCAAAGTCACTAGTCTAGAATTATCATTAAAGAAATTTTCTATTGGTAAACATTCGCTGGATACAATTCTTGAAAATCAATTATATTGGAATAATAGACGTGGACTTGGATTTGGTTCTAAAAATTTTGAAAAGCCTAAGCATAAGAAAATTTACAATGTTCCTATGAAAGTTAAAAATATGTATGCAAAGTGCTTTACTTGTGCTAGTGTTGGTCATACTTCATATCATTGCAAATTTAGGAACACGAATATTAAATTCAAATAAGTGTGGGTTCCTAAGACTTTGATGACAAACATGAGTGGACCTTGTTGGATTCCAAGGTCACACATAACATCCACCATGTAGGTAATATGGAGATGGCGAGGAACTATGAATTGGACGTCACAATTTTTTGTTCCTTAGCCAAACGACATCATGAAGGTATGACTTCTACTTTGCACTTAATGCATACCTTCATAGCATTTTTTGTGTGCTTGATTTGTTTTTTATTCGTGTGCTAGTTTGTTTGCTTGCCAGCTTAGCTCTTTATAATCAAAAATAAAAAATGAAAAGAAAAAAAGAAAAAAAATTGTGCTTAATGTATATCTTTCTTTTGAATCATTTAAGTGATATTAATGACTGATAATCATATCCATGTAGAAATTGATGTATTACTGTTATGGCTACATGTGCATGTTTGATTTTCTAAGTAGGCATGACATGTTCAATGATTTGAATAATATGATTTCTACACCTACACTTTCACTTCCACGAATATTAAATATTGGTGTACATTTGGAGACATCTTTTATGAAATATTGGAAAGTGAATGTAGGATGAAAAACAACTGAAAATCTAAGGGATATGATGTGTCTTGCCATGGATAAAATTTGAGCACAAAAGAATTGTATATGGAAAAATTGAAAAAGAATGAAAATAGCTCCGTATGAAAAATAGATACAATCCTTGACAACGACACCACCCACAAGTATCCAACATATGCTTTACGGGTAATCTGTAGCGTTGGTGTTATACTCATCAAGCAATGCCACCCCCACATCAAGAGTCCTTATAGGCTATGTTTTTGGGTGTGGTATCTTGAACTCATTTTTAATGAGATGAGGAAAATCAATCCTAGATGATCTCATGTTTAATGGAAAATGTGGATTGGTTTTGGTTGAATTTCTTAAAATTTTCTCCTTGTGTACTTCAATGTTTAATCATCACACTTACACGATGGTGTAGAAGTCCTTGTTATAATTTTCATTGAATTTGAATTGCTTATTCCATGAATGTCTACATGCAAGTGCTAGTTGTAATTTATAATACTCTTTAGTTTGCATGTGGTATGAAATTTGACTTCGTTATACACTTTTGATGATAACAAAAGGAGGAGAAATTATTAAGAAGATTTGGGGTGTGCATATGAATATTGGTTTAAAGGGGAGCATTAATGAGGGGGAGCATTAACGAATAACGAATGAATGCTTGTGCTTAATGAATATGTGAATATTTGTTCTATGGGGAGCATGCTTGTAAGTTTGGAACATCATTTTTGTATGCTTGTATGTTGCACATCATTGTCATAATTGTTGCATATTGCATACATCCTCCATTTTCACACTTCACACACACATGTCATGATGATATCATTTGAATTGTTATTGCAAATCTTATATATTAGTTTGTCACATCAAAATGGGGAGATTGTTGGATACAACGTGTAGTTGGATACAACGATCGATGACATTGTGTTTGATGATAACAAACGTGTGTGAATGATTTAATGTGTGTGCTAAGTGTTTTCAGGAATGGCACTCTAGCAAATACTCAAAGAGAGACTAAGTAAAAGTGATGGAGAATTTGCCATGCATTAGCAAAGTGCTCTAAGTCAAAGATGGAGATAATGGCTACAAATTTTGGACTAAGTCAAAGATGGAAAGATAAGGAGGAAATCAATTCAAATTCATATTTGAACTGATTCAAATCAATTGGTGCATGAATCAAATCCTAAAGCCATGCAAATTGAAGACTTGGTCAAATATGGAGAGATATGGAGAATCTCATGCAAATCAATATAAGAGATTAAATGAGATATTAAATGAAATCCTATAGCTACTCAGATTCAAATCCTATAGCCATCCATATTCAAACTCCATATCCATGATGATTCATTCAAATCCTATTCAAGTTAGGATTTCTTCCAATCTCCATCAATTATGGGATTCTAATTGATTCTAATTGATCTCATCGTCTCCTACATAAACCCATATTCAAAGAGAGATATTTTGAGAGAGGGCAAACCAAGAGAAAACAAAGGGATGCCACCCATACATGAAGAGGTGCGCAATATCCCTTAGAGCTTAAACCATCTATATTGCGCAACCTATGCTTCATCTTCTCCTTGCCAAAGCTCCTTCCTCCATTGCATCAAGCTACTACAAAGTCCAAAGCTTCATCTCCCACTGCCGCAAAAAAGCTCCATTGCCCATCCTATATTGTGCAAGCTACTCAAAGACAATAGAACTCCATTTCCATACTCCTCCTTTAGGCCGCAACTTACAAAGACCCTAACTTGCGCAACCTTCTTCATCCCCTTGCCAAAGCCAACCTTGTGCAAGTAGCAAGTTCTCCATTGATTCAACATCCTCTCAAGGACGAAATATATCCAAGGAGGTCATCTTTCCACATTGCCCAAGTCAACATCCAAGAGAAGAGCCATCAACACATATTGGACAACTTGCTAGAGAGGATTCATCATACATGGCGCAACAGACTAGAGGAGTCATCACATATTGTGCAACATACCAAGGATGGATCTCTCTCAAGGCCACAACTTTAAGGGGTCTCTTCATCCATCGACGCAAGCTTTGAAGCCAAAGAAGGAGGCCACAACATCTTGGGAGAGCCACGACGTGACGTGACGACTACATCCTATCAGACTTGGTCTGGCCTGAGCTAATTAACAGAGACGACTACACCATCACTGAGCTATTCTAAATTCTATTTATTTATCTTTGGGTAATTGTGTATAGATCTCTGTGGGGGAAACTTTACCATACTTGTTTTGGAGTCTTGTCTAGTGTGGTACTAGACAAGAGGGACTTGACTAGTTGGGGCTAGTCAATAGAAAGCTTATACTAGGATTAGTTTTGTTTATCACCAGTGGAGTGCAGGTACTGAGAGCCAGGTGAGTCTAAATACGTGGGTGCTCTAGCTACAGGTTGTACCAGTAACATTATTAATCTAGTATCTTCTTTTGGGGGCTGGGCGTAGGTCGTGGGGACGACCAAACCATGGTAAATCTACTGCGTACTCTGTTATTGCATATTATTTCCTCTGCTCTGCTATATCTACAAGTGATTTCTCGTGAGTTGCACGAGAATTTTTATTAGCCTATTCACCCCCCCCCCATAGGCTTGATCCAGATCCAACATCTCGCGTGCCAAAGATTATTAACTTGGCTTCTTTCGGACAGACGACTGATGTTGGTTTCACAGTCGTCTGTCCATGTCACAGACGCCTGTGAATTCTTCTTCAGTCGCCTGTCGATCCTTGTCATAACACTTGGTGTTTGACTAGCTCTACAAGTTTCGGCCAGACAACTGATGTTGGTTTCACAGTCATCTGTCTTTGGCACAGGCGCCTGTGGATACCACATCAGTCGCATGTCCCTTCTTCCTAACATTTGCATAATTTTCTCAACATACTCATGTTTCGCTCAGTCGCTTGTAGAAGGTTTATCAATCGCCTATTCGGTTTACAGGCGCCTGTCAGACCTTCATCAGTCGACAGTCCTATGTGTTAAGTTACCATTTGAATTCTCACCTACCCACTAACACAGTGTAGCAGTCGACTGTTGGTTCTTCATCAGTCGACTGTCGAGTGTGTAAATTCTATCCGTTGGCTGTTCCTCCACGAATTTCAAAGGGGTTTTTGATGATTCTGTTTGAGGGTTTTAGAGAATCTATAAAGAGGGTTTCTACTGTTCCATTGAGGGGTTACTCATCTACTTGATCATCTCTTGAAAACCTTAAGCTTTCATCTTCAAGTTTTTAAAAGCTCTCAAATCCAAAAGCCCTAGATTTCCAATCTCATTCTCTCTTGCTCTCCAACCTAGAATCAAAGTGATATCCTCTATGCAATTGGTGATGACAAGAGAAATGACTTTCTCTCTTCTTGGAAGAGACTTCAACACACAACACACTTGCTCCTTCAAGTTCTACTTCAAGGCATAGGTGATTGTAAGTGTTGCTATTTCATTATTTCATGTCTTTCGATATTAGTTGTACTGTCGGTTTGTGAGAGTGTTTTGCTTGATCCCAAGTTGTGGGACTCAAGGACATCGATTTTGTTTCGATTTCACTTGTAGGGTTGCTACAAGTGGGTTTAAAGTAAAACTCAAGTTAGGGTTCTAACTTGAGTATCCAAAGGTATTCGGGTGGAAGGGGATTATCAGGAACAAGTCAGGAGTTGACTTGGGTAATCCGAACCCTTGAAACATACTTTATGTTAGCATTATTTCATTTTGGGTTTATTTATAATTCCGCATTTATTATTGGCTAGGAATTTAAATTGGTATAACTATGATTTAAATTTAATAAACACTATTCAACCCCCCTTCTAGTGTTTTCCTCATAGCCAGTGTCCTTACAATTGGTATAAGAGCAAAGGTTTTAGCTATGGCATCCAACAACAATAACAACGTTCATCCACCTCCTTTGTACAAAAATTACGATCGTGATGGTGTGTCTACCGTCTTCGAAGGAAAATCAACGGTCCGTCCTCCGCGTTCAATGGCACGAATTTTGGCTATTGGAAGTGCCGGATGGAGACGTTTCTTATGAGTGCTTCTCTTTGGAGAACCCTCCATAAGGAATACGTTGAACCCTTCGAAGAGGATTTTGACAAATGGAATCCCTCCGAGAGGTCCGCCGAAGTGAACAATGCCAAGGCAATGAATGCTCTTCATTGTGCATTGGATCCGGATGAGTTCAATTAGATATGCACATGTAAGAGTGCATATCAAATATGGAACCATCTCGCCGTTACCCACGAGGGAACAAACAAGGTAAAGTTTTCTAAATTATTCTTGCAATACAAAATTTCGATATGTTTCATATGCAGGATAATGAGAACAATGCAACGATGTACGGTCGCTTCACCGACATCACCAATGAACTTGAAGCTCTTGGTCAAGTCTACACCCAACAAGAAAAGGTGAGAAATATAATCATGGGAATGACCTTAAAATGGGAAAGAAGAGCAATCGCTATTGAGGAGGTCAATGACTTGAAGAATTACACCGTGGTGAATCTCATCGGTACTCTCAAGTCTTACGAAGTAAGAAGGGAGAACCGAATGAAGATTAGCGCGATAATAAACCTAACGGAGGCCAAGAAGAAAGCGTTAGCATTCAAGGCTACTTCTTCATCCTCCGATAGTGAAGAATCCGAGAACAAAATGGATTTGGAAGAAATGGCGCAAATGGCGAATAAGTTCCAATGCTTCTTTTGCAAAGGTAAATTTCCTTCCAAAACTAAATTTGATTCCACTAACAATACTTCGTCTCAAGAAGGATTGTCTAATGCTTAGAAACAAAGAAAAGTGAAAAGGTCCAAAGTACTACAAGTCCGACAAATACAAGAAGGACAAGAAGAAAGGACTTGTTGGGACGTTCGATTATTCAAGCAGAGATTCCTCAAGTGAATCCAAGGATGAAAAGGGTGAGAGTGTACATATGTGCTTTATGGCCCGAGAAGATCCATTCTTCGATGAGAGTGATAGTGACAACGATGAACCCGAGGTAATCATGGATGAACTTCGTATTGCTAACGAAGAATTATTTTCTAAGTATCAATCTCTTATGCTTAGATATACTACTTTAAAGAAATCTAATGTTAGCAAATCATCCATGCCATGCATCATCAACAATGACACCATTGTTGATACACTTACACTTGAGAAAGAAAATTTGATTTCTCAAAATGACATCTTGAGAAATGAGGTGAATTCCCTCAAATATCAACTAGATAAAAACTATTCTAAAGATAGTATTGATCTAGCTTCACAAAACACACAATTAGGTATTGAGAATGATTATCTTAAAACCCAAATAAACGAGCTCAAAACATGTGTGTCCACCTTTGATACCAATATTTCTTCTCTTACGGGGAAATATGAGCTCATGTCCTCCCAAGTTAAGAGATTTAACTAAGGGAAAGGGAAATTGAATGAATTGCTTGCAAACCAATTTCCAGCCACACATCGTGTCAGACTTGGTTATGTGGAAGCAAATGCATCCAAATCTCGCACCTCCTATAGTGGTGTAACTATAGATTTTGTGAGGCCATTGACCGGCGCCCCGTTTACGGTATGGGCGCGGTGTCGTTTTACCGCAAGTGCACGGTTAGTGTAGGGTGCGGGTTTATCGAACTCAGGGAGGTGGATGACTTGAGTGGCTACTAGCCTCGCCTAGGTCGTGTGCTAGCTACGCGGATGATATGGGTGAAGTGTAGAAATAAAAGAAAGAAATGAAAAAAAGACACGAAATGAATCCCCGCTAACACGGGCTAGAGCACTCATGACACTTGGCATTTGACTTGACCCAAGGTGAGACATTGCCTCAAAAGGTGGTACCTAGCGTCCATGGCCCGATATTCCAGTCGGTGCCAAGTACGCTAGGCCTACCCGGTTCTGTACGGTGGGCATTCCCATGTCCATTAACACCTTCTGTAACCGGGAGCATTAAGCCCACAATGATAACTCCCAACACTTCGTCCAAGCCGTTCCCACACGCGAGGACTCGATGTCAACGCTAGGGGCGTGAGCTGTGGCTAGGGGGTCAACCGCCAAGTTTATTCCCCCTTGGCCCGACGGTCAGAGGCGGTCTTTCTCCCGCCAATGACAATGAAACACCCCCGCGTAACCCTAATGGCCAAATAGGTCAAATGTGATTTCTAGCGATACATCGAATCGGATCTTGACTGGACAAGCACCGGACCCCAACCCCCAACACATCTAGTGTGTTGTCGTACGAATTGGACCCAGATCGCTAGAAATCCCCATTGACACATTTCATCGAACACGTGCCATGCAACCAAGTCTAATGTAAATTTCCAAGCAACAATCCTACCCTAACCCGTATTAGGGTTCATCAAAACTACTCAATGGTGAATAACATATAAACAAACAACACAAAAGACATATAAACTTTCACCATCAAGCAAAATAAACACAATACAAACAATGGAGAAAAAGAGAGGAAAATACTTATCTTGAGTTGAATCGTCAATCCAATACAAGACTTATTGAACAAAAGACCTAATCTAAACTAACAAGAGAAAGGGGCAAAAAGCCCTAAAAACCTGAGAAGGAACAAGAAGAAGATGCCCTAAAAGTCGGCCAGCATTGGGTATTTATAGCCCCCATTCCGAGCCCTAACGGATCGGGTCCAAAACTACAGGAAAAACGCCACCCGATCGGTTGACAAGTCAACCGATCGGGTGATCTGTTAAAAATAATAAACAGAAAACGGCGGAGCTTCACCCGGTCAGATGAACCGGTCGGTTGAGTTCTTGGGGTGACCGGTTGGATCTTGGCGTCATCGAGTGAAGAGGTCGGTTGGATGCCCGTGTCTTGGCTCCTCAGAATCAGCTACAGATGAACCGATCGGGTGAGAGTCACCCGATCGGTTGGCATTTGGCTCGAAAAGACAGAGAAACGGCCGCAATGAACCGGCCTGAGAACCAGTCGGGTGACATCCGCTTGAGCTCTAGCTGAGATCGGGTGGTGCATGCGTGCATCACCCGATCGGTTGACATTATTCAACCGATCGGGTGAGGGGCTGAATGATGCAATCATCGTCGTTTGACCCCCTGGGTCACGCGTGACTCCTCCCGTTGCGCCGGGGACTTGTGATATCATCGTTTTTATGTCCAAAATGCTAGAAAATCCTGCAAAATACCAAAAACACGGAAAAGTGAAAGAAAACAAGAAAATACAAGAAAACAAATAAAAGACGGCGGAAAATACGGAGAAACACGGAAGAAAACGCGCGCAAATATATGAAATATAAACGCACGTCAAAATCCCCCAAGCTGAACTCTTCCTCGTCCTCGAGGAAGACGAGAGAGAGTAGGAGCTCGGAGGGAGAAAATAGAGAGAAGGAGAGAAAAAGAGAACTCTATATCCTAGATCGCCCATAAGGGCCAACAAAATCAAACACGCCACACGAAGCAAGCATACGACAAAACACAACACTAAACCAAGGAATGTGAGTCCAAACAAGTGTCATGGGCCCAGGCGGTGAAGCGCGAGTGACCGTGGTCATGTGCTAGCAAACGGTATCACTATCTACATTGTGCAATAAAGCTCCATATACACATACCCAAAGAAAGACCCAAATATCGATTCAATTTGAAATTGCGGTGAATATTAGCTCAAGCATGCATGAGAAGAGTATAAGAATAGAAGCGTATCATGCATCGGGGACTCCACAGCTAGGGACTAGGAAATCACCACACTATAGCCTAGGTAATCGCTAGGAGGTCCCTATGCCAAGTGTTTTCGAAAACGATGGAGGTTGAGAAGATGTGGAGTGGAACACTCGGTGCAAATTCTCGCCTTCCCCTTATTCACGACAAGTAGGAAAATATTCACTTGAATTTTTTTTTTGGGTTTTGGGTATTTGTATTTTTTTTCTTTTCTTTTCTTTTTGGGTTTTTCTTTGTTTTTCTCTTTTTTTGGATTTTTGGGTTTTTGGCTATACACATGTGTACTCTCCCAAGTGGGAGAACGGTACACGACGAGGGGATTTGCACCAAGTAAAACAAAAAGGAAGTCAGAATCTAAACGCTTGGGCAAAGGAAACTATTCTCGCTAAATAGAGCATGGGCTAAATGGGTTATCCTAGTCCTTAATTGTGGAATCCCGACACATGCGAAATGAAGTACACGATATATATATATATATATATCATGCAGAAGCAGACAGGGAAAATAAATACCGCATATTCAAATCGAAGCATGATAATCTAGGGGTCAACCAAGGATAGGTATATAAAACATAATCACAAGGTAGAAGCACACCAAACAGCTAGGCACGACGCACGACTCATAAAAAGCTAAGTGGACCCGCGATGCATGAAATGCAAGAGGACTCGATATCCTAGGGTTAGTAAATGTGATTATCGAAGCTGTACAAGGTGCGCGTGTGATTTTCGTGGCAATTCATCATAGGGTTCATCTCTAGGAGAAAGAGATAAAAAGAAGAAAAGAAAAAGAAAAAGAAAAACACGGAGAAAAACGACTCAAATAACGAAGAAAAAAAGACAAATGACGCACGAAGTGTGACTCCCCCAAGCTGAAACTTGCATTGTCCTCAATGCAATAGTAGTAAATACGGGAGGGCAATGAAAATGGGGGGGTGCACGGACACAAAAAATGAAAAACACGAAAAACACATGAACGAAACTGGAAAATAAAGAGAAAGAAACATACAAAATAAAAGATATAAAACGCAACGAAGGAATCAAAGACACAAACACACGACAACGACACACGAAAACATGCACACAAAAGTCAATTTCCCTAAGCTGAACATGACAATGCTAGCAAAATGATATGATCAATGTGATGCAGAAATATGCTAGGGGAAAATCGGAAAAGAAAGAAATCAGAATGCAGGAGAGACAGTCTGCTCGTTTTCCTCGGAAGAGGATGTGGGGTGAAATGATAGAAGGGCACGACATGAAGGGTTATTAAGATGCAAAAGCAAATCCTAGATACGCTCCCCTCGCTAATGAGAGGAGACGAGATTATTCAAACCTAAACTAGAAAGCGGTAAATTTTTACACTAATGGATTAGGATACACCTGAGCATAGGTGGATCCAAGATCTGGAGCGGGGCAGGTAGCTGCTCTAACTGCTCCTTCTGTGGCTCCGCCAGAAGCGATGTGCCACGTGTGCCAATGGACCCAAGCAATGCACCTCCAAGCATCCCTCGTAGGTGTCCACCTGTGACCTACAAAGGACGAGGTGCATTAGTCCATGACAAGAAATTATTTCCCGAAATAAATGTATCCCAGAGATAATCGTCAAAATAAGATGGGAGAATAGTAAACCGGTGACGAATACTCCCTGAGAATGGGTCGCTATCCTCTGTACTAGTGACGACCAAATCCCCGCTCTCCATGTGAAGTTGCTCTCCAGGTGGTGACACACCACAGCATACCTCAAGGGAAGTCGATCATGTGTCCTGCGAGAGATATGGTGTGTCAAAAATATATAAGTCTAAAGGAATAGGACATGAAAAGAGAGACTTAAATGTGGAGTGAGAGTGAGTATGAAAATCTCCCTGAATAGGGGCAATATGCTCCAGTAGATGCTCAGCCGCAGAAGAAGTGGAGCGTGACGGTAGAGGTAGATGTGACTCGGGCTCCATGAAGTGGACCATCGTATCCAGGCCCTCATGCACATTCTCCTCGACAATATGCTCATGCTCCTCCATCTGCCTGATGTCCTAAATGACATCCTCATGGTTGACCACCGACCAAGGAGGAAGCTGTGACAGAGATGGCTGTGGAGGTGGATGTGGAGCGGACCCCTCGTATGTGGTCATCGTGTCCTCGTCCTCACGCACATCCTCCTCGTCGGTATGCATAATCTCTGAAAACTCCTCAGTGCTCTTATTGGACTCATGTGGGGTATCCAAATCAAGACAAGAAGTCTCTTCCACAAATCCTATAGACATCTCCCCATCCTCACTATCACCATCAAAAAATGCTTCGTCATCCAAGTGGTAGTGTTGGAAAAATGGGGTATCGGCATAAGATTTGTCTATGGCGACCGACGGCATGGTAGTCTCAACCATGAAAGTAGGTATATCTTCTCCTTCATCCCCTCTCTTTGGCGTAGTCTCGGTAATTGGTGACATCATGTTTTGTAAGAATTGGCCTTGATTAAACATGGCACCTTCAAGGAGAGATACGAGACTTGATTCTTCTTGTGGTGGTGGAGGGATATGAGGTTGAGGAAATGGATGGGAGGTGTTTGGGTTATGGTTGTGGGAAAATGTTTGGCCTTGGTGTGGAGGGAGGTTCTCAAGCATAAATGGGCAATCATAATACATGTGCCCCGCCGTCCCACAAGTCTCACAAACCACAAATGAATAGGGATCGTAGCCTCCCATCTGAGCATCAAAATCTGATCTCCACATGGCAATATCAAAGATACCTGGACAACAAAAATAAGAAAACTAGAGAGGAGCGTCAATAGTACAAGAGAATAACAAAAAGATAATATAATAGTGGGGGAAAATTTCATGGTTATTGAATATTTTTTAAAAAAAAGAAAAAGAAATTTTTTTTTTGTGTTTTTACGCGTAGTCTAACAAACCCAAGCTAAGCTAATATCAAACCGAACGCCTCCCCGGCAACGGCGCCAAAAACTTGACCGGCGCCCCGTTTACGGTATGGGCGCGGTGTCGTTTTACCGCAAGTGCACGGTTAGTGTAAGGTGCGGGTTTATCGAACTCAGGGAGGTGGATGGCTTGAGAGGCTACTAGCCTCACCTAGGTCGTGTGCTAGCTACGCGGATGATATGGGTGAAGTGTAGAAATAAAAGAAAGAAATAAAAAAAGACACGAAATGAATCCCCGCTAACACGGGCTAGAGCACTCATGACACTTGGCATTTGACTTGACCCAGGGTGAGACATTGTCCCAAAAGATGGTACCTAGCGTCCATGGCCCGATATTCCGGTCGGTGCCAAGTACGCTAGGCCTACCCGGTTCCGGACGGTGGGCATTCCCATGTCCATTAACACCTTCCGCAACCGGGAGCATTAAGGCCACAATGATGACTCCCAACACTTCGTCCAAGCCGTTCCCACGCGCGAGGACTCGATGTCAACACTAGGGGCGTGAGCTGTGGCTAGGGGGTCAACCGCCAAGTTTATTCCCCCTTGGCCCGACGGTCAGAGGCGGTCTTTCTCCCGCCAATGACAATGAAACACCCCCGCGTAACCCTAATGGCCAAATAGGTCAAATGTGATTTCTAGCGATACATCGAAGCGGATATTGACTGGACAAGCACCGGACCCCAACCCCCAACACATCTAGTGTGTTGTCGTACGAAGGAACAAGAAGAAGATGCCCTAAAAGTCGGCCAGCATTGGGTATTTATAGCCCCCATTCCGAGCCCTAACGGATCGGGTCCAAAACCACAGGAAAAACGCCACCCGATCGGTTGACAAGTCAACCGATCGGGTGATCTGTTACAAATAATAAACAGAAAACGGCGGAGCTTCACCCGGTCAGATGAACCGGTCGGTTGAGTTATTGGGGTGACCGGTTGGATCATGGCGTCATCAGGTGAAGAGGTCGGTTGGATGCCCGTGTCTTGACTCCTCAGAATCAGCTACAGATGAACCGATCGGATGAGAGTCACCCGATCGGTTGGCATTTGGCTCGAAAAGACAGAGAAACGGCCGCAATGAACCGGCCTGAGAACCGGTCAGGTGACATCCGCTTGATCTCTAGCTGAGACCGGGTGGTGCACGCGTGCATTACCCGATCGGTTGACTTTGTTCAACCGATCGGGTGAGGGGCTGAATGATGCAATCATCGTCGTTTGACCCCCTGGGTCACGCGTGACTCCTCCCGTTGCGTCGGGGACTTGTGATATCGTCGTTTTTATGTCCAAAATGCTAGAAATTCCTGTAAAATACCAAAAACACAGAAAAGTGAAAGAAAACAAGAAAATACAAGAAAACAAATAAAAGACGGCGAAAAATACGGAGAAACACGGAAGAAAACGCGCGTAAATATATGAAATATATACGCACGTCAGCCATCCTCCGGTACATCCACAACTGGTGTCAAAAACACTATTGGTAGAAAATCTACCAAGAAGGCCACCATTTCACACTCTCCTTCTTTTGGCAAGAAATCCACTAAGGGTGGAAACCAAACGAAAGGTCATGCATATATGTACACCAACACTCCTACACGTAGGAAATCTCCTACTTCACATGTGGACACGTATGACACATTTTATGCTCCACACCCATGGACACGTGAAAATCCTCACATGAGAAATACTCATGCACATGCTCTTACACATTCATATGTTCATGCACATCATCCTCCTATGTATGCACATCCACTTCATCTCATGTATGCTCCATATGTTGCATATAACTTGCATGCTCCTAAATCTGCATATAACCCATATATGTCTCATGCTTATCCACCTCCATCTTCATATGCTAGATCTCATTCTCCTAGAAAACATGCACCACATAGAACTCAACCAAATGTGCATACAACTAGGAAAAGGACACCCAAAACATACACAATTTGGGGTCCTAAGAATACTAGCATAAATGATAGGAATGATTATGTTAATTCCTATTTAGCGAGGTGATAAATAGTGGTAATTATGTTGGGAAGCGAAAGTCTAGTTGGGCTTGGCTTCCAAAGGGCTAATCCCCTTGGACCCAACAAAGCTTGGGTACCGTGAGCTTATGGTATACTATGTAGGTACCCAAGAACAAGAAAGAGAGCAATAATAGACACATTGCCTCTAAAAGGAAAGGATGGATACTTGATAGCGAATGCTCCAAACACATGACGGTAGATCCCACATTGCTCTCCGAATTGGTTAGCATCAAGGATGGTGCAATGGTCAACTTTGGAGGTAATCAAAATGGAACCATCATTGGAGTAGGCAAAGTCGGTAATCCTTCCAAACCACTTATTACCAATGTTTATTCAATTAGTTGTTTATGTCATAACCTTATCTCCATTAGTCAACTTTGTGATAAAGGTTACATGGTTAACTTTGGAGAGTGTATTTGTAAAATTGTAGATATTGATTTGCATGTTTTATTTAACGATATTAGGCGTAAAAATATTTATTATTTGAGCTTGCCTAAAACCCTAGAACATTGCTTAGTTGCTTACACAAATGAACAATTATTATGGCATCGCCATTTTGGTCATGTTCATTTTAAGCGCCTGTATAAGTTCGCTAAGGATGATCTTATTAAAGGTTTTCTGAAAATTGTCTTTAGTAAGAAAAACTTTTTTGATTCATGTCAAAGAGGTAAACTAAGTAAATCGCCTTTCAAACTTAAAGATGGCATAACTTCTAAGAGGCCCCTAGAATTACTTCATTTAGCTTTATTTGGGCCAACTAGAACCGCATCGGTAGGGAATGCTCATTATGGATTAGTCGTCATAGATGACTTCTCTAGATTTACTTGGGTTTCATTTTTAACCAATAAAAATGAAGCTTTTGAAGAGTTTACTATATTTGCAATGAAAATTCAAAATTTCTTAGGATCCAACATTATTACTATTCGTAGTGATCATGGAGAAGAATTTGAGAATGAATTTTTGACTAAGTTTTGTGATGACAACGGGATTACTCACAATTTTTCTTTTCCTCATGCCCCACCACAAAATGGTGTTGTTGAGAGAAAGAATAGGACCCTAATTGAGTGTGCTCGCACCATGGTCCATGATAGTCATCTTGGACTACAATTTTGGGCGGAGGTGGTGCACACGGTATGTTATGTGCTTAACATGATACTAGTGAGGCCTGAACGAACAAAACTTGTAAAAAGCTTCAAGTTAAATATTTTCGAGTTTGTGGCTCAAAATGTTTTATAAAGAACACCGTTGGTAACTTAGATAAATTTGAGCCAAGATCCGATGAAGGAATTTTTGTTGGATATTCCACACGTAGCAAAGCCTATCGGATATACAACAAAACCTCTTCAACGATCGAGGAATCACTACACGTATCATTTTAGGAAGATTTTGATGTTCCTCATGGTGTTGTTGATAGTGTAGATGTTTTATGTGATTCCATTAGTAATGTTAAAATTAATGATTCTATTATTGAGACTAACAATACTAATGAAATTATTGAGGATGTTCCAAGTGATCCAGGTATTCCCAAAGCTTATCCGACCATTCATAATCACCCCCATGACCAAATAATTAGAGATATTGGTGTGGGTGTCCGAACAAGGTCAAGGAATGATGAATTCTATCATTGTGCATTTGTCTCTACCATTGAGCCAAAGAACATCCAAGAAGTGTGTGAAGATAGCTCTTGGATCGTTGCAATGGAAGAAGAGCTTATGCAATTTGAAAGAAATGAAGTTTTGGAGCTCGTTCCTCTTCCAAGTGGTCACCAAGTGATTGGGACCATGTGGATTTTTAAGAACAAGACCGATGAGAACGAGGTCATCACAAGGAATAAAGTAAGGTTAGTAGCTCAAGGCTATCGGCAAGAGGAATGTATTGATTTCGAAGAATCCTTTGCCCCAGTAGCTAGAATAGAAGCTATCAGATTGCTTTTATCTTTTGCATCCCATAAAAATTTTAAATTATTTCAAATGGATGTTAAAAGTGCATTTTTAAATGGTATTGTTAATGAAGAAGTTTATGTTTCTCAACCACCCGGTTTCATTCATGAAAAATTTCCAAACCATGTTTTCAAACTTAAGAAAGCATTATATGGGTTGAGACGAGCTTGGTATGATCGACTCAAAACCTTTCTTTTAGATTTAGGTTTTAAAATGGGTGAATTTGATTCAACTCTTTCATTAATGATTATGAAAATGACATCCTGTTAATTCAAGTTTATGTAGACGATATAATATTTGGTTCTACTAACTTTAATCTTTGCCAATGATTTTCTAAGTCTATGAAAGATGAATTCGAAATGAGACAATATGGGTGAGCTCAACTACTTCCTTGGACTACAAATTCGACAAATGAATGATGGAACTTTCATACATCAATACACCGGGGAGCTTATCAAGCAATTCGGGATGGAATCATCTTCAAGCAAACAGACTCCTATGAGTACGACAACCCATCTACACAAGGATGATAATGGAAAAGATGTAGATGTGCGTCTATATTGAGGTACAATCGGTAGCTTACTCTACTTAACCGCTAGTAGGCCCGATATTATGTTCATGTATGTCTTTGTGCTAGATATCAAGCTAAACCTAAGTAGTCACACATGATTACGGTTAAACGAATTTTTCGCTACCTCAATCATTCACTAGATTACGGGTTACTTTACCCTAAGTCTAGCACATATGAGATAATCTCATATAATGATGCCGATTTTGCCGGATGCAAATCCGATAGGAAGACTACTAGTGGTGTCACGCCCCGCTTCCCTAAAATGGAGGCGAGATGTGAGAAGGTCTGCACAGACGTGGAGCTGTGAAGCCACACGCCTGATAAGCGTCAATAAATTAAATACAGGTCCCTGTAACCACGAACAGAACAAGATAATAACACAAGAGAGACAGAAATAAAATCTCAAATCTCAGAATTGTCCAACATTTAAAATTAAGTTCAACATCCAGAAAATCCACCAGGCTAAAAGAAAGAGTCTAAAGGGCCAGAACAAGGCCAACAAGGACAAACATAAACAGAGTATTGGTGCCACGCACCGACAACAAAAACAGTCTAAAGTAAAAGGGAAAGCTCAACGAAGACACTAAGACTGGTCCCCGGTGTCCACGTACTCCTCCTCAGCAAACGCGGGTCCTGACTCGACGTCAGCAAACACCACGTCCTCACCAACGAACTCTGGCTCAGGATCTAACATGTGTCACCCAAAAGAGAGAGGGGCACATGTCAGTAAGTCTAAAAGACTTGGGCAAGGAAACTGAAAGTAAACTAACAACCTAACAGTTCAAGTAGGATGCAATGACATGACATTTAAGTATGATGCAACAGTTAAAAAGGACAAGAAGGGACAAGCATGCACGATGTAGAAAAAGCTACCAAATCACTAATTCACGAGTCACTTATCACGATTTTCACTTATCACGAATCACTTATCACGATTTCCACTTTGTACTCAGAGTTTCCGTCTTTTGGCTAGAGTGGCTGATCGGGCCAACTCCTAAGCTCAAGCGACCGTTTAACCCTACCCCTCCACGTGTATCGAGCGTTGGGATTAGCAACACACTTGCTCGCTTCTGGATCATGAGCCAAGAAGTGTATTTGGCATAGGGGTGCACCTAGCCTCAGGTCACGATGTAGGAGTCAAAATCCTACTCGCCGCAGCTTACATTTTAAAGTAGCGTGTGCTACACACACACGATGAACAAGCAAGTATGCAATGACATGAACAGATATTCGCGTACCGTTAATTGAAATTAAACATGACATGTAAGCATGATGAAGGTGACGGATCCAGCTTCGTTGTCAAGCTAGATCAAGGGCGTCTAGGCAGCTATCCTTTCACTGCCTAGTCTCTTTTACGCTAAAACAAGGAAATGGCCTAGAACATGGCCTAAACCCCTAAGTGGCAAGTTTCACTTGCCTAGCACTGAGGATGACGATCATGAAGGTTCGTCTCACGGACGCTAATCTACGGGGAAGTCGCTGTTATAGAGAAACAATCATCAAAAACAACATCCATTTTCATTAGGGTTTAACAAAAATCACAAAACGGGTTATGAAAACATTAAAGGATCGATCGCTACCGTAGGAAGCGGAAGAACGATACCGAGCAAGCACGGCAACGGAAGAACGATCCGGGAAACTAGGGCTCAGATCTGGAAATGGGGAGAAAATATGGAGAAATGAGATTTTGGGGGTTTTTGGGGGATTTCCGGTGACCTAGAGGAGATGACCGGCCTAAATGGAGAGGGAGAGGGGCTCTTGATGAAGGAGGAGGGCTAGGGGAAGATGGATGATGATTTGGGGAAGAATGAGGCTCAGGAGAAATGAAAGAAGAAAGAAAATTGTTTGGGGGGTTTAAATAGGAAACGTCGGCGGCTGGGCAAAGGTTTACGACAGCGATTAGTCGGTCAAAGAAGGGTTGTTGACCAACTAGTTTGAGAACTAGTCGGTCGGTCGACCAACTGTGACCGACTAAAATAAAACAGTAACTCAGGTCATCGAAATGGTCAATGAATTAGTCGGTTAAAGAACAATGGCTGACCGACTAGTTTGCAACGTAGTCGGTCGAAAAACGTTCTTGGACCGACTAACGATAAACAGTAACTTAGGTGAAATTTATCAAAGGAACTAGTCGGTCTGAGAGCAAGTTCTGACCGACTAGTTTCACATCTAGTCGGTCGGTGGTTGTTCTTAGACCGACTAAGAGTAAACAGTAACTCCTGTACATTTGATTCAATGAACTAGTCGGTTTGAGAAGAGTTGCCGACCGACTAGATCTCATTCTAATCGGTTGGTTCCCCTTCTTGAACCAACTAAAGTGCACTAAAAGTGCCGAATTGAAGCGTGAAGTTCTAGGAAGATTCCTACGGCTTCTAGGATCACTCTAACTCTAAAATATGAGCGATTTGAAGTTCGTCATGAGCGACTTACTCCAAGACCAACGATTCTAAGGAAGAAGCTAGAAAATCACGACGAAACGATCGAAAACGAAGCTACGGAGACGAAAACCCCACATAAGGAGAAAATCCACCAAAACATATATATATAATATAGATAATCCAAATACATGAAAACCAGTCGTTACAAGTGGCACTTATCATTTTCTAGGAAATTCTCTAATTTCTTGGTTTTCCAAGAAACAGAACTCGGTATCAATGTCCACGACTGAAGCGTAATATAGTGTCGTGGGTCTTGCATGTGCACAAGTTCTTTGGATGAGACACACGCTCAAAGGCTATGGTGTCAATTATGATACTTGTCCTATCATGGTTGATAACCAAAGTGCAATTTGTCTTTCCAAGAATCTGGTACATCACTCCCGTACCAAACACATAGATATGAGACACCATTTCATTAATGATCATGTAGCTAAGAAGGACATCATCTTAGAGTATATTGAAACCCAAAAACAAATCACCAACATCTTTACTAAACCTCTTAAAGAAGATTCATTTGTGAGGTAGCATGGAGAATTAGGGATTATGGGTGAATCTGAATTATAAGAGTTCATACCTTTTTGATTATTCATGCTTTAAACTCAAGTCATCATTCACTTCTCATGTTTTGATATATGTTTCATATATTTTTCAATGAAATGTATTTGAGATTTTGTTGATTTTGTCTGTTTGGATTAATATACGTGATTTGTATGTTAATCTATATTGTTTTGATTGTGATTTCATGATTAGAGAATAGTTAGAGTATATGACTTAGGGTGAGTTGTCTCAACTATCTTGATTTCAGCCTTATCCTACATTTTTGGAACAGGATAGACGACTGTCAATCCTTCGACAGTCGCCTGCCCAACTCCAGTTTTTCTGTCTGAAATTTGTGCTTTTCGCACACGAAACTGATGTACATTTTACAGACGCATGTCTATCTGACAGGTGACTAAAATTTGTTCAGCAAGCGCCTGCCTTGATCTTGATATTTTTTGTATCAATTCTTCAAACTTATTGACTTTAGGTCAGGTGACTGTTGCATATTTTACTGGCGCATGTCATTCTGCCTGGCGACTATGAATTACACAACATGCGCATGTCTGTCTACCCAAGTCAGTTCTCTATCTTTTCGGCCAGTCGACTGACGATTGCATATCAGTCGACCGTCCATGTCTGTGGCGGTTCGATAACTCAATCTGAGCCATCAATCTGTCCATCCAACGACCCAGATTCTTTTATCCCCAACTTAAGTCATCGTGGGCGTCAATTTTTCTCACGCATCTGATCGATTTCCCTCGTCTTCCTCCTTCGAATGTCAACCGTCTCTTTATCTTTCTCGTTAATTCGGAGATCTTAGCCGTCGTTTCCTCTCCCCATTGACTCGATCGAGTTCTTGGATCTCTCCTCCTCCGTCGTTCATCATTGGTTTGGTATATCTCTTGATTTCACTTTCGATCGTGCTCTATCTTTTTCGTTTTCTCTTGATTCGTGCGATGGATCCTCCCAAGATCCCTTTATCTTTCAAAGGGAAAGCCGTTGTTCCTAGGAAGCCTAGGAACCCTAAACCCATTGCTGCCACACCCAATAAAATCCCATATAGAGCCCGCACCAAATTTTCTCAACCCGTCTCCTATGTTTCGGATGCTTCTGACTCTACTCCTTCTTCTTCCGAAGAAGAAGAGTTCGTTGAGCCCCTTCAGAAGCGTCAGCGTAAACCCATTGGTCTTCACATCAATGAGCCTACTGTTGAGACTGATTCCACTCGTGTGGCTGCAGACACCCACACCAAGTCTATACCTACTGAAACCCAAGGCCAAAATCTTCCCAGGTCTTCTGCTGCTACTCCTCTAGTCCCCATTTGTCGGGATGATTCTTGTTTGGCAAAATTTCATGCTATGCGTGGGATCAAGCTCCTTCGTGAGCGATTCAGTGTTTATCAGGCCTTCACCGCTGAGAGACTCTCAGAGATCCTCACGTCGACCCAGTTGGTCAATTTGTTTCGATACTCTCAAGCAGACTCCCCTCATGCATATCCATTCCTTGTCAAGCTATTCTAGGCCAACCGCATTCGTGGTTAATATGCTGACACGGGTGTCATTGACACCGTTTTATAGGGGACTCGTATCAGGCTTGACCCTATTCTCCTATGAACCATTCTTAGGATTCCTTCATCTGGATCTTTGCCCGCTGATATTTCACTCTCTAATTGTCACGACCCGCTTCCCAGGATACCCGATAAGTATGAATCTGTATCAGGTATTCCTAAAACTACGGGTGTGAATAAAAACGAGGTGGCAGAAGAGAGGTACTGCTCGGAACAGAAAACTTCGCAGACCACTACGCACGTGCTGGGAAGTACAAATAAAGCTCCATTATAGAAATAACACAGAGCACTAAACAAAAAATACATTCATTTTATTAATACAATGATACATCTTTTACATACACCAGCTGTACAAGGGGGTATAAAAGTGGGGATACCACAAAAGAGAAACCCAACCGAAAAAATGCAAAAAGGTGTCCACACCCAGTACAACACACCCACTAATCTACCGTAGGAAAGTCCAATTGGGCAAAGTTGCACACAGGCTCACCTCTGAACTGGGGACAACCTCTGGTGTCGGGACCCACACAGGCTAATCTGGTCCTACTCCTGAAAACCACAAAGGGGGGTAAGTCAATGCGTGACCCAGTAGAAACTCCTAACTCTCTAGTCGGATCTAGTTTTAGAACTGGTCTTCCCAACAGGCTAACTAACTACAAGTGTCACATCAATCTTAAGGTTTATGCAGAAATTAAGAGCAGAACACCAGTGCTTAAAATAAACAACAAAAAGCAGAACTGAAGTAAAATTACTGATTAAATTAATTAAAAACATTGTTTCTGATTTGGAACCCGGGTAAACCGTAGGAAGTTAAGGTAGCGGACTTCACCCAGTGTGAGTGAAAAAGTGGTACCACTCCAACGACACGAACACTGGAGGGGCCTCTCGTAACTCCGTACCCGAACGGGGCAAGGTACTAGAGTGAGACTCATCTCGGTTTTTCTTGGGACAAACGGAGAAACCCATAATTTACCAACATGGTGCGACGCGAGCACACCAGCGGCCTCTCTAGCCCTCTCAAACTCCACTTTCGAGGGCGATACATCGGGCGAGATATGCTACTACTGTCTGCTCCTTAACACCTAAAATTTACACGTGTTCCCCCAAACCCACATCCGAAGTCTCACCCATTTTAGAATGGATTGACCACTCCCATGTCAAACTCTCTGCTCACTCTCAGTGTTTAGAAGTTTTCATCATTGTATCTCATCGTTGTTTTCGACAACGATTCATTAGCGATCTGAACTAACGCTTTTACTTCATCATTACACTTATCACTTATCCTCATCATCACATAGAACCCAACATATAATAGCATGATAACTGAAATTGAACAAAAACATAAAATAGCAAAGTATGGTATGATAGTATTGTAAAACTTGAATCTGTCTACATAGTTACAGCAGAAAGAACAGCCAGTTTGACCTAACTACAATCAGTTTTAGCCTCTGGTCTCTTCACGAAAGTTGTAGATCTATGGGTTCTACACAAGCATACCAATTTTCAGAGAAAATTCCAAGTATATGAATTATAGTGATTTTTCTCATAACAGGCACAATTTCAGTCTACAAAATCAGAAACTGAGCATTTTCAAGTCCAAATTACCACTAATAAAAAAGACAGATTTTTAATTTCAAAAACCTATAAGTTGAAGAGCTTGAAGCCAGCTTTCCAACGGCACCAAGATTACAATATTTTATTAAGTGTTCAGGGATTTATTCTCATTTTACTGAAGGGTGTCCAGACTGTCTAAAAACAGACCGGTTTCAGAAACTGAATTTTTACCCGATTTTTCAGTTCGAATTTGCAAAACTTGTAAACATGAAAGTTATTAAGGGCTTCAATATGTACAACATATATTATTTTCATGCATTTTCATATAGCCAATTAGGTGCAGCAAGCTACCAAAGTCTCAGCCAATTATGAGCAAATTTCAGCATGTTGTTCATCTATCTAGTTACATGTTTAACATCTAATTTACAGAATTAGAGCTAACCTAATTAAGACCCTAGTTCCAAAATTAAGTCCTACTAAAGGATTAGAAATTTCTACCTCTAAAAGTCATCCAAATGATCTTTGGCCCTTCTTAATCCTTGATGACCATCTGATTGCTTCTCTTCCTTCTTCAATTGATAGTTCAAAGCTTTGGGAAACTAGGTTTTGAATAGTAGTTGGCTTTGGTTGAGAAAATGGTAGCAAGGTGAAGCTTTCTCATTTTCTTTTCTTTTTTTTCTATCTAATTTTTAGCTTTTAATCCCTACTAATGTCCTCATCATCCTCCCCTTCTCTTCTAATGTTTCCATGTGGTTACAGAGTAGGTGGGGATTAATGAAGAGATGCCACATGTTAATGGGGTAGGTGGGGTTTAAGGGCTTGATGACACCTCAAGCTATTAGGTGTCATCATTAGGGATTTCCAAAATTTCATTTTCTATTAAATAGAAATACATGATTAAATACCATATACTATCACCATATTATGTATTTCATCCAATAGTTTACCAATTAGTAATCAAATGTTTCTAAAAAATAATATTTCTACCATTTTAATAATTAAAGAAAAATCTTGAAAATACACAACAATACAATTCGTATTTAATACAATCAAGAATACGTATATAATACCCGTATATGTGGTTACGGGGTATTACATTCTACCCACCTTAAAAACAAAGTACGTCCTCAAACTTTCTAAAACTACGAGTCTATTCGAATGTTGCTTAGGTCTAAGGGTCTCCGCACCCACGAAATACTAACACCACTACATCTGTACTGCACACATACATTAATATCACATACATGCATCACACTTATATATATACTAGGATATATATACCTAACATACACACATACGATACATATATACTTGTAACGACTGGTTTTCATGTATTTGGATTATTTATATTATATATATATGTTTTGGTGGATTTTCTCCTTATGTGTGGTTTTCGTCTCCGTGGCTTTCATTTTCGATCGTTTCATCGTGATTTTCTAGCTTATTCCTTAGAATCGTCGATTTTGGAGTAAGTCATTCGTGACAGGCTTCATATCGGTCAAATCTTATTGTTAGATCAAGCCTAGGAGTCTTAGGAATCGATCCCGGAGCTTCGCGCTCCATTTCGGAACTTTCTGTGCATGTTAGCCTGTGTAAGAAGGGGAACCGACCGACTAGATGACGATTTAGTCGGTCGGCAAACCTTCATGGACCGACTAGTTGGCTTTGTTAATTATTCAGGAGTTACTGTTTACTTTTAGTCGGTCTAAGAACAACCACCGACCGACTAGATGCGCAACTAGTCGGTCAGAACTTGGTCTCAGACCGACTAGTTTCTGTCAGTAGATTTGCCCTAAGCTAATGTTTATTGTTAGTCGGTCCATGAACACTCACCGACCGACTAGGTTGCAAACTAGTCGGTCGACGGGCCTTCACAGACCGACTAATTCATTACCCAGATTTTTCCCTACTTTCGCTGTTTGGTGTTAGTCGGTCACAGTTAATCGACCGACTGACTAGTTGCTAAACTAGTCGGTCAGCCACTCTTCTTTGACCGACTAATGACCCCAGAAACCCTAATTTGGCAGCCGCCGGCTGTGCCTATTTAAATCCCCTCAAATGTTTTCTTTTCTTCTTTCATTTCTCCTGAGCCTCCTTCTTCCCCCAAATCATCCTCCATCTAACCCTAGCCCTCCTCCTTCATCAAGAGTCTCTCCCCCTCTCCATTTTGGCCGGCCACCACCTCTAGGTCGCCGGAAAACCCCCAAAAATCCCCAAAACCTCATTTCTCCAGATTTTCCCCATCCATTCCAGATCTGAACCCTAGGTTCCCCGGAGCGTTTCTTCCGTTGCCGTACTTGCTCGGCATCATTCTTCTGCTCCGATACGGTAATAAATCGACCTCTTAATATTCTCTTAACCCATTTATGTTTTTGTGAAACCCTAATGAAATGAATGTTGTTTTGATGATTGTTTCTCCATAACAGCGACTTCCCTGTAGATTAGCATCCGTGAGACGAACCTTCGTGATCGTCATCCCTGGTGCTAGGCAAGTGAAACTTGCCACTTAGGGTTTTAGGCCATGTCTTACGCCATTTGCTTGTTGTAGGCGTAAAAGAGACTAGGCGACGAAATGATACTCGCCTAGGCGCAATTTCAGGAACTAGCTTGACAACGAAGCTAGATCCGACATTTATCATGTTGCACATCTACCATGTCATGTTTAATTTCCATTAACGGTACGCAAATTAATTGTCATGTCATTGCATTCTTTAAGTGTTCCCGTGATTGCGTAGCTCCGCTACACCTTGTGAAATGATTGAGGCTAGGTGCACCCCTATGCCAAATGAAATACGCTCCTGGTTTGTGATCTAGGAAACGAGCTCTTATGCGGGGCAACCCTGGCTCATTTACTGAGCTCGTGTACAGGGATCCTGGCTCGTTTACACGTGGGTATTGGGGTAAGAGTTAAGCGGCCATTCAACTAGGAGTCTGCCCGATCAGCAACTGCAGTTGTAAGGCGTAAACTCTGGGTTCTGGGGTAGTGTTAAGCAGCCAATCAGTGTGAATGTCCAATATTTCAGCTGTAAGGCATAAACTTCTACAAACAACTTGAAACGTGACTAGTGAAAAGATCGAGATTGTTAGTAGCTTGGCTACTCTTGACATGCCCTGATAAATTGTTCTCTTGTACTTATTGTTTCACCATGTCCTACTTGTGCACTCATACCATAAATGCCATGTCATGCATACTATAACTGCTAGGTTGTTAGTTTGCCTTCCTTTCAGTTTCCTTGCCCAAGTCTTTTAGACTTGCTGACATGTGCCCCTTTACTCTTTTGGTTGACACATGTTAGATCCTGAGCCTGAGTTCATTGTTGAGGACGAGGTGTTTACGGACGCCGAGCCCGAGCCTATGTTTGGCGAAGAGTACATGGACACTGGGGACCATTCCTAGTGTCTTCGTTGAGCTTTCCCCTTTTGTTTTAGACTGTTGTTTAGTTGTCGGTGCGTGGCACCTATACTTTGTTATGTTGTCCCTTTTGTTGGCCTTGTTCTGGGCCTTTAGACTCTTTCTTTTAGCCTGGTGGCTTTTCTGGATGTTGAACTTAATTTTAATGTTGGACAAATTCTGAGATTTGAGATTTTATTTCTGTCTCTCCTAGTGTTATTATTGTTGTTCCGTTTGTGGTTACAGGGACCTGCTTATGTTTTATTGACGCTTATCGGTCTTGGGGCTTCACAGCTCCATTCTCGTGCGGACCTTTTCACGTCTCGCCTCCATTTTAGGGAAGCGGGGCGTGATAGGTTTTGTTGGTGGCCCATGCAGGTCACTTCTGTAACTGCGATTATCGGAATGAAGATAATAATATTAGAATGTCCAATAAACTAAGTTCGACATCCGAGTCATAAGCTATGAGTCTAATCTGCTTCGTTTTCTGTGTCATTAGATGGCAGGAAGGCGATTCACCCGTGGTGGAGGTAGTGGTGCGCCCCCTCATGACGAGGAGCCTGAGCGGGAGCCCACCAATGGAGAGATGATGCGGATGATGCTTCAGATGATGCAGGTGTAGCAGGGCATGCTCCTGCAAGTCCAGAATGCTCCAGTTGTTCGAGCTGGTCGGGCAATCCAGGATGCCCCTCGCTCCGAGCCGGGAGCGAAGCAATTTCGGGAGCTGGGTCCCACATATTTTGATGGGTCTGAGGGTCCTCTGGCTATCGATGAGTGGATTCGGAACATTGAGGATAACTTGAAGATGGCCAAGATCACCCCGGCTGGATGGGTTGATTTGGCGAAGAGGCAACTCAAGGATAATGCTCGGAATTGGTGGGATGCGGAAGAGAAGATGCTGGTGGAGCCGATAGCTTGGGCTACCTTTAAGTCCAGGTTTGATGAGGAGTTCTTTCCGAAGGCTGCTAGGAAGGAGATGCTGCATTGCTTTATTGATCTGAAGCAAGGGAGCTTGACGGTGGACCTGTACCACCAAGAGTTCACTAGGCTGAGTCGGTTCGCACCGAAGATGGTGCAGGATGCTGATGAGAGGGCTCAGAGGTTCCTGCAGGGGCTTGCTTTGGAGCTTCAGAGTTTTGTGTCTTCCTCTGATCTGGACTCCTATCAGAAGGTTCTGGTCGTTGCGAGGAGGCAGGAGCTGAACCTGAGTCAGAGGAGAGGACATGTTTCTGGTGCTGGGAAGAGGCCTATGGAGCAGGCCAGGGCGGTGGTTAGGCCTGGTTTCAAGCCTAATCATCCGGTGCAGTTCAAGAGGCCAGGAGGGCTTATTCAGAAGACTTGCCATTTCTGCGACAAGCCTGGCAACATCAAGGATCAGTGTAGGAAGTTTCTGGGCCAATGTTTGGTTTGTGGTGATGCTTCTCATGTCGCGAAGGATTGTCGGCATGCGAATCAGCTGCGGAGGGCACCTGTTGCAGCACTGCTGTTGCAGCAGAGAGCGTCTGTTCCTGCTGGACGTGGAGCAGCTCTCATTCCGCAGAGGCAGGCTTTTCAGCAGGCTATTCCGCCGAGGAGGCAGGCTTTTCTGATGACCGCTGTAGAGAGCGAGGCTGTGGATGAGGTTATCACAGGTAATCCTCAATCTAGCTGTTACTTTCCTAACTAGTTTTGATTGTTAGATTATGTTGTTTTCTTGAACATGATTGTTTGCCAGACTAGGGTTTGATTGTTAAATTGCTTGTTAGGTGTGATTTTGGTGTGCACATTTCCTGCACGAGTCCTCTTTGACTCAGGTGCATCGATGTGCATTATTTCTCGGAGCTTCGTGGAGAAGCATTCCTTGTCGACATCCCCTCTTTCCAAGAGTTGGAATATCGTTACAGGGAATGGCGTGGTCTCGGTGCATCTTGGTTGCAATTCTTGCTCGTTGGTGGTCTGTGGACAGGAGCTTTACGCTGATTTCATTGTCCACGACATCATCAACTACGATGCGGTCCTTGGGATGGATTGGCTTGCGAGCTTCTATGCTACGATCGACTGTCGGAGGAAGAAGGTGGTGTTCGAGACTCCCGGACATCCAGTATTTGAGTTCAGCTGAGGTAGCAGCTCGCTTGGTCCTGTCAGATTTCGGGCCAGGCCGATGGAGATTGTGGCTATGCAGATGGAGTTGGAGAGGCCAGCGGTTGTGCGGGACTTTGATGACGTCTTCCCCGAGGAGATGTCTGGGTTGCCACCTGATCGAACTCTAGAATTTTCTATTGATCTTGTTCCGGGAGCGCAGCCGATTTCGAAGGCGCCATTCATATGGCACCCGCTGAGTTGGAGGAATTGCGGAAGCAGCTGGATGAGCTTTTGCAGAAGGGTTATATCAATCCTAGTGTGTCTACATGGGGAGCACCGGTGCTGCTGGTGAAGAAGAAGGATGGTTCGCGTCGCATGTGCGTGGACTATCAGGAGTTGAATGCGGTGACCATCAAGAATAAATACACGTTGCCTCGCATCGATGATATTTTTGACCAGCTTGGAGGTTCGAGGGTGTTTTCGAAGTTGGATCTGAGGAGTGGTTATCATCAGTTGAATGTGAAGATGGGAGATGTTCCGAAGACAGCGTTCAGGACGAAGTATGGACACTACGAGTTTGTGGTTATGCCTTTCGGTGTAACCAATGCACCCGCAGTTTTCATGAATCTGATGAACCTGATTTTCTACGACTTTTTGGATAAGTTTGTCGTTATCTTTATTGACGACATTCTGATCTATTCTAAGTCGGAGGAGGAGCATGCATCGCACTTGAGGATGGTGTTGGAGATTTTGAGGAAGCATCGGTTGTATGCTAAGTTTTCAAAGTGCGAGTTTTGGTTGGACAGAGTTGCTTTTCTCGGGCATGTGGTGACTGGAGATGGTATTTCAGTGGATCCCAAGAAGATCAGGGCCATCAGGGAGTGGCCTGTTCCGTAGTCTGCGTCTGAGATTCGGAGTTTCCTTGGACTTGCTGGTTACTATCGACGCTTCATTAAGGACTTTTCTCGTATTGCTGAGCCGATGACCAGATTGACGCGGAAGGATTACCTTTTGTTTGGTCGGGTGATTGTGAGAATGCTTTTGGTGTTCTGAGGGAGAGATTGATGACTGCCCCTATTCTTGGTGTGCCTGATCGCAGCAGTGGATTTGAGATCTTTTGTGATGCTTCTGGTAAGGGTCTCGGTTGTGTGTTGCATCAGCACGGGCATGTAGTGGCTTATGCATCTCGTCAGCTCAAGGTTCATGAGAAGAATTACCCGACGCAAGACTTGGAGTTGGCTGCTGTCGTGTTTGCGCTCAAGATTTGGAGGCACTTCCTGCTGAGTGAGAAAGTGAATATTTTCACTGATCACAAAAGCTTGAAGTATATTTTCACTCAGAAGGAGCTCAACATGCGACAGCATCGATGGTTGGAGCTCATGGCGGATTATGAGCTTGATTTGCAGTATCACCCTGGCAAGGTGAATGTGGTTCCTGATGCGCTGAGTAGGCTTCCAGCGGTGATGATTTTGACTTCGCGGTGGAGATTGCAGCAGGATTTTTGCGAGTCTGGTGTGGAGGTTGTTCTTCCTGGGGAGGCTTCTTCGTTGATGTGTATGCAGATACAGTCGACGATCGTGGATCGGGTCAAGGCTGGCCAGGCTGAGGATCCGAAGCTGGTGAAGATTCGGGAGCATGTGGAAGCCGGTCTGCGGACTGAATTTTTGATTCATGAGGATGGCTCGCTGAGGTTTGGAGCCAGGTTGTGTGTGCCAGCTGGGGATATTAAAGAGGAGTTGATGGTGGAGGCACACAGTTCGCCGTATTCTGTGCATCCTGGTGGCACCAAGATGTACCAGGATCTTCGTCTGAACTATTGGTGGTATGGTATAAAGAGGAGCATGGCTCGGAGTGTGGCCAAGTGCTTGGTTTGCCAGCAAGTGAAGGTGGAGCATCAGCGTATGGCAGGGTTGCTACAACCGCTTCTGATTCCGGAGTGGAAGTGCCAACACATCACTATGGATTTCATGACTGGACTACCTCAGAGTCCAAAGCAGAAGGACGCGAATTGGGTGATCGTAGATCGATTGACCAAATCCGCGCACTTTATTCCGTTCCGAGTGGGACAGTCCACTGAGGCGCTAGCAAGGAGATATATGGAGGTAAATTCTTTTGCTCTCCGTTTTATTTCATTTGCCTAGTTTAGATAGTGATGTAACGTGAATCGTGCAGGAGGTCGTACGAAATCATGGAGTCCCCGTGAGTATCGTGTCGGACAGAGACACGAGGTTCACATCTCAGTTCTGGCAGAGTTTGCAGAAGAGTTTAGGTACGCATCTGAGTTTCAGCACGGTGTACCATCCGCAGACGGATGGCCAGTCCGAGAGGACGATTCAGATCTTGAAGGACATGCTGAGGGCGTGCATGTTGGATTTTAAGGGTTCGTGGGAGGACCATCTACATCTGGTGGAGTTTTCTTACAACAACAGCTTCCAGGCGAGTATTGGCATAGCGCCTTTCGCCGCATTGTATGGGAGGAAGTGTCGATCGCCATTGAGTTGGGATGACGTTGGTGATCGGGAGCTGTTAAGACCTGAGATGCTCGTGGAGGCTGTGGATGTTGTCAGGAACATTCGGGAGAGGTTGAGGATTGCTCAGGACCGTTTTAAGCATTGGGCAGATGCTAAATGCCGACCTTTGGAGTTTCAGCCGGGCGACCATGTGTTCTTGAAGATTTCCCCGAATCGTGGTGTGATTCGCTTTGGGAAGCGAGGGAAGTTGAGCCAGCGATACTTTGGACCGTTTGACATTTTGGAGAAAGTTGGCGAGGTGGCCTACCGCTTAGCCTTGCCGCCATCTTTGGAAGGAGTTCACAATGTTTTCCATGTGTCGCAGCTTCGTCGATACATTAGCGATCCATCTCATGCTGTGGATTTCTCGGAGATTACCGTTCGCCCTGATATGACGTATGACCAGCAGCCAGTGCAGATTCTGGAAAGGAGTCAGAAGTCACTTCGAAACAAGGTTATCAATCTTGTGAGGGTGATGTGGCGACATGGCTCGCCTGGAGAGTCTACTTGGGAGAATGAGGATGAGATGCGAGAGCGTTTCCTACTTTTGTTTCCGGACACGTGAGTGTTGGGAAATTCCGAGGACGGAATTTTTACTAAGTTGGGGAGGATGTAACGACTGGTTTTCATGTATTTGGATTATTTATATTATATATATATGTTTTGGTGGATTTTCTCCTTATGTGTGGTTCTCGTCTCCGTGGCTTTCATTTTATATCGTTTCGTCGTGATTTTCTAGCTTTTTCCTTAGAATCGTCGATTTTGGAGTAAGTCATTCGTGACGGGCTTCATATCGGTCATATCTTATTGTTAGATCAAGCCTAGGAGTCTTAGGAATCGATCTCGGAGCTTCGCGCTCCATTTCGGAACTTTCTGTGCACGTTAGCCGGTGTAAGAAGGGGAACCGACCGACTAGATGACGATTTAGTCGGTCGGCAAACCTTCATGGACCGACTAGTTGGCTTTGTTAATTATTCAGGAGTTACTGTTTACTTTTAGTCGGTCTAAGAACAACCACCGACCGACTAGATGCGTAACTAGTCGGTCAGAACTTGGTCTCAGACCGACTAGTTTCTGTCAGTAGATTTCACCTAAGTTACTGTTTATCGTTAGTCGGTCCATGAACACTCACCGACCGACTAGGTTGCAAACTAATCGGCCGACGGGCCTTCACAGACCGACTAATTCATTACCCAGATTTTTCCCTACTTTCGCTGTTTGGTGTTAGTCGGTCACAGTTAATCGACCGACTGACTAGTTGCTAAACTAGTCGGTCAGCCACTCTTCTTTGACCGACTAATGACCCCAGAAACCCTAATTTGGCAGCCGCCGGCTGTGCCTATTTAAATCCCCTCAAATGTTTTCTTTTCTTCTTTCATTTCTCCTGAGCCTCCTTCTTCCCCCAAATCATCCTCCATCTAACCCTAGCCCTCCTCCTTCATCAAGAGTCTCTCCCCCTCTCCATTTTGGCCGGCCACCACCTCTAGGTCGCCGGAAAACCCCCAAAAATCCCCAAAACCTCATTTCTCCAGATTTTCCCCATCCATTCCAGATCTGAACCCTAGGTTCCCCGGAGCGTTTCTTCCGTTGCCGTACTTGCTCGACATCATTCTTCCGCTCCGATACGGTAATAAATCGACCTCTTAATATTCTCTTAACCCATTTATGTTTTTGTGAAACCCTAATGAAATGAATGTTGTTTTGATGATTGTTTCTCCATAACAGCGACTTCCCTGTAGATTAGCGTCCGTGAGACGAACCTTCGTGATCGTCATCCCTGGTGCTAGGCAAGTGAAACTTGCCACTTAGGGTTTTAGGCCATGTCTTACGCCATTTGCTTGTTGTAGGCGTAAAAGAGACTAGGCGATGAAATGATACTCGCCTAGGCGCAATTTCAGGAACTAGCTTGACAACGAAGCTAGATCCGACATTTATCATGTTGCACATCTACCATGTCATGTTTAATTTCCATTAACGGTACGCAAATTAATTGTCATGTCATTGCATTCTTTAAGTGTTCCCGTGATTGCGTAGCTCCGCTACACCTTGTGAAATGATTGAGGCTAGGTGCACCCCTATGCCAAATGAAATACGCTCCTGGTTTGTGATCTAGGAAACGAGCTCTTATGCGGGGCAACCCTGGCTCATTTACTGAGCTCGTGTACAGGGATCCTGGCTCGTTTACACGTGGGTATTGGGGTAAGAGTTAAGCGGCCATTCAACTAGGAGTCTGCCCGATCAGCAACTGCAGTTGTAAGGCGTAAACTCTGGGTTCTGGGGTAGTGTTAAGCAGCCAATCAGTGTGAATGTCCAATATTTCAGCTGTAAGGCATAAACTTCTACAAACAACTTGAAACGTGACTAGTGAAAAGATCGAGATTGTTAGTAGCTTGGCTACTCTTGACATGCCCTGATAAATTGTTCTCTTGTACTTATTGTTTCACCATGTCCTACTTGTGCACTCATACCACAACTGCCATGTCATGCATACTATAACTGCTAGGTTGTTAGTTTGTCTTCCTTTCAGTTTCCTTGCCCAAGTCTTTTAGACTTGCTGACATGTGCCCATTTACTCTTTTGGGTGACACATGTTAGATCCTGAGCCTGAGTTCATTGTTGAGGACGAGGTGTTTGCGGACGCCGAGCCTGAGCCTGTGTTTGGCGAGGAGTACGTGGACACTGGGGACCAGTCCTAGTGTCTTCGTTGAGCTTTCCCCTTTTGTTTTAGACTGCTGTTTAGTTGTCGGTGCGTGGCACCTATACTTTGTTATGTTGTCCCTTTTGTTGGCCTTGTTCTGGGCCTTTAGACTCTTTCTTTTAGCCTGGTGGCTTTTCTGGATGTTGAACTTAATTTTAATGTTGGACAAATTCTGAGATTTTAGATTTTATTTCTGTCTCTCCTTGTGTTATTATTGTTGTTCCGTTTGTGGTTACAGGGACCTGCTTATGTTTTATTGACGCTTATCGGGTTTGGGGCTTCACAGCTCCATTCTCGTGCGGACCTTTTCACGTCTCGCCTCCATTTTAGGGAAGCGGGGCATGACAATACTGCTCAACTACAATATATCTCACTGATACCTATAACATAAAGAATTTCATAACAAGGTAATGCACATCAATTAAGAGACAATATTAATACTTATTCCCTTCTATATACGTGTACATCTATCTTAATCCAAGATCTAAACAACATAATTAACACCCAATATACATACAACTACACATTTCTTACAATAATGTATGATCATATATCAATACATATGTCGAACATTAAGACATTTCCATACATACCAAATATTAGGTCATATATGTATTGTATATCAACATACCAACCAATACACACTCACTATATATGCAAAGATACATACATATATACTCACATTTAATATTTACATATGTAGTTCTATATTTATCCATTTATATACATATGCAAGTATACATACATATAAACAACCAACTATTCATATATCTCTCGTAGAATTTATATTCAATGCAATATATACATATATATACATACATACATACATATATTCATTGCCATGTCTTTACTATAGTACAAGAAATACGCCAATATAATATATATACACACACATGTATACACAAGACGTATCCATGTACATATAAATCTTATTCACATGTTACACATACATCCCTATCTTCATATCATACTCATATATTCACACAATGTATATATACATATAAATACACACCAATATTGCATAACTTGGCCTACCTACTTCTGTATATCTATACACACAATTTAGTAAGCCAATATATTTCACACACTACTTATGATCCATATACAATATGTAGTTATACCTATATATACATATCTTACTACATCAATTCATACAACCACATTTATAGTATGCATACACATATAAGTATTCTTATGTATACCATCACACACTATTATACATCCAAATATACATCCACCTAGATGTACAAGCAACATCCAAATACCAACACATATATCGTGAGTTTATTTATACAACAATATTTATACTCATAGATACTTCACATATATATACATCCATTAGATATACATATACAAATATATCTCCTTGCATCCCTTAAATATATAATTCAGTATCTATACTTACAACTCTACATACAATCATATAGTCATCCATATACACTCAAATGTAGACAAGGCATATATTATCACATATCTATTTACGACACACAGTATTGTATCACACAGATAGTAAACTTTACACATATATTCACACATCTTATACTATCTACACCTCCATCTATACAAACAATATTACTATACTTACACCTCACAGTTCATCAATATACGAACACTTACAATATGACTTATAAAGATACACACAAATAGTCATAAAAAGTATCTATAATATAGTGCACATCCAGGTATAGTTATAGATACATGCCTATAGGAATATATGCCAATATACCTATAACACGTGTATATCTACGCGAACACGTAACAACCCACACATATATGTATATATACAAACAGCTACCCCTACTTACCCTCAAGGAGCATTTTACCTTGGGTCTCTTCATACCAGGGATTTACACTAAGGCTGATCACCTACCCACCTTAGGACACAACTACCCCTATGGAGCATTAATCACATTATCCTTACGCACGTCGCAGTGAGGTGACCTGCATGGGCCACCACCTGTCACGACCCGCTTCTCAGGATACCCGATAAGTACGAATCCGTATCAGGTATTCCCGAAACTACGAGTGTGAAGAAAAATGAGGCGGGAGAAGAGAAGTCTACTCGGAACAGAAAACTCCGCAGGCCACTACGCACGTGATGGGAAGTACAAATAAAGCTCCATTACAGAAATAACACAGAGCACTAAACAAAAAATACATTCATTTTATTAATACAATGATACATCTTTTACATACACCAGCTGTACAAGGGGGTACAAAAGTGGGGATACCACAAAAGAGAAACCCAACCCAAAAAGTGCAAAAAGGTGTCCACACCCACTACAACACACCCACTAATCTACCCCAGGAAAGTCCAATTGGGCAAAGTTACCCACAGGCTCTACCTCTGAACTGGGAACAACCTCTGGTGTCGGGACCCGCATCGGCTGCTCTGGTCCTACTCCTGAAAATCACAAAGGGGGGCACGTCAATGCGTGACCCAGTAGAAACTCTTAACACTCTAGTAGGATCCAGTTTTAGAACTGGTCTCCCCAATAGGTCAACTAACTACAAGTGTCACATCATTCTCAAGGTTTATGCAGAAATTAAGAACAGAACACAAGTGCTGAAATAAACAACAGAAAGCAGAACTGAAGTAATATTACTGATTAAATCAATTTAAAAAACATCGTTTCTGATTTGGAAACCGGGTAAACAGTAGGACGTTAAGGTAGCTGACTTCACCAGGGTGGGTGAAAAAGTGGTTCCACTCCAGCGATAAGAGCACTGGAGGGGCCTCTCGTAACTCTGTACCCGAAAGGGACAAAGTACCGGAGCGAGACTCATCTCGGTTTTTCTTAGGACAAACGAAGAAAACCATCATTTACCGACATGGTGTGACACGGGCACACCAGCGGCCTCTCTAGCCCTCTCAAACTCCCCTTCTGGGGGCGACACATTGGGCGAGATATGCTACTACTTCCTCTCCTTAACACCTAAAATTTACCCGTGTTTTCCCAAACCCACATCCGGAGTCTTAGCCATTTTAGAATGGATTGAGCGCTCCCGATGTCAAACTCTCTGCTCACTCTCAGTTTTTAGAATTTTTCATCATTGTATCTCATCGTTGTTTTCGACAACGATTTGTTAGTGATCTCAACTACTGCTTTTACTTCATCATTACACTTATCTCTTATCATCATCATCACATAGAACCCAACATATAATAGCATGATAACTGAAATTGAACAAAAACATAAAATAGCAAAGTATGGCATGATAGTATTGTAAAACTTGAATCTGTCTACACAGTTACAGCAGAAATAACAGCCTGTTTGACCTAACTACAGCCAGTTTTAGCCTTTGGTCTCTTCACGAAAGTTGTAGATCTATGGGTTCTACACAAGCACACCAATATTCAGAGAAAAATTCCAAGTATATGATTTATAGTGATTTTTCTCATAACAGGCACAATTTCAGTCTGCAGAATCAGAAACTAAGGCATTTTCAAGTCCAAATTACTACTCATACAAAAGGCAGATTTAGAATTTCAAAAATTTACAATTAAAGATCTTGAAGCCAGCTTTCCAACGGCACCAAGATTACAATATTTTATTAAGTGTGCAGGGATTTATGCTCATTTTACTGAAAGGTGTCCAGACTGTCTAAAACAGATCGGCTTCAGAAACTGAATTTTTACCCCATTTTTTAGTTCGAATTTGCAAAACTAGTAAACATGAAAGTTATTAAGGGCTTCAATATGTACAACATATATTATTTTCAGGCATTTTCATGTAGCCAATTAGGTGCAGCAAGCTACCAAAGTCTCAGCCAGTTCTGAGCAAATTTCAGCATGTTGTTCATCTAGCTAGTTACATGTTTAACATATAATTTACAGAATTAGAGCTAACCTAATTAAGACGTTAGTTCCAAAATTAAGTCCTACTTCAGGAGTAGAAATTTCTACATCAAAAAGTCATCCAAATGATCTTTGGCCCTTCTTAATCCTTGATGACCATCTGATTGCTTCTCTTCCTTCTTCAAATGATAGTTCAAAGCTTTGGGAAACTAGGTTTCGAATAGTAGTTGGCTTTGGTTGAGAAAATGGTAGCAAGGTGAAGCTTTCTCATTTTCTTTTCTTTTCTTTTGATTTTCTATCTAATTTTTAGCTTTTAATCCCTACTAATGTCCTCATCATCCTTCCCTTCTCTTCTAATGTCCATGTGGTTAGGGAGTAGGTGGGGATTAATGGAGAAATGCCACATGTTAATGGGGTAGGTGGGGTTTAAGGGCTTGATGACACCTCAAGCTATTAGGTGTCATCATTAGGGATTTCCAAAATTTCATTTTCTATTAAATAGAAATACATGATTAAATACCATATACTCTCACCATACTATGTATTTCATCCAATACTTTACCCATTAGTAATCAAATGATTCTAAAAAATAATATTTCTACCATTTTAATAACTAAAGAAAAATCTTGAAAAGACACAACAATACAATTTGTATTTAATACAATCAAGAATACGTATATAATACCTGTATATGTGGTTAAGGGGTTTTACACTAATGTTGTTGATCTTGATCAGACTGTCCTTCAGGACATGTTCTCTGTGATCCATTCATATCTCTCCTCTGGCGTCAGGGCTTCCATGTTTTCTACTCGAGGTTGGGCTGTCCACCTAGTGGTGAAGTCCAACATCTTACCGAAATATGGATCCTCTGGTCAGCCTTCTTAGTAGATCCTCTGATGCATGGACGCCATCTTCTCTGGCATGTCTGTGAATTGAGCCGGGGTCCGCCTTGATCGGATGGACAAGGTAGAGTTTACTACAGCTTCCTCTCATATTCCATATAGAGGACTCCTCGCTCTTGTCTTTCGCCATTTCAGCATCGATCTATCCACATATGAGCCCAAGCCTCTTGGCCCTCTTCTGGATGCATCTACAAAGTCGAAGTCCTCTTCGGCTTTGCAGACGGCATCAAAGAAGAGGCAGTCTTCTTCAGCCCCATCTTCGTCCACCACTCCACCTATTGATCAGCCCACTTAATCTACTGCACCCTCTCGTTATCTGTTGGACGAGAAGGTTTTTGGTCTTTATGAGCTGTTTCATCTGATGTTCCAGCATCATGGCATTCCCTTCCCTGCCCATCTCCAGTCTTTTGTACCATCTCCTCAGCCTTCTTGGCCTCCTCCTCTGATCATCACTGAGCTTCCTGACCCTACTGTTGATACTGCTTCTGAGCCGGTTGCTTCTTCGGCTCCTCAGGGTGTCTCCTCTGCCGTTGCTGCTAATCCTCATCCTGAGGATATTTCTGCTGACCAGAGGCCCAGGACTTTCGTATTGAGCTGGCTACTCCCGTAGACTCCTCTGCAGCTGATCTGGACTGACGCTTCGTGGAGACTTCTCACCCTTAGGCCAAGATTTTTTTGGTTTTTGTGAGAGTTTGAGTCTGTTTGTACTTTTGACTATATTTATGTATAATGTATGATGTTGATCTTAATTTTTGTTGGATGTGGAGTGGTCTGTTATTTTGTATACTCCATGTATCTTAGGATTTTATATATATATATATATATATATATATATATACACACACACATACATACATACATATATATACACACACATATATGTATCTCAACCATTACTGTTGATGCGCACATGCTGAGACAGCGGTTTGGAGCAAGAGGAAAGACCACTCCCCGGGGCAAGCTCTCCTTGCTTGTCTTCTCCGCGGCGGTCTGGCATATCTGGAAAGAGAGGAACAACCGCACCTTCCGCTCCCTGCTGTCCCCTAGGACAGTCCTTCTTGCCAGGATCTCTTCTAACGTCTCTACTGCCATGGCTGGTTTTGATCTTGGGGATGTGGATACTGAGGATCTTCTTTTTTTTGGGAACTGGGGTCTTTCCTAGGCTGTTTTCTGTGTGCCGCCCAATTTGATTTCTCTCTCTTGTACTTTCTTGGCTGTTCCTGGTAGTTCTTGTGTGGGGTGACTGCTTCCCAGCCTCTCCCTTACTGGCTCTACTCTTGGGCCTTGCCTTGATGTAGACATGTTTATATCAATATACATACACACTTACTTTTCAAAAAATATGTATGTATGTATGTATGTATGTATGTATGTAATACATTTGACAACCTTTTTTGAATTCTAGGGCTGACTAGGACAAGATAAAGAGTGGTTGAGATTTGATCTTGGTAACTCAATGGTTAAGATTGGATTTTGCGAAAATTTTAGTGGGAAAACTTAAATTTTGGGGGGGAAAGTGTCTTGGGAACTAAAACTTTGAAATTAAAAGAGTATTGGGAAAGGTTGTGGAGATTAAATTTTGGGGGAGAAAAGTGTCTTGGGAACCAAAACTTTGAAATTAAAAGTGTCTAGGAAAGATTGTAGATAAACATGATCCATTAAATTATACAAAGTAAAAAATTAGCATAAAAAAATTTAGCGGGACAACAAACAAGCGTAAAAAAATTTAAGTTAGTACCATCACTGAAAAATACCATGAGATTTGTTGTTTCGTGCCGAAGGCACCCGCTAAATTTTTTACGCTAATTTGTTGTTCCACGCCAAAGGCGCCCACGTCGAATTTGTTGTTCCGCACCGAATGCGCTCGCGCGTTGTTCCGCGCAAACAAACGGCGCGTGTCTGCGCAATTTTTTTACGCTAATTTGTTGTTCCAGGCCAAAAGCGCCCGCAACAAATTTGTTGTTCCGGGCCAAAGGCGCCCACGTCGAATTTGTTGTTCCGTGCCAAATGCGCGCGCGCGTTGTTCCGCGTTGAATTTGTTGTTTCGCTAAATTTATTACGCTAATTTGTTGTTCCGCACCGAAGGCACCTGCACCGAAGGTACCCGTGTCGCTAAATATTTTTATGCTAATTTGTTGTTCTTTTAAATTTTGGCTATGGAAATAATTTCTTGGGGAACAAAAATTTCGCGGGAGAAAATCTTAAATGAACTGTGTCCGCCCGCGGGCACGGGTTATGACTAGTGTGTGTGTGTGTGTGTGTGTGTGTGTGTGTGTGTGTATTATACATTTGACAATGTTTTTTGACTTCTAGGGCTGACTAGGACAAGATAAAGAGTGTCTGAGATTTGATCTTGATAAATCAATGGGTGCGATTGGATTTTGTGAAAATTTTAGTGGGAAAAACATAAATTTTGGTGAGAAAGGTGTCTTGGAAACTAAAACTTTGAAATTAGAAGTGTCTTGGGAAAGATTGGGTAGATTAAATTTGGGGGGAAAGAGCCTTGGAAACCTAAACTTTGAAATAAGAAGTGCCTTGGGAAAGATTGTGGAGATTAAATTGGGGGGGAAAGTGCATTGGGAACCTAAACTTTGAAATTAAAATTGCCTTAGGAAAGATTGTGGAGAAGCATGATCCACTAAATTAAACAATATAAAAAATTTAGCGTAAAACAATTTAGCGGAACAACAAATTAGCATACAAATACCCTGAGATTTGTTTTTTCGCACGCCCGCGTCGAAGGCGGCGCCCGCCAAATCTTTTTACACTAATTTGTTGTTCCGCACCGAAGGCGCAGGTACCAAATTTGTTGTTCGACGCTGAATTTGTTGTTCCGTGCCGAAGGCGCCTGCGTCGAATTTATTGTTCCGCGTCGAAGGTGCCCGTGTCGATAAATATTTTACGCTACTTTATTGTTCTGTTAAATTCTGGCTGTGGAAATAATTTTTCGGTGTACAAAAATTTCACAGTGGAAATATTAAATGAACCTTGACCGCGGGCACGGGTTATGACTATCTATATATTAAAACACAACTATTTTTGAATCCTAGGGACAAGCTAATGTCATGCTGATGTATAAAGAGGTTGATAGATGAATGGCTAGGATTTAATCTTGGTAAAAGAAGGGTTGAGATGAGTGTTTGGAAAAACCACCACTTTTTTCTTTTGTTTTCAAACCCCCCACAATCACTACATTTGCGCAGAATACCACATATTTACCCTTTTTGCTAACAAAACCCTCTCATTTCACTTTTTACACACACACACACACACACACACACACACACACACACACACACACACACACACTTATGCACTTCAACCCTTCGCACCGAAGGCGCCCGCGCTGGAGGCGCCCGCTAAATTTTTTTTACGCTAATTTGTTGTTCTGACTCAAGGGCGTCCTCGCCAAATTTATTGATCTACGCCGAATTTGTTGTTCGGCACAAATTTGACTGTGTAAATAATGTTTGGGAACAAAGATTTCGCGGGGGAAAATCTTAAATGTATCGTGCCCGCGGGCACGGTTCATGACTAGTATACACACACACACACACACACACACACACACACACACATATATACACACATATATATATACATCTATTATATAAAAGAGGGATGTTATCAAGAGAAGTTGGATAAGAGAATTTGGACATGAGAAATTGGATAAGAGAATTTGGATATCTATTATCTATTATATAAAAGAGGGATGTTATCAAGAGAAGTTGGATAAGAGAATTTGGACATGAGAAATTGGATAAGAGAATTTGGATATCTATTATATAAAAGAGGGATGTTATCAAGAGAAGTTGGATAAGAGAAGTTGGATAAGAGAATTTGGACATGAGAAATTGGATAAGAGAATTTGGATATCTATTACATAAAAGAGGTATTTTATCAAGAGAAGTTGGATAAGAGAATTTGGACATGAGAAATTGGATAAGAGAATTTGGATATCTATTACATAAAAGAGGGATGTTATCAAGAGAAGTTGGATAAGAGAATTTGGACATGAGAAATTGGATAAGAGAATTTGGATATCTATTACATAAAAGAGGGATGGTATCAAGAGAAGTTGGATAAGAGAATTTGGACATGGATAAGATACACCCACCCACACTTTTTATTCTCCCCCCTTTTCGACCATTTTTTCAGTCCTTTAAAGATTTTGAATCTTATCCTACTATGACAAAGCTTTGTCCTACATGGCAAGTTTGTCCTGGGTGGCAATGACAATTTTGGGGGGAAACTTAAATTTGAGGGAAACTTGAAATTTTTTGGGAAAACTTGAAATTTGGGGGAACTTGATATTTGTAGGGGGAAAAACTCAGCCATTAAATAAACCGTGCCCTATGGACACAGGTAATGACTAGTATATATATATATATATATATATACTTATATATATATATACTAGTCAAAACCCGTGCCCGCGGGCACGGTTCATTTAAGATTTTCATCCGCGAAATCTTTGTTACCAAGCATTGTTTACACAATCAAATTCGGCGTAGAACAATAAATTCGGCGATGACGCCCTTGAGTAGGAACAACAAATTAGCGTAAAAAAATTTAGCGGGCGCCTTCGGCGCGAAGGATGGAAGTGCATAAGTGTGTGTGTATGGTGTGGGTAAAAAGTGAAATGAGAGGGTTTTTTAGCAAAAAGGGGAAATAGGTGGTATTCTGCGCAAATGTAGTGATTGTGGGGGGTTTGAAAACAAAAGGAAAAAAGTGGTGGGTTTTCCAAACACTCATCTCAACCCTTCTTTTACCAAGATTAAATCCTAACCATTCTTCTATCAACCTCTTTATACATCAGCATGACATCAGCTTGTCCCAATCAGCCCTAGAATTCAAAAACCTCTGTGTTTTAATATAAAGATACATATATATATATATATATATATATATATATATATATATATATATATGAGGAGTTATCCCCTGCGAACGGCATTCGCACGCAGCTGGGTGCGAATGGCTCGTGAGCCATTTGATTCGTTGAAAATTCATCGGACGGTGCTGGGAATTTATCGCGCGAGCTTGGGCCCCCGCTATGTTTCACTTTAGGGAAAATTACGAGCGTGCCATCAGCAACCCCCGCTCGCTAGGCCTCCTTCTCCCAGTTGATGCATTCTGCTTCGTCCTCAGATCTCTCCAAGCTACGCATTTCTCCTCTCCTCAGATCCGCAAGCAACACAGCCCCTCGATAAGGTTGGAGACGATCAAATCACCTTCGATCCTTTCTTACCATCCTCATTTATCATCAGATCTGTTTTGATTCTACTAGTTTGAGCTAATATTTTTAGATGCAACATTTGATTTTATTGTTTTTCTGGTGTTTTGATGATTTCTTCTTGTTTGGTGTTCGATTTTTTTTCCTTTTTGTTATCTCAAATCATCAAACAGTTGCTTGCTTTGAGCTGGGTTGTTTGCTTTGAGTTTGGGAAGGTTGATTCATGAGTTTGAGCTTGAGGATCTGAATCCACCATAGGTTGGTTATGATGCCAATGGGTTTGTGAGCAAGCCCGTGTTCGTGGGACACCTTGCACATCAGGTGTTCGATAGAATGCCTCAATGAAAACGAAGCTTCCAATTCTCTACTCAGTTGTTACTTGCAGCGTAGATCTTTTATGAATGAGGATAGCAAGAAACTCCCTAAGCTGGATGATGATATTGCTGACCATGTCAAAAGTGCCCTGACTGTAGGAGATTGTATCTATTTCTTCATCCAGTTCGATTCATCTTTAGTGTCCCAATTAACATTGTTTTGTTAATTTTTAGCCGTGATGGAGTGATCTAGACATTAGTTAGCATGTGAACAGTGTCAAATAAATTGGATGGATTCTTGAGGGACCTCTCTTGCTATAAACTGCTCGATTCGTACTTCGTAATTTGTTATGTATGTTGCATATTGTTGTTCTCTCATATTGTAGTTCATGGTATGTCGCACTGTGCTCTTTTATGGTTTTACTTTCTCAAGCAACAGAGTTATTGAATTCAAAATTTTTAGTAGCATCATGGATAAATATTGGAAGCATCTGCCTTTTTGTTTTTCATTAGGATATACAAAATCGTTAATGAGAAAAAAATTGACAAAAACTGATGCTTTAGCTGGATTCTTCTTCTTCAATCTTTTTCTTTTTTTGGAGAGAAGTGCATGAGGTCTTTTTTGGTTGCTGGGGTTTTTTCCAGTTCTTGGGTCTTTTTCAATTCTATCTTCTAGTGTTTGATGATATCATATATGCCCTCATGTTGCATATCATGATTGGGTTCATTGGGATATTTACTTCCGGCTTTGTTAAAAAATTCAGGCATGATGATGTTATTTGTGTGTAATAAAGATGATTTTCATATGGATGTGCAGGATGTTGCAGTCATGATATACCAGGGTTTTATGACATAGGGAATGTCATTGATCAGCACCAAGAGATGCGATTGGATATCGATCAAATGTCCTAAGAGGTAAAGAAATTAGAGATTTAATCTTGGGCCATTTGCTGGATGAGTCTAAAACTGCATGCATGTTGGATCAATTTTGTTAGACTTGTCTGAAGACTCTCAGCTTCCGACAATGACTGTCTCCGACCTCCGACAACGACCGCGCCTATTGTATACGTCTATTTGGCTGCCTACGACACCAAACAAGAAGAAATCATCAAAACACCACAAAAACAATCAAATCAAATGTTACATCTGAAAATATTAGCTCAAACTAGTAGAATCAAAACAGATCGGAGGATAAATGAGGATGGTAAGAAAGGAGATTTGATCGTCTCCAACCTTATCGAGGGGCTGTGTCGCTTGCGGATCTGAGGAGAGGAGAAATGCGCAGCTTGGAGATATCTGAGGGCGAAGCGGAACGGAACGCATCAGCTGGGAGAAGGGGGGCCAAGCGAGCGGGGGTTGCTAATGGCACGCTCGTAATTTTTCCTTAAAGTGAAATATAGCGGGGGCCCAAGCTCGCGCGATAAAATCCCAGCACCGTCCGATGAATTTTCGACGAATCCAATGGCTCACGAGCCATTCGCATCCAGCTGCGTGCGAATGCTGTTCGCAGGGGATAACTCCTCTATATATATATATATATATATATATATATATATATATATATATATATATATATATATATATATATATATATATATCTATATCTATATCTATATCTATATCTATTATACATTTGACAGAGTTTTTTGAATCCTAGGGCTGACTAGGACAAGATAAAAGACGGTTGAGATTTGATCTTGGTAAATCAACGGTTGAGATGGGTTGATGTAAAATATTTTGGAGGGACCACTTTGATTTTTGAGAGAGAAAAGGTGGGTCAGGCTGAAAGAGAAAAGGTCCATGTATGGGTTTTCGTTGGTTTGGATATAATTTGAATTCGTTGGAAAAAGAAAAGGCCAGCTAGAAATAAACATGGAATCATTGCAGTTCTCTCCTCCCAAAAAAGAACTCACCAATCCTCCAACCCTCCATGCACAGCACCTCACAACCCACCAATCCTCCACGCCCAGCACGCCTCCAGCATCAACTCACAATGCTGGAGGCTGCTAACAGCTCCTCGGCTTCTACTCACAACGCCTCGCCTTCTACATAAAAAATCCTTCAATTTAAAATAAGTATCCTCCATCAATGGGTTCTGTTTCTTCTCCCCATCAATTTCGCCAGCCTCGAGATCATCTCCCAGCCTCAAGAGCTAGGGCATCTTGGATCTTCCTCTCCAATCGCAAGCTCTTCAATCTCATCGCAGGTAACCCCATCTCCGAGTTTCGCTATAATATAGATCTGCTCTTGGGGCTTTCATTTGATCTTCGTTCTCTCCTTTCGAGTTGTCGCAGGTAACCCCACCTTTGTTGGAGCCTTCTCTTAGCCAGCATCATCTTCAAGGTACAAGAATCTATTTTGAGATTTCTCAATTTCTTTCTATTAGCTATTTTGATTTGAAATTTCTCAATTTCTTTCTATTCCTATTTTTTTCCCTTTGTTTTTTTCCTTTAGATGGAAAAATTAATTGTTTTGAGATCATCTTTCTGTTGCTACTATTGGAATGATATACTCTTTTATTTGAGCTTATTCAAAAAAGAGAAGGTAGTGTAATCAATCGAATCTTTATGAAGATTAGATTCAACTTTACTTGTGGATGTAATCAGAAGAATTGTTTGTGATGTCCTACATGCAACGCCAACAAATTCGAAGTATGGGGTTGTTATGATGGGTAGGAGCAGGCATAGATCAAAATATATGTGGATTTGAGAGCTAAAATGCTTTTAAGAAAAACGACATGTGCATTGGACTCCAAAATTTTGAACGTTGGCATGCTCATTTCTGTTTTCTGTCAACAAAATTATATCCAGTTTCGGTTACCTTTTAAGCTATACAAGTAAAAGAACAATCATCAGCATGAAAATAAATTCTGCTATTGTGCCAAACTGTGTGCGTCAATTTCTGGAGTTTGTTCTATTTTTGCTCATTTCAACTCATTTTATTAAAGAGATGGTGCGTCATTTTCTGGAGTTTGTTATATTTCTGCTCATTTCAACTCAGTTTGTTAAAGAGAAGGTGCGTCAACTCATTTCAACTCCTGGAGTTTGTTCAGTTTCTGCGGCAAGAGAAGGTGCGTCAAAGAAACTGAAGGTGCAATCAAAAGGTATGTTATTTGATCACTATGAGATTGCTATTTGATTGCTATGAGCTGTTGAAAATGAAGGTGCAGCAAAAAAATTTATAATTTCTGGAGTTTGTGTTTCTGGAGTTTCACAGATTTTAAGAAACTAAAGGTGCGGCAAAAACGAAGGCATCCTCTATTTCTAGAGTTGGTGTTTAACAGACTTTTAGAGTTTGTGCGGCAAAAAAGTTATAATTTCATAGATTTTAACTGTTACGTTTTGTGTTTCACAGATTTTTGGTTCTTTATAGAGGATCTAGAGCAAAAGAAGTTGCGGATTTGTTCTTGCAACTTAAAAAAGGTACATTTCTGGAGTTAAAATCTGTTTCATTTTAACTGTTTCATTTTTACTTAAATCCATGTGTGTCTCACAGATTTTTGGTTCTTTAAATTTGAAGTTATAATCCTATATATCTGGAGTTTGTTACATTTTGTGTTTGTGCTTAATTTATTGTGCAGAGACAAAAATTCACAATGTTTGTTGATATTTATGGAGTTTGTTTACATGTAACAAATTCCATACAAAATTAAGTACATGAATGTGCCAAAAGAGACAAATTTCAAGAAGCATGCACAATGTTGCTCTCCACCTCAACCAACAAACTCAATTTCTGGAGCATTCACAATTGTGCACAGACAAAATTCACAATGTTGGTTGATATTTCTGGAGTTTGTTTACCTGTAAAAAATTCTATACAAAAAGCTTAACAAATTCCATACAATTGTGCACAGACAAAATTAAGTACATAAATGTGCTAAAAGAGACCATAATATGGACACAACAATATCAGCCTAAAGCTTAGCATTCAGCCCCTTAAAGTGCATGTTTGGTTCCAATAGAAACATTCTGTGTGTATATGTCTTTGTGCGTGTGTGTATGTGTCTCAGGTGTAATGAACTTTCAAAAGAAACATTCTGATTTTGTTCTTTAAATGAATTATTGTGCATGAATTAATATTAGTTATTCAAAGGTAAAATATTAGTTCAAAAAATAATTCATATCCAGGGGTAATGATATTTTGATGGATATGAATTAATATTAGTTCAAAAGAAACATTCCGAATTAATTCATATCTAGGGGTAATGATATTCCGAAATAATTTTTATGGATATGAATTAATTCATATTACTAATTGAAAGTTAAAATATCACTGTTGGGCAATCAAATTTACAATAATCATCCCAATTAATATTGGTTTTCTGAAACATGCATCATTGAAATATATTTTTGATCTATTAATTCTTATATTGGTTTTCTGAAACATGCATCATTGAAATATTTTTTTGAGCTATTAATTCTTTTTCAGGGAAGTATTTTCATTGAGAAAACCAATTTACTGATATTGTGCTCCCATTCAATATCTTATTGCATACCATTCAATATCTGATTCTACCATTCAATATCTGATTCTATACTCTCTTTCAATATATTATGGCTCGCATTCGATTTAATTTCCCTTGGTTTAATTGCATCTTCCATTCCAAAATATGTGCAGATGGAAGAGAACGAAGCACGTACAACTAAGGAAGGAGAAAATGTTTTATCATCGCTTTTGACTTGGTTTTTCAAGGTGATTTGCTATTGACTTGGTTTTTCAAGGTGCCATTGTGATTAAGCACATCAATTTTGACGCATTAGGAAAGCCACTACTGAACTATTTTGTGAAAATGGATATCGTTGCACCTGCACCAGTGAACATCGTAAAATTGCTCGAAATGTTTTCATCTGAATAGTTTGCTCCAACATTATCCATTGTATTTACAGTAAGGATTTGCTTAGAACTACCTTGGTTTTCGTGAATTGCCTTGGATTTTTTGCTCTTAACTTAAAATTGATTAATATGTGGTGCATGCACATGATTATACTGATATTGTGCTCTCATTCAATATCTTATTACATACCATTCAATATGACAAGATGGCAAACTAGATGGAGAGCATACTAATATGATTTGATTTTTCACAGAGAAGATAAATAACCTGGAATGGTTCTGTAAATACAACAACTTGAAACCACGAGATTGAGGCATGATCATGCACAGGGCAAACAGTAACAACATATATACGTGTGATCAGGACGTCGATAGGATTTTGAAGGAGGAGCCAACGAGAGAAGACGATGTGCTGAACTTAACTTTTAACTGTAGCATCAACCAAGGTCATTATATATCATTTTCTTTGTTTATTTCAGTGAGTTCATTTTATAGACAAAAAAGGTCTATACTATTGAACTTAACTTTTAACTGATTTATGAAGTAACTTGAAAAATTCTTAACTTCTTCGAATACATTAACACCCAAGATAAATATATATATATATAATAACAAGGGTATTTTAGTGTAGATCCAAGTTTTGACTGATGCTGAAAGCCACATAAGATGAACTCTAACCTGAATATTAGAGTAGATATTAATATTTACATCAAAAGACTGGATCTAGCAATAAGCTGTGAATGGAATTTTATTCACTGATTGTATTTTTTTGATGGATGTATTTTTGTATTTTCTTTTTGTGGGTTGGAGGGCCATACACCCCTCTAAAAACATGGAGAAGAGATGTGGGAGGACATGGCTGAGATATTGGAGCAGAACATACCGATCAAATGAGAGCATCTCTGTTGTGTTGGAAAAGTTTGGTTCAATTGGCATTGATACTCATGGAGTTATTGCTCTCCTTGGTAAATAAATAATCATCTCACCACCGAGATCTTGAGCTTTTACATTGCTCATCAGCTCTCAAAAATTTCAATTTTTTTTCATATTGTGCCCTTTTAATTGGATTTGTTTTTATGTGAGTATGTTTTTAAGCAAGATATGCTATTTTGATTGGTATTGAATAGAGAAAATCTGAATATTTTTGAATGGGTAATTCTGTAAGGCCATGTAATTTTTCACCTTAATTGATTCTAAGTAGAAGATTTTTGCATTGCACCTAAAATTCCATATGATATATTTTCTTTTTTTGGTTTTCCAGCCAAGATCTATAATGAGAAAAAAGAGGTCAGATTTTGATCATTTTGATGTCAACTCTGAGGATGATCAATCACCACAATCTCAGACATCAGGATCGTCTACCCATATGGAACAACTACTTGAAAACAATGTAAGTGCCATAAACTCTCTGGTTCTCAACTCTGTTAATAACCCGAAAGTGTTCCCTTGGACAGGCTGAAGAAACTCAGAGCAGCGCAAGGAAGGGTTGTTGGCGGAGAGGCTGAGGGAAGTCTTATGGTGCAGTCCAAAACTCCAGCGGCCGGGGACTTCTAGCTCAGTCTCAGCAACAAGGGTGTGCCGTCAACCAGATCGAGAATTTGACAAAACTGACATGCCATAGCCCAAGAATGCCTGATGGGACACGGGGGTTCACGATGGGCCGGGGAAAGCCCCTCCCTCCGGTTATGGGTGGTCCGATGCTGGCGGCATCCATCGGTCTTGGTGCAATTCAGCTCTGAGTCTACAGCGAATATCATGCTAGAGTTTTAAGTTTGTGATTAACTATTGTAGCTGTTTGAAAGAGTTGTTTCCAATTTTGTGCAACTATTTGAATGTAATTCTGCAACCGGAATCGAATAAATCTAATGTTACCATTGTAGTAACTACTCAAGTTCAAATAAGGGTTGCTACCATTAATCATAAGTTTGCTATTTCTTGGGAAAATCTAGATCAGTAATAATGATAAAGAGGGTAGCAAACATGTAGCCTACCTGCTGACATATCTCTGAAACATGCAGGACTTTTTTTGTTCAAAATCTTAGTGCAAAGAGAATTATGAATGTGATATATGGTCAACTTGGCACAAATCGTCCACCTATTGTCAGTTCAGGTTGTTTGGGATATGCCTGCGGCTGCAACATTTTGTTGGTTCCTTTGGATATGTTAGCACTATGTGCTGTATGTTAGCACTATATGTAGCCTGCCTACTGACATATCTCTGAAACATGCAGAATTTTTTGCTTCAAAATCTTAGTGCCAAGAGAATTATGTATGTGATATATGGTCAACTTGGCACAAATCGTCCACCTGTTGTCAGTTCAGGTTGTTTGGGATATGCCTGCGGCTGCAACATTTTGTTGGTTCCTTTGGATACGTGAACATGGAGGATGGATGGAGATAGCTGTAGTCGGCGATACGATAAACAAGTTCACATGCATGATAGATGTCTTAATATGGTCTACAAGAAGCTCAAACTCAAGTGACCAACAAGATGATTGGGCATTTGAGGAGGTATGTTATGTAGAAATCTACAAAATCTGCATATTTAAATATGTTAAATGACATACCTTTAGAGTACAAGAGTGTGCATTACTTGCATCTTACAATTCTAAAGCTCTCAAGTGACAGTTTGCTAAAAGTTAAACTACATTTTTAGAGGTTTGTAGAGACAAAGAAAATCAAGTACACACTAGACAAGCTGAAACGATTTATGCCGAGAACATCAAGATCAAAGACTCAAAATATTTCATAATACAAAGAAAAGTTAAGTTTGATAAATTATGCGACGAATTCTGAAGTGGAACCTCTTTTATTTTTTGCCTGTACAGATGAAATGCGGCGAAAAGCCTACAAATCCAAGCCAAATATCATGGTGGGAAAGAAACCTGCAAACTGATATTGTGAAGACAGTGTTCTTCAAGTCCATAGGTAGAGTTAAGTGACACAATTAATTATTGTTTTCAATATAGAAAATTAAATTTATCTAAAATTTTTTGGGGAACTAAATATTGGGGAGACTAAAAATTTTGTGAAGAACTAAATAAATAATGGGTGAACTAAATTCTCTGGAAAAACTAAATTTTTGGGGAACTACGATTTTGAGGGGGGCCTAATAATTATTGCGCTTTAAATATTATTGTTTGTTAAAAATTATGGGGTCCAAGAATTTGCGGAGGGGAATATTTTAAATTACATGTGCCCTTGGGCACGGGGTATGTTTACGGGTGTTTTCTCACCATAGTTCGTTGACCATCGGCTGTGTGGTCAACGTGGTCAAGGGGCCGGCTTAGGGGTCCCTTGGGATCGCTGAGCCCGCTTATTCTCGGCGTGGGAGGAAGGAGGGTCGGGCGTAGATGGGGGAGTCCCCGGGTAGCGTCGATCCTCTGCCTTCGGGGAGCTGAGGAGAAGCCTCGGCTCGATGGGTCGCGCTCGGCCTCGGCTGGGTCGCGCTCGGCCTCGGTCGGATCCGCGTCAAGGAGTAGCCTCGGTGCCTTGCAAGTGGGTTGGTGCTTGAGCAGTCGTCCACCTGACAACTGTGATGGGGGTAGCCGACCGACGCTGAGGGGTAGCCTCGGTGCCTCGGATATCTTCTTCCTGGACAGATGAGGAAACTCGTCAGGGAGGCCGAACCTAGGTTTCGGCCAAATCCCCTCCGATGCCTAAGTCAGATCAAGGTCTGAAGGGATACTCGACGGGGGAGATCCGGCTTGTAAGGAAGCCGAAACGTCAACCCAGGCAGCACGAGTTTGGGGGAGGGAGGAAATGGAGTGGCGAATGCCTAGGTCATTGATGGAGTACCTCTCTATTGATTACCTGAGTCTCGATCCCCTTCTCAGTCATCCTGGCCTTCCCCTTATAGGGTCCCTCGTGATTTCCCCACGTCCCACCTCCTCTCACGTCCCCACGATCCGCCTCCGCCTCCTCCCACTCGTGCGTAGTGGAGGGGTGGCCCATTAACGGGTCCGTTAATGGCCATTATGGGATCACGGATTCCGAGGGACAGTTAATCGGGCCGAATGGGGGCTAGTCGGGTGCCCCCGAGGGTGGAGTGGCCGGGCCTTCAGCCCTATCCGTGGGCCTTTCTGGGTGGGCCCGTCTTCTCTAGTTGGCGTCCCCTTTGAGTCTGGGCCTTGGGCCGTTGTAACTCGGGCTGGTCCAAATTAGTCGTAACAATTGCCCCCATCGCCCAGGCCGTTCAGCTTCCGTCGGTTCGGTTCGGGTGATGTGACTCTTTCATGATCTGATGGGTGCATCAGTCGAGGCTCCGCCATTAAATGAATGTCATTATTATCGCTCCGTTTGAACTTCTGTTGGTGCAGTTTTCGAAGCATCGCCGTCGTCTTGATATCGCCACATGCTCTCCCTTGGCGGTTCAGATCCAACCATCGTCCTCTATATATACGCTCCAATCCCTCGAGCTTCAACTCTTTCGCGCTCATTCCTTCTTGATCTCTGTTCTGCCAGCTTCTTCTTCCCGACATCTGCCTTCTTCCCAGCTCTTATTAAGGTAATTCTCCCACTCTTTAACTCGGGCTATGGCCATGCTTAGAATAGGTGATACACGCCCTGGCGGACCGACGCCTGGTCCCGATCGTGCCCATCCCTCGTGGCTCAAAGCTCCTTTGCCGCCCCCAGGGGTCCCGGATAAAGGGAAAGGAAAACTTTTTCCGGATCCCGTTGGGGACGATGTGGCCTCGTCTTTCGATCGATTAGGCATTCCTCCATCAATCCTCCAGTCATCATCTATGGCCCCTTTCTTAGTCACTAGGGAAATACGGGAGAGGTATTTATGTCATCCCTATGATGTCCGGATTCCCTTTGGAGATGAGCGGATCTGCTTCCCGCAGAGTAACGAGGTTGGCGTCTACGTCGAGATGTTCCATCTGGGGCTCCGCTTCCCCCTTCACCCTTTTATCATTCAATTCACGGATTCCTTGAAAGTCGCCCTGTGCCAGCTAACGCTATCCTCAATCGTGGTGCTGACCGGGTTCATTGTGCTTTGTATCACTCACGGCCTGGAGCCGTCTCTCCCCCTCCTCTTTCACTTTTACTGGATCCAGACGGTTGGCCTCGGATCTTGGCTGTACCTCTGGGCCCGTGCAGGGCGGGTGTGCCTGCTCGGTCTGCCCCCTTGGTTGGGGAACTGGGACTCTAGCTTTGTTTTCGTTGTCTTTCCCCGGGTCTCGATGATATTGACAGGTTGGGGGAGTTCGCAACGAACCGACAGGGCGGTAACCTTATCCGAGGCCGAGCGGGCCGCGGTCCGCCTCCTGTCGTCACTTTCTCTTGAGGAGAGGTCAGTCTGGCATTTTCTGGACGACATGCATCTTAAGTGTACTCTGTGGTCACCCGGTAAGTTGTCTCCCTTCCTTCTGTTTAACCTCTGGCTCACCCTGATTTCGCTTCCTCTCGCAGGGATGGCTGGCCGCGAATTCACCCACGATGTTGATGAGCTTATTCGGCTGGGATCTTGCCGGGGCCGTGGGAGCTCTTCCGGATGGGCGCATCGTCGCTCTGTAGATGAAGAGTTGCGTCGGTCCGAGCCACTTTCGGGGAGGATTGAGGCCAAGTCTCCCCCACGGGTCGCATCGGGTCCCCTCGGAGGAGAAGTCACTGGGATCAACCCCCTCCTTGTTGAGGGTTCCGGATCGGCTCCTCGGCCGTCCGCGGGTGGGAGTCGCAAGCGCTCTCCCCCAGTTACCGCTGGCCCTAACGGGAAGAAGTCGCGGAAGAACGGTGGGGGTGCCGCTTCTCCGGCTCCCGCCGTCGCGCCGACGGATCCCGGCAAAGCAATCGTGCTGACCGTCACGGCCGACCCTACCGCCCACGCCGTCGTCACTCCCTCGGCTACCCCTTCGGCCTTGGGGGCTATCTGCGTCTTGCCAATCGCCCCAGCAGGCCCCGCTGATCCCGCCGGGGACTCGGTGCCCCTTGATATGGCCTTGGCGAATCGGCCGGCGGCGGACTCCGTCCTTCCGGGGGACCGTTCCCTCTTGGAGTTGTCCCCCGTGGACGTATTGTCAGACTCTCTGGTCGGTCATCTCCGACAGGTTCGAATTCCTGTCGTTTTCAAATAGTTGCCCTGCCCTTCGATCCTCCTTGGTATAATCTACCTCTCTTTTGTTTACAAGCCACCGCGATGGCTGTCGAGGCGCAATGCCGGGTGACCCGATTGAGGAACCTCGAGGATTCCCTAAATCGGGAGCGCGCTCGGGCTGGGGAGGCTGACGTAGCCCTTCAAGATGCCCGCATGGAAGCTCGGCAGCAACATCGTCGTGCCGACGAGCTCAAGTCTCAAGTACATGATCTCAAACGAGATCTTGTGGATGTCCATGACTTGAGCCGAGAAGCGGAAGAAAAGTTCTGGTGGGAGAGGGAGGATCTCTGGGGCCAACTCGCCGAGCTGCGTCGACGGCTCCGCTTCGCCGAGGAGGCTGAGAAGGGCATCGACACGGCCATAAGGTTGAGGATTGCGTCGGTCCTGAGGGAGGTCTTCGGGACTTATGAGGACCTCCTCGCCCCTCGCATAGTGGAGGTCTTCAGGGAGTAATTCCAACAGTTTATAGAGCTCGCTCGGGAGCCGATCCCCCCTCCACCGGGACACGCCGATCCCCACTGCTCGGAGCAAGGCGAGGCCCTGGATGACGCTATCTCTCGTGCTCCGGACCCCTGAAGAGCCCTTGTACCATGTCCCCCCTTTTATTTTCTTGGGTGACAAATTTTGTTGTCAACAACAGTGCTTGAGAGGATGTTGCTGAGTGATATGTAACACATACCATTAATGAAAATGATTTCTTCTAGTCAGTTCTTCTTGCGCCACTGGTCTCTTCTTCGAGGGTTCTCCCCTTTGGAATAGCCTTCGATGTTCCTAGACCGGACGGGCATCGTCGCCCTCGTCAGGGTGTTGTCCCGGGCTCATCTAGCTTGGGATGTCGTTCTTCCCGCCGATTCTGTCTGTCGGGGTGATTGTCCTCAGCCTGGCGGGCGAGTGGGTCACTTGGTCCACGAGGGAAGTCATCCCTCGGATTGTGGCTGGCAGTCATGCTTGTTGGCTGGGGGAGTTGCCCCAACCTTACGAGCGGGCGGTTTTGCTCGGTCCGCGGGGGTGAGTACCCCTCGGCTTATGACCGACCGTCGTGCTCGCTGGCAAGGGGAGTTGCCCCCAGTCTTACGAGCGGGCGGTTTTTCTCGGTCCGCGGTGGTGAGTACCTGTCACGCCCCACTTCCCAAAAATTTGGAGGCGAAGCGTGAGAAGGTTCGCTCAGACTTGAAGCTACAAAGCTGCAAGTCCGATAAGCGTCAAGAATCACAAAGTAGCATGTCCCTGTAATGTGACTCGGAAACAACAATAACAATAATAGCAAAAGAGGCAAATAATAATATTATCCTTCTCAGAGTCCAGATATAATTTCAACAACCAGAAATGCCACCAGGCAAACAAAAGAGTCCAAAAGAAAAGGCCTAGCATGGCCAAACAAAGAAACTAACAACAACGGTGCTACTCACCGACAACAAGACAACTAACAAAGGAGGAACGAAGGGAAACTAGGACTGGTCACCGGTGTCCTTGTACTCAATGTCAGCAACGGGATCGGGCACGAACTCCACGAACTCGTCACCCTCCACAGCAATCTCTGGCTCAGTAACTAACATGCGTCACCCAAAGAGCAGGGGGCACATGTCAGCAAGTCTACAAGACTTGTGCAAGGAAACTAGGAAAAGTAAAGACAACCTAGAAGTTCTAGAGTATGTTATGACATGGTATTTTATGCAATGAAACAACATCAGTTTATGTTATGGTATGATTATAGCATGGCAAGTAAACATGGCATGGCAAGTAACAAATTCATGATAAGTACAAGAATTATAAGCACGTCGTGCACAGAGATTCCGCCCTTTAGCTAGAGTGGCTGTACGGGCCAACTCTTACGCTCAAGTGACCGTTTATCCCTACCCCTCCACGTGTGTCGAGCCAGGGCATTACCCCCGAACACGTAATGCTCGCTTCTGGATCACGAGCCAGGAAGTGTTTTTAACACGTATGGCGTAGGGTTATGCCCGCATAACGGGTGCCTAGCCGGTAACACGGAAACACGGATTTGTACAAGGATTTGTAGTGTGTGCTACGATGCAACATGCAACATGATATGTAAAAGAATGCACATGAAATTGCGTACCGTTAAAGAAAATTAAACATGACAGGCAGTTGTATGACATGGCATGACAAAGGAATTCTAGCTTCGTCGTCAAGCTAAAATTGAATTTGCGCCTAGACCGCTATCATTTCACGGTCTAGTCTCTTTCACGCTAAAACAAAGTAATGGCCTAAAAACATGGCCTAAAGTAAGGTCGGCAAGTTTCACTTGCCTGGTACCAAAGTTGTTGTTCGACGCGAGTCACGAGATCGGTATCCTACGGAAATTGGGTTCGCTGTTATGGCAAAATAGAAAATTAGATTTAGAGTTCTAAACCGGTTTGCATTGGAATCCTACATCGTCTAATAATCCATTTTTAATTAGGGTTTCTAATTTACAGTGTGGGTTACAGAGAATTAAAGATAGATCACTAACCGTTTTGTAGCGGAAGAACGTCGATTGGAAGGGTTCCTCACGGCCGAATTGCTACAGATCTGGAGTTTGGAGTTCGTCGGGAAAATCTGGAGCAAAAGGTGATTCTAGGGTTTTTGGGGTCGGTCGGCGGCCAATGGGGTGGTGCCGGCGCAAAAGAGGGTGAGGGGAAGCTCGAGAGGATGAAGGAAGGTAAGAGGATGATTGGGGAATGATTGGGGAAGAAGATGAGCTAAGAAAAGTGAAGAAAGAATAGGAATGGTCGAGGGTTTAAATAAAGAAATAGTGCGGCGGCTACAACTTAACCTAGGTTTACTGGGCAATTTAGTCGGTCAGAGAAGGGTGGTCGACCGACTAGTTTGGGATCTAGTCGGTCGGTCGTCCAACTGACACCGACTAAGCATCAAACAGTGAACAGTGTCTGTACAGAGAAGGCATGATTAGTCGGTCTATGAAGACCCGTCGACCGACTAGTTTGGGATCTAGTCGGTCGGTAAACGTTCATGAACCGACTAAAGGTTGAATCGGATAGATAATGAGTACTGACAGTTAGTCTGTCTGTGTACAAGATCTGACCGACTAGTTTAGCAATTAGTCGATCGAAGAATGTGCTTAGACCGACTAAACGTAAATAGTTACTCAGTCGAAATTTACTGATAAGAATTAGTCGGTCTATGAAGTGTTGCCGACCGACTAGATTGCAATCTAGTCGGTTGGCTCTCCTTCATGAACTGACTAAGATGTACGAAAAGTGCCGAAATGAAGCGCGAAGCTTTGGGAAGATTTCTATGGCCTCTAGGATCACCCTAGTGCTAAGATTAAGACGCTATGAAGCTAATCGGAAGGATTACTAATGGAAAAGCACGCAAAGAGAGGGAACATCCAATATTATTAATATAAAATAGTCTTTACAAAAACCGGTCGTTACATCCTCCCCACCTTAAGAACAATTCCTCCCTCGGACTTTCCTAACACTCACGTGTCAGGGAACAAAAGTGGGTAGCGCTCTCGCATCTCATCTTCTCTCTCCCAAGTAGACTCTTCTGGCGAGCCGTGTCGCCACATCACCTTAACAAGATCGACGGTCTTGTTCCGAAGTAACTTCTGACGCCTGTCCAAAATCTGCACTGGCAGCTGGTCATACGTCAGATCAGGACGAACGATGATCTCCGAGAAATCCACAGCGTGAGATGGATCGCTGATGTACCGACGAAGCTGCGACACATGGAAAACATCGTGAACACCTTCCAAAGATGGCGACAAGGCTAAGCGGTAGGCTACCTCGCCAACTCTCTCCAGAATGTCAAACGGTCCAATGTATCTCGGGCTCAGCTTCCCCCGTTTCCCAAAGCGAATCACTCCTCGATTCGGGGAAATCTTCAGAAACACATGGTCACCTGGCTGAAACTCCAACGAACGCCGCTTAGCATCAGCCCAATGCTTGAAACGGTCTTGAGCAATCCTCAGCCTCTCCCGTATGTTCCTCACAACATCCACATCCTCCACGATCATCTCAGGTCCTAACAGCTCCCGATCTACAATGTCATCCCAACTCAGTGGCAATCGACATTTCTTCCCATATAGTGATCGCTCCAAAATGTAACCCAAAAAGGGCGACTGTGTAGTTTTACCGCAAGCGCACGGTGTAGCGGCGAGCGGGTTATCGAACACAGGGAGGACGAATGACAGTGCCTGCTCCGAACAACCTGGCTATAAGAACAGAAAAGAGGGAATTTGCCTTTTGGCGATCCTGTCACAATCGTCAGACAAAGTATGGAGATATAAAATCAAATAAAGACACCTAGGGAATGGGGAATCCCCACTACTCACCGTATCTCGTTGATGTGATTCATTGGTATCACAATTGCTAGGGTAGAATTTCGGATGAACTAGTTGCAACTGAATGTAAAACCTAGCTCACGCTCTCGCGCTGTTGCCGGTCTATAGCTAGCCTAGGGTTGGGACCAATCTCTTGCAAACCCTAGCCTAGGCAAGCTAGCATTAGGATCAACATCATCGTTCAATCGCGTCCCGAGCCAACTCTCGTGCAAACTCGGGCCACGACCTAGGTTGGGATAGTTCCTACCCGTCCAATCTCTTGCAAATGGGTATCGGTACGGAATTGCAACCGAGAACCCTAGTATCGGTCCAATCTCTTGCAAACCGATACTACGGAAACTCGATTTCAACCCAATTCGGATTTCTTGGGTTTCCTATCAAATTGGGATCCAATCTCTTGCAAATCCCAATCGGTATGAACACCTAGCTATCCGTAATAAATCGATCCCAAACTAACCCTAATAGCAATTCTAGCAATAGTTCTACCAAATCATCACAAATCGGAAATTGGGCTCGTAGGGTTCATCCCCACGCCCCAAGACGTTAGGACTACTCACAATTCATATCACAATTGCAAAAATAATCAATTGAAATAACAATAGAATTCATCACAATATTCAAATAAGCAATAAAAATGAGATTTTTAATGAAGAGGGAGACAAACCAATAGAGTTCTCCAAGAATCCAACAAAAATAAACTTTTCTCTCTTCTCCAATCACAAGAATCAAAAGCTAAAAAGTTTAATCTAAAAAGCTGCAAAAAGCAAAGGGAAAAGCTCTCTAACCTAGGTTAAAAACTGGGGTTAAATACCCCTCAAAACTGCCCAGAAAATCGTGACCAAAATGCCCCTGCGCAGCCTGAAAATCGCAATTTACGCTACAGGCAGCGCGGCTCACTCAGTCGAGTGACAAAAGTCGCTCGGCCGAGTAAGAAACCCTGAGAATTTCCAGTAAGTCTGGGGTCTTGGGGGTCTTCACTTCGGGCGTCGCTCGGCCGAGTGAGTTGTCGTCACTCGGCCGATGGCTTCTCATCACTCGGGCTGTCGGCAATTTCCACTCGGCCGAGTGGGTCTTCTGATGCTCAGGCAGACGAGAAACAGTAAGTTGGCTCTTTTTGATGGGCGTCGTCTGAGTGCCACTCGGGCGGACGGGGTTCCGTCACTCGGCCGATGTGGCTTCTGATGCTCGGCCGAGTGCACACATGAAGCGTGTCTGATCTGGTCAGCCGAGCGGAGTCTCGCTGGTCAGCCGAGTGACTCCTTCACTCGGCCGAGTGAGACACCAAAAATGCCCATTCTGATTGTTTTTTCCTCCTCATCGCTCCTACGACGTTCTTTCTTCTTCCGCTCCTCTCCAATAGCTAAATACCCCTCGGGGAAGTCGTCGGTGACACTCTGGAGTAGGTGTATCTCGGGATCACTCCAAATCGCTCCAAATCTCCTGAAATACGACAAAAACAACAAATCATGAAAAGTATCGCAATATTGTCGTTAAATCGTGAAAAGCGTGATTTGAGCGATCTAAATGGCATGCAATCATGCGGAAAAAAGGTATAAAATATGGAGTGATCAAAATCCCCCAAGCTTACCTCTTACTCGTCTTCGAGGAAGATAAGTAAAAGGCGAACCCGGTGGATTCAGAAAATGAAAACGACGAAAAACGATAAATGAAAACGAAGAAAAACGAAAAACGAAAAACGAAGAAGAAAGAAGAAAGCGAAGAGGGATGCTGCTAGATCATTTTTCTCAGGACGTGGGTTTTGCTTACTCATATAGCATGCACCGAATGTAAAACACATGTCAAAGAATTTTATTTCGATATCATAGTATAATGGTGCAAATAGAAATATAAAACCCAAGAATATTGATATAACATGAAAAACGGAATAATTTTAGAATTAACATCGTCTGAATCATTTAAAGCGGTATACAACATCGCAGATCACACACTTTTCAATTGAATGCTTTCTAAGAGGAGTATAAGAATATCACGCAATAGAATAGAAAGAATAGAAAAGCGTGGATTTCATGAAATGAGTGCTAGGCATAGATTTCTGGATTTCGTGAAGCTAAAACAATCTCACCGAGTATAGAATATTACTTAGCCTAGGTTGTCGTGCACCGTCAAGTAGTCACTCTCTCACACATCATTGGATTCCCTCCCCAAGCTTATCTATAAGCGTAGTGGCATAAAAAACAATATTTACATCCCCATTTTTATGAAGCTCCAAAAGTAATAAAAAATAAAAACAAAAAGAGGGAAGAAAGAGAGAACATGAGATGGGATAGTTTATTGAGATTCTTTTCTTTTTCTTTTCTTTTTCCCTTTTTTCTCTCTTTTTTTCAATAGCATATATACACAATGATCCCAAATCAAAGAGAAATAAGGATATACCAGAATTTTTCTTTTTCTTTCTTTGGTTTTGGGAAATTTGGAGCTAGGAATTAATAGCGGGGGAAATGCCATATATTAGAATCGCTAAGGGGAGATTCACCAATGATTTTAAAATAGAGAATTGATGTTCAAGATATGTGGAGAAAGAAATAAATATGTCTCTCAGTTCACTCTATCAGACGTGCACGACAACTTCAGCAGGGTAATCTAATCTACTCAGTTTCGATCACAAAAAAGCTAACTAATCCAGATTTATCATAGCTAACATCATTCAATCATCCTGAAGTGAAAAGTACAAATCTTGCAAATAGAAGTGATATAGGAAAAGAAAACGGTACTCCAGATATAAGCATTCAATGCGTGAAGCTTGGTGTGTTTTCTGCGATAGCATACATATGAATATTCAGACTCAGCTAATAATAAAATTTCATCCATTTTCATGCGGAAGAAGTGTGGGTTACTATCTGTAAATGCAAGGCAAATCACAGCATATGATATCAGAAATAAAATCTAAGACATGACAAATATAGCATGCATATAGAGAAAGCTAAATCCACGTCATCATCATCACAGAAAAGTCATCTCTAGCATGAGATGAAAAAGAAATAAAGATAAAGAGGGAAAATAAAGCTATTTGCAATGCAGCACACGAAGAAAATGAGAAAAAGCGTGATGCATGGTAAAAAAGGAAAAAGTGATGAAAGCGAGTGCAAAAGCGGAAAATGGCGTGAAAAAACTAAAAATAAAGGTGGTAAATCGAAAAGAACGTGAGAACTCACTCCCCCAAGCTAAAGTGCACAGTGTCCTCAATGTGCGAAGTGTGGCACACCGAGAGACGTGTAATGTGAGGGGAAGGTAAGGATGCATGCATGATGAGAAAGAAAATAAAAATAACGAAATGAAAAATATGATGCGGACATGATGCATGCAGATACAGGAGTGATACAGATATAAAAGTGTGACACCAAAATTCTCTCCCTCTCTCCCAAAAATGATATAGAAATATATGAACAAAATGTGGACCCAAAAACAGTGAGGGGAGGGGGTGGTGGGCAAAAATCATCAGGACCCAGTAGAGACGGGCAGCACGACGGCAAAAAGGATCAATGGCATCGAGGGTGCCTAAGAGGGTGGGGCTGCGCCGTCTCCGTCCTGAGGCGGAGGTGGTGGTGGTGGTGGTGGCTGGGGAACAGTCTGCTGGGTGGGTGTGGGTGTGGGTGTGGAAGCAGGCTGGGTGCCTGTAGGAGTGGGGGTGGGTGCCTGCTGGTGGGTGTGGGTACGCGAGGAAGCCGCTCGAGAACCTGGGTGAGGCAATAGTGAATGCCCGGAAGTAGGTCGAAGCGGCGAGCCATATCGGTGACGGTGGCGGACAGGGTCCTAAGGTCACCTCTGAGGCCACTCACCGCCCCCTCGAGAGCACGAATGCTCTGAAGTACAGTGTCGGGGGGAGGTGGTGCAGAGGGACGCACCTATCTGTGCTGTGCAGGACAGGGCTGGCGGATTCGGGTGGCGTAGGTGATGGGCTCAGCAGGCATGTGGAGGAAAGGTGATGTGCTCGCAAGTGTGGGCCTAGCCTCAGTGCGAGGCTGGGGCGCAGGCTGGTAAGAAGTTGAGGCAGCAGCAGCGGAAGTGGAGTATAAGAGTGGCAATGAGGCGGCCAGAGAGGTCGGTGACACAGACATGTGGACAGACGCCACGACACTCTCAGAAAAAACGGCTGCGGTGGAGACAGAGGTGGAAACCATGGGCTCCACGACGGCAGTAAAAGAGGGCTCTCCGCTCTCAACTATAGTCAGTGGGCGCTCGGGCAGGGCAGAGGAAACGGGCTCAACGGACAGAGGGCCAGCTGTGGTGGGAGTGGTGGAGGGCGTGGAGGTAGTGGAGGTGGGCTCAGTGAGGGTACTCCCGACACCGGCAGAAGTGTGGACAGAGGTGTCGGGAGCAGCAAAAATATCAGGCTGCTGAGGGGCCACGGGGTCAGCAGGAGCAGCGGGGTCAGCGGGTGCAACGTGTGCAGCGTGTGCAGCGTGGGCCTGCTCAGCCTCCTCGGCCTCAAGCACGTAGTCGGCGGGGATCAGGAGATCCATTGCCGGAAGCCAGTCCACCTATGCTGGTGCTATCAAAGTCCAAGCTGGGCTTGGAAGGATCATGTAATCCGCATCGTAGGGGCCATGCAACCAAACCCAGTGCCGCTGACCGTGCGGACGTAGCATCTTCATCCGGGCCATGACGTCAATGGACAGTGAAGTGGGGCCCGGGGCTCATCGCACGTCATCCGAAAAGTCATCGCCGGTCATCATGGCGAGCAGGCTGATCAGACCGTCGTAACATATCGGTGAGCGAGTGCCCACCGATACGATGATGCGATCCAAAAACCAGCTCGCGATATCAATCACGATGACGTCACCAACTCGTCACCCTCCTTAGATAGAGCTCTGGGGCGCATCATCGCGTAGAGCATATAAAGCTCCGGTATGGACATCGTCCCAGGCTCATATCTCGCCAAAAAGGTAGTCGCCATAAGGTGCTGAGCTATGCGGAGGCAAGGGTGGACGATGGCCGAGGCCTTGGCCCTACTAGGGTCGAAGGCGGCAGGTAGACCCGTGATCCGGGCCCAGAAAGCACCGGAATCGAAGGAAGGTGGGGGGGATGTGAGTGGGGGCGTAACCACGGTCGGCCCCAGGGACATCGGGCCATGAAAAGAAAGCTCTCATCATACTGAGAGTGACCTGGCACTCTCGGTCCATGAACCTAAACGAGCATCACTCGTCGGTCCGGGCGATAGAACTAAGCACCTCAAGTGTCGGTCGGACGAACGTGTCCGTCGACACCTGGAAGAAATCTCGCCAACCCACGTTGTCATACAACATGAGCATTCCCTCGAGTACCCCCAGGCGTCCTAGGTCTGCAAGGTGTGCGAACCTAGAGGGTACAATCGAGCACTGGGAAATGCGCTCAAAGACGACGCAGTGTGCGTCATCCCGGAACATAATCCTCAGTGGCCCGACAAGTGGAGCCGGTGGTGGTGGCTGTGGGACGGCAGGGAGTGGCTGTGCGGGGTGAATGGGCTCTGCAGGCTGTGCGGGGTGTGCGAGGTCTGCAGGCTGTGCGGGGTGAACGGGGTGTGGTGGTGTAGGCGGAGGAGAGTCTTCCACCTCGTGGGAGGGGCCGGGCTTATCCGATCGCTTCCGCTTGGCGGAAACTCTCCTCGACCGTGGCCGTGTCCGGGGCGGCATGTGGGCCCCGGGTGCTCACCAAAAACGTGAAAAATGCGACGTGCGTAAAATAAAAGAAAGAGTATACCGCGACACACCGCGAGAGCAAAGTAATGAAAGCGTGCGAAGACGACGCCTCCACGTAGCCCAAAACGATCCCCGGAAGCTCCCCTGGGCTCCCCTAAGCTCCCCAATATACCCTGCACATCAAACGAAGATATCAGCGAGTAATATTCAAAATGTATGGGGGTTAGGGGTATGATAGAGAGATAATGAATTTGATTTGAATTTGGGGTTCGTTAAACACACAGATCGTCGAAAAATAGGCAAAAGAGGATAAAATAGGCGAAATAAACGCTACCGGAGCTCGGCCGGTGAGATGGTCACCGGCGGCGACTCGGGCGAGGCGGAGGAGCGGTCGGCCGGCGGTGGTTGGCCGAGCGCGACGGCTGGGCGAGTGGGTCGGGTGAGTGAGGGGGGTGGTCACAGCGGTCGTAGGCGAGATTGGGCGCGGGCTCGGGTGGAAAATCGATAATAACGCTTCGAATTCCGCGCCGAGCCCGCAGTGACTTATATAAGGAAAAGTTACGACTCGGCCGAGTGACTAAGTCGCTCGGCCGAGTGATCGTAACAGAAATATTTTTGAAATTTCCTTCCCGCTTACGACTCGGCCGAGTGTCCTTGCCACCCTCGGCCGAGTGGAAGAAGTCCATTCGGCCGAGTGGCTCAAGCTACTCGGCAAGACTCGCCCTAGGAGCGTATCAGTTTCACTCGGCCGAGTGAATATATATACTCGGCCGAGTAGCAATTATACTGAAATCAAGAAAAGAAATAGAGAGTTGGGTACAGCAGACTTCCCTCGTTCGTGAGCCGCTCGGGCGGACGAACTTATGTGCTCGGCCGAGTGACTAGTATACTCGACCGAGTGAACCCTGTTTTCTGATGTTTGGCTTTGTTTGGGCTCTAAACTCTGTTTTTCTTCCTCCAGTCGATTTCATCTTCCTCCTAAGCATCGAGCGCATTCCAGGAGCGCTCCTCGTCGCCTTGTTCATCCTCCTAATGATAGGTACCTCGTTCTCCTCTCCTGTCAAAGAAAAATAGAACCCGTTATCACGAAATTTTTGGGCAAACGACTCAAAACACTAATAATTTCTAAAACAAAAATAAAGGAAAAGTAAAAATAAAGCGATAACCGTCAGGTTGCCTCCTGACAAGCGCTCGTTTAAGGTCGTGAGCTCGACCCCCTTTGATTTTCAATTCAATGCGGGATATTGGGTGCATATGAGATGCACCTGTCAAATTTTTCGGGGAGAACGCTTGGATTCGGATGTTTCGGCGGCGTGTTCTCCCTCGGTGATCTCTCGTCTCGGGTAGTGTTGGGGGGTGGCTCCCCCAAGCTAGTGCTTGCTCCGGTCCTCGGCTTCACCGGTGACGCCGATTTCCGTATCGGCGGAGCTTTCTTCGGAGACTTCAATTTTGAGAGCTTGCAGAGCTCTCGAATCCTTGCGACATCAGCGTCGCCTTCATCAACTTCGGTGGAGGGGTAGGGGGAATGCTCCATCTTTTCTTCTTGGTCCAAATCCGGCCCTTCCTCAAAATCTTCTTTGAATAGAGCGCCGATCGAATGGGGGATCGCCTCCTCAATAACCTCGTCAAGGAGGTCCATATAGTCCAGCTCCTCATGATAAGGCATGTGTTTCATTGCATTGGGAATATGAAGCTCCACCTCGATGTTGCCGACATTCAATGTTTGAGTTCCTTCACGTACGTCGACAATGACACCGGCGGTGGCGAGGAACGGGCGTCCAAGTATTAGTGACGTATCTCCCTCCTCCTTGACATCCATGATCATGAAGCCACATGGCAAACATATGCCCCCCGGGACTTGTAACAGGATATCCTCTGCGATCTCTACCGGCCTTGTGATCCGACCATCGGCTAGTTGTATCCGCATGTCGGTAGGCTTCAATTTTGTGCCGGTATTTAGCCTTAGGAACATAGAGAGAGGCATGAGGCTAACACTAGCCCCTAAGTCCACCAACGCCTTTTGTAGAGGGACGCCGCCCAAGGTGCAAGGAATTCGAAAACTCCCCGGGTCTTTGAATTTGGCGGGCTCCTTCTCTCTCTTGGTGAACCAAGAGCCCTCCTCGGCGAGCATAATTTTCTCCTTCCTCTTTCTTCCCGTAATCAAATCTTTCAGGAACTTGGCGTATGTCGGGATTTCCACGATAGCGTCGAGGAAGGGAATGTTGAGGCTTACCCCTCTCAAATACTCAAGAAACTTGGCTAGCCGTTTCTCCATTTTTGCTCTAGCAAGCCTCTGAGGGAATGGGATCGGTGGCATAAAACGCCTCTCTTCAATCAATTGCTCCGCTCTATACTTTTCTTCCATTTGTGGCTCTTTCTCTCTCTCAACTTCAATGGCCGGCTCGCTTGGCTCTACAATCTCAACCACGAGCTCCTCGGTAGGAATCATGGCGGGAGTGGTGTCCTTCCCGCCTCTCGTAGTAACTGCAACAACGGCGTTGATGTGGCCGGTGTTGCCCCGTGGATTTTGCTCGGGTTGCACCGGCAACTGTTGACTATTTCGATTTAGCAACGTAAGTTGCTCCGTAATTTGTCCAACGACAGTTGTAAGAGAGTCTTGGCCCGCCTTCAAGGAAGCATTGATCTTCTTCTGCTCGACCATGAACTCCTCCACCTTAGCTTCAAATTCAGATCGTTGTTGAGCTTATGGAGGGTTTTGATTTCTCCACCCTTGATTGTATCCGGGCGGCCTATAGGGTGGAACTTGTTGCTTCGGTGGGAAATTTTGTTGTGGAGGCCCCCTCGGTGGATAATGTTGTTGTTGTTGTTGTTGTTGTTGTCGAGCTTGTTGAGGTAGTTGTTGTGTCGGGTTCAATGCTCCATCATTGTTTGCATAGGAGAAACCGGGATGGTTTCTTGTGGCCGGATTGGCCCAATATCCTTGGTTCCCCGCGACGTATTGAACTTGCTCCAAAGATCCCTCTCCTTGTTCTCCTCCCAAATACATAGCTTGGGATTGGTCTTGCCAATCACACATTTGATTTGTTGGTGCGGATGTGGAAGGGGGTCCTTGGGGCTCCGTAATATACTTCTCCAGTCTCTCCACCACCTTGTGGAGAGAATCAAACTTGTTGGTCAGCTCCGCTACGGCCTTTGCCTCATAGATGCTAGATGGCTTCAAGGAGGACGAAGAGTGTCCTCGCTCGTCGCCCCATTGTTGATTGTTTGAGGCCATCTCCTCAATTAGGGCCGTAGCTTCGTTGGGAGTCTTCGATAGGATAGCACCATTTGCCGCGGCATCAATAATCTGCTTGGTCCCCGGTTGGAGACCATTGTAGAAGCTATGGACTAGCTCCCAATCTTCAATGCTATGGTGGGGGCACTGATGTTGTAGGTCTTTGAAGCGCTCCCAAGCCTCGTAGAGTGTCTCTTGAGGTCCTTGCTTGAAGGACATGAGGGCACTCCTAATCTTTACCGTCTTGGAAGGCGGATAGAACTTGTCGATGAACGCGCTTGCCAACTCATCCCATGTGGTAAAGACTCCCTCAGCTTGCGTCCTCAACCAATAAAAAGCTTTATCCTTTAATGTGAAGGGGAAGAGGCGCAGTCTGATGGCATCTAGGGTAACGCACGGTATCTGGAAGGTGGCGCACTTTGATAGGAAGAGCTGGATGTGGTAGTGGGGGTTTTCATGGGCGTTCCCATGAAATGGATCCTGCTGCATCAGAACCACAAGCCCGGTCTACAACTTAAAATTCTTGTCGGCCGCCAACTTCGTCATGGCTATGGACGAGGTCGTGGAGGAAGTCTTAGGCCAGAGCCTATCTCGAATGGAAATAATCCTCGCCATTCTTGCAGCTAACTCTTCAGGCGTCTCCCGGACGTTCATAAACCTCCCTTCCGTATCGGGTCTCCTCTCCGCTCTGATTCTTCGCAATGTACGCTCGATCTCAGGATCAAACAATATATCAATGGGGTCCGCAGTGGATCTCGTGTACATGCACGGGAAAACAAAGTTTCAAAGAAGGGATTAGCACAATGGAAGGGTTAGATAAAAATAAAGAAATAAAACAAAAAGATAGAAATAGCTAGGGTGGTAGGATCAAACACAATCGCCTCCCCGGCAACGGGGCCAAAAACTTGATCGCTCCAAAATGTAACCCAAAAAGGGTGACCGAGTAGTTTTACCGCAAGCGCACGGTGTAGCGGCGAGCGGGTTATCGAACACAGGGAGGACGAATGACAGTGCCTGCTCCGAACAACCTGGCTATAAGAACAGAAAAGAGGGAATTTGCCTTTTGGCGATCCTGTCACAATCGTCAGACAAAGTACGGAGATATAAAATCAAATAAAGACGCCTAGGGAATGGGGAATCCCCGCTACTCACCGTATCTCGTCGATGTGATTCATTGGTATCACAATTTCTCGGGTAGAATTTCAGATGAACTAGTTGCAACTGAATGTAAAACCTAGCTCACGCTCTCTCGCTGTTGCCGGTCTATAGCTAGCCTAGGGTTGGGTCTAATCTCTTGCAAACCCTAGCCTAGGCAAGCTAGCATTAGGATCAACATCATCGTTCAATCGCGTCCCGAGCCCACTCTCGTGCAAACTCGGGCCACGACCTAGGTTGGGATAGTTCCTACCCGTCCAATCTCTTGCAAACGGGTATCGGTACGGAATTGCAACCGAGAACCCTAGTATCGGTCCAATCTCTTGCAAACCGATACTACGGAAACTCGATTTCAACCCAATTCGGATTTCTAGGGTTTTCTATCGAATTGGGATCCAATCTCTTGCAAATCCCAATCGGTATGAACACCTAGCTATCCGTAATAAATCGATCCCAAACTAACCCTAATAGCAATTCTAGCAATAGTTCTACCAAATCATCACAAATCGGAAATTGAGCTCGTAGGGTTCATCCTCACGCCCCAAGACGTTAGGACTACTCACAATTCATATCACAATTGCAAAAATAATCAATTGAAATAACAATAGAATTCATCACAATATTCAAATAAGCAATAAAAATGAGATTTTTAATGAAGAGGGAGACAAACCAATAGAGTTCTCCAATAATCCAACAAAAATAAACTTTTCTCTCCTCTCCAATCACAAGAATCAAAAGCTAAAAAGTTTAATCTAAAAAGCTGCAAAAAGCAAAGGGAAAAGCTCTCTAACCTAGGTTAAAAACTGGGGTTAAATACCCCTCAAAACTGCCCAGAAAATCGTGACCAAAATGCCACTGCGCAGCCTGAAAATCGTAATTTACGCTACAGGCAGCGCGGCTCACTCGGCCGAGTGACAAAAGTCGCTCGACCGAGTAAGAAACCCTGAGAATTTCCAGTAAGTCTGGGGTCTTGGGGGTCTTCACTTCGGGCGTCGCTCGGCCGAGTGAGTTGTCGTCACTCGGCCGATGGCTTCTCATCACTCGGGCGGTCGACAATTTCCACTCGGCCGAGTGGGTCTTCTGATGCTCAGGCAGACGAGAAACAGTAAGTTGGCTCTTTTTGATGGGCGTCGTCTGAGTGCCACTCGGGCGGACGGGGTTCTGTCACTCGGCCGATGTGGCTTCTGATGCTCGGCCGAGTGCACACATGAAGCGTGTCCGATCTGGTCGGCCGAGCGGGGTCTCGCTGGTCGGCCGAGTGACTCCTTCACTCGGCCGAGTGAGACACCAAAAATGCCCATTCTGATTTTTTTTGCCTCCTCATCGCTCCTACGACGTTCTTTCTTCTTCCGCTCCTCTCCAATAGCTAAATACCCCTCGGGGAAGTCGTCGGTGACACACTGGAGTAGGTGTATCTCGGGATCACTCCAAATCGCTCCAAATCTCCTGAAATACGACAAAAACAACAAATCGTGAAAAGTATCGCAATATTGTCGATAAATCATGAAAAGCGTGATTTGAGCGATCTAAATGGTATGCAATCTTGCGGAAAAAAGGTGTAAAATATGGAGTGATCATATAGCGCGGCAAAAGGTGCCATGCCAATACTCACCTGGTAGCTGTTATTATAGGCAAACTCCATGAGGTGGAGATGATCCTCCCAAGAACCGTTGAAATCCAATATATACGCCCTCGGCATGTCTTCCAAGATCTGGATCGTCCACTCGGACTGGCCATCCGTCTGTGGATGGTACGCCATGCTGAAACTCAGACTCGTACCCAAGCTCTTCTGCAGACTCTGCCAAAACTGAGATGTGAATCTCGTGTCTCTGTCCGACACGATACTCACAGGGACTCCGTGAAGTCGTACGATCTCCTGCACGATTCACGTTACATCACTATCTAAACTAAGAAAAGGAAATTGAAACGGAGAGTAAAAGATTTACCTCCATATATCTCCTATCTAGCACCTCAGTAGACTATCCTACTCGAAAAGGAATAAAGTACGCGGATTTGGTCAATCGGTCTACGATCACCCAAATCGTGTCATTCTGCTTCAGACTCCGAGGTAGTCTAGTCACAAAGTCCATAGTGATGTGTTGCCACTTCCACTTCGGAATCGGAAGCGGTTGTAGTAACCCCGCCGTACGCTGATGCTCCGCCTTTACCTGCTGGCAAGCCAAGTACTTGGCTATGCTCTGAGCCACACTCCTCTTTATACCATGCCACCAAAAGTTCAAGCGAAGATCCGTGTACATCTTGGTCCCACCAGGATGCACAGAATACGGCAAACTGTGTGCCTCCACCAACAGCTCCTCTCTGATATCCCCAGCTGGCACACACAACCTGGCTCCAAACCTCAGCGAGCCATCCTCATGAATCAACAAGTCAGTCTGCAGACCAGCTTCCACCATCTCCCGAATCTTCACCAATTTCGGGTCTCCAGCATGTCCAGCCTTGATCCTATCCACGATCGTCGACTGTATCTGCATACACATCAACAAAGAGACCTCTCCAGGCAGAACAATCTCAATACCGGACTCGCAAAAATCCTGATGCAATCTCCACTGCGAAGTCAACAACATCACCGTTGGAAGCCTACTCAACGCATCCGGGACCACATTCACCTTGCCAGGGTGATACTGCAAATCAATCTCATAGTCCGCCTATGAGCTCCAACCACCGACGCTGTCACATGTTGAGCTCCTTCTGGGTAAAAATATACTTCAATCTTTTGTGATCGGTGAAGATCTTCACCTTCTCACTCAGCATGAAGTGCCTCCAAATCTTCAGCGCAAACACGACAGCAGCCGACTCCAAATCGTGCATCGGGTAATTCTTCTCATGAGCCTTAAGCTGACGAGAAGCATACGCAACCACGTACCCATGCTGATGCAATACACAACCGAGACCCTTGCCAGAAGCATCGCAAAAGATCTCGAATCCTCCACTCCGGTCGGGCACAGCAAGAACAGGGGCAGACGTCAGCCTCTCCTTCAGAACACCAAAAGCCTCCTCACAAACATCAGTCCAAACAAAAGGCACATCCTTCTGCGTCAATCTGGTCATTGGCTCGGCAACACGGGAGAAATCCTTGATGAATCGCCGGTAATAACCTGCAAGTCCAAGGAAACTCCGGATCTCTGACGCTGATTGCGGAACAGGCCACTCCCTGATAGCCTTAATCTTCTCGGGGTCCACCAAAATACCACCTCCAGTCACCACATGCCCGAGAAAAGCAACTCTATCCAGCCAAAACTCACACTTGGAATACTTAGCATACAACCGATGCTTCCTCAAGATCTCTAATACCGTCCTCAAGTGTGACGCATGCTCCTCCTCCGACTTCGAGTAGATCAGAATGTCGTCAATAAAGATAACGACAAACTTATCTAAAAAGTCATAGAAGATCAGATTCATCAGATTCATAAAAACTGTGGGTGCGTTGGTTACACTGAAAGGCATAACCACGAACTCGTAGTGTCCATATTTCGTTCTGAATGCTGTCTTCGGAACATCTTCCTTCCTCACCTTCAGCTGGTGATAACCACTCCTCAGATCCAGCTTAGAGAATACCCTCGATCCTTCCAGCTGATCAAAGATGTCATCAATACGAGGCAACGGATATCGATTCTTGACGGTCACCGCATTCAACTCCCGGTAGTCAACACACATGCGACGCGTACCGTCCTTTTCTTCACCAGCAAGACCGGTGCTCCCCACGGAGACACACTAGGATTAATGTAACCCTTCTAAAGAAGTTCATCCAGTTGCTTCCGTAATTCCTCCAATTCTGCTGGTGCCATGCGATACGGCGCTTTTGAAATAAGCTGTGCTCCCGAAATGAGATCGATCGAAAACTCGAGAGCTCGATCAGGTGGCAATCCAGACATCTCCTCGGGGAATACGTCGTCGAAGTCACGCACTACCACAGGCCGACACTGCTCCATCTGCATAGCAACGATCTCCACCGGCTTGGCCCGAAACCTGACCGGACCAAGCGAACTACTATCTCGGCTGAACTCGAACACCGGATGTCCAGGGATCTCGAACACCACCTTCTTCCTCCGACAATCGATCGTGGCATAGTAGCTCCCAAGGCAGTCCATCCCGAGAACAGTGTCATAGTTGATGATGTCGTGGACAATAAAATCAGCGTAGAGCTTATGTCCACAGACCACCAAAGGGCAAGAGTTGCAACCACGATGCACCGAGACCACGCCATTTCCTGTAACGATACTCCAACTCTTGGGAAGAGGGGAAGTCGACAAGGAATGCTTCTCCACGAAGCTCCGTGAAATAATGCACATCGATGCACCTGAGTCGAAGAGAACTCGTGCAGGAAATGTGCAAACCAAAATCACACCTAACAGACAGTCTAACAATCAAGTTCTATTCTAGCAGACAAACATATGCAAGCAACCAGACATAATCTAATAACTAAAACTAACTAAAGAAAGAAACAACTAGATTGAAGGCTACCTGCGATAACCTCATCTACCGCCTCGGTCTCAACAACAGTCATCAGAAACGCCTGCCGCCTCGGCTGAATAGCCTGCTGAAAAGCCTGCCTCTGCGGAACGAGAGGCGCTCCACGTCCGACAGGTACAGGCGCTCTCTGCTGCAACGGCTGAGCTGCAACAGGTCCCTTCCACAGCTGCTTGGACTTCGAGCAGTCCTTCATGGCATGCGCAGGATCACCACAAATCAAGCACTGCCCCAACATCTTCCGGCACTGATCCTTGACATGCCCAGTCTTGCCACAGAAATGGCAAGTCTTCAGAGTAGGAGGTCCTCCGGGCCTCATGAACTGCACCGACTGGTTGGGCCCGAACCCTGGTCTCACCACTGCTCTGGCCTGCTCCACAGGCCTCTTCCCAGTGCCAGTAATCTGTCCTCTCTTCTGACTCATAATCCGCTCCTGCCTCTTCGCCGCAATAAAAACCTTCTGATAGGACTCCGCATCAGAAGAAGTCACATTGCTCTGAAGATCCAAAGAAAGCCCCTGTAGAAACCTCTGGGCTCTCTCATCAGCATCCTGCACCATCTTCGGCGCAAAACGACTTAGCCTAGTGAACTCCTGGTGGTACTGGTCCACCGTCAAGCTCCCCTGCTTCAGGTCAATGAAGCACTGCGCCATCTCCCTCCTGGCAGCCTTCGAAAAGTATTCCTCATCAAATCTAGACTTGAAGGTAGCCCAAGATATCGGCTTCACCAGTAAATCCTCCTCGGCATCCCACCAGTTCCGAGCATTATCCTTAAGCTGCCTCTTCGCCAAGTCAACCCATCCAGTAGGGTCGACCTTCGACATCTTCAAGTTTTCCTCTATGTTCCTGGTCCATTCATCCGCAGCTAGAGGTCCTTCGGTCCCATCAAAGTAAGCGGGACCCAGCTCCCGAAACTGCTTCGCTCCAGGCTCGAAGCGAGGGACATTCTGAACAGGCTGCGCTGCTCGAGCAGGTGGAACATTCCGGGCATTTTGCAGCATCCCCTACTGCACCTGCATCATCTGGTGCATCATCCGCATGATCTCCCCGTTGGTGGGCTCCCGATCTGGCTCCTCGACACGAGGGGGCAAACCACCACCAGCACGGGTATTCTGTCTCCCAGCCATCTATTAACACAGGAAAAACGAAACAAATTTGACTCTCAACCTTATGACTCGGTGTTGAAATTTTTTATCGGACATTCTATAATTCTTATCGTTGTTCCGATTAAGTCACAGTTACAAAAAATAGGACCTGCATGGGCCACCAAAGAAACCTGTCACGCCCCGCTTCCCAAAAATATGGAGGCGAAGCGTGAGAAGGTCCGCTCAGACTTGAAGCTACAAAGCCGCAAGTCCAATAAGCGTCAAGAATCACAAAGTAGCAGGCCATGTAATGTGACTCGGAAACAACAATAACAATAATAGCAAAAGAGGCAAATAATAATATTATCCTTCTCAGAGTCCAGATATAATTTCAACAACCAGAAATGCCACCATGCAAACAAAAGAGTCCAAAAGAAAAGGCCTAGCATGGCCAAACAAAGAAACTAACAACAACGGTGCTACTCACCGACAACAACACAACTAACAAAGGAGGAACGAAGGGAAACTAGGACTGGTCACCGGTGTCCTCGTACTCAACGTCAGCAACGGGATCGGGCACGAACTCCACGAACTCATCACCCTCCACAGTAATCTCTGGCTCAGCAACTAACATGCGTCACCCAAAGAGCAGGGGGCACATGTCAGCAAGTCTACAAGACTTGTGCAAGGAAACTAGGAAAAGTAAAGAGAACCTAGCTGTTCTAGAGTATGTTATGACATGGTATTTTATGCAATGAAACAACAGCAGTTTATGTTATGGCATGATTATAGCATGGCAAGTAAACATGGCATGGCAAGTAACAAATTCATGACAAGTACAAGAATTATAAGCACGTCGTGCACAGAGATTCCGCCCTTTGGCTAGAGTGGCTGTATGGGCCAACTCTTACGCTCAAGTGACCGTTTATCCCTACCCCTCCACGTGTGTCGAGCCAGGGCATTACCCCCAAACACGTAATGCTCGCTTCTGGATCACGAGTCAGGAAGTGTTTTTAACACGTATGGCGTAGGGTTATGCCCGCATAACGGGTGCCTAGCTGGTAACACGGAAACACGGATTTGTACAAGGATTTGTAGCGTGTGCTACGATGCAACATGAAACATGATATGTAAAATGAATGCACATGAAATTGTGTACCGTTAAAGAAAATTAAACATGACAGGCAGTTGTATGGCATGGCATGACAAAGGAATTCTAGCTTCGTTGTCAAGCTAAAATTGAATTTGCGCCTAGACCGCTATCATTTCACGGTCTAGTCTCTTTCACGCTAAAACAAAGTAATGGCCTAAAAACATGGCCTTAAGTAAGGTCGGCAAGTTTCACTTGCCTGGTACCGAAGTTGTTGTTCGACGCGAGTCACGAGATCGGTATCCTACGGAAATTGGGTTCGCTGTTATGGCAAAATAGAAAATTAGATTTAGAGTTCTAAACCGGTTTGCATTAGAATCATACGTCGTCTAATAATCTATTTTTGATTAGGGTTTCTAATTTACAGTGTGGGTTACAGAGAATTAAAGATAGATCACTAACCGTTTTGTAGCGGAAGAATGACGATTGGAAGGGTTCCTTGCGGCCGAATTACTACAGATCTGGAGTTTGGAGTTCGTCGGGAAAATCTGGAGCAAAAGGAGATTCTAGGGTTTTTGGGGTCGGTCGGCGGCCAACGGGGTGTTGCCGGCGCAAAAGAGGGTGAGGGGAAGCTCGGGAGGATGAAGGAAGGTAAGAGGATGATTGGGGAATGATTGGGGAAGAAGATGAGCTAAGAAAAGTGAAGAAAGAATAGGAATGGTCGAGGGTTTAAATAAAGAAACAGTGCGGCGGCTACAACTTAACCTAGGTTTACTGGGCAATTTAGTCGGTCAGAGAAGGGTGGTCGACCGACTAGTTTGGGATCTAGTCAGTCGGTCGTCCAACTGACACCGACTAAGCATCAAACAGTGAACATTATCTGTACAGAGAAGGCATGATTAGTCGGTCTGTGAAGACCCGTCGACCGACTAGTTTGGGATCTAGTCGATCGGTGAACATTCATGAACTGACCAAAGGTCGAATAGGATAGATAATGAGTACTGACAGTTAGTCTGTCTGAGTACAAGACCTGACCGACTAGTTTAGCAATTAGTCGGTCGAAGAATGTGCTTAGACCTACTAAACGTAAACAGTAACTCAGTCGAAATTAACTGACAAGAATTAGTCGGTCTGTGAAGTGTTGCCGACCGACTAGATTCCAATCTAGTCGGTTGGCTCTCCTTCATGAACCGACTAAGATGCACGAAAAGTGCCGAAATGAAGCGCGAAGCTTCGGGAAGATTCCTATGGCCTCTAGGATCACCCTAGTACTAAGATTAAAACACTATGAAGTTAATCGAAAGGATTACTAATGGAAAAGCACGCAAAGAGAGGGAACATCCAATATTATTAATATAAAATAGTCATTACAAAAACCGATCGTTACAGTACCCCTCGGCTTATGACCGGCCGTCGTGCTCGTTGGCTGGGGGAGTTGCCCCCAGCCTTGCGAGCAAGCGGTTTTGCTCGGTCCGCGGGGGTGAGTACCCCTCGGCTTATGACCGTCCGTCGTGCCCGTCTGCTGGGGGAGTTGCCCCCAGCCTTACGGGCGGGCGGTTCGCTCGGTCTGCGCGGGTAACCACCCCTCGGCTTATGACCGGCCGTCGTGCCTGTCTGCTAGGGGAGTTGCCCCCAGCCTTACGAGCGGGCGGTTCGCTCGGTCTGTGCAGGTAAGCACCCCTCTGCTTATGATCGGCCGTTGTGCTCGCTGGCTGGGGGAGTTGCCCCCAACCTTACGAGCGGGCGGTTTCGCTCGGTCTGCAGGGGCGAGTGCCCCTCGGCTTATGACCGGCAGTCATGCCCGTCTGCTAGGGGAGTTGCCCCTAGCCTTACGAGCGGGCGGTTTGCTCGGTCTGCGCGGGTAAGCACCCCTCGGCTTATGACCGGTCGTCGTGCTCGCTGGCTGGGGGAGTTGCCCCCAGCCTTACGAGCGGGCGGTTTCGCTCGGTCTGCAGGGGCGAGTGCCCCTCGGCTTATGACCGGCCATCGTGCCCGTCTGCTGGGGGAGTTACCCCCAGCCTTACGAGCGGGCGGTTCGCTCGGTCTGCACGGGTAAGCACCCCTCGGCTTATGACCGACCGTCGTGCTCCCTAGCTGGGGGAGTTGCCCCAGCCTTACGAGCGGGCGGTTTCGCTCGGTTTGCGGGGGCGAGTGCCCCTCGGCTTATGACCGGCCGTCGTGTCCGTCTACTGGGGGAGTTGCCCCCAGCCTTACGAGTGGGCGGTTTCGCTCGGTCCGCAGGGGCGAGTACCCCTCTGTTTATGACCGGCCGTCGTGCCCGTCTGCTGGGGGAGTTGCCCCCAGCCTTACGAGCGGGCGGTCCGCTTCGGTCATCGGGCTCGACTGGCGAATTCTCTGGGGGGGCGACATTCCTCCCACTTAATGTTTAACCGTGGTTGCCTTGATTGAGTACTTATATGTGTCCCGAATCGTCTGCTCAAAACAGGTGATTGAATCTACACTGACGGTGTATGCCTTCATTTTCATGAGACAGTACATTTGGAGTAATGAAAAAGGAAAAGGCGATAAAAGACAGGGGAGGTTCTGGCAGGGTAGCCCTCCCCGGCGAAGCGGCGGCTGTTTACTCTATCCCATCACTCGATGATACGCGTAACCGTCTGGACCGCATTCACACTTTTTCGCTTGTCCTGCTGTTTGGACGTTCCTTCTCCCGAGGCGGGGTCATTGGCGGAGTTCTTCAGGTGCCCCCGGCTCACAAGCTTCTCGATGTCTTTCTTCAGGTGCCAACAGTCATCGATATCGTGGCCGTTATATTTGTGGTACTTGCAGTACTTCTCTTCATCCCTCCCGCCTTTCTTCATCCTTCGGGGAGGTCGGCTCATATGTCCCTCCTTCTGGGCTTGCGCTAGGATCACGTCCGGGGCGGTGGTCACCGAGGAGTGCCGGGGCTCTTCCCTCCGTGGTCTTCCTCTGGCCCTCTTCTCTTGTTGATGCTCCTCTGTGCCGCGATGCTCGTTCTCGTCGCGCTTGGTCCCGCGCCTGGTCTTATCCTCATCCATGGCCAGTGCCTCTTCTGTCAGCATGAAGCGTTCTGCTCGGGCCATAATTCCGGCGAGGTCCTTCGGTGGGTCGCTGTGTAGCGATTTCTTCAAGCCCCTATGTCGTAGGCCCTTTTTCAGGGCCGCCTTCACAACCAGCTCGGGGCAGCTATCCACGCTCAATCGCTCCACGTTGAAGCGATGCATGAAGTGTCTCAAAGATTCGGCCGGTCCCTGTACCACATTGAACAAGTGTTCCGAATCAGGTTTTACCTGCCGCCCGGTCATAAATTGCTTGTAGAACAACTGGGTGAGCTCCTCGAAGCTGTCTATTGACCGACTGGGCAGGCTGAGGTACCAGGTCCGTGCGGCCCCCCGTAGGGTGGAGTAGAAGCCCCTACAGAGCAGGGTGTCATTGGCCCCCTGGAACACCATGACCCCCTCGTAGTCCGTGGGGTCGCTGACGCCATTGTATTTCTCCAGTGTCGGTACCTTAAAGTTCGAGGGTATCCGCGCCTCGGTTATCCTCCGAGTCAGGGGGCATCGTTCTCTGCTGATGCACCCGGGTCGCTCCCCTTTGCCCGCCTCCTTGCCGTTCGGCCGCAACAGGGGGGGGCCGACGGAAGCTTGACCTCCTCTTGGGTCTTCGCCATCTTAGGTACCAGACTCGATCGGCGCGAACATTCTTTCCGGCTCTTCTGGTGGTGGGTCATTGCTCGTCGGCTGCCTCCGCTCTGGTAAGACCGGACGCTCGCTGACCGGTGATCATCCCGCCTACGTTTGTACGATCCCAGACGTGCGGACGAGGCAATCCTCGAGACGTCGTCCGTTCGCTTTGAGTCCCCCCCATTTCCTTCTCTGAATGAGGTGGGAGTGGGAGACCATGCCGGGGAAAAACTGGGCATGGTGAACCGACTCTCCATGTTGTGCACTCCTTTTCCTTGGTCGGCAACCACGGCGGAGCGAAGAGGTCGGCGATCCTCTTCCTGGCGGTAGGCCTGTCCCTCCCTACCCTTGGGGGGGAGTGCTACTGACGAGCTGTTGAATCGTCACGACTAAGGTTTGGATGTTGGTGTTGGTCTCCTGTGCATAGGCTCGGAGTTGCCCCTGCGTGGCCAGCCGGGTGTCGTCGGTCTCTCCGGCGGCGTGACCGTTCGGGTTCTCGGCGGGGGCGTGGTACGTGCCCTCCTCCGGGATGGGTGGCATGCGCCCCAGGCCATTGCCGATGGGTTTCATCTTGGTGGTTTGACGTGGGTGTTAGTTCGTTCCCATAGACGGCGCCAGATGTTTACGGGTGTTTTCTCACCACAGTTCGTTGACCGTCGGCTGTGTGGTCAACGTGGTCAAGGGGCTGGCTTAGGGGTCCCTTGGGATGCCGAGCCCGCATGTTCTCGGCGTGGGAGGAAGGAGGGTCGGACGCAGACGGGGGAATCCCCGGGTAGCGTCGATCCTCTGCCTTCGGGGAGCTGAGGAGAAGCCTCGGCTCGGTAGGTCGCGCTCGGCCTTGGCTGGGTCACGCTCGGCCTCGGTCGGATCCGCGTCGAGGGGTAGCCTTGGCGCCTTGCAAGTGGGTTGGTGCTTGAGCAGCTGTCCACCTGACGACTGCGATGGGGGTAGCCGACCGACGCTGAGGGGTAGCCTTGGCGCCTCGGATATCTTCTTCCTGGACAGCTGAGGAAACTCGTCAGGGAGGCCGAAACTCCTGGACAGATGAGGAAACTCGTCAGGGAGGCCGGACCTAGATTCCGGCCAAATCCCCTCCGATGCCTAAGTCAGATCAAGGTCTGAAGGGATACTCGGCGGGGGAGATCCGGCTTGTAAGGAAGTCGAAACGTCAACCCAGGCGGCACGAGTTTGGGGGAGGGAGTAAATGGAGTGGCGAATGCCTAGGTCATTGATGGGGTACCTCTCTGTTGATTACCTGAGTCTCGATCCCCTTTTCTGTCGTCCTGGCCTTCCCCTTATAGGGTCCCTCGTGATTGCCCCACGTCCCGCCTCCTCTCACGTCCCCATGATCCGCCTCCACCTCCTCCCACTCGTGCGTAGTGGAGGGGTGGCCCATTAACGGGTCCGTTAATGGCCATTATGGGATCGCGGATTCCGATGGGCGGTTAATCGGGCCGAATGGGGGCTAGTCGGGTGCCCCCGAGGGTGGAGTGGCCGGGCCTTCAGCCCTGTCCGTGGGCCTTTCCGGGTGGGCCCGTCTTCTCTAGTTCGTGTCCCCTTTGAGGCTAGGCCGTAGGCCGTTATAACTCGGGCTGGTCCAAATTAGTCGTAACAGGGTATGACTAGTATATATATATATGACTTTTCTCTTTGTATCTTTATATTATATATATATTGTGATCCTTTGTGTATTCATTGTGCAATTGTGTCTCTATGTGTGCTTTATTATATACATGATGTGATGTAAGACATTTACTTGCCTTTGGAATGTTGATATTGGATTCTCTTTCCTTTAGTCAACTAAAATTTCTTTTGTTAATGAGTTTTTGGTATATATCATTGTGATGCATCTTCGTGTTTTCTCGATTTTATTTTGGTATCACATTAAATATATATCACATTCTTTACACTCTCATGATTGTTTTAGTACTTATTTAGCACTATTGTTTTGTTTCTTTACTCCCACTTTTTGGATAATGCCATAGGGGGAGAGAAATAAACAAATCATAATTTTGTGCTAAGTAAATTCTAAACTTGAATCTAAGATTGAAGTTGCCTTAGATTCCAGGTGAGTAAGATATAATGAACTTGGTTTATAAAATCCTAAATTTCATGCAGTAAAATCATTTCATTCATGCATATCTTATATGTTTGCTTCAATTGATCAATAGATGCCCTTTATTTAATCTGACTAAATTGATTGGCATTTATGTAGGGGGAGTAAGTATTCAGTAAGCACAATTATTTATCTTTTTGTTTTTGTTTGTTTGTCATCATCAAAAAGGAGGAGAATGTTGAGTATTGGACTTCTCCCTATTTGGTGTTGATGATGAGCAAACATAAATACTTGTGACTAATCCCCTACTTGCAGCTAATCCATTGCCTAAGCATATAATGAAGATCAATAAGCAATGGATATCACTCAAGGATCAATCAAAGCATGAAAAGTGAATTGGATGATCAAAGATGATGAATGAAGCTCCTAGAAGACTTCAAGCTCATTCTATGGAAAGAAGAGAGGCTAATACAAGATGTAATCTTTTTATTCTCTTCTAGTATGTGCTTAGAAGTAGAACTATGTTGGAGCGCGCACACATCTTTATTTCTGTCCTAGGAAATCATTAGATCATGTTTCCTTGGCCTCCAATTCATAATTCTCAAACATGTTCATTTTGGATTCCAACAGGTGACTGCTGAAAGTTTTACAGACGCCTGTCTCCAAACAATCGCCTATAATTTGTACTACAGTCGTCTGTTTTGCACATACTTTATCATTTGGTTTTTAGGCTTTCAGTTATACCTTTCATCAGGTGACTACTGTACAAAGTTCAGGCACATGTCCAAGTTACAGGCGTCTGTGACTTGTTAGTCAGTCGCATGTCTCTCTCTTGCCCAAAGATCATTAACTTGGCTTCTTTCGACCAGACGACTGATGTTGGTTTCACAGTCTCCTGTGAATTCTTCTTCAGTCACCTGTCGATCCTTGTCTTAACACTTGGTGTTTGACAAGCTCTGCAAGTTTCGGCCTGACGACTGATGTTGGTTTCACAGTCGCATGTCGATGGCACAGGAACATGTGGATACCACATCAGTCACATGTCCTTCTTCCCAACATTTGCAGAATTTTCTCAACTTACTGATGTTTCACTCAGTCCCCTGTAGAAGGTTTATCAGTCGCCTGCTAGGTTTACATGCGCCTATTAAACTTACATCAGTCGACTGTCCTACGTGGTACGTTACCGTTTGAATTCTCATCTATCCTCTGACACAATGCAGTAGTCAACTGTTGGTTCTTCATCAGTCGACTGTCGAGTGTGTAAATTATATCTGTTGGATGTTTCTCCATGAATTTCAAAGGGGTTTTTGGAGATTCTGTATGAGGGTTTTAGAGAACTTGAAAGAGGGTTTCTACTGTTCCATTGAGGGGGGTTACTCATCTACGTGAACATCTCTTGAAAACCCTAAGCTTTCATCTTCAAGTTTTTAAAAGCTCTCAAATCCAAAAGCCCTAGATTCCAATCTCATGCTCTCTAACCTAGAATCAAAGTGATATCCTCTATGAAATTGGTGGTGACAAGAGAAATGGCTTTCTCTCTTCTTGGAAGAGACTTCAACACACAACTCACTTGCTCCTTCAAGTTCTACTTCAAGGCATAGGTGATTGTAAGTGTTGTTATTTCATTATTTCATATCTGTCTATATTAGTTTTACTCTTGGTTTGTGAAAGTGTTTTGCTTGATCCCAAGTTGTGGGACTCTAGGACATCGATTGTGTTTCAATTTCACTTGTAGGTTTGCTACAAGTGGGTTTAAAGAAAACCTCAAGTTAGGGTTCTAACTTGAGTATCTGGAGGTATCCGGATGGAAGGACGTAAGATTACCGGGAACAAGTCGGGAGTTAACTTGGGTAATCTGAACCCTTGAAACATACTTTGTGTTAGTATTGTTTCATTTTGGGTTTATTTATAATTTCACATTTATTGTTTGTTAGGAATTTAAATTGGTATACCTATCGTTTAAATTTTATAAACACTATTCAACCCCCCCCCCCCCTAGTGTTTTCCTCATAGACATGGTCCTTACAATAGGAGGGGGCATTGGGCTCGGTGGAGCCAGTTGAGGCTCAGTAGAGCCAGTTGTAGCCTTTTGGGGCAATGTGCTCTTCGAGAGCAAAATAACAGGGGACACCAGTTGATGCTCTACCAAGGTCAGTGAAGGTCATTCGTTGGACGAAGGCTCGAATCTTGCCAAGGTGGAGATTTGTGAAAGTTGGCTCGATTCAGTGCAGAAGGAACATTGGTCGTAAAGTCAAGTTATCTTATACAAATATAACTCGGATGTGCTCTGTTTCGAATTATCTGACTCTGCACAAGTCAGATACGAGGATGCTAAGTATTTGGTCTTCTACAGCGCAGTTGGTCAATTAGTCATCAGTTCGAGTCTGATGGTTGATCGCTCGGCATTTGGTTGTTCGGTCGTAACTCGGTTGAAGTCTGTGTTCGGTCGAACGTTCGTGGCGATGGCTCGATGGCGATAGCTCTTACACGTGGCTCGGCACTTCGGTCGTTCGATACAGAAGGAAGATTGTTCAGTCAAAGGGAGCACATTGGGATGCGGCCCACTAGGTTGCGGCAGAGGCCCACTAGGTTGCTGCATCATTAATTGCGTAGAGCGGTGATTGGATTGGATGTTGAAATTATCGAGATCCGTACCTTTAGGAACTCCTAGCCAATAATGACACATATTGTAACCTATGGTTATAAATAGGGGGTTTTAGGTTAGGGTTTCATGGGGATCATTATGGAACATCTGAGGAACCATTGAGTAAGCCGCCATTTGTGAGAGCCAAATTTAAGAGATATTGTTGTGAGCTTTCGGAGAGATCATTGTGTGCTTCTTGTTCATTGGACAAAGAGAAGATTTGTATTTGTTCTTTCCTTTCGTAATAAAGCTCATCGGTGTTCCCCCTTGGCCTGTCCATGACCTAAAAGTTGTTATCTCTCTTAGCGCTTCTCGTTTGTTTATAGTGTTGCTGATCTTTGTCCTCGGTCTCCATCGATCTTGTGTATTATGCAGTGTTGGTGCTTCCTCATCCTCCATCTTCTTGGTGGGTGTGAGTTTTTGGCACAATAAGAATAAGGGAGAGAAGCCCTAAAAATATCAGCCAAACGTGCGGGTTGAAGAAGAACCCAAACGGGTCAAGAAGAAAAAGCCCAAACCCGCAATATAAGTGAAAAAGTGATGGATGAAGCGATCGCATCTTTTTCGCGTCGTAATTCGACAAACAATGGCAGAGATATGGGAGGGACGACGTGGTCGTGTGAAAGAATGACGTGGTCGCATCAGAGCCTGCAGAAAGAACGACACGACCGTGTCGAAATCGACACGGTCTTGTTGAAGCCAAAAATTCCTAGTGTCCAGCTGAATAAGGCCGCCACAATTGTGTCAAATATGACACGATCGTGTGGTGACAGGAATTCACAGCCAAAAATTTCAGCACTGACACTTTGTCTCCCAAAAATGTAGAAAATTGCTCCGACCTCAAAAATTCTAGAAAAATATGTGTTGGAATCGGAACTTCATGATCTTCAACTAAAAAATAATATGAGACAAAGATAAAGACGTTAATAAGCTATAAAAATTGTGTTTTATGCAAAAGTAAATGATGAGCTCCAATATTAAGAGATATCATCAAAATGCGTGTATCGAAGCCAAAATGAACACGAATTATGCACAAAAAGTACAGAAATTGAGGGATAAATATAAAAATCTACCCGGAATTAGTGATACCACATAATAAAAAATGAACCTAAAAAATGTTAAGTATGCTTCACCTGAAATTATGCATACCAAAAGGTTAAGTCAACTTTCCCCTCAATTTGTTCATATGCTTGAGTGAAATTTGGGAGGTAGCAACAATCTTCAACATATAAGAGTACCTGAAAGGTATTCAAAATAGCTTGGCACCCTATTTTTTTTGAGTCCATGGGATTAGTCAATGGAGTTTAATCAAATAATCTAATATTATCAAACATTATCAATTTTAATCTTAGTTCTATTTAAATTAAACTTGGGTATCCGACAAGATACACATTAAGCATGGATATCCTAACATTGAGTTCAAGCATATAATCAATTAATAGGAACCCAAATCCATTCTGGTTCAGATTTCCTAGAATGCATATGCATGTGGTTTTTGAAGTGATGCACATTATTAACAAAATTTTCAATATAAGCATTTTTATTTATATTACACGCATTGTTTGGAATCCACTAGAAATCAAATGATTCTTAGCATGATGTACATGATGCTTTCTATGTGTTTTCACAAAATGTATATAATGCATCTTAAATGATTTTTTAACATGCCTAGATACATTTTAGAAGAATGACTTGCATGTCTAATATATAGATAAGTATGATTATGTTTAGCATGTAATTTATCACTAACATGTTTCATCTTAAAAGTTGAACTTTGCATAAAACTTGAAACATGTTGGCATGAAGAACATGCCTAAGTTCACATTTCCCTTATCAAACATAGAAATAATTTCCTCATGCTTCAATTTACTCAAAGAAATTTCTTTGTCAAGCATATCAATTTTAGCATTTAAATTCTTACATTCATCAATAATTCAAAACTTAATTTTTCAAATTTGCATCAATTAACTGGGATAAGGAAATACTATCCTTACTTTTCAAAAAATTCATGATCAATGTATCATGTGCATTTTTTTAATTTTTCATGATCCTAAAACAATTCACGATGATTACTTTTAAAAATATTTATCATGCTTTAATGATCCAAATTTATTTTGTAATAATTTATAATCCTAGACTAAATCATTATATTTACTGCTAACTCATTATAATCATCATCATTAATATTAGAGGTAGAGTTTGCCTCATCATCTTCAAGTGCCATGAATCATGTGATTGCCTCTTTTTATTGTTCTCCCTCTTCTTCTTTTGAGTATGTAGCATTTGAAGTAGATTCTTCAAAAATCTAAAACATGTGCCAAAGTTGATATATTGGTTGTGGTTCCTCCGACACATAGCTCAAGACATTGTCATTCAAAGATGAAAATAAAATTTTGATTAACTTTTCATTGAGGTTTGCCATTTGTTTTTCCTCATTTAGCCATTTTGAGGTGGATGTTGAAGGTGTGGGGTAGGACATCTTCACATAAATCCATAAATCCATGTTGATGGATTGAATGTAAAACATCATCATCCTTCTCCTATTATTGTAGTTGAAGCCATCGAACATCGGTGGTTACATTATGGAATGTTATTCGTGAATGTGAAACACGCCATCTTCTACCAGGTTCTGATACCACTAGTTGGATCCTAGGAGATGACAAGCAAAATTGCTTGAGGGGGTGACTAGTGTTTATGAATTTTATAAAATCCTTTAGAAATTTCTACCTAAGATTTCAGTTAGAGTTACATAATTAAATCTTAATCAACAATATCTTGCAAATATAAGGATGAATACAGAATGTGGAAGCTAGGATATTTGTAAGTATATAAAATAAGCAAAGAGTGAGAATCACAAACGCAATAGAATTATCTGGTTCGGACACCCTTATCCTACATCCAACCACACATCTAAATTTAGACAAATCCACTAATACATTCCCAAATGAAAGCAAGTTACAACACCCCCTTTACACCACACCTCAGTAAAGGAGAAATCACCTTAAACAAGCTCAAGAAATGACACATCTCCTCTAGAGAAATCACCTCACCCACAAATGAGAGAAACTTACAAAGCTCTTAAATACAATTTCACATATAGCCAAATGTTGAAGCTCTTGTGTTGATGAAGTGTGGTTATAGTGGTTGATCTCCAAATGATGAGAAAATATTAAGCTCTTTGAAATCAACAGTTGGCCAAGAAAGATCTGTGAAAAAATTTTACGATCAAGGTCAAAGAGTGTGTTTTCTTTTAAAAGAGTTTAAGCACAAAAGCAATTTTTCACTTGAAAACTTTTTGTCTTAATGTTCAACATAAATGCTAAACAACCATCTATATATAAAGCTCAAAACGGGTGAAAATAGTTTACCAAAATGCCTCTCAAACAGTCAAAAATAGCTACTTAAAATCTTCCCGTTATAGGCCCAACGACCACTACTAGTCAACTAAAGTACACCTTCTAGTCAATTAGTCCATCATGTAGTCGACTATGAGTAGTACTCTAATCGACTAGTTCCAAGATGCCAAGAAGCTGTTTGTGCTCTGTTATTTCTAATCAACTAGGCTTACCGGATCAGTCGACTAGTCCATAAATTAGTCAACTAGTCCTATTATTCTAGTCGACTAGAGCTGACATCCTAACATGCCTTGATTTACAGGATAGCTAGTCGATTAGGCTTTGTTTTAGTCAACTAGTCAGCCTATACAAAATAGATTATGGGCTCTAAAAATTAGGAGATAATTTTAAAAAACATTTGAAAATATTTTATTATATTTTCTTAAGTTGCAAGAGCTTCAACTAGGCTTTAACATTCTACCATGACAGAAATAAAAAATTACATCAAAATACATATACTCTTTGATTCCCCTTTGATGTAGTCATGAATATCATCATCTTTGTCTTGGTTCTTTATATTTATTAAGCCTTAATGGACTCCACATAGCTCTTTGATTTTCATTTTACTTTATTCATGCACTAAAATATCATTAGTACTCAATATGTTTGCTTTTCATCAAAATACACATAGGATGATTCAATATTCAACAGCAAGGCCTTATAGGCCTAATAAAAAGAAACTAGACTCAAAGACAATGAGCTGATTTTTCATTGGATACTCTGAAAGATCTAGTGTATTAGTTTTATGATCCCATGACTAAGTCGATTTTTGAGTCGGGAAGTGTCCGGTTCTTTGAGAATGTCGCTTTTACAGGGGAAGCTTTAGTTAAGGACTTTGTTATTGAAGAGAAATATGTTGATATTCTATAGGCGTTATTGGCATTGATGACCTTGTTGAATACATAACAAATCAAGACAATAACAAAGAACCTCATATTCAAGAAATTGTTCCAGAAGAACAAACTATAGCACCTCAAGGATCTATGTCACTAAGAAGATCCACTAGAGAGAGAAGTGCAATGTCAGATGACTATATTGTATTTCTCAAAGAACATAAGGTGGATATTGGACTGACAGGAGATGATCCGATCAACTTTTGTCAAGCCATGAAAATTTCTAACTCTCTAAAATGGATTGGTGACATGAATAAGAAAATTAAGTCCATGAAAGACAATGACGTATGGGATCTTGTCCCAATACCAGAAGAGATGAAACACATTGGCTGCAAATGGATATTTAAGACCAAAAAGGATTCAAAAGGCGGTGTGGAAAGATACAAGGCTCGTCGTATTGCAAAGGGCTTTACAAAAAAACCAGGCATCGACTATATTGAGACTTTCTCTCAGGTTACATCAAATGGTTGTAGAAAAAACGTTTATTACGGTAAGATAGATTAGACAAGCAATATGGTGTAGCCGAAAAAATTTGTGTATGGAGACCTAAAGATTATGTTTTGCAAACTTTAGAAATCCATCTATGGACTCAAACAAGCATCTCAACAATGGTATTTCAAGTTCATCATGTGATCATCTCGTTTGGTTTTGAGATGAGTTTGGTCGGTGATTGTTTATACCATACGTTTTATAGAAGCAAACATATTTTTATGGTTTTATATGTTAATGACATCTTGCTTTCCAGCATGGTATAGGCTTATTGCATAAACCCAATAGATTTCTAACTAAAAACTTTGAGATGAAAGATCTTGGTGTTGCCTCTTTTGGTATTGGGCATACAAACACACAATGATCGTTCTCAGGGTATTCTTAGATTATCGCAAAAGGTCTATATCAAAATGTTTCTCAAAAGATATGGCATGCATAATTACAAACAAGCTGATACCATTGTAGCTAAGGGACATAAGTTTAGTCTCAACCAGTTCTCTAAAAATACTTTGAGGAACAAGGAATGCAAAGGATTCTCTCTGCCTTAGTAGTATGGAGTCTAATGTATGCCCACGTTTGTATGCTTTTGGATATTACGTATGTTTCTGGATGTTAGGCAGATATTTAAGCAATCCAGATATAGACCATTGGAAAGTAGATATACTGGTCTTGCGATACTTACAAAGAACAAAAGACTACATGGCCACGTATCGGATGTCAGAAAAACTTGAGATCATTAGGTATACAAACTCTAATTTTGTTAGATGCCAAGATAGTATGAAATCTATGTCGCACTATATTTATCTAATAACTGGAAGTGCCATCTCCTGGAAGAGTTCTAAACAATCATTATAGCCTATTCTACCAAACTGCAAAGTTTATAGCATGATATGAGATATTTGATCACGAAGTATGGCTGTGAAATTTGGTCACTGGACTGCACATAATGGATGGCATTGGAAAACTGTTGGATGTTGACCATTAAGCCCAATATGGTTTTGATGATGATCATTACACTATGTGTTGCTAATGACTTTAATTTTTTAGTCTCAGATTATTTACAATGGTATATTCTTAATTGAGACAAAACATAGGGATGATAGGTTATTTCACTCAAGGCATGGAGCATAGAAGCATTGAAGGCATGAAGAAGCAAGAAGCTTAATGTATTTTCATTTTGAATTCTTATGTATTTTTCTCTTTATTTTGTAGAATACATGTATGCCTTGTTTAGATGGTCACACACACACACACATTCATTTGATTTACTATCCTGGAGAACCATATGAGAAGTCTAGAACCCATCCCAATAGGTTCCATGGCCAAAACACTCTTCATTGTGTTTTTGGACCAAGACCAGATGTCAGGAATAGAGCCACCAGACGTCTGGCGTGGCTACTTTTATATTCTCAGATACAACTTGTTTCCAGCCATTTGAAGTTCATTGGCCAGACATCTAAACAGTTTCTCAGACATCTGAGTAGTGAACTCCAGCCGTCTGATTAGAGTGAGTTTATTTTCCAAGAGTTGTCTCTCTCCTCACCCATTTTTGTTCAGCCGTCTGAAGTAGGCTTGTCAGACAACTGAACAGTGTATTAGACATCTAGCACTTGTTCTCCAGAGTCTGGAGGCTTGGAGTAGGTTGCTTTATTTTTTCCATAACCAACTCACGGTCAACCGTCTGAAGTTGAGTTCCCAAAACATTTGAACAGTTGATCATGTAGGAAGATATGTGCCCTCGAGACAATTTATCGAGAGAACATCTTGTTCAAATGTAAATGGTACTAATTATCCTAGTATGAATAAACTGGTTCTTAGACTTAAAAGTAAGGTCATACACGTATCTAGATGGAGATCTCGATTATGGGAAGTGAATGACCGATAGGAACTTAAGTCTTAAAGTGTTTGTGGCCATAGATGTGTCGAGAATAGGATATCGGCACATCGAAAAAACCATTGTTGTGTCTTTATCTTAACCTGAAGGGTGATAATGATCGCATAATCATTCAACCTGGCGAAGTCGAAGACGAGACGTATGTGCTCATTGGAGAATGAGTCCACTAAACGACACAATAAAGAATTATCAAATGGTTAACATTAACTATAATGTCATTGGTAACTCTTTAGTGATGATAGGCAAGTTTGTCCTTAAAACTTGAGGTCATTGTACGAACCTGTGCGTTAACGATGTCACTTAGATCTATGATCTAGCCTCGAGTCTTCATTCATTGAAAGGTCATAGGTTGGGTGACACTTGAAGCGTACGAGGTAAGTAGTTCTCAAGAAAGTATACGTCTCTTCTGTCCATGGGAAGTTTGGTCAAAGGCTCAGTACGGTTCTTGGTGCAAAACCTCGACCGGGGTATGTTGCAGGAAGTACAACATGTATATACCAAAGACCAGAGCATACTGACCAGTGCTAGTTAGTAGGTTTGACAGATTAACATACCGTCTATACAGTGACATAGTTTTGACGAAGGGGCTAAAACTGCGGTATTCATCACGAACACAGTTAGAATGATCTCGATGACACTTTTGTGAATGGGTCAATCACGTAATTATGATGCCAAAACATGGAAGACACCTTCTGCTCGTGGTCACTGTCGTCTAGGGGTTTCGAGCCCCAACATGTAGTATGGTCAGGCTGTATGGTCTCACACCGAGTAAGATTTTCATCTCAGTAATAGGAAGTATTAAGAAGGAGTGCACTCGGTTGCATGAGAATAATTAAAGTCACAAGGAGTTTGTGACATTAAATCTATATTAAATAGAAATTAATAATGTCGCAAAATATTTGTGATATAAGCATTAGAAGAATGCTATGTGGGATTATTGCATTTGATGCCAAAGGGTTTAAAATAAATCGTAAAATGTTTACGATAACATTTTAAAAAATAAAATTATAGAAAAGGTTACATGGGTTTTTGTGATAGTCCCATTCGAAACCTAGTTTCAAACGGATCGAAAATCAGCTCAATCGGAGCTATAAAACTCAAGATACTGGACAAATGGCCAGAACTGGGCAAAGCCCAGCCCAACCAGGCTGGGCTGGGCTGGCCCGCCCGTACGAGCAGGCTCACCCAAGCGGGCTAGCCCGGGCAACTGGCCTGCCCAGGCAGACGCCCATGCCCTGGCTGGCCTGACCCGCGGGTGGGACCAGATGGTGGGCCCAGTTTTTGAGAAAAACTTAGCTCATAATTGACAGCTGGAAATTTTAGAAGTTTATGGTTTTTGCCCAACTTTGAGCTATCGTTTGAATGGTCAAACGAAGTCAGAATTAATCGTCGTTTATTTCTATGTGATCACCGTCCAGTGCTCTTCGATCTAATAAGTTGTATCACTTGTGAAGCTCAATGGTGAGGGAGAAAAAAAATCATCAAAGCTTCATCTTAGTGTAAAGGAAACTAAAATAATTTTTTCTCTAAAAAGGTTTAGTCCCACATTGCTCATGACACGAGTAGGGGGGTCCGGCTTCCTAGATAAATTGGGGATGACCCCCTTGGAAAATTTGAAGTCTCCGATTCGAGTAGCTCCAAAAAGTTTTGAGCACGCTCGAGCTAAGACTTACATTATTCCCTCCTCTTTAATATCTTGCGTTCCTCCATTCACGTCCTAGCAAGACGACGAGGAGGTTTGGATTAGATCCAAAGTCTTTGACGTGGATCTTACTCAAGTAAAACTTTCTTCGATGAGTGATTGGCTCAAAGACGCGGTGTTGGCTCGCTCGAGTGTTCCAGTCTTGGAGGCACGCAAACGGCTTGCTTCAAGGAACGAAAGAAAGTTGCTGAAAACGAAGCTTCGTATTCTACAGGTATGTCATTTTATCTATATTTTCATATATTGTTGCAGTAGTTTAGATCTATCTTTGGGGTTGGTCAGACCCACCCCAAGATAGTAGATTTCCTGGTTAGGGTTTATTATGTACTTAGGGCTTTCATTAAAATGTTTAATGTTATTATTATTCCGCTACTATTTTCTGTTTCTATCATCCGTCCGACATAGGACGGGCATAGATTTTATGCCCTGAGAGTCCACTGAAACCCACCATTGGTATCAGAGCCTAGGTCTACTTTTTTCTAATTTCTACATAGGATATGAATGCTTAAAATGTTTGTTTGAAACATGTTGATAATATGATTGTCTGGATTTAATAATTATGAGATAATTGTTAATCATGTTGAAACTTAATTTTATAAGAAACAATTTTAGCTGCATGTTTATATGCTTAAAATTTAAGTGATAAATCTTTTAAGATGCATGCTAAGTTTTATGACATAAACGTTAGTTGTTGATCATGCTAATAATTATGAGATAATTATTTAAATTGGTTGTAACTTAATTTTATGAGAAACTTTTAAGTTGCTAGTAATCACGCAAATTTTTTATGTGATAGTGTATTTTAATGGTTATTTTATTTCTTGCATATTATGTGATAATTCAAGAAAAACTCTTAGGATAGCCATAAAAGACTTTCTGAAACTTATGAGATAAATTTTAGATGGACATGCTATGATTTAAAAAGTTGTTGCAACAAAATTAAACACCTAATACCTGATTAGGGTAGCCCTTCCAACAATTATTATTTTAATTGTTATAAAAATAATTTTGAAAAAGGCTATATTAAATCGTTGTAATTTGAATTTATTAAATACCTAATACATGATTAGGATAGCACGTTGAAACTCATAATTCCTTATAGTTGATAAGAACTCTAATAAAAGTTATTAACCAATCCTAATAATTTCGAATTTTAGTATTCAACTAGTTGATAGGATTAACTAGTTTTAATGAAGCTATATTAAATAGATGTGACAGATATAATTAATTCAAATCCTTAAAGGATCATGATCCGGACTAGCATTTTTTTTGACTAGTGTTATGGATCACCCTAGCTCGACTAGGGATAGTGATCCTGGCCTAGCAAATCCCTGGTATGTTCCGCTGAACCAAGGATGTGAATTTTTATTATGTGAAACCATTGATTACATCTAGTCTAATATGTTTAAAATCTTCTTCAAAATTAACCATAGCCCTCCTTGTTTTTGGATTAGGAGACTAAAAGACGCATGTCATGGTTGTTGAGTCTCCTCAAGCTGTGACATGGTCTCTTTTAGAAACCGAACCCATCATACATGAGATGTAGTCTGGTCTTAACCCAGCCCGTTGCATCGGGTCTCCTCGAGTTTCGGTGTAAGTTAAGACTAGACAAGAAAACAAGTGTTCGACTAGAGTGGTCATTATGGTTTGTTGAGTCTCCTCAAGATCATAAGTGACTAAGGACAAAAACCTATAGGGAGTCACATGTTATGTGATCGATGAAGAGTTCGTCTACCAATTACAGAGCCGATCAATTTGTTGAGTCTCCTCAAGATTGTGAAGCTCAGGGTGATTGGATCCCTCTTTGACAAATTTTAAAATTTAATGAATTTGTTCATTATTATGGCTTATATAGATCTTTAAATTAGTGGAAGAACATAGTTTAATAAAAACCCTTTAAACTATTAAGAACACATGCTAATTCAAAATTCTATCAATGCAGTATGGAGTCAGGACTTAAGTTTATCATTGAGAAGAATGTACCGAATGGAACCAATTATAAGGTCTGGTTGAAGAACATTAAACTGGTTCTCTCGTTAGCTGGAATCGGTTATGTACTGACGAAAACTGCTCCTAAGAAACCTGACGACAAAGCCACCGAAGAACAGAATGAGTCCTACAAGCTATGGCAGAAGGATGCAGAGAAGGCAAAGTGCTTTACTCTGGCCTTGATGAACAATGATCTCCAGAGAAAGCATGAACATATGGATGTTCAGAGCATGCTTCTCAATACAGAGCAATTGTATGGTAAGCAGTCTTGGGCTGCTAAATTTGAGGACACCTGTAACCTTTGGGGAACGAAGATGACGAACGGCCCCGTCCAAGACCACGTAATCAAGATGATCGGTTACGTTGATGATGCATCTGACCTAGAATTTTTCCTTGATCATGAGATGAGCACTGACATCATCCTAAAGTCTTTGACTCCTGCTTTTGACCCGTTCATTACAAACTTTATAATGAACAACACTGAGGTGGAACTCCATATCCTCCTGAACATGCTTCGACAGTTCGAGGAGAGAATCCAGAAAGAACCACCAGTGTTGGTTGTCGGCTCTGCTTCTTCTCATCAACCTAAGGGCAAGGGTAAGAAGAGGCAGATTCTTTAACCTGCCAAGGGCAAGAAGGAGAAGAAGAAGAAAGGGGCGTCGTCTGAGTCTGAATGTTTCCATTGCCATAAGCATGGACACTGGAAGAGGAATTGCAAGGCATACCTTGCAGAGAAAAAGGGGCATGGTGATGCCTCAACTTCAGGTACAAATCTTGTTACAAAGTATATGAATTTTCCATAAAGCTTAATACATAACCAGTAAGTTTACTAAACATATGTATATTGTCTACAGGTGCTTAAAGCTGTGGAGGGGTGAAGTTCCTGGTGCGGTCGGCAAATAGAGTAATCGGTGCTGCTGGGGCCGTCAAGGACTTCAGACATATCAAGGATATTGTCTGGATTTTATTTTGAATAAATGAGGCATTGTGAGCTTGAACAATGATTGAAATGAATGTCATTTTGAGATGGAAATGTTTTGAACAATCTTCTATGAATAAAGTCATTGTTTTAATATCTTGATATGTATACTCTGATAGCTTTCTGAGTTGTTATGTACGTTTCTGAGTTGATGCGATTGGCAGGAGAAGTCAGTATTTTTAACCAAATCTATAGTAACGAGCAAATTTTAGGCGCATATATATTAGATGCGATCTTTATAATGCGTGCACAAGATAAGTTCTTATTTGTCTGCATATGAAACTTCAAGTAAGAAGATTAATGCAGATATAGGAATCAAATGTGTGGGTAGTTATGATTGAGTAAGTTATCATCAAGGCTCCTATAAACGGATCTGGATGTAAAATATTCGTCAAACAACCAAACACAAGCACATTCCGTTTTAACTCATTCAGCACAAATGGGCTAGTTATACTTAATAATCAATGTTGTAAATGAGATTTAGAAAGTCATGTTGAAGTAGTATGACCAGTAAGTCCTCAAAGTCAGTGGGAGATAGCATGTTGCTTGGTTATATTTTGGGCTAAGTAATATTCCAAGTTATAGAACATCTATATATGACATACAATCAAAAAGGTTTTGTTTATGTCAGAGATATAGAATATTTAGTGTCATTAATGTAGGGATCGTCTAACCCTTGCAATACTAACAACACACACTAGAGGGGGGGTGAATAGTGTAATGGCAATAAAATTGTCCAATTAAAATTTAACTTGCAAATGCGGAATTATAAATGCAAGAGGAATTAAATGGCACAATCAATCCAAACGCAAACACAAACATTTACCCCGGTTCCCCAAACTTGGATACATCCAGCCACACCAATATTCACTATAATCCTACACAGAGAAGTGAATACAAATCTCACAAGGAGATACCCCACAAAGAGGATTTATGCCCTACACAAGGACCCAACCAATCCTACACAAGGATCAAGACTCCCACACAGAGAATCACTAACTCCCACTCAGAGAATTAGGGTTAGCCCTACACTAGGACACTAGAACTCCCATAAAGAGAGTTAATTCCCACAAAGAGAATTCCCTAGTCCCACTAAAAGACAACCTCCCACAAAGAGAGAAACTCCCACAAAGAGAGTATCCTAATCCCACAAAGAGAAATAGGAAAAAAATTACACCATGTAAAGTAAATACTCTTACATATGCCTTCAGATGCTTACTCATGAATGAAAGCAAGGCATGGAAGAGGATCTCCAAGTGTTGGAATATGCTTGAGAGCACTTGGATGATTTCCCTTGAGATGGACTTCAATGCATGAAGGAAGATGAATGCTCAATAAAGGGAAATGAGGGAGCTTGAGAGTGGCTTAAAGATCTCTTGAGATTTTCAATAGAATCAAGAGTAATCAAGAATCAATCAAGAAGTTTAAGCAAAGGCAGCACACTCATATATATAGGAATCCTATATCAAGCCCAAAAACCCAAAGAAACAGCCTAATAAACAAATCTGCAACGGCTAGAAATTGGGTGAAAACGACAGGAACAGTCGACTGATGATCATAAGACAGTCGACTGATCAACGGCTAGAAAATATCCAACGGCTATAATCTGAGCCAGTACAGTTGACTGACGAAGTCAATACGGTCAACTGACAAACAGGACAGGCGCCTGTTAATCCTTCAGCAGACGACTGCTGCAGGGGATGGATCGAAACAGAGAGCTGCACTCTTTCTCCAATTCTTCGCACAGGCGACTGATGTTAATATTACAGTCAACTGTCAAATAGTCAGGCGACTGTATATTCTTCATCAGTCGACTACTGTAAAAATATGGAGAGAAGACAGAGAGATGCAGTGATTGCACTTATGCTAGACAGGCGACTGTTGACCAATTTCCAGGTGACTGTAAATATACAGGCGACTGTAAACTGATCTTCAGGCGACTGTGCGTAAAGCTCAAGTTTGAGTCAATTGAAATGTTGACTTGAGTTGTGCATATCAGGCGACTGTAGGAGGATCTACATGCGACTGGAAATCACCCGTCGGCTGTGTTTCCCTCATCAGGCGACTGACGGAAAGCCAGAGACTCCAAGTGAGTCTTTGGACAGAGTGAACCTATTGGGTTGGATTCTATGATAATCCTAAGGTTCACTAAGATGGTTAAATGCATGTGCATGAATGAGCAAACCATCTAGCAAGGCATTACATTAACAGTAGACTCAAAAAGAGAGAGAAAGCAACAAAGTAAATTAAATGGATTACAATGCTTTCTTAAGAGTCTAAGTCTTCAATCTTGATGCCTTGATTGTGCTCCACCATCTCCAAGCTTTGGCACTCCTTGAGTCCAAACTTTGGCCCTTCTTCACATGTTGTCCATCCTTACACCAAGTGATTAGTCTCCAAGAAAGATATCCTTAAAATAAACTGAGAGACTAAAACATGAGATTCATTAGCAACAACATAATGTTGTGATCATCATCAAAATAAGATTGGTATGAAACACCAATACTCAACAATCTCCCCCTTTTTGATGATGACACACATTATGTAAATCATAAAGAATTAAAGCACAATGCAAATGATCTCCCCCTACTTATATGCACCAATTATATAATGAGCTACACAAAGGTAAATACTCATAATACCAATTAAAAACATGGTGACATATAATAGGCATGGATTACATAAACCAATTGCAAAGAATAAAGGCATGCAAACATGAATGGTTTATCTAATCCCATATATCTCTCCCGATAGAGATATCTCTCCCCATATGCATATGTATATATCTCTCCCCCTATAGATATGATCACATAATGCATATATCTCTCCCCCTTGACATCGTCAAAAAGGTGGACATCAAAAATATCCCCCTTTGTCATCTTAACCAAGATGTGACAATATGCAAGAAACGAAAGATATGTATGATACCAAATTTAAAAATTTAGTGGGTATCAATTCACTATCCCATGCTCCACCTAGATCATAGAAATGGTCAACTTTTGACTTCTAGGATCTAATACCAATTAATTAATGGAGCCATGGGCCTAAAAGTGTATCAAAGTAATAGATATGGAGAAATCAAGCTTCAAAGATACATAAGGATATTGCCAAAAACAATGAGACATGAAACAAGTTGGCAATAAACAAGAGGTTTGGTTTGAGACCCAAAATAACCAAGTAAAAAATAATGATCTCAAATAACCTCCGAAATGAGAGTTAAAATATGTCTTAAAATAATTTAAACACATAATATGTTAACTCCCCATTGACATACACATGGATCAAAAAATGCTTGCATGTCAATAAACCCCAAGGTCCCCATTTTCATGAAAAGAAATAAATTTGAAAATATTTTCAAAATCATGAAACACGCACAATCAATGTGTATGCTTAAAATAAACATAGAAGCACAATACCCATGAAATATGCATATGTGTGAGGAACCTAAACATTAGGTAACCAAACCCAAGAGGAGTTTGATTTCCTAACGTAATCACACAAGGTGATCACATCCCTAACTAGAGAGTTGATGTAACTATCTCTCTCTTGCACACTAACCTTAGTGGGAATCCACAATCTCAAGGATTTCCTTGGCAAGGGTTTTGCCTTAGCAAGAGGGAAGGATGTGGCATGCTTAGGTGTAGAAACAAATTTCTTAGCATGCAAAGAATGAGGATTTTGCTTCTTAGCAAAAATGAAGATTCTTCATTCTTCCTCATCACCTTGTGATCTACATGCTTCTTGTTGGTCTTATTATTGTACAAGAAAGCATGGTGATTCTTCTTAGGTGCTTTAGCAATATTTCTTGTATTTGCACCATAAGAGGAATTAGAGGTGGGTTTGGGAACCACATTTTGAATATTACCCAAACCTCCTCTATGATTTGTCGGATGTTGTTTTTCCAACAAATCGTGGAGTGAATCCCTAGAATACACAAAGCTTATGAGCTTCCTGGATTCCTCTTCACATTTCAACGTAAGTTGTTGAATGTGAGCATCTAAGCTAAGGTTTTGAGCAATGAGTTTTTCAATAGAAAGCCTCAATTTCTTTACTTGAGAGAGAAGTGTGTCTCTCTCACAAGTGTCATAAACATGCCTTTCATCATGAATTACACTTGCAATAACTAGTTCATGCAATCTACTCTTAGCAATCTTATATTTTGCTTTTAATTTATTGTAAGAGCTGATGCACTTACTATCCTTTTCGGAGACCAAGTCAAATTTGATCTTGAGCTCCTCGTATGAGATCTTTTCTTCCTCGATCTCATCATCATCATCATCATCCTTGCAAGAGCTTGATGACGACTTCTCCTCCGTAGCCATGAGGCACGAATCCTCATAGGAATTGTATGCGTCAAGCCAAGCATCCAACTCTTCTTTGTTTAATCCGGAGGGATTGGAGTATGACCATCCATGGCTACAAAGCATGCGTGAGCATCCACCTTTGTATCCTCTTCTTCGTTACTCGAAGTGTCCTCACTCGAATCATCAAAGGTCCCGACAAGTCCCTTCTTGTGATTTTTGGACTTTGACCTTCCTTTCCTATACTTCTTCCCTTTACCCTTGTAAGTTTCTTTGTTGGGTTTGGAAGGGCATTCGGTGGACAAGTGACCTTTTCCACTGCAAGTGTAACAAGTAGGAACCTTGTTAGAATTGGAGGCAAACTTTGACAAAGAGTTACCTTGCTTGCATTTGAGGAAAGCTTTGAATTGCTCGGCAAGATCCTCAATTTCTTCTGCACTTGGATCTTCTTGCTCATCTTCTTCACTAGGAGCTTCCAGATGGAATTTCCTCCTCCACTTGATTGGCTCCTCCTTGGCATGGAATGCAACCCCTTTTTGCTTCTCTAGCTTCTCAGGCTTTGTTGGTTGAATCTCCTTCTTGTGTTGAAGCTTTACTTCATACGCCATGAGATTTCCAATGCACTCCTCAACGGTATATTTGGACATGTCATATGACTCCAAAATTCCGTTGGCCTTTGACTCCCAACGAGGTGTGAGAGTCTAGGATCTTCTCTACACGATCCTCTTGGGAAATCGTCTTCCCGAGACCCTCCAACACGTTCACGATATCGGTGAACCTTGTGAACATCTCTGAAATGCTTTCGCCGTCCTGCATCTTAAACATTTCATATTTAGATCTAAACACAGTTTGTTTAGATTTATTTACCTTCGTTGTCCCTTCATGACAAATCTCCAAGGTGTGCCAAATATCATTCGCCGTTTTGCACATGGAGATGCGGTTGAACTCACTAGCTGAGAGAGCGCAATGTAGAGCATTCATTGCTCTCGCATTGAACTTGATAGAGTCCTTCTCCGCCTTTGTCCTTGAAGCCGCAGGAGTAGTGGGCTTCTCAAATGGCACCTCCATGATGTCCCATAGGTCTTGACCCTCCATGTAGATCATCATTCTGATCTTCCAACTAGGGTAGTTGGTTCCGTTGAAGAGCGGGGGTCGAACGGTTGAGTGACCTTCTTCATGAGACGCGGATGAGGCGTTGAATGCCATCGTTGCAGTATGCTTTAACCTCGCTCTGATACCAATTGTAGGGATCGTCAAACCCTTGCAATACTAACAACACACACTAGAGGAGGGGTGAATAGTGTAATGGCAATAAAATTGTACAATTAAAATTTAACTTGCAAATGCGGAATTATAAATGCAAGAGGAATTAAATGGCACAATCAATCCAAACGCAAACACAAAGATTTACCCTGGTTCCCCAAACTTGGGTACATCCAGCCACACCAATATTCACTATAATCCCACTCAGAGAAGTGAATACAAATCTCACAAGGAGATACCCCACAAAGAGGATTTATGCCCTACACAAGGACCCAACCAATCATACACAAGGATCAAGACTCACACACAGAGAATCACTAACTCTCACTCAGAGAATTAGGGTTAGCCCTACACTAGGACACTAAAACTCTCACAAAGAGAGTTAATTCCCACAAAGAGAATTCCCTAGTCCCACTAAGAGACAACCTCCCACAAAGAGAGAAACTCCCATAAAGAGAGTATCCTAATCCCACAAAGAGAAATAGGAAAACAAATTACACCATGTAAAGTAAATACTCTTACATATGCCTTGAGATGCTTGCTCATGAATGAATGCAAGGCATGGAAGAGGATCTCCAAGTGTTGGAATATGCTTGAGAGCACTTGGATGATATCCCTTGAGCTGGACTTCAATGCATGAAGGAAGATGAATGCTCAATAGAGGGAAATGAGGGAGCTTGAGAGTGGCTTAAAGATCTCTGGAGATTTTCAATAGAATCAAGAGTAATCAAGAATCAATCAAGAAGTTTAAGCAAAGGCAGCACACTCATATACATAGGAATCCTATATCAAGCCCAAAAACCCAAAGAAACAGCCTAATAAACAAATCTGCAACGGCTAGAAATTGGGTGAAAACGACAGGAACAGTCGACTGATGATCATAAGACAGTCGACTGATCAACGGCTAGAAAATATCCAACGGCTATAATCTGAGCCAGTACAGTTGACTGACGAAGTCAATACGGTCAACTGACAAACAGGACAGGCGCCTGTTAATCCTTCAGCAGACGACTGCTGCAGGGGATGGATCGAAACAGAGAGCTGCACTCTTTCTCCAATTCTTCGCACAGGCGACTGATGTTAATATTACAGTCAACTGTCAAATAGTCAGGCGACTGTATATTCTTCATCAGTCGACTACTGTAAAAATATGGAGAGAAGACAGAGAGATGCAGTGATTGCACTTATGCTAGACAGGCGACTGTTGACCAATTTCCAGGTGACTGTAAATATACAGGCGACTGTAAACTGATCTTCAGGCGACTGTGCGTGAAGCTCAAGTTTGAGTCAATTGAAATGTTGACTTGAGTTGTGCATATCAGGCGACTGTAGGAGGATCTACATGCGACTGGAAATCACCCGTCGGCTGTGTTTCCCTCATCAGGCGACTGACGGAAAGCCAGAGACTCCAAGTGAGTCTTTGGACAGAGTGAACCTATTGGGTTGGATTCTATGATAATCCTAAGGTTCACTAAGATGGTTAAATGCATGTGCATGAATGAGCAAACCATCTAGCAAGGCATTACATTAACAGTAGACTCAAAAAGAGAGAGAAAGCAACAAAGTAAATTAAATGGATTACAATGCTTTCTTAAGAGTCTAAGTCTTCAATCTTGATGCCTTGATTGTGCTCCACCATCTCCAAGCTTTGGCACTCCTTGAGTCCAAACTTTGGCCCTTCTTCACATGTTGTCCATCCTTACACCAAGTGATTAGTCTCCAAGAAAGATATCCTTGAAATAAACTGAGAGACTAAAACATGAGATTCATTAGCAACAACATAATGTTGTGATCATCATCAAAATAAGATTGGTATGAAACACCAATACTCAACAATCTCCCCCTTTTTGATGATGACACACATTATGTAAATCATAAAGAATTAAAGCACAATGCAAATGATCTCCCCCTACTTATATGCACCAATTATATAATGAGCTACACAAAGGTAAATACTCATAATACCAATTAAAAACATGGTGACATATAATAGGCATGGATTACATAAACCAATTGCAAAGAATAAAGGCATGCAAACATGAATGGTTTATCTAATCCCATATATCTCTCCCTATAGAGATATCTCTCCCCATATGCATATGTATATATCTCTCCCCCTATAGATATGATCACATAATGCATATATCTATCCCTCTTGACATCGTTAAAAAGGTGGACATCAAAAATATCCCCCTTTTGTCATCTTAACCAAGATGTGACAATATGCAAGAAAAAAAAGATATGTATGATACCAAATTTAAAAATTTAGTGGGTATCAATTCACTATCCCATGCTCCACCTAGATCATAGAAATGGTCAACTTTTGACTTCTAGGATCTAATACCAATTAATGAATGGAGCCATGGGCCTAAAAAGTGTATCAAAGCAATAGATATGGAGAAATCAAGCTTCAAAAACACAAGGATATTGCCAAAAACAATGAGACATGAAACAAGTTGGCAATAAATAAGAGGTTTGGTTTGAGACCCAAAATAACCAAGTAAAAATAATGATCTCAAATAACCTCCGAAATGAGAGTTAAAATATGTCTTAAAATAATTTAAACACATAATATGTTAACTCCCCATTGACATACACATGGATCAAAAAATGCATGCATGTCAATAAACCCCAAGGTCCCAATTTTCATGAAAAGAAATAAATTTGAAAATATTTCCAAAATCATGAAACACACACAATCAATGGGTATGCTTAAAATAAACATAGGAGCACAATACCCTTGCAATATGCATATGTGTGAGGAACCTAAACATTAGGTAACCAAACCCAAGAGGAGTTTGATTTCCTAACGTAATCACACGATGTGATCACATCCCTAACTAGAGAGTTGATGTAACTATCTCTCTCTTGCACACTAATCTTAGTGGGAATCCACAATCTCAAGGATTTCCTAGGCAAGGGTTTTGCCTTAGCAAGAGGGAAGGATGTGGCATGCTTAGGTGTAGAAACAAATTTCTTAGCATGCAAAGAATGAGGATTTTGCTTCTTAGCAAAAAATGACGATTCTTCATTCTTCCTCATCACCTTGTGACCTACATGCTTCGTGTTGGTGTTATTGTTGTACAAGAAAGCATGGTGATTCTTCTTAGGTGCTTTAGCAATATTTCTTGTATTTGCACCATAAGAGGAATTAGAGGTGGGTTTGGAAACCACATTTTGAATATAACCCAAACCTCCTCTATGATTTGTCGGATGTTGTTTTTCCAACAAATCGTGGAGTGAATCCCTAGAATACACAAAGCTTATAAGCTTCAGGGATTCCTCTTCACATTTCAACGTAAGTTGTTGAATGTGAGCATCTAAGCTAAGGTTTTGAGCAATGAGTTTTTCATTAGAAAGGCTCAATTCCTTAACTTGAGAGAGAAGTGTGTCGCTCTCACAAGTGTCATAAACATGCCTTTCATCATGAATTACACTTGCAATAACTAGTTCATGCAATCTACTCTTAGCAATCTTATATTTTACTTTTAATTTATTTTAATAGTTGATGCACTTACTAGCCCTTTCAGAGACCAAGTCAAAATTGATCTTGAGCTCCTCGTATGAGATCTTTTCTTCCTCGATCTCAACAACATCATCATCATCCTTGCAAGAGCTTGATGACGACTTCTCCTCCGTAGCCATGAGGCACGAATCCTCATAGGAATTGTATGCGTCAAGCCAAGCATCCAACTCTTCTTCGTTTAATCCGGAGGGGATTAGAGTAGGACCATCCATGGCTACAAAGTATACGTGAGCATCCTCCTTTGTATCCTCTTCTTCGTTACTCGAAGTGTCCTCACTCGAATCATCAAAGGTCCCGACAAGTCCCTTCTTGTGATTTTTGGACTTTGACCTTCCTTTCCTATACTTCTTCCCTTTACCCTTGTAAGTTTCTTTGTTGGGTTTGGAAGGGCATTCGGTGGACAAGTGACCTTTTCCACTGCAAGTGTAACAAGTAGGAACCTTGTTAGAATTGGAGGCAAACTTTGACAAAGACTTACCTTGCTTGCATTTGAGGAAAGCTTTGAATTGCTCGGCAAGATCCTCAATTTCTTCTCCACTTGGATCTTCTTGCTCATCTTCTTCACTAGGATCTTCCAGATGGAATTTTCTCCTCCACTTGATTGGCTCCTCCTTGACATGGAATGCAACCCCCTTTTGCTTCTCTAGCTTCTCAGGCTTTATTGGTTGAATCTCCTTCTTGTGTTGAAGCTTTACTTCATACGCCATGAGATTTCCAATGCACTCCTCAACGGTATATTTGGACGTGTCATATGACTCCAAAATTCCGTTGGCCTTTGACTCCCAACGAGATGTGAGAGAGTCTAGGATCTTCTATACACGATCCTCTTGGGAAATCGTCTTCCCGAGACCCTCCAACGCGTTCACGATATCGGTGAACCTTGTGAACATCTTTGAAATGCTTTCGCCTTCCTGCATCTTAAACATTTCATATTTAGATCTAAACACAGTTTGTTTAGATTTCTTTACCTTCGTTGTCCCTTCATGACAAATCTCCAAGGTGTGACAAATATCATTCGCCGTTTTGCACATGGAGATGCGGTTGAACTCACTAGCTGAGAGAGCGCAATGTAAAGCATTCATAGCTCTCGCATTGAACTTGATAGAGTCCTTCTCCGCATTTGTCCTTGAAGCCGCAGGAGTAGTGGGCTTCTCAAATGGCACCTCCGTGATGTCCCATAGTTCTTGACCCTCCATGTAGATCATCATTCTGATCTTCCAACTAGGGTAGTTGGTTACGTTGAAGAGCGGGGGTCGAACGGTTGAGTGACCTTCTTCATGCGACGCGGATGAGGCGTTGAATGCCATCGTTGCAGTATGCTTTAACCTCGCTCCGATACCAATTGTAGGGATCGTCTAACCCTTGCAATACTAACAACACACACTAGAGGGGGGGTGAATAGTGTAATGGCAATAAAATTGTCCAATTAAAATTTAACGTGCAAATGTGGAATTATAAATGCAAGAGGAATTAAATGGCACAATCAATCAAAACGCAAACACAAAGATTTACCCTGGTTCCCCAAACTTGGGTACATCCAGCCACACCAATATTCACTATAATCCCACACAGAGAAGTGAATACAAATCTCACAAGGAGATACCCCACAAAGAGGATTTATGCCCAACATAAGTACCCAACCAATCCTACACAAGGATCAAGACTCCCACACAGAGAATCACTAACTCCCACTCAGAGAATTAGGGTTAGCCCTACACTAGGACACTAGAACTCCCACAAAGAGAGTTAATTCCCACAAAGAGAATTCCCTAGTCCCACTAAGAGACAACCTCCCACAAAGAGAGAAACTCCCACAAAGAGAGTATCCTAATCCCACAAAGAGAAATGGGAAAACAAATTACACCATGTAAAGTAAATACTCTTACCTATGCCTTGAGATGCTTACTCATGAATGAATGCAAGGCATGGAAGAGGATCTCCAAGTGTTGGAATATGCTTGAGAGCACTTGGATGATATCCCTTGAGCTGGACTTCAATGCATGAAGGAAGATGAATGCTCAATAGAGGGAAATGAGGGAGCTTGAGAGTGGCTTAAAGATCTCTAGAGATTTTCAATAGAATCAAGAGTAATCAAGAATCAATCAAGAAGTTTAAGCAAAGGCAGCACACTCATATATATAGGAATCCTATATCAAGCCCAAAAACCCAAAGAAACAGCCAAATAAACAAATCTGCAACGGCTAGAAATTGGGTGAAAATGACAGGAACAGTCGACTGATGATCATAAGACAGTCGACTGATCAATGGCTAGAAAATATCCAACGGCTATAATCTGAGCCAGGACAGTCGACTGACGAAGTCAATACAGTCGACTGACAAACAGGACAGGCGCCTTTTAATCCTTCAGCAGACGACTGCTGCAGGGGATGGATCGAAACAGAGAGCTGCACTCTTTCTCCAATTCTTCGCACAGGCGACTGATGTTATGTCACGCCCCGCTTCCCAAAAATGTGGAGGCGAGACGTGAGAAGGTCCACTCAGACTTGAAGCTGCAAAGCTCCAAGCCCGATAAGCGTCAATCAACAATAAATTGGCAGGTCCTTGCAACGCAATACGAAACAGTGATAAGAATAATGAAGTGAGACAATAAGAAATTTATTCACTCTCAGAATATCCATAAAATAAATTACAATATCACAGAAAAGCCACCATGCTCAAAAGGAAAAGCTAAGGCCCAAACATGGCCAACAAGGTACAACATACAAGCAAGGGTGCCACGCACCAACAACTAACAGCAAACCTAAACAAGGAAGAGAACACAAGCGACCTCTAAGACTGGTCACCAATGACCACAAACTCCTCCTCAGCAACCACTGGCTCAGCGCCAGTAAACACTACGTCCTCAGCGACAAACTCAGGCTCGGGATCTAACATGTGTCACCCAAAAGAGAAAAGGGGTACATGTCAGCAAGTCGAAAGACTTGTGCAAGGAAACTAACAGAAAGTTAAACTAACAACCTAGCAGTTATAGTATGGTGCATGGCAAGGCAAGTATCGTATGGAAGTAACAAGTAAAGTACAATTAGCAAGTAACAAGTGGTAGGTGTGACATGCATTGTCAAGTAGCAAGTACAAGGGATCGCCCACACACGTGTGAGTGCCCTATTGCCCGCAGGCTATGTTCAAGTACAAGGGATCACTCACACACAGGTGAGTGCCCTATTGCCCGCAGGCTGTGTATCAGTACAAGGGATTACCCACTCACTGGTGAGTGCCCTATTGCCCGCAGGCTGTATTCAACTCATTTTCTGGACCACGAGCCAGATTTTTACTTGGCATAGGGTTGTGCCTGCAAAACGGGTGCCTAGCCAGAAAAAGTAGCACTAGTATGTAGCGATGCTACGCAATCACGATGAGTGTTCAAGCATGCAATGACATGAGCAGATATTCGTGTACCGTTAATTGAATTTAAACATGACAGGCAAAATGCAATGACATGAACAGATATTCGTGTACCGTTAATTTAAATTAAACATGGCAGTTAAAGATGCATGGATGACATGAACAGTTAATACGTGTACCGTTAAGTGAAATTAAACGTGACATACAAGCATGATGAGGGTGACGGACCAAGCTTCGTTGTCAAGCTAGGTCAATGGTGTCCAGACGGCTATCATTTCACCGTCTAGTCTCTTTTACGCTAAAGCAAGGCAATGGCCTAAGACATGGCCCAAATCAAGAGATGCAAGTTTCACTTGCCTGATACCGACGAGGACGGTCGACAAGCACGTCACACAAATGTTATCTACGGTGAATGGACCACTGCTATAGAGAAACAACATTAGAAAAGATATCTAGAACCGGTTTCTTAATCGAATCCTACGATGTCTAGTAACCATTTTTATTAGGGTTTCACAATATCAATGTGGGTTATGAAAACATTAAAGGATCGGACACTACCGTGTAGAAGCGGAAGGTCGATGCCGAGCAAACACGGCAACGGATGAACGATCCGGGAACCACGGCTCAGATCTGGAGCGATGGGGAAAACCTGGAGAAAATGGATTAAAGGGGGTTTTTGGGGTTTGCCGACGGCAAGGGGAGAGGTGGCCGGCCTAAATGGAGGGGGAGAGATGCTCTTGAGGAAGGAGGAATGGCTAGAGGAAGGTTGGGGAAGATTAGAGGTCTAGGGGAAGGGAAATGACTAAGGGAAATGAAAAGAGAGAAAGAGAAACGATCAGGCGTATTTATAGGAATGAACCGACGGCTGCCCAGAAATTAGGGTTTCGACACTGATTAGTCGGTCAAAGAGCAACCACTGACCGACTAGTTTGGGAACTAGTCGGTCGATTGACCAACGCAGACCGACTAAGTGTAAACAGTAACTCCTGATGAAAAATAGGATTTAGATTTAGTCGGTCAAAGAACAACTACTGACCGACTAGTTTCTCATCTAGTCGGTCGACGAACGTTCTTAGACCGACTAAGAATGAATAGTACTTGGTATCAAAAATGATCATAGAGCTAGTCGGTTAAAGAACGATTGCTGACTGACTAGTTTCTCATCTAGTCGGTCGACAAATGTTCTTAGACCGACTAACGATAAATAGTAACTCCTGAATAATTGATTCAATGAACTAGTCGGTTCCAGTAGAGTTCCTGACCGATTAGATCTCAATCTAGTCGGTTGGTTCCCCTTCTTGAACCAACTAACGTGCACGAAAAGTGCCGAATTGAAGCGCGAAGCTTCGGGAAGATTCCTACGGCTTCTAAGATCAACCTACCCCTAAGATATGAGCGATATGAAGCCCGTCACGAATGACTTACTCCGAAATCGACTATCAACGGAAGAAGCTAGGAAAACACGACGAAACGAATGAAAACGAAAACTACGGAGACGGAGAAAGGAAATCACAACCAAAGAGAAGGCAACCAAATATATATATATATATATAATCTATACAAGAAAACCAGTCGTTACATCCTACCCACCTTAGAATAAAGTCTGTCCTCGGACTTTCTAACATATCTAGTCGCTCTAGTAACTACCCCAATCATATCAAATTCAATCAGGTATAGTTATTACAAGTGCTTATATTCGCACTAGGTAATCAAACATTAACACTACTAGCATGCATCATTCACGAACATCATACTATTATACCTATCATAGCCATTCATACTCATACATGTATCTCAATCATATATATACATACATCCCTTATGTAGCTATTACTTACCTAGCACAAAATAATAGTCCATATACTCACAACCAATTAAATAGTTCACACCAGTAAATACCATCGTAACACTCTACGTTAGGTAGCTACCTATGAACAAGGCAATAAGAATACACTACTCCCTATATCTCCTAGTATACATCCAATACCAAACACGTCAACACATGTAATCACACCACACCATCTAAACTCAAGTTATTATATTTAATATACTTCCACCATCATTATAATTTCACAATTTATAGCCATTCCAATACATGCAAATATTTCACTATAACTTCACATCACATACGGCCCTATAATTATACCCACGACACGCCACATGTATTATAGTCACCAAAACTTATAACTAAGCACATACTTACCCGTGCATAGTGCACACCCATACACGCTAACATTTCATTCATATATACCAATATATACTCAGCCCATAAACACACTTAGTTTTAGCTAGTACATATATATATATATATATATTCACGCAGGCAAGCCCCCTAATAAATAACTATACCACAAGGCCAACACCTATAACTATATACTAGTTTAGTGACCCACAATCATGTGCGTAACACAACCGGACACAAACAATCCAAACATTATACACACATCATCCATCACTATACACCAACCACATACAAATACACCAACGTACATAGAGTATACCCACTCAAGCTTGAGTGAGACTCAAAATCATAGCAGAATAATTCCATATACATAACACAGCATCCATACATATACCAATACTATCTAATGCATACACGTCTACCAACATAACCATATACATATCAAAATGTCAAACACCATTAATATCTAATCAGGTAATATCACATATTTCAATCACTTCATATACCATGATATTATTACAAACATCAGCACACCTATAATTACAATACTCTCCCTAATAAATGTTGTCATCGTATGGTCACATACATGTATCATATATTCATACCATATCCATCCATCTATAATTGGTACATCAATACATTTACTTCATCCATAAGTTAAGATATGCTGTAGTCGGGTATACCTCATGGTATACACGCATACGACATCTCATAAAAACAAGTAATACCAATCAAACAATTATAATCCTACTATCATACGTATATCACACTTATACTCATACAGCTAATACATAACTACCTACACACAACATACCAATACCAACCACAAACAACTTCATATGCATCATGAAATTTAATACACTACGACGACACAACAAATTACACTAATGGGGCCCACCAAACTATGTTAAGGTTGACACGGACGATGACAAGCTCTATTGGCTAGACAAAAGGAAAGCAACTGAAATCAAAAGCATGACGAATTAGAAGGATCGAAACGCATGAGAACAGTCGTGTAATGATGTAATGATGCTCCATTAGGATACATGGAAAATAGTGTGTAAAAGATACAAGTCAAAACGAAAAGTACGAAACCGGTCGATAAAATGAGTCGTTCGAAATAAGTTTGAGTCGAATATATATAATAAGAGGAAATGGTTTATTTAGCTTACATAAAGCTATCACGAGTAAAAGTAAATCATTTACGCGAACATATAGGGCGTATGTTAGAAAATGTTACGCGGCAGTAGTTTAAAATTTTTGGGAAGAAGTTTCGAGGTTCAAGGAATGAAATCAGATCAAATATAGTGTAGAGGGTTTATTCTCATGCCAAATGTTTTTCCAAGTCATAAAACTGAAAAGAAATTCCAATAAACCGTATTGAAAGTACTTTTTAGAGAATCCGGGTTCGCCAGCAGAAACTGATTTATACAAGGGTCTTAACGCACGAGCACAACGAACATAGTACTGATATATAAAAATAATTGTAGTTCTATTTTAGAAATCCTTTTTAGAAATTCGTATGGTGAATGGAAGGTAATAACATTTTAGTAGTATGGAAGTAAGTGGGAGGATATATATACATATATAGAATTATTAAATTGGTAATAAGCTTTAAAACCGAATTTTGGAGGTCTAAATCAGGAAATGGTTTCGAAAAGTAATTTTACGAAAATCTGAACTAGGGAAAATGTTGAGCATAAAATCGACTTGCGGAAAGCTGAAGTCCCATGTGACTTGAAAGGTATATAAGAAGCAAACACGATGCGGTATTCGAATAAGTTTTAATGGCATAAGTAAGAAAAGAAAATTATAATTCAGGTTAGGAAAAAACAGAAGTACGTGTTGGATATTGGACTCCCCGGATTTGGTTTTGGATGATGAACAAACATAAATATAATATGTACTAACACTTTGTGAGCGCAGTTATGGAGATCGTCGCCAAATTCACATGAATATCAATTACGACGTCTCAAGACTTCTCAAAGCACGTGATCGTATGCCTAAAGCTTCGTTGAAGCTTATGGACCTATTTAGAAGTCATGAAGATTCGATTGAAGCTATTGAAGACGGTATCGTCAAGTTTAATTTATAGTCTTTAAGCTTCTTTCGTAGAATGTTAAGCCTTGAGTAGGTCTTACGTTTTAATTCTTCATAACGCTCATATCTTAGCTCTAGGATCTTAGTAGAAGCCCATACAATCCTTCCCGAAGCATCGCGCTTCGATTCGCGACTTCTTGTGCATGTTAGTTGGTTCAAGAAGAAGAACTGACCGACTAGATGGTGATCTAGTCGGTCAGCCAAGCTTCTTGGACCGACTAGTTTTTGTCAGTTAATTCTTAGCTCTTTACTGTTTACAGTTAGTCGGTCTAAGTTGACTCACCGACCGACTAGTTTGTGAACTAGTCGGTCAGTGATGCTTCTGTGACCGACTAGTTGAGCTTTCCCTGTACATGCACAATTGAGCTTGAGCTACTGTTTATCATTAGTCGGTCTGTGCTCATTGATCGACCGACTAGTTGATGAACTAGTCGGTCAACTTTCCTTCTTAGACCGACTAGTTTAGTTTACTGTACATGCCAAATTTTTCACCATACTTACTGTTTATTGTTAGTCGGTCTATGTTCATTTGGTGACCGACTGGTTGGTGAATTAGTCGGTCAACATTTGTTCTTGGACCGACTAAGTCTAATTCTTCTCAGACTTCAGTTTTATCTGTTAGTCGGTCCACGTTGAGTAACCGACCGACTAGTTGTGAAACTAGTCGGTCAGCTACTCTTCTTAGACCGACTAGTTCCTTAGTCTGTACTTTGATCTTTTCTCAGTTTACTCATTAGTCGGTTTACGTTAATTGACCGACCGACTAGTTGATGAACTAGTCGGTCGGTGGTTGTTCTTTGACCGACTAGTTGGGTTCAGAAAAGAGCCGTTGGAGCTTTAATTGAAACGTTTTTCTCTCTCTCTCCTCTATCCTATATATACTTGATGGGCTGCATTCATTGCTGCCAAGGCTGATATTATTGCAAGTTTAGAGATCAAGAGAATTCATTCCAAGCTCATTCAAAGCTCATTCATTCCATTCAATAATCTCTCCTCACTCTTACTTCCAAAGAGAGATTCATTGAGTGTGAAGCCTTCCAAGCCAAGTGCTTGATTCTAGGTCACCAACATCCCCAAAGCTCTCCATCGCTGATCTACATCTTGGAGCTAGGGTTTGGTGCCACTTCTTCCACAAAATCATCCTTGCCCTAATTCGTAAGCAATACTCAAGGCATATGTATTTTGTTCGGTAAGAAGTTTTCTTATTTCATTTCATATTTGATTTGTAAGTTTCACTCTCGGTTGTGAGAGTGTGGTTGTGATCCCGGGTTGTGGGAGTCACAAATTACATTTTGTATGATTTGACTTGTGGAGGATTTTCACAAGTATTTCATAGTGGAAATCTTGAGTTATGGTTTCTAACTCAAGTATCCGGAGGGGATCCGGGTGGTTGGGACGTAGGATCACCGGGAACAAGTCGGGGAGACTTGGGTGGATCCGAACCCAGTAACATCTCTTGTTAGCATTGTTAATTTTGTTGTTGTCATTCAATTTAAGCTTCCGCAAATTGATTTGGTAGTTGTTTGCATTATAATTAGGAATTATACTCCTTGTTATTTTTAAAGTACTATTCACCCCCCCCCCCCCCCCTCTAGTACTTGTGTAGTAGCTTGTAGGGCATTACATTTGGTATCAGAGCCAGATACTTAGCTATGTCTGCCAACGACAACAAGACCGTGCGTCCACCTTCCGACTATGGCACCTTCAGGAACCGTGAAGGAGCGTCTTCGGTGATGGAAGGACATTCCTCTACGAGGCCTCCATTCTTCAACGGTACCAACTACGGGTACTGGAAATGCCGGATGGAAACTTTCCTCCGGAGTGTGTCTCTATGGAGGACCACAATAAAGGAATACATCGAGCCCGAAGAAGAAGACTTTGAGAAATGGACAACCGCGGAGGTCACCGCGGAGGTAAGCAATGCCAAGGCAATGAACGCCTTGCAATGCGCGTTGGAGCCCGAGGACTTCAATAAGATATGCACATGTAAGAGTGCATATCAAATTTGGAACTCCCTCCTCATTCTACATGAAGGGACGAGTAGGGTAAGAGACTCTAAACTCGTAGTTGTAAACAAAGATTACGAAATGTTTCATATGCAACAGGGCGAGAAGATGAAGGAGTATTACGCTCGCTTCGTCGACATCATAAACGAGTTAGAGGCTCTCGGCAAATCCTACACCCAAAAGGAGAAGTGTTCGAAGCTTATCGAAGGACTTCCTTCTTCTTGGGAAAAAAGTACCTTCGCCATCGAGAAAGGTAATGACATGAACAAGTACACCGTAGTTCAACTAATGTGTACTTTAATGTCATACGAGGTACGCAAGGATAGCAAGCTAAAATTGCAGGAAAAGATGAAGTCCTACTTAAAGCAAGACGAGCCAAAGAAGAAGGCTATTGCTTTCAAGGCCACTCCATCCACATCCACATCAACCGATGATGAAGACTCGGAAAACGAGTTGGACTTGGAGTCCATGGCACTCATGGCCAAGAAGTTCAACCGTTTCTTCCGAAAAGGTAACTATAAGAACAAAGCAAAATTTGGTTCTTCTAACGCATCTTCCTCTCCTTTGTGTTTCAAGTGTAATAAGCCAGGACACATGAAAGCGGAGTGTCCTCTCAACAAGCAAAAGGAGAAGTGGAAGGCGCCTAAATTCGATAAGTCCAAGAAGTACAAGAAAGGAAACAAGAAGGGACTTGTCGGAGCAACATTCACCGACTCCGAGGATTCCTCAAGCGGAGAGTCAGACGATGAGCAAGTGGAGCAAGCGCACATGTGCTTCATGGCAAGAGAGGAGCATGAACAAGGATCCTCCTCTTCCGATGATAGTGATGACGAAGGCAACGATGAGGTAACTATGGATGATCTTAGGAATGCTAACTCTCAATTATGGTCAAAATACACTAAATTAGTAAATAGATATACTAAGGTAAAAGATGACCTAGCTAGCATTCAAACATCGCCTAAGACTATCATCACCAACAACGACACCGTTGTTGAATAGTTAAGAAATGAGATTATTAATCTCAAATCTAAACTTGAACATGTTAGCATTGATGATCCGGAAGAACATAGGATAGCGGATTTAACTTCTCAAAACTCGACTTTGAGTATTGAGAACGAGAATCTTAAATCTCGTGTTTATGTGCTCACATCGCAAGTATCCAACTTGGATACTTCTATGTGTTCTCTCAAAGAGAAATATGAGAACACATTAGGCCGAATTAATAGATTCAATAAGGGTAAGGACCATTTGGATAAAATCCTAAGTGACTTACTTCCGGCCAATCACCACATTTGTTTGGGGTATACGATGGGATGTTCATCCAAATCGGCCACTACTTTTGTTAGGCCAACTTCCGGTGACTCTACGAGTGGTAGCAAACACTCTATTGGTAGTTCATCTACCAATGGTGCTTCCACCTCGTCCACACCCTCTTTCGGAAAGAAACCCACTTTGGGTGGACCTCCAAAGAAGGGGCATGCTTATATGTACACCAATACCATGCCACGTAGGAACACACGTCCTACTCCACCGGCTCACACATATGATGATTTTTATGCAACACATTCTCGAGCACGTGCACACCATGTGAGACACCCTCACGCACGTGTTCCTACACATGCATATGTTCACCCACAACATCATATGAATAATTCTCGTCGTGCACCATTCCATCATGTTCCTTATGCATATTCACAACATGCATCACGTAGAAATCAACGTCGCATGCATGCACCCAATAGGATGAGGGCTCCCAAGATTTTCACAATTTGGAGCCCAAAGGACACAAGCATGGACGAAAAACAAATGTATATGAATGCTTATTTTTCGGATGTTGTGCATAGTAGAAATTATGTGGGGAAGTCTAAGTCCAATTGGACTTGGCTTCCAAAGGTCTAATCTTTTGGACCCAATGACCTTGGGTACCATGATATGAAATTCTCTATCTTTAGGTACTCAAGGAAAAGAAAAAGAAAAGGAGCAACAAATTTAAATTTAGCTCCAAGGGAAATTGGATACTCGATAGCGGGTGTTCAAAACACATGACGGGTGACGCTAGTTTGCTCTCCGGAGTGGTTCCCATAGCAAATGGAAACCGTGTCGTATTTGGAGGCAACGAGAGCGGAACCATCATAGGTGTTGGTAAAGTGGGTAACCCATCTAAACCCTTAATTAGTGATGTTTATCTTGTTAATGGCTTAAATCATAATCTTATTTCAATAAGCCAACTTTGTGACAAAGGTTACAAAGTTAGCTTTGCGAAAGGATTGTGTCATATTTTAAGAAAAGATAATGATAAATTATTATTTTCCGGCACTCGTCATAAAGATATTTATATTTTGGATCTTCCTAAGTCTTATGAACAATGTCTCGTTGCCAACACAAGTGAACAACACTTATGGCATCGACGCTTTGGACATGTGAACTTTGGAACACTTTATAAGCTTTCAAAATTAAATTCCATTAAAGGTTTTCCGAAGCTTGTTTTTGAAAAGAAAAGTTTTTGTGATTGTTGTTAACGTGGCAAGCTTCCTAAATCTTCATTTAAACCTAAGAAAAGCATTTCTACTAAACGGCCACTAGAGCTATTACATCTAGACTTATTTGGGCCAACTAGAGTTGCTTCCTTAGGAAATGCAAGATATGGACTTGTCATCATAGATGACTATTCGAGATTTACATGGGTATTTTCATTATGTAATAAAAATGAAGCTTTTGAAAACTTCACAATTTTTGTTAAGAAAGTACAAAATCTCTTAGGAACCACCATTGTCACTATTCGTAGTGATCATGGAGGTGAATTTGAGAATGAGTCTTTTGAGACATTTTGTGATGAAGTTGGTATTACTCACACCTTCTCTTTCCCTCGTGCACCTCCTCAAAATGGTGTATTTGAGAGAAAGAATAGGACGCTAGTGGAGTGTGCTCACACTATGCTTGATGATAGCCAACTTGGCCATCAATTTTGGGCAGAAGCGGTACACACCGCTTGCTATGTGTTTAATAGAATACTTTTGAGGCCCGGCACTAAACAAACTTGTTATGAATTGTTGTTTGGTAGGTTGCCTCAAGTTAAACATTTTCGTGTTTTTGGTTCGAAATGTTTTATTAAGAACACGTATGGTAGTTTGGACAAATTCGATACACGATCCGATGACGGGATTTTTGTTGGATATTCTTCGCGTAGCAAAGCCTACCAGATATTCAACAAACGAACCTCAACGATCGAGGAATCGCTTCATGTCTCATTTAATGAAGGATTTGTTCCAACTAGAATTTCAAATGATAATGATTCTATGGATGTTTTATGTGATTCGTTTGATAATTCTAAGTCTAATAATTCTATTGATTCTATTGAGACTAACCCAACTAATGAAGTTGTTGAGAATGTTCCTAGTGACCAAGGTATTCCCAAACGGCTTCATACAGTTCGTGACCATCCTCATGAGCAAGTCATTGGCAATATCTATGATAGTGTCAAGACGAGATCGCAAGTGAACTACTTCGCTCATTGTGCCTTTGCCTCCTCGATAGAGCCAAAGAATGTTAATGAAGCATGCGAAGATGGCGCTTGGATCTTAGCCATGGAGGAGGAGCTCATTCAATTCGAGAGGAATGAAGTTTGGGAGCTTGTTCCATTGCCATCGAAGAACCACACCGTCATAGGGACAAAGTGGATCTTCAAGAACAAAACCGACGAAAACCAAGTCGTCGTCCGGAACAAAGCTCGGTTAGTTGCTCAAGGCTATTGACAAGAGGAAGGTATTGATTTCGAAGAATCCTTCGCTCCGGTACCTAGATTAGAATCAATTAGATTATTATTGTCTTTTGCATACCATAAGGATTTTAAATTATTTCAAATGGATGTTAAAAGTGCATTTTTAAACGGAGATGTCGTTGAGGAAGTTTACGTTTCTCAACCTCCGGGCTTCATAAATGAAAATTTTCCAAATCATATTTTTAAACTAAAGAAAGCACTTTACGGTTTGAGACAAGCTCCTCGAGCTTGGTATGATCGCCTAAAGAATTTTCTTTTGGATTTGAATTTTAAAATGGGAGAAGCCGATTCTACACTTTTTGTTAAGCATGCGAATAATGATATAATTTTAGTTCAAATATATGTTGATGATATCATTTTCGGTGCTACTAACTTTGCTCTTTGCGAAGAGTTTTCTAATGTTATGAAGGAACAATTTGAGATGAGCCACATGGGTGAGCTCAAGTATTTCTTAGGTCTCCAAATTCGCCAAATGGACGATGCAATCTCCATCCACCAAACGAAGTATACGGTGTAGTTGCTTAAGCGATTTGGAATGGAGAGTGCTTCTGGGAAAAAGACTCCAATGAGCACGACTACGCATCTTGACAAGGATACGGGCGGTAAGGATGTAGACATTCGTCTATATCGAGGTATGATAGGTAGTTTGCTTTATCTTACCACAAGTAGGCCCGATATTATGTTTGCCGTATGCGTATGTGCTCGTTATCAGTCTCAACCTAAGGAGTCTCACTTAGTAGCGGTAAAACGTATTTTCCGTTATCTAAGTTATACACTTGATTTTGGATTACTTTATCCAAAATCTAGCACGTATGAGTTAATCTCATATAGTGATGCCGATTATGCGGGATGCAAATCCGACAGGAAAAGTACTAGTGGCACTTGCCATTTTATAGGAAATTCCCTTGTCTCTTGGTTTTCCAAGAAGCAAAATTCTGTATCACTTTCAACCACCGAGGCGGAATATATTGCCGCCGGTGCCGCGTGTGCTCAAGTTCTTTGGATGAGACACACACTTAAAGACTTTGGTATAAATTGTGATACTTGCCCTATCATGGTTGACAACCAAAGTGCAATATGTCTTTCCAAGAACCCGGTACACCATTCCCGTTCGAAACACATAGATGTCCGACACCATTTTTTAGATGATCATGTTGCTAAAAAGAACATCATTTTAGTGTACGTTGAAACCCAAAAGCAAATCGCCGATATTTTCACGAAACCCCTAAAGGAGGACTCCTTTGTGCGGTTGCGTCGAGAATTGGGGATTATGGGTGAATCCGAGATATAGGATTCATGTTTCATTCAATAATCTTGCATGCTATTATATTTCGAAATATTTCGTTCATGCTAGACTTATTGGATTTTTCGGGAATTTATGTGATATTTTGAATTTTTGCTCGAATTCATGTTTTGAATGTCGTATTTAAGATTTCGATGTTTAATGGGGTAGTTTAGATGATTATTGAGAGTTTTGCGATATATCGTCCAAGTGTATTGAGGAGAGAACTTGATTATCAACTTTTGGACTCTTTTAGTCGGTTTCAGTTCAACCACCAACCGACTAGATGTTCATCTAGTCGGTTAGTAGAAGAACTTAGACCGACTAACTCAAGCTTTTTGAGTTTCCTCTTCATTTTAACTCTTTAGTCGGTTCATGTTCAGTGATCGACCGACTAGATTGAGATCTAGTCGGTTAGTAAATGAACGCAGACCGACTAAATCTTGTCAGTAAATCTTGGATTCAGCCACTGTTTGCAACTAGTCGGTTCAAGCTCATTGACCGACCGACTAGATCGTGATCTAGTCGGTCAGTGCTTGAACAGTGACCGACTAGTTGTGCCAGGGACTGTTTGGTCATTTGCGATCTCGACCGACTTAAACTCAGTTTAGTCGGTCTGTTTTCATTCTAATCGGTTCAAACCCTTTCTCCCTCAGCTCAAAACCCTTCGGACCCCGAGCATCCAACCCCTCCGAAACGCCGTGCCAAGACCACCCATCCTTCGTCGTCTTCGCCTCCTCTCAAGAAGAAGAGGACGACGACCGCCAAGCCTAGAGGTCAACCCAAGCCCAAGCCTAAGCCCAAGGCCAAAGTTCTTGCCTCTCATTCCTCATTCCATACTCCTACCGATTCCGATACGGAGTATAACCCCGAGACAGAGACTCATAGGGAACCCACTCCTCCTATCCATCCCGAGTCTAACACCACCCTCGTACGTCTACCCGTAAGCCTAAGGGAAAGGCTCCGATGCCGGTGGGCGGTGTCGATATTTCGTTGTGTCGCGACGACCCTATGTGTCTCGCGGCTTACAACCGTATCGAACACTGTCCACTGCTTCTGGAGCATTTCGTCCAGTTCAGTGACTTCATTGGGTTAGCTGATCTTCTCTCGTCATCGGGTCTCCTCGATTACCTTCGATTTGACCCGAAGGCGAACCCTCACCCGTACCCTCGTTTAGTGAAGCTTTTCTATGCGAATAGGATCCGGGTTCAGTACGATCAGACCCACTCTGTTGAGACGACCGTTTTGGGGACTCCTATAGTCCTCACAGCGGAAATCTTAGGAGAGATTTTGGGTATCTCTTCGTCTGGCCTCCTTCCCTCTGATATCTCTGTGGTCGATATTTCTTCTCTTGATCAGACCATCCTTTCAGAGATTTTCCATCAGATCCCTCCTGCCATGATTGGCGTGCCATCTAAATCTTTCAAGCCGAATGCATGGGTCCTAAACTTGATTCTGAAGTCGTGCTTGCTTCCCAAGTACGGCTCCTCATCTTTACCGTCCCAGCCCTTTCTGAAGCTTATCTATGCTATCTTCATGGGGAGCTCGATTAATTGGGCTCGCATTATACTCGATAAGATTGATTCTTTCGAGTGTATTCGCAAGTCCTCTAAATCGGCTCATATCCCATTTCCTTGCTTATTGACCCTCGTGTTTCGTCACTTCCGTGTCACGTTGCCTCGTGACGATGAGCGTCCCCTTGGTCCTCCCCTGAACGCGACGGCCGTCAAGAAATCTCTTGCGGCGCTTCGTCACGTTCAGAGGACGACACCTTCAGCGTCTGCCCCTGCCTCTGCCAGTGCCTCTGCTGCTCCCTCTGCCACCCTGGATGATGTCGTACGGTTACTTCGTCGTCACGAGTCTCGCTTGGCTCGTACCGAGGAGGTAGTCTGCCGTATGGCTCGTCTGCTGGGTGTTGAGCTTCCTCCTTCTGTGTCTGAGGATGAGGAGTTGGATGAGATGGCTGAGGAGGACGTTGATGAGCTTTGTCGTGCTTCGACTCGTGCCCCCGAGGGCACTTCTACTGGTACTGCTGCTGCTGGTGCTACCACTTCCGGTGATGCTGTTGCTGCTTCGTCTGCTGGTGCCCCCGAGAGCACACCTGTTGCCGCCACTCCTGTGGTGGATACTCCGCCTGGTGCTCCCGAGGCCACTACGGTTGCTGCTTCAGAGGTTGCCACTTTAGCTGTCGTTCCTACTGATCCAGTCACCTCCTCTGCTCCTGCTGAGCCTGCAGTTGCTTCTGATCCTCCCGCTGCGTCTTGAGTTTCTTCGAGGCCTCTCCCGATACTCATTGGATGATATATCTAGTTGTGAGAGATGTTGGGTAGGATAGTGTGGGTGGCTATGTATTTTGGGTCTTTTTGATGTCTTTTTGATATTTTTGATGATGTATTTGGATGTCTTTTGATGGTGATGTATTTTTGTTGACACTCCGATATCTATGATATGATGATATATTTTTTGTGCACCGATCAGTCGATCGATGTTGTGTATGTCGGTGATGTGCTCTGCCTCATATTTTATATATATATAAATACATCGCAGTTGACATTTCATTCTATTGTGCACTTTATAATTTTTATGTCTCTGATGTTTGATTTCGTCGCTCGACGACATTAACTTGGTTTAATAGAAATTTCTTCTATGGAAACATAGAATTGTTTTCCATGCACTAAATTAATCAAGAAATGTTGATATTGGAGAGTATATTCCATAACTCAATCCGTTAAATTGATTTGAGGTTTGATGATTTCGTTTTACGATTTTTCGACTTTGGTATCATTGACACGCCTTGATTCTATTCGTATTTTTCTCTTTGGTGTCACTTGAACCGTCGTCGCATTCTACGACTCCCGTGCTTTTAATTTGAGGCTATTGTTGTTGTCGTTGTTATCCTCCCGCTCTTTTTGCTTATGCCAAAGGGGGAGAGAGATAATAATAACGATGTGCCAAATGAAAATTTAAAGCATTCTCTAAGAATCTAACTTGATGTGTAAGATTCAGGGGGAGTTAAGATATATAAATGGATTTTCAAATCCGATATTTCAATAACCTACGTTTGGTATTTCATTAATTCAATAATCGATTCTCATTTAATATACTTCACTCGTCTGCTTGATGCGTATTATTTTTGTTTAAATTGGAATTAACGTGTCATCAATGCAGGGGGAGTAAGTAAATTTCATTTGAATTATTATTTTTGATTATTATTTATGTTGGTTTGTCATCACCAAAAAGGGGGAGAATGTTGGATATTGGACTCCCCGGATTTGGTTTTGGATGATGAACAAACATAAATATAATATGTACTAACACTTTGTGAGCGCAGTTATGGAGATCGTCGCCAAATTCACATGAATATCAATTACGACGTCTCAAGACTTCTCAAAGCACGTGATCGTATGCCTAAAGCTTCGTTGAAGCTTATGGACCTATTTAGAAGTCATGAAGATTCGATTGAAGCTATTGAAGACGGTATCGTCAAGTTTAATTTATAGTATTTAAGCTTCTTTCGTAGAATGTTAAGCCTTGAGTAGGTCTTACGTTTTAATTCTTCATAACGCTCATATCTTAGCTCTAGGATCTTAGTAGAAGTCCATACAATCCTTCCAGAAGCATCGCGCTTCGATTTGCGACTTCTTGTGCATGTTAGTTGGTTCAAGAAGAAGAACTGACCGACTAGATGGTGATCTAGTCGGTCAGCCAAGCTTCTGGACCGACTAGTTTCTGTCAGTTAATTCTTAGCTCTTTACTGTTTACAGTTAGTCGGTCTAAGTTGACTCACCGACCGACTAGTTTGTGAACTAGTCGGTCAGTGATGCTTCTGTGACCGACTAGTTGAGCTTTCCCTGTACATGCACAATTGAGCTTGAGCTACTGTTTATCATTAGTCGGTCTGTGCTCATTGATCGACCGACTAGTTGATGAACTAGTCGGTCAACTTTCCTTCTTAGACCGACTAGTTTAGTTTAATGTACATGCCAAATTTTTCACCATACTTACTGTTTATTGTTAGTCGGTCTATGTTCATTTGGTGACCGACTAGTTGGTGAATTAGTCGGTCAACATTTGTTCTTGGACCGACTAAGTCTAATTCTTCTCAGACTTCAGTTTTATCTGTTAGTCGGTCCACGTTGAGTAACCGACCGACTAGTTGTGAAACTAGTCGGTCAGCTACTCTTCTTAGACCGACTAGTTCCTTAGTCTGTACTTTGATCTTTTCTCAGTTTACTCATTAGTCGGTTTACGTTAATTGACCGACCGACTAGTTGATGAACTAGTCGGTCGGTGGTTGTTCTTTGACCGACTAGTTGGGTTCAGAAAAGAGCCGTTGGAGCTTTAATTGAAACGTTTTTCTCTCTCTCTCTCCTCTATCCTATATATACTTGATGGGCTGCATTCATTGCTGCCAAGGCTGATATTATTGCAAGTTTAGAGATCAAGAGAATTCATTCCAAGCTCATTCAAAGCTCATTCATTCCATTCAATAATCTCTCCTCACTCTTACTTCCAAAGAGAGATTCATTGAGTGTGAAGCCTTCCAAGCCAAGTGCTTGATTCTAGGTCACCAACATCCCCAAAGCTCTCCATCGCTGATCTACATCTTGGAGCTAGGGTTTGGTGCCACTTCTTCCACAAAATCATCCTTGCCCTAATTCGTAAGCAATACTCAAGGCATATGTATTTTGTTCGGTAAGAAGTTTTCTTATTTCATTTCATATTTGATTTGTAAGTTTCACTCTCGGTTGTGAGAGTGTGGTTGTGATCCCGGGTTGTGGGAGTCACAAATTATATTTTGTATGATTTGACTTGTGGAGGATTTTCACAAGTATTTCATAGTGGAAATCTTGAGTTAGGGTTTCTAACTCAAGTATCCGGAGGGGATCCGGGTGGTTGGGACGTAGGATCACCGGGAACAAGTCGGGAAGACTTGGGTGGATCCGAACCCAGTAACATCTCTTGTTAGCATTGTTAATTTTGTTGTTGTCATTCAATTTAAGCTTCCGTAAATTGATTTGGTAGTTGTTTGCATTATAATTAGAAATTATACTCCTTGTTATTTTTAAAGTACTATTCACCCCCCCCTCTTGTACTTGTGCAGTAGCTTGTAGGGCATTACAGTACGGTTCAGAATAAAATTGGTATATGAAAAGGGGCAAGACATTTATATCGATATGAAAATATAGGCTGGAAAATATTATAAACCAATAATCAAAAATCTCGACAAAAGTTTCAATGTTTAGAAAAGAACAAATAAATTTAAGTCGCGAAAGCGTATGAAATCTAATATATATATTAAAAGTTTTCGAACAAATTTAAACTTAACGAAAAAGGAACATCGGAAATACTTTTAGGGGAAACAAGGATTTGCCACAAGAACGGGTTGGTATAAAGACTTGAAGTACGGGTACGACAAACTTGTAATTAGTATATATTCATAAATTAATTGGAGTTCTATTTATCTTGAAAGAAGTATTTTAAAGTAGGTATGGTAAATAGCTAAAATGAATTTCGCAATATTAGAAAAGGTGGTATATCGAATTATCGAAATAGTACTAAAGTTTAAAATCAAGTGCGGACGATATATGTTAGAAAAATAGTTACAAGATAGTAATTCAAAATTACGACCAAATAGTCTTCAAAATCTAAGAATGACTTTTAGCTCAAACGGAAGTAATGGAAATATACTGAAAGAAGGTTTAAAACAAAATTTAAATCGAGTGGAAACTTTTAATAAGGAAAATTTGAAAATGACTTTGGAAGAATCAAGATTTGCAACGGGAAAGATTTGAAAGGTCAACGATAATAGTAAGGAGGGGATCATGTGAATCGAGGGCAATGAATGTGGTTGTGTGAGGCATGCACCTAAATTACGATTCAAGAAAACTACGATGAAAATCTACGGCCAGTAACACCGAAGTGTAGTGACCAGGAAAAGATTGAATCAGAGAGTCCTAATCATCGGTTGACTAGAGGTCAAGAAAACTTAACACTAAGGCTTCCTAATGTCTAGAGTATATTAGAGGCCTCAGGAAAGGTTCTAAGAGAATCGAGATCATGTTCTGTTGGGCCTGAAATCGATGAACCCAAGCGAACGGCTAAAGAAATCCTAGGAATCTATCATGGTCAGAGCTAGACAGGAACCACTAAGGTAACTCTTAAGACTATCATATCAATCACTAGCATGGAGTCTAACAAACAATCAGGGGCCTCTAACTAGCAAGCACAAACTTCTAACTAAGTCTCACTATAGACCTGACCTAATGGATTTCCTATCAAGCTGGGACAGGTGCTCTAACACGTCTACTAGCCACCTAAGACATAGGAACGCTAAAAACCTAGACTCCGGGCTAATAATTTGGATGTACTAGCCACCTAATGGATTTCCGAGACCGTACAGTACGTCCAAGGAGAGGGACGGAATCAGTGGCAGCATCCAGCTGCCAGGAATCACCCGGGGTTCTCCTATGGAAACCCAAGTGGAGGGCTCCAACCTCCGTAATTTCAGAGACCACCTCCTTCTCATCAGCATCAGCAGAGCCAGCAGCAAGGCGGCTTTAGGCCAGCTGGGCCCTACAGGCCGTCGGGATATCAGTTCAACCGGCCGCCTCAGTAGAATTTTGCGCCGGCTCTGCCCAAGTCTAATCTTGAAGCCACACTGGAGACCTTCATGAGCGGCCAGATCCGCTTCAATCAGGACACATCGAACCAATTCAAGAGTATCAATTCTTCGCTTGATGAACTGAGGGGGCAGATGTCGCAGCTGCTAAAGAATCAGGGGAGATTACCCTCCCAGCCGGTGACTAACCCTAGAGCTCAAGCCAATGACATGGTTTCAGTGACCACGCGAGGAGGACGGGTGACCGACGCCGTCATAGTCCCGATGATTAATAAGAAGAAGATCACCATTGAAGAATATGTTAATGACAACGATAGAGTTGAGGCCACTGAAGGGCCTGTCAGTATTGAGGAGAAAGCGGATGCACCTCCCGTCGTACCTACTACGATGCCGCATCCCGTTGATGCATCCAAGGGCAAAGTCTCCAGACCTCCTCCTCCATACCCACAGAGGCTAGCCCTAGCCAAATTGGAGAAGAAGTACTCCAAGTTCATGGAGTTATTAAAGGGGATACGCCATCACCGAGATCCCTACCTACGCCAAATTTCTAAAGGATCTCATCACAGGAAAGAGGAAGCTCGAGGAAATCAAGCTGTTGGAGGATTCTACCTCCATTATCAAAAATCACCCCCTGGAGGCTGCTGGATCCGGGGAGCTTCACCGTGCCATGCTCCATTGGAGGGATGCCGATCAGCAGGGCGTTGATTGACTTAGGGGCTAGTATCAGTTTGATGCCCCTTTCCATCTTCAAACGACTCCAGACGGAAAGTGAGCTGGAACCGACGAGCATGTCCATCCAGCTCGCCGATCATTCTATCACCTACCTGGTGGGAATGGCGAGGGACGTCATCCTTCAAATACCTCTAGGGTTATGTGTTCCAGTCGACTTCATCATCATGGACATGCCTGAGGGAGGGAGCTCTCAGCTCATACTCAGACGCCCCTTTATGGCGACGGCCGGTGTTCTTATAGACGTCCGGGAAGGGACCCTCTCCCTCAACGTGGGGGATATTGAAGCTGAGTTCCGGCTACAAAAGCCAATGAGGGAGCGAGCCCATGTAGAAGGGGCTAATTATCTGGAGATTCTCGAAGAAGAAGCAATTGAAGATTTTACTACCGATGGGGTCTTGAAGGACCCAATGAGGGCAAGCATCGACGACGACGGCGACCCAACCTACAACAAAGCAGTCGCCGTGTACATCCAAGTATTGGATGAGGAGTTTCTACGTCTTTCTCCAAATCATCAAGGACCGGAGAGTATAAGCTATGCTGAGGAGAATCTTGAAGTAGGCGAAAATCAAATGCCACCGAATTCCACCACCCCGAAGATTGATGCGCGACCACCGCATGCGCCAAATGAGCATTGATATATTAGAGGGAGTCGAGCTCATGACTGAAAACGAGCGCTTATTAGGAGGCAACCCAATTTCGTAGACTTTGGACTTTCGTTTTCCTATTTTTGTTTTTTTTTATTTCGTATTTTTAGACAAAACCACAAAAATCATAAAAATTTGATGAGTTCGTCTTTTGTGTAGGATGGACAAGTCGGGGTATGCATATGGACATTATAAACGGAAGGAAGACAGAGGAAAGCAATAGATTTGAAGATCTGGGAAGAAAATCAAAGAAAAAGAAATGGCACAAGAGGCACGGGAGGCTCGGACCGAGCAGCTTCAATGCTCGGTCGAGCAGTGCGGACACGGCAAAATCGAAGATACGACGCGGACCGAGCAACCCACTGCTCGGTCGAGTCGTACAGGCTTGAAATTCAAGGGAGAAAACGTCACTCTGTCGACCCGGGCAGGATATTATTGGCACGGCCCGAGCAGGAAACGACACGGACCGAGCATCCAACTGCTCGATCGAGTCGTACAGGGTTGAAATTTGAGCGAGAAAATGTCACTCTGTCGACCCGGACAGAATATTTTTGGCTCGGCACGAGTAAGATTCGACGCGAACCGAGCATCAAGCTGCTCGATCGAGCATACAAGGGAGTTTTTCAATCAAAAATTTTACATTGACCCGGTCGAGCAGCCTAGCTGCTCGGACCGAGTCGGGTCGGGTTTCTAACCCAACCCATTTCTGTTCCTTTTAATCTCGCCGTTAATTCTTTTTACCCTAAAATTTTACCCCCGGAAATCCCCCCCCCCCCCCCCGGAGCTCCCTAAACCGCCCCTCCGCCGCCTCCACCCGCAGCGCCTCCACCACCGCCTCCACCCGCAGCGCCGCCATCGTCGCCTTCAACTCCGTCGCTCTCCGTCAGGTGCCCTTCTCTCTCTCCCCTTTTTCTCTCTCTATCCCCCATCCCCTCTCTTCCCCCCTTTCTCCGCCATACTCGGTCGACGGCGCTACCGCCGATGGTGTCGCCATCCCCACCCCCTCTCATACAAACCCCCCTTCAACCCCCCCCCCCCCCCCCCCCCCCCCCCCCCCCCGCCGCTGCCTCTCCCTCTCCAATCCAACCCCCCGATTTAAATCGACGACGTCGTCGACGGCGCTGCTGCTGCTGCCGCCCGCCGCCGTCGTCGAGACCCTCCCCCAACCCCCCACCCACTCCCCCTCTCTTAAAACCCCCCCACCCCCGCCACACGCCCCCATCTCCCCACCGGCGATCGCCGAAATCCCCCCCTCCCGATTTGAGCCCTAGGGCCTGGAACGAGCAGCTCAGCTGCTTGTTCATATCCCAAGACCGCGTAGCCCATCCAAACCGAGCAATTTCACTGCTCGGTCCGAGTCACCACATATCTGCCCATTTTTGAATGATTATCTGACGTTTTGCCCGTTTCAACTTGCATGTCCTCTCCACAGACATCAGTAGCAGTTTTACGGACTAGCTTGGGGGATCTTTTGCGCATTCGGATCATTCGCACTTATGGTACACTCATTCCCTCCTATATTTTCATACCGTACTTCATTTACCGCATACATGATGGTTCGAACTCGCGGATCTACGACACCCCCCGTCCGCGGGAAGAGGCCATCTTCTGGCGCCTCCTCTTCCCGTCCCCAGCGTCGTGCACACCTCACTACCATGTCCTCCACTACCACCACCACACCCTCTACCACAGCTCCTGCTGTCACCACCACCATCCCCACCACCACCACACCTGTCACCACAGCACCATCCACCGTCTCTGCCTCATCACCTCCACACCCTGCACCCTCCAGCGATGACCCCACCGCACGTATCCCTACATACGGCATTACTTTCCGTGATAGCACACAGAGAGCGCGCTATTATAGGCTCCATCAGCGCCACCTAGTGCCTACGGTTTTCATAGACGTGACGGCTCTTAGGTCCCTGGGACTCCTACAATGAGTCCATCACTTGTACCGAGCGATCGGTTTCGACCGTTTTCTCGGTGTCCACGCCCCCACTTACACATACATTGCTCTCGAGGGCCTCAGTTCCCTTGCTCTTACCCCGACAGGTGACGCCATCACCTTCCGCATCCTGGATCACGACTGCACCGTCACTTTTGCTATGATCCGGGAGTATTTCCACTTCCCCGCCGTCCCAGAGCCCAGACTGGCCTTCTCCCCTGCCTATGACATTACCAATTTTGATGCACGCACCTTTTGGGAGCATATTTCTGGACTTCCACAGTATCGCCCTAGCCGGGCAAAGGCATCGTGCATTGTGCACACATGCCTTCGCTACGCTCAGCGGCACCTTGCTTCCACACTTTTTTGCAGAACAGATGTCGGGACCATGTCCCTCCCCGAGCTTATCCATCTTATGGGTATGACTCGGCCTCTTCGTTTCCACCCTGACGGCTCTCTGCGACCATTCATGCTCTCTGACGCAGCCCAGTGGCTGTGTCACCGACTTTACTAGACAGCCATCAGCTACCACTACATAGATATTTTTGCGGTGCCTTCTTCACTATTTTTGCGAGAATGATAGATATTCCCATCCCAGCTGACCTACACCGACCTCCTGGCCCAACACGCTTGACCACTGGCGTGCTCGAGCACATGCACATTATCCGACCCCACGGTGTTCGTCACTGGTAGTATCTAGTAGGCACCACCCATACCCCTCACATGATTCTTCCCACCCCTCACTTGACACACATTCCCGCCGTCCAGCTTGACTGGATGATTCCTCCGGTCTGCTCACTCCCACCCATCCATGTTCTTGAGCCACCTGGAGCACCGGTCGAGGCACCTGCCAATGACCCGGTTTCCCGCTCCTCGGTGTTCGAGCTCCTTGACATAGCTGCATTGGTAGCCGGCCTCCCTGTACCACCTGCTCACCCAACAGTTTCTGGAGCCGCTGCTTCTTCCACCTTTGTATCCGCCACCTCCACTTCAGTAGGGTCCTCAGGGACTGTCTTCACCTCCTGCCCCGAGACTCATATTTCTTCTATCTCGGCACCGGTGCCGGAGGGCACCGATATACATTTTGATGACACACCCATAGATCTTGACTCTCCGGTCCACGATCCTGCTCCCACCCTCCCACCTCTGTCGGACCTGATAGCATCACTTCCTATCTCTTTAGGTCCCCACATTTCACTATCTGGCACCTCCTCCACCACCTCTGCTGCCATTTTGACTGATAGCGTATCGATGTCTGTCATTTCCTCTGTGTCGATTACAGCTCCTTTTTCATCAGCCTTTGACATACCTTCTAGTTCACCCTCTCCTACTTTCCACGTCAGGCACCGTGCATCAGTTGCACAGAGCTGCTTCATAAGAGTGGTGTCTCACAGACGTTTTCCTCGCTCTCCACCCAACTCGCGTACTCCCGACGATCACCTGGCCTCGTTAGAGGAGTTGACTTCCCGCTTACGGCGGGATTTCGATGACTTTGTACGCGAGACGGCAACACACATATCCAGAGTCGTGTCTGATCTTACCTCCATTATTGACCTCCTCCGTCACCGTGGCCCCCCTACTGTCATACTTGCACATGCTCCTCCTCCCAGACCGGACACTGTGACACACTCTGCACCACTCAGTGCTTCACTTCCTCATGCTTCTGCAGAGCCTATTTCTACTACTTTTGAGTCGTCAGTCACAGTTGATCCACTTTCTGCCCTGGTTTTACATTCTTCTGAGCCCACCACCTCCCCCGTCGATCTCACCGCCAGCACACCCCATGACTTCCAGCCGGACCTTCCACCACCCACCGCCCCTGGTCCACAGCAGAGGGACCCATCACCACCCCCAGAGGGTGGTGCCTCTGCTTGATGTAGTTCATACCCACTTTGCATCCCCTATTTATTTTGCGCCCATCTGTCTCTTCGGGGCCCTATCATATCACATATCGCATTGCATCATATCATATTTTTATTCTTATTTCCTTTTACTTTTATTACATAGTTTTTATTGTATTTCATTCCCCCCACCCACCCCACCCCTCTAGCATCATCTCCCGCTCACGAGCGATTTCTTAGCAGTGAAGACACTGCTAGGTTTAGCTTGGGGGATGAGCGCTACCGCTTTATTTTCATTTTCATTTTTACTTTTCCCCCCCTTATTTTAGTTTTTATTTCACTTTTCCACCATTTTTCACGTCGTTTTCTTTTTTCTCATTTTGCATCATATTTTCTATTTTACCATGCATGCATCTCTTTTTTTTATTTTCTTTTCGCTTTTTTTTCTCCACCTCTTTTTCGTTATTTGCTATGGATGCTTCCGCATGATGATATCTCTCATGGCCTTATTAGTCGTTTGCGATGCTCATTTCTGTTGACGAATTTCAGCTTTACTATTTATATGCATGCATTTCTATTGATGATCTGTCTGATTTAATACCTGAAATGAATTGAAAATCGAATGCATGAATTAGTATCTAGTATGATTTATGTTGGGAAACGCACCCAGGTTCACGCATCACTAGAACACTTGGAGTATCTGTTTTCTTATCTCAGTCACTTCTGATTGCATGCCTGCTGATATTGTGTTTACTACTGCATGTCTTTTTCAGTATTCATTTAGAGAAGTGAAAATATCCATGCTATATATGAGTTTAGTTAAGGTTTTATTTTATCAAACTGTGTGCACCCACTTATGAGTGAACCGAGAGTCCCACTATTTTCCTTCTCCACATATCTATTTTATATCTCTACTTATCAGTTGGTTGCACCCCACATAGCTACCCTTACCGCATCTTACTTCCCAAACCCAAAAAGAAAAAGTATAGCTTCTAAATGAAAAAAAGAAAAAAAGAAGGAGAAAAGTGTATATATTCATTTATGAAAAAGAAAAAGGAAAGAAAATGAACAAATATTGTTTTATATCATTTCATTAGAAGCTATCATGTATTCTGGGAAGAAAAATAAAAATTCCATATCATTTTCCTTGATGCGACACCTCAAGCTAAGCTTGAGGGGGTAAACCAACTGATTACATGAGTGAGCATGACATTAGAGTGGAGACGATGCACATCAGGGAGATTTTATAAAACCTAAACTTTACGAATTACTTTAGTTTTGGAGATTTTTCACGTATCGAAATGAATATCTGAATGGAATGATCTTTCTATTCTCTATTGCATGTTGTGTGATTCTCTTATGCTCCTTGTGTATCTATGATTGAAAAGGGCGTTGCCAACTTCTTTATACTAGATGCTAGGGATTGCATGAGATTGATATGATTTGACGGTGTTATTTCAGTAGATCCCTTTTCCTTGCCTACACTACATGCTAGTCATATGATGTGTAAAGCTAGAAATTGCCAGTAGCATGTTTGTTTATCATTCAGAGTATCGCGATATACTATTTAGGCCTGAGATCTGACCGATCATCCTTAGCACTCTCTTCTTACTTCTATTTTTGCTTTTCATCTCTTTCTATTTTTCATTTTCCTATCTTCTTTTTTGTTTTTCCTCCCGGCGTACCAATTATTCGTCTTCCTCGAGGATGAGTAAGAGGTAAGCTTGGGGGATTTTGATGTGTCCATATTTTCCATATTTTCATGTCATTATTTCATTGCATCTCATATCATTTTTGCATCCAAATCCCACTTTTTACTACGATTTTGCATTTCTGACGATATTTTTGAGTTTCGTAGTGTTTTGCGAGTTTTCAGGGATTTTGGAACGATTTGGACCCCCACTGGGGTATGGACACATCCAACGTGCTCATGAGCTCGGTGGCGGGGCTCTGGGGGAGTTCGCCACACTTTTGAGGCCACTGGAGGAGAGATAAGAGAGAGAGAGCAGAGAGAGAGAGACACAGCCCCTGGAGCTTCTGCAGCATTTTCCCAGAAAATGCTCGATCCGAGCATCTCAGCTGCTCAACCGAGCCATATCAGATTTAGAGGAGAGCTGATATGGGCTGGCTCGGACCGAGCAGTTCAGCTGCTCGGTCGAGCAGCCTCAATTTCCAACTGCAGCTATCAAGCGACGCGCCCCGAGCAGCTGACCGAGTCCACGCCTACTCGGACCGAGCAAGGAGCTGCTCGGTGCGGGTAGGCTGAGCAGCAACTCTAATTTTTTGTAGTGCCCGTTTGAGCAGCTTCTCTGCTTGCCCTGAGCCACTAAACGAGCAGCTTATTGCTCGATCGAGTAGCCTACTCAGTCGGCAACTCAGGGCCATTTTTGGAAATAATTCGAAGATCGCGATGCACGCGATCTCGGGGGGGGCGTTGAAGCTACGAGCTGTGCGAGCGACTCGGGGAGATTTTTCATGAGGGATTTTTACAGAGTTTTTACAGAGAGCTGAGCGATTTTTGTAGGGAATTTCTGGGAGTAATTTTGTAAGTGATTTTTGGATCAGACATTGGGATCATTGCTTCTGTTCTTGTTTACATTTGACTATTGGAATTCGGATTCTTTTCTGGATCTATTATTCGTTTATTCTCGCTGTAAGTATTTAGCCCTAATCTTTTGATCGTTATAATGTTTTCTTCTTTGTAATTGATGTTTTTGTCTGCCACTATTGCGATGTGTGAGTAGATTTATTCTAGGGTTGATGGATTAACCCTAGGATTTTAGGAGGAAAATGTTGATCTGGATCCCTACGTTGAATTGGGGATTTAGGGTTGTATTTCGGTAGATCCTACCGAATCCATAGATAACCCGTATTGAGATCATGCCCACGGTCTATGGAATTGATGTGCTTAAGGGGTATCTAGGGATTCGAATACGGAAATCGTTAGATCCAACCAAGGCACGTGACCATGCCCGGCTCGCACCTTGAGTGGATCCATCGATGAACTATATCACTACGTTGACAGCTACTGTCATTGCGTCAACGAGAGCCACCGAAATATCCTGCAATTCTAACCCACGAGAGTGGTACGAATTGAGGGATTAATTCCCTAACCCTAATGCAATGCAAGGATCCTATCCTAACATCGACCCCCAACGATCCTAGTGGTGATCCCTAAAGCCCTAGTCCCTTTTATTAGCATTACAACAAACAACAAACAACAAACAACCCAAACCTTTTACCCCGACGGCTATCTCACTTCTAGACTTAGAAATAGACTGAGAACCAATCGACACTATCAGTGTCCCTGTGGGATCAGACATCTTATATACTATAACTCGACACCGTCCGCTTGCGGATTGAGCCTGGAATCGTAGCCTAAGGGCCATACCACGCCTGACGATCGTGACACCGCCAGGTGGAACCTAGGTATATGTTACGGGTGCGTAAGTAGGCATGCTAAGATCATATTACATGAAATTTTCATGCTGCACATCCACCTATCCATATCATTCAGTTGTATTGGCATATGTGACCATTAATGACATTTGTAACGAATACCGCTTTGATCATATGTTGATATGATTGATGGAATGGATTGTTAATAAATGCATTTCAGTAATGACAAAAAAGTTAAGCTCATTCAGTTATTTTTTGCAAAGGATAATGGTTGCACATAGCCTAAGTGGGAGACTGTTGGATCATTAATTCAATGTTGGGCTTATATGTGAATAAGTATGTGTTACAAACTGTCAAATAAAGTTAAGCCTAATTAAAAATGATTTAGTAAGTTTTAGGTAATTGGGCTTAAATATATCTGACATGAAGTGGACCTTATAATTTCTATTTTTATGATGGTGTAAAATAGAAATACCAAAAGCTAACATGGAAGTTAACTATAAGGCGATTATGATCCCCAGATCACACGAACGTTTCATTCTATTTTGACAGAGCATAGAAAAAGCAAAAGGGGTTCTTTAGGGAAAACTTTGTTTAATAACACCTAATCGGTCGTGAGACAAACTAAATAGAGTTCTTTCTGTCAAATCATTATAGATAAAGTCAATATCAGCTGACAGCTGCTCCTCGTTTCATCAGTGCTCGTAAGGCGAGTATCTTCATTCAGTTTAATATTTCCTCTTTCATTCCGACATCAAGATCGCTAGACCGTCAAAGTGCTTGGAAAGACAAAAAAGGGTATTCAGACAGATTTTTCTTTTCTAACAATCGCTAATATCCTTTTGAGAAAGTCAAAAAGAACCTTAGTCCTCCTTTCTTCAAATGAATCTGGTAGGCCAATCGTACGGTTCTATAAAGCAATTAATCACTATGAATATGAATTTAGGTACGCATATTGATCTGCATATTCTCGATTATCTAATGTGAATGATCATGTTATCTTCGGTAATATGATTTCGCCAACAGAAATCTATTATACAAATGATGCATTTGTCCTAGCTAGATAGAAAAGTGTGACTAGGACAAATGTATCATCACCCCCCTCCACCTCACCTTCCACCTCACCCAAATCACACACACACACCCCCCCCCCCCCCCCCCCCCCCCCCCCCCCCCCAAACCCACTTAATTAAATGTTTGCCCTTCACCCCAAAAAAAACCAAAATAAACCAACCTATTTACGTGTTTGCCACCCCCCACGATTTTTTTTTTGCGTTTTGACCCCTGGACTTTGTAATTTTTGCCCCCCCCCCCCCCCCCCCCCCCCCCCCCCCGACTATACCGGCACGCCCACTAACAGTTCTCGCTCCTTTTCGGTTGCGTGCATGCACCGCATCCTCTTCGGGTGTTTTTTTTTTTGTTGTGTACACTGTGTGCACGGGTAATTTCTAGTCTATTATACAATTAGTGAAGTTGTCCTAGATGGAGGGTAAGATATGACTAGGACAAAGGGGGCCCCCTCCTCCACATCACCCTCAACATCACCCCAAACACACAAAAAACACCCAAAAGCCTCCATTTATTTACAAGTGTGCCATTGCCACCCACACTGCTCACTTCTTTCCGGTTGCGCGCGTGCACCGCATTCTTTTCCTGTGGGGTTTTCTTGCGTTGTGCACGGCATGCACGGGTTATTTCTAGTTCTTCTAACAAATTGAAACAATGCATAAAAGCTTTTACTTGGGCCTCTCTTGGGAGAAACACGACACTCGGAGGACACCAATTCTCGAAAGTTAGTATCTTAGGAAAAGCGAGTCCCAACCCAAGTAGACTCCAACTTGGTAGCAAGGTCATTAAATCAAAGATCTTCTCGAGTATGGATGAAAGATACAAACTTGGAAAGTAAGTCCAATAAAGAAACAAAGATACGGACATAAAGTGGCGAGCCTAATAGCTTTCAGTCATGCTCAACTAAGCGAATCACCCACTCTAAACGCCCTTTCTGTTTGTCAGGATTGGCGATGCTCAAAGGAGGATTCAGGCCAGATCAAACTCTATTCAGCACCGCCGTTGCTCTTCGATTAGCATACCTCCGGCAAATTGAGCAATTTGAACTTACTATATCCAGATGATTTTTATTTCATCTCCCATATGGGAAAGAGAAACCCTTCCATAAATAAAATAGATGTGGTGTCCCAACAGGGTTTCAATACAATGCCTTTGATTTCCTCCATATACAACGCTTTCATCAACTCCCCGCAAAGCGGCAACATGGTCTAAAAGTGTGTTGCCCGCTTCCCTCTTCACACCCTTCTTTCGGCATCCACTCTAGAACTCAACCAGTCAATAATGTCTTTCGATATGTCGTCCTTCTCTGGCTCAAAGAGAAGGTCATGCAAGAATCCGTCGTAGAGTTTGATGGATTTGTCGGCGGAGGAAGCCTCTTCGTAGAGCCTTCGGGAGCCGTTGGGGTCGGTGACGGTGTCGGCTGTGCCATGGAGTACAAGAAATGGGACTGTGACTCTGTGGAGGTTCTGCAGCAAGTAATTGGATATACGGAGGATCTCGGAGCCGGTCCTGACCCTGACTGCACCGGTGAAGACAAGTGGGTCGGAGTACTTGATCCTCAACGCCTCAGGATCACGAGAAACAGGCGGCCCCTTCTTGTTCGCTGCTCCCCTAAACTGGTATGTTGGGACTAGAAGGGAGAATACGGGTGCAACCACCTGACGGAAAATAAAAACATAGCATACAAGTAAATAAATTTGGTCTTAATGATTATTCATGAGAATAGAGTCCCTGCTGCTGACTCTGACACTATCGCTTCTAATAATTTTGCAGGAGGTATGTGATCATTAGTTTAGTAGCATCTTCTTGTTTGTATACAACATGTAGCCCTCTGTGTGTGAATGTTATGTATATCCTTCTGTCTCCCATGAACATATGCTACAGGTGTCTCACATGAACATATGCATTGCGGACCGTTCAACGGGACATTAGGCAGTTTTCAATCACTAGAACGTTTCGTATTCGTCTTCCTGGTGCAAAAGCATGGAGCTTCCCATGAGTAAAAGCACGGCACTGGCTTACCAGAGTGATACAGTCATAAGCATATGTACAGGGTAACATGTCAAGATGGACAACCAAAGGAACCCACGGTGAAGCCCAAAGGATAAGCCAGATTCATTTAGTAAAACACGAATTTACGAAGTATTGGTATAAAAGTCAATCTGTCAGTCCACCTATGCAGTAGATTCTCCCATTCTGCCAGTAAATCAGAATCAGCCAACCTATGGCATAATACCACAGATGCCTTTGACCTGACATCTCCTAACCAAATCCAACAAATGTATGCTTCATCCAAACTCCCAAATATTAACCTAACCAAATTTATTGTGTTTAACTTTCCCTTTGCGATTTTAATTCTTTACCACAGGGTATACATTTTGATTGCATCACCATGCAGGAAATAACCATAAAAATTGTGATATAAGCGGAAGCTCAGCACTCGCCGGTTTTAAAGCTTGTTTTAATCAATGGGATAAAATAGTTTGATTTCATCTTGGATAAGAATCCCTCATGCCCAAAAGATGAAATCCATTGGAACACGCACATATTCAATGGGTAAAAATCCTTAGGAATACAATCTATAAGCATTGTTTGGATCTCAAAAACGCTAAACCCCTCATGGTCCGCAAGCCAGATCACATGTTTTAAATTATGGTACAACTGCAATTTGGAATGATAAATTAACATTCCGGATTTTAAAAGATTTGTAGACTAAATGAAAAATCATTGTTGCAAGCACAAGGTTTTGCCTTTTGCCATATTTATGGTGCAAATAGTTATGCACCAATATATGCTTGTAGATAAGTGCATAGAAATCCAAAAGCTCTTTGAAAATTCATTTATCCTTGGTAATAAATGTAATTTGCTCCCTTTAAGAATCCAATGAACTCTTCTACCCCAGTGTATCATGTTTTGGACTAGTAACGTTTTTGCGTATCGGTTTTTGTTCAATGTACTAAAGTAATCCACATTACTGGTAACTTTGGTTTAGATGTCATATTAATTCCATAATATTTTATTAATTTTTATCAAGAAGTATTTTCATGACCAAAGAAACTCCAAAGGACTTAAAAAGAATGAAATCTTAAACGGATCAAATTGCAGTAAATGATATTCAGTTTGGCAAACTAGATGTTGCAGTGCCTTCACCCAAGGCATTAACATAGATATTAAGAAAACACAGATCATGTTCTTCAACTAAAAAGAAAGAATTCATGTTTGTATACCTCAAAATTACAAGTTAATGATGTTAAACTCAGATGAGCAAGCTAGTTGGATGCATTTTTTTTAAAAGGCCAACCTTTCTACAGTTTCTTAATCAAGGCTATACAAGTTGGAATCTAAAAATAGGGCTAAATGTACATAAACTACCAAATACTTTGAGCTTTTCCCCTGATACACATTACCCTTAGAAAATTAAATATAACTATCAAAAACATTTTCCCTTTTTTTCACAAAATATCTTCCACCATCTTGTTGTGACTTAACCCATTACGTGACTTTCATGTGTCTGTTTCCTAATGACCTTGAGATAGCATGTGCAAAACACATGCCATATTTCTTTTTTTAATATCTCTCTCTTTTTTCTCTTTTTTTCTCTTTTCCCTCCAAATCCTCAAAATTTCCATCCAAATATCATGATTCGATCGTAAGCTTTAGCGATATGCCGAAAGGCACAATGGTTGGGGAAGATAGTGGGATAGGTAGCAATGGTATGATGATTGACGAGTGTTTGTGATCAAGTGCAGTGAGAGAGTGAGTTGGATGGCGGTGGAAAATAAAAAATGGTGGGAAGAGGAGATATAGAGAAGAAAGAGGATGAAGGAACATGAGGATGAAGAGATTGAGAATTTGGAGTAAGAGAGAATGAAGACAACAAGTTAGGGTTTATTTTTCTTTTTTGGTTTCTTGGTTTAGTTTTTATTTTTTAGGTGGGTGATGGTCCTACTAAAGGACAATGAAGAGGAGAAAGAAATGGAGGATTTGGAGGGGCTAAATTTACAAAAAAAAATTACCTTCAAGTTAGGCCTATTTTCAAAAAATAGATTGATGTTTGGCATGTTTTCAAAAAACAACCCAATACATTGAAAATTAAAAAGAAATCACCTTGAATTTATTTTTAATTTTTTGGAATAAGTAGAATTTGTTTTTTAACTATGATAAACAACAAATTTAAAAGATAAAATAAATAAAAATTATGTAGAATTGAATAGGAAAGTTTGGAAAAAAAGAATAAAAAATTAGAGAGCAAGTTAAAACAGGGAAAAATTGTAACATAAAAATGCAGACTTAGATTAAAATAGTTTTTAAATGAAGAATAAACAAAAAATTTCATCAAAAGGAAAATAGTAAGAAAAAAGTAATCTTTATTACAAATGAGGGAGTAATCTTATGACTAGGACAAAGGGGTTAATGGAATGGTGGCCAGGATTTGGCCACCTCATTGTGTGGCCCCCCAGCCCTTCTCACGAAAATCTCAAACACCCAAGGCCACACCCACGCATATACACACCCATCTCACAAAATCCAATGCACCTAATACCGCACCCACAAAAATACCCACATCCAGGTGGGACCCACGTCATGGCAGGGGGAGGGGAGAAAAGAAAAAATATGAAGACTATAATAAAAATGGAACAAAGAACAACAAAAAAATGTAGTAAAGAGAAAAATACATGGAAAGACAAAATAAAGCAAAAATCATTATATAAAACTTAAATGGAAAATTCATTATATAAAACTAAAAAGGAACAAAGTAAAAAAAACCAAGAATAGAAATAAAGTAAAAGTAAGAAAAAGGTAATGATAGACAATAGCATAAGAAAAGAAAAAATTGCTAAGATTTAAATACAAAAATTTAAAATAAATAACAATAAAAGAAAAAAGGAAAAAAATCAAAGCGAAAAAACCTTAAATCGAAAAAAAGCAAATAACAATATTACAACAATAATGATAATAGTTAAACAGAAAGGTTTTTAAGAAAAACAACCCAAAGAAGAAGAAAGAAATAATAGGGAGGAAACAAAGAAATTGTGAACATAAATAATTAATGAACTAATTTTTTGTCACTGGAAGTTTGAAAGAAATGGATGTGTGATTTAGTCCTTTTTTATTGAATGGTAATGCCGGGATGGTAGTTTTATGAAACGAAGAAAAATTACGGTAGTTAACTTTAATTTTCAAAGGTTATGATATTTAAGAGGAAAAGCTCGTATTTGGTATTTTACATAAATTTAGCCAAAAATGGTGCAATGTGAAAACAGCAAATCCAAAACTGTTACATGTAGCACGTACCTAAATTACTTGTATCCTACCAATAAATGCAAAACTCAAATACTCACCGCAACAATGGGATGAGATGGCTGAACACGAACAGCTGGGGATGTCAATGCCACACCATTAATGTGGGATTCTATCTTTGGGTCTAACACTGTCTGCAAACATTAATGGAAACGGAAGAAAAGATAAATTTAGCAAAAGATGAATGAGGTTAACTCCAAAATGTGAACATAAATAGTGGAGCCAAAATGATATTGCATCCAAAAATCATACATAAACATCTTACCTTAAGAACAATGGCTCCACCAGTAGAGTGGCCAAAGCAAAAACATGGTAATCCAGGATTTTCAGTCAAGATTTTATCCAGGAAAGCTTTCTGTGTATAATAGTTAACGTATTAGAATTACAGGTCAACTGGTTTACATATGTTTATTACTCTATCTGAAAAATGAGTTGAGTCTAGTAATACCAAATCACTGACTGCATAATCGAGTGAGTGAACATAACCATGCAACCCATCACTTCCGCCATGTCCTGAGAAAACAAAGAAAAACATATGAAATGAAAGTAAAACCAATTAGACTTCCATATTTAAAGGTGAATGATACTCTAAATTTTAAAATTATTATTACAGTTCTATGTATGTATTTGTTTGTTTTTTATTTTTGTTTTTATTTTTGTGAAAAGGGGAAGCAGAAGGGGGAGGGGTGAAGCCAGCTATAAACAGGACAGGCCAAAAGCGTTATTTTCCTCGAAATATGTGCAAATTCCAGACAATGATTTAAGAACATTGACGCTGTGAAATTATTTCAGCTGTTCTAACATATCCACACATGACCTAAGTAATGACGGTCATAAGAATAATTGTTTCAAACAGACACACTAGATTAAGGGTTCACAGAAACATTAATAATAATCTCTGGTCTGTTTGAACGATATAATCTGAATATCATGTTTAAGATGCTAGGTTGGAGACAATAGAAAAATGATTGAAGAGCAAATAGAACCATACAAATCGATTTAACCCACAACTAAGCATGATGAGAGGAGTTCTTACCATTAGCATTGTCAAAAAGAATTGGAGAAATCAAGCTGTTGTTATCAATTACATATTAGAGGTATCTAGATCCAGCTCTAATGATTTGTGTGGGTCAAGTTCTGATAGAACAATCTTATTACATGGCATAATCGATTTGATTTAGTCAATATATAGAGTAGATAACAGTTGGTACGGAATGATTGTTTTATTATTCCTAGTACGAGAAAGGAAATCTAGTTCTATTAACTGTGTGTATTAGGTACGTTCAAGAAATGTCTAAAATGCAACACTTAAGAGACTAGCTGACCTGACTTGCAAAATCAAGATTTGGGCCAATCTTGAGCAAAGTCATGGGGATGGTTTGGTTCTTTCATAACCTGAAAAAAGTGGATTATATTCTACTGAACATCAATCACTAAAAAACTCGAAACAAGAATTTTGAGTCCTCTCAGCACCAAGCTAACTTTGGTCTGTATAGGAGACTCAAAATTGGAGGATTCTAAAGAGGATGATACATGAAGATGCAATAAATTGAACTGTACAACTCATCAGCAAAATATGCATAGGAGAGATATAATAGCAAGGAAAACATAGCATCATATACAAAGGCATCACTGGCACCGACTGTTATGCACTCGAATTAGCTAGGTTAGATCAGATTTCACCAGTTCATCTACCATTAAACTTATGACCGTAACAATATGAATAAATACTATCAATCCTAGGGTTCAGAACAAATTAACATGGTAAATGGGACAATCAACCTCTATCATATGCAAATGATCCATCAAGAAGAGTATTGGGTGAAGAAAGTTCAGTAATTGCTGAATAAAATAACAAGATTCTTTCACTCACACACAAGATGCCGACTAGAATTGTATTACAGCAGTAGGGCCCTTTATAATTACAAACCGAATGTTAACAATTGGCTAAATATGGTCATCAAAGTTGTCGATGCAATATATTTTGCACTGGCTAACAATCCTCTGAAATACTGAGGCTACGTCTCGAATCCAGTTGGACACCCGTGGTTGGCTTTGTGCGGCTATATGCCAGGTTGCAGTTAGTCACCGGAATATGGCAAGTTTGGATGGGCTCGGGCCTTACAACCTAGTGTTTTATATTGACATGGGATAACAATAGGTGGGTATTGTTTCTACACCTCCAAACAATGGCTTTGGTAGTTCCGTTGTGTCATAACGACGGAGCATGATGAGTAAGCATGAGAGTCTGAGTTGAAAGACAGGGTGAAAGATTAAAGATAGGTGTCTCGTTTAGTCTTTTACTTTATGTGTGTCCTGTGAAGTAGCTGGGTTTGGCAAAACCACATAAAATGGCATGTTATTGTGTGATCATCTAATAATTGGTCTTATGGTATCTAAGATCAGAAAAGGGGATCATGAATGATAATGTTGTCGTTATCAACTTCGCTGATGACTTCCATACTATCATTTACCAATCTAGAGCATCAACTCAACTACAAGAATATGTTTGAACTTAGCTTAATCATATCAAACAGACATTAGAGAAAACCAGTCAATCTTATGCACACATTATGTTTCCTTCCAAACATCATTCTTGTACTTAGAACTTGAAATAGAAACTCCTCAAGGGATATAAATTGATCCCATGGGAAAAGAAATTCTTATATGTCAAGCATTCAAGACAACAGCATCAAGAAGAAGAACTACATCATAACTAATATATTTTAATTATTATTATTATTATAAGGAAACTCAATTAGGCTGTTCAAAAAATCAGAGAGTTATAATCGAAATTCATAAAAAACAACTTGGAAAACCTAGATGCATATGAAGTTTCTAACAAGAATGAAACATGCGGCGGGATTTTTTTTGTGGAAAATGTATGTGGGTTATATTAGGTAGAGCTGAAAGATAGGTAGTAAGACTTTGGAAATGCTCTAATAACTAGGACAGAACCTATAAAGAAACTATATAATAGAAATAAGGGGAAATGTGAAAGGATTTCAATAAGAACCCTAAAAGGTATCTGATAATAACAGCATTTGGACACAAGCTTGCATTACCAATAAATTTAGAATATGCATGATAGGTCATTACTTTTTAAAAAATTAAGATCCGAAGCTGGAAGACTAACTTTTCAATAAAGTTTGATAATTCATGTAATTCTAAAACAGTAAGATGATCTAGTTTCCGAACCAAATCATTACTTCCACTCCCAGCACTGGGAGCCATAATCCATATCAACCTTGTCTTATGCAACAAAAAGAATAGAGAATCATTATAATTTATTTAATGAGTGAATTGCAAAAGCTATCCATGTTCTATGACCATGGTTAAACAAATACACCTGACCAAAGAAAGTAGCAGAAGCTAACCTCGAGCGAGCATGTTCATACCTATTACCCAAGAGAACATGAATGGTTTCTGCTACTTTTTAAGGGTACTTTTTTGCTACTTTTTTGCTACTTTTTTAGATAAGGGGGTATTAGTTCAACTATGCACATGATACAGTGGTAGTTTTTACAATTCACCCTTTAAAAATACAACATTGAGTAATATTTCATCTTCAATCAAGAAATTTGTAGTTTTACGGTAGTATATTGGTCCGAGCTTCAAACCCTACTAGCACAATCAACCTGCCCTAAAGGATGTTCACTATCCCCTATAAAGAAAATTTTTTGATTGAAAATTTCTCTTTCAAAATTTTCTCGGCTTTATGCATAAAATCATGTTGGAATCCACACATTACTCTGCCAGACGTCTAGACCTTGATATAAAGATAACATGGAAAGAAAAAAACATAGGGAATAAATTATAGCTATTGATACATCATAAGCCATAACAGTAATGCATCATTAATTCAAGCAGCATTGAAGAACATGACATAAATGATCACAAAAACATGGTTACACAAATGGAACTTACCAATCCAATCCATGGCATAAACTTTAAATCCATTTGCATTTAGTTGCTTTGCGAAATTATTATATCTTCCACTGAAGAACATAAAACCACCATCTTTGTGAGAAATTCTATTTCAACACCATAATTTTCAAAGTTTGTGTGGAAGGGCTGCAAACAAACCTGTGCTCGTTCAGACCATGCATAAGAACCACCAGTCCCCTGCAACGGATATAAAATAAAGCATCATCAGCTATCTCGGTTCCAAAAGTCTGATCAAAAGGAAATATGAGAAAAATCACTGCGTACCAAAATGCAAAATACAGGGCAATGAATGTCATAACCAATGAAAGCATGAATGAGTTCTGCTAACAGTATTCAGTAGCGAAAATTCTTAAGCAAAATATGGGCTTTCACTGATGCAAAAGTTGATCAACAGCTTTGTATCTTTTTAAGTAAATCAAATCATGAATGAGTTCTGTTAACATCATTCCGATGCCAAGGAATCAACAGCTATTTATCTTTTTTTTTTTTGTTCATCCACACTCGAATGTTCTCCGTCCTACTGACATCACTCAAAAAAGCTAGACGACGGAATTGGTCGATGAGAGAGAGAGAAAAAAAAAGATAAGAATCTTTCGGGAAACTCGGCCTTGACCCTTCGAGAAGAGCAAAGCTTAGCACGGTACAAACAATAAATTACTGCCATGAAAATTTTTGGGAAAATTAATTTTAAACACAGCGCCCTCCCTACGTGTCGATTGGTAAATAAAAGATTTCGAGTGTCAAAATCAATAGTCGGTTTTGATAGGAAAGCGATTTTCATCCGAAATCAGCGGTCCAAATTCGTCAGCAGATTGCGTGTCTTGGAAACGTAATAAACACACTGCGTGTAGCACGTTTAATCCGTGCACATTGTATATGCACCCCTCCCTCGACAAAGTTTTGCAAAAAAGGACCCACCGCGTCTCAAAGTGCAAAAAATAAATTAATTAATTGTTAAAAAGGCAACGTTCTCTATATTAAATTTCATTAAATTTAATAGCTCTTAATTACGGTCGAATTTTGTATGATGAACAATCCTCACAAGAATTTCACAACTAAAAGCAACGATTCCAATAAAATTTTCCCAAATTTAGGAAGAGAAAATTTACGCACTTCTCGTCAAATTCAAACTATCACGAAATTAGGGAAAAAGTATTGATAAAAATGCCAGCGATATAAAACAATTTGATTCTGCAATCAAGGATTTCCACTCAAATTGGCAAAATTTCGCAACTAAACAAATAAAAATTAAGTTTTTGAAGAAGGCGATGGGCTTACTTTGATTGAACGCCGATGGGGGTCCACGACTGCGTGAAGAGCGTATCCCCTCTCGCCGTCGTAAACATGGAGAACTCCCTCAAACTCCACTTTATCTCCTTCTCTTTCTCCTCCGTCTCATTCAATCTCCGGATCGCCATTGCTCTCCTCGCCGCCGCCTCGCTCTCCTTCGCCCTCCTCACCACCATCGCAGACGGCACTCTCACCACCACCCCCGTCGACGACGCCGCCGGCTTCTCCCCCTCCGCATCCGACCTCTCCACGATCGTCCTCCGACGAAACGGAAGCAAAAGCAACAGAAGAAAGCTATTGAACAACAGAAGCAAGCTCCTCAAGAACCGTAGAGAGAAGAGGGCGGTGACCCGACCGCTGGCACCGGATGTCAGAATCAGCGGCATGGATGATGACTTCGACGCGGACTCCATCTCGACAGCCGATCTCCTCACCGTCGCCGGCCTCGATCCGATCAGGCACGCGCTTCTGCTCCTCCGCAAAATCCGGTCGTTTTCTTGGATTACTTGGGGTGTGTGTGGGAACCGAGACGTCGAAGCGCTGACACCGATGGAAATCATATAACTTTTCGATAAATTTAACTTCAAAATGGATGGTTTTGATTCAAAAATGGCAAGCTTAATTCTCCTTTAAAAATCGGGTGGGAAAATTTAAACGCCCGATGGTTCTAGAAACAACTGTTCAAAATTAGGGGATTATTGGACGTTAGGGTTTGAGAGGCGACGAGAATCGGAGCAATCGCCTCTAAAAATGAAGAACGAGAGCAAGCGGAAGGAAATAGGGACGAAAACGTAAAAAATTTTATTTTTTAATTTCCGAGTAAATTTCTTTAAAGATTTTTCTCCGCCAACCGAGAGGAGAGAAATATGGGGCTTTGTCCAAATCGTCCTCATCTTAAAATGAGGTAGAAAAGACGGACACGTTTCGTTGTCAGGAATTGTGTGGACGGACACGTGGCCGTATGCGGCGTCCTGCCCGCCAAAAGGAAACTTGGTCAACTGTCCATCGTTCGACGCGTGTCTATATTCATACGATCGTGGGCCCACACCAGATTTTGGACGGGGCGGTTGAGGTTAATTCGGGGCGGATCCTATGACTAAGTTTACCCGATCGTGTTTCTGTCTTTTCTTTGCTGTTTTTTTTTTTTTTGGATTCATCCGAAAGCACGAAACGTGGGTCGTGGAACCCAGGTATGATACAAACTCCCGATCGGGTCAGGAAGGAAGAGATCAACCGTTCGGCCCCAAAACAGACTTGGGCTCTGGGCCGGGGGCCTCTAGAGCGGATCGAAAAATCTAGGCCCACGACAAGGGCCCAACTGACCTTCAGCTCCCCACAATTATGGAAACCTCTTCCCTCAGCGTCGCTCCCCACATTGATTACCATTCAAGCTGCCACCAAGGAGGACGAGCGCGGCGGGAGGAACCATAAACGCCATGAACGCAAATGCATATGGAGGCATTGACATACCGGGGCTCCTATAAGAGACCAGGCCGACGGAAGGCCAGAGGATCGAATTCTGGATACTTGATACCCAGGTATACCATCTCCTTACACTTTCTTCCACCATACTTTTCTCCTCCACAAGCTCGGCTCGAGAACTCTTGCTCGGTCTCTCCGTGAGCCGGACTCGATTCCACTGGGCACTTCTTAGTCAAGATCTGACTTAGACATCAGAGGGGACTTGGTCGGAACCAAGGTCCGACCCCCCTGACGAATTCCTCATTTTACAAGTCAAAGGAGACGTCACCCCGCTGAAGCTTCCCTTCGGCGTCCCATGATCGGCTCCAAGCTCACCTAGCATCGAGGGTCCGCATGGTCGACCGATCCCGGAGGTCATCTTCACCCCGCCGAAGCTTCCCTTCGGCGCATCGTCGTTCGGCTCCGAGCATTCCCGCACAAGTGAACACTCGGTCGATCGACCTCGAAGGCCATCCTCGTCTCTTACGATAGCGACGACCCTCGGACCTCTGAACTACCATTGTATGGTAAGAAAACACCCCGAAACATCTAACGTCGTCTGTAGAAAAGAGATCATCGCCCACGTCATCCACAACAACTGACATAGATCAGCATAACAACGGAGGACCCTACATGCCGCCTATCCACGAGGAGGGCAGATACTCACCACCCGAGACCGAACACGGCCTCTCAATCGAGGGAACCGATGAATCTCGTTCGGTAACCCGCGAACAGTTACACATATTCGACAGGAGATGAGCACCAATTTCCAAACACTGGCGGCAGTTGTGCAGCAGCTCGCTGGTCCGCAATATCCTCTGATGGAAAAACCGGCAGGGTTCCCTAACTACCCGAGGCAGCGCCCCACGCTGTGCTGGACCATGGTCACAAACCATGGCGGAAGAAACCCAAACCTGGAGCAACGGTTCGGTATGCCGCACCTCTCTCCTTCGCGGTCACAGACCCCCACCTCTCTTTGGGACGAGAGGAGACAATGAATCGAATGGACTAAAGACGAGCCAACCGCAGCCTCGTCCAAACGGTCCCGATTGACCCGAGGGCGATCATTCAGTCGCCCAACCATTGAAGGTCGACGAGGGCGGAGCAGAAGTCCCTGCCGAAAGAGGCAAAGGAGCTGTGAGGAGCGGTGCCGGAGTGCGAACACCCGACCGCCTACCCCCGCACCCAACCGGGGCAGCCGTAGGGGTTGTCCCTCCCACGCCGTCGCTAATCAGCCTAGGCAACCCCAGCACTGAGCCGAGGGGCCACCGAACCACGCCTCCCTAGAAGGCCACAGGCACGACCGTAACCCACTAGTGAAGAGCATCTCTATCGCACAGGTGCCGTCCAAATTCAAAGTGCCGACCCTGAAGAATACGACGATACAGGAGATCCCTAGGAGCATGTCCAAGACTACAAGGGGGTCATGGAGTTCCAAGGGGCCGACGACGCCCTACTCTGTCGAGACTTTTATACCGCCCTCCAAAAATATGCAAGGGAGTGGTATAACAGCCTCCCTGATCAGTCCGTTGGCAGCTTTCGAGGCATGTTCGGGATCTTCTTCCAACAATTCATGGCTGGGCGGAGAAGGAAACCAAGCTCGGACCACCTATTCAACGTGGTGCAAAGGCCGGGCGAAACCTTGAGAGATTACATGTCGTGCTTTAACGCCCAACGGCTGAGCGTGGAGAGTTGCGCTAAGGAGGTCATTATAGCCATCATGAAGAAAGGCATCCGGTACAGAGACCTTAAGAAATCACTGCACCACGACCCCCCCCCCCCAGGACCTAGACCAGCTCCTGGCTCGTGCGGAGCGATTCATGCTGGTGGAAGAGGCCCTCGCTGCAGCGGAAGAAGGTCCCCTCTCCGGGGCTAAGAGGAACTCAAGGCGCGATGAAAGTGCATGTCGCGAGCCAGAGGACCACAAGTAGGGGAAAAGAACTCCAGTGGGCGACCGCGGAAATTTGACGCGGCACCCACCAAACTTAACGTGCCCCTGGACATCGTTCTGACCCAAGCCCAGAGAGAGGGTTGTATGAAGACGTATGCCCTTGAGGCATTTATCCTAAGATAATCATCTCGTTCTAATAATTATATGGTATTGATTATCGTAAGTATGAATTCGTAGAATCATATACTTAGATAATTTCCTTAGACTTATAGTCAGGTCATTACGTATCCAGATGTAGATCTCGATTATGAGAAGTTAGTGACCGATTTGAAACTTAAGTCTTAAACGGTCCATGGTCATAGATGTGTCGAGAATAGGACATCGAAACATCATTTATACCATTGTGTCTTTGTCTTACCTTAGGGTAATGATGATCTCATAGTCATTCGACTTGGCGAAGTCGGAGACGAGACACAAGTGCTCATTAGAGAATGAGTTCACTGAGCGACCAACTTAGAGTTATTAAATGGTTAATCTTTAACTAGACTGTCAATTATAACTCTAGAGTGATGATAGGCAAGCTAGTCCTTAAGACCTGAAGTCTTCAGTACGAACCTGTGAATGGATAGTGTCACTTAGATATATGATCTAGCTTCGAGGCTCGGCCTGCTAAAAGATCTTAGGTTGGGTGACACCTGAAGCTCACGAGGGAAGTAGATGACTACGATTGGACTCTTAAGGTAGTGTCACTGGATCAGTACGGTCTTTGTATTAATCCTTGGTCGGGGTACGTTGTAGGATGTACAACGTAAATACAACAAAGCCGATGTATACTGACCGGTGCTGATTAGTGGGGTTGACGGTAAACCATACTCTAGGTCATGCAGAGACACAGTCTTGACGAAAGGACTAAAACTACGGTATTCATCACTGACACAGTCAGAGTGATCCCGACGATACGTTCGATCACGTAAGTATGATTCTGAAACAGGGACGACGCCTGCTGCTTGTGGTTACCGTCGTCTAGGGGTTTCGAGCCCCAACCTGTAGTAGGGTCAGGCTGTAGGGTCTAATACCGAGTAGTATCCACGTCTTAGTAATAGGAAGAACATTAAGAGAAATTCATTCGATGAAATGGAATATTTAAGTCCACAACTTTATTGTGGGTTCAAGTTTTGATAGGAGACAAACTTTGCATGTGATGCAAAATAGATTAAATATTTCGTAAATTTTTTACGACACTATTTGATGAAATAAATGTGTTGGATAGATAACCTGGATAATGGGATCGTCCCGGTCTAATCGCAGGTTCAAACCGCGTCGAAACTGATCGCTTCTTATTTTACACCTTTTTTCTGCATGTTTTCATGTCATTTCGATCGCTCATATTGCATTTTTCATGATTATTCGATGATATCGCGTTTCTTTTCACTATTTCATGTTTTTGTCAGATTTCAGGAAATATGAAGGGATCTGGAGCAAAAATGAGATCAAGGGACTTTCACGCGCACCGGAGCGTCGCCCACGGCCTTTTTGGGGAGCTAGCAGTGCAGATGATGGGCAGAAGAGGAAGAAGTTCAATAGAATCGACAAAGAGGAGAAGAAAAGAGCCCAAAAACGGCTCACTCGGCCGACCAGAGCATTCACTCGGCCGAGTGAAGGAGTGAGTTCGGTCAAGTGAAACGGATACATGACTACCGATTTTTAAAGTTCACTTGGCCGACCAAGAAAACCCACTCAGCCGAATGGAGAAGCCCACTCGCCCGAGTATGACAGGGTTTTTTCTCCCGAGAATCATCTGACTTACTGGAATTTGGAGAAGACCCACTCGGCCGAGCAAGATAGCTCACTCGGCCGAATGAAGAAGACCACTCGCCCGAGTGTGACAGCGTGACAGACCCCCAATTTTCCCAGATTCTCTGTTTTTCTTTGGGTTTGTCACTCGGACGAGTGACATGTTCCACTCGGCCGAGTAGCGCAGTCCGACTGTGTCGCGAATTAGGTTTTTTGGCTGTTCCAGGGGCAAATCTGTCAGGATTTTCTGGACGATTTTGACTTGTATTTAAGGCTAGTTTTATTCCTAGTTTTAGGAGAGACTTGAAGTTAATTTTGACGGCTATTCTTATTGTAATTCTCAGCTGGAGATCATAGACACGCAATTTGGTTTGTTCTTTCTATCTAAATTTCTTGTTTTTATGAATTGTTTTCTCTTTACTATGAATTGTGATATGATCTTACTCTTTATTTCTGAGATTTCTATGATGCATTGTGAGTAGCTCCGCTGTTCTAGGGCACGGGGATGAACCCTATGGACCTGATCTTAGAATTGTGATGAATGAATTGAATTGTTGATATGATTGATAGACGGTTAGGTTGTGATTGATTTATTACGAATAGCTAGGAATTTCCATCGATTGGGGTTTGCAAGAGATTGGATTTCAATCGATGGGAAGGCCTAGATATTCGATTTAAGTTTATAATCGAGATTCTCTAGACTTGGTTTGCAAGAGATTGGACCAAAGCTATGATTTTTATTATAAATCTATACTCATATTCGTTTGCAAGAGATTGGACGAATAGGAACTATCATAACCTAGATCGTAGCTCAAGTTTGCATGAGAGTGGGCTCGAGGTGCGATTGGACAACGATGTCGATCTTCATGCTAGTGGCTAGGTTAGGGTTTGCACGAGAGTGGACCCTAATCTTGGTTGCTATAGACCGGCAATAGCGCGAGAGCGTGAGCTTGGTTCTATATTCAGTTACGACTAGTTCACCTTAATTCAAGCCTTGCAACATTGAGATTCATGATCTACAAGGATAAGTGACGATCCGTAGTGGGGATTCCCTAGCTCTAGACGCTTTTATTATATAGTATTCTATTTGTTATTTGAACGATAGTGACATTATTATCCAAATCATTCCATTCTACCATCAATAGCTAGGTGATCAAGATAGAGTACTGTCAATTATCCTCCATGTGTTCGATACCCGCTCGCCACTTCACCGTGCGCTTGCGGTAAGACTACAGTCATTTTCCGGGTGTATATTCGGGCGCGACCAAGTTTTTGGCGCCGTTGCCGAGGAGGCGGCTGTATTTTATTTTCCTCACCCGGTTATATCACATCTTCTATCTTTCTCTTATTTATTTTTGATTTTATTTGATGCTCAAATTGACGTGCTCTTCCAGATTTTCCAATAGAATCTTAAGCAGGTAACATGAGAGACACGATGATGAGAACAGAGTCTAGCCCGCGAGATAATGGTTCCTTTGCAAATCTTCTGAAAGAACTTATTGATGAGGTCCGGTCTACAGGGGCTTTGGCCATCGACATTGAGGACCCCATTGAACAACTATTTGCTAGCTTTGTAATTGATCAAATCTCTCCGGAAGGGACTATCGAGGGCAACAGTAAAGTCGACATAAGGGACGATAAGTTATACTTCGAAGGTGGCGAAGCATGCATCGGAGAGAGCTTTGCTTTCGAAGAGTCCATTTGGCAAACTGAAGTTCAGGGAAGTGCTCTTGACGATCCTCTTTTCAACACTGATGAACGCACTGACCTATCTCTTGATTTCAGGTGCGAACTTGAGGAAAATGGTAGCTCCGACGACGTCAGGGCAGAGTTGTGCAGCATCCACTCCGATGCACCTACCTCACCAAGAAGCGAATCTGAGCCGACATACGAGAGCCCACTCCCAGAGCGGGAACTGAACTCAGATGTGACAGAAGACGCCATGCTTTCACAGGAAGAGGAGGTAGGGGGTACAGTGCCCCCTGAGGTAGCACTGAAACAATTACAACCTAATTTAAGGTATGCTTTCTTGGGAGATAAACTGACCTATCCGGTGATTGTTAATGCCAACCTCAACCACACCCAGCTTGAGAGACTTCTGGATGTCCTTAGGAGCCATAGGGACGTCCTCAGCTACACCATCTCTGACCTCAAGGGAATAAGCCCTAGACTTTGTATGCACAGGATCCACCTAGAGAACATTGAAGCCACCTCCATAGAGCCTCAAAGGCGGTTAAATCCTAACATGAAGGAGGTGGTTAAGAAGGAGATCCTTAAACCGCTTGAAGCCGATATCATTTATCCTATTTCTGATAGCAGATGGGTTAGCCCTATGCATGTCATTCCTAAAAGGGGGATGACCGTCATAAAAAACGATAAGTGCGAGACTATATCCACACGCACCGTCACGGGTTGGCGGATGTGTATTGATTACAGGAAATTGAATAAGGCCACCCGTAAAGATCATTACCCATTGCCCTTTATTGACCAAATGCTAGAACACCTCGCCAAACATAAATATTTTTGCTATTTGGATGGGTATTCGGGATTCTTTCCGATTCCCTTACATGAAGATGACCAAGAAAAGACCACTTTTACATGCCCTTATGGTACTTATGCCTACCGTAGAATGCCCTTCGGACTATGTAATGCCCCGCCACATTTCAAAGGTGCATGACATCCATATTTTCTGATTATATTGAAAACATCATGGAAGTCTTCATGAACGATTTTTCTGTCTATGGTGGCGAGTTTGACTCATATTTGGCTAATCTCACTAAAGTCCTTAAAAGACGCCAACAAAATAATCTCACTCTTAACTGGGAGAAATGTCATTTCATGGTCACTAAGGGGATAGTTCTTGGGCATCTTGTTTCATCTAGAGGGATCGAGGTTGATAAGGCAAAATTTGAGGTAATCGAAAAGCTTCCCCCTCCTATTAATGTCAAGGGCATTAGGGGATTTCTTGGTCATGCGGGATTCTACCGCCGCTTTATCAAAGATTTTGCCCTAATTGCCCGTCCTCTTACTGCTTTACTCGCTAAAGATGCTCCATTTGTCTTTTCAGGAGATTGCTTGCAAGCCTTTAATACATTGAAGGAGGCCTTCATTTCTGCACCGATCATACAACTGCCAGACTGGAATCTCCCTTTCGAGCTTATGTGCGACGCAAGTGACCAAGCAATTGGGACAGTGCTAGGACAAAGGAAAGACAAGAAGCTTCTTGCAATATTTTATGCAAGCAAAACTTTGGACGAGGCACAAAGGAATTACACTACCACCGAAAAAGAGCTCTTGTTGGTTGTCTACTCTATTGAGAAGTTTCGCTCTTACCTCCTTGGATCCAAGGTGATTGTGCACACCGATCATGCGGCATTGAAGTACCTATTAAGCAAAAGGGAAGCCAAGCCAAGACTAATAAGATGGATACTATTATTGCAAGAATTTGACTTGGAAATCAGAGACAAGAAAGGCACGGACAACGTTGTGGAGGATCACTTGTCTAGGCTTGTTCGTGACGAAAGGGATGATAGCCTACCGATTGATGACACTTTTGCTGACGAGAGGATATTCGCCATCAGAGCCGAAGAGGTATGCAGATTCTGTGAACTATTTGGTATGCGGGATAAAACCATGCAGGATGGCCACACAACAAAAAAGGAGGTTCATGCACGAAGTCCGCAACTATTTCTGGGAAGACCCGTATCTCTTCAAGATATGCAAGGATGGGATTATACGGAGGTGTGTTTCAAAAGAAGAGGCCACATCTATCATTTCGCATTGCCATGATATGCCTTGTAGGGGACATCACGCCGCCTCCAAAACCATCGCGAAGCTATTGCAGTGCGGATTCGTTTGGCCGACCATGTTCAAAGACACACATGACTTCGTCAAGTATTGCGATAGATGCCAACGGACGGGAAACATATACAAACGGAATGAGATGACAATGAAACCCATTTTGGAAATTGAGCTATTCGATTGTTAGGGAGTGGATTTCATGGGGCCTTTTCCATCAAGTAAAGGAAACAAGTATATTCTATTGGCCGTTGACTACGTCTCGAAATGGGTAGAGGCCATTGCAACCCCAACCAATGATGCAAGGGTGGTATCCAAATTCTTCAAGAAAAACATATTCCCGCGCTTTAGAGTGCCACGAACCTTGATAAGCGATGGAGGAAGCCATTTCATAGAAAGCAAGTTCGAGGCCATGCTAAAGAAGTATGTGGTGAATCATAGAATCGGTATGGCTACAAGAGTGAGTGGAAAGAATCGGTATGGCTACAAGTTCGAGGCCATCCTCGGACGAGTGGACAAGTGGAAGTGTCAACCCGAAAAATTAAACAAATTCTAGAGAAGACCGTCTATAGATCTAGGAAGGATTGGTCCATGAAATTGAATGATGCAATATGGGCATATCGCACGGCCTTTCGCACTCCCATTGGCACCACCCCATACCGGCTTGTTTATGGGAAAGCTTGTCATTTGCCGGTAGAGTTGGAACATCATGCATATTGGGCAATCAAGACCTTGAATTATGACTACAAGAGCGCGACACTGCGCCGACTCCTAGACATCAATGAGCTTGACGAGATTAGACAGGATACTTACGAGAGCTTTAGGATTTACAAGGAAAGAACTAGAATTCTCCATGACGCACGCATCACCATTACGGACTTCAAGGTCGGAGACAAGGTCCTATTATTCAATTCTAGACTCCGACTCTTTCTTGGAAAACTAAGGTCACGATGGTCCGGACCCTTCACCATTAGGCACATACAACCGGGAGGAGCCTTCGAGTTGGAGGGAAAAGACGGTGTCACATTTAAGGCAAATGGACAAATGCTCAAGCATTATTCAGAGAGAGCCCCCACCGATGCAGTGAATAGCATATACCTACTCAAGGGTTGGTCCCAAGATCTTTCGTACCTCCTCGACAAAGTGATTGATGACTCCATGCCATTTGCCATCGGGGCCAAGCACGATGACGGCCTCAAAGAGGGCCAACTTACTAAAGATGGCGACATGATGGGAGACCCGCCGGACCCTCTTACGGATGAGGAGAAGGATGACGTCCCCTTCTTATGCGTGCTAGATGTGTGCAATAATACGATTGGGGACGTGAGATTTAAATATTTGTAACCGCAAGCGCACGGTGTTGTAGTGTGGCTTGGGGGGTCGAACTCAGGGAGGCGTGGATGTGCTTGTGTCAAGGAGGATCAAATTCACCCCATGGACGAGCTAGCCCGAATCGGATGGTGGTTGTCACAGTAAATGGAATGCAAGGGATAAACAATATAAAGGAAAAACCCGGGACTTTGGTTTCCACCCTATCGAGTGATTCTCGTCGATACGGCCTACGGGTAGGATAACGATCGGAATTAGGGTCTAATGGTAAGAAGTTGACTCTAAAAGTGGTACCAGCGTCCCATGGGCCCGATATTCCGGTCGGTGCCCAGGATGATACGCCGGACTTCCCGGGTTCGATCAGTGGGCACTCCCGTGTCCATTAACACTGACCGACTCCGGGAGAACAAAGTTCGCAACGATAACTCCCAACGTCTCATCCTGCTGCTCCTGCGCGCTAGGATTCGACGTCTATACTAAGGGCGTGAGCTATGGCTAGGGAGTCAACCGCCAAGTTTATTCCCCCTTGGCCCGACGGTCAAAGGCGGTCTTTTTCCCGCCGATGACAATAAAACACCCCGCATGACCGTTAGATTCCTAATCCCTATCGATTTCCTAGTCCTATGGACGCATCGGGAAAAGCCCACGAAGGGGTTTCCACCAAAATCCCAGATTTGGGAACTACTCACACATATTTAGTAAAAAGCGATCTAAACAGAAATCGACCGTAAAAATCATGATCAGGCAATTGAAAGGCAGTAAGAACACTGCTAATAACACTATATCAAAGTTTAACAAAGATCGGAAAACTTACAAATATCTGAAAAATTACAGCCGTCAAGAAAGAGAATAACAGTAAAAAATAACAACTCTCGTTTCTGGAAAACCTAGGGGTTCTATTTATAGAATACGAAATCACCCGATCGGGTGAAAAGTCACCCGATCGAGTGACCTGCTTCGTTACTTCGGCAGCGCAGAATAGGACCCCACCCGGCCACCACGGCATGGTCGGTTGAGGTTGCAGCTGATCGGTTGGATCTTCGTGCCGTCGGGTGAACCGGTCGGTTGATCTCTCCGTGTCGTGGCTTCGGAGAATCGGCTACAGGTGAACCGATCGGGTGAAGGTCGCCTGATCGGTTGGCATTCAGCATCGGATTTCCAGAGAGTTGGGGCGTTTGAACCGATCACTGAACCACGACTTCTTGGCCGCTCCAACTTGTGTCCGGGTGGTGCACGCGTGCATCACCCGATCGGTTGGAAATGACCAACCGGTTGGGTGAGGGGCTGAAAGATGCGATCTTCGTCGTTTGACCCCTTGGGTCACGCGTGACTCCTCCTGTTGCTCCGGGGACTCATGATATCGTCGTTTTATGTCCCCTATGCCAGTAAAATCCTGCAAAATACGAAAAACACGGAAAAGTGAAAAAAAAAACAAGAAAACACGAGAAAACGAATATAAGACGACGGTAAATAACGGAAAAACACGGAAGAAAACGTGCTCAAATATATGAAATATAAACGCAAGTCAAAATCCCCCAAGCTGAACTCGTCCTCGTCCTCGAGGAAGACGAGTGAAAGTAGGAGCTCGGAGAGAGAAAATAGAGAGAAAGAAAGAAAAAGAAAACTCTATATCCTAGATCGCCCGTCAGGGCCAACAAAATCAAAAACGACACACCAAGCAAGCAAACGCCAAATCGCATCACTAAACCAAGGAATACGAGTCCAGACAAGTGTCATGGGCCCATGCGGTGAAGCGCAAGTGAGTGTGGTCGTGTGCTAGCAGACGGTGTCACTATCTACGATGTGCGATAAAGCTCGATATACACAAATCCAGGAAATGACCCAAATATCGATTCGAATTGAATAAAGCGGTGAATATATAGTTCAAGCATGCATGAGAATAGAGAGAGAATCGAAACATATCATGCATCAAGGACTCCACAACTAGGGTTAAGGAAATCACCACACTATAGCCTAGATAATAGCTAAAAAACACCTAAGCCAAGTGTTTTCGAAACCGATGGGGGTTGAGATAATGTGGAGTAGAACACTCGGTGCAAATTCTCGCCTTCCCTTTATTCTCGGCAAGAAGGGAAAATATTCACACGGGAACCTTTTTTGGTTTTGGGTATTTGTATTTTTTTCGGCTTTTTGGCTATATAAATTTTTTTTCTTTTCGTTTCTCTTCTTTTTGGGGTTTTCTTTTCTTTTCTCTTTTTTTTGGATTTTTGGGTTTTTGGCTCTACACATGTGTACTCTCCCAAATGGGAGAACGGTACACGACGAGTGGATTTGCACCAAGTAAAACAAAAAAGAAATCGGATTCTAAACGCTTGGGCAAAGGAAACTCTACTCGCTAATTAGAGCATGGGCTAAATGGGTTATCCTAGTCCTTAATTGTGGAATCCCGACACATGCGAAATGAAGTACACGATATATATAAAGCATGCAGAAGCAGACAGGAGAAATAAATACCGCATATTCATATCGAAACATGATAATCTAGGTG